>JARWLC010000004.1:39284306-40636806 GCA_033318265.1 Phyllotis vaccarum
TTCAAGTGTGATGCTACCCACAGTAGGCTGGGCATTCTAAGCCCTTCCATCTATTATTGGTTAAGAACCTCCATTCCCTTCCCCTGCCCCCAGAGACTTGAATATAGATCAATCTGATGGAGGCAACTCCTCAGTTGTGTTTACCTCATCCCAGATGACTCCAGCTTATAACAAGTTGACAAAAAGTAGATTACATTGTGCCTAAAGCTTCTATGGATTGACAAATATTAAAAAGTTGTTTTTTTTTAAATTTTTTTATTTGTGTGTGTTGCCACCGAGTCCAGACAAGGAAGATAGATTCTTTGGAGCTGGAAGTACTGACTTGAGAAATCTAACCTGGGTGCTGGGAACTGAACTCAGGTCTTCCAGAAAAGCTGCAAGTGCCCTTAACTGCCAAGTCATCTGTTAAATCCCTAGAATGAGTTTTGTGAAAACATGTGCTCTCTAGAATCCTTTCATTTCTGTTCTTCCAGCCCGCCTTTGCCTTTGCAAATGAAAATAAAAACATCAGTATATCCAGCTGGTCTAACTAAATGAATATTATGCTTCCTTTGCTGTTTATAAATAACTTTTAATGACTAAATTGTTTTTTTAAAAAAAAAAAAAACTCAGTAAATAATGTCAGGAGAAACTGTTTTGATATACTTTAGAATTAAAATCGAATTTAAAATTATCATCATGCAGGGATATTTTCCAAAAACTTGTTTGCATTACTCTCTTCCTAAAATGTTTGTAGCCCTCACAGATACAACTAAATTTTCATTCACTCTGATGATGATGATGATGATGATGGGGAAAAGCATATTCACCATTTTGCTAATTACTCAAAAGCAGTATTTCCAAAATGCTTAAACAAGATGGACCACTGTTATTAAATGGATTTTCTTCATCCAAAAAAGAAAAAAAAATTTACTAACAAGAAATTATATTCCCAATGAATACTGCTCTGTTTCCTTTTTAAGTCTTAACCCAATGAGCAAAACGCAGTGCTCAAAAATCAACTTGTCAAGAAATGGTTTTCTCAGTGATAGACCAGCACTGCAGGAGATTCACTCCCCTTCCACCAAGAAAGCCTTTGCAAGGACAAACCAGTGAGGGTTTAAAGACACTGTGATGCATATTAGATGCTGAAAGAAAAAACAAGAATATTCGCTTCACCCAGTTGCCACTGTTCCTACAACAACTGCCATGGACTCACCATCCTCTGCAGGGTACTCAACCACTTGAGAATGGAGTTTTTCTGACTTTAGCCCTGCCCACTCAGCCTTTATTTATTTCAAGGCATTGGCAAATCTAGCTGTTGTGAAACTCTATCCTTTAGGCATGACATGGTGACATCACCTTACCACCTTGGCATCAGAGAAACTTAGATTACCCAGAGACTCACAAAGTCACAATTATCAAGTCTGTTAACATTTCCCTGGAAGAGGTCTGAGATGGCTCTGAGGCACAGGAGGATCCTTGTTTCACCAAGGATATATAAGTAAGTCAACAATTGCTGGGGGGTGGGGGGGGTTCCTCTTTGGTTATAGAGCCGACTATTAGTTGTCCATGCATCTATACTCCCAATTAAATTCTTTGTCTTACTAAACTAGACTTGGGTGGAATCATTTCTTTCATCTGTAGGTACCATATCTGGGATGAATAGATCCTTGCTTATATCTTGAGACACAGAAAAAAATCAAGTAACACTTGCTTTGGGTAACAAAAGCTAGAAGCCACATATTAGGCCCAAAATGAGGACATGATTGTCAAAAATGAAGCCAGATTTATACAGAGATCCCCCTCTACACCCAGTATCTAAAGCCTAAGCCATGTCAGGAGGAGGGATTTTTGTACCCAGCTGAAATGCACTCATTCGCCTGCTCTGGGGTACTACTGTTTTCTGCCTTCCCTGCTCTATCTGTACACTCTCAGTTGCCCACTTATCTGCATAAGGTGTGATACTCTGTTTGGCACCTGCTGATAAGAGTAATTATAGCATTAGTGGAAGCAAATATGCCATCCAAGATGGAAAAACAACTCTAATTACAACTACTCCATCATTTTACTCCCTCAAACTGTTCTTGTCCCTTTAACAGAGAGCTTACTCGGAGATTAAATTAAATCTCCATCTATTTGAAAACAAGCCTTTAAACAGTTATGGGACTAGAGAAAACACCTCTTTAAATTAATAATGCATGCATGCTGAAGTGAGTATCTGATATTCACAATACCAGGTTGCACTTCCTAGATTGTATTTTGAATGCTTTCCATATATTTCTGTGCAAATTCAAAACAACAGAAAGAGCAAACACTACGTCATGGAAAAATGCAATCTAGACCATGAAGTTCTTAAATTATATTTATACCTATAAGTCACTTTGATATAAATACTACTTTAAAAGCTAATACTCAAAAACCTAATTTGATATCCCAAATACAAACACATAATTTCACACAAATCAATAACAAAATAAAATTTATTTTAAACAGTTTCCAGATTTAAAAAAAAAAAAAACTAAGACTTTTCCTCAGAGGAAAATAATTTCTAAGGGATGCATATTATTAAATAATATTTTACTATATCAGAATTATATGAGTTAGGTATTTGAATATCAAAGGATTACGAATTCATAAACCTTCTGCTGAAAACTATGTAGCTGGAAAATAGAGAGAAAGGAACATTTCTGAAATGATACAAGAACCAACAAAGACTGGCTTGTTAGGTGTGTTCACTGTTGTGGTCCAGAATCTGAGAGCATGGGATGCCACCATGAAGACTCAGAACAGCTGCCTTTTTCTCCAGCTTTTGCAAAGAAAGTCTCACTTATGCCTGACACTGGAATCAAAGGTTCTATACAGCTGTGGTCAGGGATGAATGAGCCACACACTCTACCCTGGCATGGCCTCCCACATTCAATAAGCCTTTCCCCATTACCAAAACTGCCAGAAATATAACTTTTTACCTGAATTGCTAGTACCATACGTGTGCAGATCCTCAACCTCTGAGAAAAATTCTCACAAATTTAGTGGTGAATCAATAGGAAATCTAACTAAAATCAATTCAAGCAAATCTCCCTTAACTTCACCCACAAAATACTGTAACCTGGGTCATAAACAAAAGTTTCTCTTGTTATCTTAGAACAGTGTTTCTCAACTTTTGGATCATAACCCCTTTGGGGGGTCACATATAAGATATTTACATTATGATTCTTAACAGTAGCAAAATTATATTTATGAAGTAGCAATGAAATACTTTTATGGTTGGGGTCACCAGAACATAAGAGACTGTATTAAAGGGTCACAGAATTAGGAAGGCTGAGAACCACTGTCCTAGAAATGTGACAGAAGTATCCTTTTTGGAGTAAATAATCTCCATGTTCAAGAAATATGCTTGTGTCTTTGAAGCAAAAATGAAAAGTTACAATACAATCTTTCTTATTCAGGTGGAGTTAGAGGTCCTTACATCCACTGAGTAATTTGAACCAGACTGGACATAAAGCATCATGGTTTACTTTAATAAAACCACTATGTGATCATTTCATGGTCTCAAAAAAGTCAAAGAACGACACTGAAACCCCATGTTTAATAATTTACCAAAATTTTCCACATTTATCTACTGTTTCCAAAAGAAAGAGAAAAAAATCTTCATATGATTCATTATTAGGCTGAGTGCCACATTGTTTCTGAATATAGCCCACAGTGGATAAGATCCACAGCTATGTCAAAGAGTATCTTAATTATTCATAAGAACAACAAAAAGCAACATTGTTCAAGTTACCTGTGGTCTACAAGCTATTTTTCTGAGAAAAAATATGACAAAAGTTAAAAACAGAACCAGACGACATTGAATTATAAGAAAAGCACCTTCCCTTGAATTAAAGACTTTTGTAAACATACCCCCTGAAAGCATTATCATTCCCTAGCCCACGTTTACATGAATGTATCAGTGTCTCAATTACTAATGAAGTCAAAAGTCTTTAATCAACAAGTAATGAGATCAAATCAGGAATGAAACCTAAGATTGCAGACCCAAGAATGACAAAGCTCATTATCTCTGAGGGTTTTTAAGCTGATAAGTAAAAGCATATCTAAGAGACTTATTTTTGGAATTTCAGAACAAAATCAATATTGAACTTGCTATACAATGTGAGAAAAAACAAACAGGCTTTCAACTGCTTTTTAACCGAATTGCTAATGTTTCAATTAACAAGTACCACAGAGAAATACTGCACCATTGCTAGCCCTTAGCAAACAGGAGGACATGGTTACTTTTCCAGATATTTCTGGTTGTCACGGTATCCTAGTATGCCTCACACACAATTTTATTCAAGGCAATAATCTCCAAGGCATTTATTCTCACAGCATCATTAAATGAAGAAGCATTTTGTATGGACCTGATAAAGGCTGTTCACACACCTGTTGAGCAAAATCAAAGACACAGTATAAGAAGCACCATAGAATAATGTTTAGATGTTTTCTAAAGAAATTAACTTAATTTTTAGTTTATGTAAGTGGTAAGAGGTCATTAATCTTTTTTTTCTCAGAATTTATTTCAGAAGTCTGTCTTCAGATTAAAATTCTGTTTTAAAGATATTTTCAAGTATATATTTTTAAGAGAATATTTCTGTGTCTGAGATAAAATTAATTGCTTATATTTGGACTATATCCATATTTAAATAAAAAAACTTGCTTACAAAATACATCAAATATTTGATTCTAATTTCCAAATTTATTAATGTTTTCTGCCACTGGCCTTTGTAAACAAGAAAACAAAGGAAATAAGCTAAAATCTCATTCTATATAACTGCTCTTTACACATCATCCTTTTATAAGCGAATTTTATCATCCAGTGCAACCCCTGGAAACTAGAGTGAGCTAACACTATTCATTCTGGATATGAACTATTTTTTGATTAATTCAAATTCTCTTCATTATGTAAAGTCTGTATGATACCTTTAGAAACATAAGAACACACCTGTTCATATTTCTAAGGATGCTTTGGAAGTTAAAAGCAGTGCATCCTCCTTGCCGGTGAGCAACAGGAGGCCAATGGAACTGTCTTCTAGAACAGAGCCCTCTCCCTCTGACATGATGGAAAACCTAATATTTAAATGCTAGAAATGCAAACGCAGCAGAAGTTTTCATCAACTGTATTTCTCCATACTCAGAGTACCTGTGTTAATTTCACACGAGTGCTTTTATTGCACTAGTCAGACAATGAAGAGGCGCTGACACATGGGAAAACTGTTTCTGAATGTCGTACATGTTAAACCAGAGGCGTATAAGCACCTGGGATAGTCTTGCTATTCTCCACATGCAAATGACATTCTGCAAACAATTAAGCCCACCCATTAAAACAGTGGGTGTGTGAAATGGAAAGAGCAAGTGTTAAGAGAGTAAAATTATGGCATTCCCTTCCTATTATACTCCCATTCAGCTGATGTTAAGTGAGTTCGAATGCGGGACACAGACCAGAGCCTTAAGACTTGAGTCACAGGATACAGGATAACTCACCCAGCCTGTTAATTACAAAACTCTGATGATCTGACCACCAGCCCCTCACCTATCCAGCACTCTTCCCATTCCCGTACAGACAGACATGAGACACGTCAAGAGGCCCTTTTCTCGCTAAAGAAAGGGGAGTCTTCCTTATAGGTCCCCTCCCCCAAAGGACTTTCTCTTCTTGTAAGTGGCTCCACAAGTTCCCCAGGCTCCAGCGCCAAGAGGGCAAGTTCAGCACCGTGGACAGGGCTCCTAAAGCCAAGGGAGGGAGGGAGGCGGCGTTGGGGCTCCCCACTCCTGTCACTCACCGGTGTCTGCTGCGAGGGAAGTCCGGAACGCTTGGTGGACCCCTGCTTGGAACTTAACCTTTTCCACGACTCGGCAAACCTGCCCCGGCTGGCGCTGCGGCTGCGCCTGCGGCTCTCCGCGCTGTCCTCGCGGTCGGAGCAAGCTCGCTCCATCTCGCCCGCGTCCCTCCACTTCTTGCCCATGCTTAGCCGGCGTGGCAGAGGAGGGAGGCGGCCCGTGGCAGTGCTGGTAGCAGCTGGCTCAGCTCTCTACTGCGCCTCCTTCGCCTGGTCGGCTCCGGTCGGAGCCCCGCGCTTGGTACCACAGGCGGCAGGCTGCGCTTGCGCCCGCGATTGGTTCAACTGGGGCTGGGACTGCGAGCGCCACCTGCGCCCCAGTCCGTTTCCTTATGCACCCCAAATTGCTTTCCACTCGCAGCCACCGCCTTCCCGTGTTAGGGGAGAGGTGGGCGCATAGCTCACGCCTGGGGCTGTGAACGTGCTGCTCTGGGAGTTTCTTGTAGTCACTACACCCCGCCCAGTCTCAAGGCTCTTGGGACCTGGGAGCAGAAGCCTAAGGTCTTTCACTGGTAGGTAGGTGGAGACTCCAGTTGAATGAGACAAAGAGGGGAAGCTTGGAACTTTGTTCACCTTCCTTTCTCTTTCTTTTCATCTCTTCGCAACAACTGTCTTCAAGAACCCATGGGAGAGTTCAGCTTCATCTGCCTGTCAGGTGCTAGGCTACTTCCTCCCCCTGCTTGTCAGGCTGGCCCTCTGGGCCTCAGACTAGGCAGCACATTCAAGTTTTCTGAATAGATATTCCTTCACACACACACACACACACACACACACACACAAATACATACATATATAGTACACATATATAATACAATTATATATATATATATAATTGTAACACGTTGAATGCTGACATTCCTCAGGGGTTCGTATAATTAGCTCATCTGTGGTCCTGGAATCAGGATTCTGCAAGCTCTACTGGGGACTGGGGCACAACTCAATGATAGAGCGCTTGCTGCTATGTGCAAGATTCCAGGTTTGATCCCCACCTTCCTAGAACTGAGGAATAAAGAAAATTCCCCAGTCAATTGATTCTCTTCTCCATCTTCAATTAAACCCAAGGGTCTGTATTATGGAGCAGTACTAAGGAGGATTCTGGGAAGAGAAGGGATCGGTACTCTTTCAAGGGACTTGTTTCTCTCTCTGGTAGAAACGGGTATGGGTTTTACCCTTTCAGTCCCGAGGAAAGCGTGGCAGTTAGGTCAAGGACAGTGTGAGATGAGCTCTTCGGGCGTGTCACATGTTCCTTGTCGCCTCCTCCTCATGGTTGAGATGCTTTCCTCTGCTCTCTTATGAGCCTCACATCAGTTGTCTTAAGCTGTGCTGTTCTCCCATTTAACGATGCCTTAAATTGATGAAGGAAGGCCACCGAGGCATCACAGATTAATAGAATCTAAGACAATACCAAAGAAAGAAGTTCAAATAGTTCCAGGTGAAAGAATCACCTGGCTGCTCACCCTTTGCAACCTCAGGAAGATACATTTTAGTTTCTTAATCAAACAAGAGGAAACTCTGAGAAGCACATAGCAAGAAAGAAGAGGTTAGAAAATGCTTCCCGAGCACAGTGCTTTGGTCCTGGTTGTAAAAAAAAATAGTTACAATTGAGTTGACAGTGGCCAGTGTGCTCTTGTAGAGGTCTTGGGATGTGCTTGTTAGCAGGGATGGCAGACAAAGTTCTAATGCCTGTCCCACAGATGTGCCCCTTCGTTTGTAGCCTGAACTCCATCCAGGTAAACAAAGGGTTTTGGTTTTTTTTTTAAAACAGCACTCTATGTCTGGAAATCACATATCTATATTAAAGAAAATGAAACTCTAAACAATGTTTGTGACATCCAATGGCATTTAATGAGAAAACCACAGGCTCCATTTTGCGTTTATTTGTTTTATATCTTGGTTCATGGATTTGAAATTATTAGGAACATTTCATGAATTTGCAAATATTCAGACAATATTCCTCCCACTTATGAAAATAAAACAGAACAATCATGCAAAGTTTACAAACTGAACAAGTGTGGATGAAGAACACCAGTTGAGAGGTATGAAAGACAAGAAATTAAGACAGTGTAAATATTTATCTTTTCCTTGAGCCATTTAGAAAGAGACACATGGGCACGGCTCCCTAAGAAAGGAAAATTCTGTGTGCCACTCTGGACACTTTGCAAGCCAGTTTCCTCTGTTGAAATAAATGACAACATCCCTGGGGGGTTAAAAGCTGAAAAAACTTCACTAATGTATCCATGTACATCACCCAATAACACCCACCTCACAAGAGTCCCAAGACCCTGGTTCATCCACATCAGCCCATTAAGGAGAAAATAGCTCTGCCATCAAGGGTAGCTGTCACAAATGACCATATCAGCATGTCAATGAGTACTCCAAGTGCCTGGGAGGGTTCTTTTTTAAAAAAAAAAAATGCACTTAGAAAAATTTAATGATGAATAGTAATTGCATATGACATTATTTTAGCCATTTGTTCCAAAAAAAATGAGTTTTCAAATGCTCTTATCATAGGATGTTGTTCTTAAAACCATGTTTGAAGATGTTCTTCTTGCACTTGACAAGTATCAAAAGATGTCTGGGAGCTGTTTCAGAGCTGGTTTACATGTGATGGTGGCAGGCAAGCAGAAATAGACCCTTTCCTATTCTGATGTTTTTTTGTCTTTCCAAAGTTTCCAAGTGACAGGAAATGGAAATATGTTATGTCCCCTATGAAGTTATCAGAAAACGGCACATTAAAACCAAGAAAATGCTGAATGATTCTAGCATTGGCACATTAGCATTAGGGTTAAAAGCCACCACCAGAGTAGCTTAGCTTTCTCAGGGAGTCACTACCACAAGAAGAATGATAGCACATTTTAAAAGATGGTGCCCTGCAGAAACCAGCACGTAGGACAGGTAGCTCAGACATTCCAGCTTCCAGCACTCATGAGCACAAGGCATACATGACACATAAAAAAGTTTCTTGAAAACTAAATCTTTCAAAAATAATTTATTAGTTTTAATTATGTATGTGTCAGTTTTAATATAGTCTTTTTGGACCTAGAGTTATGGAGAGCTATGAGCTGCAAGATACGGGCACTGGAAACCAAAGAGCAGTACATGTTCTCAACTCCTGAGTTAGCAGTAAAAATAGTAATAATAATCTTTAAAAACAAACGGAAAGTATAGTACAAATTTTCCTTTAATTTCAAACACATAACAGGCAAATCAATAGGCTAGTAGTAAGTATAAAATCACTTATACTGCTTCATGATATAGTCCATATAAAGTTATGTATAAATGTTTAAATTGTATCAGATAAAATGTAACATTATGCAATGATCTGGAAAAGCAACTTTAAATAGCATTAAAAATAACATTCAGGGCCTGAAGAAATGGCTGAGTGGTTAGGAACATACACTGCTCTTCCAGAAGACTTGGGTTTGGATCCCAGATCCCATGTTAGGCATTATAACCATCCTTAACCCCAATTCCAAGGAATCCAACAATCTCTTCTGGCCTCTTCTTCAGGCACTTGCACATGCATCATATGCATGGTGTTCATACATGTACTCAGGCACACATGCATCCACATAAAACAAATAACTTTTTCTTTTAATTTCAAAAGGAACTACCAAGTATCAAGAGTTCTCCACAAGTTCAAGGCCTTCTCCAATCTGAGGCTCATGTTATTGTTGAGTCTGTGCATCAAGCAGAAATTCTTTTCAAAACCCATCCGCTACAGGTCACGCGGCGGTACACTACTGTTGCAGAAAAGCTAATAAAAATATCTTTCATTTGGTTATTTATGGGCTTTATAAGTGCACAGGCACACCCTAGGACTAGCAAGTGTACATAAAATGTGAAAGGGGAGGACAAACAGGAAATGACGAAAAATTATCAAGCTGTGTTTGGCTCCCAAATCATCACTACATTATAAGAGAAAACGAATCATAGTTTGGCAGTTTTAATGCCCTCAATTTTCCACATTTTAACCTCTCTGAAATCAGGATGCTTTCTATACTAGATAACATCCATCAAAATACAGTGTATTGATTCACGGCATCTTGAAGTGAGACAGACGCAAAGTACTCTGACTCTAAAGACCTGACATGCTATCCCTCACCCTCTGCCTCAACACTCAGCCTTCAACATCAAGTATTCATCTTCTCATTAGCACATTTCTTTATTAAAAAACTTTAAGTTTTTAGGAAGCCTAGCTTTATAAACTAAGCTGAAATCCCTCTTTTCTAGTTTTTAATTCTGGAATCACACTTATTTAACAAATGTTCTTTTCCTGTGAGAGTTATCAAGTATTTGAAGATGGCCTCTACATATCCCCTGCAACTCCTCTTCTTTGTAAACAATAGTTGCTTCCTTCTGACACCTCTTTCCACACACTACAGAACAAAAGCAAAATCGTCACACTTATATAGAAGGGAAACTTAAGAATAGTGTTAAATGAACTTGAAGCAACTGCTTTGTGAGTCTCCTACAAGCTTAATCTCTGACTAGGCTCTCAGTGAAGTGGGATTAGTCAGTGCCCATGAAGCAAGAGATAGCATGAGACTTTCTGTTTAGTCATGATTAGATTTCCTCACAGACCCGAGGGCTAAGTCTCACACAAGCCAGACAAGCATGAGAGGTGAAGCAATTATCCCTGTAACTCAAGCAAGAAATCCCCAAAGCCCATGACTATTAATCAAGGGAAGGAACAGTAGGGCTATCCTGGTTTATGTAAATTGACCGTGTATACGGCTGAAATACTCTGAGAGGCAGATCCTGAAAAATTAGCCTTCTTCAAAGAGAAAACATTTCCTATATCCCTTGCAATAATACCTTCAGAGAAGCCATCCAGTGACTACATACATACAAATCTCCCCAGTCACCTTGTTCCACTTCATTTCCCTCATTTTTTTTTCTCAACATGGAAAGAACGAAGTCCTTCAGTCACAGGCTTTTTCCCCTTTAAATGACATTACATTTAAGCATCCTACTATAAACTTTCTTTTTTATGGATGCACTTTTATAAATTTACTTGTATTTAAACAGGTGTTCTCCATCCTTATAATTCTATTGGTAAATAGTTCTCTGAAATTTTACTTCAAGATTAGAAGACAATCATTCAAGCTCTCAGTGTAAGAACTATGAGTGTAAATGATAATAGTAGTAGAAATACTACAGAAATTATAATTGAAGAGACAGAGAAGGGGGATCAGGAAAAGGAAGTCAGGAGGTTATGAGCAAAATGTCACTTTATTTTGAAGTAACATATAAAATATATGAGTAATATACTCCTATTGAAATGGTAAAAATATGTGGGCAGGAAATTTAAGTGAACAAAAATTATGAGTGATATTGAGAATGTGGAGCAAGTGAAATCACTGCAGACAGCTGGAGGGAATATGTAATGGGGTTGATTTGGGGATACCCTGTGACCCAACCGTTCTGCACGGAGGTATATACACAAGAGATACATTGCATTTAAAGTCCCGAATGAAAAAGCAATAGGGCGTATAAAAGACAGGCACAAAGAACACATAGTGTGCAATTACATTAACATAGGTTGACATTAGACAAAAGTACTCTAAACTGTTAGAAGTTGGGAGGGTGCCTATCATGGCAAGGGCATATGCCATGGAGACAGAAAAACAGATGAGCAGGGCTGCTGGGGAACCAAAGATGTTCTGCTTGTCAATCAAAATGATAGCAACAAGGGCACGATCATTTCAGAAACTGTTTATAGAGGTGCATAGTAGCAAATATATTCCGCCTTTTTGTAATTGTGTTTATCTCCATAATAGCTCACCAGAAAAGTAGATTCAAGAAGAAATACCTGCCTAATATGTTCTCTGGTGATAATGTCATCATACACAAATTGCTGCTTGTATTTTACACAGCCTAATGAGTATCACCATGCAGCTATCCCAACGTGACCATGACATTTGAAATAGTAGCACAATTTCATATACTGTCTTTTCAGGGAAAGATGACAACCTGCCTGCCTTCTCAGAAGAGAAAGCTGAGTAAAGTAACCTGGCTTTTTGACATTCTCCTAAGTAATGTTTCCAAGTAAGATCCTTGAGCCATAGACTTTTAGCCTCCAATTCCAAGTTCTCTCCTATATTCCTCGTTGTGCATTATATATGTATATAGTTATATATATATATACATACATATACACAATAGTTTAATATGTTATATAACACATATTTGTAATTCGTTAACACTACAAAATATCATCTCCACTGTAGAGTAAAATAAGTCAGTTAAAGCAAAAAGCATCTTCTCAGGGTGAATATACTCATTTTTCTTCTTCCTACAATTTAAAAACATTTAGGGAAAACTTGAAAATATTGGAGAAATGTCCTCTGAAGTTTCAGGTAAAGAGGGCATTTGTTTGGAAAGCTGCTACAGAGGACTCCATCATTAGGATCTTGGGGAGCTGAGCCACCAGGGCTTAGATGGGAAGAGGAAAGCCTCCTGATCAACCTTTGCCTAACTGCAGCTAAGTCTCTCTCCTTAGCTTGCTGCTCTAAATAGTAGCCACTCAAAAGCTGTAGTTTATAGCTTTGGCTCCTCCCTGCTGAGTTATATATTTTCCACATTTCATCCTTAAATATCAAGGAAAATAATTTAAAGTGAGGGGGTGGGGAGGTATAATTTCCATGAAAACCAAAGAAAATGCTTCAGAAAAAAAGAAAGAATATTCCCCTCATTTTCTTGCATTTTTTTTCAATTTTAAAATGTTACATTTGTTTCTTTATTTGGGATACATAATTACAACCTGATGTGTATATGTGTGTTGGGGGGGAGTCAGAGGACAAGTTTCAGGGGAGGGACTCTCTCTTTTCACCATGTGGATCCTGGGGCTGGAACTCAAGTTGCCAGATTTGATGTAAATTTCCTTGCCAGCCCACCAGTCTCACTTTTTAAAAAGATGAAGCAAAGAAAGTAGTTGCATTACAAAAAGTGAACCCTCAGAACCCTCCCTTTGTGGTTCTTATTAAGACCAACAATTATCTTCATTAAAAACAAAAAAAAGCCCCTAGAAATTATAGGTTTTGATTTTGAATGAAAATGGCCCCATAGGCTCATATATTTGAATACTTAGTCACTAGGGAGCTGCACTATTGGAAAGAATTAGAAGGATTAAGAGAATTGGCCTTGTTGGAGGAGGTGTACATTGGGATTGGGTTTTGAGATTTTAAAAGCACATGCAATCACCATTCCCCCATCCCCGTCCCTCTCCCCACCCTTCCTATCCCTGCCTGCTGATCAGAATGCAGCTCTCACTTACTTCTCCAGCACCATGCCTTCTAAACCTGCTGCCCATGCTTTCCACCATAATGGATTAATCTTTATAGCTCTAAGGGACTAACCTATAAATTGTAATCAAGCCCTAATTAAATGCTTTCTTTAATAAGAAATGCCTTGGTCATGGCGTTTCTTCACAAAAATAGAATAGTGACAAGACAGAAGTACAACATAACAGGAATGGTTTATACAAAATGATAAAACAGAGGCTAATTACTACAAAATGATCAAAGAAAAGTCTATCCTTAGATTTCAAAATAATAAAGGAATGTGATCTTTTCTAAATCCAAGATGTTTCAAGAGAACCAGATTTCCAACCCATAGAGGTCTCTACTATCCTCGGGAGGAGCTTATAGGAAACTATTAAGAGCCAAGAGAGTAACTTCTTCCTCACCTCTAGAAAATCAAAAATTCTCCCTCTAACTGCTTTTTGAATAACATTCTACTTTGAGCTTTTGATACTTCTTAAACAATGCAACTGCTTTTCCAATGAACAATATTTGAACTTTATCAGTCTATCACATGAGTGTGGTCTAGATTTTCAGTGTGTAATAAAAACTGTAAGAGCTTGATAGAGAAGAACATCCATCATGGGTGTGCCAAGCAGGGTACAGGATCCAGAGCCTGGGGTTTCTGATAAACAGCTGCCTCTTCCCTGCCCTCACGTTCTAACACTAGACATGAGACAATCCCCTCTGCTGAAGCCCAATTACTTTGCTTTCACAGAACAGCATCAGGAAATATCAAAGGTCATCTTAAAACAAAAACACTGTCTTACAGGCATTAGGAAAGCCATTATTTCTCCTCTTTGTATTTTTATGGAAGTATAACTTTACCAAGCTCTACACAGGTCATAGTGATAATGTAAAGCCAGGTACAATGCTCAGGCACATTTAGTTTCTAAACATAATTGCTGTCCATGAGCTTGGAAAATTAAAATTTTAAACTGTTTATTTACACACTTTTTACAGAAGAATGAGTAGTCATGTCAATTGGAGCATTGTAAACAATGGAAAAAGAAAATGTAGAAGTTACCATGCAAAACTCCAATCCATTTAAAGTCTTAATTACTACTCACTTATTAAAACAAATTAAGTGCATATGAACTCAAGCATAATAATTAGGATTATTTCAAATTTGTTCATTTTTCCCCACCAAACAGAAAAGTGAAGGTAGTAAAATCAGTTAAACAAGAAGAAGCATCTCTGTTATCTTTGCATTTTCAGAGGACCTTAAACACATTTCTTCAATGCTTACAAAGTCATTATTGGAGCCTAAAGGAGTCAGAGAACCAGCTCATGGACAAACTACAATACCCTAGTACTTTCCATGTTCCCTTTGATTTCCACAAAGAAAACAAAGTCATCAATATGCTAAAAAAAATAAGATAAATAGTGGTTTATGGTTAGTGGGGCTCTAACTTATTGTGCCGCACCAGATTCTGTTCAGTTCTATCAATTATTTAGATCAAAAGAAGGCTCAACCTCTTAAAGTGTCTGTCTTATCTACTTTATGTTTAAAAAAAATGAGAATGGTAGCTTTTATATTTATGTTGGTCACAGGGAAACAAAATTTTTCGCAATGTTGAAATCCTGAGACAAAAAGTAATACCAACCTTAAAATTAAAACTTACAGAAAATGACGAATGTCCAGGCCATAGTCCTCCTGAACTTCTTCCTGCAGGGCTTTAGGAGCTCAGGTGCCTTTCATTGAAGCACAGCAGAGGTAAACAGCAATTCATGGGTTTTAATGAAAGAAGAAACGCACAGCTTACTAGTTGATTTTTAAATAGTAGTCTTGGAATTTCACAATACCGGGTGGCAAGAACTGGCCCTAAGTGATTCCTGGGAGATCATTTGCAGCTGGACCTCCTCCAGAAAAGCATAAAGATTCCTCCACATCCTGTCGTTGCAGCGTCATGATGAACAAGGGGGCAGAAACGATCCTTCTACCCAGTTTGATATAATGAGAAGATTCGCCACAGAAGCCTATAGCACCAGTGTGATAGACTTGGGGACGCTTCTACAATAAAGAAAATGGACCAACAACAGGTATGACACTCCTTTTCAAGCTCTCTATATTGACAAATTCTGCGAGCATGAGAAAGTTTACTTTAGTGTGTGTGTGTGTGTGTGTGTGTGTGTGTGTGTGTGCGTGCGTCGTGTGCACGCACGTGCATGCATGTGCACATATTCCCGTGCACTTTTGTATGTGCATGTTTATGTGTGGTATATGCATGGGAATGTATTCAAGTACCGATGTGTGGGGAATGTGTGTACTTGTATGCGCACATGTGTGTAGAAGCCAGGGTTGATAGCAGGTACGTTCCTCTCTACTTCTTCTTTTATTCAGGCTCTCTCACAAACCTGGAGCTCAGCTATTCACTGAATCTAGTTAACCAGCAAATTCCAGGGATTATACTTCCTCCAGTTCCCCCACTTCCCCAGTTCTATTATAGGTACTTGTCACTACATTCTTAGGCTTACAAGGCAATGTTTTACCACCCAAGCCATCTCCCTACTCAGGGCACTATTTCTTTTCAGTTGCAGGGGCCTAGATCAGAGCTTTAACCTTAAAGCATTCTAAATTCTCCCTAAGTATCAAGCAACTTTATACATGGCCTAACTATACACCCAAATGTTTTCTTTGCTGGTATTTATTCATGTAGAAATGATAGAATCTGGCCCTAATTTTAGGATCCTATCCTTAATCCTCCTTTTCATTCTTGCATCAGTAGATGTTGTGTTACTTTTATACTGAAATAATTTTTAAAAATTCTGAATTGTTATTTTATACACACACTTTAAAAGATGAGAACAAAGGGTATCCTTAAATTTTATTTACCAAAGTAGGTAACAAATATTTACTTATTCTTTCTCAGTAACATCTGTCTTCCATCAATTTTTCATTAATTTGACAGGGTAAATGATTATCTTTAAGTGTGGAAGCACCTCTGAGACTTCTCCTGTTTAGAAAGGGCTTTGGGTTAGGTGTGGTGATGCATTTTTCAGGGACTTAATGAGAAGGAAACTCAGATCTGATGGTTATTACCATGGAGAAAAAGAAAATTATTTATACCTCCTAGGCTGTTCTTTTCTACTTTAGCCTATAAATGCTCCTGGTTCTGGGTCTCTACCTCTGTCTTTCCTCCCTCTTATGCATGCATGTGTATGTATGCTTTCTAACCTCGAGCACGATGTATACATGATAAAATCATTAGATATTTCCTTCAATGTGGTCTTAATGCCTTATTATATTTCAAGACAACATATAAGATATTTGTGATCAGATCATAGCAACTCACAGGGAAGCCAAAGCCAAGAAAGCCCAGGAAATCATCAATTCTGGATGTGTTCTTGGGCTTTACAGGAAAAAAAAATTATTACCTTGATCTCTACTCTGAACCAGCCCAGAAGTCAGAGACTTTGGATTGAACTGTGTTTGTGAATTTTACTGCTGTACATACACATGCCCCAGGGCCTCCCAGCTACAGCTGGATGGCCACACATGGTCATAGTCACAGGAAGCTGGCCAGCTCTTCCTTTGATACAGCAAGCTCTATGAGTCACTTCATCAGAACTAGTCTTCTCCCTAGTGACAATCTTAGGATAACAAGAGGTTCTCACTTCTTCCCATAACATGTACATGTGGTGCCCAGAATTCTTCCCTAGGTGTTATAAAGATGTCTTTGGTAAGAAGGAGCAATACTGTTCTTTTAGGGAACCCACGTTCAGCTCCCAGCACAAGGTATACAGCATCAGCTTACATAAAGAATTTTCAATCATAATCACTGACATTGGACAGATCACAACTGTCCATAACTCTAGTTCCAAGAAATCCATTGCCTTCTTTTGGCCTCTATCAGCACCTACACCACACACACACACACACACACACACACACACACACACACACACACACACACACACACACACACAATTTTTAAAAGTAAAATTTAAAAAAGCAAACATTTTCACCTGAATATAATGCCTGGCTTCAGAAAGCTGTCTGACTCTCTATAAGAGACTATGCCACTCTTTACATTATATTCACATTTCTCTCTTAAAGTTTCCTGGGAAGTTGGTCCCATGATGAGATGAGAGCCCAGAAGGATATAGAACTTTTCCTTACAAGCTCATCCTGTAGAAATGACCAATATCTCCTTCAGAATTGTTTTTTGGTCTATCACATTTTTCACAGGATATATATTTTTCACTCATAGCAAAATTTTGCACACATGAGAGATGAAAGAGCTTCATTACCATTTTGTATTTGAAAAGAGAGAGAAAATTTAAGATCTAGGATGGCTGTAAATAAAAGATGAGCAGGGAGTCTGGGAGTCAGTCGGGCCTGGGTTCAAATTCTACTCGTTGGTAGCTAAGTGACTGTGATATTTAATTATGAATCTGAACAAGAGTGTCCTGGCAGATGGCACAAAGTAGGAAGAGTCAGGCCTATCAGAAGGGCTATTCTATCATTATGGAGCACAGAGTTCCATGCCTAGTGGGTAAAGGCCCATCAAGAGACAATTGTTCTTTCATTTTATAGCATGGATAATGTTTCCAAAGATGCATGTATTGCTATTTTGCTTAAAACTGACTTTTAACAGTTTCATTGTGTCACTCTCTGACATTCCAGAAACAAATTAACCTCTTGAAAGCAATTCCTATATTTCAGTATGTAATGTATTTACTCATTGTGGTCAGTAAAGTTTATAGGATCAGAGGATCAGAACACATACAATCTAAATCATCTCCTTCTAAGTTAATAAGCCAGTGCAGTACAGTAGGTTCCACAATGGCTTGGCAGTCATAAAATTGCTCACTGTATTGTGTTTCTACTTTAGAGAGTAAACCTTTTTGGATCCTAATGCTGTAGTTTAAATGAAGTAAAAAAAAATAATACAAATCAGAGCTAGAGAAAACACACACACATACAGAGAGAGAGAGAGAGATGCATGTGCATGTGAGCATGCACACACATACCTTTAATAGCAAATAAATAAATAAAAAAAAGTTTTGAGCACTTTAGAAAAATAATCACAGAAATCCAAAACACTAAAGACCTACAATAAAAACTCCAGAAATCAAGAAAAAAAATAGGTATTTGTTATCTAATTTCAAGTACATTGTAAGAAAAATACTGGCATTTAAAGATATAACTTGGTGGATCAGGTGGAAGTGTTTTTGTTATAACTAGTTACTTTTTTATTTTATTACAAACACAAAATTTGCCAGGGAAATTGAACTTGAATCCCTTCCCTTTTTTTTCCATGAAGTCCTCCTGCCTGGTCTCCCATGTGCTCTCCTTCAAATTCATGGCCTCTTTCTCACTAATTTTTATTGCATGCTTATGTATATGTACACACATATATAGTTTTAAACAACCTGTATTTTGAGATGTGTTCCAAGGGAAAGATTTGCTACTCGTATATTATATTTGAAGGTAATAAAGTGTTGACGGAACATGACTGAAGCCTGAGATAGCTGTCCAGGACTGCACATCAGAAGTTCCAAGCCATAATCTACAAAGTCACTTCCTCTGGCATCTTTGCCAGGCATTTCCTACCTCACAGATCAGAACATTCAGGCCCTGACTGTACCTGAACATTCACAAATGAAGATGGGAAAATGGGGTTCCATATTCCACTCTAGAAGAACCAAAGCTCCACATACAGACCCTGCGGCTTCTTATTCCAGGAAAGAGAACACAATAGAATCATACTGACACTGTTGAATACCAACTTTCATGGTCTCTCAGGGCAAACAATTCAGTTACTTCTTATTTTCAATAACAAAATACCACCTTTAAGGGATAGGTTCAACTTCATGCAACACTCCCCCCCCCATCCAGTTTCTTCTGTGATACCTTGTTTTATCCACCAGAGTTCTGAAATGAATTGATTTTATTTTGCAGTGATTTCATCTTAGTATGTCCCTAAGTATGTGAAAGGTATTCTTATCTGCAACAAGCACAGGGGAAGCCTGGTGCCAGCCAAAGGACAGTGGCTGTCCAATATCTTTCTCCAGTGAAGCAACTTGAAGCCTGTATTTTTACACATGCTTTGAATCAGAAAAGGGATACTATGTAACAAATGATGGTATATATTTGGGAGTTAGTGCACATTGCAAGTGATCCTGAAGCCTTTAATGACTATCCCATACCATTAGTATTAAATGCAGGTAAATCAATAATTAGCACTTTAAGACTGTGCTGGCCACTGCTACAAGTGTGACCTCTATCAGCTCATTTAAACCTCAGAGTCCTAGGTGTAGGTACAATAGTTCTTATACTACAGAGGGAAAAACTAAATCATAAGAGGCCACGTGACTTACTTTAGTCACACCTCAAGAAAAATCTCAGAATTCAGGATCCAAACCCGTTTGGTTTTATTCCAGAGACCCCACCATCCACATGACTTTTCTATATAACGAGCACAGACGTGCACTATTTCAAAGAGTCATTTCATAGTCCCTGTTGCTAGAATATGGCACAAAGGCAAGAATTAAGTAGCAGGTAGCTGGAAAACCCAGACTGTGACCCCCATGAGAAGGACTTTCTCATCATAGTCACCACTACTTCTCCAGTGACTACTGAGATGTTAGTCTCACTTAGAAACAGAACACAATGGAAAAGTCTGTTGGTGGGTCTGGGCTTCTATACACCTTCAGAAATAGGATACCACTTCTTTTCATGCAAAACTGGAGTGTCCGCTGACCTTCGGCTTTACTTTAATGGAATGCCAGGTGTTATCTATCTAGGAACATTTAAGTATGTGGAATTATCTTTATAAAGCAAAGTTTTATCTTTTTAGAAAAGGGCTCAATAATTGTGAAGTAGTCAATATACACAAGGATGGTTCCAAATAATTTTTTCCTTTATGTCATCTTCTGGCTCAGGATCCACGACCATTTCGCAAACAGGCATTCTTCTGGGTAGCATTAAGGGAAACAAACTTGTCCATGGTAGCTTGACGCCTCACAGAGACTCAAGAGAGTGGAAAGTGACTGTTCCCAGAGATGAAATTGGGTGTCTCTAGAAACCCACCAGTGGAAAAATTGGAGCATTTTTATTTTTCTTAAGTTAACTTCATTGTTTACCCAAACAGTTACCTTCTGGAAATCCTGTTGAGATGTCCTGTGCTTCTCTGGGTTGCACTAAAAGCAGAGGCACCATGCCTGGAGGTGGTTTCTGCTTGGTTGCATTCCCATGAGCCCTTCTCTTCACGCAGGTTTGGAAGGCCTTTTGATTCACTTAGTGATTTCACTTCTTCGTAAGGTGGCTCCTCCTGGAGGCTCCAGCATGATTTCATGGTCAGGTCCCCACTGTCTGAGAATCTCTGACCCTTGAGCTCTGTCCCTCCTCCTCTCATGCCTCTCCTCCATCTCTGGGACACATGAGACCTTCTCCTCTGTGAGCTTCAACTTACCCAACAAACTGAAAAAGCACTGACTAACGAGCACTTTCTGCTCTTCACCCTCAAACAATTCCCCAAAAGAGGAAATTTTAAGACCCCAGATAGTGGGGGTATGAGGAATGTGTGGAGAAACATCGCCAAAAGGAAAGTCATGGGTTTATTCAGACCTAGTTGTAGTCTCTTAGGGATTTTTAATGCCTTAGAGAATTTTTATTACTGCAAAATAAGGGGAATATGTAAAGCTGTAAAGGTATGCAACACCACCACCTAGCCTTATCTCAATTTTCAAATGCATTTTGTGTTTATTTCTAGGTATATAGTTTCTTGGAAAATACCTTCATTGGCAGTGGTAATTTGTAGAACAAATTTTAAAATATGACAAATGCAGGTTTAAAACAATAAAAAATGCCTGGCACTTGTATGTTTTTTCTTTCCTGCTTATGTGTATGTGCAAATATGTGTGCAGGTGCACTTGTGTATAAGTACACCTGTCCATATGTGCATATGGAGGCCAGAGGTCAAGCTCAGATACTGTTCTCCAGGGGGGCTGTTCACTCGGTTTTGACACATGGAATCTCACCGGAAGGTGAGGCTCACTGATTCACTGGACAAGGCGGACAGAAAGCACTGGATCTTCTTGCTTTCCCCTCCACAGGGCTGGGATTACAGAAATATGCCACCATGCTTGGCTTTTTTACATGGTTGCTGGAGACTGAAGATAGAATGTAGAACCCCATGGTTGTGTGGTAAGCACTCCACTGACTGTCCGGCCTTCCCAGCCCATTCTTTTTTCATCTTCACAACTTTGGGTGCTCCCTGTCCCCTTGCAGAGAGGGAGAAGATAGTATTAGACACAAATACACCAAGGTCAGCCTTTAGTGGAGAAAAGCCATCCAGTTCTTGATTTCTGATCTCTGGTATGGTGTGGTGAAAATGCTGGTAATTATGAACAATGCCGATGATATACCAACTTACATAAATTCCCACCACTTACAAAATCTTTAACCCTGTTTATACACTGTTGCTTTCCACCTAATCCAGAACAATGCCCTCTCGCATTTAAATGCTAATCCTTCCCACTAGCCAGATTTCTAGACAAACTTTTCAGCAAACAATTGAATACAACATAAGGTCTTTCACCCAGACACCCACATACCTGCTCCCCAAGCCTGACAGAGGATGGGAAGTGAGTCATGGAGGCAGTTGTTAGGGAGGTGGTAACTCTATTCAATAATGTTAAAACTCACTCTCAGTCTGTGTGTGTGTGTGTGTGTGTGTGTGTGTGTGTGTGTGTGTGTGTGTGTGTGTGTGTGTCTGTCTGTCTGTCTGTCTGTCTGTCTGTCTGTCTATGGGGATATATTTCAAATATAATAAAAACAGTTGGAGATATCAGAGGGATCTACCCACAGTCAATCTAGGAGGATCAGACAGTGGTTAACTTACACCTTTATTCCCAGAACAGGGAATATCAAGGGGTGGTGACCTATGCCCTTAATCCAGTCAAATCTGAGTTTGAGGTCATCTTAGTTTACAGAGAGAGTTCCAGGCTCCCAGGCAGGCAGTGGTGGTACCATACCTTAACTGAGTGAAGAAAGTATTTAAGGCAGGCATAGAAATACAGAGCAGGCAGAAGAAGCCATGGCTTGCACTGTTAGTCCCAGCACTTGGGAAGCAGAGGCAATAGAATCCCTGTGAGTTCAAAGCCAGCCTGGTCTTCAAAGCAAGTTCTCCGTTACATAGAAAATTCTGTCTCAAAAAAACAAAACAAAAATTGACTGGAGGAGGTGGATCTTTCCTCTGATTTCTCTGACTGTTTTTATTATATTTGAAAATATCCCCACCTCTCTCTCTCTCTCTCTCTCTCTCTCTCTCTCTCTCTCTCTCTCTCTCTCTCTCTCTCTCTCTCTCTCTCTCTCTCTCTCTCTCTGTGTGTGTGTGTGGGGGGGGGATATGTGTGAGTGTGTGCACTTGTGAATGGGTGTGTACATTTGTGGAGACCCAGTCATCAGTGTCAGGTATCACCTTAGATCTATCTTTTTAATCTCTCACTGAGACAAAGCTCATAGATTGGAAAGACTAGCTGCTCACATGCTCTAGATCCACCTCTCTCGGTAATGTCCCTGTACACAGCACCAAGGCTTTGGGCCAACCACCACACCTGGGTTCTACTTGTGTTCTGGGGAATCTAAACTCAGGTCCTTATTCTGATGTGGCAGGCACTTTACCAGCTGAGTCAACCCAGCTAGGATTTTTTTTTTTTTTTTTTTTTTAACCAAGGGCTCTTATTATGCCTTTAAGCCTTTAGAAGATAGAATATATGAGAAACAATAACCTGTAAAGCTCATCACCTTCAATAACTTTTCATCTATTGTGAAGAATGGCAGGCTTCTCAAAGCTGTGTTGCTTCGGACATGTGTGTAGACTGATGTATGGGGGGAGCTGTTGTGTTTTCTACAAAAAATGAATCAATACGGTCGGGGTCCATTACTGATTTTATTTTGCTTCTTTTCATTCTGTAATTTATTTCAGTTGGAGTCTTCTGCTAAATTCTAGTATGATTGTGAAGGGGAAGAGAAAATGCAGAAGATAATAGGTTCCTCATCTTCTTAGAAAATGCCGGCAGTCCTAAACTTACTTTCTTCCCTCATAATCCTAAAGCAGCTAATTATGCTCTGCTCAATGATTTAGGCCTCCAGCAAACATCGTTTATATGCTACAGAAGTTCAATTCCAAGGTTCAGTGTTGCAGAATATTATTTTAAGGTGTGTTATTTTGTTTGTGTGTGGAGCATTTGTTTCACAGTGTAAAGGTGTGTTACTTTTGTTTATGCTGCATTTGTTTAACTTTGTGAAGCTGTGGTACTGTGCCCGTCACACCTGATGGTCTAATAAAGAGCTGAAGGGCCAATAATGAGGCAAGACAGGAAAAACCGGAGGGGCTAGCAGGCAGAGAGGATAAATAGAAGGAGAAATCTGTGAAGGGAAAAGAAGAAGACACCAGGGGCCAGACACACATCCAACCATCCAACCAGTCACAGAGTAAGAGTGAACATAAGGTTACAGAAGGGAGAGAAGGAAAAAGCCCAGAGGCAAAAAAACAAACAAACAAAAAAAAAACAAAAAACAAAACAAACAAACAAAAAAAAACAGGTGGGATGATGAAAATTAAGAAAAGCTGGCGAGAAACAAGCCAAGCTAAGGCTGGGTGTTTATAATTAAGAATAAATAATCCTCCCTGTGCAATTTGCTTGGGAGCTGGGTGGAGGACCCCCTAAAAGAATAAGGAGCAAACCCCAACAGCGACTATTCAGTAGTAAGTATTGAGCTTGTCCTTAATAAATGGGTGGGTGGATGTTGGAACTTTTCTAGTTGTCTTCTTGGGATTCCATTATTAAGTACCTCTCATATTTATTCATGAGTTCTTGATAGACAAATCATTTAATCTGGTATAATGTTCTCTGCTTCTACATATGGTTTTTACATACTTATTTTAAAAATGTAATGCAAATTCATGGCACTTGCTTTGTGTGTGTGTGTGTGTGTGTGTGTGGTGTGTGTTAATATTCACACCCACTAGCTACCTCTTAGATGAGTCAATCTGCCATTTAATTCAGAGGTGCAGAGCTCCAGAAAGCCTCTTTCATCTCATAATAGTGGTATATTTGCTGAGTGCAAAGGCTTTGCTCTTATTATTTGTCCCAGATCCTGTCTTTTAGGATAATAATAATTAAACTTTTACCAGAGTTTTGAGATGGAAAGGCCATGACTCTTCCATCTATCCTAATTGTTTTTAGTTTTTCTTTATGTCAGTAAGAGACACCACCTCCTGCTGGCTTAACTATCATATATTTCTCTTACTGGTGGGGTTACTGTATCATACTTGAATCTCTCCCAATTGTCCAAAACTGCTACAATCAAAGCATTAATATTATTAGGGAACATTCTTGTCTTCTTTCAAACACTCCATTCAGTCTTTTCGTTTCTAAATTCACTGTGCTTTATACAAAAATTTTACATGCTAATGTTTTTTAGTCTGTCTTTTGGTAGCAAAAGTCGTAAAGCTTGAAAGAGAACATTAAAAACACAGTGGAAAACAAAGTCACAAGGCATGCTGGGAGAATGGGTGACAGAACAGTCCCTAACATTAGAACAATCGTGAATAGATGTTCTGATTTATGTTGAACTGAGATGGCTCTAGAAGCCACCTGTAGGAGTTCTTGGGAAATGGTAACAAAATGGGAGAAATTACTTGTGAGAAGATAATATCCCACATGAGAAAAGTAAGGATCTGCCATAGTCAGGCTGAGAAACAGGCTAAATCTGCCTTCTATGTCTGCATACTTCACTATGTGGCACTCACACATGCGCATGCTTTGTGACTTGAAATAGTAGCATCATGTGGACATGCTGTGTTTTACATTTTCTTAGTGGAATGTGTAATATGAGGTTTCTGGCCCGGACTTTCGAACCTAGCCTAAAGGTTTAGACCCACAGACCCACAGAGACACACAGATGCTTACAACAGTTTTAGGCAGATCGGCCTAAGGCCCAGGCATATTACTTGCTAGCTCTTTACCCTTAAACTAACCCATGTCTCTTATTCTGTTCAGCCATGTGGATGGGTACCTTTTCTCACAGCAGCATAGTTGTCCTCTGCTTCTTCCAGCTTTTCTCTGGCCTTCTGCTCTGTGCTTCCTGTTCTCAGAGTTTTCTTAGTCTGGTAGCCCCGCCCACACTTCCTGCCTGCCTTTGGCCAATCAGCACTTTTTATTAAACCAGTGGGTGGGACAATTATTTACAATGGAACAACATAATTCTCCTACAGGAATGGGGAGGGGGGAGTATCTGGTGTTTTAGTATTAAGCATGATGTTTCCTATGGAGGCTTCAACTCAGGAATTCCTGTAACTAGTGTCTTAATCATGAAATGCTCTTGGATTTTTGTCAAATACCTTTTCTACATCTAGTATGATTCTGTGAATTTAAACTCATCCTCCTCCACAGCTTCTCTCTGCCTGGGGCAGGTGGGAGAATTGGTTCCAATGTCATAAGAACGTGAGAGAGCTGTCCTTGCTCCACACCCTATGACACTCTGGAAAGCAGGTCGTGCACCTTGCCTGAGTGTCACAGGTACAAGTGAACCAGATCTTGAGAGGGCTGCCCACACTACTTGTCTGTCAGGCAGTGGCTGGGTGAGGGAGAAAAGCTCTCCTTTGCCCCCACCACCTGTAGCAGAACAGGGAGCTGCCCTTCTCCCAAGAAAGCAAACCCTGCACCTCACCTGGGCAACAAAATAGAGCAGTCCCTGTTGACAGGATTGTGGGTGAGCTGGCTCTGAGGGCATGAAAGTGAAATAGCTGATCATGCTCCCCTTGTTTGCCATGTTGTGCTGAGGGCAAGGGGAAGATGTCTTATCCCCCTCACCCCTGCCACATTCGGCAGACAAGGGAGCTGACCTTTCCCCTTACCAGCTGGGAAAGTGGGTTCTGCATCCCTGCTTGGGAGCAGAGTAGAGCTGACCCTGTGGGTGAACCGGCCCCAAGAACATGAGCTTGGAAGATCTGGCCATATCCCTTGTCTGTCATATGGTTGTGTGAGCATGGAAGAGACACCCCTCCTCACTGATTGCCATTTATGGCAATTAGGAGATCTGGCTCAGAGGTTATAAGAGCAGAAAGCTGTCTCTGTCCCTTGCCAACTGCAGCACTGGTGAGAGAGGCCCCTGCACCTCACCTGGGCAACACAGAAGAGCCTGCCCTGATGTTGTAGGTGTGGGCGAGTTGGCACCCTAGGAGCATGAAAGCAGGAAAACCAGCCCTACACCTTGCTCATTGCTGCACAGGGTGAACTTACTGGGGCAGTGCCAGAGAGGACACACTAGTGGTAAGGCTGGGAGAGAGCTATGGGCTGACCAACCTTGTAACTATTCAGTCCCAGAACCAGAGTTATGAATTAGTCTACCCCAACATCCACCCCATGATCTGCTGGAGCACTGCAGATACAAAGCTTCCGGATCTCCAGAGCCAGGGCAACAACAGGATATCCAAGAGGGGTTCTAGTGAGGGTCCAGGATTGATGGTCCAGCAGAAACCAGAGATCTTAAACTAGGTCAATGACTTGCAATAAACAGTTGTAAAGATAGATGGATAAAAGGATATAGTGTGTGACTCACTGTGTCACACTCCAGCTCCATAACAAGATTTTTCTTTTTCTTCTCTTTAAGTTTATTTATCTGTTTGTTTATTTTGGGGCAAGGAGGATGCAAGGGCAGATACAAAGAAAAAGGGAGGAGAATGGAATTTAGATGCATGTTATAAAAGGCACAAAGAATAAAAATGTTGAAACCTTTTTTCTGTTGATTTTGTGTATTAGTAAATTTTCAAATGTTGAACCAATCTTGCATTCCAAGAGTGAACTCCAACTGGATACAATAGATAATCATTTGTGATGAGGTTTCTCAATACAGTTTGCTAATATTTTGTTGAAGGCTTTTATCTATATTCATATGCTGGTGTGTAGATCTGATTTTATGCCTGGGCCTTCTATCAGAGCAAGAGTAGCTTTAGAAAGTGATTTGCTCATCTTACACTTTTTGAAAGAGTTTTTCCCACTTGGACTTAGCCTTCTCCTTGTGTAAATGTTAAAATCACTAATGTGATCTCTTGCACATAGATTCAGACTCTATTTCTGCTTAAATCTGTTTCATTATATTTGTTCATACTCAATGTTAAGTCATTACATTTTAGAATGTGCTTGTAATGCATCTGTGTCTATGATGACAACAGTCACCTCCTTGTGTTTATTCCTTACATTGGTACTGAGTCCTTTTTACTTCTTGTGAGTATAACCAACATTTTACCAACTTTGTATTTCTAAGGATTAATTAGGGGGACACTTTTTTCTAAATTTCATTAATCTCTGCCCTGATATTCATAATTTTCTCCCTTATGTTTCTCTTGCATGAATATTTATTTTTGAATTTTGCTATAGTGTCTTAAGGGAAAGTTGGCTATTCATATGTGGCCTTATTTAACTGTAGCCATTTTTAGCCATAAAATTTCCTTATCTGAATCCCATTTTTAAATTTGGTGTGTGTGGTGTGTGTGTGTGTGTGTGTGTGTGTGTGTGTGTGTGTGTGTGTGTGTGTGTGGTGTGTTTTCATGCATGTCAAAGTTATTTCTCTTTTTTGCATAATTTTCCCTTGGTTTTGAAGTTGCTTGTGCATATGCTATTCTAAACATTTGTGAATTTTCAAAATGTCTATTATTGATATCTAATTTTCATTCAGAGAAAATATTTATATTATCTGACTTTTTTTAAGCTCACCGCCTTTTATTTTGTGGTCTAGTATACGGTCCATTTTGAAGAATGTCGTGTATATACTGGCATGCAGCTTAAATTGTGGGTCATGACCCCATTTGGGATCACATAACAGAATGTGAACGTTGCCAAAAATTTTGACAAAACTGATATGTTTCTGATTATGCAATGACCAAAAGTTAATTCAAAGCCAAAAGCACAATGAATCTGAGGTGTTTTGGGCTGCTGCCGCCCATGTTTCATCATGTAACTTCATTATGGCTTCAGTTCTGAACACACCACGTATGAGCTTTGCACTGGGCAGGTCATCACACCACATCCTGCTAATGATGATTATTTAAAAACACTTCAGCTCAGAATCAAGACATCTAGAAGTTATTAGCTGCTGAACTTTCACTTTCCACTCACAGCTTTCTGCTCTTGTGGAAATGCATGGTTTAATTAAAGAAAACAAAGATTCCTAATATTGCCTATCATCATTGCTCAGAAAATAGGGATTAAACAGGTACATATTTGTATCGTGTTACAATAATAGAGTTTAAATATTTCTCATTGGCTTAATGACTCGACTTTCACAAAAGAAAAACCATCAAATGAATTTGGCTTGGGGTGAGGGCAGATTTCCAGCAATTTTTGAAATATCCCTAAACATAATTTTGCCATTTTGAACCATGTGTTTATGGAAAGCAGCATTCTAAACATAGATTATAAGATCAAAATTGGATCAATTCAGAAAATTCTTGAGTATGCTCTGCATCATATAGTATCATATTAGCCAAGATTTTATCTCGTTTTTAAAAAGCACACCCATCTCATTAGTATGCGAATGTGCTTCCATTTATAACGGTGAAATTTTGTGTTTATCAAAGAAATGTTTTAAAATAAGATTCTCCATGATTCCTCATCAAATAAATGCTTGATTTGTATAGCGTTTTTATATGCCTACATACTCAGAGCTGTGTAAAATTTTCTCAGGTAAAGAGAGATGACAAGTAGAAAAAAAAAATCTTAAGTAGCCAGACACTTGAGAGCAGTTATTCTGCTAATGCTGGACTAGAAGCTTCCACAGAGATGCTCGGGAGACAATAAGTATTCCAGTGATTGTTTCTAGAGAGATCTGCCTACTGATTCTCCACATCATTTAAAGTATTGGATCTCACTTGCTGCTGTACTTTTACTGTCTGTCTTGTTTATGTATTTAAATTACGAGTGTGAATGCTCTCAGCCTAGAGAACTTTCTTTATCGTGTTTTATAAGGCATGTCTAGTGGCAATAAGTTCTCTCATTGTGGTTGACATAAGAAGGTGTACTTTACATTCATTTTGGAAAGGCAGTTCTAGACCTAGATTTTTTAGTTAATCTGTTTATTTCTTTCTTCTGAGCTTTTGCTCTGTTACCCCACCACCTTCTATCACCCCATTGCTGTAGGGGTATTGTGTTGTTTCATGGTAAATAATTGTCCCACCCACTGGTTTAATAAAAAGCGCTGGTGGGCCAAAGGCAGGCAGGAAGTGTGGACGGGGCTACCAGACTAAAAACTCTGAGAACAGGAAGCACAGAGCAGAATGCCAGACAGAAAGCGAGAGAGAAGCTGGAAGAAGCAGAGGACAACTATGCTGCTCTAAAGAAAGGTACTGAGCCCCATGGCTGAACAGGAAGAATCATGGGTTAGATGAAGGGTAGAGAGCTAGCAAGTGACATGCCTGGGCCTTATGCCGATCAGTCTAAAACTATTGTATGCATCTGTGTGTCTCTGCAGGTCTGTGGGTCTGCGGGTCTAAACCTTGAGGCAAGGCCGGAAAGTCAGGGCCAGAAACCTCATACTACACATTGCCTTCCCTGTCACCCCACCGCCTTCCCTGTCACCCCAGCACCTTCCCTGTCACCCCAGCACCTTCCCTGTCACCCCACCGCCTTCCCTGTCACCCCAGCACCTTCCCTGTCACCCCACTGCCTTCCCTGTCACCCCACTGCCTCCCATGTTACCCCACTGCTTACCAGCCTGCATCTTTACTGATGAGAAGTCATTACTAATCTTAATTGTGTTTTTTTCTTGGTTTATATATGAATGATCAATCCTTCTTCTCTTGTTCCTTCCAAGATATTTCTTTAATAAATTATGCTTCTGTGATGCTGAAAGTCTTTGCCTTCAACTTCTTCAGTTATTAGTTCTTTAATTGTTCCCTTACCCTTCATTGCCTGCTGAAACTAGAATTATGCCTTACCGCCATGTTTAATGTGACCCACATTTCTTATTTTCTTCTTTTCCCCCTCTTTGTCCTTCAGACTGGATAATCACTGTTTATGTGTCTTCGAGTTCCCTGACTCAGATTCACTACAGAGCCCTGCAGACGAGTTTTCCATTTATGTGACTATGTCTTCAACCCCAGTATTCTCATACAGTTGTTTGCATACTCTCTTACTTTGTGGGGAGATGGTACACTAAGCATTATCAGTAACAGCCCAGTGTCAAGAGTCAGGAGGTCCTTATTGCTCTTGTTTGAGTGTGTGTGTGTGTGTGTGTGTGTGTGTGTGTGTGTGTGTGTGTGTGTGTGTGACAATTACTGTTTGTTTACATGTTTCTTTTTTTTTCTTTTTCTTCAAAGGAAGCAACTTTGGTAACATATTCTTGGCAAATTTAATAATCTCTCTCTCTCTCTAGATACTATTTTGTTTCTTTGTTCAGTGACTGGACCAGGCTACCAGTGAAATTATTTTCTTTGCACTCAGAAGTTCCTGAGGTTACTGCCAGAGGGTACAGTCTTAGGCATGCACACAGTAGGGATTTTTATTCTGGGGTTATGACACCTATCTTAGTCCTCACTAGTTCTGTCTGACTATTCTATTGATTTCCCAGCTCCCAGGAGGAGCAACACACGTTGCTGTGCTGGCTGACCCAGTTAAAACTGTTGCCCCTGTGTTAGACCATAATCTTCTAGTGCTGGTTCAAGAATTTTACTGTCTGAAAGGGGATCTTGAGGGGTTCACCACTTTCTGGTTCCATCAGGTTTACTAAAGGACCTCCCTGTAGTGTCTCTCTTTCTCCCTCTCCCTCTCTCTCTCTCCCTCTCCCCCTCCCTCTCCCCCTCTCTCCCTCTCCCCCTCTTTCCCTCTCTCCCTCTCTCCCTCTCTCCCCCTCTCTCTCCCCCTTCCCCTCTCTTTCTCCAAATACACTCTTAGGCTTACACTTCCCCAGTCTCCACTCCAAAGTCAGTTTGCTGCACTTCTTTAAGCTCTCTATGCTTATGACTAAACTCCACCTGGGCAAAATCCCCAAATCACTGACCCAGACCCAAGGGAGCAGTCAGCAGTCTGTCAGAGCAATGTCCCCGCTTTCCGAGCAGGGTGTGGAGCTAGAAGTTAGTCTCTGGGCTCTTGGGTTGCCTCTCTCGTGTGATGAAATCTCTGCCGTTTGACTAATCTTAACTCCCTAGTACATCGTCTGTTAAATGTGCTAATTTTCACTTACTGTGTATTGATTATCTTTTTGTCCCACCCTCTTCTTCCTCCTCTCTGGAACTCTGGTGATATGAGTGATCCAAGACCCTTGATGATTTCTAGTGTCCTCTCAGTTGTGGATTCCATCCTCCACCTGCTGCTGAGCGTTCAGTGAGACGTTCATTTGACTAGCATCTTTCTGAGTGCTAAAATTTCCTCTTTCTCCCTGTTTCAAATTGCCATTTATATGATGAGTCCTCTCTGCTTGTGTTTCTTTCAAGCATATTCCTAATGGCTCTTTTAAAATTCCTTGTCCGATCATCGCAGCATCTAGTTCATATTAAAACCACTAACTATTAATTGCCGCTTTTTGTCCGACTTGAGGTGCCATCATGTAAATCAGTTACAGCTTCTCCTTCATACACAGTATCACTATTGCCAAGTGGCAGTGAAAATACAGGTGCTTCACCCAGGGCCCTCAGAGGCAGCTGTCCTGACTCCCAGCTAGTCTTCTTTGGGGAAGAGAGGAAGGAAGCATTACAACTGGCCAGGCTGGAGTCTGGATGCCACACTCTGCCTTTGCTAATGTTAGTAGAAGCAGGGTTATTATAGGAGTTTATGTTCCCATGGTATTTGGGAGAAGGAAACAGGCCATTGTTTGAACACAGCATTGCTATGCTGCCCCTTTCCTGGTCCTTTTGCTAAAGACAATGGAGTTTTTCTTGAGACTTTGTCTGCTCACATTAGGGTTGTTGTGTAATCTGCCCCTTCATCATCTGATCTTGGATAGATGAGACAAAAAGAAAGCATGCATTGCTACGCTGCTTTTTAGATCTTGAGCTCCAAAGACAGTGTACACTCTCCTTCACCTTCTAATTTTTATTTATAAGAGTAACAGGGCAAAGTCTATTCCATCTCGATCCAGAACAGGAAGGCCATTGTTACCTCGGCTAACTACCTACGCACATTAAAAGTTATTGTGGGGATATTTTCAAATACAATAAAAACAGTTGGAGATATCAGAGGACAGATCCACCTCCTTCAGTTTTTTTTTTTTTTTTTTTCCAGAGTTTTTGGGTTCTATTAGCCAGACATAAAGTAGTGGTTTCTAGCTTTCTCTGTTTGGGAATAAACTGTCAAAGCTTAAGAATAAGACATTAACTAGCCACATGAATTCTTTCTGTTATCTCCTCAGCCATTGGAAGACAGAACTAGTTCATGCTTGACATTCATCCGCCACTACAGTTTGTTACAAATGAAATCTTAGCATCTACAAACTAAAATACAGTCTCCTGAACCAACACGTGTGTGGTGTAAGTATTCATAGCTAGGTTAAAGAAAGCCCCTGACCACAGAGATTAAAAACAAACAAACAAACAAACAAACAAACAAACAAACAAACTGCAATTGGTTGATTGTTTTGCCAAATTTATCACTTTTGCTGTTCCCATAACCAGAGGAAAAGGAGAATACTCAGTTTGCATCTTCCTGAACCATCTTTGCCCCAAAGAGCCCTTTCATCTTTGCCAATGATGACAATTTCTGCTAAAACATGGTGGTGATGTCTGCCCCATCTGCAGGGGACCGCAGCCCACTCCTAACTGGTGGTTGTGAGTAGGCATTTTTGCACCAGAGACAAGGACATAAATGAAGTGCTATGAAGGACAGTATGATCGCCAGCTTAATTAAAATGAAGACAAGTGGCTTACTGGATGAGCTTATTCCAAAGGAAACAAATAAAGGAAATTTCATTTTTGTGCGGACTCCAAGGACATAACCAACTTTATGAGGTGAAATGTAATGTATTCCCAGCCTCATAAGCATAAACCCACTGCCTTAACTGTCTGCAACCCAAGCCACAAGCCTGCCCTTCTTCAGTATGAAAGAAGATGAGAGATGGAAGAAGAAAAATAAAAGGTCATAAATACATCCACTGAAAAAGATTAATTGCAAATAAAGTCTGTTCTTGATTTAAAAAAAAAGTCTGGTTTCAGTATTCTCTTATTTTTCATCTATGTGCATGTTAGTTTTCATAAAAGGACATGGGTATCCTTTAAAGTCTACAGATAATTGTTACCATGGTGCTGTAAGTATCCCACAGCAAACTAATAGGTTCTTCGGGCTAAGGCTGCTTTGGCATTTAATGCCCTGCCTCCTTAGTACAGAAATCTGGAAGGAGAAAGCTTGCACCTATACCCCATGATCTCCTCTCAAATACTCCAGCTTCCCTGCTTGTTCTGAAAACCTGTCTCTTTAAGGTTCCTAAATGAGAAAAATTAGGAAAGAATTTTTCAAGGGGCTCTTTAGCCAGTTCTGAGTATGGGGAAATAAGGGAGGTTTAACTAAGGAGCTGAGCAGGAAGAACAAAACAGGTTCAGATTGTACAGATTGTTGATGAACCATCTCAAGGATAGAGAAACCACGCAGGAGAACAGGCCGTTACTAAACTGCTACTCACACCTTCTCTCTGCAGCTTCAAAGCAAGTTACAAATGTGTCTATCCCACAAATAATCACCGGTGGGAGGAGGAAAAAGAAAAAAATAGATGCAGATCCTAGACATCTGCCCTTCTTCAATATTATTATTTCTTAGATGATACAGCAATAATCTGATCATCCCCAGAAGAAAAAAATTTGTCATGTTAAAGACTCAGAGATATGTATGACTCCTTATAGCAAGAATTTGAAAGCCAGAACATGGTTTTTAAAGAAATTATTTTATAAAGTAAGAGTCCATAAAAATCTTTCTATACTTTTTATTTTTTTATTGTTATAGATGGGTGTTTTAAATATCTATACCTTGCTCCCAACATCAAAATGTATATTCAAATGTCTTACTTAATCCAAAGAAGAATTTTCTATGTCATATAAGTAGATATTGTCTTCTTAAAAATATGATGTAACTGGCATTTAAAGAGGTTAAATTCTTGGATATTGAAACTCACATTTATAAGACAGCACACCAAGGGCAGATTCAGGATTGCTGAGTTTGCACCCAGTCTAAACAATGAAGTGAATTTCAGGATACTTGTCTGAGCTATATAATGAGACCCCACCTCACACTTCAGAACAAACAAATAACAGCATCCACACACATACACAAACAAAAAAACAAACAAACAAACAAATACAAGTTGTAGTACTAGCAAGGATATCTAACTAATGGGAAGGATGGACATTAGAACTAGACAAGGTTTGAAGCCAGCTACTCAAGTTCAAGGTAAACAAGTTAAAGACATCTCTGTACCTTCTTTTCCTTGTGCATAAATCAAGGACAAGATGGTTCTCTTGGCCACTGGCTGCTACAAAGGTTAGATAAATAAAGGTGTATACAATACTATATAGCCGATGGCAGATACCAGGAAACTTGCTTGTGTTCCACAATCACTTTAGTGTTTTAGACTCTGTCTTGGTGTCTGCAAAGTCCTTCATCCCTTAGGAAGGAACCACATCTTTGTCTGGGTGGCTACTTGTGACTGGTGCTTACACTGAGTTTCAGGTACCTTTCATAGATTTTGCCAACTACAGCAAACAAATGGGACACACTTCCTCTTAGGAAATTTGTACTACAGAAGTAGAGAACTAAAAACAGGAATGTGCCAAAATTGAGACTATGCCATGAAGAAAAAAGGACATGAGATATTAGAGGTCCAATTAAGAATATGCAGCTGGGGTAAAAGGCGCTGAGGTAATTTGAATAAAAATGGATCCATAGGGAGTAAGTAACATTATAGGAGTTGTGGCCTTGACAGAGTACGTGTGGCTTGGTTGGAGGAAGTGTATCACTAGGGGATGGACTTTGAGGTCTCAGTGTATCTCAGGTCTCTCCCTGATGCCTGCAGATCCAGATGAAGAACTCTCAGCTACCTCTCCAGCACTATGTCTGCCTGCATGCCACCATACTTTCTGCTGTAATGATAATGGACTAAAGCTCTGAATTGTAAACCAGCCCCAGTTAACTGTATTCCTTTATAAGAGTGGCTGTGGTCATGGTGTCTCTTCACAGTAATAAAAGCCCTGACTAAGGCAGGCAATAATGACAAGACAGAATGAAGTGGGATCATAATGTATTCCACTATACACTATGAACCAAACTCAATTAGCAGTCAAATCCAGGAAATTTCATCCGTAATATGAGTGACAAAATATTTAACCTCCCTTAGCATTAGACTTGATGGCATTTAAATAACCATGTGTACGGCAAAAAATTAAAGATGATGTGTTTTCTAGGGAAAATCCTCCCCTAAGTATTTGATTTTACCTGGAAAGTGAAACTTATCTACAGAAAGTCTTTAGAGTGAAGCAAGGAAATGAAGGCAGGCAGGCTGGGACTGAATGCAGAGGCTCACAACAGCCAAAAGAGCACTCTATGACTGAGCTATTGCTCCAGCCATGAATTGTTTATAAATTATTTATTTTTACATAATTTATTTATTGAATATTTACTATAGTCCAATTACCAGCAGTGACATCAATAAAACATCTTTTGTGGCTAGGGTCTATAACATATTCCTAGCCCCTAAAGTTCAGTGTCTTGGGTAAGAGTTGGAATTCTTTATATATTTACTATAGACCATATCTGTAAAAAGAAACAGAAAGAACCTAACTCACATGTTTATTTAAAATGGTGGGAAAGGTATCTTGTTTGTTGAGAAGATCATTTTTTTTTTTTTTTTCTGAGTAGAACGTCTGCATCAGAGTGGGCACAGGTTGTTCTGGATGCCTGGCATTCTTAGCTGGGTCTGGCTGCACCCTGGTTCAATTATTGTCTGGCAGAGTATTTTGAAGACTTTATTTCTATACTGGTATTTTCAAAAGTTGCATTTAAGTTGAATTTTTTTAGAAAAAAAAAATAACACAGCTTGCAAGTCTAGAATGAGGTATTGTCCGTAGATAGAGTGAACAAGATGGATGACTAACACGTAAGGTATGAACTAGGTTAGGAGTCTGAGAAAAGCCATTCCATAGAAAATCAAGCTGAACTGAAGCTTCTTTCCTACTTCCTGACATGAGACACACTTGGTCTTCCTCGTCTCTGCCTACTTTTTAAGGCTTTATGAGGAACACTTTCCATATTGTCCTTTCTTTAAAAGGAATTCTCATGCAGGGAAGGCATGATGGTGTCCCTCCCCTTAATTCCAGCACTTGAGAAGCAGGGCTGGGAAGATCTCTGAGTTTAAGGCTAGCCTGCTCTATAGAGTGAGTTCCAGGACAGCAAGGGATATACAGAAAAACAGTGTCTCAAATAATACAATAAATAATAAAAAAATAAAAAGAACTTCTCAAAGGTAAGCAGTAACTCACACTGGATTGTGAGTGATAAACACCATGTTCCAATTAAATACTCATTATTTGTCTCAAAGAAATGATACAGCAAAGTCACAATGACTACTATGTTTAAGTTTTTTTTTTTCAATAGCATATTTCCTAAGATACAGTTTATATGATAATTGAAATCTCTCTCCAGGCCCTGCCTATGTATTATGAAAGGCTTAAATGGCTTCCCTTATGTAAGCCTTGACTTAACAAATGAGGTCTCAGCTCAACAGTTCAAAATATTGTCAGTTAATGGTCTAGAAAACTTCAGATTATAAAGTATTTGCCAGCATCACTGTCTGCATGGCTTCTTGCCAGTAACATTATAATGATCATAAATTTGATGAAAAAGTAATGGCTTGCACCTCTGTCGTTACTATTATTATTTAAGCTTTATCACATCTATGGCAACAGCTGCTTAATTCACACTTACACCCCCACACTTGCATTCTAGCAATATATGCCATTTCTGTCCAGTCACAAGTCAGTGATTGGCTCTTCTAGGACCCATTTGTAGAGGCTAGAAACCTGAAATCTATTTGGATCCACTTTTGTTTGCCATCCAAATGCATCCTCACATTCCCCAATCCTGCCAGTCTGTCCACTCCTGCCTGGATTGTCTCGGTCTCTTCCAAACTAGACGATCCATTGCAGGAAGATGAGGCTTCTAACATGCAAACTTGAATATAAAATGACAGTTCTTTTCCTTTCTGATAAAACTGGAGCACATATTTGTTAAGTACTTTAGGAAGCAACTGACTACTGTTTCAGCACTGTTCCTGTCTACACTGTCCTTTTTCATTAGAGTGTCAGCTCCACTGCATTTGTGGGTTCTGGAGAACTTTGGGTCTAGGCACCTGTCATTCCCTTGCCTACAACAACATTCCTCTTGTTTGCCTTGATGTGTCTGCCATTCCACTTCCTTCTCAAGTCTTAACTTGAATGGCACGTCCCCTGCTATTCTTCTGACACCTAATTCCAGCCTATGTTTCTCTCTTTCGCTGTAGACTCTGTGTCTTCTTCATTGTGAATTGTCCACTGCCCTAGACTGCACTTGTTTCTCGACTGGCCAACATCTCTGCCAGTTACAAGTTGCAAAATGTAGAGACTTCTGTAGGGGTATTGTATTGTTTCATGGTAAATAATTGTCCCACCCACTGTTTAATAAAAAGAGCTGATTGGCCAAAGACAGGCAGGAAGTGTGGGCGGGATTACCAGACTAAGAAAAACTCTGAGAGCAGAATGCCAGACAGAGCACCAGAGAGAAGCAAGAGGAAGCCGAGGACAACTATGCTGCTCTAAAGAAAGGTACTGAGCCGCATGGCTGAACAAGAGACATGGGATAGCTTAAGGGTAGAGAGTTAGCAAGCTATATGCCTGGGCCTAAGGCTGATCAGCCTAAAACTATTGGAAGCATCTGTGTCTCTCTGTGGGACTGCGGAACTGCGGGACTGCAGGTCTGTGGGCCTAGACCTTGAGGTTAGGCCAGAAAGTCCGGGCCAGAAACCTCTTACTACAAATGGCAGCCCAACGTGGGGTAATGATGCCCACATAAACCACAGAAAGCTTAAAAATGGTCTAGAGCCCAAAGCAGCCTCTGAATTGTGTCTCCCACATGAGCCGTGGTACAGAGACACCCTGGTGAGGCCTTTCAGCTTGAGCTACAATGGCGGGCTTTTAGAGTGCAGCTTAAGGTGTAAAATAGCTCATTCCTGAAGTCTCACGGGAGCCTAGATGTAAGCAAAAGGTTGTAAATGATTTATTTAAGGTTTCTGTTCATAAGGAGAAAAAGGGAACAAAATCAAAGATTGCTTTCTAGTGGCAGTGTTTTCTTGGATCAGCTCTGTTTGCCGGAGGCAAATTGTGGCTTGGTTTTAAGAGAAGCTTCCTGATTCAGCATTAGAAGCAAAACACTTGTGAGTTTTTAAAGAGGCCCTGCTACCTAACACTTAAATGGAGTTAATGAGTAGCAGATGGCAAAGCTTTACTTGATAATTATATGGACCCTAAAATTCCCAGACTATCTGGGTTAAAGAGATAAATTCTATAAAATTAAACTAGGAGCTGGGTGGAGCCTCCACCCATCATACCAGCCTTTAATCCTGGCAGATTAAAGGTGTCTTCAGAAACAGAAGAAATAGAAGAATCTGGGTGGAGTCAATCACCCTAGGCAAGCAAAGGTGTGGTCAGAGACAGAAAAAGTTAAGAAGTAAATATACAGTACAGACAGTTTTTGTAAAAAGTCTAAGTGGTTTAGAGTGTGTTGAAAATATATATACATAGGATTAGAGAAAGAAGAGAAAGGGAAAGAAAGCCCTTAAAAAAAAAGAAATAGAGTGAAATACATAGATTAAAAATAAATAAAAAGCTAAGTAAAGATGGAAAATACAAAGAATGTCTGGATACTGTATATTACTGTCTTATCTTTAAGCTTCTTGACTGAAAATGACTTAGTAAGAGCTGCTAAAAGACAGTTGATTATAAATGTTGTTGGAGTAATTCAACCTATATATTTTGTAAAAGAGTTTACTTTAAAATTGAAATGCAAAGATACACTACTTTGGAGAAGAGGTTTTCCTTTTATTTTCACAGAAAATGAAAGACTGTGGATTTCTTCCTGGATAAAGAACATAAAGTTTGATAGAGGAAGACCCCCTGAAAAATCTCCAATGGAAATGGATGGACCAGATGATTCAGCATTTCAGAGCACCTCTGTTGAAGTTCCAGAGCTCTGAATCCAAAACAGTTTCAAGGAGACTGGCTGAGATGACCCAGCCTTAGAGACTACTCCACTAAAGACTTGTCCATAATCCTACATTTTTCTTTGGATTTCCATGAGATTGTAGGTGTCCCCATTCAGCAGGAAGTAGCCTAGAGAAAGACGCCCACATTCCCCAAACATGGATTATGGATGTTTGTGTTTATTTACAGTGTTGCTTATAAGCTGTTATAGATAAGGGGGGAAAAGAATTTTAGAATTGAAGTTCCTTTTGTTTTAAAGAGAAAAGGGGATATGTAGGGGTATTTGTGTTGTTTCATGTTAAATAATTGTCCCACCCACTGGTTTAATAAAAAGAGCTGATTGGCCAAAGACAGCAGGAAGTATGGGCGGGATTACCAGACTAAGAAAAACTCTGAGAGCAGAATGCCAGACAGAGCACCAGAGAGAAGCAAGAGGAAGCCGAGGACAACTATGCTGCTCTAAAGAAAGGTACTGAGCCGCATGGCTGAACAAGAGACATGGGATAGCTTAAGGGTAGAGAGTTAGCAAGCTATATGCCTGGGCCTAAGGCTGATCAGCCTAAAACTATTGGAAGCATCTGTGTGTCTCTGCGGGACTGCGGGACTGCAGGTCTGTGGGCCTAGACCTTGAGGTTAGACCGGAAAGTCCGGGCCAGAAACCTCTTACTACAGACTTCCTTTATCACTTTTTCAATCTCAGCCCCTTCACCTCACACACAGAAAGCGCACAATGCACAGTTTTAATGTGGAAAATAGAAAGTTTTAATGTGAAAAATCTGAACACTTGTCTAAGAAGTCTTCTGTCCCACCTGCCAACTCCCAAATAATGACACAGAGAATTCTTATTAATTATGAATGTTCAGCCTTAGCTTATGCTTGTCCCACTAGCCCTTATAACTTAAATTATCCCATTTATATTGGTCTATGGTCTACCTTGTGACATTATCTCTCCTCATCTTGTGCCTCCTGTTTCCCTTCTTTATCTCCTGAATCTCCTCTGTGCCTTGATCATCTCCTTCTACTTCCTCTTTCTGCCTGGAAGGCCCTCCTATCCTCTCCTCCTAGATATTGACCATTCAGCCTTTCATTACACCAATACATTTATATCACAGCAACACATTCTCACAAGCGCACAAATACCTCACAATACACTTATTCATCAGAACTGTTCACATAAAGCACAGCTTTCTCATTAACACAAGTTTTCTTTTTGTTTTTTTTTTTTATTTAAAAAGTTTTTCCCCATACCCACCACTGCTCCCTCTCCTTCCCCTCCTCCCAATCATTCCTCAGCCTCCCTGTACCCCATTCCCCCACTCATACCCCAGGGAGGGCAAGTCTGGCATATCCAACTGAGGTAGGATCCAGTCCCTCCCCTATAGTGGTATTCAACACCTCCCTGAATGAAGGGTTTGGGGTTCATCTATGACCTTGGAAGCTGTAACCTTAAAGTGTGGCCAGGAACAGCTTAAAGTTCAGGTCCATGAGGACAGTACTCTCTCTGCCTCCCCACTGGCTGGAAAGAAGATCCCTTCCATCCATCCATTCAGACAAGTAGATCCTTCCAGCTCCTTTTCAGTATATATCATATTGCTTTGAATAATTATTGATCTAACAGTTCATCTCCTTGTGATTATTGATTGGGCTTATTAATCAGCTCACCCCCCCCCCCCCCAGTATCAAGGCTGGATAGGTGTTCCTCTGTAGGGAATGGACTTTGAGAAGCTAGTTCATGCACCAGGAATAAAATCTGGTCCTACTGCAAAAGGCTCCACAAACTACCCATGCTATTCAAATTTCATCTACATTTGGAGGGTTTAGTTCCTTCCCATGAAGGTTCCTCAGCAGTTATATCAGAGTCAATGAGCTCTAGTCAGCTGTCTCTGTGGGTCTCCTCCTCACGATCTGGTTCCCTTTGCTATACTCTCTCTTCCCTCTCTTCAGCTAGACCAGGAGCACAACAGAAGTTTTCAATGGATTCAAAACAAAATCCAAGAAATTTACCCAGACTATTGCCTTTATCCTCTGTATTTATAGAAAACGCTATGTTCCCCATACCTAATCCCCGCTTTCTAGATCCTCACAAAATCTACCTTTTATAAACTATCGGACACTCAATAACTATCCAAGGCCTCCTCATATTTCCAGCATTACTTTATGGTATTACCGCATTACTTTATTGTAACCACGTTACCATAAACTAATCTACTCCCCTGGAAATTTATTGCATACATGTGCCATATTCTGCTTTGAAATAAATTCATCTAAGCATTTGCTATGATAATTGATGGCATGAACCTTGTAGAATAAAGTTTTCTAATTATAGTTCTCTGTACATCTGTCTTCTCTAACAAGTGGAAACAGAATAGAAACCAAGCCTCTCCCCCTCTGAACACTGTAAATAGGATAGTGCTTGAGACATTGTGGGTTAAGTAGTAAAAGAATTTTCAAATCAGGTAAATTTGAACAGTGACCCATAGTTTCTATTCAGTGTTTAATGTTGCCAATGTGTCTTACTATTTGTCAGCTGGCTTAATGCTTTGTTTTGGCTAGTTTTAATTTTTCATTTGTAAGCATAAGATGAAAGGGCTGCTATGAATAATTTCAAAATGTTTCCTCATTGGAAAATATTGAGAAGTACTGTCTATCAAGCCTTAACTAAATCTACAAACATTTGCAGAGGATCAGCCACATAGCATACACTGCTGTGATCGTGGCAATGGGAAAAAGCAGCTAGTCAAAGGACAATGGCCGTACACTCCTTTCATCACAGAAGCAGGCAGATCTCTGGGAGTTCGAGGCCAGCCTTTTCTACATGGTTCCAGGACAGTCAAGTCTACACAGAGAAACCCTGCCTTAAAAAAAAAAAAAAAAAAAAAAAAACCTAATGGCCTTCATACCTGTGATGCTTGAAATGCTTACATTCTGGTGGCAGAAGGGAAATAGTAAACAAAAGATGTTATAATGTTCACTATGTGTTTGATGACAACAAAATGAAAAGATATAGAAATATCACAGAATTTGGAAAGGAAAGAGGTTCACAAAAAGTAGAGGTAGGAGGAAGACATGGTCATACATTACAAGACAGCCAAGACAGATATCACTGAGAAGGAAGTGTTTCCCCCAAAGCCCGGGCTGGTTAAGAAGACACAGTGACCATGAGACTGTATTGTGGAAGTATGTTCCAGGCAACACAGCAAAAGACCTAAAGAAAAACATGACAAGGGTCTTTCAGGAGGAGCCAGCAGCCCCATGGATGTGACAAAGTTAGCAAGGAAGACCATGGCGAAGACAAGATTATGAGACAGTATAGTTATTTCTAATAAGGCTTTAAAATCCAATGTATTCTGGCCTTTGCTTTGGACAAAATAGGGAAACATGGAGTATCACAAAGCCAGCCCCTCTCTTCCAGTCATCTGATGCTTATTTTAATAGGATCTCTGCTGCTGTTTTGAAAATAGACTGTAGTAGGAGTGGGGAGTATTCCTGGAGGCCAATTAGTAAGCCGCTGTGTATAGACCAAGAGAGGTGATGGAGGCTTTGAGTTGGCTTTGAACCACTTTTGGATAAAGTTAACAGCTACAGGTAGCGGGATTTCCTAACAGATTGGCTGAGAGGTATCACAGAAAGAAAAAACTCAAGATTTCCCCAACAGGTACTTGGATCACTGGAGAAATGCATTAACATGACCAACTGCATGTGCAATAATAGGTGAAGGGACTGCAAAAGCCCAGCTTGAGCATGCAGAAGGCCAAGATATCTCATAGACAACAGCCTGGAAGTTCAGAGTAGATATGTGCATCTGGAGTTGGGGGAGGGGCCTAGGTTCTAGATACAAGGTCTAGGTTCTGGAGTTTGGAGCATCTGGACAGAATTATTGCAATATGTCTAAATTACCTCGGGCAGGTGAAAGTAGTTTCTTCCAGTGGACAGAGACAGGAGATGGTAACAGCTCTTACCCTGTGTCTTTTTCTTGGAATGCTGCATATCATTCTGCGCACTGCAGGGCTGGCATTTGCTTCCCTTGGGGATAATTATTAAAATACAGATTTCTGGGCTTCTTCCTATCATGTTATTAGAAATTCTGGAAATTCTGGAAAGTCTAGAGCCTTCATTTTTAATAAGCCTTTCAGGAAATGCTCCTGACATTTGACACTGGAGATCTCCTTTAATAGGAGCTTAATAAATATTTGTCGAACTCATTCACATCTGTAAGTTTTAGTTTTTATTCAATAACAATGTGACACTCAGAGGACCAACTTGATTTCAGTACTTATGGTAATTGGGAGGCTGAGTTGCAATCCATATCTTACCAACTAGGGTTAATAATTACAAGCCGCCGGGTAGCATACTGTGTCAGCTAAATTACAGAGTGCAGAAAAGAAACTGACTCTGATCCTCACTTCTGCTGAAAAATCGGACAGAAGCCTTGAAGTTACACAGTGTGACATCAAGACAGAAGTGAGTCAAGGCTTGGGGATTGTTTCTTGTTTTCTTTGTCCTAGGTTCTCCATGGGGGTTTAGTCCAAATGATTTCTCAGAGGAATTCTTGGTTATGTTATTCTACATTTCTGCCTTGACATTTCTACAAGGAAGACGCTAGAAAGCATCACCCTTGACTACAACATGGCCTGCACCTCGGCACATTTCCACTCCAGTGTTTCCAGACACATTCTATGGATGACAAAGTTATTTCCCCGGGGGTTTATTCAGCTGCCACCAGACAAAAATGCATGGCCACAGCCTGTTGCTGGTCTTTAAAAAAAAAAAGAAAAGACAGAAAGAAAGAAAAATGCTTAAGCAAAGCAGGCCATATCTTTCCAGGATTCTTATGAATTTGTCAAATCTGTCAGACAGAACACCCAGCATGCAGAGTGGAGAATCAGAAATGTTTGAAACTAAACTGCAGTTCTTTCTAAAGAGTTTGTGTTAAAATGGGCCTAATGCTTCATGCCTTTAATCCTAGCACTTGGGAGACAGAGGCAAACATATCTTTGTGAGTTTAGAGTCAACCTGGTCTACCAAAAGAGTTAGAACAGCTAGAATTGCACAAAGACACCTCCCATCTCTCTCTCTCTCTCTCTCTCTCTCTCTCTCTCTCTCTCTCTCTCTCTCTCTCTCTCTCTCTCTCTCTCTCACACACACACACACACACACACACACACACACACACTGTATTAGTGTAGGAAGCCCCCAGTGCCTACACTTAGCCCCTCCCATCTGCACTTTGTTAACCTGGAACAGTGGAGACTTCTCATTTTTAACATCAGCTCCAGTCAGTTCCTGCAGCCACAGATGACAGGTCAAAGTACATCTACCTCCTCCAGGAAGTAAACCTTGGTTGCATACACACCACAGAATTTCCTTCACCCTCTTTTCAAATGTACATAAAGGTTTATGTTGACTTGCTCCCTAGTTCCTTGAGGAGCATGTGTCTTCTCCCCTGTGCCCCTTGGCTTGGCCAAGGTTAAGAAAAGAAAGATGAACTAGAGCCTGTGACCTGGCAAGTAGAGATACTAGCTTGTAGCATGAACTCTGGTTGTATTAAAGGAAACTCAGAGCCTGATATCAGGAAAAAGCTGGAATGTCAAAGAGAAGAAACACCACAGTCAAATCTCACCCAGCTGTCTTCCAGCTTCCTCAGCCTCGCTTCTCATCCCTTCTACAGAATGAATCTGTCTTTCTACACCCAGTTGTTTCACATCCAGGTTAAGATTAAAGGTGTGAGCTACTTGTATTTGGTAGTTAGCCTTGACCTCAAAGAAATACAGAAAGATCTTTGTCTCTGGATTTATGGGATTAAAGGCGTAGGTCACCATTCTGGGTCTTTCCTGAGCCTGGATTAAAGGCATGAGTTACTACTCTGTGATCCTTCTGGATTGACTATGGGTAGATCTGCTCTCTGATATTCCAGACTGGTTTTCTTAAATATATAACATATCACCACACTAGCTTCCTTTCTTGAGGGCTGGACTAATACCTGAGACTCCACCTAATGAGTGGCACTTAAACCTTGTTTACCAAATCGTGGAACCAGAATGCAATCACTCATTGGCTTTGAGCATCACTTCCTTGCTGAGGAAGACTCTACTCTGGCCGCTAAAGCAAGAGTTCTTATCCCTAAGTATACATAAAGGTCACCCAAAGGACTTGTTTATCACAAAGTCTTGGGTCTGGCTGCTGGATTTATAGTAGGGCTTGATGGTGAGTCCTATTTCTCACAAGATGGCAATGGCGTTGTGCTGAGGATCATAATCTGAAAACCTTCACAGTAGGGGGCTGTGACCTGCGGTATTTACATAGAGAAGAAGGCCTGCTTATCCCTTATACTTGTGAGGGGCAGCAGAGAGAGGAACAGAGGAGACAGAGGGGAAAGGGAGAGAGTAGAGAGAGACAGGGGAGAGGGATCATTTGTTGATGAGACTGTGATAAACAACTCAGATTTCTCACTTAAACTTGAAGATCTTCTAATGCATGTAATATTGATATCTGTGGTAGTTTGAATGAAATGAAAATGGTTCCTATAGGTTTATGGGCTCCAATACTCCTAGATGGTGGAGCTGCTTGGAAAGAATTAGTAGGAGCAGCTTTGATGACGAAGGTATGTCACTGAAAGTCAGCTTTGAAATTTCAAAAGATTTACACCATTCCCAATCTCTCTCTCTCTCTCTCTCTCTCTCTCTCTCTCTCTCTCTCTCTCTCTCTCTCTCTCTCTCTCTCTCTCTCTCTCTCATTCTCTTTTTGATTATCTCTCTGTCTGTCTCATGCTTGTGGACCAAGATGTGAGCTCTCAGGCATTGCCACCATCGTGGCTTTGCTCTGCCATCACAGACTCTAACCTTCTGAAACCATAAACCCAATTAAACACTCCTTTATGAGGTATACTGGTCATGGTGTTCCATCACAGCAACAGAAAACCAATACAAATTTCCTCACATTACCATTTGAATTTTGGCTAGTAGCTCTACACAAACAGTGGGGGTTGAAGCTGATTCCAGCTCTATAGACATTGATTTTATAGCAACAACAACTATGTTATCTACCTTTATTCACTGCACTTTATTACAGTCAGGAGTCAAGGCAGGTCCCCAAGTCCTGTCATTTCTATCATTGCTGCCCTGCTTCTTCAACCATTCATATAGTCAGGGTCTCAAAAACACATCCATGATAACACCTGCCTTTCAAAACTTCCAGGAGAAAATGGCCAGTATGTTTATAATGCAAGCCACTTAATGTTATGATAATACATTTAACTATTAAATAATCCAGCCTAATTTAGGATTAGTCATAAGTGTAAGTCATAGATACTCCCTATTATTTTGGTCATGTGCTATATGTAGCTAGAATGGTAAAGACTCTTTATCATAAACACTCAGGTGCTGTATTAAATACCTAGCCTCATCCAGTATGAAGTGCACATGCTCAAACCTACAACCACAACCAATAGCAGCCAATCAAATCAAATACAGAGGCTACTGGAAAATTTAAATCAATATGGGATGAAAAATGAAAATGCAGAGAGTAGGAGGCAGGGAAGGTTAGTCACCTCTTTGTAACCACAAGGGGCTGATATTAGAATACCTTCTCCACTACAGATATCAAAACTCCACAGTGCTCAAATGCTTTCTGTAGAATTGTAAAGTGTCTGCATATAGCATCCTCCCCAGTGGCATAAACACTCTCTATATTCACCACTATACATACCACAGTTAAATCAATATGAACACAATGGAAGTAAGTACTATGCTACACTATTCAGAGAACAATTATATATGTGTGTGTGTATATATATATATATATACATACTTATAAATACATATATATACACATATATTCAGAAGAGATAAAAAATTTAAAGATACCTTTTGGTTCTACCATATTTGAATTCAGAGATGTGGAACCTAGCCTATGTGTAAGGATGATTGTAGTTTGAGCACAGCTTGGTTTTAAACATGGCTGCACTGTCAGACCTGTGCTTTCCTGAAGACAAGGTCTGCATCTGATCTGCCCCCCTCCTTCCTGGTTGCATCTTGCATGTTATTTATACTTATTATTGCCAAATAAATGTGTCATGAATAATGGAAAGGAAAGGAAGTAGGGTAATAAAGCAGAAAGAGGAAGAAACCTTCCATGACCCTTGGCATAATTTTCATTAGCTCCTGGAACACATGACCTCTTCCAAATGACTACACGTCCTTGTCTAGGCTGGTGGTTATGCTCCCCTTTTTCAAGATTTTATTATGAAACAGATTTTTTCTTTTTTCTTTTTTGATACTTCTAGACAATTCCTGTTCAGTCAATTAGACTAACATGTACATGCAGAACCTTTGTTATTTTTAATAGAAAAAAAATAGCTAATGCCTCTAGATGTATTGTAAATCACTTCTTTAACCTTGCCATGATTCTGTAGCCAGCCTTTATCCCATCCATCTATGACTGCTTTCTCCTGAAAACTTTCATTGCACAGAGGTCAGGGTGGTTCTCTGGGAAAAGAAGCAAAGAAAAAGAAACTGTGTTTCTTATTAAGGATCTGTTAGTTTGAAAACACAATTTCTTTTTTGGTATAAAATCAGCCTTCAGGTCTGGTCAGCCCACGTTGGATATGAATTTCTTTTTCTGACCAAATAATGAGTCATTCTAAATAAGAGCATTAATTTATTTGCTCCTTTAAGAGTGAAAGTATGGCAATAGAGGGTATGTTACCCAGTGGCAATCATTGGGAAAACCACATGACAAGGTTAATGCAGGCGGCCTGCCATATAATTCTGCCAAAGACAAAAACTCAAGAATTGTGAGTCAGACAGAAATGAGGAGAAGCATGTTATCCTATGTAACTCTTCTTTCTTTATTTATAATCTAGCTCAACAGCAGGTTCTTCTATGGTCATAGATCAGAGCTAGCATCATCTAGGAATGTATTTGCTACATAGACGGTCAGAGTTCATCTTAGACCTCCTGGATCAGAACTCTGAAGAGGCTCCTGAAGCATGCTAATATCCTGAAGAAGGCAGTGAGCCTTCCAAGCACTCCCCATGCATGCTTATGTCAAAGAGCCACTGCCAGAGCTTCCCGCCCATAATTCACCTGTTTATGAGCATGGGAGGAACAGACATTTTGTATGCCTGGTGAGGTAGAGATGAGCATGTTGACCACCAGGATAAGATCTGGTTGGAAGCACTAATGGAACCCCAGCCAATGAGTTCAGGACTCATAGGCCACCTCATGACTTTGGCACACTCAAAGCTACCACAGCCCATGACAGGGAATCTAAGGATGCTCACGTGTAGGCTGCCTGCCAGACACCTGGTTTAGATCTTGTTGTGAAATAAAGATGAAGCAATTAGCTTCCTGTTGCTAAATGGCCGTCTCCTGGTGCCTCTTGTACATGCTTTGTCCCCTGCTGAGCCTTGCTGGGATGAATTAGGGGCTTTATTGTCACACCCCACATTCCACACTCTGAATAAATACAAAGATGGCTCAGTTGGAGGGATCTGAAGCTACAAACACCACACACACTCCCAGTTCTGGCCAACACAGGACTACCCAGCAGGACTCACATCACAGCTAGCAGAGGTCTGAGAAATAATTATTCTGTTGTTCTCAGGTTTCTTTCTATTTGTTTATGTGGCTACTTCTCCCAAATATGGATTCCTTCTAATCTGTATTATTTAAGTTATGATAAACAAATCTGCTTTGCTGGAGAAATGATCACTATTTACTTTATTTCTTCTAAGTAGGAGAGATGGATTAAGGTAGGAAGTCAGGAGAATATGACCAGGAAGAAATGAAGTAGGAATATTTTTTACTTTTCATGCAGATATACAGATGTTATCTATGTATCATTCTGGAAATAGATGGTTAAAATATTTTGTCCACAAAATATTACTTTTGATCCTCAAATATGCATTAATTTAACCCATTTCTGGGATATATGTATATTCCTTTTTTCCACTCAACATTTCACTGTTTCTCAGGTACAAACTATAAAGGGCTAAGAGTGAGTTTCATGCTTAATCATAAGATTGGCCTCATTTCTCAAGGGTGCAAGTCCTATATACATGCATTTGTGTTTCCATGTGGCATCTTAAGAGGATTTCTACTGATTCAGCTCTAAGCACTCCTATTCCTCCTCTTCCTCCTCCCTCCCCAACCACTCTTTCTTCCTCTGTGTCTAACAAGTGACCTTGATGTCTCCAATTAAAATACTTTTATATTACTGAAAGTGATACAGTATGTCCACATCCCTCTACTCTTAGAGAAATCAGGTCATGGGTACACACCAGTATGCAGGAAATGCTTTTCTAAGAAGGCTGGGCAGCTAATTACCCATGAATCCAGTGCTAAGTATTGTCAGCAATCAATCATGAATATTTCTCTGCATCAACAACATACTAAATGGATAACTCAAGGTTCTATGAATAAAAACTTGCAATACTGGCCACTGAACATGTTGCTATATGACTAGAAGCTTCTCTCAACAGTATCTTGAAGCATTATTTTCTGGAACTTCTAATAGATCACACTTGTCTTGTGATACCCAACCAGTGGGCTGCCAGGAATGGCAGGTCAGGCCCTGCTTTGGTCAAAGCCCCATGTCCTCTGAAGAGTCTTTCCATGTTAGTGTGTCTAGCAAATTCAAGTGATGTGCAAAGCATTGCATGGAAAATAAGTCAAGAGCAAATGTGACTCCCTCTCTCTCTGAGCTGCTGGATGCAAGGACAACTGGACAGAAATGCTTTGTTTTTAAGGCGTTCATAAAACTAGTACTTGCAAGGAAATACTTCCCTTCAACTTGGGTAATAAAAATAAGATGTAAAAAGGGTTGGGAGGACATTAAAGCTGGGAACAAAGCTGCCTTCATTCTGTCATGGGACAAAGATTATGAGAAGAAAAAAACACTTGAAAATAAATCATTTACCTTGGAGTCCCATAAGAAGATGATGATGGGAAAAAACTCAGAGTCAAGCTACAGAAAACCAAACAATCCAACATTAAAACAAATTCCAGTAAGGCATCTTCTAGTTTCATTTTGTTCTTGTTGTAAACAAGTTGCATTAATGCCTGTATTCAAAGGTTCGAAATTAAAGCATTCTAAATAACGAGTACCATAAAATGGAAGAAATAGTTACCTTGAAGGTTTAAAAATATACAGTAATATTTTAGAACCCCACCAGAGACATCCTACTGATATCCAACATCATATTACTGAAACACTCAGCTAGGCATGTTGTTTCATTGTTCCAAGGTGACAGAGACAGAAGCTAAGAGGAAAATTGAAAGAAAACAATCTAGTTTCAAAGTGGTGTAGGCAATATTCTTGCTAGTGGTGGCTTTTGAGGCCAAGAGATAGAGATGAAGTCCTTCACCTTTATCCCTTTACTCCGCATCTCTGTAGGCAGTAAGCCAAGCAACCATGTTAAAAAAAAAAAAAAAAAAAAAAAAAAAAAAAAAAAAAAAAAAAACCACCTCCAGGAACCAGCTGAGAGCATCATCTGCGACCTCTGTCTGGAGCTCTCCATGGATTTTGGTCACTTGCTGCTTTGCTCCACTTAATTTGAACCCAGCCGAAGTGATCCCAGGAAAAGAGGCTTTGAAAAAGCTGTGACTTTTAAAATTAATCCTCTTTGAGGTAGAGTTGCCCTTGGAAAATAGGGCTATTTTCCATTTCTCACTTTACAGAAAATAATACAAGTTAAGGGATGTCTTGTCTGTATACCCGAGAAAAGCATAAGACCCAGGAACATGTGCATGTTCTAAAGGTTTCAATATATGGTATTTGCATTGTATGAAGGAAAAGAGAATATTGTCGAGGGCAGAGATGAAGAGTTTGTTGTACCAGTTCAGATGCTGTATAACAGAGATACTTGCCTGAACTCTCTGGGCTTTGGTTTTATTTATAAGAATATTGTCTTCCCCATTTCACTTGATGGCTGCAATACTTTCATAGCTAAAAAAAAAATTATGAAACTACTTGTATATCCTGTAGACACTTGGAAATAGTTGTATCATCAAAGCTCTCAGTTAATACTTCATTAACTTAGGAGTATCGGCTTTTGTTAAAGAGCCTGTACCTTTGGTTTGTCTTTGTTGCTAAATAAAAACAGCTTGGAGTTTTATGCTAAAATGTATGATGAATTAAACCCTTTACAGGTGTTTTAAGGTGTTTCATATTTTATTTATTCATTAGCTATTCTGGGGATGGAACCCTGGATCTTCTGTATGACATTACACTGCTCATGCAATACGCCAAGCCTTTTCCTCTTTTTTTTTTTTTTTTTCTTCTGGAAGTGGGATCTTGGTAGGTTTCCCAGGCTGGCTTTGAGTGTCTCCACTTTCTATGTAACTCAAGCATGCTTTGAATTTGAAATCTTGCCTCTCAAGTACATGGAATGACAAGTTTGCGTCACCATGGCCATGGAGTAGAGCCTTGTGAATCAATCTTTTCATACATAGAATTTCATATATTCTGTTGGCTTAATAAAAACCCTGCTAAACTTGCTGAAGTTCCTCAGCAGATGATATTGTAGGCATGGTAATTTGGTGTTTTATAGCATCCTCCACAGGCTGTCAGTCACACAGTTCCCAAACCAACTGTGTGAACCAAAAGACTTCCCTAGACATTACCAGAAGGGTCAGGAAGGGTGTGTGAAGAAAGACATACACTAATATCAGAAGCACCGAGTTAAAATGTAAGTAGCCATGTGCTGGGGACAAAGAAGCTACAACTGTATGAAAACCTGAATGCTGCAACATTTGGGGCACTAGCTTTTATACAATAATCCACTAAAAGCCTGATGGCACAGTAAGCTGCTTCTCATATAAGAAGTTTTGCACCCTACACCATACACACACACATACAGAGAGAGAAACAGAGACACAGAGAGAGAACTCTTAGACTCTCATGCACATGAGATAATTTTGTTTTATAAATCTTTGGAACCCTAGAGTCTAGCCCAACTCCAGTGTCATATCTAACTGCAAGCTTGTCAACATTGGTAATGTCTCTTGGCTTGTCTACATCTCTGAGGTAGTTGACAAGATGAGTTGTAAGGGACCTCCCAGCTCTAATGTTAAGTTCCTTTGTCTGTCAGTTTCTTTCAAGAATTAGATTTGTCTTTGGAGAGAGACTTTATGCCTTTTGTCTTACATAATAGTTTCAGGGAATTTGATGAAATCTTTTCCTTTGATTGGTATGATGCTTTCACAACGGAGTTCCATAATTACTATATCTGCTCTTCATATAACCTAATAACCCACTGCATTTATAAGAAAACATAACCTATATAGGTGGGTTTGGAAGTGGTCACCTAGGAAACGGTGTATTTTTTGGCTTGTTATTAATCACACTCCCTTTTATCTATAACATCCATTTCTTGTTGGCTTCAAGTCAAACTTCTAAAAGAAAGATTATATATTCTCCAATCACTCTGAAGCAATTTTTCCCCCAGTTTGACACACTATTAGAAGAATTTTTTTTTAAAAAAAAATAAACTTTCAGGTGTTTTCAAGGGCGATGTGAAAGATCTAACAACTTTTCTCCCACTCGGTTAAAGATTGCTCAAGATTAAGGAAGGCTGAGGAGTGTCTCCACCTAATGATTTGACAGCTGTGTGCTGCTCACAGCGGTCCGGTCGGATGACCACAGAATCCTCCCCCAGTTCTGACTTCAGAATCTGTTCCTGGTGTCTGGAGCCTTCCTCATCACCCTCTGTCCAAACATACCCCTCACTGTGCATCTCTCTTCTCTCCAGCAGTGCTGTTTAGCTCAGAGAAGTCAGGACGAGCACAGTGGAGACTGCAGGGGTCTAGGGAATGTAGAGAAAAATGACAAGAAGTATCCAGGGAACCGGGCTCTGGAGTGTATAAACCTAAATGTTAATAAAAATTTGCTAGAGGTTGGGCAAAGATAGCCTAAGAGTTAAAAATCCTTAGAGACAGTCACAGGTAGAAGGAACTGTTCCTATTGTGAGGTAAGGAGCTTATCCAGGTTGCCATGGTAAATATGGGGCTGGGAGGCGGTGCTTCCAGAAGGGGAAAGGAGAAGGGACCACCATTGAAGCTAACAGCTTTAGAAACATTTTTAAAAGCATTGATGGTGATTTTTAAAGGAAAAGGTTTATGATTTGTAACAATGCATGTCAGAAAATAAATCAAAAGAAAAAACACCCAAGGCACGGTGGATATGGAACACAGACCTGTAATCTCAGATTTCAGAGGCTGAGGCAGGAGGACAAAATGAGCCTACAAAGCAGGCCTACAAAATGAAACCGCATTCTCACAAACAGAACTAATAGCAACAACAAGAAAAAAAAAAACAGCAAATAAAAATGTGCATATCTGTCCTTTACTGTTGTACTGTAAGGCTAGTATTATTGTGGTATATCACATCATTAAACTACTGGGAAAGTTTAAAGGGCAGTATTGTCATAACATATTGTAGCACACTTTCCAACTCAAATCAGTAAGGAATTCAGTGTTTTAATTTCCAAAACATAATATTAAGTGGGGTTGAAGAGGTAGCTCCCCCAGTTAAAAGCATGTGTTGCTTTTGCAGAGGACTCAGGTTCAGTGCCCAGAACCTAAGGGGTGGCTATTAGCCAATTGTAGTTCCCATTCCAGAGAAACTGCTCATCTCTTCTGGCTTCTACAGGCCATTCATATGACACACACAAAATACCCATACATATAAATTAATTTTGGGGAGATGGGAGGTCTTGAGACAGGGTTTCACTACGTAGCCCTGACTGTCCTTGAACGCACAGAGACCTGCTTGCCGCTGCCTCCTGCCACCTGGGATTAAAGACATTTTACAAATAATATTGATGTACTAAAATTCAGAATGTCCAATTACAACAAACTGAAAATTAGGAATGTAGTTTAATGGTAATTATAGAATACTTGCATAGCATGTGTGGAAGTCTTGTGTGGTATTGAAAGAAATCGCCTTGAAGCCACATAGAGAAACACACGAACAAAGCAAAGGTAACACAGAGAAATAATTTCTATTTGCCAATAGTGCTCCAAGACCCAACTGGGCTAGCAAGTAGCACATATGACCAAAATCAGACAGCATAAGGAAACCACAGAACACTACCAAAAATCTTCAGAAAATACCCATAAATAAAATCCAACCACGAACAAAGAAAAAGACAGGGAACCAGAGATATGGCTCAGCGGGTAGGAGTACTAGCTGCTACATATAAAAAATATGTATCTGGACATAGACAGAGACGTATGAAAGTTGGGGCAAGAACTCTGGGCAGGATCCTAGAGTCAGGGCAGGAACTAAAGCAGAAGCCATGAAGAACACACACTTTCCTGGTTTGATCCCTAGACTTACCCAGTTTTCTTTCTTCTACACCACAGGACCACCTGCCAGGTAGGTGCCACTACCATGGGCTGCCTCGTTCCTCCCACATCTGTCATTATTCAAGACAATACCCACAGACTTGCTGACAGGCTGATCTCACCCAGGAATTTTCCCAATTAAGATTCTCTCTTCCCAAATGACTCTAGATTGTGTCAAGTTGACAAAATAAAAAAATAAAATAAAAAAACAAAAACAAACACAAACACACACACACAAAAAAAAATGAAGACAGCAGGGAACCCAGGCTGGATTTAAAAAAAAAAAAAAAACTCACCTTTCATCTCTATTCCCTGACTGCTGCTAACTCAGTGTGAGCACTTACCTTGCATTCCTGCTTGGCATTTTGTAACAGCAAAAAGAAAAATAACTAATGTAGCACCCGTCATCCTTTTCAAAACACACCCTCATTAGGTGTTGCTTTTGTTTTTGGTTTTGTTTTCAACTAATTTTACTAAAAGCATAAACTGAGAATTGGAGGATGTTCTTTGCCTCTGGATTACTTCTTCACTCATGCTAGTATTAGAAAACCAAAGGGTATCTCACTAGCAGAGCAGCGATTCCAAGTCATTCCGTTGCAATGTTGTGGGCAAGAATGGCTCTAGACAGAATTGTGAGCCGGATGCTTTTAAATCCTGTTACTTGTCTTTATCAACAGTCCTTCTGCAAGTGACATCTTCTGCCCCCAGGACCTCTAGTTCTTAATTAATCCTCAAGGTTCTGCTATAAAGAACAGTAAACCAATGAGGCCGCTCAAGTTGAATAATTTTATGTGTTTCCGAATTGAACCCTGTGTAGTCAAAAGGTTCAAACACAAAAGACTCAAAACTACCAATGGTGGGATTTCAAACCTGAACTACATATAACTTGAGGTATTTTGCTCATACAATGTTTTGCTTTTGCATCCAAATCACACCATCTAGATGGGTACTTCAATATAAAACTGGCAATGCTCCTGTGATATGGCAATGTTCTTAGACAAGATCTGAAGTAGCTTTGCATGCTACTAAATTTAGTAGAAAAAAAGAGGTCAAAATCCAAAGTCAACCTCAGAACTGCCTGGGATCATCCTGGGGTTGGTGAGCAAGGTTGAGCATGATTCGGAGCCTGTGGTGGTTAGAGTGAAAAATATTCCCTATTGGCTCAGGCATTTGAGCACTTGGTACCAAGTTGGGGGCTCTGTTTGGAAAAGTTATGGGGCGTTGAAGCCTTGCTGGAAGAAGTACACCACTGGAGGTGGGTTCACAGCCTCACTATCTGCTAATTTGTTGTCTGCTTCATGCTTGGAGAACCATGAACCCCATGCTTCTGCCTCTGCTGCCAAGCCTCCACATCGCCACAATCAACTCAGCCCCCTGAACTATAAGCTAAAATGTCTCTCTTTTCTAAGCTGCATTTAGCCAAAGAGTTTTGATCACAGAAAAGTAATGACCACAGACTCGTATCATATTTATGTAAGACCCCATACTTCCTCATAATGCATTCCCGTTTGCATAGATTAGAAGGGGTCCAAGAAACAAACGTAATCTGGCTGAAGACCTCTGGAGAAAGTAGCCCAGAAACAGGTCTCTCACAGCTGAGAAAGGATAGGTCAATGGAAGGAGGGTGGACTTTAAGCAACTACTCTCAATTATGAGAGGAATAAAGAAAAGTATTAGTATAAAGTACGATGATGAGGTCAAGGGAAAGTACCCTAGGTTTTTCTGATCTTCACCTTCCCATAAGATGTAGGCACTTGGAAAAGATAGATTCCTCCTGTCTTAAGACTTTCACATTCATACACCCCAGCTCCTATGCGCAGCTTGTATGTGACTTGTCTATTTCTGACAATGAAGAAAGCCCTTGAAGGCATGGTTGCTCCACTACTCTGCCCTTCTAGACCAAGACATGCTTCTTTTCTGTAAGTCTTGGGTATTTTCATTCCTTTGGCAATAAAAGTTAACACAAGGATTGTAGTAAGAGGTTTCTGGCCTTGACTTTCCGGCCTAACCTCAAGGTTTAAGACCCGCAGTCCCACAGTCCCACAGTCCCACAGAGACACACAGACACTTTCATTAGTTTTTAGCTGATCAGCCTCAGGCCCAGGCATATCACTTGCTAGCTCTCTACGCTTCATCTAACCCATGTCTCTTGTTCAGCCATGCGGCTCGGTACCTTTCTTTAGAGCAGCATAGTTGTCCTCGGCTTCCTCTGGCTTCTCTCTGGTGCTCTTCTGGCATTCTGCTCTCAGAGATTTTCCTAGTCTGGTAGCCCCGCCTACACTTCCTGCCTGCCTTTGGCCAATCAGCTCTTTTTATTAAACCAGTGGGTGGGACAATTATTTACCATGAAACAACACAATACCCCTACAAAGGATGAACAGTATCTTCCTACAATTTGGGAAGTCTGGAAATTTGATCAGAGTTTAATTGCTACAAATACTCCATGCATTATAGCTTACAAGATTTTTCTCTATATTCATTTTTAGGTCAGTGATATTATGTTTAAAAATGTTTCTTACTTTTTTTTGACTGTATATGTTACTTCAAGGACTCCTGTATCAGGATTTTTGTGTGATGAAGCAGAAGAGGTGATGAAGAAAAGACCTAGATATTATGAGGCCCAGACACATCCTTCTTTAGCTTTGAGACAGTTCTGAGAGCACAAAGGTCCAGAGAAGTGTAGAACAAAGTGTAGGGTCATGACTACCTTCAAAATGTCCCTCAGCCTGTGGAGATGTAGGTGGGAAAGAGGGCTGTCAAGGACAAGGGGTGAATAACCAAGATCCTTGTGCAACACATGCAGGTAAAGAAATACAGCGAACCTACACTAATCTGTATGAGTAATATGTTTTTAAATTATCTTTTAAAAGTCTCCTGAATTAATTATTAAAAATTCAGATTTTGAGGCTTACGCAAGGTGTTCTGAAAGAGAAAGTTGGAGGCGGATTCCATAAATATCAAATTTCAGTAAGTAACTGTGAGTATTAACATTCAAATTAGAGGTCCAGTGGTTTAGAGAGAACACATGCTTGACTAGTACATACTATGTAAAAGTTAAGGTAAGGGTATATCAGAACTTGAGTTTGAACTTGAATGGATTGTTATACCTTATTCCAGCATGACCATATTACAAATTCCTCAATTTGAACTTAATTAGAGCTCTAGTTGATGTGTCTATAAATATTATGTTATGATTAATAAGTACAAAAGTTAGTTGCAAATTGACTCAGAAAACTGAGATGACCTATCAGAGTACCTGTGTGCTTAACAAACAAAATTCAAGAGATAAAAATATTTATGGACAGAGTATCACTTTGTCCATCATTGGGAAGCACGGATTGTGGTGAAATATTGTTTGTAATATAACAAAGTTTGCCCAAAGATCAGAGGACAGAGCCAGCTATAGAGTTAGCCATAGAGGTCAAGCAGTGGTGCCTCACACCTTTAATCCCAGCACTTGGGATCTCATGCCTCAGCTCCCAGTACTTGGGAAGCACACACACTTTCAATTCTAGTGCTAGGAAGGTTGAGACAGAAAGTGATATGCCTGGCCAGAGAAAGGAATGTAAGATGGGAGGAGACAGGAGATTGCCCCTCTCTCTTTTCAGCTGAGGACTTGAGGCATTAGTGGAGACAGGATCTCTCCCTTTGTGGGTGAGGAGTTGGCAAGGTGAGAAGTAGCTGTGGCTTGTCTCTCTGATCTTTCAGCTTTACGCCAATATCTGGTTCTGAGTTTTTATTATAAGACCAATTAGGATTCATACAACAATGGACCATCTGCTCATCTTCAGCTGATCTCCAAAAGCATGGCTTTAGAGAACCAGGCCCATGTTTCATTTATATGATGCCATAATGAATTCATTACAAGGGTGTTCATGTCTTCATACAAATGACTTTGCCTCATTTCTTTTATAAAAGCAATGAATATAGACTGGGGCACCTGTCTCAATATTCACATTTGTGTTCATTTTTGTTTAGCATTTATAAGGTAATATAAATGAGAAAAATATTTATCCTTCCCAAATGGGAACACAAACATTAAAGAGAAAAGGTGGAATGTTACTCCAGTCAAAGGTTGATCTGGTCAACCATCACATGCAGAGCATTTGTGACTATCTGGTGCTAAGTGGATGTCATTAGCATTGTTGAATCATGTGGTACTCTTATGCGTCAATTACTAATTTGTATGTACTTTCTAACAGCTTGATAGCCCTTTTGGAAGGCCACTGGATATGGATCTTGTGCACTTTGGTGAAAAAAATTATAAACCACTATATTAGTTTAGTCTCATACTTCTAGGCCATTAGTCTGTTGAAAGACAATCCTTAAGTCAACTGAGAGATGGAGGTTCCCAGTCTGTGACTGTTCTTCATAAGCTGATGAAGACATTTTTAGGTTGTTCTTAAGCAACATCATGCAATGCTGTTATTCTAAGTGCAATTTTATGAGCTAAGTCCAATCATTCCAACACTAATTTGTCTAAGACTGTTTAAGTGAATGTGTCTACCTCCTCACAGATCAGTTAGTGAGGAATACCTGTCGTATCCTAAATGTATCTTACCTATAAGAAATTGGCTCTTCTGTGCCATTCATTATATGTTCTCCATTCTACTATGTAAGTATGTATACTACCTAACAGAAGACTGAGCATGTAAATTAATCTACTATAAAGCCATTACAATAAATATTTGTGTTCCACAATAAAGAAAGATGGCATTGACACAGGCCCAGTCACAGGAAATAGCTGAGCTCAGATAGTCCTGCATCATGAAATAGAGCCAGCCATCAAAGTGCAGACTATATCATCTGGATTCCAGCAATCACACCCCCCACACATGTACAATGAGAATAAGCAAGTCCTCACATATTCTCAGTAGTTTCTTACACAGAAATGGCTGATTGATACATGGATCTTTTGTCAAGTATGATAATTTGCCAATAGCAGACTTCACAATAGCAACTGTGGAAGCATTAAGTTACTAAACTAGTCCTTTCTATGTGCTGAGTTAAAATTAGAGTCTACTCAGAACAAGAATCTACAAATCAACTTGGTCTCAATGTCTTGCAAATGCTCAACATTTAGTTGATTGTGTTTATATATGTATGTATATTTATAATCAACAAATGTCAAAAAATAAAACAAACAAAAATCTAGGACAAAAAAGCCTATTTCCCAAGGGAAATTCTGAAATGAAGAGAGAATGACGACCATACTCCTTCCCTGTACAGCTCAAAGACTGTTGCAGAAGAGGCAAGAGAAGATTTTTAAAGCCTGACATTAAGAAGGAATATAGCAAATGATGTCTTCCAAACCTCAGATAAATTGCATTCATGTACTCATGGTTTCCATGAACAAAATTAAGCCAGTCAAAATTTCGGCATAGCTGAGGAAGGGTCTAAGGAAGACCCACCCCTAGCTGAGGAACTCTGATGATTGAAGGCTGTAGGGATGGAAAGACTCAGCTTTCTTCAGGAAATAGCATCTACAAGAATGACCACATTCTATGCAGAGGTCCTACACCTAAGCACCCAAAGGCAGGAGGAACTGGGTCTAGCCGGCTATAGAAAGAGGATATCACAGTGGAAGAGGATGTCAGGGAGAGGGTCTGGGAGGAACTGAAAGGGAAATGGGCGGGGCTTATATGATTCTAATACCTTACATACATGTGTGAAATTCTCAAAAACGAATAAAAAATGATGACGATAGTATGAAAAGAAGAAAAAAGTGAGCCAAGGGACTAGGGATATATAGCTACATTTAATTCAACATGGTTGTCAAGTAATTATGTCTAATGAGTGTTTTGTTATTAAAAGAAGGTGGTTGAAGAACTATACAATAGCTTGGTAAGCGTAAGGTTTGTGACATTATTTTATTTTCAGATTAGGATGGACAGTATAAATTCCGTGAAGTAAAAATTACATAGTGATGCTTCAAAAGCAACCAGCAAAAATCATAACTAAAGTATGTATAACTTTCAACCCAATATGAAGAGTAAAAATTAGTGAGAAAAGTGTGCCGGTTTGAATAAGAAATGTCCCTGATAGGCTCACACATGTTAACACATAACACCCAGTTATTGGCACTCTTAGGAGGAGGTGCAGCCTTAGAGAAAGTGTGTCACTGTAGAGCAGCCTCAGAGGGTCTAAAATACCATCCATTTTCAGTTCATTCTCCCTGGTTCATGCATATTGTAGATGTGCTCTCATAGGGTCCTGTTCAAGCCCACTGCTTGCTGCCACACCTCTCCGACACAATGGATTCCTAGTCTTCTGGAACCATAAGCCAAAATAAACTCTCTTTTTCATAAGTCATACTTTTTGTTTTGATTTGATTTTTTTTTCTTCTGAGACAGGGTCTTTCTACATATCCCTAGCTGTCCTAGTTCTCTGGCTGACCTTGACTTCATAGACATCCCACTGACTCTCCCTCCCAAGTGCTGGATTAAAGCCATACATCGTCATGCCCAGCAATCCCCAAACTCATTTTTTTGTTGTTATGTTTATCACAGCAACAGACAAGTAACTAATAAAAATAGGTTAGCAAGCAAATAAATTAAATAATTCATTAAAGGCTGAACACAAGAGTAAATTCCACAAAAAAACTGTGCATCCCAGAAATGCAACATTGGATATAAAAAAAACTACAGTTATCTATAAGAAAAATAAATAAGTACATAAAAACAAAACCTTGATTTTGAAGTTTTATCTCAGATAAGTCATAAAACTTAATTCTCAAAGTATGTAAGATATATTTTAGAAGCAAAAAATGCAGACATTCTCACAATACTTTGAATTTAAAGCAGTTATCTTAAACAAACAGAATAACAATAACAACTTTAAAAATTTAATGACATTGAAAAAATCTTAAAACTTAGTAATTTTTTAAATTCACAAATAGAGAAAATATCTGCATACACACACACACAAGAATGCTGAAATAAATAACTCAAATATCTTCAAAAGAATTAAACACTAAGTAAACAAAATATGATTTCTGAAAAACCGAACTTGTAACTTCTGAAAAGAGAAAATATGGTAGTTAAAAGTATATTTTCCATACTTATTTGTGATCAGTATGATACAAAATAAGATCAATGATATTCAATTTTATAGCCATTATACTAACTAGTAAAACATATTAGGAAAGTTTTGTTTACATTTACTTACTTATGAATGGGAGTAAGGTACATGCCATGGCACCTATGTGGAGGTCAGAAGACAAGTTGGAAAATTCCATTCTCTCCTTCCACCGTGTAGGTTCTTGGGATCAAACTCAGGCTGTCACACTTGGCTATAAGCACCTTACTCATGGAACCATCTCATTAGCCACTTAATAAAGATTTTTTTTTTTTTAGATAAGTCTTTGAAGCTGCTTGTAGGACTGTAACTCAGGCACTGCTATTCAGGACTTTATAGGACATTCAAACATCCAGCTTCCCATCAGTCAGGTTTCAAAGACCATCACTCAGACAAGCTCTCATACAGTTCAGTAGAAAACATGTATAAGAATATTTATAGCATATCAATTGTGATAAACATGATAAAGCAACGAATTGATGAATTTCATAAATAATCTTAAATGACAAAGCAATGTAAAAGTGATTATTAAATCATGCGACTTTTTAAAGTTTATAAGCAGTGAAACTGCACAATTCAATATGGAAGGGGATATATATATATGTATATATACATACATACATACATACATACATACATACATACACACATATATACTATGACTTTAAAGATAAAAGAATAAAAATACAAAAACGCAAACATATTTTACCCCTGGTATTGAGCAGTTGAGAAAGAAGACTCTCAAAGATGGATGTTATTAGGAAAGTTCTAGCTGTTAAGTAGCATTTTCATTTATCATATGTGTGTGTGTATAGCCATTATATATACATATGTATATTATCCATAATAAATGCGTATTTCATAGAATAATTGATTCAATGATGCAGAATTCTTTTTATGGACTCTGGTTGGGATATACAGCAAGTAATGAAAAAGAAGTAGATATATGAGGCTGAAAACTGCCTACCAGGTCATCTATAAATATATGAAATAAAGTTTATGATGAGATATAAAGAACATGCTAGATAAAGGCAAGATTCAGGAAATGCCTACATTATTTAAAATTGTACAGGCAATATATAATTTTAATAATGTAAAGGTATGTGGAAACTAGGCTGGGGGAAAGCTCAGTCCATAAACTGTTTGCATTGCATATATGAGACACCAAGTTCAATTCCCAGAAACATGTTTTTTTTTAAAAAAAAAAAAAAAAAGCTGGGTATGATGGCTTGCATTGGAGAGGCTAACATAGGTGTATCCCTGGGACTTGCTGCCTTAGCTGGGGAGCTCCAGGCCAGGGAGAGCAGTGAATCAAAAACCTAAGATGGACAGTGTTTGATGAAGGCATAAAGAGTTGACTTCTTATCTCCACGTGCATGGGCATGTGCAATACATACACACACACACACACACACACACACACACACACACACACAAGAAAGAGAGAGAGTAGGTGTATAAAAACAGGCTTTTACCTGATTCACTATCAGAATAGGATTTGGTTTTACTAAATTTCCTCTATTACACTTGTGATACTTAGAGAAAAAGAAAATTTGCTTAATGAATATATGAACTTGACATTTCTCAAAAAGTTTTCTAGAACAGTTTTTGAACCATTCAAATGCTGCTCATTGACTGACCCAGTGGTGGTGATAGGATTCTGGCAAATAGGGCTCCCTGTGACCAGAAGGAAGTACTGAAAATGGTAGGATGACAGCATACAATGCAGGACACACTGAAGAGTCCCATGGAGTATCTTCAGCTATAATCACTGAACTAGTTCTTACCCTCTGTCATTGGAGGCTCAATGCCCCAGATATGTGAATGGATTTGACCCATTGAAAATACTGTAAGCAGTAGAAAGAAGATGAAGTCAGGAGACTTCTACCCAGGATCCTTCCATGCTTGGTTAGTACAGGTTAAACATGCTCCTCTAGTGAATTTCTCAGTTCCTTCTATGTCTAAATAACTACTTTGTCTGAGTAGTAAATAAATGCTCTTCTTACCTATGAGCATCTTCAATTCTAGGGGAGATATTTAGGGAGCCATATTTTTCTAGAACCTCACCACTACACTGATGATAGTCAGAGCCAGTCAATGAGAAGACTCAAATAGAGTCAAAGATCATGGCGTGGGGATGCAAGGACAGGCTGATCAAAGAGTTTCTAGGAAAATTCTTGAGAAATGTAAATCTCACATATTCATCTATCAAATCTCCCCTGGCCATGCAGCTTCCTTTCATTGAATGCTAGTCAGTTACTCGGTTTTATCCTTCCATATGTTTTCTGCTAAATCTCTGACTTACAGATTAATAGCTTTAAAAATAACACGGGAAAAAAGGAAGGAGAGATTTAAGAAATGAAAAGGTCACTTCCAGTAGGAGCAACTTTAGATTAGGAACATTAAAACACATATTCCGTCAGAGATAAAGCATCAGGATTGGGCACACCAAATACTATATATAGCAATCGTTATGTTCGTTGCTTCCCATTGTTTTGGTTTTCTATCACTTTAAAAAAGAAAATCCCATAGTGGTTAAAAAGAAACAAAGTGTGAGTTGGGTTCTCAAGTTTCAGCAGCCATGCTTATACTGCCTGAGAATTAAAAGCCCATGTGTTCCTCAGCTTCATAAGCCTGGACATTGTGAGACAAGAATGTTAGACTCTGGATAATGAAGAATCCTGTTCAAAGTGTTATCAATTATTAATCATACATCAGTCAGTTGACTGACACTGCTAAATGGTATTCTATGCCAGAATCTAACTGTACTATGTACACTGCAAGCATTTGGCAAATTGGTCACAAAAAATGAATATGAAAGAGAATGTTTAAACATGAGTACGCTCTTCACCATGGCAATACCATTAAATACCTGGATTCTAAGTGATCATCTAAATTATCCAAGGATGGACAAGGGCAATATGTTCCAGGAATCACGGTATTTGGTTAACAGACACTGTGATTTACAGAGAAATGGCAACATTAATTAATAAAATGTAGTTGATGGGGCATAAAAATGAGAAAATAACATTGAACAAATAGAAAAAAATGTTTCATTTTTACAAAGTGTTTTTGTTTTTTTTGCTGTTCTGGATCATTGTCTTGGTTGCAGAAAGCATAACAAACTGATTCAGACACAAGCCAGTACCGAAAATCCCGCAAATTCTGTGGAACAATCTCCACCTCCAACTTCAGGGCATGGGAGCCGTCCTCTCTGGTGCCCAGCTCATTAGACACCAGCAGCAGTGTCTCTAGACCTGAATCTTTTTCATTCATTATTCAGTATTGATATGTTTTGGTCTAAAGGATTGCCTGCATTCAAAATCTCTCTTTGAAATAAAAAATTCTTCGTTTCTACAAATGCTCAGCCATCTCATATTCAAATTTGTGCTCCACTTAGGAAATGTGAAAAACCAGCATGTGTTAATGGGAAATATGTTTACAGCTTTTCTTTCCTCTTTAGATTATATTTTATTAGCAAGATCTCAGAATAGTGGATCTATGGCTGGTCTTTAATATGCCTCATTCCAACTGCTTAGATGACTCAAAAAAAAAAAAAACCCTTATTTCAATAAAAAGAAAAAACTGGTAAGCTTGATCAGAGAAGTAACAGAATCAAGAAAAAAAGAGTTCCTAGTATATTTTAATACATTGAAATAAGGCAAAGTGCTTATGCTAGTCATTTAACATCAAGTCATAGAAACGTGATGCTAAAAGTCAAAATGAAAAAACAGTGACTTAGCGTGGCCATCAACACATACTTGTTTCCATAAAAATCAGATTTACTTTTAAAGGATTATACACACTGACAATGAAATGTACTTAGAAAGTTCAAAATTGGATAATTTCATAAGTAAAACTATTCTTTTGAATGCAAGTTCAAGGAAAATGAGTTAGAAAAATCTAAGGATGCAAAACTAGATTGCTTATTATTTTTCCTCTTGACATTAAAATTTATAAACTAGAATAAAAGCTTATATAACATCCCCTTCCTCTGAACAGCACAGTTATCAGAACAAGGATGAACCTTTTTAAATTGATAAATTTACAATTAGACCCCTTTGCAGACCAGAGCTGAGTCAGTGAGGGCCCATGATGACCTGGAATGCAACTTGACCAGGATAGTTTAATTATGGAGTTAGAGGTATCCTCTACTAAAATCTGACCCCCTACCCCAAAGACAAACTTAGGGTTACTGCAACTTTTCATTTGTTGTCCTTCTCAATGTAGCCTTATTTGAATAAATGTCCTATCTTTTCTTCTTCCAAAATTCAACCGAAAAACTATAAGCCAGGCATCACGGCACATATCTGTAATGTCAGGACTTGGGAGACTGTACAGAAGAATTCAGTTTCCGAAATAAGTAACGAGAAACAAAAGGCCCTCAAAGAAGAAAGCAGCCAAATTCTGGGTATAAACACTACCACTATCCTTGGTCAACCTATAAAGCATGCATATGCTGGGCAGACACACAGGTCAGCTAAGGTTAATCAGAGAGAACCAAGAGTGTAGTTTCTGCCACAGGGGACAGGTTCATCTAACTATATGCTAGAATACAATGGAGTCGAGAGGAAGCCCATAGAGGAGCAGTGTAAACAACTCACAATCATATCATGTCAGGTGTAGTTTGTAGTGATCATATCACATACAAGAATCAGAAAAAGTAACCAATGAAGACCAATCCCTAATAATTAAGCTATTAATCTTTTTTTTTAAAAAAAAAGAATTTTAAAGCAGCTCTTGAGACTATCTTTGAAGATCAGAAATTTAGAAGGTATATAGAAAGTCAGTAAAGTGCCCCAAGATATTTTTGAAGCTATTGAGAATTTTACTGTTTCTCTGCTTTATTTTTCTATGAAACTTCACGTTTATCTCCCACCCTACGCAAAACTCAAACTCAAAATGGATCAAAGTCCTCAGTATAAAACCCAACCTGATGATACCCCAAATCTGGTAAAAATAAACAAATAAATAAATAAAAATAGAAATATGTTTGAGCTCACTGAAACAGGAAAGGATTTTATTATAGGACCCCAATACCACAAACATTATGGCCAGCAAGAAATAAATGGTTTCTCATCAAGGTTAAAGGTAAAAGGTACATAAAGGACACAGGATTTGGGCAAAGAGGCTGCCTACAGAATGGGAAAACAATCTTAATCAGCTATACATCCAACAAAGAGCTAGTCCTTAAAATTGATAAAGAATTCAAACAAATTGAACATTAAGAAAACAAACATCCCAGTTTAAAAATGCCGCATAAAACTAGAGTTCTTAAAAGATGAGATACAAAAGAGCTGGAACATATTTTTTAAATGTTCAATATCTTTAGCCATCAGTGAAATAAAATTAAAACCACTTTGAGATTTCATCTTATCGTAGTCAAAATGGTCAAGATCATAAAATCAAACAATGACAAATGTTGGTGAGAATGTGCCAAAAAGGGAACACGTTATCATTACTTGTGGGAGTCCAAACACATACCGTCACTATGGTAATCAGCAGGAAGCCTCCTCAAAAATTAAAAATAGTTCTACCACATGATTCAGCTATACAACTCTTGGGAATACCCAGAGGATTTTACATCCTACTACAGAGATATCTGCTCATTTATGTTCATTGCTGTTATATTTACAATAGTCAGAAACTGGAAATGGCTTAGATGTCCATCAACTAATGATAGCTAATAAAAAGTGGTGTATTTATACAGTGGAATATTATTTAGCCATTAAGAAAAAAAAATGAGCTGGGTGCTGATGGCACATGCCTTTAATCCCAGCACTCAGGAGGCAAAGACAGGTGGATTTCTATGAGTTTGAAGACATCCAGTTCTACAGAGCAAGTTCCAGGACAGCCAAGACTATACAGAGAAACTCTGTCTCAAAAAAAAAAAAAAAAAAAGTTGAAGATGGATGGGGTGGAGCTAGACACAATCACTCTGAGTGCAGTAACCCAGGTTCAGAAAGATAAAGGTTGCATGGTTGTTTTGTTTTGTTTTTTTCTTCTCATTTGCTGGTATCAGTTTGAAATCTTTAGGTAAATATTTTTGATTTGAAATGTTCATAAAGCGAAGAAACTTAAGGGATGGCTTTCGAAGGAGGAGAGATAGAAAGCATTGATATAAACACTTAAATGGGATTAATGAAACAAGAAATTCCCCTTACTGGAGAAGGGAATCGATGAGGGAATATGGTTAAGGATAAATAGCTCCAAAGACCTTTGGGAGAAAAGTAAGAAGCATACCTGCTACTATAGATGATTCCTGACATGACGAGAGAATGTTGTTTTCCCTGGAATGAGATCACAAAGCCATAATCTAACAAATAAAAAGCCTAGTACTATGAATAAGTTTCTTCTTCTGTAGTTGTTGGCCAGTGAGTTTCCATAAACCCTCAAATATTACAGTTATTGCTAATGCTATTATTTACTCTCCAGAAGTAATTCCATATGACTGGAGACACCACACTTCACTACTACTGAAGTCACAGAACATTGAAACCGTGAGTTGGTATTGACCGAGAAGCTTCATTCCTACTTTCTTGCTTTCACGGTGCTAGAAGGTGCTATACACACTCCTGGAGAGAAAAAATAGTTGCTATTGAGCTTACACATTTGTGAACCCTTCAAGTTATAATAAGGATTGGTCTGGGAAGACATGCCCACTGGTGCAAAAGTGGCTTAACCACCATGGGAGTAACCAATCACTCTCTAATTAGATTTAAGTCCTTCTCCAGATGATATTCATATCTGGTACTATTGTTGAGTCAAGAACCTGTGACAAGACAACTCAGAGAATAGGGAATAATCTATTACTATTCTTCTGTTGAATAGACTTAGTGTTAAACTGACTCTTAACAGCATATGTTATTTCCATACATTACTGGCTCTTTCAACTCTCATCAAATAAGCTTCTATTTGCTGTAGCTAGTGATTAACACTGACACCCACAACTGGCTGAGGTACAAAGAATAAGAGACTTCAGAAGATCTAGCCCTAAAAGGAATATCTATACCCTTTCCTCCCAAGGCTCATGGATTGTTTCAGAATTGTAAAACACTCTAAGAGTCAGATCTGGAGAATGAATACAAGGAAAGAAGAAGGCAGATATACATAGAAACTTATAGAAGTTATGACAGTGCACATCAGCCATATGCACTTTCAAGCCAGATCAAATCTCAGCATGCATAAGGGAAAAGACAGAGTCCCATCCCTAAGCAAGAGTCTACTGGTAACTGATAGCTTCTAGGAGAAGGAGAACTGATTTTCTTTAAGATTGTTGCCCCTATTAGATCAACCATGCTCCAATGGAGTAGCACATATTCATGAGTAGATGGGTAGCATAAATTAGATTTGAATGATTAAAAATACCACATAAGACACAAGTTGTGTTGGTAGGGAGGGAGGCAGATTTGGAAAGAGTTGTATGAATGGTAAATATGGTCAAACTTAGTGTGAAATTCTCTAAAAAGACCCACTAACTTTTTAAAAGGGAACAATAAAAATAATAGAACCCAATTTCAGAGTTCTTTAGAGAGAACACACATGCATACACTGGAATGTCAGTTATGGCAACTGTTGTGGAAGATGATACAAAACTTCCAAAACACTTAGAAAGGAACTATCATGTGATCTAACAATCACATTACATATATGCCTAAAGCATAGTTGTTTTACACGTGTGTGTGTGTGTGTGTGTGTGTGTGTGTGTGTGTGTGTGTGTGTGTGTGTGTGTGTGTGTGTGTTTTAGGGGAGCTGCACTTTTGAAAATATTATGAACATTAAATTAAACTAAATGTCTATCACAGATAAAAGAATCAATAAAATGTGGCACCTGTGCACACTGAAAAACTACTCAGCCTTTTTTAAAAAAGACAATTCTATCATGTGTGGTGAAATATTTTGTATTTAATAAAACCATCAGAAAAAGTATAGATGAAATTGCGGAAAATTATGTTAAGTGAAGTTAAGTCAGGCACAGAAAAAGAAATACTCTATAACTTCGCTTGCATGTGAGGTATTTAAATATCAAACTCATAGAAGCAGACAGTAGAACAGTGGGTACCGGAGACTAACCATCATGCAGCAGGGACTGCAATGACTCAATCAGAAAATTCAGGGTACACTGAGGCCCTCATAAGCCAGTTGTGATCCAAAGGAGTCACATGCTCTGAGCAAATTTGTCCACTTGGCTCCTCACCATGGCCTTATAGGAGAAGATAGCCAGGGGAGGGTCAGAATTAATCCTTTAAGCATGAGAGGTGTGTGCAGTGGCCCCTTTGGAAGCAAGCATAGAATAGAATGTCTTATAGAAGACCTTAGTCTTTGGGTCCCGGTGGAAGCAAGTTCATCCCCAAATCACCTTCTTACCTCTTAACACAACTTCATATGATTCGGTTGACCTTTCTTTGTGTCAGGACCCATATCCATGAAATGCAGCTAAACAAGATTATGTAACTATAAAGATTAAATATGATCTTTCTCTGTACACAAAATGAGACCACTAGTTTAGCTATTGCTTTTGGTTTTCCTACAGTTATTGCTATTGTGACTCTGTTGTTGTATTTCTACTGATGTGGAGGTTTACACCTCTGGAAGGTTTTAAAGTATCATCTGTTAAGTTCCAAAGCCCATATGACAGCCTTCAGAAGAAGAAGAAAATAACAAGCTGTGCCTCTGTGAGAGCTGAAGTGAACCTTTCAAATCCCTCCTCACTTCCAGATACTGAATAATGCACAAGTTCTTGCAATGATACATAATGAAAGCGAGAGCTTCCATTCATTGAATGTCTATTAAATGCCAGACTCCGGTCATAAAATTCATACACAATATTTTATGTAGTCCCTTTAAAACAGCTGCAAAGTAGAGAAGCTCTCTCTCTAATGGATGGACAGATGGAGGGTCAGAAAGACTAACATTCAGAGTGTTGCGCCGAGGGTCAAATTGTGTTTCCCCCCCCCCATGTATTTTATTCCAGTGGTTTGAAACTTGCTCTGCTAGTTAGAAAGGAAAACAAAAAAGGGAAGCCATTCAGGTTTGAAGTACTCTCTTGTCATGTTCCCAATCTCAAAGAATACGGGAAATTATTATATATGTGTTACGAAAGGACATTCATTACATTCAAATGCTCCGCAGGAATTGACTTTTTCCTAAATGCTATGGGGAAGGTACAAAAGCTTAGAAATTGGAAGTTAGAAAAAAAATGACTGAGATAGAAGAATAATAGAGGTGTGGTGATGTGGGAGAAGGGAGAACCAACACAGAGTGTCCTGCAGCTATAGCATAATACACAGCAATAGTATCTTAAGTACGGAAAGGTTGTGAAAGTAAGTATACGGTCACTTCTAGCCACACTGGCCTCCTGTCTGTACAAGCATTGCTCAGCCCTCCACTCCCCATCAGTCATCTCCCTATTGAAACAATATCAATCTATAGAATTAATGAGAGAAAACGGTGAAGCCACAATGAGCAGGATTCAGAACAACTCAAACTGGCTGTCAGGGCGGAGTGAATCCAGGACCTGTACTGAACTCCCTTTACTCAACAGCACCTTTTATCTCGAAAATCACAAACAAAACAAACACCATAAAGGCTTGCATTCTTCCTCATGGCTTGTATACTGCTTTCAATCTGCATCCAATTTCATACAGCTTGTCTGACTGGTTTGATTTCAGGGTGGAGTTTTCAAAGCTCTCTAGCCCATTAAAAGGCAGGAGTAGCTTTGAACCACTCTGTTTTCTGTAAGGTTTCTTAACAGGCCCTCAGAAAAGTTGAGTTGATTCTCAAAGAGTATAAAGACATTTGGCCGAATAAATCATTCTTCTTCTGAACTTCCTTTCCTCAGCATTCTGCACTTACTTCTGTGATGTGGGAATGCGTTTATGTATGCTGCGAATCTCAATCTTTAAATAAAGGAGCTGTTTTGGGCCATGACAGGCACCATAGAAGAAGTAGGAGGAGGAATCAGAATAGGTAGGAGAAGCAGGGCAGAGTCAGGCAGATCAAGTAAGCCGACCAAGGAGCAACATGTAAGGAACACAGGTGAGCCACGGGCCACGTGGCAGATTAATAGAAATGGGTTGATTTAAGTTGTAAGAGTTAGCTAGCAATGTGCCTGAGCCATAGGCCAAACAGCATAAAGTTAATATAAACGTCTGAGTCATTTCTGGGGGTCTGAGCGGGCGGCGGCGAGCTGCTAAAGGGTCTCAGGCGGCAGGTCTGTCAGGTCTGGGCCTCTGGCCACCCAGGACCAAGAACCCCCAATACAACACTTCTGTTTTAATTTCATACCATCTTACTCTCCCATGGTCTGTGAGCTATGAAACAAAAGAGGGCATCAAGTTTGTTCTGCTCTTCAAATACAACACAGCATCAAGGTTCACAGTGAACCCTAGGTTCCTATGCTCTGGTTTAAATGTGGAATGTTCTTTGCAGACTTGTGTTGTGTGCTTGGTCCCCAGCTGGGGATATTTTGAATGGAAGTTGTGGAAACTTTACGAAGTGGGGCTTCTTTGTTTGTATGTAAAAGGATATGGCTTAGAAGATTGTGGTTGATCCTCAATTCTTTCCTTTCTATCTGCTTCCACTCTGCCGTGAGGTGAACAGTTTCTCACACACGCTCCTGCCTCTGCAATGTTCTGCATCACCATAGGTCAGAATCAACAGAGCCAAAGACTGAGTGCCCTGAAACTGTGAGCCAAAATAAGTCTGTGTGTTCTTCCTTCCTCCCTCCCTCATCCTCCTTCCCTCCCCCACTCTCCCCCTCCCTTCTTTCTTTCTGCTGTTTAAATCAGGTATTGTGTTACATATAAAAATCATATTCATTGAACTAGTGACTGGATGGGCAACTGGAAGGGTAGAAAGCAGGAGTCATGTGCCAACTGTCTATGCAGTTTCCTGATATCCCTTAAGCCCTCCTACAAAAGGTGATGGAACATGTCCACTTCATTCTGCCAGCTGTCATCATGGATGGGAAGCTGGGACTCTGTTACATATAAAGGTGTGAACAAACTACTTTTAGGGCTTCAGGAGTGAGAAGGAGTGGACTGGAGTAACAAACTGGCAATTGGGCCCAACAAGATCACAGAGGCCATAGTACAAACTGCTTCAGACTGTATGTTTACAGAACCCTGACCATACTGCCATCTGGGTTGTGAGGTCCTCAGAACCTTTTCCCCTTCCTCTACACTTTTGTAAAGCTTTTAGAATTGGAAAAAAAAAATGTCACAATTATTCATGGTATTTATTTTGCATTTCCCACGCACTCAATTTTGAGACCGACAGAAATGAGGAGGCACAAAGAAAGAAGTAAGCAGCAACATCCCTACCAAAAAGGCACTTAGCATTTAATTTCAGTGCTTGAAAAGTCAAAAGCTGTGATTTTCTGTATGTACGGCTATGCTCTGTGCATGGCTTCCTTTCCTATTAGACATGACCCGAAACTGGTACAAATACAGCTTTCTCCTGTATGAGCTTCCAAGCCTAGGCAAAAAGCCAAGCACACTCTCTCGTGTTTGCAAAACTGAAAGGCACTTTTAGAGACCACTGAGATTTTTAAAGAAAACCTGGGCACATTCTTTGCAGAGTTTTAGGATAAAGAGAGTTCTTGGAAAGAGATCATAATAATTAATGAATTTTTTTTTAAAGAATTAACTATGTTTTGCTTCAAAAGATGTTCTTTGAAAGGCTCGTTTTCTGAGTGAATGTTAATGTCATTTTGGTATTGAATGGACACTTTGAAATCGGTGACTAGCCTGATGAAAGGCTCTGTCTGTGGCTCTTCTGTGTTAGACAACCAAGAATGAGTTTTCCCCTCTAGAGAGTGACCGGCTCTTATACCTGCTACTTGCAAAGATAGAAATTTGTGACCTTGATAACAAGCCTTCTGCTGGCAAATGAGTAAAGTGTCACCTGCCAGGAGGCCTTCAAACCACCACAGCAGGAGGCAGCCCTGCCCAGGAACTTGAGCTTCAATTGATTTGATCAAGTAGTTTGTGCTAAAGATGTGACACAGCATAGGCACAAAGACAATGAGAGAGAAACCCATAGTCGGGCATAGGAACCACGTGTAGCTTGTGGACAGGCAGATAAGTCATGGTGTTCTCCAAAAGAAGATGCAAGAAACATGAACTTCTATCCCAAAAGCAAGGAGGAATCTGAATCATTCAGCTTCAGAGTTTCCCTCTCTCTCTCCCTCCCTCCCCTGCCTCTCTCTCTCTCTCTTTCTCTTTCTTTCTGTCTGTCTTCTCCCCTTCTACCTTCCTCCCTCTTATGAAAGTGTGGCCTGAAGATGGTGATATCAGATTTAGACATATGCCACACTCTCACTCAAAGGAGCTAAAAGAGTTGACTTTTCAGAAGTAGAGAAAAGAATGGGGATTACAAGAAGTTTGGAGAGGTGGAGGAGAGGGGTACAGGGTGTGGGGGCACCAGTGGATGGGAGAGAGAGCCTCTGGTGCTCAATAGCACAGTAGATTAAACAGATTAAATTAAACTTGAACATGTATTTCAAAACAGCTCATGGTAAAGAATTTGAAAATGTTTCACATGGAAAAATGACTTGTGCCTCACATAGTGGGCATACCAATTACCCTAATGAGATCTTTACATGTTATGCACTTATATTTAAATAGTAACCAAAATATCTTCAATTACTTCGTGGCAAGTAAAATTTAAAATACTAAAATTGCTTGAAAGACAAAATGATTAAAATTGTTTAAAAGGCTAAAGAAATGATGTCCCAACAGTACACATCATGTAGGACATGTTAGCCACTCTAGTTGTTACTGAGACTCAACATGATATTGTTTCTCTGTAAGTATTTGCAATTCCTCTGACAGAAGAGACCTCAATAGTGTCCATGAGATGGCTCATCAGATAAAGGTGCTTGCCACCAGGCCTGATGACCTGAGAGTCATTTCCAGATTCCACATGGTAGATGGAGAGAACTAACTCTAGAAACTTGTCCTGTGACCACCACATATGTGCTGTGATATACTTGTATGCACACATGTATGCGTACAGACACACACACACACACACACACACACACACACACACACACACACAGTGAGACCCTGAAATATTTAAAAGAAAAAGACAGGTCCAGTATTATATACCTTTAATCCCAGTACTCAAGAGGCAGATGGATCTCTGTGAGTCTGAGACCACCCTGATTGATGTAGTGAGTTCCAGGCCAGCCAGGGCTGCTCATTGAAACCACATGAGTTGGAGTGCTTCCATATAAGAGGAAACACAAGTCTGCATGTGTCTAAAGGATATTTTCCATGTACGATAGTAAATTCTAACAACAAAACTGGACTTTCACCACAAAAAAGACACATTTTGCTTCCTGCGGCTATAGGACCCATCTGTGGATCAAAAGCACACCCTTGAGAACAGGGAGCATTTTTACCTCTGAGATGTCAAGAAAATAGACGACCGTAATTTGCTCAGTGTTTGAGTACACATTCCCCTAAACATTACTGACTAGGGATCTAGACCACATAATTTATAAAGACACCACGCATGCAAGAAAAAATAAATCTATAAACACGATGATGTTTCTCTTCCTTCAATTTCATGAAAAAAAAAAAAAAAATAGAGGTCAGGGCTGGAGAAATGGCTTAGTAGGAGTGCGTGCTGTACAGGCATGAAGACCTGAGTTTGAAACTTAGCATCCACATTAAAACACCAGGCATAGCAGCACAGACACCCATACCTCCAATACTATGACAGGCAGAAACCGAGGGATTACTGAAACATGCTGGACACCAGCCTAGCTCTACTTTCAGTGAGTGATCCTGTCTCAAAAGACAGAGGGATAGAGCGGGACACCTAATGTCCTCCTCTGCTGTCTGCATTCACATTGGCACACGTGTATACACACTCTCACTTAAAAATGAATAAGTAATAGAGTAATAGATAATAAAATTGTGTTCTATATAAAACCTACTTGTTCAACTTTTTAAATAGCACTACATTTAAGTTGGACATGGAGGATTATGCATGTTTTGTCTTGTTTAGTAAGCTTGACTATTTAATTTACAAATGCTAGAGGAAAAAAATATGACCAATTTTTGAATCTCAGCACACTAAATGCTTCTTGCTTAACAAGCACAGGACAAACCTCTGATTCTACCACCCAAGCTCAGGAAATAATCACTTGTCAAAACAAAAATCGAGGCCTTTTTTCCACCAGAGAATTTGGTCACACAGCCTCCTTCTGCAGTTCTTTCTAGAAATGATATATCCCTCTTTGTCCCTCTAACTCTCTACTGAGAACTTCAGTCCAAATAATTTATACATTCAAATGTCACCTCTGAGGGGGACATGCAAAGGAACAGTTTTCATTTCCAATTTCCATTGCATAATTTTTCCTTGGCTCAACATTTTTTTGAGCTCTGTGGGGCTGTCTGTAGAGTATAATCAATGATGCAAGCTGATCCAAAATGTGGATGAACCCATGTTGGATGAAGGAAACAGCACTGGGAATATCTATTGGATTCCCCAGCATTTAGTGTTTATAATTGCTTCAGGCTGGATGTGCATGCGAGTGGAAAAGCCAGTTTCTCCCCTGACTACTTAGCCTCAGGGCACATGGAGTTTTAAAGCATAATTAGAACTCCCCTTGACTGTTGTTAAAGGGGCTGTATGAACAGAAGCCAAAAGAGATCACCATTGGCTCTAAAGTCCAACCCAAAGATGTGTCCAACATTTGTGTTAACTCAGCCTCTCTTGCAGGCTTTGGTTCTGGGAGGAGAGGGAGCTTGGCAATCTGGTTAGCATCTGGTTGTCTGGCATTAACTTGAAACCTCACTGAGTTCTCAGTTTGAAGATGCTAAGGGACTCTTGTAGATAAAGCACCATCTTGGAAAGTGTGAAGAAGCAGATGGCTCACTCAAATAGCAAATCTAACTGCAGGAGACGAGCACCCAACAGGCTCTCTCAAAGGAGCAACTGTTCTCTTCCTAACACCCTCTCTGCTAACACCACAGGAACCCACTTCTCCACTTGTTATCAACTTTTATAAAATGAAATAATATTTGGAAACCACAGTAGTCGATTATACATCATTTTCTCATTTTCAGACTCCTATTTGATTACCAAAAACAACTCAGTCTTAGAGAAATCGAGTATCTTTCCAAAAGCCTTAACCAGCAGAATTTAGCCATTTTATCTAGATTTTCTTTCTTTAAAACACAAGAACTTCTTTGAAGGTTTTTTTTCTCATTCAAGTTGTTTTTGTTTTTTGTTTTGTTTTGTTTTGTTTTAAGGTTTCAAATGAATTTTTTGTGGCCTCAGGTATACAGACCAAGAAGCACTGTGTAATTAAAGGCTTTGTGACAATTAAATTCTGAGCAAAGCTCCTAAAGCCTCAAAGGATTGCCTCAGCAGCTGGGACTAATGCCTTAAATCATTCACAAACTCAGGAGCATCATTATTTTCTTAAAGGCAGCTCAACAAAAAGACACATTCTTCCTATTTGGTAGATGAATGAAACTAGAGTGTCTGTTGTCATTGGTGTTCTAACAAACATGAACTTCCAGGTTATTTCAGTGTTGCTAAGAATTTCTCGTATGACTGCTGTTGGGCATAAAGTAGGGCATACTGAAAACACAGATCCTAAATACACAGTGTGTAATCCAATAATAGTCTGCTTTCAATCCTGTTCTACTCTGATATGATGGAGACAGGATATGCATGTGCGGCACATTCCCAAAAATTAGGCAAAGTTGTAGACAGTTCTCACAATAATAACCAAAGTCACCACTTATTAAAAATGTTGGGAATGAGTGTAAAGACATTATTACAAACAAAAATTTGAATGTATTCTCAAGTTTTCAAGTGCGTGATAAGTGTTGAATCTTTGTAACTTGTAATAAATCACTAGTAAAAAATATCATTTATTATGTAATTTTCACCAGTGATATGAACTCTCTGGTTCATGCATTCAGAGATATAATTACTTTTCTGGGAATTATTTTACAGACTATGAATTCAATTTTTCCTCTGTATCTTTTTTAGGGTGTATGTGTGTGCATGTGTTTGTGCATGCATGCGTGCTTGGACGTGTGCTTAGAGCACACCCTCGCCTGGAGCATGCTAGAAAGCATTCTCCCATAAACAATATCCCAACACTAACATTATTTACATATTGGTCATACATCCTAATTTTGCACTTTAGGTCAACTTTCTAGCATTGATGTTGGATGCTAATCCCTTCCTCTCCAACTCATTATCATCTCTTAATTGTCTGAGTTTCCTTCCTCACTGGTCCCCCACTGCTCACTCTGTGTATCTTAGTGGTCTCTCTCATTCGGTCCATTCAATTGTACCGGTCTTTAGACCTTCATGACTCAGTAGCATTCTTTGGTAAACCCGAGGTTGAACTTACCCAAACCAGATACAACTATGGTGCTGTGAGGAAATTCAGGTTAAAAGCCAGACTTTCTGTTGGAAACTTTCCAGGAAGGAGAATAAGATTGGTATGTATGATTTTCACAGTTCTTCCCATAGAAATGTTCAAATTATCATTCCAGGTCACTCTGGGGCTCCCATCAGAGAAGACTTGGATCACATGCCATGCCCTCATATTGATCTTTAGGTGTTACCTGTGGCATGAGAAGGCAAAGGGGTAGGAGTGACAGGGAAGAGGAGAGAGAGGAAGTATTCCAGGAGGCTGACTTCTGAGTCCCTTCTAAACAGAGCTGAGAGAAGGCCTTTGAAGAGACAGCTCAAACTAGTATTTAGAACAGTGATGTTCACCAGCATATCCAATGTTCAAAGCAAACCACAGATTCCTACACTGGTAAGTGGAGAAGTAACAAGAGGCATACATACTACGGGAAACTAATCATCCCTAAGAAAGGAAGAGATGCTGGGACCTGCTAATACATGATAAATCTGGAAGATATTAGGTTTAATAAAACAAGTCAGGGACAAAAAGGCTTTAAAATGGCTAAGATGACACACAGTATAGTGTGTGTATTTTACTCGTGATAAACAGATATGGTTGTTGTCATTTAATGGGAAAAGGCAGTACTCTTCTCATAAAACGGACACAGTCATAGATCAAGCAGTCAATGACCACTACAATACCGATAGAGATAATTCATCTTACAGATGAGATGGGCCTTAGGGAAGGGTGAGCACAGGAACCCTGTGCCACACTGAGCAACGGCAGGAACACTATTCAGCCAAGCTATGCTAGAGCAGAGCAAGCCGACAAGATGAGCATATCAAAGCTGCCAACAGCTTCTTAAATGTATCTGTGATTTGTAACTAGAAGTCAGGCTTTGTGGGAAATGAGAAAGAAATGAACACAACAGACTAAGCAGGAGTTTGAAGTCTGACGTCCCAACTATACACTTTCAAAATTAAATACGAACTAAACACAGAGTCACAATATCAAGGAGATTGGAAAACACTGATGTTGTGTGGCTCATTGGAGTCAGGAAAACTAGGAAATATGGGTCAGAAACCTCTCTAGTAATGATACTTGAACTAGAAAAATATCAAGACCAATTGAAAATGTCCTTTGACAAGAGAATGGCTTGATAGTGTAGTGGTGGGGTTTTTGTTTTGTTTGTTTTGTTTTGGTTTTGATTTTATGTCTGTAGTGCTGAAATTAATTAAAATAAGTTACGGACATTAACACAAACAGATCTTAACATGTATAATGTTAAGTAAAATAAACTGCAATTCATATATAAAGTTCCTATACTACATGCTGAAAAATTACTTTTGAAAACACCCATAAGTAGGCCTCTACAGAATGGAAGAGATAATAACAGGTGCAGGATAATAATTATCCCTGAGAAGCGAGAGAAGAGAATATTAAAAGCAGGCGAGGTTGGAATATATCAAAATTCTTTTGCTTCTTAATCAGGTTGGTGAACATGGAAGTACTCAATTATTTTTAAATCTGAACTGAACACAAATGTTATAGGGCACGGTTGATAGAAAACATGTTTTTAGGAAGATAAATAAAGAGAAATGCTTTCCAGGTGTCCTGTGGTGTTTACACCAAAGAAGCAAATAATTACATAAAAGATATTGGACACGGCCATGCAGTGTGCTGAAATTGCTCCCCAAGATTGAAATGTGCAGTGCACAGGACTAAATTTCATTTTGTAGCCGTCTCTTGAATGTGCTTCTGTTTTTATATTATCTCCTGACACTTGGAAAGCAGAAGAAAGCATAATGAAAAGGATGAGCTGGGAATGCAGCTGACATTTGGACACTCTGTCCAGCAGGCAGGGAGAGAGGGGCGTTTGCAGTTTGTGATTAAGTTTTACATGGCAGCTAAGAGGAGAAAGGTGAGTCTGGAGCCCTGACTGAATATGTTCTCCATGCAATGCTCCATTGCTTATAATAGGTGGTTCAAATCACAGCTCCCAGAGTGTTATGTAAAGCCTTGCACCATGAGTGAAAATATTTCTGATCCGTACACTCCCCAGGTAACCCACTGTGCTCTGTTTATTCAGCTTATTTCAAACACTGGCAGGGGAGGGGGCCCAAACTGTACACAGAGAAAAACGGATGAAGACTGTGATGTGGCTTGCTGCTTTGGCTTGGCAAATTGGAGCATATGCTTGAAATGATATCCAGATAGTAAAGTTCACAGGCACTAAAGTTACTTTGTCTTTCTATCAAACAGAGTGCTAAGTCTCAACTGTAATCTCAACATATGGTCCTGGACCAGGTGACTTCTGCTGGAAGTTAAAATGTGTTTGAAAGGCTCCCACATTCCAGGGACTTAAAAGTGAGTGACTGTCCTGACATGTATGTCTAGAATGGTGGATATCATTACAAAATATCTCTTAATTCATCTGACCAGCTCAAGCAATCCTCTGATTACTTTATTCTAAAAGGATCATTCTCCCATGAAAGAAGTGGAACAGATTTAATAAATAGTTTCTAAAAGCTTAGGAAAGTCTATGGTCAGAATTTTCTCCTTGTTTTTTTTTTCCTTTCAAAAAAAAAAAAAAGTGGGGAGTGGGGGGATACCCAGAGAAGAGATTCCCTGGTGTTTGTTTCACAGATGTCTCTCCAATGCCACAAAACACTGTCAAAAGAATATCAGATTCCAAGAGGAATTGGTGACCTCACAACAACAAGGACTACAAATGTGAGTTAGGACACACAGGAAAAATAAAGGTGCAGCCTAAATTCTTTGTAGAAGAGCCACACACACTGACAACAGTTCAGGAAAAGGTTACTCTGAACCATGCACATGGAATAAGTGTACAGATCTGGAGAAATCTTCTAGTAGTCACAAAATTAAAAAAAAAAAAAGTAATCCAAAAATGAAATAAAAATCAGTCTCATAAACAATCAGTTCAAAGAGACAGGGCCACCTTATTGCCAGTGTTCTCAAAATTTATTTGGCATCCACGCAACATGTATTAATTTCTATAAATATACCCTCAGAAATTAAGCTCTGGAACCGTCTGAAAATATATCAGTATGCCAATGACAGGTACACTGTTTAAATGAAAAGGATATCATTTGAATAAAAGTGAGTCACATCTATCTAAGGAAAGAAACTGAAAACAAATTTGAATTCAGAGTCTGAAACTAGGCATGGTAGCACATGCCTGTAATCCTAGCGCCTGGGAGGGGGGGGGGGGGAGGCAAGGGGATCAGGAGTTCAAGGCTAGCCTCTGCTATGTAAAAGTTTGAGTCTACCTGAGATACATAAGACCCTGACTCAAAAAGGGAGCAAAGAACAAAACCTTGCTTTGGGAACTTTGAATTCATTCAATAGGAAACTTGACAAGAAGACAGACAGATGGAGCCGAAGTTCGTGGCAGAGCCCTGTCCAGCATGTGCAAGATCCTGGGTTCCATCCCTAGTTACACCAAAAACTGGAAGAAAGGGTAAATAAAGGAAGGTAAATCCTTCAGGAGATCCTAGGAGTAATTACAAAGACTGGTGATCAAAGAAACTCAGAAAACTGGCATTTTTTCCCCAATTACCAAGTCACTTCAGAAGTCATGATCCTTACAGGGATCATGTGTCTAGCTTCATGCCAGCAGTCTACACAAAAAAGAAGTCCTCCAAAGACTGATAGTGTGAGGGCATGGGGAGACAGGTGCATTGGGTCTTATTTATTTCTGTCACTATTCAGCAGCCCCCCCCACACTTTCTATTAGAATTAGCAGAAAGGGATACAAAGTAGAAGATATTAATTACCTTTATTGGCTGCTTAGTTCATGGTCTGAAAACAAGCTGGCTTCATTCCAAGTACCACCCATAACTAGTTGGAAATGCCTCCAGCCTGTTCTGGCAAGGTCTCTCAGGCCCTATTTAGTCCTAAGATTCAGTGGCAAAGTGTGTCATAGGTGATTTGCAATGTCTGCCACTCACAGGAGTGGAAATCAAGTAGCATCAGTATCTCCTATTTGTCGCCCTTACAAATGACTCCTCTCAGACATGACTGCTCTGTAGATTTCTTTTCACATAGATTCCTTCAGAACAGTTTTTTATCCAAAAGCTCAGCAGCATGTTTAACCTTGCAGCCACTTAACAAAGGAGAATACACGGAGTGAAGTGGGCTTTGCTGAGCCCCTCGATTACTCCCAGATAGGAAGCAATTGCAGTGAGTTAGCAGCCCGGAGGTACAGCAAATATGCTTCTCATAGGTGTAGTCACAAGGCAGTATAAATAATACCTCTCCTCCACTAATGGTGTCCTGAGAGAAGACCATTAGAAGCCGAGAAAGCAGCACTGGAATGTACCAGAAGAAGCCCTGTGGAGTTCCCATGTGCAGGAGTTGATGAAGGCAGCGTTGTAGCATAGGAGCTGACCCGTAAAACACACGCATGCAACTCTACATCTCTTTAACAAAAAGATATCCTTAAAGATTAGACCATTCTAACTTTTGAAAGTGTTCTCTTCAATAAAACAAAGATAAAATCAAAGTAGATTATTGTCATGAGTTTAGATCTAAAATGGGATCAGAATAGAGAAGAGGCCAGATTTCTATGCCAGAATAAAGGATGCCAGCTAGACCCTCCAGTCTGAAGCTGAATAAAGAGGTGCTGTGCAGATGTTCCTGAAGAAGGGTTAGCTTGCTTGCTTGCTTGCTTGATTGTTGCTACATATATCTTTCAACACCTGGAAGTTAAGAAGTAAAGGGAAAATTTACATTTATCTATAAAATAAATTTTAAATATTTGGCTTTTGATTTACTTATAGTATACACTAACACATGCTAGAGGTTCCTGCAATGCTAATGGTCGGCATTGTCAACCTGAAAAAACACGGAAAGTCTCAATGAGAGGGTATCTACATCAGGCCTCTCCGTAAAGAATTGTCTTATTTAAGTTAGTTAATGTGAGAAGTCCCAGCACACTGTAGGCAGCACTATTCCCTAGGCACTGGGTCCTGAACTGTGTAGGAATGGAAAAATCAAGCACAAGCAAGCAAGGGCACATATACGTTTGTTTCTCTCAGCTCTTTCCTATGGATATGATGTGACTACCTGCTTCAAATTCTTTCTACTGTGGCTCTTTTGCTATAATAGATGGCAACCTGGAACTGAACTGAAGTAAACCCTTTCTCCCCCCAAGTTCCATTTTGTCAGGGTATTTTATCGCAGCAATAGGATTAAAACTAGGACATAGCCCAACCATTTCAAATAGCTAGGAGTTTTCCTCCTGTCTGAGGACTACTTTCAACCTCTGAATATCTGCACAGCTCTTATGTCCTAAGGGGACACTCTCTTCTCCCAGCTGCCTCATAACCACAATTCCTTTTCTTCTAAATTATGCTTTCACTAACAAAATTTGTAAACTATGCTATAATCACCCTGCCCATTGGAGTTCTTACAAACTAGAGGCCTCCCACTGGAGGCAGTGAGAAAAAAGGCCAACAAACAGAGAGAGCTTTCCATGCTCTTTTAAAGTTTATCAAAACTTACTGGGAATCTATAGATAAAGACCTTCTAGCCTGACCTCAAGCCATGCTTTTTTGTCACAGAGACGCTGAGAGCAGGGCTTATTGCTCCTTAAATTCATACCAATTCTCATTCTAATAGAGTCTCAAGAAGTAATTCTGATCATGTCCTCATGCCCAGAGATGGGACAATTCATTCTGGCTAATGTGATTTCTTCAAAATTTGATCACTTTAAGAGGTGGGTGTCTACTCTACCATCTCTAAGTTCAGTCTCTCCCATATCTCTCAGGGCTTCACTCTCATTCACACTGAGAATTGGGTTGATGATCAATAAATGCAGGAAAGAAAGAAAATTCAGGAGGAACTCATTCAGGGGAAGAATCTCTTAAAGATCACTCATGAGATTATGCATGTTTTAGGATGAGATTTACTGTTCCTGCATGCTTGTGGGATTTGTACATTGAGAAGATGTTTGGTTTTGAAACAAGCATTTACCATGCTAGCTTTAGGCTCCTGAACTTCCTCAGCCTCCCAAGTGCCAGGATTACTAGTGTGTACCCCACATCTATTGCTAGGATATGGCTTTAAAGACAGCCAGGCAGCTACAACCCCAGTGTTCTGGTGACTTCAGACCTATACATTGTCAAACAGAAGGGAGACAGGGACACTCAGCTTAGCTTACCAAAGTCCCTGAGTGGAAAAATGGAGATAGTTGAAATTGACAGTTGTCTGCTGAAGGAAAGAAAGGCAGCAGAGCACCAGCTATTTTTAGGGTGGAGACTAGATATGTTTATATGACGTGGAAGTCCCATGTTATTTATCTAGGCTCTATCAACTTCTCTTCTTCCAATTAGTCCCCCATTGGCCTGGGTCCAGTCTATTAGGACTTTGAGCCTCTGTGGCTTCTGTTCCCCTCACCTGAACAGTTCCTAATTCTCTCCACAGTTAACTTCTATCCATTCAAACGTCAGTGAGTATTCTCACAGAAACCTTCCTGGTTCTCATTTCCTTTTGGGACTGTCCTTGGTACCCCTACCTGCTGTTAATTTGGAGACTGACAAGTTTTTCCCCCCTGGCTCTAACTCAAAATTGCACCCTAAGACCCAGTTTATATTTAAAAAACAAAAACAAAAACAAAAAAAACACGTAATTTTATTTAATGAAAGAAAACCTTGAGTGGATAAATAAGCAGATGAATTCAAAGGACAAGATAGTGGAAGATATTCCATGACATGCTAGGAGACTCTGTGGAGCACAAGGATAAGAGGTCGGGACTGGGAGGCCATATCTGTGGTGTGGACGATTCCTGAGAGCAACTTCCATCTCAGAAGAGTAGCAGTAAACAGGAAAGGTGTCTAAGCCGAGTGTGGTGACCTGCAGCGACTGTAGCAGGGAGAAATAAGTGGCCACATGTCACAAGTCAGTCAGTCAGCTTGGTACCACACTGGAAAATGGGACAAGATGCCTTCCTATGTCAGTGAGCCTAAGAAGCAGTGGTCATGGCAGGAACGTAGCAAGTAGAAAAGCAGGCTGCAATCTGGGGATGGCTGATGATGCTGAGCTGGTGAAATTGTGACCGTCACTTTTCTGAGACTCCCTTTTCCACAATGCCAAACCGGAAGTGGGACATTGCTTAGCAATGCTACCAAAGGTGGCCAGTCTTCCAGAGACTGTGGACATTAAAGCTTCATCGTGTTTGTGTGTTTGTTGTTGATATTATTTTGTTTTGTATTTTTTCAGCAGAATTCACCATTCTCAGTCATCTTAGCCCCGAGTATGGGAAATGTTTTCATTTTAGCTCCTGTGTTCACCATCATTTGTGCATTCTGGAAACTATTTCTCTATGCCAGAGTCTGGGCTCACAGAATACAGCCAGCGTATGACCCAGACAGGCCAAGATTATCACATTCCTAGCTCTCCACAAACCAGGTGATCAAAACAGGGATGAACCCCAACCAAGGCTCACCAGAGGTGTCCCTAGCTAAAATTTCTATGAATGTGTTACCAGACTAACTGAGAAAGGCCAGACTGTACTAGCATCAGCTGTACCCATGAGTCTACTGGGCCTCTACCTTGGATCTTCTAATGAGCACACCAACTTTTGCTTAAGTTAGTAAATTTGGTTCTTGTTACCTGCTCCTAAAAACAAATTCTACTGACTATTATCTACCTCAAAAAGTCACTAAAAACATCAAATATTTGAAATCTGCACTCTAAGCCCATGTCCACTTCTTCCAGCACTCACACAATTTGGGCGATTGCCTGACTTTCCTCAGCACAAGTGTGTCCTTTCTTTAACAGTGTTCCTGTGTTTAAAAGTCATATGTACTCAGTGGGAAAAATATCGTTCAGAGGAGAGTCTGAGTTCTCCCTAAGAACTTGCATTTTTCAAAATCCTAATGATCACTATGGTCTTAATTTATGCCAGTAACATGGATTTCATTAAGATGACATGGGCTGAGTTGTTCATGAAGTCATCATTCTACCTTCAAGAAAATGCTCCTTCAAAGTTAGGTCTGGTGGCACATATCTTCCAAGGCTAAGGTAGCAGGATTGGGGAATCGAAGCCAGTTACCCTTACTCATGGTGTACATAAAGAACTAAATTCTTCCGGTCACACTATGGCTGAAGTAATATCAATAATTCTACTTTCTAGATAAGGAAACTAAAGTGAAGAAAAGTTAGTAATTTCCCCAAGTTTACACAGATATACAGTGTCAAAGGTTGAATTTGAAAACAGTGAGTGATCATGAACTATAGGAGTCAGAAAGGAGGCAATCTCCGTTGGCTGGAGTGATTTGGGGAGACACCCAAGTTAGCAGGATATGAGGAGGCAATTCTCTTGATGAATATGAGAAGAAACTAATAAATATATCACAGAGGAGGAAAGGGGTCTTATCTATGAGCCTGAATCACAAAACAGATCAGTACCTGTGGCTTCGTAGAGACCTACCATCGCTTACAGATCAGTGCGTCCAGGCACGCCGTAGATTGGCACTAAAGAGCTTAGAATTTATGAGTGCTCTTACATGTGCAAAGGAATTGGCATTAAGGCCAAGGCTGGGGTTTTAGTTTAGAATCTCTTTGTATGAAGCCTAGCCTAGAACTTCAACTACTTTGAAACAGGCATATCAGTTCCTAACACTCACTCCAGCAGTAATGAGTTGTGTGATCATAGGGTATTACTCAAACTCTCTGAGGTCCTCTTCTTATCTAAAAAAGGGGACAAGGACATCTTTATCACAGGTTCATTTCAAGTATTAAACTGTGTAATGTACTAATATCTTCCATGTGTACAAAATAGCCACTTTTGATCAGCAGGCTAAGGAGTTGACATATCATTCATTGTGGAATTGACCATGGACAGTGTCAGGGAGGAAGTTATAGAAATCTAATGCACGCAGGAGGAATGAAGCAAAATAAAAAAGACACGTGCAGACAGTTCAATATACCACCTAATTATTTAATTATGAGATAAGTGTGTGGATCTAGTCAGTAGCTCCAGAAACAGGAAGGAAAGTCAGAGGAAGACTCATAGATGAAGTAGTCATTTCTAATTTCCCCTACATAGAATACTGAACCAGGAATCCATTATATCAGAAACTTGTATAAGAAATGCTCAAACTTCTAAGCTGAAATGTTGAAATAATTGCTTGCCAACAAAAGCAGATAAAAATCCACAAATAACGTAAGTTCCTGCCCAAGTGTTAATATGTAATCCACTAGGTCAGCTTTATCATCCCCAGCTTCTCTACTTCAATAGAATCAGCATTTACATCATTCACACCTAGACTGAGAGCAAAAGTGTGGTAATTTGTATCTTGTCAAATGAATTTGTGTTTCTGTCTGAAGAAATATTTTAAGAGGTTTTATGGACAATTATGAAAAATTACTTATTTGGAGGAAAAAAAATTCTTGAAGCCTGAAGCAGTGAGTTAGATCCATGTCTATGGAATTCATTTACTATAGTTTGGGGCCACCTGCTATATCATTATCTGCATACTTATACCTGCCAAATGCTAACAATGAATTCTGTATGAGATTCATTTATCTTCCTCTTAGAGATTCTTTAATCTCAAGCATTAGGTCATCGCAGAATGGGCAAAATTGCTGACATGAGCAGGTTCCTACAAGCAACACAGCAAAGCCCTAATAGGAACCATCCATGAATTCTGAAGCCTCCCAAGAGCACTCCACGTACAGCCCCTTCAGCATGAGCATCAGCTTCAAGCAGGAAGTTAAAAGTGTAGTAAACAAGCTAGAGAGTACTGCTTACTCAGAGCTCTATAAGTCATGTTCAATGAGTCTTCCTGTCAAATACCACTGAGCTGCCCTTCAGAAAGAACTGATCTTTTCCAGAACCATCTTTAGATGGAGAGCAAGAATTACAGTAAGGGCAAGTGCTCCCATCTTCACACAGGGAAGCATTCTTCAATATTTGTGTAAATTGGAATTGCCAATCAGTGTCCTTGGCAGAAGTGGGCAAACACTCCCACAGAAAGAATCATCTCCATGGGTCTGAATTGGAAAAAAACTCAACAGTGTCATTGTAACCAACTTAAGCTAAACTCTATAAGCAGGGGTGAAGGGCCTGCTCCTCTTCACACTTTCTTTACTAAGTAAACATCATCTCATCACCTTTCCCATAGATGCCTACCCATTTCCATAAATTAGTAAAATGGCACTCAATACCTTCAGTGACTTTTAAGTTTGCTTTCTTTAATTTTCATCTCTAGTATTGCATTATAATTTATTGGAGAATAAAATAAGGCAGAAGAGTGGCCTGCTGGGCATGAGGGAAAGAGCGCCAATGTAACATAGGTTGACTTAAGTGAAAGCCACAACCAAGTCAGATGATCGCTTGTCCGTGAAAAGAAACTTACTTCATGATGTCAAAAAGTACTCCTCCAAAAGCTTGTATGTTTCATAATCAATTTTTACGACAAGTTTTCCAGTAGTAAATGAAATCACACCTTAACAGCTTCGGTCTTAAATGAAGTGTTTAGGCCAAAACATTGAGCTTAGTGGGCAGCATGGTGAGACATCTTTAAGATATTTCTCTAGCATGGGATCCGTTTGTTGGAGGCAGTATTGAATCCACAGTGGCTCCATGTGTGTTTGGAGTGATGGGGGCATGGGATATCTGTGGAATCTGTTGTGGTTCTCACAAAGATCTTGTGACTGGAGGATAGGAGGGCACCATGACTGATCCATCCAGTGAGAATGCTTCAAGTGATCTTCAAAAATTTTATTAAAGGAATTGTAAAAAAAAGAAAAACAAACAAAAAACAAACAAACAACAAACAAAAAACAAAAACAACAACAAAAAAAGCTTCTGATATATGATTAAGATCATGTATGTAGTAGTTTATGCAGGTGTCATTCAAATTTGTTGTGGGCTTAATGTTTTTTTTTTAATGTTGGAGCTGAAGATTTTGCAGCTGTATCTCATAGAAGATATCTGTCACACAACCTGATAAAACAGTGGCCTTGGTCAAGTTCATAAAGCAAATCATATTTAGGCTTCAGTCCCAAAGTCTCATTCCATTTTTCACTCTAAATGAATGTGTTCATACAAATCTCTGTGACAACTATCTCACTTCCAATTATAAGACATGAAGGACAGAGCAGCCACAGGGCATTACCCTGGGTACAGACAGCAGACAGGGGTGCAGCCACTTCGTTATTTGCTTTTGTTTGGTTTGTAAGAATTTGTATTCTAATTTTTCTCACTATAATATACCATCAACTTTTTGTTTATCTTTCTGTCTCATGGAGCTTCCATGAAGCTTCCTTGGACAGGATGAACTTACTCAATCTCTTAGGATCTTCAGGATGACAAGGTGTCTATTCAAAAGGTCTTTACAATCTGGACCCAAGAAAGCCAGGCAATAATTTAAAAAGATAGCAACCAGTAGTTTAAAACACAAAGCTGATCCAATCACCTAGAGTAAAAAGTTGCTCCATTTCAATTTCTAGCTTTCTATATTAGCACCTACATGGCTACAGTGGTTTGGAAGAAAGTGACCCTCAAAGAGTGTGGCATATTTGGGAGGTGTGGCCTTGTTGGAGTAGGTGTGGCACTATTTGGGAGGTGTGGCCTTATTGGAGTAGGTGTGGCCTTGTAAGAGCAAGTGTGTCACTGTAGAGATGGGCTTTAAAGTCTCATATATGCTCAAGCCATGCCCAGTGAGAAAGTTCACTTCCTCTTACCATTGGATCAAAATGTAGAATTCTAAAGCACTGTGTTGGCCTGAATGCTGCCATACTTCCAGATGTCATGCTCCCTGCCATGATGATAATGGATTAAGCCTCTGAAACTGTAAGCCACCACCACAATTAAATGTTTCCTTTTATTAGTTGCTTTGGTCATGGTGTCTCTTCACAGCAATAGAAACTCTAAGTAAGACAATGGCCATAGCTAATCGGATGCGTCTCTAACACCAGTGAATAAGGCAACTTCTTTAAAACTCAGTGTTCAATCTCAACTGGTTCGCTATCACCAGGTATTTGCGGCTATGTATTTTCAGTTGTCCTCCCATATGACATTCAGAAGTTTACCAACTTTGGATTGTTCGTCAGGGTAAAATTGAACATGTGGGAGATGTTTGCCCTCCTTCTGTAAAATAGGAGTATATTCTCCAAAACAACCTTGGCTTACAACTGTTGCCCTGGCATGAATAACAGTCCACTTACTCACTTTCAAACGTGGTTCAGATGCATAAAATAAAAACTACAGGGACTCAAGACAAGGGAACGATGAAGGAGGGGAGGGAAACAGCATGTCTCATTTATACTAGATTAAGAGAAGGACCTAAGAACGCTGAGAGTTAGAAGTACCTCTGGTACCTCCAGTTCTGAGTGACCCCCAAAATGAAGATGGAAAACTTGAAACATCGTTCATCATGAACCAAATTTTTGCTCTCAAATTTCTTTGTAGCCTAGAAATATAGATGGGACACAACTACTGTCTAAGTAAAAATAGCACAGGCACCAAAAGTGACTGTTGTCATTCCTGAGCTAAAATAATACCCAGAGACACTTGCTCGAACACAAAGATCACAGGCTTTTTTAAGGTTCTAATATATTTTCATCAATGCTACATACAATGATGACACATTTCTTTCAGCATCAGTTAGGCGAATTCTGCCAGCAGAGCCCACTTGACCCACATATCTAGAGGTCAGGGAAGACCAACAGAGTGTGCAAGTCACAAGGCACCAGGTGTAGAGACAATGCCATTATCACTGATTACCAAAGCCTAACGAGGCCAGTGGCGAAGTCCTAAAAGATCAAAGTCATTTGGCACAGTACCAAATGGTCACCAGATGACCACCAATGGCAACTTCATAGCTGAAGAGTCTTCTGTAGTAGTAGGGGAATGCGTTTCTGTATGCTGTGAATCTCAATCTTTAAATAAAGGAGCTGTTTTGGGCCATGGCAGGCACCATAGAAGAAGTAGGAGGAGAAATCAGAGCATAGGTAGGAGAAGCAGGGTGGAGTCAGAGGCAGATCGAGCTGAAGCCGCCCAAGGAGCAACATGTAGAAGCTCAGGTGAGCCACGGGCCACGTGGCCGACAGATTAATAGAGATGGGTTGATTTAAGATGTAAGAGCTAGCTAGCAATGTGCCTGAGCCATAGGCCAAAGAGCATAAAGTTAATATAAGAGTCTGAGTCACTTTTGGGGTCCTGGGTGGTGGCTGGGCGGCTAAGGGGTCTCAGGCGGCAGGTCTGTGGGTCCAGGCCCCTGACCGCCCGGGACCCGAGAACCCTACTACTACAGATGGCGCCCCACTACAGTCTTCTATTACCTATGACCCATTAGAACTGGGCACACATAGCCACAGGCCTCATACTCACCACAGAACATCTCTTCTGCCTGTGACTGAACAAGTGAAAATTCACACAGCTCTCTCTGTCCTCCTCATCAGGTACAAATATACATTTTAGATAAAGAAGCAGCAGTGGGGACAGAAGGAAGAAGAGAAGAGTGGGGTGGGGAGAGGACATAAGGAAGGATCCAGAAAAGATGGTACTCAGCTGTAATCCTGAGAACTGGAACTCTGCTCTGCTCAAACCCCTGCTGTATGGCTTTGGGACCCTCAGCTGGTTTCACTGGCTGTCAGGTTCCTCATCAGTGACTAAACATACTTTCACTTCCTTGGTGTCGTGTGGTTTTCGTGACACAGTGGGTTCAGATAAGTACTCCGCATCCTAAGCAGAGTGAAATAATCTCACAGAGCTTCCTTACCCCACACATAGCTCCCTCTGATTGCACTGAAAAGGCATGTTTCCTTCTCTTGAAGAATAATGGACAGATTCCTGTTAGCTAATGAGTTCTTTTATGGCTGGAATCTGGCCCTGTTTTGGAACATCTGTAATGCATATAAGATAGACTGAAAACCGCAGTACAATGAAATGCTTTTCCAAAACATCATAAGGACCGTCCCTCCATGCGCAGGTCTGAGGACCCTTCAATAAGCTACCTGACCTTCTGCACTAGTCACAGACACTGGTACTGCAGAGTTGAATAAGGGTGCTCTGATAGAGTTAATCTTATAATAGGAAAGTAAAAAACAAACAAAAAAACCCACAATACACCACTGGAGGTCTTAAGAGGCCCCAGACCCCACCTTAGATTTTTGCAATTATTATTGTTGTTGTTAATGGAAATAATGAATATGAATTATTTATAAACTCCCTGTCATAAGTAGGACAATCTGTAGGAAAATTCCTCTGAGTAAGCACACCTTAAAACAGATACCTTGAAACCTGCAGGTCAGGGGAAGGCCTATATTACTCAGATGTGTGTAAACTAATACTTGATAGAAGAAGTTAAGCAATGGAAGACCCATCTTACTGGACAGTTTCAGAGTTCCCCGCGGACTCTTGTACCTACGCACCTGGACAGAACATCATAGCAGAGGGAATGTGAGCAAAAGGCGTTCTTCACTTCAGGGTCAATCAGGAAGAGTCCCAGGATAAAACACCTCCAATGACTTTCTGTTACCTACTTCCTCCAGCCATATTTCACCTCTTAAAGTTTCCAGAACTCTACAAGTGGCACTGCTAGCTGGAGACCTATATGAAAATATAAAGGTTTCCTAGTTATCTTTATCTGTCAATTTATCTCAGTATGGACTCACATGTGAAGGGAGTCTCAACTGAGGGACAAATTATATTACATTGGCTTATGGACATGCCTGTGGTGTGAGAGGGGTGGTGATGATGGTGGTGGGCTCTTGATTGTTGATTATGTAGAAGGGCTTAGAGCGGTGTGGGTATCACTATTCTCTGGACAGGAGCCTGGGTGGGTTAACTAGTTAGCAGCATTCCTCCATGGTTTTTGCTATGCCCCTTGGCTGTGAGTGAGTTCTCTTAGAGGTAATGCTGTGTGGAATAGCAAGCCATCCTACCACTAGGTTCCTGTCTTTCTTCCTACAGTGGCCTCCGTCTATAATGGATGTGAACTAGAAGTGTTAGAAGAGAATTGTTAGACAGTGATTGAATCCATTAATGTAAAATGGGAGAGAAATTCCAGCTATAACTTGGTTTCTCCTAAGATATCTAAAGTCATAAAGACAAAGGCTAGCAAGAATGAAATGGTGAAATACTAGAAATGGCTACCTAGTTACTCTTTCCACAACAGCAATTATACATAGTCCTCTGACTTATAATTAAAAATCAAAAATTATACATATGAAGATATGTATAATTAGAATATCCCTATCTTATAATAGATATTGATATAGGATATTGAATAGGAAGAAAGAATCATTTATGATGTTTCAGCTGAAATAGGTGTGTGGTGAGATTCAGGTGTCAGCTGATAAGGTCCGAAGACGCTTATCCAGGGTCCCGGGCTCCTGAAGGGGGAGTGGCCAACCCCATTCAAAAGGGGCTGCTGGGATCTTGAGAGGCCCCCGTTTTACTTCATAATTCTAGGTGTTGTCATTTACATTTATAATGGTGATCCTTCCACATACATAGTTGTACGGTACAAATATGCACACATCTACATGTTGAGGACCATGAAACCCACGTCTTCCTAAAACCCAGGAGGGACATGATATATTTATGTCACACTAACTCTTAGGAGCAATGTTTAAGTCTTAGTTTTTACTTTTCTTTCAGACTGACAGTGTAAAGTTGAGGCCTATGAGACAGACAGGAAGGAAGGAAGGAAGGAAGGAAGGAAGGAAGGAAGGAAGGAAGGAAGGAAGGAAGGAAGGAAGGAAGGAAGGAAAAGGAAAAGGAAACACATCAAGAAACTGGAGCAATGAACCAAAAGAAAACTTAACCTAATTTACATACTTGGAGACTGCAGCCATTAGCTAACATGTCTAGGATGCCTCTAGCTAACAGCAGTCTTGAACAGTCTAGGAGAGTATTAGACATAAGCATATGGAGTTGTGTCTATCTCATACTGGAATCTCCACTTATTCATGGAAATAATTTTATCCCAATAATGGGACTGCAAAATGTATTTTTGTATTTCAGTCTTTCCTCCTGACACATTTTACCTTCTTACCTTTAGCCTAAAGGACTCCAGAACACCTACATCACCGAATCAAACTTTAACTCCACCCCACACCCAGCTTTATGAGCACCTTTCCAGTCTATCTCTGCCACAAATGTAGGGTCCAGTGAATGCATTGGAAAAGATTTGAAGTCCAAGAAGAATAAAGGTAGCATCCAAAGAAGAAAAAAAGTATTAAATTACAGCAATCACACAGGTGCAGCCACCAGAAGCAGCAGGCTGTGAAGTTTTAGGAGGGTGATTCTTCACACCTATTTGCAAGACTACATTGTAATATAATAGCAGCTTCTCCCATCTGCTCTTCCTATCTCAGTGTGAAAGCTTGCAGCCCCATAAGACTCCCCACATACAATCAAAGCTATATTTGCTCTCAAAGAAAAATATAGCAGTTACTGATTTTTCCATTAGAAAGAACTAATAAGTGAAAATTGTCTGCTGATCATTCTTGCCATACTCTCCAACTCTGTGCATAAATTTATATAATTATATTGCCTCTGGTTATTAACGAAAAACATACGAATTCCTGTTATGGCTTCAAGCTGGTGGAAAATTGTGATTCTTGAGATCCAAAAAATATTTCAAAACACTGTATTTTAAATGTCTTTAATTTCACTCTACATAACTTTCTAATTGTGTTACAGAAGCCGTAATTCCATTTGATTTTACTTCAATATTTATATTAGGTAGTCTGTGGCACTCAGGGATCAGAAAAAGACAGTCTGCTGTTAAAATCTAGATATAACTTCTAAATATTTACATACTAAGAGAAGTTTAAAGACCAGACCAATGAAAGCAGGATTGGGGATGGTGAGAAAATGGATTCTCCATATCCCTAATTGGGTAAAACAGCATATATAACTGGGGGATTTTCATATTTTCATATTCAACCCATAATTGTGATTGAATTGGTTAATTTAAGATGAGAGAGAAAGTCGTGTGTGTGTGTGTGTGTGTGTGTGTGTGTGTGTGTGTGTGTGCTTGTGTGTGTATGTGTGTGCATGCTTGTGTGTGTGTGTGTGGTGTGTGTGTGTATGTGTGTGTATGTGTGTGTGTGTATGTGTGTGCATGCTTGTGTGTGTGTGTGTGGTGTGTGTGTGTGTGTATGTGTGTGTATGTGTGTGTGTGTATGTGTGTGTGTATGTGTGTATGTGTGTGGTGTGTGTGTGTATGTGTGTGTGTGTATGTGTGTGTGTGTATGTGTGTGTGTATGTGTATGTGTGTATGTGTGTGTGTATGTGTGTGTGTATGTGTGTGTGTATGTGTGTGTGTATGTGTGTATGTGTGTGTGTATGTGTGTGTGTATGTGTGTGTGTGTATACACATACACTAGCTTCAGACAAGAACACCAAGTCATGAAGCAAGCACATGTGCCATATAACTATATCTCCTAGTACATCACATAGAAAGATCACATAGAAAGAGGTTGTGGCTCAAAGGTATGCACAATACCAGAAATCAAGCCCTGTCTACAAGCATGACTCAACTCCTAATTCAGATAAATAGTTAGGTACCAAAATGTTAAGAGGGGAGTTGGAAACTTTGCTGTATCTACATGGCTTCAGCATCAATAGCCAGTCGTATACATCTATCCAGAACCAAGTAAAATTTAACCAGGATTCAAACCATTAAGGCTCATGAGAGGTCAAGTGGAGACAGACAATGAGCACAGCTTGGAGAAATGGCCTATGGGATACAGAAGCTGAATGCACAGTCTTCAGGAACATGAAAGTTATGGTAGCTTATTGGCTGGGGTTATTGGGACAACCACCCATAGCACATCCCATGAGCAGAACAGCAGACTGCCTGCCTGTCTCAGACAAGGAGTAGTTTTGTGCATGGTTTGCCTGGAATGCTTTCTAAGACAGAATTCTTCAGCTCTCTATTTGGGTGGACTCTATGTATTGATAGGCTTTTTAAAAATTGCCCCGTTATTGTACAGTGCTTCCAGGGCTGACATACTACCACAGCATAATCTTTTCAAACTATGGTCAAAAATACTGGTGAACACACAAATGGGTAGTTTTTAAACAAAATAAATGTGCAATTTTCAATTTTCAAGGAGCAATGTGTTAATGACTGGAATATTTACTAACTTAAAGCACACTAGATTTCTCAACCTCTGTTTAATATTAAAATTTGATTATAGGAAAATCTAGTAAGGAATAATGTGAGACTGAGTTCCAGATGTATATTTACTAATTTTTCAATTGTTTCATTCCTAATATGCAATGTGATAAAGAACTTCCTAATGTTTAGCTTCTTAGCTATAAGAAAAAGTTTAGAAATCATCTGTTTAGCATCCCTAGGCACAGCCTGAAAGGATGGGCTTTAAGAAAAAGATGTAACTATGTGATAATGGGGAGAAGAATTGGCTGCATATGAAACATAAATAAGAATGTTCCAAAACCAACCCTTATTACCCTCAAGAAAAGTACTAACAACATGATAAATACAGGGCCTGAAAAGATGACACAGTTAGCAAACTATCTGCCACATAAGCCTGAGAACCTGAATTCAGATCTCAAGTACCCACATAAAAGGCAAATGCATCAGTGACCATTTGTGACTGTGTTTGTAACTAGGAGTATAAGGTCCATAAATCCCCCAAGCACACTGGCATGCCAGGCTAGCAGAATCAATGAGTTCCTGGTCAGTGAGAGGCACTTGTCCCAAAAAAGTAAATATACACATGCACATGAATGCCGAATAGCATACGTGTGGACACTCGTGTGCATGTGTGCGCATATTGTATATATACACACATGCGTTCATGCACAAGTTCAGGGGGCAATTGTTTGCTTACCCTTCTAAAGAGAATTTTCTATAAGGTACTAAATAGTTTACTTGATTTATTAAGAACTCATTAAGGACTTTTCATTATGAGATAAGCCATAAGGACAATAGAATTGTGTTACCAGATGATTTATCTGCTAAAACACTTGATTTATGCATGGAAGCACATATAGGACGCAATTAATTTCTATCCTTACTATCTTGAAGTGAATTACAGAATATAGCACTTCTACACGCATATACCAAAGTGACAGTTTCCTTTTTACTCTGATGGTAGGTGTAGCTGATGAAAAACGTCGTTCTTATTGATAAAAATAAATCAGATGGGAAACATGGACTAAAAATAGTAGCTTCACAAAGGCAAAAAAGGATGTGACGAGGAACACACAGATCGCACATGCCACTGCATCTTGCTAGTCTCCTCTCTTTTATACCATACGAATGTCAACCTGCTTCTTGTGGTTATATGGGATGGGTATCACTGATAAGTATGGAAGTTTTGTTCTAGTGAATAGCAGGCAAAGGATCATTCTTTTTTCTTTTGATGAAATGAAAAAAATCAGGGGCCTGCTTTACTGAACTTTCAAGTGGGACATTTGGTTGTCTTAGTGCTGAGTGCTTTCATAAGAAAGTGCCTTTCAGTGGTAAACAGCTTTTGTCCATCAAGTGATTATTACCAGATGCCTGAATTCCAGAGAAATGAAGACATTTTTTTTAACTTCCAGATACATACAGAATCTTTCAGAAAATAATATTGTAATATTTTCTGTCACTTTTCCATGTCTTCTTAGTGTTGAGGTACTTTTGTTTCTTAGTTCTTAATTTAAATTGAAGTTATATTTCAATTTTAATACAATACCTGGCTGGGGGTTGTAGTTCAACTGTAGAATATATATCTTAGTATACGTGAGGACCTAGGCTCGATACCTAGAAACGGCACCCCCATAGATAGATAGATAGATAGATAGATAGATAGATAGATAGATAGATAGATAGATAGGTAAATAGATTGATAGATGATAGATTTACATATAGGCAGACAGATAATAGATAAATAAAAGGGATTTATAATTGATAGATTATTAGATAATAGATGATAAACACATAACAGAGGGAAAGAGAAAGATCAAAGAACATTGGTAGCCAGGTTATTTAAGTCACATATTTCAGATTATATGCTAACTACTCTCAAAAATGTAGATGATTCTATGCAGATCAACTTCATAAATCCACATTTTCCTATTGATAACTTGTAAATTTTGATGAATTACAATGAAATTATTGACTAAATGATTACATTAAAGTTTGTGTTAGAAAGCAAATATTAAATAAATTAACAGTTTTTTATTAATATATGGGTTTCCTGTCACCATTCACCCCAAACTTCCCTTAGTTCTAAGGAAATACCCTTTCCAGTTTTTCTTCTGAACTTCCCTGTGGTCCAGTGGTACCAGGCTGTCCTTCAGCAGCTTCCAGCTTCACCTAGTTCCCGATCGCAACCAAGTATAAACTCCTCACCTAGACCACTCTCTTATAGAGACTCCCCTTCTCATGTTTCCTCTGATGTTGAATTTGCTAATTTGAGTTTTAAGTTACAGAGAATTGTCTCTGAAAGAAATGATGGAGCAGAAACCAAGGACCACAGCTTTCTAGTTCAGAAAGGTATGTAGGATCACTGATAGTCAAACTGGTTTAATAAAATGGTGATTGGCCAATAGCTAGGCAGGAAGTATAGTGGGGCAGCCAAACTAAGGATGCTGGGAAGAAGAAGAACAGAGTTGGGAGTCACCAGTCAGACATGGAGGAAGCAAGATAAAAATGTCATACTGAGAAAAAGTAACAAGCCACATGGCTAAACATAGACAAGAGTTAGGGATTAATTTGAGTATAAGAGCTAGTTAGTAATAACTGAGCTATCAGCCAAACATTTATAATTAATATAAGTCTCAGTGGTATTGTGGGAAGAAGTTGCTAGGTATTTGAGAGTTTCTAGAGGAACAGAAACATCTACCTACAGCTGATTTTACTTAGCATAGTTTATTGCTCTTCTAGATGTTAAATATTTTATTGTCTTTAGCAGGATACCAATGTGGTGTCTGAAAGCTATGCTTTCTTCTAGAATGCTTGGATATTTGGCTAGTGAAAATTTTCAGCTCAACATGTTGGCTGTACATGCTTTAGTCCCAACTCCCTGTGAGTAGAGGCCAGTCAGTGGTACCACACAGTGGGTTCCAGAGCAGCCTGGGCCACGTCAGGAGAACTCTTAGTGGTCAGATGTGGTAATGCATGCCTTCTTTCTCAGCACTTAAGGCAGAAGCAGATCTCTGTGAATTCAAGACCAATGTAATCTAAATAATGAGTTTCAGGCCAACCAGGGCTATGTGGTAAGATTATATCTCAACAACGACAAGCAAACTAACAGTAATAAGTGCCTTAGACCAGCTTAAAGTGAAAAATTTGAAATGGTGACATGAATAACTAATATAATTAGATTTTGCCATTCAATTATTTGCATACATATGTATTTGCATTTTTCTTTGATTTAAGGTATAAGCCCCAAATCATCATCTTTGTATTGTAGTAGTATACAAGACACCCTTGCTTATCTTTAAGTATATGTTTTAAATTGCCATTTCTGGGCTGGGAATTATCAGGCACTTACTTGCCCAGCACACAAGAGGCTCTGAGTTCAATCTTTAGTACTGCAAAGAAAATAAATAAAATAAAATAAGTTGCCATTTAAAAATATGACAGTAATGACAATGACGTTGAAGACCTGACCTCTTATTTTTAAACTCACAAAGGGCCTTGAAATTTTTCTTCAACAGCTAGAATGTCCATATTTAGGAGCACTAACAATACTAGGCAAGTCTTACTATGTGTCAACTTTGTCTGCACTGGAGAAACTACATTCCTAGGAAATATAGCTTCAACTACCCATGAAAAATGGATAATTTCTTTCATGTGAAAATATGAAGAAGAGACAGAGTTCAAGCACAAATGAGGTAGAGAGTTGTATTCCACCTGCCGTCTTAGCATCTGAGACCGGTAAGGATGCCCCACCCCCCAAACAGTGACAGGGTGATCTCAGATCCCCCTCAACAGTTTAAACTGCTTCCTTCTAGGTAAACACAGGTCAGGCTGCAAAATGAACATGTTGAGCCGGGGGAAGCCCGCATAAATCCCAAGTTAGGATCAGCACAAATGGCCACCTTATTAAAAAAAAAAAAAATGGGTGTCTTAATACTCATCTCCAGCCATCATCTTTGCATACGTGCCATGGAAGAGTGAGTTGTGACTGATAGTGAGAAGCACAAGCTGGGCATGGAGAAAACAGTAACTGTTGTATGGCTGGTTACCCTAGATCCGTCTGACACTTTCTGCTGGAAATTAATAAGTTCTAAAGGAAGGGTCTTGAAATCATCAGCTCAAATGGCACTCAGATAACAGTTTGCCTGCGAAAGACCAGCATTGCTTCAACTGCATTTGCTGCATGTTGCCAGATTGTCAAATAGAACTGACATGGTCCACATTTGCCAATTTGTCAGGTTCCTGCTGGCAAGTGCCCTGCTGTTTACACAGTACTTTATTGGTGAATCTGAACATATATCTACGATGTCCAAAGGGCCTAACACTGATCCAGGAGTAAAGACACAGCCACTTCCAGGACATTTCCCACTCAACTCTGTACAATAATAGGAGAGTTTTGACACAATTCAAACCCTTTGAAGACTGCAAGTTGAAAAGTTTTCTCCCGCCCTTTGAAGACTCACTTACAAGAAAAAGATATCCTTGGCTTGTGTTTTATTTTCCTGTACTAAAACCAAAGTAAATTGTTATTTTAGCAACGATACCCCAATCAAATTTGACTTAGAAGAGTTCCTGTTACTCTCTCTCTTAAACCATTGTTTGCAAATGGCTGCACTTTGGATCACTGCACACCTGCAAGTGCTGTTTCAGAAGATGCTTGGGGACCTGCAGGTAGGGACACAACACCCTGCTACCCTTGGTTTTGTGAGGAGGAACAGAGTCATCACAACAGCTGGACTGAGCGGCAGGCTGCAGACCTCTGGCCCTGCGAACTTATTCTAGGCCACTATCAACAAACTGTCCTCCCTCTGTGAACAGTTTGTAAGAAGCAAGCCAACGTACTTCGCCCATGCTAGGGTTGTTATGGTATTCAGCCAAGGGTGCCTTTGCTCTCAGCTATGATTATGTAATTTCAATTTTATATAAAAATTCCAGTTGGGAATAAAGGCTCAACGATAATAGCCAAAGACCAAACATTTGAAATGGATTTATCATTCATAGAATATGGAACTTCTGCAAGAATTTTTTTGTCAACCGCTTCAATAATTAATTTTGAAGCTCTATGGGAATTACCCGAGGTTCTGAGGTTTGTTAGGATGTACCTGACTTACGACTTAGCATATGACTTTGGTTTTCACCTTACACACACACACACACACACACACACACACACACACACACACACACACACACACACACGGTCGGAGATGGGGAGGTGTATCTTAGTTCATGTTTAACACGATTAATCTTCAACATTATAAGTGACGGGTTAAACACTCACTTCCTGAACATAGTTTTCTTTATCAAATACTTAATGCACCTCTGATTTTGAGTAATCAGAATTTTAGACATGCATAACTACAATTCCAAGATGAAAGAGTCAAATGAATAGCTCAGTGTGTGAGGCTCTTTACTGACCAACACCCTAATTATTGTTTCGATATTCTCCCCTAAAATCAATTTCTTGCTTATAGATCTAAGGGCCATCTATATAACTATTTAGTTAAATTTTATAAGCTATTTATCAGGGCAGGGGAGATAGCGCCCCTGTGCTTGTCAGGTAAGGAGTGAGGACTCACTTCAGTCCCTAGGACTCAAGTGAAAAGCCACGTGATGTGCACTTTGGGAGATAGACACAAAGGTAACAGCAGAGCCTAACCTGTGAATATGAGGTCAATAAGAGACATTGTCTCAAAAAAAATAAAAACGACAGTACCTGAATGGGAATGACATCCAAGTCGCCCTCTGGCTTCTATAGACACATGCACACACACACACCTGCATACGTACTACATACACAAATTTATTTACACAGGCATATATATTTGTGTATGTATATATATATATATACACAATACACACACATGTACACAACACACACAAGCCAATATATCAAAGAAGAAATATAACTACTTTCCAAGTTTTTATTTTTAATTTAAAATTCCAGATTTAAAATTGTTATACATCCCAGCAATTTGTGTAGATCCACAGTCAGGCAGCTTTATCTCCTTAGCTGCTATGTAATTGTTTTCTCCATTATATACACATTTCACATTTAGTGCTATTGAAACAAAGCTTACATAATGCTGCTTTTGACCTTTTAAAGCATGGGCATAAAATCAGAAATTGCGATGCAGCCAGAGATAGTGCTGGATGTGTTCTAAAACACTTAAAAGTCACCACTGCTACCATCATGACTTGTCATGTACATTGTCTCAATCTTTTTTAAAAATATAATGGTAAGTTTGCCAGTGACTGGAAAAGAATAGAGTTATATATACATAAAAGCCCTCAAAACTGGAATTTCTTTCAAATAACTAGGAAAGACGAAATGATGCAGAGAATGCCTTGTGTACATCTTCCAGTGATTTAAAACCTGCTGATACCTCAAAGAAATATTTAGAGCAATATTGTGCTTGGAGGGGGTTTTATTTTATTTTTCATTTCACACTGCATCCATCTGGAACAAATCTCCCTGGGTGTGTTACATCTTGAAAACACTATGAAAAACATTCATTAGACCTGCCCCCCCCCCCCCAGATCACATAACCATGGCTGTCCAGCATATCCTGACCCAGATGGGGGGGGCACCGCTGAGGTGAGGAGAGTTGTTTCAGGTGTGGCTTCTGGCATTACAGTGCTAGGAAGAGAGAATATCTGAATGAGCTAGCCATCCCTCTGGCCTTCCCAATGTCCCTAAATAGTGTGCCAAACCAGGAGGTGGCTGTTCATCTCAAAAGGAAACTGGAGTTGTTGATGTCTCTTAACGGATACTCACAGTGTTCAAAAGAGTCAAGAGTCTCACTATTAGTACGCAAACAAATACAAAACTTATTTTGTTTTTTCTTTCCCCCCAAAGTTAACCTTCATTGGATCCCTAAAATTTTATCACCAAATCCTTTTTTTTTTTTAAATAAAAAGAAATATAAGTTAAATCATTCACAATCCCTAAGCATCACCATCTAGAAGATATCTAGACTATATTTCTTTGGGTATTGTTTAAATTCATCTATCTTGAGTAGAATTGCATTATATATCAATTTTCAAATGTTGAGTCAAGGCTTAACCATATGGATAAAAGGGTACTGACGACTCCTGAGTCTCACCTTTTTTCATGGGTGCTAATAAAATTCTTTCTTGGGTCTGCTGTGGGGGAGACTGACTAATTTACACAGCCATGGTGCCACCTGTTAGAGCCTCATAGTCCTTACACCACCTCAGTTGTTCAGGTCGCCCCCCCCCCCAAATTCTCTTCCTTAAACTGTCAGGGTTTCTCATGCTGTTAAAACAAGGCTTCCATTAGCTGATACAGGGGCTCCCTGTGATGAACATACACCTTCAGGCCTATTCCTTTGGGGCAAGTACAAACAGGACACCCTGAACTCCGGTAACCATGTCTAAATTCCTTAAGGCATAGACTTGGCTACTAGGTTCGAGCTCTCTCTAGCAGAACTTCACATGGGGCTGTGGAAGCCACAGTCCTTCTCCATCTTCTTCCACAGCTGTTTATGCAGCCTCCCACCTATGACCAACTTAGAAAGGGCAGATCTTATATTTAGGAAATCTAAGAGAACTTGGCTGATGTGAATGAAATTCAGTCCCCCTTTCTATATAAACTGCAAGCATGTAGCCAAGAAAAGGTATAAATTGGATTTTCTCTTTTATTCAAACCTTATGCTATTTATAGGTTCTAGACCAAAAAAAGTTTTTTTAGATACAGACAAAAGAATGGCTGTGACACCAGCCTTTAGAGAGATTTCAGGTTACTATTTATAAACAGGCCCTCTTTCCTGAGGTAGGACCCCTTCAGTCAGGGCTGTTAACAAGATGCCATCTTACATTCATAACAGTAGGGTCTTTCTTTAGTCCATTATCCCCTCCTGATTGTATAACCAGCCTATTTGAAAACATAGTCCAGGACCAAAAGTACCTTGGAAATTTTAATCAAGACCAATATTCCCATTGTTTGTAAATACATAAATATGTAGATTCCCTTTATAGACAAAAGTTCTAATAAATTTCAAAGGAGAAACTTTAAAATGTGTTTTCTTGGTGTATTAATGGCTTATTGAGTACTTTAAATAAGTCTATAAAATTTGGTCAACAACAGCTACAATAAATAAAGGTTAAATGGTTATCATTAAAATTAAGAAAAAGACATAGAAATCATATAAGGAACCCCTTTCTTCATTTCCAGAGTGAGGCACTGTATTCTGAAGAAGTATGACTGCCTCATTTGGGGAAACAGAGAACCAATATTTTCAAAATTCAAAACACATTATGCAAAGTAACTTTAGAGTATCTATATAATATTAAAATGAACTTTTAAATACTAACAAAGCATAGTTAAAATTATGGTTTACCTATTCAATGCAATGTTATATAGTCACTAATAGCCAGCACTGCTTAAAAATAGTTAATGTTCATACAATCTAATGCACAATACAATTTGGACATATTATTGCAATTTTTTAAAGGACATGTAACCTATACTAATAAATACTGCATGACATTATAGTTATGCCTGATGAAGCTAATAGCTTTAGTCATTTCTGAACTTTCCTGTATCATCTAATGTATCAACAATCTACATGTTTCATGTAAGTATTTTTTCAAAAATAACATGTATTTTGCTTTGAACTTCAAAGCAATTACGTTAATAAAGATTTTTAAGTCAGATGTTTATTGAAAATAATTTACAAATATTGGGGCATTTATTTTAGAAATTGAATGATTTTTTGAGAGAGAAAGAAAACAAATTAACACCAAAATAATAAGATGTGAGGTATTTCATATAGAAGGCAGAAGACAGATAATTAAGCTTCCAACAAACAAACTACATGTCCATCACCAAGTAAAAATGTTTGTAGATTAATCTTCAAATTTGTGAGAAGGGAACAAATAAAATAACTTTTGTGGTGAACAACTATAGGCCATCTTGAAAGTATGATTTCCAGAACTCATGAAGTTTTAAAATTAGTGGGTTTATTTGCGATTAATACTATTTCCAGAATTGAGCAGCACTTAGTGTGGGTTACCTGTGCTAAATGAACTGTTGGATAACATGGGGGGAGTATTATTTTTCTTGCAACTGTGCATGTTGCCTTCTATCTGAGAGCCAATGAATGTAGGACTTCAGTAATTTGACATTATCATCGTGAGACTTGGCCTCATATTGAACCAGCAACTTATATGAAATTTCATAAGCAATTTGGTTTGAACATAAAATAAAAAACCTACCTTTTGGGGATCCCGTCCTCAAACCTACCTTTTCATAGAAGTAACATTTCAAGAAATAATAAAATCAAAATCATGTCAGAAAAGAATCAAGGAGAACAAGACTTATTGGAAGAAAAGATTAATATCACGGTGAGCTGTAATTTAGAATTATTCTCAGGCTGCCATGAGTGTTTGATGTTTAACCTTTATACATTTTTAATTCAAGATCCTCAGCCACACTCACTTTATATTTCCTTTTAAGCTCCTTAAGCACTGTCAAAGTAAAATACAAACTTGACCAATAACTAGTTATTAAACAGTTCTCAAAGACATTTGTAAACTAAAGAAATAGGTTTTAAAATGCAGTTATGAAATACATTAGCCAAAAGCAATTAAGTTTGGACAATAGAAACAAATTCTCAGAATAACCAAATACATTTCATTCTATGTATAAATATCATGAATAATAACAAAATGAATTCTAGGTCATATTTGCTTGCTTAGTTTAAGCCATGTAGCATTTTGAAAGTTGCTACATCTAAGAGAAGAATTGAGCAAGAGGTCACTTAAAGCATGCCAAATAAAATATAAAGCGTGAACCATATGCAGTCATTCTAGTGATCAGTTCAGATCAAAATAAAAATGAAAATTTAAGTTTGTTTATGTTAGCTTTTAATTTTAGCTATGTATAAGTAGAGAAGTTTTAATAGTCAAGTATTGTAATCCAGTTTCTCTATTGCACTCCATAAGTGATTTCACATTCTTTTGTAAGTAAAATAATTGAGAAAATTAGTATCTCACTGCTAATGCACTAATATAAATAATAAATGCTCTCTTCTATTTGCTACAATTAGATGGAATCTAAGCTCTCTACTACAAAAAAATGTACATTGAATACGTCAGTTACTTCACATCTACATTTCAGAGACGTTTTCAAACTTTGGAGCTATGGGTTAAGCTTAATTTCTTCCCATGTACTAAGATTATTAAATATTTCAGAATATATCTTTCTTCTCCAAGAAAATGGCAGTTTATAAACAACTGTCCCAAATACCATATCACTGTATTTAATAAGCACTTTTTTAAGTATGCACCTTTCTCATCACTAATACACAACATCGGGGCTCACTATATTGACCTCTCCCTGGGGTAATCAGCAATCCGATTCAATGAGCTTTACAGGGAACTCTCAAATTCAACCTAGTTTAGTAGACTTAATCCTTTTCAACTTCGTTCTAAAGTTTGCTAACAGACCTCCATCAAGGATCAAGCCAGGAAGAACACTTTAACATCCCGAATTGGAAATGTTCCTTTGATCTCCTACACAACAGCTGCATTTCTGTACACTTAAGAGAAACATGAAACTCACCAGATTTGATTGTTTGTTTTTCATTTGGGCAGTCTTCAAACAGATGAGCCTCAGTGACTCCAGCTGTCTCCTCACTCCATTCTGCCAAAACCCGGAAGGTGCTACAGGTGCAGAGAGAGCAGCAGCCAGCCGCGCTGTCCAGGAGGACTGAGGGGGAGGCTCTCCGGCTCAGGCCAGTGCAGAGCAGGGAGGGAAGCCTGCCACAGGTTGCAGTGATTGGCTTCAGCAGCTGCTTCCTAGCTTTGCCTCCAGTAGGTGGTTAAGTTTGCAGATGATGGCTGTGTGCTCCCCTGGCTGACTCGAAGGGAGCCCCGGTGCCCCTATGTCAACCGAACTGGGGGAAATACGATTCGTAATCAATCTTTCATCTGGTCACATCAGCTACCATACAGAGCAAAGGAAGCCATGTCTTTGTGTCCTTCATTTTTCCTTGGTTTTCTTACTGGGTAATTACCAACTTCACCCTACTCTGTCTGTGAAGCGCATTGATTATTAATACTTGCATGAAACATTTCCTGACCCAGGTCCTATTTATAGTCAAAGTCTCCTTTGTTTACAGCGCCCTTGTGGGATCAGGAGGGAAGCTACCATTTACCCTGCGCAGCATGGGGCTTGCCTCTCCAAGGCTCATTACTTGCACTAAATATGAAATAACATGTTCCCAATGGTCACAAGCGATTGGTGGCTCCATTGTCTTCCCTTCCTTGTTTGCCCACAACTGGGCAGGACACTTAAAGTGAAGCAGGTGTAGAGCTACTTCTGGTGGTGATGAGCGGTGCCCCTCTGATGTGATACCCTCACTTAGGGAATGCGCTGGTCCTCTCTGAGGATGCCCAGGTTTTCTCTTTTCTCCACACCATGTAGAGCTCTAGAAATAGTCAGGAACCCAGGCAATCTACCTTTCACCTTCCAAAAAGGGTTCAAGATTGTAAAATACCCATTTCTTCTTTTTCTGACCTTGTTTATTTCATGACTATGTTTTTCTTCTCAGTTTTACAATGAAATTGCCACTGGGTAATGAAAATCTGGAGAAAGACTTTGTCGGGCACTTCCCTCAACTGGTTCCTACACTCCAGATTCTTTAGCCTGAAACCAAGAACGTTGACTTTACCAACTTTTAAAATATTTCGAGGATTATGCAAAAGTGAAAAAATTAAGTAAATTAATGAATTAAATGTTTGACCACTTAAAAGAACATCGTAATAATACACAATATACTTGATGTGGTTCAACGTCCCTTAGCACTGATGTACATATTCACCAGGAAGTGCCCACAGTAAAACCTTAACAAGGCTCTCACTTCCCATTTCAGGCCACTGAAACCCGAAAAGGTTTGTGACTTATTTGATACCCCAGAATATATTTCCTGGCACACAGGGAAGGCCCCCGCTTTCCTATTGTCTAGAGTGCGTTCTTTGACAATGCCTTTCTACTGCATCTTATTATATTTGTTTTATATCGCTGCATAATTCATCCTCAGGTGCCCAATGTCTTAATAAAACAAAACTTTGTTCCTTCTCCCACTTCCAGGAACCAGGGTCCCAGTATGGCCTCTGCTCAGCGCCTTGCCTGATCCCCTTTGAAGAGCTCGGGATCTGTCTTTTCGTGAATCCATATGGCTACTGGCAGGATTTCACTCTTGGAATTGTGGAACTGGGGTCACTGTTATCTCGGTTATTGACAGTCATCAACCGCTCTCAGACAGTTAGGACAAGCATAGTTCCTCATTATGCGGTTCTGTCCTATCACGGAGGCTTGCTCCTTCACAAGGCAGAGCAATCTACACACACTGCTAAGAGAGTCTTATCCAGCATACTTACTCTGCATCTATCATCACATCATCTGGGCCTCAGTCTTAAAAGCTTTGCCAGAATTCTGGAGGATGAGATTGTCTAAGACCATGAATAATTATACCTCAAGTACAACATAAAGAAGGAAATTATGGGCTATAAACACAGACTCCTTCTCAACAGTAAATGCTAAAAGATGAACTGTATTGCTTCTTTCTGTTTAGCAGTTGCTTGGGGTTATTTTTTTTCTTTTTTATTATGCAGAAGCTATGAGACAATTTTACTAGTGTTGCTCTGCTTATTTGCTTATCATTCAGAACAAGAAAACTTTGGTTATGGTCTAGCCTAGGTCCAAGGCTACCTTGCATAAAACACAAGGCAGTTCCCCAATTCAATTCCTTTTTGAATGGCACACAAGAGAGGTACCCATATGCCTTCCAAAATGGGTAGCCCTGGCTTTTGACCATGGTTCAGCTGTTCATCAACTATGTGATAACTGGATGAACTGATTGAAGTTTCTTTACCTATAAAATGTAGATGAAAAGCCTATCTATAGATACACCCTCACAGGGCCTCAGGCAGCATTTTGTAAAGCCTTTTCCCCAGGAAAGCATTTAGCTTCAGCACATGAGATTTATTGGTATTTTTAACTTCAATAAATGGAAGGCTATAAGTAATATTCTGGTTTTTTTTTCTTAGCCAATATTAATCTTTTTGAGCTCTGACTCTGTGAGATTTGTGTTGTGGTGAAATTGGAAGTCTTTAATTGATAAAATATTTGTCAGTTCATATGCAACTCTCTCTCTTCATGGTCTTTCTACATGACCTTGGGCTGCCTGTAAGCCAGGTCCAAGTTTTGGGTTATAATCATTGTCTTGTACTTCAAGATAACACAGGCTGAGCATTTTCACATTACAGAACTTCTTTAATATAACAATTATTATTATAAAAATAAGCGAATATATTTTAATTCAAAAGTTCTTCCTTGCCTGTCCTGACTGACCTCCTTTTTTAAAATTTTTATTGAAAATATTTTTCATACAATATATTCTGACAGTTCCCCCTCCTCATTCCTTCCAGTTCCCCTCCCCCGATCCATACCCATCCTGTACCTCACTGGAAAATAGACATCTAAGAAATAATAATAAAACAAACAAGATAAATCAAAACAATTTGATGATGAAACAACCAAACAAGAAAAAGAGCCAAGGAACATGCACAAAAAAAATACATATAGACACAGAGACACACATCCTCACACACATGAGAATCCCACACAAAAAATCAGAAGCTATAATACATATGCAAGGACTTGGGTAAAAATGCACTGACTTGATGTGGGATATCTTTCTGTATGCTAGGAATATCATTCATTAATAAAAGGACTGTTTGGGCCTATGACAGGACAGCTTAGAGGAAGGTGGGAAATATGAGCATAGACAAAGGGAAAGGAGTGCAGAGTCAAGAGAGAAGTGGTCCAACTGCCCAAGAAGCAAGATGTAAAGAACTAAGTAAGCTATGGGCCACGTAGCAGGACAGATTAAATGAAATGAATGGAATTAAGACACAAGAGCTAGCTAGCAATGTGCCTGAGCCATAGGCCAAGCAGCATGTAATTAATATGTGTTTGAGTATCATTTTGGGGGGGATAACTGGAAGTCGGGCTGCAGGTGGGTCTAGACTGTGAGTCTAAGCTGGGCCAGAAACTCATATTAACACTGACTTAACATCACAAAACAAAGAATGGTATTGCCCTCGTTTTCTGTTGGCCATCTATCTACAGCTGTGCATGGGGCCTGACCTTAAGAGAGGTTTTTTTCCTCCCAGTGAGATTCTGTAGAGAGCCGCGTGGCCGCACCTTAAAGATGGTGCTGGCTTCTGCCTTCCACCTTCCTCACTGTGAGAGCTCTCTGAGATAAACAACTCCTTATTTGGCTAAGGCTAAGCTCGTGGCTTGCTTCCAGGTGTGGCTTGCTTCAGTGTACCTGGATCTATTGGCATGGCCCACATGGTGCCCCGTGACTAGCAGTCCAGAGGGTATTTAGCTGGGAGCGGGTTTTCCCCAGTGGCAGAAGAAGTTTCAAGGTCCTGAATTAACCACTGAAAGAAGAGCCTGGTGTCGCGTTGTCCTTGCTAGCGAGGTTGCATGCGACAAGACTCCTTTGAAGAAAACTAACATTTCATTTTCAAGTAGACATCAATTGGAACTATCTTCTCGGTGAAGGATGGGGGCATATGTCTGTACCAGACTTTTTTAGGGAGCCACCAACGAGCTCCTACATCATGACACAGAGACTGATTGTTAGGTTTGAATGCTCAGCCTTAGCATGTCTGGCTAGCTCTTCTAACTTCAATTAACCTGTTTCTCTTTATCTATCCATTGCTTCAGGGTTTTTACCTTTCTTTCCTTCTGTAGATCTTACTTTCACTTCCTCTCATGTCTGCCTGGCTTCTTACCTGGAGCATGTCCCTTGTTCTCTCCTCCTTCTTCTCTCTCCAGCCCAGATTTCTCCTCCTATTTATTCTCTCTGCCTGCCAGCCCCACCTAGTCCTCTCCTGCCTAGTAACTGGCTGTTCAGCTTTTTATTAGACCAATCAGGTACCTTAGGCAGGCAAGGTGAAACAAATGCACCTTCCATAATTATACAAATGCAACAGAAACAAATGTAACACACCTTTACATAGTAAAAGTAATGCACCCCAGCATAAACAAGTGTAGCACAGCTTTGCCCAGTTAAAATAATATTCCACAACATGTATTCACTTCTCTCAGCTTAAGACTCACCTCTCTTCTTGTACTTGCTCTTTTTATACCTCCATAGCTAAGCCAGGGCCACAAGGATAATTCCCTGAATAAGAGAAGTACTGAGGCTCCCCCACAAGCAAGGAAAAAAAATTACTTCAAAGCCAAAATTCTCTCAGTTATCCAAGGGAAAGCCCAAAGGGAAAAGGACACTGAGCAGTAAGAGTCCATAAGTGATGTCCTGGAGCAGAGATATTTCAGAGGATGCTTCAAGAGGTTAAGAGCTTGCCATCTGTGCCACTTCTGTAACTGTCTTCCTCCACTGTAAAAACCTCCAAGATGGAGGATTGCTTTTATATAAACACTGGCGGTCCGAGACCTACTCAAGAGCTTGGCATATAGGCACACACACACACACACACACACACACACACACACACACACACACACACACACACACACACACACACACACACATTCACACACTCCAGATCCCCATTTTTTAGCACCTTGGCTATAAGGTCCCTTGATGGAATAACAGAATCTGCTGTGCCTAGCTTTGTCTAAAGTGTCCTGGAAAGAGATCAAGATGCTCAGGGCAATTTGAACTGTCTGTAAAGGACCAGGATGCAGTGAGGATAGACAGCACTGGTACATGGACCTTAGGAACATCAGAGACACACTCCAGGATGGTGCTGAGACAACAGCTAAAGATCCTTCCTAAAAGCCAGTAAAATATGTGAACCTCCAAGACCAGGTTTGAGATAACACAAGGACCTACGATGTAAGACTCTTTAGGTTAAAGGCATGGCAAAACTTTGTTGAGTACCAACTGATGCCAAGTAACTAGGCAAGTGTCAATCGAGAAGCCCCATGGCTAGGGAAGAAAAGTGGTACCCAAGTATCCAAAGATGGCCATGAGTACAGTCCCCCTCCTCATAGCCACAGAAACATCAACCACACCAATATGTCTGTCCTCTCCATTAAAAAGAAACATTCTATTTTCTTCTTAAGAGATTGATAATATAGAAGTTTAAGTTGGAAACTGGAAACTTCTCACCATCCTACTTGAAAAGACAAATAATGCATAATCATGAACTATAATGTTCCACTTAAGCATATAAGACATGATGCGAATATATAGATTATATTAAACTAGGTTTCCTAGTCAGGTACCATTTCTTTTTGTGGTATCTTTCAGGAACATATCAAAATTGACCACATCATCAGTAGAAGTATCCACTACTACTGAATGCTACTGAAGTAAGACTTGTGCTTCTCCTTTTTGGTGTGATTCCTAAAGAGATGACTACATGATAAATACCTATTGACGTAATATGAGTGTGTGTGTGTGTGTGTGTGTGTGTGTGTGTGTGTGTGTGTGTGTGTGCCTGTATGCCAAGCTCTTAAGTATGTCTTGGACCTCCACATGGTGTGTAAAAGCAATTCTTACATTCTTGGAGGTTTTTACAATAGAGGAAGAAAGTTACTGTGGTTCAGTGCAGTGTGTTTAATAAAGGGAGGTCAGTCCACAGAGTGTAGAGGGCCACCAAACAAGTTTTAGGAACACTGGAAACTTTCATGATGTAAATGAGCCCTCATCCAAGCTCTGGAGGGGAAATTAGTCCCTTGATAGAGGAGAGAGTTGACTCTGGCAATGAAGACAGTAGGTGCACTGACTGACTGAAGCTGCCTATAAATGTGCAATGTGTAAGGATTAAGGAACTACTCAGTTTGGCTGTGGTGTAGACGTCTACTCCAGATTTTTTCCTTCCTTCTGAACAGCAACCTTGAGATGACTCACTAAAAGCTGAAAGTGCCATCCTCCAGTATTTGTTATCCTGCATTTCTTAGTTTGTATATTGTCCCAATTCACAATTCTCATGTCTTGACTAGCCTTGCTTGCACTCTGCAATACATGGCTAAAAATGGGATAATAATGGGCAGGAAATATATGTATGTATGTATATATGTCTGTGAGTAGTAACATAAATGATGCCTAACTTTTTATTTTACTAGTTTAATTAACTTCTTTTCTAGCTCCTGTAGACATAGATGCCTTCCCATTCCGTTAACTAAAGTAGTTAGGTCACAGCAAGTGCCTATGAGTACAGTGCCTCATAAGGTATTCCTCTATAAAAAAGGACAATAGCATAGCCTAATGTTGAGCCTATGGACTATGTCAAGCTTGGTTTCACATGGTTTCAAACAGATCATTGTTTGAATCATTGTTCTAGCCTCCAAGTTTTAAAATCTGCGGCAGTAGCTTTGCAAGTTTGTTGTATGAAGTTTCTGGCCTGTCTGTCCTGTCATCCAGACCTGCAGACACACAGACCTGCAGTCCCACAAAAACACTCAGACACTTGTATTAATTTTAATACTGATCAACCTATGGTGCTGACCATGTTGCTAGCTGGCTCTTGCTCTTAAACTAACTCATGATTCTTACCCTGTTCAGCCATGCTGCTCGGTACCTTTTCTCAGAGCAGCACAGTTGTCCTCTGCATCTGCTGGTTTCTCTGGCATCTCCACTCTGCTCTTCCTGTTCCCAGATTTTTCTTAGTCTGGTAGCCCCATCCACACTTCCTGCTTGCCTTCAGCCAATCAGCATTTTTATTAAACCAGTAGGCGGGACAATTATTTACAATGGAACAGAACACAATCCCACTATACAAGTTCACTCACTCTGATTTGCTCTCTGGCAGGTTGTAAACAAGGTGTTTCATCCAGTCCTGAGGCCTCAGATACATTGCTTGATTTTCCCCTTCTGTTTATTAGTTTATCCCATCAAGTGACTTCCATCAAAGTCACTGGGAATGTGGGTAAAGCAAGGCAGGAGGACACTGGACTATCTCTCAGGAGCTCTCTGATCATGTAGCATTCTCGACATAATTTACTCTTCTCTATAGCTCTAGCAAGTGCCCAACAAGCAGTTACCCTAGTCCTCATAAGGTGTTCCTCCATCTGGCTTTTCCATGTTCCTTCTTCCCACTGTCTTCGTATGTAAATATGTGTGACAGTCAGCTTCTCAGATGGTTTCCAGTTTTCATAGTGTTGGACTAAATTGTGACCCCCACAAAAAGATATGTTGAAATCCTAATATGCAGAAAAAGATAGGATAAAGACCTAATTATCTTCAGAGGTTTTGAAGGTAACTTTGCTCAAAAGTTAACTCTTTGCAGATGTAATAAAGATGGGGTCTTCAGCTTTATTTTTAGAAAGGGTGTAATTAAAACACAGACACATTTATGCACGTTGAAAGAACATCAAATGACAGAAAAGGCAACCTGGCATGTCCCTTCTCCAAACTGAAGAATGCCAGGGCTGCCAGCAAATCACCAGAAGCTTAGTGAGATACAAAAGGGGCTCTTTCTCACAACCTGCTGAAGAAGCTATTCCTTCCAACATCTTGCTCTTGAAGTTCAAGGCTCCAGAATCAAAACAGTAGCTTGGCTGTAAACCTCTTCACTTTTCAGCACTTCCTTCAGGTAGCTGCTTTCCCTAGGGATGACCTGTTTATAATTAACTTAATAGACAGTGACAGAAGTGGCAGCCTTTATCACTTTATTTTGTGTACCTTCTAAGAAATTAAAATTTCCTGGCGATCAGAGGACAGAGCCAGCCAAAGAGTAAGCCATAGAAGTCAGACAGTGGTAGCACACACCTTTAATCTCAGTGCTTGGGATTCCATGCCTCTGCTCCCAGTACTTGGGAAGCACACGTATGCCTTTAATTTCAGCATTAGGAAGTTTTAGACAGGAAGTGATATGTCTGGGCAGTGAAAGGAATGTAAAGCAGAAGGAGACAAGAGTTCTGCCCCCTTGGGATTTCCTTCCCCTTGCTTCCCTTCCCTTTTGACTGAGAACTCAAAGGCATTCAGTCGAAGGATTTGTGGAAACAGAATCTACCCCTTTGTGCCTGAGAATTCAGTAGTTGTGAGAAGTTTCTTTAGTGACTGGTCCCACTGCTTCTCTGATCTTTAAGCATTTATGCCAATAGCTTGCTCCAGGTTTTTATTAGAAGACGAATTAGGACTCGTGCAACCACCCACAGGGTGACACAGCAAAACCAACTGACCACCACTAAAATGATCAGTTTTCTTCACTCTAGACAAGCAAGGCTGCAGCCCCAGTCAGCTTTTAACAGACTCTGAGCCAAAGCATTCTATACCACCCATGTCCATGTCCTTGAGCCTCATAAACATATCATATAGCCTTTTGTTCTTCTAAACCACAAAGTTTGGGACAGTTAGTTACACCACAATAGATAACTAATACAGGGTGTTTTCTTCATAATGCTTTAATCATAAGAATTTCTGCTTTTGTTTTCCAGTTTCCACCATTGATGCAACCAGTCTGGCATGAAATCTCTTGTCTTCTAAGCTCAGAGGAGTTTCTGTTTTGATTATGCCTGATACTTACATACCGGTGTCAAGTACATGAATAACAGAGCAACCAACATTGTCCATACACATTTCATGTATATGAGCTTCAAGCAAGCATTTTAATGAACCCTCCAAATAAGAATAAAGCAAATCTTTTCTTCCTTGTAGACAGTGGCATGAACTCAAAATAGAATGCTGATTTCCACCTCAACTAGTCAGAAAAATCTTCAAATAGCTGCCAACAAGAACCACTATTTCTAATATCATACCAACATTTTCAGTTTCTAGATACAAAAATGAAGCCAACATATATTACTTATATACTGTCCCATTGTGTATAGTCATTTGATAATAACTGACATCTCACCAAGTGAATTCTGACTCCAAAGAGGCATGGAACAGTAACTTAACAATAGTAACTGGCCATTTCTATTCTGCTGCCTTTGCCCTAACTTGGAATAGAGATGTATTTAAAGCAGCACGTCCTTCCAAGACAACCTTGCTCATTTCCAGGCTCTCAAACCCATACACTTTTATTTCTACACCATCTCCAAATATTGCAAATGCAAATATTACATTTCACATTCAGGGGCCACATTTAGAACATTTCCTCAGTCTAAATGAAAATTCTCATTTTCTAGCAATTTCTGTAAGTAGCTTGTTTTGAAGCTCCATTTCCCTGGAAAGAAAAAAATTGAAACTATTTATATTTTGCCCAAAAGATTACAGAACTATTGAATGTTCTGAGGTATAGCTGTTATAAACTATTTTATCTTGTTTTCCCTCTGTGATCTAAAACTGGCCAAAAACAATTTAGAAAGGAGAGGGTTTATTTGCCTTCAGGTCGCCATTCATCATGACAGGAAGTTAAGGCAGGGACTCAAGGCAGGAACTTGCAGGTAAGAGCTAAAGCAAGGACCATGGAAGGAATGAGGATTACTGGCTAACTTAGCTATCTTTCTGATACCCCAGGCCCACCCATCCCAGGTGGCACTACCAACAGTGGGCTGGGCCTTCCTACATCAATTAGCAATCAAGAAAATGCCAGAACCTGGTAGATGTATTCCCTTAATCGAGGTTTCTTCTTCCCAAGGGTGTCAAATTGATGAGCAATATTCATCACATTGATTTAACTCATCTATTTTTAAATCCTCATTGTATATGTCCATACACATATACTGTGTTTCATAAGAATTTTAATACAATTGTATATTCTACCTTGACAATTTCCACCCACTTCTCTACCCTGCCTCTTCCCCTCGCCCATTAGCCTCCTTTATTGCGCTAGACACTTCCATTTCTAGTCTCCTGTCATTTGTGGTAATATGTATCTAAAATAATAGGAACCACAAATGTGTGTTTATTTGTACTGCCTTTCAGATCCTGGCTTAATTCATAATGTGATTATTGCCACTGCATCCATGTTCCTGCAGACAGTGTAGCTTCATTCCGCACTGTGGCAGAAAACAACCACATTGTATATATGCACCACATTTTCTTTGTCCATTACTCTGCTGGCTCTGCAATTTAGCTAATGTGAACATGCCTTCAATAAACATCGCTGTGTAAGTACATCTGTGACATGATGACTGCTGATCCTGTAACGACACAGACCTGGTACAGCTGAATCTTATGGTACATTTCTTTCCAGGGTTTTAATGGTCTTATAATATTTCTTCCCTCCCCCACTTCTGCAATGTCCCTGAATGACAGAAGCAAGAACTTTGATTTCCAGTTGGACTGAACGCCCACTCAACAGGAGGGAATTTTGTCTGCTACTGAAAACCTAGCTAGCTTCCTAAATCTAATAAGCTGGTGAATCTTAGAAAACAACCTACTATTGTCATTTTGCTAGACCAACATTTCTTACTACATTCAGAATCTCATCTTTATTCCCGGGGAGAAGGGTAGCTCCCACCACCCATCAAAGAAGCCTCTCCTTACAGCAAATGGACACAATCACAGCAAACCAAAACCATATACAAGGCAAAGATAAACAATTTGTAGGAAGAACAACCTCACCAGGAACGTTTATTTTCAGTTGCTTTGAGAGACTCCATAGTGATTTCCAGGGTGGATAGACTAGTCTATATTCCCACCAGCCATGTGTAGGGGCCTTGTCTTTGCCACATTCTCCCCAGCTTTTGTCATTTGTTTCCTTAATGACTGACATTCTTACTGGGGTGAGATACAATCTCAGTGTAGTTTTGATCGGCATTTCTTTGACAGGAAGTGGGGTTGAATGTTCTTCATATTTATTGGCCATTTTTATTTCATCTTTTGAGAACTGTCTGTTCAATTCATAAGGCTACATATTGACTGGGTCCTTGAACTTTTTGATGCTCAGTTGTTTTGTTGCTTATTTCTTTAGTTTTTAATGTAAATTTAAGGTATTCTTTCCAGTTCTGTGGGCTATATCTTCATTCAGTGTTACAGTGGAGTTTCTTGGTCCCGGGTGGCCAGAGGTCCTGACCCACAGACCTGCAGCCCCAGACCCCTTAGCCACCCACTGCTGCTCAGGCCCCAGAAATGATTCAGACGCTTATATTAATTTCATGCTGTTTGGCCCATGGTTCAGGCACACTGCTAGCTTGCTCTTACATCTTAACTCAACCCATTTCCACTAAAATGTCTGCCACATGGCCCGTGGCTCCCTTGTGTTCCTTACAAGCTTGCTTCTTCTTGGGTGTCTGGCTCAGTCTGCCTCTGACTCTGCCCTTCTCCTCCTACTTTTTCTATGGTGCCTGTCATGGGCCAAAACAGCTCCTTTATTTAAAGATTGATATTCACAGCATACAGAAAAACATTCTCACATCAATTCAGTCAATTGTTTCTTTTGCTATATACAAGCTTTTAATTTTTTATATATTATTTATTTCAGTACATGTGTATGTGTGAACATACACAGACCTCAGCATGCATGGAGGTCACAGGACAATTAATGGGAGTCTTTAGTCTCCTTCCATCATGTGGGTCCTGGAAGTCAAACTCAGATTTTGCCTTCACCTTCAAAGCGATAAGTACCTTTACCCAATCAGATATCTCAACAGCCCCAGAAGCCTTTTAATTTATGAATTTCCATGTGTTATTCGTTGGCTTTATTCCCTGGTTGACTGGAATCCTATATTGTACAAATTCTAGTTATCATAAAAAAAAAAAAAACCTGGAGCCAGATATTGTGGAGTATTAGAAAGAGGAAACAGACCACAGTCAATTCTCACCCAACCAACTCCTCAGGCCAAAAGGGTAAATTCTGTCTTCAATGGTCCTCGGCCTGATTTCTACAGACTGAATGAACCTCTGCCTTCTCCTGTCTTAAATATCTTCCCTGCCCAGCTGTTTCACGTCCTGGTGCAACTTCGTATCATAATCCTAAAGCCTTGAACTTATCCTTATCCTCTTCATTATACCTCCCAAATGCCAGAGTTATAGTCACCTATTAGCACGCTTGGTTTGTTATTCTTTATTTAAGTGTATCTGAGAATATTCTTTGATTTCATACTCTCTGTGGTTATAGACTCTATGATAGAGGCATTTGGAGTTCTACCCTAGTCTACCCAGCACTATCTAGGGACAAATGAAAGTATTCAACCTCATCAGCAAAACTGAATTAAAAATGATTTCTTTATCAAAGCAGTGCAAGCACATGAGTGCTTTCTGTTTATTTAGTTTGAATACAAGCTCTCACTGTCTCTGCCTTTGCCTGTACAGGATGTGTGAGATTTGTGAGAAAATAAGAAACTGGAAGAAAATTAGCAAAGCACACAAAGGTGGGGAAATGAGCTGGGCATCTCATGCAAAGCCTGTATTTTGGCTGATGTTCAGCTCTACTTACTCCCTCTCCTCTTATTCATCGGGGAGAAAGTGCACGTTCTCTCATTTTAAAAGTAAGGAACCCAAAGCAAACAGAGGAATTGTTTGAGTTATGGCAAATATCTTTCCCAAAGAAGATTATATATGTCCCATAAAAATTAAACTTGAAATGAGAAGGAAAGGAAAGGAATAGAAATTGTGTTTTGAAACTGAAAAAAATAAATAATGGATTAATTAATGTAGATGATAGTAGCTACTTGGCTACCTATAAACTCTGGCCAGGCTTATCTATACTATATGCTCTTGACACTATTGAAGCTATGCATACCTGAATGGGTAAGGGCTGTGGAATCTTGAAACAATTTACTTTTATTTTTTGGGTTGTTTTGTGGTTCTGGGGATGGAACCCTGGGCTGTCAGGGTTTCTATTGCTATGAAGGAACACAATGACTGCAACAACTCCAATAAATAGAAAACATTTAGTTGGGGCAACTCACCGTCCAGAAGTTCAGTTCATCATCATCATGGCAGGGAACATGGTGGAGTTCAGACAAACATAATTCTGGCTACACCTTGATCAGAAAGCAACAGGAAGTAGACTCAGACACTGAGCAAAGCTTAAGCATAGGAAAACTCAAAGCACACCCCCACATCGACACACTTCCTCCAACAAAGCCACACCTCCTAAGGTGCCACTACTATGAGCTTATGGGGGTCAATTATATTCAAACTATCATAGTGATCTACCCTGAGCTACATCTCCAGATCCCACTTTAATGCAAGGTTGTCACGTGCCTCATAAAAATGTATGTAATTCTGATTAGAAACCACAAGGGAAGGACAAAGCACTCTTTTTTTGTTGTTGAATATAACATTTTCTTGATTCTCTGAGAATTTCACATCAGGCACCCAATCACATTCACTTCCCAGTCCTTCCATGTGAACCCCCACTATAGTGGCCTCTCTCCCCCACCCAAAAAAAACAGAAAAAATTAAAAATAAGAATAAAAAATAGAAAAGAGTCCAATTTGTGATATCTATATACTCACTGGATCATGGTCAAACTCTCAGTGGCCAGTTCTTTAAATAGAACTGAGTCCTTCCCCTGCCACATCCACCCCTGCCTGCCGGAATTCATCAGCAGTGGAGATCTATACTTCAGCATCCTCATCACATGTTTCTTTTGGGGGGTGAGGGGGGGTTGGTGGTGGTGGTTGGGTTGTTTGTTGGGTTTTCTTTTTGTTTTTTGTTGTTGTTATTATTTGAGACAGGGTTTCTCTCTGTGACTTTAGCTGTTTTGGAATTCACTGTGTAAAACCAGGCTGACCTTGAACTAATAGAGATCCATCTGCTTCTGCCTCCTGAATGCTGGTATTAAAGGCATACACTACCACTTCTGGGCCCCATAACACTTTTTAAGAGTTCTCTTCAGTTGCTTCCTGTCTAAACTATTACTTTTTGGGGGAGAGAACTTATGGGGAGTGGGGTTGTTACAGAAGTCTTCCATGTGCCTCACTCTCAACAGTGCATCTGTAGTCATCCATGTCACAGCAAAAGTAGCCTCCTTCCTCCTCACAGTCAGTGGGAGCAAGGATAATGGGCTTCCACAAGGTTTCTGGACAGCACAAACACAAACGGAGCCCTTGGCTCCATGAGGACCAAGGACCCAGACCCAGGCCTTGGAGGCAGTCCAGCCACAGACATCAACATGGTCTCGTGCTTCTGCACAGAGCACAGACATCTACATGGCCTTCAGTGGTAATGCAGGTCACAGATATCAACACAAATTCCAGCCACAGACATGGATCTCAGTGCCAGCATGGATCCAAACATCACCATAGCCTCAGGTGTTAGGGCAGGCCACCCACATCAATATGGCCCAGGCAGCGTGGCCCATGAGGACAAAAGACTCTTAAAGACAGGATTGGTAAACCCTCACCTATGTGTCAAATCTGGACCACTATCCATTTTTCTATAGTTAATGAAGCTAGGAGTGGTGTTTGTACTTTTATTAGCCAAAAAAATAGAAATGAAAGGAATTATTTGTGACGTGTGATATTATATGTTTAGGTGCATAAATAAAGCATTATAGAAACACATTGTCCTTCATTTATTTCCACAGCTACTTGAAGACCTAAAGGCGTCATTAAGCAGCTGTAATAGTGGCCACAGGAGTCTCAGAGCATAAAGCATCTACTATCTGCCTCTCAGTCCTTGCTCATCCAACAATCAATTGATTACTGTAGATCCTGTAGATTCTGATATTTCACCAAACTGAGGGCTTTATCCATTGATAGCCTCTCATAAATGAGGAGTGTTTACAGGAGGGACACATGAATTTGAATCTGAACACATCCATTTTCTTTTATAAGAAAAATTTAGTACTAAAGAGTTTATCAGAGTGATTTGTCTTAAGTCTACTTAGTACAAAAAAATGGCCAAATATCTCACATATCACTGTGTTCCCTCCTTACCCAAATGGCATCATTTTTTGATATCTCTCACATTCAATCATGTTGTCAGACATACATTCCTCGTACAATCTGTTCTCCAGCGTAATGATGTCCCTGCTTCTCAAATGCAACTTTTTCTTTCTTCTGTTTTTGCAGAGCTGGGGATAGAGCTCTGCAAATAAATATTCTGTTGTGGAATATTACTTTAACTATGTAGAGGTGTGCTACATTTGTTTATATTGTATTTGCTCAGCTAAGCAAAGATGTGTTACATTTGTTTATGACAATTTGTTTTATTATGTAAAGATGTATCGCTGCTTTACCTTGCCTGCCTAAGGCATCTGAATGGTCTAATAAAAAGCTTAATGGCCAATAAATAGGCATAGAGGGATAGGTGTGGCTGGTGGGCAGAGAGAATATGTAGGAAGAGAAATCTAGGTTTTAAAAAGAGAATGAGAAAGGAGAGAATGGGGGAGGGGACAAAAAGGGAGACACCCAGGGCCAGCCAAGCAGCCACCAAACAAACAGATAACAGACACAGAATGAAAGAAAGACAAAAAGCCCTGAGACAAAATGTAGATAAAGAGAAACAGATTATAAGATATACGAGCTAGTGGGATAATCATAAGCTAAAGCTCTGCATTCATAACTAATAAGCTATGTCATGATTTGGGAGCTGGTTGTTGGCCCAAAAGAAAGCCTGCTACAGTCTAGGGTCTCATAAATGCTAGGCAATTGCTCCTCCACTGAACCATACCCTCAGCCTTCACGTGTTTTTTGGGATATAGCACACCAGTTCCAGGTGGATTTGGATGATAAGATCTCACTAAAGCAGATGACAGCAGATCACTGAAACTCTTTACCTGCTCATCCATGTTTAAACGCCTACGTTCTCCTTCCAAAGTCTAAATGCTTTCACATTTGATATGCCTGATTCATGCTTTTCTAATCTGACTGTATGCCATTAACAAAATCCTTTTGCTCTCCTCCATTGTTATAATAAGGTTTTCATAATACCTAGCCTGGCTCGGGCCTTGCTCCTTATATTCTACTTTGATTTCCTATCGACTGTGCCATTTCCCATGAGTTCTGTTTCTCCTTCTCTAAAGCATAAATAACAGTGCACATTAAAGATAATTGTTGCTCCTGGCACGTTTTATCTAACTCAGAACAAATACCCAGTTGTACTTGTTAAAATTCAGGCCCCAAACAGGAACTCTAGAAACAGTCTCAGAATTCTTTATTAAATTAAATGTTTGTAAAAACTCTCTTGGGATGAAGGCTATAATTTGAGTAAGGAATATAGTCTGCTGATGCTAAAGTAATCTCAAGTATTCAAATTACTAGATTTTAGAAGGACAGAGGCATATATGATGTTTACCATGTATATGGCATTTATGTGTTATTTGGATCCCACTGAAAGTGGATGTAATCTGTCAGGAGCTGTACTCCCTAATTAGTGCCATATGACACAGTGCCTAGTAGATGTAAGACTTTTTTAAAAGCAAATATTTTTGTGATGTTTTGTAATTTAAAGATTTGGTTTGGGTATGAAGTGACCTCAGAAACCTCCTGTGCTGAAGACTTGGTCCCAATATTATAGATCTGATAGAGACGTGATTGAATCATGAGGGTCTGACCTGCTCTCTAAATTAATCTCAGTGGATTCATAGTATAATTGTATTACTGTGGCTTTGTGAGAACTTTTAGAATTGGAGCCCATTGAGAGGAAGAGGGTCACTGGGGGTGTTCCCTGGAAGGATGTACCCTGCCTTGTCCCCTTCCTGTCTGTATTCTTCTTGAATGGCAGCAGGAGAGCATCTCTGTTCCACCACACTCTCAGGCCCATCTAGAAAACCCCTAACAGTAAGCCACCTAAGCCTTCCCCCTTTAAATTGTCTCAGGCATTTGTTTCAGCAACAATACAAATGAACACAGTAGCATCCCAATGTCCTAAGGTTTGTGTTCCATCTCCACACTTCATCTTTCTGAGGCACCTAGACAGGTGCTCTCAAAAGTTGCACACGCCAGACCTTTGTCAAAGTCCTAACAGGTTGTTAGCTATGATTTTAGAGGACAAGATAAGGGGTAGACTTGAATGTTACATGACTTAAGCCAGAAATGATATTTTGCCTCCTGAGAAAGGTCTGAGTCAGGGTTACCAACCATTCCCAAGCAACCAGTACTGCCCCAAGAAGGCATAGCAACATATAAATGTAGACATATTCACATGTTTGTTCTATTAACACAAATGGGAGGGCACAGGATACAGTCCACCAAAGGAATCACAAAGCATGATTGACCTCATGACAGCAATCATAAACTGGCATCTGAAAAGTAAATGAGATGACTTAGCCGTGACTGCACACACCACCTTTTGGAGATGATTCCACCCATCAGCAGCCTCGCAAAACTGATCTCTGTAGCTAGGCTTGCTGGCTACCTGTGAATTGGTCCAGGCATAGACAGCTGACTCAGGACTGACTGTTCTTCTTCATCCAAGCAGAAGTAAATAAGTCGCTGGACCTATCAAGCACTTGCTTTGAAATTTTTGTTTGGGTTTGGGTTTTTAGTTCATTTTTGCTGTTGTTTGACTGGTTGGCTTGGCTTCTCTGAATCTAAGTTTCCTTATTTTGATGGAATGTTCTGCCCTGTGAGACCTAGTAAAAAGCATATACCTCTGTCTCAGTTAGAATGTTATTGTTGTAATAAAACACTAGGCTGAAAAACAATTTGGGGAAGAAAAGATATTTTTCTCTTATAACTCTCATGTCATATTCCATGACTGAGGGAAGTTAGGACAGGAACGGAAGACAGGAACCCAGAGACAGAAGCCATCAAACACTGCTCACTGACTTATCCATGGCCTTCTTGGCCTGTACTTGCTCACTGAGTCCTTGAACTACCCAAGGTGAGCTGGGTCCTTATCTATCAATTATCACTGAAGAAATTGTTCCACATACTTGCCTAATGGGAGAGGTGTTTACTCAGTTGAAGTTCCTCTTCCTAGAAAGCATGTGTCAAGTTGGGAAACAGAAAACAACCACAACAATAACAAAAGAGCCAGGATACCTTCATTACAGAGGTAGTCAGCAAGATGACCCAGACAGTAAGAATGTTTGCCACCATGCCTGACGCCTAAGGTCAAACTTCAGAAACCACATGGTGAAAGAAGCTATCCTATGACCTGCACACACACACACACACACACACACACACACACACACACACATGCATGATCCATGTACACATTAAGGTACATGTGTACTCTCCACCCCCATCTCCATCCCAGGTAAATAAATTAAAATGGAATTTTATATTTAATAAAATCAGCCTGGAATATCAGAGAACTGAATCACCCACAGTAAAGCCATGAAAGTCAGAGAGTGATGACTCACACCTTTAATCCCATCACTCAGGAAACAGAGATCTTTCTGGATGTCTGTGAGTTCAAGGCCTAACAACCAAACAGTAGTAGCTCACATCTTTAATCCTAACTCTAGGATTATGATGCAGAATTGAACCAAGAAGTGAAGCAACTGGGCAGGGAAGATATTTAAAGCAGGAGATGCAGAGATTCAGGCATTCTATAGAATCTACTAGCTAATTTGAGGACTCTTGAAGATAGCATTTACCCTGTTCTGCCTGAGAAGGTGGCTGGATGAGAACTGACTGTGGTCTGTTTCCTCTTTCTGATATTCCAGCTTTTCCCCAATATCTGGTTTTTCATTATATACTAACTAGAATTCATGCAATTTGTAAGAAATTAGCCATGGTAACTTCTGTCTTTTACATATAAGACTGACATGAAGCCCAACATTTTTTATCCATTTGATAAAGGAATTTGACAGTAAAATTGTCATTTGAAAATTACTTCAATGGGTCTCCAAAAGACTGTCTACAGGTGCACCAGGAGGAACAGTCATCAAATATGACGAATTTATGAAAATCAAAATTAAGAGTCTGTTCATACTCTGAGTTAACACTTCAAGTGCCAGCCTCCTAAGAAGAGGTCATACTTTATTTCCTAACAGTGAACTGCCTTGTAATTCCTGGTGCCCACAAAATTGACCATGCATGTATTAAAATGTAATTCATTTTAGAAATAGTTTTATTCCTTGCAAATAAGTGTTTCCTGATCAAGCCAGCCATGAAACCACAATTATCTGAGAACATTCAAAGCACCATCACTGCAAAACAGAAGCATGCGAGGAGCAAACCATTGATGGCAAACATCTCTACCTACTTAAGAGTGGCCATAGGATGCTACAAACATTAGGAGTATATGCTATTAAATTGAAAGTTATTAATGAATAAGTTATTTATATTAGTTGATGCATGTAAGTCATGCCTGTACACTGCCAAGTATGGCTATTACTATTATTTTTCTCTCCTACTGCGGCTTTTGACACCAAATGTGCATGGGCTTTCCTCATATTAAGCAGCTGTTCAAACCCCCTGATAGAGATTGGGTGTCTGATCATTCAATTCATGTCTGACACTAGCAACTCGGAATTAGCACAGGCCTCACAGTTAATGACATTGTCTCACAAAATTACTCTTTCTTTAGATGATGAACTCAAATTTAGACCACTCATACTTTTGACCACTTGTCTAAAAATCAGAAATTTCCTTGGCTTCCTCCTCAAGTTTGAAGATTTGTTACAAAAGCTCATAAAATCCATAGAAAACTTTACATATAGTTACTAGGGCTTTTGTTGCTTTTTTAATAAAATGTATACAACTTGTGAATAACCAAATAGAAGGTGTACATTGAGAAAGGTATAGAAAAATTACATTCAGCCCTTCTAGACTCTCTGTGGACACACCATGGACCAAAACTCCAGTATCTTTTTTTTAAAAAAAAAAAAAAAAAACCCAGAAAGCTTTCTGAAATCCATGGAAAAGGTAGCTATGTCACCACCACACATAATTCACTCACTCACTCAAAACCCCACGGTTTGGGGCCTTTAGAAGGCATCAAGGCTTTCATGTGGTTGATTAAATCAGTGGTGTCTAATTCAGCCTTTAATTTTCATCCTACCCTAAGATTGTCATTGGGACTGAAAGTCACCTCAGTAATATAAAGTGAGGGCTGATTATGATATACACAAAATGCTTCTGTCATCAAAATTACAAAGGTTTAAGATCTTTGTACCAAGAACCAGCAGGGCAGATACCGACATATATCTTCTATTAAGTCACAAGGCCACAATATAGAGAAAGTTTAAGGTACAATGACAATGTCAACTGTTAGTCAAGGGCCTAGAACCCTTCCTTTAAAAAAAAAACAAAACCAACTATCAACTATGATGTAATGTAAAAAGCATTTATTTATCGAGATATTTTACAGATTAGTGAAGGTGGAAGTTTGACTTGCTGAGAGTCCGATCCATTGGGGAAGAGGGTATACGGACAGGTGAATTCTCTATTTCATGCTTCTGGCTCTCTCTTCACATATCATGTCAATATGGATCTCATAGACGAGAATTCTGAGCAAGTCACCCCCTATACTGGTCAGAATCTAACTAAGGACCTTACTCCTATTGCCATGAACCTAGAAAATGGGTGTTTAAGTCCTATCTTCTCAGGCACAGTCTCAGAACCAGAGGTGGGCAACCCATCTTCCTGGGCCCTTCTCTCTGTCTTTCATCATTTTCATTTCCACACTAACAACTAAACATCTAAAGATAGGAAAGAAGACACTTTAGAGAAGCAACTTCATCCTGCGTTTGGTTTTAGATACAATACTACCTCTTAACAGACAAAGATAAGCAAAGAGTTTTAAAGGCCAAGGAGACCACAAAATTCTATAAGACTGGCTGGTTTTTTGATTGGTTGGCTTTTCCTTTGGTTTGGTTTACCAATTAGAAGAAAAAAATTACAAAATACCATAAGAAAATTTTAGAAAATAAAGATGAGCCATTGAAACAGAAATCATTATAATTTTTCTATATAATTAACATAAAAATAGCTCTATTAACCTCCTTGTTTCTTTGTAAGAATTACATGAGTAAATATGAGAGTGATTTGGAATCCTCACAGTACTGAGTAGTCCCAAGGTGTAATCAGCACATGGCAGGATGGATGCTGGATGCTCTAGAAGATTATTACAGCTATTGCTAAGTCAACACAGTAGTACTGTCTTGGACTTGGACTTTGTAGGTCAAAGTGGAAAGAATGCACTTATGCAACACCCTAACACTATACTCCTCAGAAACTTCCTTGAGCATTGGCTACTTTGTTATTTTGGATGTCATCAGGTACAGACTCCGTGGTAGGTCCTTGCCTTTTTTAGTCTCATTTTCTGCAAAGGGAAGGAACACGTACTAAAATGTGCAGCTTGTGTTTAATATTTTTAATTTGTTATTCTTTTTTAAGATAAAGTCTCATTATGTAGGTCAGCTTGCCCTTGAACTCATGGTAATGTGCCTCCATGCTAAGTCTTATAATTGGAACTAAAGTACTTAGGAATTATCGACCTCCTGATAATACAAATATAATGATCAGCATTTTATACCTGAAGAATACTTCTCATACTACCCACCCCCAATGGCCCTGAGACCCTCATTCAGCGTAGCTCCATCATATTTATTTATAAATCCTTCTCAAAGTTCACCTTTGTATCATGCTTCTTCAATCCAAGGCTATTTATTTTTACTCAAAAAATATTTATTTGAATAATTTCATGGCAGCCCAAAACATAACAAAACCCAACAGGAAAATTACTGCCTGGTAGTTAAGTAGTATAAAAGATACACAGGAAGACTTCTCATGTCACCTTAGAGTGTCTGAAGACAACATCAAAGTCTAGCAGTTGACAAATCACTTGCTTCATGGTAGCCACAAAACTAACCTACATCTGCACCCACTACAGAAAAGGTCACTTCCTGGATGTCTTGGGAACCAGCCACTGAGATGGGTTCTAGTTAGTTCCACTTCTCAGCACCACCAACATTCAACTGTCACCTTCTTTTCACATTAGCATGCTGCGATTATTCCCAGCAGTGGAGCTGGGCCTCCATGGTAACGCTCTTCAGGGAGCTGGGGAAGCTCTTTAATTATTAAAATGAATAATTCTTACCAACACATTTAATTGGGAAATATTACATGTTAAAGGGGCGATAATGGAACAGCTCTGAGAACCAAACAGTGTAATGGGAGTATGCTTTTTGATGTGAATTTTAGCAGTATATCCTCATCCCATCAGGTGATACATTATTTAGATGCTTTAAAAAAAAAAAAAACTATCGTTTCTTTATAAGTGGAGATAGAATCATTGAACTAACAGAAGCAACACTTTGAATTACTCCCATTTGAACCATTATAAGCCTACAAAAAAAAAAAAAAAAAAAAAAAACCCAGCAGATCCATGTTGTCTCTGATTGCTGGGAAGTCAACCCAAAAGACACCAAGCATTAATTACATAGGGCAGTTAATGCAGAAATGTGTTTAGATCCACGTGGGGGTAACTGCAGTATTTACTTTATAGAGAGACAAAATAAGTGGATATTAGAAGCATTTGAGTAACTTCACATATTCCTTAAGCATATTTACTCTGTTGACAAACTACAATGTGTGTGTTTGTCCTTGTACACTACGCATTGTCATTAATGAGACTTCATGGGCAAACAGAAGAACTCAGTCTTAACTCATAACACAAATACAGATAATTTATTATTTCTGACATGTTCTTGCAAATTCTCTATAAACAAAGTTTCTAGCACTGAAGTAGAAAAACAGATAAGGCCAGTGATCCCATTCAAGCCCTTTGAGATTCTCAGGCTATTTCTATGGGAGGAGAGATCACTGAAGCACAGGAGATAATTATAGCAGTAGAAAACTGAAAAATGGAAAGCAGCTGTGTCCATTCTTCAGCAAGAGATCATTAAATTAATCAGAAAATTCACCTTCAACTTATAAGCAAATCTCTTGAAAGTGGGATTTTGCTGGTACTACCTAAAAGAGCCACAAAACTAATTTTTTTTCAAAGACTAAATAAAAATAGTTGGAACAGGGGCTATGTTTAAAGGCTTTTGTACATTAACTAAGACTGTACCATGGCTGATTGATAGTCGTGCTGACCACAGAAAACACGATCCCATACACCATCCCACAGATTTTCAAGGAACACTGCACTCCTTGCCAGCACTAAAAAGATCTCAGGGGATAACTAAGAGATCCAGAGACCCATTAATTTAACCTTGAACTTTCCTGGTGGCCCTGCCCCTCAGTGCATTCTTGGGACTAGCATAGCCTGCTACCTTAGATTCTAGCCCTCAGCCTTCTTACTATCCCACAGCACTTTACCCCCACTGAATTAATGGTTCATGATGTGAAAGCATGTCCCAGCATATTCACTAAATGATGTAGATATCAAATTAGGCTGCTGCTGTTGCCAAATTCCCTAGCCAGCTTTCCATAGTCTTCAGCTTTCTAAATCATCCTCTTGTTTCACTGGGTTTATCAGGCTGCCGGGTTCCCTAATGTCGGAGGAAAATCAAAGAGCTGCTTGATTGAAAAGGAGTAATTACTATCAGTGACATTTATATTAAGAAGTTTCCTACTGAGCTCTCATCTCAATACCAGATACTCACATTAATGGCCCTGCTCAATTCAACTTCTAACACTAATATTTCTTAATTCTAATGATTTATGATGAAGGACTGCTCATTGTCAGACTATAAAACTATGAATTCAAGGGCACTCACCTGATACAGATTTCTACCCACCTGCAATTCCATGTGTCTGACCAACTTTGTTGGCTTTGTGACATAATTCTATTTTGTTTGTATCATGTGACTGTGGTGTGAGCAGTGTGTACTGTTCAACAATACTCACCACACAGATTATCCCAGAGACAGACAGGTGCTATCCAAGCTTGCTTTAACAGTCGTCAAACTTCTCTCAAATGATATAATTTAAATAGATGAGTATAAAGAACAGAATTTATCAATATAATTTTATTAGGATAACTTAAATTTATAAGTTTGATTATGTAAGAAGTATGTGTGTGTATGTGTTTTTTTGAGACAGGGTATCTGTGTAACAGCCTTGACTGTCCTGGAATTTTTCTCTGTAGACTGTTAGAGGCTAGGCTGACCTAGAACTCATAGAAAACTATCTGCCTCTGCCTCTGAAGTTAAAGGCAGGTGGATGTCACTGTTTTGGACCATTGGCTTAACTATGTAAAGATGTACTGCATTTGTTTATTTTGCTTAACTGTGTAAAGGTGTGTTGCATTTGTCTACCTTACCTATATAAGACACCTGACTGGCCTAATAAAAAAGCTAAATGGCCAATAGCTAAGGCAGCAGATATAGGCAGGACTTCCGGGCAGGGAGCATAGGCAGGAGGAGGAATTTGGACCCGAGGAAAATAGAAAACAACAAAAGATGGCAAGGACCAGACAGACAAGTAGGAAGCAGGAAAGTAGGACCTATAAAATTAAAGACAGGTAAAAGGCCTGAGGCAAAATGTAGATGAATAGAAACAGGTTTAATTAAGTCAGAAGAGCTAGTGGGACAAGCCTAAGCTAAGGCTGAGCATTTATAGTTAGTAATAAATCTCTAAGTCTTTATTTAGAAGCTGGCTGGTGGCCCACAGAATATTCCAACTACATGCTACCATGTCCAACTACAAGAACCTTAACACTTTGTCACAAGAAGAAAAAATGTATAAATTAGGGATAGAATTATAAAGTAACTTCAATGTTTGATTTCTTTTCATAAATTTTATTTGGATAGATAAGCTGTTTCTCATGGGTTAACCACGGTTCTTCAGTTAGGAAAAAATGGCAGTTTAAGAAGATATAAGTAATGAGAAAACCACTTGACAACTCAATGAGGAGTCTCGTGAAGTCCCAACCCTAGTGAAGAGCTACAAACAGTAATTGCTGAAAGAGGGAGACAGACTTCCCCAAGGATGAGCCTCCTAACCACTTCTCCTTGTTATTTAGTGAGAAGTGGTCATCCTTAAAAACATATAGATACCCAACACTAAGTGGGCTCAGCAGGTTTTGTGTGTGTGTGTGTGTGTGTGTGTGTGTGTGTGTCTGTGTCTGTGTGTGTGTGTGTGTGTGTGATAATAGCTGAAGAAAAAGAGGCAATGAATATGAGACTGAGCAGTTGGGGGAACATATGAGGACTTTGAGGGGAAAAGAGAGAGCAAAAATGATGTAAACAAATTATACACCTGCACAATTCATAAAATAAAATTTAAAAAGGAAATGGTAAATGTATTAGCCCAAGGCCTACTGAAAATCATGACTACCTTAAATCCTAAGTATTTGTTAAAGTCACCCCAAATGTCTCCAAATCTTCCATATAATATACTTATCTATTGCTGTGATAAAACACCAAGAGCAAGAAATCTTTAAAAAGGGAAACACTTAATTTAGGCCATAGTTTCAGAGAGTCCATGATAGCAGTGTAAAGGCATGGTAGCAGAAAGATACACTGAGGATAGTGTGGTTCTTTTAAAACCTCAAAGCCCACCTACAGTGACACACCTCCAATAAGGCCACAACTCCTAATCCTTCCCAAACAGTTCCACCACTTGGGACAAATTATTTAATATGTGAACCTATGGGGGCCATTCTCATTTGAACTACCACATAATGAACTACCACATAATATAATTAAGAATGTGGCTTCTTAATTATATTTTTACTGATTGAATATATTTTATATGCAATTTGAGCTATAGTCTTAAAAATTCATTAAAACACAACCATCAAAGGGTTGAAGAGATGCTTCAGCCATTCACAGCACTTGCTGCTTTTGCAGAGGACTGAAATTCATTTCCCAGCACCCATATAACATCTCACATACATCTATAGTTCCATTTCCAGGGCATCCATGAGCTTGTCTAGCTTCCACAAGGACCAGACACATATACAGACAAGCACTCCTAAAGAAAAATAAATTTCTGAAAAAGCATGGCCATGGAACACTGCTTCTTTGTAGAAGTGTTTGAAGACATGACTCACATCTATTCAGTTGATGGAAAGAAGGAGATGATGAGATGAAGTAAAGGTTAGAGAAGGCTGTGGCTGCTGCTATCAGAAGTGCTCAGCTTCCTGGGAACCCCCCCCCGCCTCCCTACCCTGGTCAGGGTGGCTCTGTCTCTTACAGTTCAAGCATCAACCCCTCGGAGAGATTATCTTCAACTGAAGGCAAAGATCAGCATTTTAGGCTAAACTGTGTCTCCCCAAATCCCTGTGTGAAAGCCTTGTCTGCCAAAGTGACTGCATCTGGAGATAGAACCTTCAAGCAAGCAGGTAATCAATAAATAAATTTTTTTTTAAAAAAAGAAAGCACACGAGAAGCCTGCTTTCTCTCCATAAGTGTGCCCAGCATGGGGAAGAGAGAAGAGAGGCAAAAAGGTTCTGTCCACAAGCTAAGAACCGAAGCCTCACCAAACCAACCCTGCAGGCACCCTGAACTTGACCTTTGAAACTTCCAATGCATAGTACTATGGAAAAAAAATTGTATAAACTACACAGCCTATAGTAACTTGCTGTAGTAATTCAAGTATTCTAATACAATCACGAAACAGATATGGCAGAAAATACATTTAAATGATCTCAACCATGGAAGTTCCCATTTTATCATTATAAGGTCATTTGGGTTTAATTGCCTTAGGATCACTGCTAGTATTTTTCTGCCTGAACAGAAGTAAATGATTTTTGACATGTAGGCTTCAAACATGAGCTTCTGATCTCACATTTTCTCAATGGCTTTCTGACCTTATTGCCCATAATGCAGAGATTTTCACATGCCCTTAAATTGCTAATGTGCCCAATTGGGAAGACATCCTGATTTTTTTTTTACATCATTCTGTTTAAATTCTGTAGTTTCTCTTTCTTTACTCATGTTTTCTTGGTGTTTTATGCCACGGAGAGGAACAGCACGGCAGCAGCATGGCCACCCTCCTGCCAGTGTTCCCAACAGTCGTAAATCTGCACACAGCCTATTTCTTCTCTCCTGCAGTTACCCAGGCAGCCACTACCAACGTAAATCACAGGAAAGGAAAACTACTTTCTATCTTCTCTTTTATGCCTCTTTATCACATTTTACTTTAGAGGTTAAATCTGATATAGTTTTAAATGCTCGTTATGGCCTTTACCCACTGTGTAGTTGCATTTCTTCTAATCAGAGAGCTCACTGGAAACAATATCTGTCCCCTACAACTGTGTGCTGCCCACACTACACAGAAAATGTGCAGGCTTGTCATTCATTGTTCATATTTTCATTATCTCCACCACTTTCAACTATTTTTCAAATAAATTTTAATACGGAGATTTTGGCTTACAATAATGTCAATGACTCAGTCATAAAAACAAGTAATTTTTCAAAATATTCTAAATGCCTTTGGTAATTGCCAAGTAAACAAAGGGTCTGTACAATTGTTAAATGCTGTTCCAAATAACAAGATATCTAGTTTATTACGATAGTGCCAACATAAGTGCTCCAATTTTTTCAACAAAATAGCATGGAAAGTACGAAAAGTTGAAAGCACAATGCATTCCTAAAACTGAACTCCGCCATAATACTAGTCCAAATCTAGGAGTTAATATAATTGATTACAAATCACCTTGGAAGACAAAGACACTCTTAGAGGAGGGGAAGGCAAGAGCAAACACTTTGACCTGCCTTCCAGCATGGCACTAAGATGGATGCATTGTCACCTCAGTGGAAAGAGTATGGTGTAGGCTATCCACACTTCCTCCAAATAGAATGAAGTATGAAGCAGATACCATGAAATCTTTTTCCTGATTAGATTTATTTCTTTTCTTTATACTTGTCAAGATGATTATGTTTCTCCAAACACTTCTGTGGGTCACTTTCCAGAGTTCTTCCCTGCTTCTGAGTTGATCGGTGTGACTCCTCTTCCTTTTTTGTAGACTTTGTACAGGTCTGTTATTACCGATGGCTAATGTGCACTGTCAGCTTGACTGAATTTAGAATTAGCAGGTGACCATACCTCTGGCTATGTCTGTGAGGATGTTTCCAGAAAGGTTTCACCGAGATGGAAGACCCATTCCAAATGTAGACAACAGCATCCCTTGGGCTGAGGCTGCAAACTGAATAGAAGTCAGGAGGTGAGCAGAGCACTGGTGTTCTCTGCTCACCTCCTGACACAAAACACAACGCAGCCAATCACCTCCAGTTGCTTCCACCATGCCTTCCCCGCCATTGTGCACCGTGTTCTCAAAAGGTAAGTCAAAATAAAACTTCTTCCCTAGAGTAGCTTTCACTTTGTCACAGAAATGAAAAAAATGTATCTAATAAATTATCTTTACTCAATCCAGAGACAATATGCCTGGGCTCAGTGCTTATCAGTGCTTGGTGACTGTCTTAGGGTTACTATTGCTATGATGAAACACTATGACCCAAGTAACTTGGGAAGGAAAGGGTTTATGCGGTTTATGCTTCCACATTATCAAAGGAAATCAAGACAGGAACTCAAGCAGGGCAGGAACTGGAGGCAGGAGCTGATGTAGAATTCATGGAGTGCTGCTTATTGGCTTGCTCCTCATTGCTTGCTTTCCCTGTCTTTATGTAGAACTCAGGATCATTGGCCCAAAGATGGCCCTACCCACAATGGACTAGGCCCTCCCACATCAATCACTAGCTAAGAAAATGCACTATAGGCTTGTATACAGCCTGATCTTACGGAGGCATCTTCTTAACGGAGGCTCCCTCCTCTCGGATGGCTTTAGCTTGTGTCAAGTTGACATGAAACTAGCAAGCGGAGTGACCATAAGCATTCTCTTTGTCCACTCATGACCTGCCCAGGACAGATCATGGATTTATCATAGTAAGTCTAGGGGAGCAATATTTTGATACTAATTTCTTTGATTTTACATATATACACATATATAAAGTATATGACATTGTGTTGTGATATATATGTGTAGCAAAATGATTAAGAAAAACCTATATCTATTTACTATCATTACCATTTTCTCTTCCTCTTTCATGGGTCTATATGCACATGTATGTGGGTGTACTCATGTACATGCATGTGTATGTACACACACATGCATATTTTTTGACAGCCCCTGAAGTTTCTTACCTTAGCAACCTCTGAAGCATTATTAAAATGTCATTATACTGTCTATCACATGACTCTGGGCTTCTTTCTCTCCATTCACAGGCTGCAGATAGGCACTTCAGCAGAATGTTAGGGTAAGAAAGACCACAGGAGACAAACAAAGCATAGATGTTTCCTGGCTCCTTCCTCCAGAGTTCTGGAACCTGAGCTAGAGGACTACATCAAGAGAGGTGTTTCTGAAACTAAAAACTGAGTTTAAAGTATAAAAAGTAAATTTCATGCTATGAAAAACAGATGGCTTAAAAGGCATTGCCAATCCTGAGACTCAATTAGAAGAGCAAAGTAAGAGCTAGAAAATCAGATGCCACTACGTGTCCCTGGAATGAGTCTTAGGAGAAGAGAAATAAAGCTGTACTTTACTTCTTTACAAGTACTTTACTTCTTTTAAAAGGCTTTAAAAGCAGAGGAGGCTCGTGTGTCTGTGCACACTTTGAATCCCTGCATTCAAGAAGAAGAGGTATGAGGGTCTCTGAGAACTCCAGGCAACTGAACTAAATCGGAAGACCCAGTCTCATTTTTAAAAAATGCAGAGGCTATGGCTATACCCCAGTATATATGCACAGGCACACAATGTTGTTCAGAAGGTTCTGGGTAGGCTGACTCCTTGCACACAGTAACAAGTCAGTCCTCCCAAGCACCAGAAACTGAGACAGGTAGAAGCTCAGTGGGCATAGATGGAAAACAGCAAAGTTAACACAGGGTGAGTTAAATCTCCTTCCTGTCGAGGGAGTAGATACCCAAAGCAGAGACCAGACACCTTCCTGCGGCACCATCATACTATTTAAGGTCTCAAGGGAAAAAAAATTGCCTCTTAGGAATGGGGGTGGGGGTGACACAAAAGTTAGGCTGTCTGTTCAAAGCTGAGGTAACTGGGATCGGTTTAAGAATCCCTGCCCTTACACACTTATAACGGGGACTAATGAAGAGTACATTTATTGCTTTCACACCCATCTGATGATTCAGTCCTCTCATTAGTTTATAAGTAGGCTTGCTGTCTTCCTATAGACACTTGCTTTATTCTTTGCTATACCAACCATAGAATATATTAAAACAATGCCTCCTGGCATACATCTCTAGCACAGGGCTTTACATAACTTCCACCCCCATTTCACCTGGTAGTAGATGCCTGGAATCCCAGCATTCAGGAGGATGAGGCAGAGATCCCAAATTCAAGGTACCTTGGGCCTCATAGCTAGACCCTGTTCCTTTTCTCCCCACCAAAAATCTGAGTGGACCTGCATCTTCCAAGATGCAGTGAGCCTCTGTAGTTCCTAAACTCCACCTAAATAAGAAAAACACAACACAAGGAAGCACTGTGCCCTAGCAAAACCAAGCTACTTCTAGCCCCGTGTGTGTGAATGTTGGCAAAGTAGAAAATGACATCAACCAGGCCAGACACTCCCGTAATAAACAACCTGCCTAGTTGTATAAGGATGCTGAGTTAGAGAACAAAAGCCAGAGTTAGCTATTTGTTTTTCTTAATAAGAGGAGTGGGAAGATGTTGATTTTTTTTTTCTGGTTAGCCTAGCACTACAAGTAAGGAAGAATAAAGGCAGAGGCAGGAGGATGGCAGTAACTTTACAGCCGGCCTGGGCTACATTATGAAACAAGAGGGAAGAGAAAGAGAAACAGGAGAGTAGGCCGGGTGTGGGAAGGGCGTGGAAAAGGCTTGATTCTTTGCCTGTTCCCACTGCTCTTTACTGAAGCAACACGGAAACAGGGAGATGGCCAGAGTTAGTTTTTACTTGATTCACATGTTCTAATTAATTACCTGCCTCTCTCGGTCAAGATCCTCTTCGGATCAGATTCCAGGATAAGCCATCCTCTAGACGTGTAGACGCCTACATGCAGAACCTCTCTCTACAGACAGCTCTGTCCTCAGTTTCTCCTCACCTTTGCTCCGTAGAGCTTCAAGCTCCCACGCTAAGTCATCAGAAGCAGATGTGCTAAAGCTATACATGCCAAGCCTCAAAACTGCTATTGATGTTTCCTGGAGATTTATCTCACACATAGATAGGTGAGCCATCTCTTAAAAATAAGTTCTACAAGTTGTCTAAGCCTTAGATTTCTCATATCGAAATGGGGCCTTCGATGTCCACTTTCTAGAACTTTGTGAGGGGGTGATTGAGACTGGGGGAAGACCTAGCACAGTTCTAGCCACAGTAAAACAAAGGGTGAGGTCATGTCGTCGGTAAGAAAGTAAATTTTCCCTGATACATACTACACCCATGAAGAAGTATCAGAGGAAGGAAATGAAGAATGGAGAAAGGGGGAAAGAGGAGAGAGAAGAAAAGAGAGGGAGAGAGGGAGAGAGGGAGGGAGAGAGATTTCCCCACTTCAAAAAAATTCAGATTAATGATGGTTCTTTTCACTCCAAACTGCTTGATAATAAAAGTCTTTCACAGGTGTACCCAGATTCTTGGGCTGTGGGTAATTACAGATATAGTCGGATGGACAACCAAGAATAGTTGTCATCACAACTTATAACCCTATTGGAATATGATGAAACCTTTCAGAGACAGGGTCCACTGGGCAAAGACTACCATGCTTTTGAAGAGGACATATGGAATCTGGTTCCTTCCTCTGCTTCTGTTTCTTCTTTATTTTTTTAGAGATATATTTATTTACTTATTGCTTTGTGTATTTATTTATTTATTACTTGATTCTATACCACATGCATAAAAGATCCCTTGGAGGCCTGAAGAGAATAAAAGCTCCTCTAGAATCAGAGTTATAGCCAGTTGTAAGCTGTCATGTGGGTTCTGGAAACCAAGCCCAGATACTCTGCAGGAATGGTGGATGCTCTTTATCCCTCCTCTCTTTCATGATGCCATTGTTACCATGATGCCAACAGTTTCCTGCACCAAGAATGCCCCACCATGACGTCCTGCCTCATCACAGACCCAAAGGCAACAGGACCTGTAAACCATGGACAGAAACATGCAAAACTCTGAACTGAATTAAGCATTTTATCCCTAAAAACTGACCATCTCAGGTGTTTTTGACAGTGACAGAAAGCTGGCAAACAGCAGAAAGGAGTCCTTCAAAAGCCATTCTGGTTATTTTATGCCCACAAGTAACTCAAGGAAAACTTGCTTTAAAAAATGGATAGAAATTAACCAAAAATCAATAGCCCAGACGTATATGGCAATAGAATAAAACCCTCCAGGTAAATATTTAACCCCAGTCTATTTCAACCCTTTCCCATGGTAGTCTCCCTGTTGGCAGCCCCAGTGGTATACTTCTGATGTCCCTGTCTCCCTGTTCATCAACTAGGCACAGTACCACAGAGCTGAAACACTGAAGAAATTCACACTCCAAACATTCAGGAGTAGAGCATATGGCTTTCCAGAAGCGGGCCAGCAAAGTGACATGTGTCTTTACAAACGTCCCTCCTGCAATGTGCTCCAGCTGCAAAGGAACAGTGTGTCTGTTTTGGCTTTCACCCTCATCTGTTCACAAATTAGCTTTTCATCTGGGCTTAAGTATGGAAAACAGACAGCTTCTGAAGAGAAAGAACGTTTCCAGGGAGAACTGAAGAGCATATTCAGATGCCAGGCTAAAAAGTCAGAGTGTTTAGCCATTTTGATGATTAAGAAAACAGTTGTTTTCTGTTGTTCCATCACAGAAGTATCTATCCATCCACACAAAGCACTAAGCTTCGCATGTACAACTGTTAGGAGGAAATGTGACTTTTTTGCTCCAGAAGGACCCCTAATTGCTCATATCATCAGTGCACACTTCCACACCACAGCCCCCACCACTATCACTCACCATTATTCTCTTACAAGACTGATTTCAGACTCTTACATTCATGGCTTTAGCTATGGCCCAACTGATTGCTATATAGAAACTCCTCTCTCCCTCGGCTTCATCCTCCAGATCAGAGGCTACACTAACACTGTGGACCATTGTAACCTCTAACCTATTGTGAAATGCCACACATAACAGGCATTTGTGTGTGTGTGTGTGTGAGAGAGAGAGAGAGAGAGAGAGAGAGAGAGAGAGAGAGAGAGAGAGAGAGAGACAGATGTAAACTTCATTCACATGTAGGGTAATCTGACTGTCAATTCTACTGGACTGAGATTATTAACCACATCTACGTGCATGTAAAGACATCTCCAGAGAGAATGAACTAACGGTAGGACATCTGCTATGGAGATGGCATGACCATCCCCTAGGCTCTGGATGCCAAGTGGAGAGAAGACAAGTGGGAAGGGCTGGATGGAAGGCATTCTCCATCTCTGCTTCTTGCTTGCCTTGATGTGAGTTGCTTTGCTCCACCATACTCTTGGCATGATGGACTAAAACTTCTGAAAGCTTGAGGTGAAAAAAAAGCTTCTTCATTTAAGGAGCTGATGTAGTCGCCAATGATGTCCATGGTGCTGGAGTGTTGGTCAGTTCTATAACTCAGAGGACAATAAAGATTCATATTTCTTAAATTATAAAAGGGGGAAAACAATCCTTTCTAAAACTCAGAGAATATCCCAGAAGAGGGGTATCAAAAGAATGTAAAAGACAGAGAATAAAGAGATATTCAACAAAAAGACATCCATGGGCATGGCATAGCAATTCCCCTTATGCACTTACAGAAGGTGTGGTTATCTACAGGGCTTGCTCCAGATTGGTCCCTGTCAACACTTCACCATGGGTGAGGGAAGAACCTAGGAGGCCCACTTCTCCCTGAGGTCTACTGTCAGCTAGTGGTTGCTGATGGAGGGGATGCCATTTTTGTCAGTGCAGAGGCCAGCAAATAAAATAAGATCCCCCCCATGCATATTCATGCAAACAACCCTAATTAAACTCAATGGGTCTCTCTCTCTCTCTCTCTCTCTCTCTCTCTCTCTATATATATATATATATATATATATATATATATATATGTATATATACATATATATACACACATACATATATATGTATATATAGAGAGAGGTAGAAGAGGGAATTGTTAAGAGAAAAGGGGTTTCAGTGGGAGAGGAAGAACAAAAGAAATATGGTCTCTCAATGTCAATGCCACCATGTCTTCATATGGCTTCTTACCTTCCTCTTTCTCTCACAGTACAGATATACAATGTCATACTTGCTCTTGAAAGCCAATTTTTCTAGGGTATTTTTTATTTTATTTTATTTTATTTTATTTTATTTTATTTTATTTTATTTTATTTTATTTTATTTTATTTTATTTTATAAGCTCTCTCTAGAAGACACACTTACTCCTAAGTCTTCGGGCAGTGTAATCATCATGTAAGGGCCTTTGGGGATTTGAACCACCGCTCTTCCTTTTCATCGGTTATGGCCAATTAAGTGTGTACACAGATCACTAGTCAAACAAAGCACACTGTTTATAGGACAACCAGAGCCGGGTGACGGTAAAAGCTGAACTGAGGTCACGTGAGAGCTTCTACCACGAGACCTGACATTAGCTAAACCTCGAGAAAGGGTAAAACCGAGAAGTACAATCCCAGACCCCCTTCTGACATAGACCGGAATAAGAAGACTGTCTTGTAAGTCTAGGGAAAGAAGAACAGAGACAGCCAGCAGAAAGAATAGGTTTAACTCTAAAGCTATGTACTAAGCTGCCACGGACTGAGCAGATCAGTCTGACCCATAGAAAGAGGCATGGCATTGCAACCTGCCAGAAGCAAGGGTCTGGAAGTTGTAACTACAAAGAGGGCATGTCACTGATGTGACACCATTGATATGGTAGTCACACACAGCAGAATGTCACACATTAATTTCAATTCCAAGCTACTGCTCAATCTTCCTGTCTTAGGAAGAAACGATGGAGAAATGATGAAAAGAAATGAACACCATCCCTAGCACCACAGCAGTTAGTTCAGATGTCCGTCAAAGCCAAAGTGAAAGAATATTGTTCCCTAAATGAGTCTTAGACACACTGTAGGTGCTGAAACAGGTGCCTGTTGACTGGATGAATGATGACTTCTAAATCTGGATCTTGGTCCTGCGTACTGTAGCATAGGCATGCCTACATATCTCCACTTCTCCCTTAGCTTTCCTCATGTATCATGTTTAAAAAAAAAAGCATAAAAAAATAGAAAACAGTTACTTAGATGATTGCTCAGATCATAATGTTCTTCCAGTTCCACATAATTATTCCTCAGTTAAAAACAGCCTACCCTGAAAAGATTGATTTATGACCCTGAAGGTAGAGCTATGCCCTCTTTCAGTCCAACCCCATTTGTAACAATAGATAGAGTGAGGTTTATTGAGGAGAATTCATTCCTCTTTTGCTATCCAGAGTGCCCTTTGACCCTCTTCACTAAAATCCCTATGTGGTGGATAACTGGTTTGCAAATTTTCTATTTTACATATATTGGATTATCTCCTTTATGTCATCAACCTAAATGTTTTAAATTATCTTTCTACTGTTTAATTTAATTTTCCTTTCATTTTACATATCAATCATATTCCCCCTCTTCTCCTGCTTCTTCCACCTTCTCTCCCACCCCACCCCAATTCACTCATAGTGGATAAGGCCTCTCTTGGTAGTCAACACTGGCTGGCATACCAAGTTGGGGCAGGACCAAACCCTCCATCCGGATCAAGGCTGAGCAATGCATCTCACCATAGGGAATGGGCTCTAAAGAGCCAGTTCATGTGCCTAGGATAAATTTTGGTCCCACTGCCAGGGGCCCCACAAGAAGATCAAGCCATACAATTGTCACTCACATTTAGAGGGCCTAGTTCATTTCCATGCAGGCACCCCAATGACAGTCCAACGTCCATGAGCTCCCACTAGCTTGAGTCAGCTGTCTCTGGTTTTCCCCATTATAATCTTGACACCTCTTGCTTTTAATCTCTCCTTCCTCTCTTCATCTAAACTCCAGGAGTTTGGCCAAGTGCTTGGCTGTGGGTGTCTGCATCTGCTTCCATCAGTCATTGGATGTAGGTTCTATGATGACAATTAGGGTAATCACCAATCTGACTACTAGGGAAGGCTAGTTCAGGCACCCTCTTCACCATTGCTAGGGCTTTTAGCTGGGGACATGTTTGTGGGTTCGGGGGGGGGGGGGTAGAACAGCTTGGCCACACTGCTGCCATGACAGACTTAGAAGCCTAAACATAGCTGCCATGATAGGTTTACTGGAAGGTAGCACTGGTTTCAGAAAAATCCATAAACTGGAACTATCCCCAGAATGGGCCAATCACCATCCAAATTTCCAACCAGGAGGAAAATACCTATCATCCCTATGGTTGTAGATAAGATTGCCAGATGCCCATTACACAAACACACACCTATCCCTTTTGCCAAGGCAGCCCCAATTCCCAAAACCCCTCATCCCCAATCTCTACTGAAAAAAAAAAAAATCTATCCCACCAGGGCTTGGCACTCTCTGCTCTAATTGCTGTGTCAGGCAGGCAGAGAGTCCAAGCTCAAGCCTGAATAAAGACTTTTTGCTTTTGCATACAGAATCAGACTCCTTGGTGGTCTTTTGGAAGACCCTACAATCTGGGCATAACAGGTTCCTGGGGGGTTTGCTAGCACCAGGTTTCTTACTAGTCCTACAATGGCTTCTCTCTTACAGTTCTCCCTCTTTGTCCCTCCCCCAACTCAGCCATCTCAATCTGTCATGTTCCCACCCGCACTCTTTATTCTCTACTTCACTTCCAGTTTTCCCAGGATATCTTAACCATGTCTCCTTCCTCGGGCAATCCATGCATGTCACTCTTAGGATCCTCCTCTTTACCTAGTTTCTCTGGGGTTATGGTATCCTTTGCTTTGCATCTAATATCCACTTATGAGTGAGTACATACCATGTATATCTTCCTGGGTCTGAATTATCTCACTCAGAATAGTATTTTCTAGTTTTATCCATTTGCTTACAAATTTTATTAAGTAATTGTTTTTTAGCAGTGAGTAATACTTCGTTGTGAAAATGTACCACACTTTCTTTATCCATTCCCAAGGGGATACAAATTGAAAAGAAAGTCAACATTCCATTTTTTGCAGATGATATGATGGTATACATAAGTGACCCAAAAAAGTCTACTAGCAAACTCCTACAGCTGATAAACACCTTGAGTAATGTGGCAGATACAAGATTAACTCAAAAAAATCAGTAGCCCTCCAATATAAAATGATAAACAGGCCAATGATAAAAAGAAATCAGAGAAACATCACCCTTTACAATAGCAACAAATAACATAAAATACTTGGGGGCAACTCTAGGCAAACAAGTGAAAGACCTGTATGACAAGAACTTTAAGCCTTTAAAGAAAGAAATAGAATAAGGTATTAACACATGGAAAATCTACTGTGTTCTTGAATAGGTAAAATCAACATAGTAAAAATGGCAATCTTAAATTATTGTTTTAACTGAAGACTTTTTTCTAAAACAAACAATAAAAACTTTCCTTGGGTTTTTCATAAGAAAGCTAAATTTCATCAGAGAATGAAATTAAATTATTTCTGCAATATTTCATAATGTACTAGTTGGAACAATCTCCTTTTGACTTATTATCTGATGTATTTTTCTTGGCTTTGCAGCATTGAAATACATTAACTAAATAATTTTTAAAATATAATTTACTCTACGAGATGAGGTTTTCAAAGAAATATTATTTTCTTTTCCATATAATTTTAAAACATTTTATTTTCTCAGACATGAAACCTAACTCGACCATCAAATTACATCAACAGATAAAATATACAAAGATGGTAGAAATAAAATATTGTCCCTAGTAAGAAGGAAACGAGTTTGTTTTTTTCAGATTATTAGAAAAGCATCAAGAAGGAACTAATAAACTTTGTTATTTGGCTCATGGTGACATCACTTCAGATTTTTATCTAGGAAATTTGCATAACCAAAATATTTCATATACATGCATTATAGAAATTATGAATTTTGCCCCAAGAATGATTATTGGTATTCTTGGCCGTACTTTCTACTTTTCCCATTATCAGTATACATAAAGAGATTAAAGCAATTCTCTAGGGTTGGATACTTTTCTTGGAAAAGGCTTTGTAATAGGTTCTAATTTACGAATTTATTATAGTTAAATTGCAGCAGAGTTCCCTATAAATTAAGTAAAAACTTTGTATCCTATGGAGTTAATAGACCTGACCCCTAGTCATAGGTCAATCGTTTAAGTGCCAGGTGACAATGAAAAATTCAGGTTGTCTGTCCTATAGTTTTATTACTTATAAAACAAGGATAATGTCAAAATCTACTACATGAAATTTCTGTATAATTTAAATGAAGTCATATATGTGTGGAGACAAATATGGCTCCTGACGCTTATATATATTCAATAAATATTATTTTCAGACAAAATATGAGTGAATAATTTTATAGCTTTAAAAAAGAAATGGTTTTTCTATGCATTAGTATCAAAGAAAAAAGTATTAATAAATTTAAATACATAAATTATAAAGTTTTTAAAAGATATGCTATATTTTTAATTGTGTGTATGTGTGCAGATGCCCTCAGATACCAGAAGACCATGCTGGATCCCTTGGACCTGGACTTACAGATGGTTCTGACCCAGGTGGATGCTGAGAACGAAACTCAACTCCTCTGCGGAAACGGTATGCATTCTTAACCATTAAACTATATCTCCCACTCCAAATGTGAAGCTTTTTAAATAATAAAAATATCGCAATTAGGGTAAAGGACAAACACCTGGAAGAAAAGCTGTGTAACAGTCACCCACAAATAGGTAAATAGCTGCAATGTAGAAAGGAAGAAAACTAAAGAAATCAACAATTAAAAAAATAGGGCCAGTAAATATATGAACAGATGTTCAGTCTCACTAACAACCAAAGAAATGCAAATAACAAAGCAGGCTGGCAATGATTAAAGAGACGGACGAGACCCAGCATCTGTGTGTGCACACTCAGTAGGCTGGCCTCATGCACTTCTGGCAAGTGAATTTTGGAAAAAGTCTTTTTAGATGGCTACTGAAGTTTACGCATCAAAACTCAAAAGATGCATTCCTTTTATTTTGTGGGTCTCCTTTTGTAGGCTACCTACAATTTTTCAATAATCAGACACAAAACGATTTCTGTTTTCAAAATTAAAATAGTTTATTTCCCCCTCTTTTTGTGGTTTTAATGAGAAGAGCTCAGGCAGCCTTTTAAAGAGTAATAATAATAATAATAATAATAATAATAATAATAATAATAATAATAATACCTGTAATATCATATGACAATTCATGAATCAGAGGGGACCTCTTGCCCTGATTCTCACACCTGCTGAACCAAAACGGAGTAGGAACTACTTATCCTGGAACAACCTTAAACCTCCAGGCTCTGTTAATCCTCTGTGCACCTGCCTTCACTCCACAAATGGTCCTGAAGGCTGAATTCAGGAGCCTGGAGCATCTTCTCCACTCTCCTCTAAGGGGTGCTTCTCTGACAGTAAATTAGTACCTTCCTACATCTTCCTGCTCTGTGGAGTTCACTGACTGGTAAAGAGATTGCTCCTCATTCTAAGTGTATGAAGCAAGTACTCTCCTAAAGTTCCTTTCCAGATCTCACAAATAAAATAGAATTTCCCCTTCCTCCTCTTAACCATGCCCCACTGGAAACTGTGATGGGTAAAGTTGTGATTGAACAAATTTGGTGATTTCAGACCCCTAAGTGGCTGAAACATGAATGCTGTCCACTTCAACCTTCTCCCCTATACATCATCGTTTTTCCAACACTGGATACCTAAGCGCTCACACTATTTCCTTCTCATATTTTTTGTTCAAAAAAAGGAGTCAAAACAGGCTTCTGAGATTCATTCATACTTTAGCATAAATTATCCCAATAGCAACAGGTTTCATGACCATGGGGTCAAAGTTTAAACTAAAATAATGAGGTTACTGTAAAAATTCAAAGTGTTCAAATACAGACAAATAATAGGCAGGAGGTAGTCCTAACATTATATGGATGACGAGGGCAGGGCACACACTTCCTGAGGACCTGGTCTTGACTCTAGTCACATTTGGGTATCAGACATCAGTGGTGCTTGAGGATTAAGTTTGGTTTGGTCTGTGAAATTTATTCTAAACCTCACTATTTACTGAGCTGCGAAAAGTAATATGAGCGTAAGATTACTTCGCATTCTTTAGAGGGGGAAAGGAAGAAAAGGGGAGAAGAAGGGAAAGCTGAAAAGAATAGAAAAAAGTAAAAGGCTCGGAGAATGATCTGAAGTACTAAAGTATCAACTTTTCCCTGGGGGGGGGGGCTACAAAGACGAGCATAAAGAACCTCTATTAATAGACTCCTTTCTTTTCAAATTTAGCAACTGAAAGCAAGTAAATTATGATGGGAAAGATGAGAAGGTTATAAAAGGAGGCTGTAGGTGAGTTCATAGTTGGCCATGATACTAGTTAGAATAAGAGTCTCTTAAGTAGTCCTAATGTGACGTGGGGAACTAAAGGACCCTTAAAGCTCTTAGTCACTCATAGGGGACCAATAACAACTGCCCCTCCATGTTAGTTCCCATCTTGGTAAGGTTTTTCTTTCTGGGGAGAATTAGGTGGCTGTATTTTTATATTAGCCAAAGTTCTGTATCATCCCATGGCTCTCTAATACAGAGCTGGGCAAGGAGGCCAGAAGGAGTTGAGTCCGCATGGAGGAAAGGCACTCCTTCCTCAGGACCCCAACTGGAGGCTCTCTGTAGAGCCCGGGGAAAGGGGAGGAGGAGGCAGACACTGTATGTTTGACTGGCCATCCATTTTCAAGCTGATGACTCTCAGGTGATCTGGGAGACTATGATAGAAAAGAACCCTGAATATTTAAAAACATTTTCACTGTCTCTATAAGAAGTCTTAAAGCCCTAGTCCTTTTCTGTCAGCATTTAATAGACACTGACAAAAAAGTAAACATAATATTGCTAAAAAATTGTTTTAAGACTCCACATAATACATAAAGAAAAATGCATACACACAACTGTGTATGTGAGTGGAGGCTCATAGCACTTGAGCAGCAGCCATAGAGATGCAGGACTTAGGCAGTCCCCACCAGCCAGCAAGCAGGTAAATGACCTGCCACCTGGACCACCACAAAGCACTGGATCCTGTTCCCCTAAGACTCACTCCACAACCCAACCCCATCCACCTCAACATCTTTCCTATGGCCAGCCCTTCCTCACAACTCCAGCAGACTCCATAGGCCTGGGTACAGCCCAGTGTTAGTCAGAACATTAACTCCTCCGTTGGGGTCCGTATGCTGGTCTACAACTTCAGAAAAATACTTCAGCTTTAAAAGAGGTCAGGTTGGGCTTAAGCACCAAAGGCTCCACAAAGCTCAGCAGAAATATCCTACTGGACCTGAAGACTTGCCAGTCACCAGAATCCTTGGTCACCTAGGCCAGAAGGCAAAAGAGAAAACAGAAATCAAAGGAATAAAACATCCTTCCAACAAAAACAAACACAAGAATCATTACCTAGACTTACAACCATCCCAAATCTAGATGCCTAAGTGCTGTAAGAAACATCCAGTCACAGTAAGGGCAGTGATTCTATGACTGCAAGACTTAAAAATAACTTTCTGAATATGATAGAGACACTTAAAGAAAAATTCCTTTACAAAAATCGAGGGAAAGACTAACAAAAAATTGGAAGAAATCCATAAATCCCTTAAATAATCACAAGAAAGCCAAGATATAAAGCAAACAGGTGGAGAAATGGTTTAAAGCCTTAAGATGGAAATAGAAGCAATAAGGAAAGGATAAAGTGAGGCCGTTCTGTAAATCAGAAACCTAGTAAGCAAGCAGAACTATAGACGCAAGCATCACCAGTAGAATATAAACAATGAAAGAGGGAATCTCAGACAGTGAAGATATGATAGAAGAAATAGATTTATAAGTTAAAGAAAATAGTAAATGTAAAAAATTCTTAACACAAAACATCCAGGAAAGATGAAACACCAGGAAAATGCCAAACCTGAGAATAGTGGTGCTGTGGGATGGTCTTTCTGTACATTCTGAATATATGTTGCTACTATTGCTTGATAAAGAAGATATTCTGGCCTATGGCAAGACAAGAGACAGCCAGGTGGGGAATCCAAGAGAGATAGAGAAAGAAGAAAGGTGGGGTAGGAGCAGATTCTGTGAGCCATCACTTAGGAAGCAAGTTGCAATGGAACACAGGCAAAGCCACAGAACATATGGTAATACATAGATTAATAGAAATGTGTTGAGTTAAGTTGTAAGAGCTAGTTAATAATGAGCCTGAGCCATAAGGCAAACAGTTAATATTAATATTAAACCTCAGAGTAATTACTTTATAAGCAGGTTTAGAACCACCTATAGGAGAGATTTGTCTAGATCTCAGGGCCAGGCAGGACCAAGAAACTTCCATCTACATAAGAGGAATAGAAGGAGAAGGAGGAAGAGGAGGAAGAAGAGGAAGAGGAGGAAGAGGAGGAGGAGATTAACCCCAGCTCAAAGGCACAGAATACATATTCAACAAAATCAAAGAAGGAAACTTTCTCAATCTAAAGAAGAACATGCCTATAAAGATACAAGAAGCTTACAGAATACCAAATAGACTAGACCAAGAAAAAAAAAATCCTCTCACCACATAATAATTAAAACATCAAATACGCAGAATAAAGAATAAATATTAAAAGCTTCAAAGAAATAAGGCCAAGTAACATATAAAGGCAGACAGATCATAACTATACCTGAGTTCCCAATGGAGACTCTAAAACTCAGAAAAACCTAGACAGGCATCTTTTGGACACTCAGAGACCATGAATGCCATCTCAGACGATTATACCTAGCAAAATTTTCAATCACCATAGATAAAGAAAACAAGATATTCCAAGACAAAGCCAAATTTAAGCAACACCTATTCACAAACTCAGCCCTACAAAAGGTACGAGGAGGAAGACGCCAAGCCAAAGAAGTTAGTCACACACATGAAAAGACAGACACTTAAAGAAGAAAACATACACAGATGCGTGCGCGCACATACACATACACATGCGCACACCACTACCACCATCGCCACCAACAAAAATAACAAGAATTAACTACCACTGGTCACTAATATCTCTTACTGTGCATGGACTCAATTCGTCAATAGAAATACACAGACTACCATAAAGGATATGAAAACAGGACCTATCCTTCTGATATATACAAGGAAATCACGTCAATATCAAAGACAGACATTTACTCAGAATAGTTAGAAAGATATTTTCCCAACCAAATGGACCTAAGAAGCAAGCTAATAAAGCTAATCCAATATCTAACAAAATAGACTTTAAACTAAAATTAATCAAAGAGATGGAGAAAGACATTTCAAATTCATCAAAGGAAAAATCCATCAAGATGAAGTCTCAGTTCTGAACATCTATGCCCCAAATACAAAGGCATCCACTCACATTTGTAAACAAAACATTACCAAGGCTTAAATCACACATTAAATCCCATACATAAATAGTAAGAGACTTCAACACCCTACTCTCACCAATAAAAAAGGTCTTCCAGGCAGAAACAAAACAGAGAAAAAAGGAACCAACAGATGGTATAACTCAAATAGACCTAACAAAAATCTACAGAATATTTCATCCAAACACAAAAGAATATACCTAATTCTCTGCATCTCATAGTACCTTCTCTAAAATTGACCACATACTCAGCCACAAAGCAAATCTCAACAGATACAAAAAAATTAAAATAATCTCCTATATCTTTATCACCATGGGTTAAAATTGGAGTTCAACAACAACACAAATTACAAAAAGCCTACAAACTTGTGGAAACTAAACAAATATCAATTGAATTATCACTGGATCAAGGAAGAAATAAAAAATTAAAGACTTGTTACAATTCAATAAATATGAATGCACAACATTCCCAAATTATGGGACACAATAAAAGAAGTGCTAAGATTTCCTAGTACTAACCATCTGCATAAAAAATGGAGAAATCTCACACTAGCAACTTAGCAGCACACCTAAAACTCTAGAAAGAAAAGAAGCAGACATACCCAAGAGGAATAGATGGTAGGAAATAATTAAACTGGGGGCTGAAATCAATAAAATAGAAACAAAGAGAATAATACAAAGAATCAATAAACAAAGAGTTGATTCTTTGAGAAAACCAACAAGATAGGAAAACTCTTATTTAAACTCACCAAAAGGCAGAGGGACAATATCCAAATTAACAAAATCAGAAATGAAAAGGAGGACATAAAAACAGACAGTAAGGACATCCAGAGACATAGTACATCATATCAAAAAACTATATTCTACAAACTTGGAAAATCTAAAAGAAATGAACTAATTTCTTGATAGATATCACATACCAAAATTAAGTCAAGACCAGATAAACAAGTCAATAGACCTATAACCCCTAAAGAAATAAAAGCAGTTATTAAAAGTCTCCCAACCAAATAAAAACCCAGGGCCAGGTGGTTTCAGTGTAGAATTCTACCAGACCTTCAAAGAATGCCAATGCTCCTCAAATTGTTCCACAAAACAGAAACAAAAGGAATATTGCCAAATTCTTTTTATGAGGCCATAGTTGCCCTAATACCTAAACCACACAAAGACTCAACAAAGAAAGACAGTTAAAGACCAATTTCCCTCATGAACATCAATGTAAAAATATTCAGTGAAATACTAGCAAATCGAATCCAAGAACACATCAAAAAGATAATTCACCATGACCAAGTAGGCTTCCTTTCAAAGATGCATACATGATTCCACATATGGAAATATATCAATGTAATCCACCATATAAACAAATTGAAAGAAAAAAAAACATGATTATTGTAGGAATTATTTTTTGGCAACTGATTATATAAAAGGATTGATATTTATTAAGAAGTTTATACAAAACACTAACGGGTATAAGATTGAACTTTAGGGCAATTTTTGGAGAGTTGAAATGTCCCACACAGTGATGGTGGCAATCATTCCTCTGAGAACTCAGGGGAACAAACAGGAATGGCAGAAAGTGTGTAACTAGTCTTTAAAGGAGGCTGGCCATGTCCCCCATATAGGGTGCTTGAGACCTCAAAGCCACATCGCTATGTCTCTCTCTATAATGGCTGAATCCATCACATCTCTCTTTTGTGTCTAACTAAGAAAGTTTTAAATCTGAGTATAAAATTATATATAATAGAAATAACTATAAGGTATTGTCTAGGAAAGGGAAAAAGGGCAAATAGCATAAACAAGGTCAAATTATAACTAACAAACAACAAACATATAATATCTTAAATGTCTAGAATATTGTTAAGTGGTAATATATAGAGATTATTTTAAAGCTGTTTGTCTTGAATGATATAAATATAATATTTGAATGTTTTTAGCTAAGAAATGAAATGGTAGTAACATTAGCTATTTAGTCTTTATCAAAAAGACTTGAAAAGAAAAATATATCATCTGAATAAGTTGAAAGCATGAGTAACTTTTAAAATTTAGGAGAGGACAGCGACAGTCAGCTGTCTGGACAGTCACAGCTTTTTGTAAAGTTGGAACATCTATTGGTGGGGGGGGGGGCTATAGGTCTAGGATATCTGACGAATCTTTTTAGAAGTAGGGTATTTTGAGAAACAATCTTATCTTGTCTTGGCAGGTTTTAGTAGCCTCAATTTTTTGTCTTACTCATCTGGATTGGACAGTGTGTTTACTGTCAGAAGTTGAGGCAAGAGAGTTTTTTGCCCAATAGGCCATTATTTGCCAAGGAAACCAAACTATTTGTGGAGTATCTTTGATGCCTAACACTATCTCGGGAAAAAAACAATGTTGCCAGAAGTTATCATGTCTTTCATGGCTGAATTTTGAATAACAAAACATTAAATGTCACATTTTTTTAGGTTTATGAAGTGATTGAAGACTCTTGTCTACTTAATATATTTAATTGAATACTTGAGAAATTTAAACAATATAACCAGTATATAGCAAACTTAAGTAGCTGTGATCTGCAATTCTTATCATCTTAAAGACTGAAGCTTATATTGTAAAAATGAGTGTACAATTTTTGAATAATGACCTTAAGTCTGACGCCTGCATTACCCAAGTGAGTCTCATATTGATCAAGGGCTTGGAGATTAAGAGACACAGAGACACAGGTCATTCTTAAAGAATGCCATTTATTGAAGCTCAGGGGAAGCCTTATATACAGGGGTTGCCTTATTCACCTTGAGTAACCTTGGCAGCTCACAAACAACACCTGGCCTGGGTCAACTTCTTTGTTCTCTGCTAACTTCCTGATTCCCTAGTCACAGCACCTGCTTGGGCGATGTTCCTGGAAAAGGGAAATAGAAGACCTCCTTGGTAGACTGTGGGTAGGTGGAGATAGAAACATGAGGGTTTGGGTTGAGGGGTGGATGAAGGAGGAGAGTAATGACAGAGATAACTTGTGAGGGTCAGGGAGGGTCATTTCTGAGTCAAATATAAACCTGATATAAAAAAAATCTACAAGGATGAATCCAGCTAAGACTCCTGGCAATAGTAGACAGGTAGCCTGAGTTGGCCACCTCCTGTAAGCATATTGGCAATTACCCCAATTTTCATCAGAGAGATTTTGTCTAATAACTAACTGGTGGAAACGAGCAAAGAGTCATAGCCAAGTACTGGCCTGAGCCTGGAGAATCCTGTTGAGGAAAGGGGGGGAAGGATTGTAAGAGCAGGGGTGGGGGTGGGAGACGCACAGGTCATCACAGAGGAACCCACAGAAGTAACTTCCCTGCTCATGGGAAGTTACAGGCTATGGACCACTGGCTAGGGAGCCGCATTAGACCAGCCTAGGTCCTCTGCATCTGTGTGACAGTTATATGGCTTGGTCTATTCCTGGAACTCCAGGAAATAAAAGTGGGTCAATGTCCCTATTGCTCTGGCTGCCTTTTGGGAATCTGCTTCTAATACTAGGTTGCCTTGCCCAGCCTTAGCACAAGGAAAGGAGCTTACTTAGTCCCTCCCTCAACTTGATGTGCCATGCTTTGTTGGCACCCTTGGAAAGCCTGCCCCTTTCTGAGCAGAGGTAGAGGAGGGGTGGATGGGGGGGACAGAAATAATGTGGGGGAATGAGAGGAGGGGAATGGGAAGCTGCAGTCAGGATATAAAATAATGAAAAATTTAATTAATAAAAATAAATAAATACGTAAGTGGTTAAAAAAAATATTCTGTGATATGGAAATTTTACAGACAGTCTTTCAACTTGATCTAATAGATACCCCATACCCACCCACATTCTATCTCTCTACATTGTCCTGGCTTTTTTTTTTTTTTTTTTTTTTTGTTAAGGAAATGGAATTAGTTCTCCAAACTAGACTAGAGACCATCTGCTGATTTCAATGACTAAAAGCAACCTGATGAGTAGGAAAAAATGTGTCATGATTGAGTCCAAAGAAGAATTTCCCTTGAGGAAATTCTACTTCGAATTCACTGAGTTACACAGCCAAGGAGAAGACCCAAGAAAGCCAGGCTATAATTAGTAAATAAAGTAAAGAAAAATCTCATCATCTGAACTTGAAAACTCACTGTGTGTCATTTAACATATTAATATGTTGCCAAAAGCAGTCAGGCAATGAAAAATATTAAGTCATTTTTTTTAAAAAAAATTACTTGTATCTTCTTCCATTCCAATCTATTTAAATTTAGGACAGATGACATGATCGACCTTATCCAAGCCAACTTTGAGAGCTGGGGTTTTCCTAGAGTATGATTTTCTAAGAACTGAAACCTTTGTAAACGTAACTGACTTTTCTAAGTAAAGTTGCCAGTTGGTTCTGAGCCTATGGCCCTATCCAGGGAGTTCTGTAAACTTTGTGTAGAGCCAAATACATAATTCTAAATTTTCACAATATGTGCTGACAGAGGGAAGAAAGAATTTTTGTTCTGGCTGAACGAGTTACGCAATGGAGCCCAAGGCTTGTGGAAGAAGAATGTTGTCTGGGTCGAAACACTTGGATTCTGACTGGGTAAAGCAGTGCTCTATACAGGGCACACTAGTTGCTATACCACTGTGCCACTGAGCAATAGAACAATGTTATTCGGCCATGCTACTGGGAATGGAGACTCTTTAATTCTGAAATTATATTTGACAGGGTCCCATTCCAGGTTTGCTAAATATCACTATCCCATATCATCTGAAATGCTTGGAAGTCTTCCAGTCAAGATGCCCTGCTTTGCTGGTTTCCCCTTTTGGAAATGCTAACAGGGCTTAGTCACCTAGGCTGCTGGGGAAGAGCAGAAATGGAAAATACCTGAAGTATTATATAACGGTGTGAGCCAGGCTTAACTTTCTATGTTTCAGCCAACTAAATATTAAAAGCAGTTTCTCATTTTTCTGAGCATATGGTTGAAGGGAAAGTGGTGATTTCAAATAAAGTAGCATTAAGAGAGAACCAGGTGGCAAAATGGTACCATGCCTCCATAGCAAAGTAAAAACACACACATGAGTCTTAACTCCTGCCCTTGAAAATGTGTAACCCATGCATTAGCATTAAATATGCTTAGGACAACTGTGTGAGGCAGCAGCACAATCCTTACTTCCAGAGAGTGCAAAGGATAATGGGAGCGGTCAGCAATTAAGCAAGCATTTGAAATGCACTGTGTGTGTAGACTGTGCAGGATGGCACAGGAGCAGAAATGAGTAGCTAATTTCTACTGTCAACAACCAGAGAAAGATGTCCAGATAAGGTGGGAGTCCAAATGACACATATAATTAACAACGTTCCCAGTTGTAGGAAAGGAAGTGTTGGTGAGGGGGCAGATACTTGGTCGTAGCTGATTATTCCTCATTCACGAATTGCACAAGTATCTAATGAATGCATAATAGGTTTCAAACACATAGTAAAAGGAATTCCATTCTTGATTTCATTACATCAACAACATTAGTTGTACAAAGATAACATTTAAAACAGCACACATATTGGGGAGCATGGCAGCAGGCAGGCCTGGATCTGGAGCAGTGCTTGAGAGCTTACATTTTGATCCACAAGCAGAAGGTAGTGATAGCTAATTTCAAATGCCATAAGCTTCTGACACTTCAAAGTCCACATTCAGTGACATACCTCCTCCAACAAGGCCACACCTCTTAATCTTTCCATCAAGTGGGGACCAAGTATTCATCTATTTGAGTCTATGAGGGGTGTTCTCATGAAAACCACCATAGTCAGTGAAGTATTTGACTCACAAACATGAAGACCTATATTTGAGCTCCAGAACCCATATTTTTAAAATGTTGAGCATAGTGACATGTACCCATAAACCTAGAACTAGAGAGGAGACAGCCTAGCGTATACCTTGAAGTCCAGGCTAATGGGCCTTTCAAAAAATAAAAATGAGTTGAGGAGATGGCTCAATCAGTAAAGTGTTTGTCTTGAATATGGCCCTGAGTTTGAATTCCAGAACTGATATTTCAAAAAGTGGGAGCACACTTGCAATCCAGCCCTGAAGAGGCAGAGACAAATGAATCCCTGGCACTTGTCATCCAGCTAGCATAGACCAATCAGTGAGTTCCATTCCAAGTGAGACATTCTATCCCATTTTAATTTTTTAAGTAGGAAGCACATGAGGAGCAACAACCAAGGTTGATCTCTGCCTGTACCCACATTCACATGCACATACATGCTCATCAAAACACTTGCACACATGTGCACACATCAAACAAACATGAAAAAAACAACAGTGAACGTGTTCAGAAGATGGTGGTTAACAGAAATGGTTTACTAGAATCTCCAGGGAATAAAATGAGGGATGTTGAATGACAGCTATCAGAATACACAGATAATAACTGAAAATTCTCAAGTTTAATAGTAAAATAAAATGAGAATCTTTTAAAAGCATGGCAAAAAAAAAAAAATCATGAGTCCATTCTGCAGGGATTGACATGGTCTGGGGAGTTCACTCATTCTGAGATGGAGTGACCAGGGCCATGCTTAAGACAGACAGCCTCAGAAAACTGACACTGTACTGTCGACAACAGACATTTAAAAAATAAAAACCAAAGCAGGCTGTACACAGTGGTGGCAGAGGGAGGCAAGTTGTAAAAATAGTCTCTTCTTGGACTGTACTGGAGGCTTTGTATCCCCAGACCTTCCATTGCTGTAACTTAGAGGTAGTGTTGTGGGACCACACACTGGAGCCTGGCCACTAGAATTCCTCTAGATGGGGGTAAGAAACTTTGAACTGAAACACATAGTATTCTACAAGGTAGCATTTGGTAGGAGACAGAAGTTCAGGAGAATATAGATACAAATTCCAGGAGTGTCCAGAGATAAAAACAAAATTTGCAGTGCAATTCCTGAAGGACCCCCGAGAGATGTGACCAGGATCCATGATTGGAGCCGTGGAAGACCACCCACTCATAGATAATAATCTATGACCTGAAGTTGCAAAATGCCATCCAAAGAATGTCAGCCATTTGGGAGCTGGGAAAGGAACGCCAAAAGAGTTGATTAGGCACCAAGCAGATAACACTGCAGTCCAACTCTCCACTCCCATCCCAACTCTAGGTTCCCATCTACTCCACTTCATTTCCTTTCTAATGTAATTTTCAGTATCAATTTACTAGGCAAGCTCCATCCTCCTCTGTTCTCATATTCTACTTATCTGTTCATACATACACACATCTTATCATCTATCTCTACATTGATCTCCTTTATTTGCGCTTCTTTTTTCTTTTCTTATTCATTTACCTCCTAATAGATCTGAACTGTTTAAGTGAGCTAGTTATATTTTTTTCTCTTTTCTTTCATCCTTTTGCCCAAACTGCCTCATTGCCTACCTTTTGACTACACTTCTCTCCTTATATTACTTTTTCCCTGTCTTGCTTTTCTTTATCATCTAATATTCGTGACTAGTCTTGTTCTATTTTTTCCTGTCCTGCTCATACCCACAGTAACTAACACCTTGGCGCACAAAGCATTGTAGGTGGCCCATTTCTTCCTAAAATGATTGTCACTTGAAGGCTGATGGGCTTTGACTATTACTGTTAGCCTATGGTTCTTCACAGTTAGCATAGTGATTGCTCTTGCAAACTGCATTCTGCTTGGAGAGAAGTACTGGAGATTGCACCTGGTGCCTCCAGCAAGCCAAAGAAAATGACACCTCATTGCAGTTATGGCTTAGACACCCTTGAACACTAGAAACACCTCCATTGAAAGGGAAAAAAAAATGGTTGATTAGAAAAAGAGAAGAAGAATCCACACAATGACTTAACCCAATTGCACAGGTCCAAACATACAAGGAAGGGGGAAGACCTGAATACCCAACTTTCCAGAACACACACACAGGAGGCAAGCAGCCACATAAATCAATGGTCAATGCATATGTCAATGAACTGATATCCATCAAGACCATCAGCACATGATGACAAGAACAGCACATCAGAGCCACTGAAGGTGTGAAGTAGAAGGAACTTGTGGCTGGCAGTGGCAGCCACTTTGGAAGAAGTTTGGCAATTCCTTAACAAACCACAGCACACACGAACCATGTGATAAAACAAATACACACTATGGTACTTACCCAAATGAACTGAAAATTATATCCTCAGAAGCCTCTGTGCAAATGCTTATAACAATTTTATTTATAATTGCCAAAACTGGGAGGCAGCCATGTAGTTGAATGGAGAAATACATTGTTACATATCCAGACAATGAAATATTATTGAATCCTAAAATTAAGCTGCCAATATATAGAGAAGAAAATTAAAACAATACTCATAATGGAAAGAATCTAACCCCAAAACACAATATAGTTTATGAATCTGTGTGACACTCAGAAAAAAAAGGGGAAACATATAGAGAGAGTATAAAGGGGTCAATGAGCTAATGGAAGATGGAGAGAGAGTAGACAGAGCAGAGAGAACTCTGTTAAGGCACCAAAAACAATCTTCATATTTCAATGATGGATCTTTGTCAAAACCCATTAAAAAAATGCAATAGTAATAGTGAATTCCAGTGTTGAGTATGGCGTTGAGGGACAGTGGAATGCCACCATAGACCCTGGTTTTAACAAATGTTTCCCTCTAAAGAAAAATGTCAACAGAAGGGAATATGTATATATGTGTTTCCAGGAGGAGTATGGGACTTGATACTTCAGCTTAGTTCTGCTATGAGCTAGTAACTACTCTAAATAATTTGTTTACTAATTATTTAAAAATAATATGTCTAGAGGCTGATGCAAGGGGATTGAGTTCGAAGGCAAGCCTAGCGACAAGCCTAGTGCCTTTGAGAGGCACAAATTTTACTAAGATCCAAGTAGCAATTCCACAGTGTCATCTTCTCACCATATGCTCAACAGTATCTGCTCTCTCTTGTGTGGCTTTCATTCTCAGGGTCCCTTTGTGGTCTCAAAATGAACATACTATCCTTGTCTCAACTTTCCTCTCAAAAAGAATAAGATTATGGTAAGGAAGGGGAGCACACATTACCATTGGGAAGGAAGAGGTCACACACACCATTGGGAAAGAAGGGGGCATGTATTACCATTGGGAAGGAGGAATGCACGCATGCCATTAAGGAAACTTCCAAACATTGAGTGATTTTTGATTCTACTCATTGGTCAAAACTTCTAAATGCAAAATGCATCTCTATTACCCAGGTACACTGGGTCAAGCCTAAATGATCATGAATCATTTTTACTTATAAGCAAACATAACCAAGAGATAAGATAACCGTACCTGAAAATGAAGGTATATATATTTCATCCTAAAACTCTACAGTTCCATATTTTCACGCACTTTATTCAAGATTTTTATAAATAATATCACTTGTAATAATACCTGATAGCTATATTCAGGCACTGAAATATTTTTAGACATTATAACATTTAATTTTCATAATATGTCAGTAGGCATTTATTGTTGTTTATTCTCATTATGCTTGCATACAAAATAAATTTTCAAAATGATAACCTGTCCCATTTTATAAAGGCATTTAGTGAAATACCTAGAACTTGGGGGTCAGTCTGAAGACTTCAAAATCATTGTTCTAAAATTCTAAGATGATTCTTTAACTTTCAAAAAGAATGTTCATACTGTTTCTTACAAAGCCTCACCATTCTTAACCCCTTGGAAATTTTTTGTGCAAATATTTCTCTTTGATAGAATGCTTCTCATAAAAAATGATTTGCAGAATTTTCTTCATTTTCTGTTCAATGTTCCTGAGTAAGTTTTAAAGATGCCTTTTCCCTTCCCCTTAAGGTTCTCTTAGATACAAGCATAATGTCTCCCTTGGCCAAGGGCTACATTTCTCCTACTGACACTACACATTTTAGAAATATATTATATCTTACTTTTAAAAAATATGACAGACTTTGTAACAGCCAAACCTTAGAAGAATATGAGCAAATAGCACGTAAAAGGGATGGATTCCTACACTTATTATTTGAAGACAAATTTCTCTCTTATAAAATATGAAAGATTTCTGGAAAGCAGCATTTCTGACAAAGTACAGGAGGATTAAAAATAATTGACACACTACAGGAAAAGCAAAATCCAGAGGACCTCAGAAGGAGACAGTCATGCCAGCCTATGCTGAAACATTCTCCTTGTTGCATAAAAAACAAAGCCCCAACTCTTCAGACAGACCTTTGGAAACTGAGAAATGTACACACTGGATTCCAACCCTGAGTAACACGTGAAAAGAAGAGATAGAGTCTCCACTTATTTTCTCTCCCATGGACAGTTTTCCCTAAAGCACCCTTACAGAGAAAGGCTGGCTATACTTAGGAAATGAGGCAAGCGTGGCCCATAACATGGTTCTCATGGGCTGCTCATTTAAACAAAAGGATGACACTTCCTTTGAGCCATGCTGCTCACAGGCTGGAACTAGACTGATGGGTGGTTTTTCACTGGACACTCAGGAACTTCAGATTACATTCTCAAAATAGAACATCAGTCTGAATATAAATAGATACCCAAAACAAACTAGATGAGGAAGAAAACAGACTAGAAATCTTGTTGATATCTTCACAGACTCCACTGAGGTTGTGACAGACACTGCAGGTTGATGACCTCTCTGGGGTGTGTCATCTTATACCAAAAGGCTATTAACTAGAATTTTTTGGATTATTTTGGAGGCACACAATACATAACTAGACAATGGGAAATGAAAGTTATTTATCTTATAATTTACTTAGTTATTTAATTATTTATTATTAAATAAATCATTTTATTAGCTGGTTATTTAATTATTTATTACTAAGTAAATTAGGTGTTATTAGTTATTTTATTAGCTGGTTATTTAATTATTTGTTATTAATTATTTGCTTGGTTATTTATTTAAAATACATATTTAATTATTTATCTAATTATTTAATTATTTGGTTCTTCACATTGAACCAAAACCTTACATGTGCTAAATACGAGCTCTGCCAGTGAAATACATCTTCAGTTCAAATGTGTCTCTCTCTTCTTTAAATTACAACCCTGGAGATTGAACTCAGGAGGATCTCATGCATGTCAAGCATACAACCAACCATGGAGTCACACACCTACAGCCCTAAATTTTACAAAAAGATCTTCTGGCAGAGTGTGGCAGCTATTTATAGTCCCACAGCCATTTAGAGTCTCTGGACACTGTGTTTATTGCTGATTGGCCATAAGTTAAATTTGGCAGTCTGGAACGCCTGGAAATATATTCTATTATTTAATGCTCTGAAACTAATCAGTTAATTCTTGATGCCCTGAAATAGATTGTCTTGTCTACAGCTAATAATCTTGGTCCATACAGGAATTTCTATCAGAAATTCACTCCAAAAACAAACACTTTTAGAAAATGGAAATCTAATACTGATTGACTGAGTCCTTATTTAAATAACAAAAGTTCCTCAAAGCTGGGAATGGGATGCCACCAGACTCAGTGACTTATGAAGGCTCTTCTCAAAGCTTTGCTGTTCTTGAATGATAGATAAAGAAAACTCCATTTCCTCTTCCTGTCCTGACAAGGTTTCTAATCACTCATAGGACTCTTCTCGGGACCTCATCTAAATCTAATTAGTTATCTCCCCAAAGCCCTACTGCTAGAAAAACCATCTTTATGAACATGGAAAAAACAGTGGCCATATGGGGACTATGATAACAATTCCTACTCAATAGCTAAAAGCAAAGAAACTGAAATAGTTGAAAAATCCAAATCCTACTTCTAAAAAATGTTTAATTTCCATATATAGGTCTCAAATAAGTAAATGAATAAATAAAATCAGTGCAAAACAATAAAGTCAGTAATGTGGATGAGAAAGTGAGCAAAACAAACCAGAAATGAAACATGGAAAACAGAATAAGGAATGGGACTCTAAAAGTGAGCCAAATAGGAAGGCTAGAAGTTAGAGTTATCATCCAAATAAAAGACAGTCTAAGCATTGTCAACAGACTAGACGAAGCACAGGACAAAACATCAGGTGTGGCAGACAATGCTGATGAACTATAGTCCCCTGCAACAATAAAAATGACCAACAGGAGCAAAATACCCAACATCTCTGGGATGTGATAAAGAGAAAAACATAAGAATGCACAGGGGCAGGAAGCTGAGATCAAAACAAAAGTCAATAACAAAGGTCAAAAGTCAGCAACAAAAGTCAAAAAAATGTGCAACAAAATAATAACAGAGTACTTCCCAGGTCTAAAGGAAGACATAGCCAGAGAGCTAGAACAGGCACTGAGAAAACCCCAAAGAGATATGATTTGGTATGATTCCCAGGATATACCATCATTAAAATATTAAAGCTACAGAACCATAAACATCTTAAAAACAACCAGAGAAAGACTGTCAGTGTATGTACACAGGAAAACTCATCACAGTCACATTAGAGCTTTCAACTGAAACCCTTAAACAAGAAACAATCTCTTACAAGAGGGATATATTTCAAGTCCTTCAGGTATTTACCTCCCAACCAACATCTTTATATTCTGTTAATGATATTTTGTGATGTCATTTTTTTTTCTGCTGAGCAGTACTCCATTGTATAAATGTATCACAATTTTTTAATCTGGTCTTTAGTTGAGGGACATCTAGGTCGTTTCCAGGTTCTGGCTATTACAAGTAATGCTACTATAAACATAGTTCATATGAGTCCTTTGGTGGTATTGCTGGATCATTGGGGAGATTGATTCCAAGTTTTCTGAGGAACTGCCATACTGCATTCCAAAGTGGCTGTACAAGTTTACACCACTCTAACCAGTAATTATTGAGTGTTCCCCTTGCTTCATACCCCTTCTAGCATAGGCTACCATCTGTGGTTTTGATCTTAGCCATTCTGACAGGTGTAAGATGGTATCTCAGAGCTGTTTTGCTTTGCATTTCTCTCATGGCTAAAAATGTAGAGCAGTTCTGTAAGTGTCTTTCAGCCATTTGAAATTCTTCTGTTGAGAATTCTCTTTTTAGATCTGAACCCCATTTTTAATTGGATTATTTGGATTTTTGGCCTCTAGTTTCTTGAGTTCTCTGTATATTTTAGAGATCAGTCCTCTGTCAGATGTAGGGTTGGTGAAGATCTTTTCCCATTCTGTAAGCTGTCGTTTTGTCTTATTGACTGTGTCCTTTGCCTTACAGAAGCTTCTCAGTTTCAGGAGGTCCCATTTATTAATTGTTATTCTTAGTGTCTGTGCTACTAGTGTTATATTTAGGAAATGGGTACCTATGCAAATGTGTTCAAGGGTATTTCTCACACTCTTTTCTATCAAGTTCAATGTACCTGGGTTTATGTTGAAGTCTTTGATTCACTTGGACTTCAGTTTTGTGCAGGGTGATAGATATAGATCTATTTCCATTCTTCTACATACTACCATCCAGTTATGCCAGCACCATTTGTTGAAGATGTTATTTTTTTTCCATTGTATATTTTTGGCCTCTTTTCTCAAAAATCAGATGTTCATAGGTGTGATTCAATTTTATTGATCCACAAGTTTGTTTTTATGCCAGTACCAGACTGTTTTTATTACTGTATCCCTATAGTATAGTTTGAAGTCAGGGATGCTGATTCCTTCTGAAATTCTATCATTGAATAGGACTGTTTTGACAATGCTGGGTTCTTGCTATTCCATATTTATTTGAGTATTGTTCTTTCAAGGTCTGTAAAAAAATTATGCTGTGATTTTGATGGGGGTTGCACTGAATCTGTAGATTGCGTTTGGCAAGATTGCCATTTCTACTATGTGGATCCTACCTATCCAGGAGCATGAGAGATCTTTCCATTTTCTGATATCTTCTTCAATTTTTCTCTTCAATGACTTAAAGTTCTTGTCAAGCAGGTCTGTCACTTCTTTGATTAGAGTTGCCCCAAGATATTTAATGTTCTTTGCAGCTATTACAAAGGGTGATGTTTTCCTTATTTCTTGTTCAGCCCTTTTATCCTTAGTGTATAGGAGGCTATTGATTTTTTTTTTAGTTAATCTTGTACCTTGATACATTGCTGAAGGTGTTTATCAGCTGTAGGAGTTCCCTAGTATAATTTTGGGGGTCACTTATATATATATATATATATATATATATATATATACATATATATATATATATATACGATCATATCATCTGCAAATAGAGATAGTTTGACTTTCTTTCCAATTTGTATCTCCTTCATCTCCCTTTGTTCTCCTATTGCTTCAGCTAAAACTTCGAGAACTATACTGATCAGATAAGGGGAGTGAGGACAGCCTTGTCTTGTTCCTGGTTTTAGTGGGATTGCTTTGAGTTTCTCTCCATTTAGTTTAATGTTGGCTGTTGGCTTGCTGTATATCACCTTTATTATATTTAGGTATTTTCCCTGTATCCCTGATCTCTCCAGGACTTTTATCATGAAGGAATACTGGATTTTGCCAAAGACTTTTTCAGCATCTAAGGAGATAATCACATGGTTTGTTTGTTTGTTTTTTCTTTCAGGTTGTTTATATGATGGATGACGTTGACAGTTTTTCAAATGTTAAACCATTCCTACATCTCTGTAATGGTTTATTTGATCATGGATGATTTTTTTGATATGTTATTGAATTTGGTGTGCCAGTATTTTATTGAGTATTTTTGCATCAATGTTCATGAGGGAGATTGGTCTGCAATTCTTTCTTTGTCACAACTTTGTGTGGTTTGGGTATCAGGGTGATTGTAGCCTCATAAAAAGAGTTTGGCAATGTTCCTTCTGTTTCTATTGTATTGAACGGTTTGGAGAGTATTGGTATTAATTCTTCTTTAAATGTTTGGTAGAATTCTGAACTGAAACCATCCTGCTCTGGGACTTTTTTGCTTGGGAGATTTTTAATAACAGCTTCAATTTCCTTGGGGGGGTTATAGGTCTATTTAGGCCATTTATCTGGTCTTGATTTAATTTTGGTAAATGGTACATATCTAGAAAACTGTACATTTATTTCAGGTTTTTTAACTTAGTGGAGTACAGGTTTTTGAAGTATGACCTAATTATTCTCTGGATTTCCTGGGCAACCATTATTATATCCCCCTTTTCATTTCTGATTTTGTTAATTTGGACTCTATCTATCTATCTATCTATCTACCTACCTACCTACCTACCTACCTACCTACCTACCTATCTATCTATCTATCTATCTATCTATCTATCTATCTATCTATCTCTGCATTTTTATTAGTTTGGATAATGGTTTCTCTATCTTGTTGACTTTCTCAAAAAACCAACTCTTTGATTCACTACTCCTTCTAGGTGAATTTGCTTCTAATTGTTCTAAAGCCTTCAGCTGTGCTGTTGGGGCTCATGTGAGATTTCTCTAGGTTTCTCATATAGGCATCTAGTGCTTTTCCTTTTAACACTGCTTTTATTGTGTCCCATAGGTTTGGGTTTGTTGTGGATCATTTTTATTGAATTCTAGGAAGTCTTTAATTTCTTTCTTGACCCAGAGGTGGTTTAATTGAGAGAAAGTTTCCAAGAATTTGTAAGCTTTCTGTGATTTTTGTTGTTGAAGTCTAATTTTAGACCATGGTGGTCTGATAGGATACAAGAAGTTATTCCCATTTTTTGTATCTATTGATATTTGTTTTATGATCTAGTATGTGGTCAATTTTAGATAAAGTTCCAGGGGTGCTGAGAAAAAAGGTATATTCCTTTGTATTTGGGTGAAAATTTCGGTATATATCTATTAAGTCCATTTGGGTCACAACATTTGTTAGATCCCTTATTGTTTCTCTGTTTAGTTTCTGTCTGGCATACCTATCAGTTGGTGAAAGTGGGATATTGAAGTCTCCCACTATTAACGTGTGGGGTTTGATATGATATTTAAATTTTAGTGTTTCTTTTACATATATAGGTGTCCTTCTGTTGAGGCTTAAATGTTTAGAATTGAGACTTCACCTTAATGGATTTTTCCTGAGGGAAATAAGTAATGCCCTTCCTGGTCTCTCTTGGTTGATTTTAGTTTGAAGTCTATTTTGTTAGATATTGGGATGGCTACACCAGCTTGTTTCTTAGGTCCATTTGATTGGACAGTCTTTTCCCAACCCTTTATTCTGAGCCAGTGTCTATTTTTGAAGTTGAGTTTTATCTCTTGTATGCAACAGAAAGATAGACTCTGTTTTGTATCCATTGTGTTAGGGTATGTCTTTTTATAGGTGAATTGAGACCATTGATATTAAAGGATATTAATGACGAGTGATTGTTATTTCCTGTTATTTTTATTGTTATTGTTATTTCCTGTTATTTTTAGTGGTTGTGTGTGTGTGTGTGTGTGTGTGTGGGCACGCGTGCGCGCTCATGTGTGTGTGCACTTTCCTTCTTTGGGTTTTTCTTCTGTGGGGTTATCTACATGTGGTTTCATGGGTGTATCTAGTCTCCTTAGATTGGAGTTTTCCCTTTAGTGTTTTCTATAGGGCTGTATTTGTGGATTTTTATTGTTTAAACCTGGTTTTGTTGTGAAATATCTGGCTTACTTTCTCTATGGTGATTGATAGTTTTTCTGGGTATAGTAATCTGGGTTGGCAGTATTGTCTTTTAGTGTCTGTATAACATCTGACCAGGACCTTCTTGCTTTCATTGTGCCTTTGAGCTGGTATTCTCCTTCTTCATTTCCAATTCTCTGATTTGATCTTTTCATGGTGTCACAGATTTTCTAGACATTTAGTATTGACTTTTTTTGGTTTTAGTGCTTTCTTTGACTGATGTATTTATTTATACTATTAAATCTTCCACTCCAGAGATTCTCTCTTCCATCTCTTGCATTCTGTTGGTTATGCTTTCATCTGTAGTTCCAGTTTATTTCTTCAGAATTTTTTATTGCCAGCATTGCCTTGGTTTGGGTTTTCTTTATTGCTATTTCAATTTTTAAATCTTGAAATGTTTCCTTCACCTGTTTAATTGATTTTTGTTTGGTTGTTTTCATGGATTTATTTATTTTCTTTTAGGGATTTCTTATCTCTTCCAATATTTTGTTTGTATTTTCTTCTATTTCTTTAAGGGAATTTTTTAATATTCACTTTATGGCTTCTATTATCTTCATAAAGTTGGTTTTACAGTTGTTTCCTTCTGCTTCTTCTGCATTGTCATGCTCAGGTCTTGTTATTATAGAACTGCCAGATTCTGGTGGTGCCATATTGTTCTTTATGCTGTTATATGTATTCTTGCACTGGTGTCTGCCCTTTGCTTCCTCAGTTCATTGCAGGATTTATCTGAATCTCAGAGAGCTGATGTTGGTACAATCTGTTCTGGATCTGTCTGTGTCTCAGGAAGCCTCTCTTGGTCCAATCTGGATTCTTGGTCCACTTAGAGGTAGTGTATTCTGTGTCACAGTGACCCCTCTTAACCCAGTAGGTGCTGACACACTTTGGGTCTTAGGTGGCTGCTTTTAATCCAGTAGGTGCTGAGTAACTGAGGGTCTCAGGCAGCTGTTCTTGATCCAATAGGAACTGAGGAACTCTCTTCGTCTCTTAGTCTGATGTAGTCCTGGGGTCTGTGGGTTTCTGTTTGCTGCTGAGGTAACTCGATAATGGCATGGATTGGGGAATGGAGTGATTTGGAGCTGGGGGTGTCCAGCAAACTGGGTTTTACTGAGGCTTCTGGCCTTCAGGGGCTTTCTCTGCTGGCCTGTATTTAGGGTAGAGCTGAATGGGGATAGGGTTCTAGGGCCAGGGTCCCAGAGACTGGGATCTCTGCCTGGGCTGGGTGGGGTGTCATTCACCTGATAGTCTGCTGTGAGCCAGTGGTTCTATGAGTTTCCCAGACTATTTTTATTAAATATACAATATATCATCTCAATCCTACCACACTCCAGTGGATGGTCCCACAACTAGGAGCATATAATCTATGAACAGCACAAGCTGGGTTTGATGGGTTATTTGAAAAAAAAAAATATATATATATATATATATATATAAATTTGGGAGTAGGAAAGTGAATTCGATTTGGGAAGATTTATAGAATAGAGTTGGGATGAATATAATCAAAATATATTGTATAAAATATTTTAAAATTAATTAAAAGATATTTAAAAAGAAAGAAATGCAATAAAACTAAGTTTTGGTGATCTACTTGGCATTAAGAAGTATGACAATACATTTTGAAAGTTGAGGAAATGTAGTATATGCATTCTGTACTAGAAAGGTATACTGATTTCCATGGAGCTTCTGAGAGCACAGGCTTTAGAAATTCTAATAAGTTAACAAATGGGATTCAGATGTAAGAGTGAAACAAACAAGCAGAGACAAGGGTTGGTCCTGCAGGCACAGTCATGTGTACTTTATGCTGAGGATTCATTCTGTGATGTGCCTCATTAGCTGCTTAAATCATTGTACAAACATACAGTCTAACACACACTAAAGCAGCTACAAGTCACTAGGTTAAGTACCAGAACATTTGCTTTGGACTAAATTCTAGTTTCATGAAGTTGGTTCTGAGATTATAGAAAAAAAAAGAAAAGATATAAAGATTGTAAGAGCCAGAGGCAGATGAGAAACATTCAAACAGTGTTTTCTGGACACAACGAGGCAGTTGTACATACAATGCAATAAGTATAAGGATGTGCATCAGTACCATGCAGGGCACTATAAAACTGGGAATGTGAAGCCTGAAGCGTGGCCTATTGTAGGAAGAAGCTACCCACCTACCTCTGGTGTGAGCCTGGTCTGTTTAGATAGAAATGTCATTATATAGGAATGATTATATCTTGAGGCTACAGATTTTGTTGTAAGCTTATCTTGCATGTGTGTGTACTTACACATATATGTGTGCGTGCACATCCCTACCATACCATAGTGCATACATCAGGCCATTACTCATGTGTTCAGGGTCTATTGCCACATTTGAGTACAATTGGGACAGTCTGTGTCCCAAATCCAATCTAGCATAACCTCTGCTAGAGGTCACAGCAAACTGGAAAGAGAGCACATCTTATGCTAGAGACAGAGACCCCAGGGGAGACATTTTAAGGCAGGCACATGCTGGTTTTTCCAACCCTATAAAATTCCCTACTCAAGGTAGTAATTTAAGATTACAGACTTCACTTTTCAGGAGAATACAGTCTGGACTTGACCCAGAAAATGATAGTATAGTAATTAAGGTCTCAGTGGGAAATTGCTTCTGAGTTTAACAACAGCCGAATAGTTGGCAGGAACCGATGGCAGCCAGGAGAAGCTCAAAATGGTTCTCCTTCATTCTCTGCTTTGGTCATCCTCTGCGTGTTATAAGCAAAGCTTTATTGGAACACACACCAAAAAACAAATAAACTACTGATGTGAACTCTATTTTAGAACAACTGGACTTAAAAGATGTCTATGTCCACTGAAAAGCTGCAGGATGTACATCCTACTCAGTAGTCCAGGGAACTTTTACCAAATGAACCATAAAGTCAAGTCTTATAAAATACAAATAAGTTAGTATAATTTAATGTACTTTACATGTCATAATGAAACAAAACAGAAATTTCTAACAAGAGAAACCATAGTAAACAAACATTGTGAATGGTATAATTTTGAACGCTCAGTAGATTATTGAAGAATCAGAGAGGAAAATAAGATATATACAGTCAAATAAAAATGAAAACACAACTTATCAGGCCATGTGGGATGTAGCTGAGGTCATTCTTAAAAGGAAGTTTGCAGCTATGAGTGTTGGCCTAAAAAATGTCAGCAAAACCTCAAATAAATGGCAAAGTGCTTCAAGGTCTTAGAAACACATGAACAAGCTAAACCTGAAATCAGCAGATGGAAATAAATAACAAAGATCAGAGCAGAAGCTCATTAAGTGGAATTTACAAGAACAATAAAATGAGTAGAACAAATATGGGATATATGTGATATATATAAATATTAAAATGTATAATAAAACATAAATATATAAACATATACAAAAAATGACAATTCCTTAGACAAAATAACTGAAGTAAAGAGAGAAAACCCAAATGACTAACGATAAAATGGGGACATTGCAAGAGCCAATGAAATGTAAAATCATGAGAAAATACTTTAAAAACCCACCCTTCATTAAATTGGACAACCCAGAAAAAAATAGATAAACATCTAGATACATATGATCTACAAAAATTAAAACAAGAAGCTTGAAACAATCTTATCATGCCTATAATAAATGATAATATTGATATAATATTAATACAGCAACAAAAAAAGTCCAAGTAACAAAAATCTCCAGACCAGGTGGATTTGCTGCTGAATCCCACCACACATTGAAGGATGAACTAATGCTGATACTCCCCAAATTGTTCCATAAAGTGGAAAGTAAAAGAACACTGTGAACACCTGTCTGAAGCTAGTACTGCCTGATACCAGAACTTTATACGAACATACACACAAAGGAACTGTAGACCAGTTTCTGTAATTAACATGCATGTAAATGTTCTCAATAAAATGCTTGTAAATTCAACGGCAGACTTCAAAATCAGACACCATCACTGATATGGCTCCTCCAGGGGTATTAGAATTATTTAACACATATAAGTAATAAAAGTAAGTCAGCACATAAATGGACTGACTTGAGGGCAGGAAAAAAAATCTCTCTAGATTCAGAAAAGAGTTTTATCAAAGTTCAACCTTCTTTCATAATATAAGTCCTGAAGAAACAAGAACAGAAAAAGCATATTTCAACATAATAAAAGTTATGTGCTAACCTTACAGCCAACATACTGAGTGGGGAAAGCTGGAAGTATTTCCTCTAAAATCAAGAATGATTCAAGGGTGTACACTATCTCCTGTTATTTAAAGGGAAATGATAACCAGGGGCTTGAGACTACTGGAAGATGTTAAAATAGTATAGTTTCAATAATCCGCAATGAATAAACTCAAGAGACAACATAAACATAATGATTTTAGTTAGCAGCATGCTAGGTATGATGGCTAATCTAGGTGGTAGGTTTGCCTAGATCTGGAATCAACTAAAAGACAGGAAGCTGGACACCTCTATGAGCAACTTTTTGATGTAATTATTTGAATGAAGTAGGAAGACACACACGAAATATAACATTTTTTTAAAAGACATGGAAGAAGAAAACTGGTTTTTTGACTACTTACATCCATCCTGCTGCTGGGAGCCTCCTTCATGATTTTAGAACCAGGTTAATCTGGCTCCCAATGTAGAATGAAACCAGGAATTCTCCAGCCCTCAGTGCCAGGCTGGAGCTATCTAATAACTGCTGATCCTTGGGGGTTTGGTGTGGAGCAGCCACTGTTGGACTACCCAGATCATAGTATGTAAATGAACCTAATAGGTCTCATATATGTGTAGATTATGTTAGCACACACACAGTTCTGTTCCTCTAGACCAGCAATTCCGAGTCTGTGGGTCACAACCCCCTTTTAGGTCAAATAACCCTTCACAAGGGTCACACATCAGATATCCTGCATATTAAATATTTATATTAAAATTTATAGTTGCAAAATTACAGTTATGAAGTAACAATGAAAATAATTCTGATTGAGGTCACCATAACATGAAGAACTGTATTAAAGGGCTGTGGCATTAGGAAGGTTGAGAACCACTGTTCTAGAGAGCCCTGATGAATATGTACTTTAAATATTCTCACCACAAAATAAAACTGGCTTGTCTCTGAAGTCATGAAAATATTAATTATCTTATCAGTTACAATTATTTCATTACATGTACATATATTAAAAATCAGGATGTGTGGTTCGATACCATTGTAATTTTTAATTATACTTCAATAGAGGGAGGAAAAATAGGAAGTGGGAGAAGAAAGGAAGGGATAGAGAGAGAAGAAAAGGAGAGAGGTGAACTTGGGGGGAGCCTCTCATTTTTGGCCAACCACATAATCAGAGAACCATGACATTTTCATTTCAAGCACTCTTTCTTGTGGCTGCTGGGCAGGTGTCCCTATACAGTCTTCAGGTAGACTTTGAAGACTCTACCCCTAGGGGGTTCTAAAATACAAGGGAAGGTGAATTCCAGCCTCACCTAAAAGTTCTGTGAGAGAGCTGGGGTTGCTAGTTTGGAAAGTGTTGGGTCTCATTGACAATGGATAAAATTTGTAGAATTCTGAAAACCTCAAGTAACTGATCCTCTCAAACATCACAGATCCCCCGCCCCCTTTATTGGCAAAAATAACCTTGGCCAGCATCTTTGAGAAGACTCTAACTGGAACATGAAAAGCTTGTATGCTTACTCTAAGAGCTGTCAGCGCTCCGTCTTGATCTCCTGTTGCATGCAAACCTCTAACAAAAGTCAGATCCCTATAAGTTTCAGGTCTACCGGGTGGTGGACGTGCCAAGAGATCTGTGAGAGTGTGTAAATTTACACCACATATCCTCAGGGGAATGTGTGGAAATGGAAGCTGAAGATATAAACAGCTTTGAAGGGAGAAGTAATTTATGGGGCTGGTATTTTTATGAGTGCACTTAGCAAATTCTGGACTCACTGTGTTGTCCAAGTCATTAGCAATGGCTCTGGCTGTTCAACTAATTAGCAAAACTCACTCTTAATTGGGCTAAACAGAAGCTGTGGCAAAAGTGCCTTGATAACATGTAGATGAGGGAACCTAAAGCTTGAGTATGCAGCAATGTTCAAATGGACTTACTAGGTGTCCTCCCATCAATGAAGACCATATCAAGGTTATTCTGAAGGACTCTAGTGTCTTTTGGATCAGAAATGCAGATAGAAGGAGTAGTCATTAAAATATTTCCTAACTTCAGTTGCAACCATGAGATCTTGAGTAGCACTGACCAAGTAATGTCTTAAAGCTGTGTAAGATACACGTGGCAATAGCCATAGGCATAGACAAAAATCTAAAGTGGCCCTCAGAATGAAATGAGCTATGTGAGTCTTTTTTGTATTTTATTTTATTTATTTTTTAATTTAAATTTTTTCCAAGGTATGGTTTGTCTGTGTCACTCTTGCTGATCTGAAACTCACGATGTAAACTAGGTTGGCATCAAATTTAAGATCCACCTCTTGCTGTTCTGAAACTCATGATGTAAACTAGGTTGGCATCAAATTTAAGATCCACCTTCCCAAGTGCTGGGAGTAAAGGCCTGTGCCACTATGTCCAGCTTGAGTTTAAAATTTTTATATTAGTTCATCTAAAAACACAAATGGAAACAGCAAAGGCCACAAGTACCAAATAATCCTTAGCAGAACAAACATTGCTGGAGGTAACACAACACTAGACTTCAAACTATACAATGGTGCTATAATGACAATGACAGGATGGTGCTGGCACAAAACATGTAGACCACTGGAACAGAATAGAGAACCCATAAGTAAACCCATTTGGTTAGAGCTACTTTATTCATCAGAATTGGTAAATTCATTAAAACATGTATGGAGAAAAAGGCAGACTACTCAACAAATAGTCTTGTCAAGGCTGGATGTCAGCCGACAGAAGAGAAACTCAGATCTGCAATTGTATCTTAGACGAAAGTTAATTCAAGGTGGAACAAAGGCCTTAATCTAAAGGCATAAGTCCTCCTAACAGATTATCCAATATCCAGTGGTCAGTCCTGAAAACATAAACATAGACATACAGACAACACTAAATGCACTCAGCAGGTTGTATTTATACACACATATACACACAGAGAGATAGATATGTGTGTTTTATATTACTATATATTATATGTATCATATGTGTATATAAAATCCAACAATAATAATCAAAGAAAGAGGATATAAATTTGGGAGGGAGTGGAAGGAGAATGGGTGGGGCTGGAGGGAGATGAAACAAGCTGGCTTAGAAAGAGAAAGGGGAAATTATGTAATTACATTTTAACTAAAAATTTTAAAAGAGGCCACAGAAAGTCAACAACGGACACTAGGGCAATTGAAATTCAAAACAGGGCAAAGGACGGGAGCAGGACCTAGAAGCCGCAAAATGAGAGCAATCGATCAGCACACAGTTCTTAATTATAACTTTAAATAGCAATAGCCTCAACCTTGCGCTTGAACATTAACAGCCAGTTGAAGGGATCGTTCTAAGGTCTACAAGAAATACACGTTACCTTCAAAGGAAATGGGACCAGGAAACAAGCAGAGGACAGTATCAGAAAATCTGACAAAACAGACACTAAGTCAAAATTAGTAAAACAAGATTAAAGGAGTACAGTTCATCCTGGACACGAGAAAAAGCCACCCAGAAGACATTATAATCCTAAAATATACACGCCAAACTCGGACATACCCAATTTCATTTCCAAAATACTACTTGACTTCAAGCCAGAGATAGTATCACTAGTGTGTGATTTGAATATAAAAATAAACAAATAAATAATTAAAATATAGAAAAGGCCTAGTTATAAAAACCTAATGAATTCAACTGGTGTAAATGTCCTTGCTGAAAAGCTTGACAGCCAGTCTGAAGGTCATCCCCAGAACCCCCATGGCAGGAAGAATAAATTACCAACTGTCCTCTGACCTCCACACACACTGTGGCACATACACCCCCTGACACATATAGAACCCTCATATACACATACATAATAAATACAGGGAAATAAAAAAAAACTAAAAATATAAGTACAGGCAAGAATTTTCCAAACAAGACTCTAATACAAGGATTTAACAATCAGACTACATGAGTTTCTGTATGTCCAGTAAATTATTAGCAAAACTAGAAGAAAGCCCACAAAATGAGAGAAAAATCTTTTTTCAACTAAGTGTCAGGTGAGAAGTTAGCATCTAGACTACATAAATTAAACACCAAAAAAAAAAAAAAAAAATCACCTGATCACTAAATGGGCTAGTGAGATAGACAGACAGTTCTCAAAAGAAGAAACACAAAGTGCATGTAAGCTCTTTAAAGGGTGTTCATCAGCCTTAGTCCTCAGGGAAAGGTAAACCAAAACCACTCCAGGATTCTGTCTCATGCCAATTACAATTGCTGTCATCAAAAAGAAGACAATATAAAATTTGGAGAGGATGAGTAGGACAAAGGAATCTTTATTCCATTCTGGTGGGAGTGTAATCTTGTACAGTCATTATGGAAATCAATGTGGAAGTTTCTCAAAAACTTCATCATAGAACCCACCATTCAATCAGCTATACCACTCCTGTGCACATACCTACGGCAGAAATGTCTAAACAGCTATGGTAGTACAGCATCATTCACATTATCCAGGAAGTGGAACCAGCCTGGATGCCCATCAACAGGTGAATGAACAATGAAAATGTGGTGTATACACAACAGAATTTTATTCGCCTGCAAAGTAATGTAAAATTTACAGGAAAATGGAAATATCTGGCAAGTATCATATTAAACAACTTAACTCAGACTCAGGAAGACAAGAATCATGTTCTAATATATGAATCCTAGCATATGATGTTTAGGAAGATCTTTGATAGTAACATAAATATTATAGTTCCTTATGAGGTGATATATTGGTGTCTAATAAAGTTTGCCTGAAGATCAGAGGACAGAGTCAGCCAGAGATTTAGCCATAGAGGTCAAGGAAGGGTGACAGACGCCTTCAATCCTAGCACTCAGAAGGCAGAGATCCCTGTGGATCTCTGCGAGTTCAAGGCCAAATAAAGGCATGTGGTGGTGATGGCGGCATGAACCTTTAACCCCAGCACTTGGAATCCCAGGTCTCTGCTCTCAGTACTTAGAAACACATACACCTCTAACCCCAGCACTAAGAAGTTTGAACAAGGAAGTGAAATGGCTGGCAGAGAAAGAGATACAAGGCAGGAGGACCTGAATTGAGCTCTTCCCTTTAGGCTGAGGAGTGGCTGGGTGAGAAGTGGCTGTGGCTTCTTCTTCTGTTTCTCTGCTATTTCAGCTTTTCCCCAGTATCTGGCTCTGGGTTCTTTTAGATGACCAAGTAGGATTTGTGCAATACACTTAGATAAAACATGATTGGCAGTGCTCTGCTTTTCAACGTATATAACAGGGAAAACCTGCACCAATTCCAGGCTCAGGTCACTGCATAACTGCAGTCTTCCTTCACTCAAGAGGAGTCCCAGTAGCTTTGAGAAGGGTACTAGTAGTTGGTATAACTTTAGGGGTGGGAGGACACCCTGACCTTTAGGAGAAAAAGTAAGATCAATGTTAATCTGGAAGGGTACTGGATACCACTATCATCCGCTCCTTAGGAGGTGCCTCGGTGGGTCATATGGTACTGGCTCTGCATTGGGTTTGGGGATCTTGGGAACCACTTTGTAGTCAGATTTTTAAATGAAGTAAATAACTGAAAACTGACATGAATCAGATCACATTGGCTTCCTGATCCACAGAGTAAACATTTCCAAAAATAAGCTCTTAAAAATTATACATATAGGAAAACTAGTTAGAAAGTGGAAGTAACATATTATCTATTAAACCTTGATATTTATCATTTGTAGTAGATGGTTGTTTTCTGTGAATAACAGTCTTTTAAATTTTTAATCAGGCGGTAGTCCCAGTTAATGATGCTATTTCCATTTTAGACTATTTACTGGAAAAATTGCATAGTACTTGGCATGTGATACACAGCTATCTGCCTGGACAATGCTCTTTTTACATTCTATTAAGTATAAAATTCACAGAAGCAGGTTGTTTTCACCAGTAGGGGTCTTCAAACTGGCTTTCTTCTTTCCCAAGGAGCTCCATCTGCTTTTGGAGGGTTCGCCATCATTACTGTACAGGGACTTCGACTATCTTATCATTTCCCAGAATACCAGGATTGTGATATGAATGGCAGTGATCTGACTGGACTGAAAGTGTGCTAGATGCTATAAAATGGGGTATTAGAGCTGAATTCCACAGGAATTGCCACTTCAATAGACTTCTAGATGGGTTAACATTCACCTCATTTTGAGATATCTTTTACATTCATTTGAACACTATGTAAATATGCCACCTTTAAATAATGTACACAAGAGTCAGTTCTCAGATCTGAAGTTGCAAAACAAACACAGTGTCCAATTGGCCTTTTGGACACCAAAAAAATGCAGTGATCTTTGAAATATCTTCTGCAAATCCTCATACTAGAGATTGGCAGTCAGAAGTCTAAATGTCTGCATAAGTTGGGGTGTTATACAGTGCCTCTTACGAATACAAACAGTTCCTTAGAACTTAGAAAATAGCTATAACCTCCTAAGTAGATCACTGTTTTTCTAAAAATGGATTTTTGGCTTGTTTAGAACCCTGGGAAGGTGGTCAGTATAACTAAGTAACCATGAGATTTGAGGTTCGTATGGTAAATTAGAACCATCTACTGAAGTTTAGACAGGAATGTACCCAGTATATAGCTCATGGCTAAAGAAGTTTTGCATTTAGTAATGAACTCATGTATGTCCTGACAACACCTTATGGGAGAGAAGTTGTGAGTTGGTTCAGGGTTTTTCACAATCACCACCCCAGGAAAGACAGGACAGAGCAACTCAGCTCACCCCATAGGTGCATGTGGACAAGACTGTTCACTTGGAGGCAGAGCAGACAGAAAACAGGGCAGAACCAGCAGTGAGGTATACTCTTCAAAGCCCCAGGACAAATGACCCACTTCTGCAAGCCGGGCCCCACCCACCTCCTAAAGCTTTGAGGTCCTTCCAAAATAGCACCATTATCAGGGGACCATGATTATTTTGATGTTTATATCTTCATTGCCCAGAATGAATGGGTATGAGAATTCTGAAGAAATACCCTATGGTGAGATTACTCAAGGTCATCCAAGATAAAGAAGGTCTGAGTCTAACAGACTAGGTAGTAGGGCACATCACTGGAAGTCAATTCTGCCTTCCATTATATCCAATGATCATGATCTACACAGAGGAGCATCTACGTACTCAGTTCCAGAGGAGGGACAGAAGGATATTATCAGTCAAGCTTCTATCACTGTAGCCAAATAACTGAGGCAATTTACTAATAAGAGAAAAGGCTTGATTTGGCTTGTGGTTCTGAAAATTCCAGCCAATTGTCAAGTGACTATTGTTTTGGGTCATAGCAGAACATGGTAGTGTGAGGTACTTTACCAGAGTATTATACCCTGACTGAGGGATAGAGGTGGCCAACATGTAGAAAGGATATTCAATGCTTCCCCTTGTTCTAATGTAGTAACTTTGTCTTTAAAAACTTCGTGTCATAATGCTACACCCATAAAGTCTCACCTGCATAGGCAAGGACAACACCAATAGACATGCTAAGGTGGAAAAAGGCCTCAACCCTAGATAAACAATGAGAGACAATTAATGGATACTGAGAGAGGGAGACAAATGAACGTCAGCCTCGAAAGCATTTATATACATTATACAAAGTGGATAAGTTTTATATCAACAATTTAAAAAAAAGAGGCCATGAATTTGAAAAAGAAAAGGGTGTGGTGATATATTGTATATTTAATAAAGCTTGCCCGAAAATCAGAGGACAGAGCCAAACCAGTCCTGAAGATCAGGGAGTGGTGACCTACACCTTTAATCAGAGCACTCAGAGACAGGGATACTTCTGGATCTCTGAGTTCAAGGCCAAACAGAGCCAGGCTGTGGTGGCACACACCTTTAGCCCTAGCACTAGGAAATTAGAATGAGGAAGTGATAAAGCTAGGCAGAGAAGGAAGAGGCAGAAGTCCAGCCACTTCCCTTTCAGCTGAGGACTCAGAGACCTTCAGCCTGAAGATTCCTGAGGAGCAGTGATGTAAGAAGTGACTGTAGCTTGTTCCTCTGTCTCTCTGATCTTTCAGCTTTTCTCCAGGGTTTTATTAATAAGACCAAGTAGAATTTATACAAAAGGGGGCACCTGTAGGAGCTGGAGGGAAAAAAGATAAGAGGAAAATTATGTAATTATAATCTCAAAAAAAATGTAAAAGTATCTTCTCTGTCCCTTACTATTTTCTGTAGGGTGTACTATTAGTGAATAACATAATAATTTATTTATGGACGATCAAGGCAGGATTATGATGAACCAGAACAGGAATTGGTAGACATCTTTCTAAAGATCCTGATGTGAACAAGCTTAGCTTTGTGTGTCATGTGGCATCTACACTGCTCTGCTCTGCCACTGGCCACGAAGGCAGCCGTGGACAGTATGTCAACAACTGAACATGCATAGGAATCCATTTTCAAAGGAAAGTGGTGGGCTGGATTTGACCTGGAAATGATAGTTTGTCAACCCACAGAGTGGAAGATAAATATGCCTCAGAACATTTGTGGTGACTATTGAGACCTTGATTTCTCCTTTCGAGAAGGTAGTGAGAGGGCTGTTGCATTCTACTTTGCAGAAAAACATTTCTGTTTGCCATTGTTACTTTGGAGTTGAATTGTAGATTTGTGCAGCCCCAGCCAAGAGCAGCTGGTAGGGAGTATGAAAACTTGCTCATTCAGCTCCTAACCCAAGCCCTTTACTATGATTTCCTATACAGAAGAAACTAGAAAGTAAAAATGTGTTTCTAAGAATTCTTGGCAATTGAGGTTTTCCATGTGGCCTGTTTCTCCTAGAAGACAGGTTTATACAGACCCAGAAATGGGAGTGAGTAAAGTGGGAAGGGTAGCAAGTTCCAGGCCTGCACAGGAGCACCAGGCATGCACAGGGGCACCAGGCATGCACAGGAGCACCAGGCATGCACAGGAGCATCAGGCATGCACAGGGGCACCAGGCATGCACAGGAGCAGGAGTGCCAGTCCCTAAAGCCAAATTATACAGCTCAGACTATTAGAGTTGAGCAGGAAACAGCACTGGAAGGAAATGACACCAATGCTACTTTTTAGCCAGGGAGAGCAAATGCCCCAGATAGCCCTGCTGTCTACCTTTACCATCCAAGTTTCATTAACTGCCTGTCTTCCAGGAGAAGCAAATACTAATAAGCACTAATTTCGCGATATAAAGGTCTCTCTCTGATACTGTTTTAATGATTTTTCATTACCTAGCATCTAGTTTAATGCCCAGCATAGTGTCATCAGACATTAATTTTTAGTGAATTAAAGTTGCTGTCTTGTTATCCTACATAGACTAGAAAAGTACCTGAAAAATGCATAGCTAAAGAATGGTAGGGTCACTGTACCAATTTTATTTTTTCTACACCAGCCAACTTCTGGAATTTCAGCAAGGGGAGCGCATGTAACTAAGGAAGACTAAGGCTCCATTGGCAACCATCATATCATTCACAACCAAAGCCATATCTCCAGAGGCAGAGATGAACGCCCACACAATGGCCAGGGTGGGACAGTAGTAGCCATATTATTAGCCAGGAATAATGGTACATACCTGCAACTGCTTGTTTTATAGAAATTGTTAATAACTAATGATCATTTTAAGTTCTTTACCTGCAAAGCCCACATATTAGGAGGCATTTAATCTATATCTATTATGTAAAGGATACTTTACACCAAAAGTCTTATTGAATTTTCATCACACCAGTAAGTAGATGTAATTTAATCTTTGCAGACCACAAAAGTTGTGTTGTCTGAAACTGAGGAGTGAGACTGGCTGAGGTAAAAGCAAGAGACATTTTAGAAATGCTCCTCTCTCCCTCTCTCCCTCTCCCCCTCTCCCCCTCTCCCCCTCTCTCCTTCTCTCCCCATCTCCCATGGGCTCAGCTTGGTCCAGCTCCTCCAACTGGGAGATGTTCTGCAATGCAGTCTTTGCCTCACTAGTAACTTGTCTTGAACACTCAGTCTCAACCCGGAGAGTCTGTCCCTGACACCAAGTACTCCAGCTGATTTTACAGACCTGTTTGTCTCTGCATATATTGTAGTGGGATTATGTTGTTACTTCGTAAATAATTGTCCTGCCTACTGGTTTAATAAAAATGCTGATTTGCCAAAGGCAGACAGGAAGTGTGGGTGGGGGTACCAGACTAAGAAGAATCTAGGAACAGGAAGAACAGGGCAGAGATGCCAGAGAAGCCAGCAGATGCAGAGGACAACTATGCTGCTCTGAGAAAAGGTACTGAGCCACATGCTGAGCAGGATAAGAATCATGGGTTAGATTAAGGCTAAAAAGTTCGCAAGTTATATGCCTGGACCCCAGGTCACTCAGCATAAATTTAATATCAGCCTTTGTGTGATTATTTCATGCTAAGTGGCAGTGGGGCTGTGAGTAATTCCAAATCTTGGGGCCAGGCCTGAAAGTCTGGGCCAGAAACCTTATACAACAAATGGTGGCCCAATGTGGGTGATATCCACCCACATAAAGCTGGAGGAAGGTTAAAAAGAAGTTCTAGAGCACAGAATCAGAGCCAAAAACAGCTTCCAAGTTGTGTCTTTCACATGAGCCTTGGTGTAGAGATGCCCTGAAGTGGTGTGTGGGTTTGAATAAGAAATGCCAGGCTTTTGGAGTACAGCTAAAGGTCCAAACAGCCAGTTCCTGAAGTCTCACAGGACCCTCGATGTAAGCAACAAGCTATATATTATGGATTTAAGGTTTCTGTTTATACAGACAAAAAGGGAACAGAGTCAAAGAAGCTTCCTGATTCAGTGATAGTAGTAAAACACTTATAAGTCTTTTAAGAGGCCTTGCACTTAAATGGAATTCATGAGCAGCAGATGGCAGTGCTTTACTTGATAATTATATGGGCCCTAAAATTCCCCAGAGTGGTAATTGTGGGTCCTTGGCTTAAAAGCTAAATTCTATGAAGCTAGACTAGGAGCTGGGTGGAGCCAGCCATGCATCCTAGCCAAGCCTTTAATCCTTAGCCATACCTTGGCAGATTAAAGATGTGATCAGAAACAGAAGGAAATACAAGAAATCCTGTGCAATTCAGGAAGCGTGTGTTACATCACATGTCCCAAGCATGTCTCATCCCACTATGTCATGTGGCCCTCTGTTGTGTCTAGATGCAGCACAAATGAATCAGTCCCCTCTGTATCACACGGCTCTTGCAGTAATGGCCGGATTATGTAGTGTCTCTTCTCATGGTATCATATTTTAGAGAGATCTAAGGTTTCTTCTCAAGCTTTCTGTTATGGAATCTTGATTCCAAGTGCAGAGGTACTGAGGCAGTGATATCTTAAGAGGGATGGGTCCTGGGAGGATCATATCCAAAGGGATTAGTGTGGTGATAAGTTACATATTTAAAAAAATAGCCTGAAATATCAGAGTACAGACCAAGCCATGAAGGTCAGGGAGTGCTGGCCCAAGGCTTTAATCCCCAGCACTTGGGAGACAGAGATCCTCTGGCTCTCTGTGAGTTCAAGGCCAAACAGATCCAGGCAGTGATGGTACCCACTTTTAATCCTAACTCTAGAAATGTTGACCAGGAGGCAAAATAGCTGGGCAGGGAGAGAAATTCTTCCCATGTTGCCTGTGTACCCAGTCAGTCTGAGGACTTGTAGAGATAGGACCTGCTCTGTTTGGCCTAAAGAGTTGGTGAGGAGAGAATCAGCTGTGGTTTGTTCCCTGACTCTCTGGTATTTCAGATTTTCCCTAATATCTGGCTCTGGGTTTTTATTACAAGACCAAGTAGATATTGTGCAATAAAGTAATGCTGCTCTCATGGATGAGTGAATTCTCTTGACAACCTCTGATTCTCCCTTGGGCCCTCTTTTACCAGAATTCTGCTGTCTCTTCCCACAGGCTCCCACCAGGTTCTTCATCATGTTATCATACAGCCCCAAGAACCTCCCCAAAGGTCAAAGCAGTGACGTTGTCTGTCCTAGACTATTAGCCTCTAATACTGTGAAGGGTTTTTTTTTTATTATTATTATTTACTATTATTCTCTCATACATTACATCCCTACCACGATCTCCCAGCCCTCCACTCCTCATTTCCACCACTCACCATCCCTGCCCACAGATCCACCCCTCCTTCATTTTCCTTCAGAAAAGAGCAAGTCTACCAGGGATAGCAAGCAAACTCTGGATACTAAGTTACAATAAGAATAAGGTTCAGATGCTCATATCAAGACTGTATGAGACAACCCAGTAGAAGGAAAAGAGTCCCAAGAGCAGGCAAGAGTCAGAGACACCCCCACTCACACTTCTAGGAGTCCCCAAGACCACCAAGATACACAACCATAAAATATATGCAGAGGACCTAACTCGGACCCATACAGACTCCATGATCGTCACTTCAGTCTCCAAGAGCCCCTATGAGTCCTGTTTCATTGATTCTATGGGCCACATTCTCATGATGTGCTCAATACCTCTGGATCCGACTATCCTCCCTCCTCCTGTTCTGTGGGGGTCCCCTGGCTCTGCCTAATGTTTGGCTATAGGTCTACATATGTATCTGCTCCCATCAATTGCAAGAGGAAGCCTCTCTGATGACAATTGAGCTAGGCACTGATGTATGGCTATAGCAGAATATCATTAGAAATAATTTCATTTCATTTTTTTTTCCTATTCTAGTTCTCTGTGCTACCTAACCTCTGATTTCTGGCCAGCTAGGCAGTGTCAGGCATGGGCTCTCTTGGACAAGTCATTGGTTGGACACTCCTACAAGTTCTGTGCCTTCATTACTCCCGAACATCTTGCAGGCAAAACAAATTATAGGTTAAAGGTTTTGCAGCTGGGTTGTCCCAGTGCCTCCACTGGAAACCTTGCCTGGTTACAGATGATTGCCAGTTCACGCTCCCTATCTTTCCTTACTAGGAGTCTTTGCGAGGGTCACCATCATAGATTCCATAGCACAAATATTGTGAGTTTTAAAAAAATAAATAATTGAAAAAAAAAAAAACCTGTCTATTCTGCTGTGCGTGTGGTATGGTAGGTATACTAATAGTGGAAAACAGAAGAGCACACTATTGCATATTTCAGCTCACAGCTTCAGTTAGATCTTTACTGCTGTTCATGTGAAAGTGGAAATAAGATGTGTCTCCTGCAAGACAAGCCGGCCTTCAGACACAGTGTGATCCAATGAAGATGCTTCATCAGTGGAAAGAAACATAGCATTGGGGTTAGATCTGTGGGTCTTTCAAACTCCTCTAGTAAAAAAGCTAAGAATTCCCAAAACAGCTTTTGTACTACAAAGCCTTCGAATGGGGCTCTAGGAATCATATTGCGAACACTGAACTTTTATAAAAGCATAAGGGGTCACTACAGATTTTTTTTAAGTCACATTAAAACTCTATAAATACATAAGAGATGTCTGGTCGTGAAATTTCACTTTACTGAGAAAGCTTTCAGGACTTTCATCATTTGGACTATTTTACTTATAAATTGATTTTTACTTTGAATATACATATTTAGACAAAACTTGCACAAACGTGCAGCTTTTCTTTTCCTTTTTGGTTAACTTTTAAATTTTCTTATCTTCCTCCTACATGTATCAGCCACAGCTCCAAGTCAACAGCCTAGTTGACACCCTTTCATGTATTAATACATCTGCATAATTCTACCTAATCCTGTACTGTGTGCGTTACTCATTATGGGAAGCCTTCTTAGCGGCTGTCTTACAGGAAGAGATTTTAATCACTTAGGGCCTCTGCATCCTGCTTCTCTCTCACACAGAAATTCCTCCAGCCCTTCTGGAGTTCGTTCTTTAAGTGAGTGTAGAGCATTCTCTGGGCTGTAGGTAGTGTGGAATCTGGTCCTACTGTAGCTATGGGAAAGGTCCTCTTCCCGTGAGCCACTAGAGAGCACCCTGAGAGCAGTATTGGGGTGAGCAGCAGCCAGCTGGGGTGAGACTTGGAGACACATTCTCAGCCTTCTTCCTCCTCAGCTGAAGATGCAGTTTTCCCCAGCTTCTCTCCCAAGCCTTGTTCAAGAAGGGGACCCAGGATTGACAGGCTTTCTCCAATCACGAGTTTACATACCATTCCAGTCACTGGGTGTGGGTGTGGCAGGTAGCGGGGTGGGGGAGGGTAGGTGACAGACTTTCTCAGGGTTTCTTATTCAGGAACCCCACTATTGTTGACAGACATAGAGGAAATGTCTTGTCAGAAATGTCCTGAACTACACAACCAATGAAAAGAGGCCCTGTCACTACTGCCACTGCAGTGCCACAGCTCAGGAGGATTAAAAAAAAACCCAATGAGCAGGCTAAAAGTTGACATGCATTACCTCATTTGATATTCACGGAAATCCCATGATATAAGCACAATTTTTGTAGTGTTATACAAATGAACTTGTTATATAGAAATGACAAGTCCACACATCAACACAGATCTCAAAACATGACATCGGTTTTCCTTGTGACTCCTTAAGTAGGATACTGCCAAGACCTCTCCTGCATCTCTTGGAACGACCTGAACCATTTCAAGTTCAGCACAAATTCCATATATTTTTGCAAAGTCACACAGCAATCTGGTGAGCTTGCATTTGCTCTCCCTTCCTGTCCTGGGGACCCTCTTCCACTTTAGGGGACATCCTAACTTCAACCAGTGCTCTGTAAGACCAAACCCTCCTGCAACAAGTGAGTTTTCACATGGCTCTATCTGAGACTTTCCCCAGGAAACTACTCTTTCCATCTTAGGATAATATGACTTACTTACCTAACTCCTCTGGAGAAAAAAAAAAAAAAAGTTCTCAAGCCAAGTCTTATACTGTCTCACAGTATGCAGGCTGGCATATGGCAGGCCTTCAGTGTAAGTTCATAAACAAATGAATAACTGGAAGAATTGTTAGGGGTCTCTCTGAAAGAACCAGGGTCAAACTATATTTCTAATGACATAAAATATATAAAGAAAAAGGCACAGATTTCGGTTGTTCCTTTCAGAGAGGATTTCTGTGACAAATTCATTTACCAAACCTATTCAGCAAATAAAGAGCCCCAGGCTTTGCTCTGCAGCCTGTGGACCCAAGTTCTGACATACTGAAGTGTGTGCTGGACTATTCACACACAGCTCGCTGGCTGCTGGTGGGAAAAAAGGTTCAGTTCTTTATTAAGAGCAAAAATACTCTCAGATCTGCTCTTACATAGCAGCCATTAAGGGGATAAAAAGCCGAAAAGTCCCCTTTCATCAGAAAAGTTTGTGGTAATCATGGACATTGTGTTTCTCTTCAGAAACACAAACAGAAATTGGCTTTCTTTGGAACTGCTTATCATTTACTTTCCTTTCCAGAGAGAGTATCTGTCTTCCTGGGAAAAGGATTGACGACCCAGGGCCACAATTGCTAGTGTTTTTTCTCATGTGCTGTTTTCTTTCTGTGAACTCTGAGACACCACTAATGAGAATGCCCAATTATTACATCTGTTGACCATAAACAGGCTTTGCTTCCCAATAACACAGCCTCCTCTGGCCGTTCACTCTAATGAGAAACTGGGTAATTGAGAAACATTTAGTCAAGGAATATAGTTGAAGGCTTTGAGCCTATGTTGAACCTACAATACGAAACACAGATTTTTTTTTTTTTGATGTTGTAAGTCTAATCCGATTTATTTTATATATGAAGAAAAGCTCATAGAGTATTTTTTCATTTGCCAAATCCTGAGTATATTTGTACATCAAAGAAGCAGATATCTAGGGGGCTTTAAATATCATCCCCTTCAAAACAGGAATAGCTATATTCTACTCATCCACAAAAGTCAACCAGTCACTGCTGCACGAATAAAGGAAACTTGGGGTTAAATCTCTGGGAAAGATATTAGAGAAGAAACACCACAGTCAGATCTCACCCAGCTGTCTTTCAGCTCAACCTCACTCCTCTTGGCTTCTGCCTGCTATTGTCTTTCTATATCTGCCTTAAATACTTTCTTCGCTCAGTTAAGGTGTGGCCCCACCACTGCCTGCCTAGGAGCCTGGAACTCCTTCTGTAAACTAAAATGATCTCAAACTTAGATTGAATTAAGGGCATAGGTCACCACTCCCAGGATATTCCCTGTGCTGGGATTAAAGGTGTTCATTACCACTGTCTGATCTTCCTAGACTGACTGTGGGTAGATTACTCTGACATCTCGGGCTGTTTTTATTATATTTGAAAATATCCCCACAAGTCACCTTCTCGGATGTTTCTGGGGTGCTTCTTCCCGCTAGCCCTTGGCTCAGTTGGTTTCCTTGAAGCTCAGAAACTATTGTCTTAATTTCTTCTACTGTCAACGAGAGGTTTAGCTTTATGTCCATTTACCTTCTCCACATCAGAAGGAGGGGCTTAGCTAGTTCTTCAATTGAATCCAGACTCTTTTTTTCAAGATTTTTTGTTTGTTTGTTTTTTAATTATATGTACACATGTGTACATGTCAGTGCTGGCTTTTATTTGCACACACCACAATTCCTGTGTCACTTCATCTGCCTGGATGTCCTGACCTTTCCCACATTAACCCTCAAAATCCACCTGAGGTCCTCTGTAAATGATCTCCTTATCTCCATGCTGATTCACTCTCCTGAGGACTATACATACTCCCCTAAAACTGCAGCTGCAGAGAGTGGAGGGGAGACAGGAGCAATATTCAGGAGACTTCTAAACATGAGCAACACAGGACCCACTCCTGAGCTACCTGAAACACCACAACAGGGTCTGGAGTCTGGACTCTAATAAACTTGATAATACTGCAAAGCACTCTTCTTCGATGGTTTAATCTTATATATACTTTGGTGTGTGTTTAACACTTTTAGACTAGAAGAATTCTGACTAGTCGTTATGATTTTATTGAGCAAAACAGAAACAATAGTGTGGAGGTCCTAACACAGGAGAGACTGTGCCATAGCCTTGTCTGTATCTGGCTGAAATTGCCACTCTTCATTATTGATCGAAGTTGGGTGAACAAGATATGTATACATTCCAGAAGAGGGCCAAGGTTAGTTCTGCTGATTTTTGTACATCATTTGGAAACTGCTCCTTTGCACTCTAGTCTCCTATTAGCCATAAAGTCAAGGTCTACCTCTCATTCCCCTAAAAACTCTGGTATCAAGTCCAAACCCTGAGACTTTTTGATAATTTTACATATTTAAAAAATAGGTCAAAAGCATGTTTGCAACAGACCATTTTCTTCAGAAACCTCCCTGCCTATTATAAATCATATAATCATAGAAGTTTATTTTAATTTGCTCTCCAAAAATGCTTTTGGCATCTGTTAATGTATCTCAAAATGTGGTCCCTGGGCCAAGCAGCCACATTGGCGTTACATTCTGTATACATGCGTGTGCATCCATTACAGAGTCCTAGGCCTAGCCTACAAGATTTGACTCTCCTCTCTCACTTTAGGGACTGAGAGAGTCCAGAAGATTCTTAAGAGGACCACATTAGTGAAGTGTCTCATCGTATGGTTACTCCAGTTTAAGGTCCTTAAAATTAGCCACTAACCACAAAATAAGGAAAAAAGTGGGCCCTTCCCAAATGTCCAATGATCCAAATTCAATGGGAAAAAGTCCTAGGAAGACAGAGAAGCAGCTCAGCAGAAACCCTGGAGAAATTTCATTGTGCAATGATTCCAAATCTCTGAGCACCACGGCTGTTAGAATTGAGATCCAGACATTTTCCAGTGGTCACTTTGGGAAATGGGAAAGGGGGTTTGGGAGACGCTTCCACAAAGCTGCCACTTATATAAGGAGGCACCAAACACACACCTAGGGATCCAAATCAAGGCATGAAAAGCAAGTAGAAGAAGGAGGGTAGATACATTTTAGAAATCTTTAAAAACCAAGAATAGAGGTGTATATTCTTCCCAGCTCTATATCTTAGTGGCTTTTTGTTGCAAATGTCGCATCATCACATAGACTGTAAATTATAAAAAATAAAATGGGGGGTTCATTTTGGATCACATTCGTGATCTAAAGCAGAAGGGCTGCAGCTGACGATGACTTTTTTTTTTTTTTTTCCTGGCAGAGACGTAGACCAGCATAGAAAATCATGTGCTGGGAGACAGAAAACACACAAGAGACCTAGTCAAAGTGGGTTTTATAGAAAATTGTCCTTAAAATAATCCATTCACCCATTAGCTACACTGTTGTCTGTTCTTTCATATATAAAAGCAGAACCTTAATCAGTTGCTCAAGGTCCCTCCTGGTCCCATCTCTTACTGTTCCACAATAGAGATTAAACGTGAGGATGATTTACAGGAGAGACAAATCATACTTAAGCTAGTGCACTTCTTGAGGAGGAGCAGGGAGGGAAAGGAGGAAAGAACAATAAATTCATGCTAAAAATGCTTGGAAAAAGTCATAGGAAAACATTATTTTTACTTAAAAGTAACTATATTATATGTAAGTATCTATGTATACATGCATACACACATATATATGTATGTGTGTGCATATGTATTGTGTGTGTGTGTGTGTGTGTGAAGTGATACAATTTGAGGTGACAGTGCTAACCCTAGGAGCCATAGAGGTCATGGGTAGCGTCCCTTTGAGTTGTATTCCAAGGGAGTCACAGAGACTTTCAAAACAACATAGGCTGTCGCTGTTGTCCTTGCTTGCATCCTGTTAGTGATGATACCACACACTTTGGAAAGAGGAATCTATCTGGAGCTGATCTGGGAGCCTCCTCTCTGAGTATCAGAGGATATTATGCAAACTGCCAAGGGAGACCTGAGTCCTGCCCTACTATGAACTACACAATGACCAGCATGGCAAGACCCTCCCAAGGGTTTCGTATCAAATTATCACAAAACAGTGGCACCTTGGGGACCACCAGCAATCTAATTAGTTTTAAGATCCATTCAATAGGAGGGACTTTGTGCCTACTACTACTGTAAAGCTAGCCTGTTACCCATGGCATGGCCGGTGGACTCACAGCACCTAGAGAACCTACTGCTGCCCCATTCTTAAACATGAAATCTCAGCAACAAGCTTGCCTACATCAGATCTGCACAATGACAGCATCAGTTGACCCGCCAGTATGTATGGGGAACCTCACAAGGCCCCACCCATACATGAAGAGCTACGGGCAGTTGATGGCTATAGAGAGAAGGAGAATCAGTCTTCTCTGGGGACAAGCCATTAGTATATTATTCAACCCTAAGCCTTCAGTTATAAACACATATATCTGTGCCAACAACACCAAACGGACTAAGTGTGATATATTTATATATGTACATATGTGTGTGACAGTAATTAAAATATAAGAGATCACAAATTTGAGAGGGAGTTGGGGATGTCAGGGGAACTGGGGGTAAAGAGGGATGGAAATGGCATAAATACAATACTCATGTACTTAAAAACAATAAGTTAAAAATAAGATAAATATAATAGTATAATAAACTATATGGCTGCTTGTATAGTCAAAAGCTAGAGCCTAAGTCCAGACAACAAGCAACATAGTTAACAAGAATGCTCAATGCCGAAGAGTCTGATGGGTAACAAAAGATCTAGGGAGGAGACAAGTTATCATCTTGAAGCATATACTGTATTCATCCCTGCAAAGTGTCTGATGTTAGAAAATGGGGCCTGGGGGTGTTATATGAAGTTTCTGGCCTGTCTGTCCTGTGGTTGAGAACCACAGACCTGCAGACCCACAGACTTACAGTCCCACAAAAACACAGACACCTACATTAATCTTATGCTGACTGACCTTGGGCCCAGGCATATAACTTGTTAACTCTTTACCCTTAAACTAACCCATGATTCTTATCCTGTTTAGCCATGTAGCTCAGTACCTTTTCTCAGAGCAGCATAGTTGTCCTCTGCATTTGCTGGCTTCTCTGGCATCTCTCTGGCATCTCTGCTCTACCTGTACCCAGAGTTTTCCCAGGCTGGTAGCTCCAGCCACATTTCCTGTCTGCCTTCAGCCAATCAGCATTTCAGCATTTCTATTAAACCAGTAGGCAGGACAATTATTTACAATGTAACAACATAATCTAGGGGTGGGGGGTGCTACCTAGCAACTGCAGTACCTATAAATGTTATGAAAGAGGGAACTCACATATTTCCAGCTGATGCTTGCTTTTTTCTGTATAATGTATTAGAATCACAGATGATTTTTTTAAGGTTGGTGGTATGATCAAGATACATTATATTTATTTATAAAATTGCCAAAAAATAAATAAAATACATTCTTTAAAAACTATTTTTCTTGAATCTAAATTTCTTTTATACACTTTTAATTTTACTGCTCTATAATTTAAATGGGAGGCTTGAGGTGGGTTAAAGGTACGTGCAGACCTATATAAAAAGCAATTTTTATAATGATCTATATGAGAACAGTAATCCTAAAACTAGGATTCTTGTGATTTTAAGGAGTACTATCATATCGCAACTTGCAGCTAAATAAGAAATATAAAGATTTATGAAGGAAATTGGAATTTAGGAAACTCAGAAACAATGACAACTTTTAATGTAATGTTAAATAAACTTCTGAGATTTTATCTGAGTAAAATATTTTAAGAAGAAAGGAAGTCAAAGCAGCAGCAACAGCTCTTATGAGCTATAGAGAAGCTTCTGAACATAGAACTGGAACAATCAACACAGCAGGGGAATAAAAAAGGAAAGGCAAAGTCTAGATAAACTCTGAAACCCAATCTCCAACATGAGTGACTGTTTTTAAAAACAATAAATAATAAAAAGAACTCTGTAGACATATAGACTGAAACAGTGTCTTAGCCTACCTCCCCTCCCCCAATGTTAATGAAAATGAACTTCATATAAAAGTGAGTGACGCAGGAGGATCAAGGTTGAAATCTAGATAAGGTTTTTCCAAGAAAATAAAAAAAGGCACAGGAAATGCCTTTAAAAATGCCATAAATAATGAAAACGCGCCCAGAGTAACGACCCATAGCACATAAAATCTTAACCTGATCTTAAGGGTTTTCTTATGCTGTGTTTATGCATGCATATGGATGCCATGGGACAAGGGTGATTGAGAACAGCTTTAGAGAGTCAGTTCCTTCCTAGCCATGGGGCTGGGGACTGAACTCAGGTCGCCTGCATTGTACCGCAAGTGCTAGCCCATCACACCACCCCAACCTGATATTTTAGTGTAAGCTAGTGGAAATTTTACATAGTACATTACATGAAAGAACAAAATAGATCAAAATTAGGAAGGAAAACTTGGATATCAGATAAACTAAAGCCAAAATTTGAAATCTTTTTAAAAAAAAAATCAAAAATCTAACATATCAAACATAAGTCACTTCTCAAAAGAAAGTACATGCTCAAAAAAATGTAGACAGATGCTCAGTGTCAATAGTCATAAAGACAAAAATGAATATGTGGGAGGGTGGATATCCATCTACAATCTAATAATTTAATCCCTAAATAGTTTTCTAAAGAAAGCCTCACAAAGGTTTATATGGAACTAGTTTGAGGCCTGAAACTATTTTGGGAGTTGAGAAGTTTCTAAACCCCCAAGGCCAAGCATCCAGCCCAAGTGCCCAAGGTCCTGGGTAAACAAAAGACATTTCAACTCAGCCATAAAGTATCTTTTTCCCTAAGATAATTAATCAGCCAGCACCTGCACCGAACAGCTAGCCATAGTAAAGAAGCTCGCCCTGGCCTCCTCCCCACCAATCTGATAACAGCATTTTTCTTTAAATGTTGTGTGAGGAGCTGAGTCTAGCTGTACAACTGCAACAAACCGTGCATTTGCCTTCAGAGTGTGTTTGATTCTGGGGATCTTTCTGGGGGTCGCTGAGACTGGCCAGAACAGTTTATATATAAGCATTTTTATCGTAGCTTTAAACCATGATGGACCAAACCTGTTCATTAAAAAAAGGAATCAAACAAAGATGGTATACTTTCCAATTTATGACATACTATATTCTAGAATAATCTTGAAAAGCATATGGAGATAAAGAAATCAAACCCATGACATTATGACCTATTTATTGTTCTTAAGTTTTAAAATGGGCATGTGCGGGTGGAGAGATAACCTATGGCCTGGAGATGTGGTTTAGTGGTAAAATGCTTGCTGGCAGGCACAAGGTCATGGATTTGAGAACTGATGCCAGAGTACATATGTATGATCTGGGTATAGTAGAGAGCTCCTAGAATCTCAAGACACAGAAAACAGAAGCAGAAGGATGGTTTTGAGTCCAGCCTGGGCTTCATATTTAAGACCCTGTCTCAATAACAGAAACTAAACCAAACTTTAAAAACAGGGAAAAAAACAGACCTCAAAAAATTATCTAAGCCAACACAATTCAGAATGATTGTTACCGCTTAAGAAGAAAATTTACTGGGACAGAAAGGAACTTTCTAGAATGAGAGAAATATTCTCTATTAATTTGCAAGGTGATTACACAAGTGTGTACTTAGGTGAGTTAGGATTAAATTAGTCCATTTTCTGTTGCCACACACCAGGTAAGTTTTCAAAAAAAGAAGTTTATTCTTGCTCATAACCTGAGTCTAAGGTCAAGAGGTTACATCTTGTGATGGCCCCCATGCTAGCAGATTCCCAGGCAGCTCAGGACAGCACATGGGGACATGAGGAGCTTATGGGATAGATACCTGTCTTTTGTTCCTTTTTCCAGTTCTAACAAAGCCACCAACAATCCACACTGGGGCTCCATGTTGATGACCTTACCTACCCTAATCCCCTCTCAAGTCCCTTTTTACAAATACTATATTGGGATAAAATTTCTTGTAGTGCTTTGAAATGGGCATTAAACTTCAGTATGAGTTTCTGAAATGACAAATCCTATTCAAATCATGTAAGGAATTTACAGGATCATCCCTAGAGGTGGCGTCTTACTAGGGAGACTCATAGGGCACAGAATACAGTCATACTAGAATACAGTCATAGTAGTAGTTACAATTTAGTACATTAAATATACAGAGAAAAGTAAGAAGGTTATTGGACTGAATTTGCATAAACTAGATTCAAGACTCCAAGTTTCCTATCTCAGTTATGAACACAAGATGTTAATCCCTATAGTGAAAAATTATAGCATGTCAAATGTTGACTTCCCAGAAAGCGAATGTTAGAAACACTGTTACAATGAGGTTTCTGACCCCATCTGGCCAGAGGTCCAGACCCACAGACCTGCAGTCCCAGACGCTTAGCCGCCTGCCGCTGCTTAGGCCCCCAAAAATGACTCAGATGCTTATATTAACTTCATGCTGTTTGGCCAATGACTCAGGCACATTGATAGCTAGCTCCTTCATCTTAACTCATCCCATTTCCATTAATCTGTCTGCCACGTGGCTCACCTGTGTTCCTTACATGTTTCTTCTTTGGGCACCTGGCTCTGTCTGTCTCTGACTCCACCCTCCTCCTCGTACCCATGCTCTGATTCCTCTGCCTACCTCTAAGGTGTCTGCCATGGCCAAAATAGTCCTTTATTCACAACATATAGGAAGACATTTTCACATCAAAACACATTGGCGAGGTTTTCACTAAGAGTCAATCATATGGGTAGCCTATCTATCAGCTACCAAAATCTGAGACTCCCAAGAAAAAAAGTACTCAGCATAAATGTATTGTCTGTATGAATACACCAGAAGCCATTATTACCAACCAGTAGGAACTCATAAAATTCCAGGCCCCAGACACAGGTCAAGGACCAACCCTGTCAGCATATCTTCCTAGAGACAGCAGTCAATGCATCTATATTGAGTCTTTTCTGTTCCATAATAAAACTTTGCCAAGCTGTCCACTAGATTGCTCTCTCACCCCCTCTTTGGAACTGTATGTGTAGGCTACATATCAATTCTAAAAAGTTTAACTGTTACAATATGAACTGCTGATTCACGGGTTCTACTTTATGATCGGGTTGCAGTAGGTAGATAGATTAACAAGAAAAGCATATTGATATTAAAAACCTACAAGCAAAGCAAATTAAAGGGGCTCTGCTTCCTCAACTTGTGCACAATGCAGCCAGCCATCTAATGGCTGTACGGGATCCTGCCTTTGGCAATGTTACATAATAGAGAAAGCAAGGGATTTGGCCTGGGGCCAAATTAGTTTTTAAATGGCCATCAATTATTTTCTAGTTAGGTCATAATAATTAAGAACTTTGCCATCTCTGAGCTCCAGCTTTCTATCAGCAAGATAGAGGTAGAATAATTATGAGGAAAATGTTGTAAAGGTCAGGTGTAATGACACATACAACAGCTGCTCAAAACTGCTAAGTACCTTCCTAAAGGAAAGAAAATCCCAGAAGACAAAATGTGTAAGATTTCTCATAGAGGTAAACACGTGACATCCCAACAAATCAGAGGTGGGGACGGAAGGAATGAGAGTTCAAAGCTAAGTTGGGCTACATGTCAAGTTCAAGGCCAACCTAAAGCATATAGCTAGATGTTCTCTCAGTGAGAAAACGATGAGAAATGATGTGACCTTCCCATGAGACAAGAATGAGAGGTCACTGTGGCCTAATCCGAGCAACTAAAGTACTTAAGTACAGCTGGAAACTAAATAGTAATAAGAATTTCAGGGGCTGGCAAGATGGCTCAATGGTTAAGAGCACTGGTTACTCTTCCAGAGGTCCTGAGTTCAACTCTCAGAACCCACATGGTGGCTCATAACCATCTATAATGAGATTTGGTGCCCTCTTCTGACAAGCAGGCTATACATGCAGAGAGAACACTGTATACATAGTAAGTACATGCATGCATCTTTTTCAAAAAAGATGTCAAGATTTGGAGATGGAGAGAAGAGCCTTAAGACCAGGAAAGAGGGGGTATAAGTCAGCTAACTAGATTTGACTTGGGTCTGTGCCTGCACCTTTGCACACCTACACAGCTTGTCATCGCTAGCCTGTCATGTCATCACTAGGGCTTCAGACAAAATACCATGTAGCTGTGTAACAGGTAACACACTGTGCTCTTCCAATCTGAAGTTAAGACAGATGCCATAAAGCAATGTGGAACATGGATGTGACTCCCTGAAACAGAATAACTTCTAAAGAAACATGGACAAACATATGAGCTTTCTTTTGTCTGTTGCAGTCAAGCCCACCCCCACCCCCACTGCCCCCCTTACAGCTTCCATGTATTCAATGGATCAATAGACTTTCCTTGAGTCCATAGTCTCTGTCAGGCCCTGTTGCTATGCCCTAAATGTGAAACGAGACCTCTAACTCTGCAGTGATCAGAAAGACTGTGAAGTGTGTGGATCACAGTGGAGAACACCAGCCTTTGAGGACAGGAGATGCACAGAGGGCTCAGGATCACCCAGGAAGGAGTCGTTCTGAGTCTTCAGGGCCAGATTTCTGTGTTGTGTGCCACTGCTGACTGTAGAGCTAAAGGATGCTAGCTCCTTTCCACAACTGGCTAAATGAAAAGCGACTAGGTTCTAGACTAGGTCAGAGTGCCCTCTACTGAAACAGGAAGCCAGAATTAGATAAGGAAAAAAATAGTTGGAGCAGAAAACAGTAAAAGACTTATTGTTATACTTGGTTTTGTTAGTGTTGGGGTTTTTATGCTGTTGTTGTTGGGGGTTTTATGCTGGGTTTTGTTGCTTTGTTTTTTTAGTAGGAGTAAGAACCTCCTCTTTTAACAACAACCCATCAAAAACCATCACTAGACACTTATTAAGATGAAAAGCAATGGAGGACCATCAGATGTCAATATCACAACGGCAAAGCAGAGTCATAATGAGCATCTAAAAGCTTCCCAGGTATGCTGGTAGATTATCAAAACCTAAAGTGTGTTAACCTGGAGGCTGTGACACGAGGGCCACACAGTTTACCCTCTGGGAAGCTAGTTTCTGTTTTCACTCTCTTTGAATAAAAAGAAATCCAGGCTTGAAAATATTGAGGAAGCTAAAAAACATACATGTCTCTAAGCCTCAAAGACTGCGCATACAGGTTTCCAGTTCTATGATGTTCTGGAAAAGGTAAGCCTTTTTTAGGGGACTAGAAGGGGCAGAGAGGTAAGCAGGCAGAGAGTCAGAGGGTCTTTAAGACAGTGGACTAATTTTATAAAACTATAAAGGTGGCCATATCTTGTTTTGTGTGGTCAAAATCTACAGGACAAATAAGGCCAAAGCACAGCCTAAGGAAAAGCACATACAGACTTTGGCCACTGTGATGCATCAACACAGGTCTGCCCTGGGGCCAGATATTGATAAGGAGTCTGGCAGTTCTGTGATTGGTGATTTGGAACATGGAGGAATTCTAAACTATCTGCTCAGTTTTTCTATAAACTTTAATTCATTTGAAAAAACATATGGTTTTTTTTTTATTTTTGTTAATTCATACCATCATAAACCCAGGCCTCAAAAGGCAAAGTTTTATAAAAAACAGTTTCCTTGCTATCTAAAAAGAACATGAATGTAAATGTGTATGTGTGTGCAAGAGCACATGTGTGTTCATACGTGCCTATGTGCATGTATGCATGTGTGTGCATGCATGTCTGTGTGCACACATGTGTATGTATGTGTATATGTATGTTTGTGAATATGTACATGTGTATGCGTCTGTGTGTGTGTGTGTGTGTGTGTGTGTGTGTGTGTGTGTGTGTCTGCATGCACAGTTCTATGGCAGGAAGAATCTCAACAAAAGCTATTTTATTTCCCTCTCCTTGCCTAATCTCTGTCCAAGAAACAACCTATGGGGACAGTTGTTGCACAAATAAAGGAAACTCAGAGTCATATCTCAGGGAAAGGCTGAGATATCAGAGAGTAAACACCACAGTCAGATCTCACCCAGCTGTCTTCCAGCTTCCTCAGCCTCGCTCCTCCTGGCTTCTTCTGCCTGCTCTGTCTTTCTATGCCTGCCTTAAATACTCTCTTCACCCAATTGTTTCACATTCAGGTTAAGATTAAAAGTGTGACACCACCAGGGCCTGCCTGAGAGCCTGGAACTCCCTCTGTAAACTAAACTGGCCTGAAACTCAGATTTGCTGGGATTAAGGGCATAGGTCACCACTCCCAGATATTACCTGTGACTGTGATTGAAGATGTGAGTTACCACTGTGTGATCCTCCTAGACTGACTGTGGGTAGATCCCTCTGATATCTCAGACTGGTTTTTATTAAATTTGAAACATATCCCCACAGACAATAACGAGTGTTATTTGTAGTAGTAATTGGTAGCTGTGACTGCAAAGAAGTGGAAGCATACATTCATAATCACAACAATCTTAAGCTTTTTAAATAATGTATTTCTGTGTGAATCGGTGTTTTGCCTACAAATATGTCTGTGTGAGGGTGCCAGATCCTCTGAATCTAGAGTTTCACAGTTGTGAGCTGTCATGTAGGTGCTGGGAACTGAACCCAGGTCCTCTGGAAGAGCAGCCAGTGCCCTCAATCTCTGAGCCATCTCTCCAGCCCCAGTCTTAAGCTCTTTTTGCTTGTTTATTTTGCTTTTTGAGATCCCATCATGTAGCCCTGGCTGGTCTGGAATTTGGGGTACTCCCCTTACCTCTGTCTGTCCTCAGGGGCTGGGATTACAGCCATGACTCTTATTTTCAACATACGTCCTGAATGCCATTTAAAAAATAAGGTGATTGCTTAAATGAGGTATCCATCTCCCATCGTGTGTGTTCCACCTGCTGGTGGGCAATGTGCACAGGACAGACATGTCGGCTCTAGGAAAGGGAGAAGACAAAAGAGTTTCACAGAAGTTGAACTACCCTTCTCAGAAAAGTTTTAAGATCACTGGCAGGCAGACAGGCAGCATGCCAAAGTCAGATTCTCAAGGGGTTCCAGTTGTGTACCTATTCTAAGAGGTTTCTGGGAGAAGAGTGGGCCTGTATTGCAAGTTAATAACAGGCTTAGTTAATCTGTGTCCTATGCTATGAGACAGAGTTTGGGAAGCAGAAAACACCATGCAAAATTCCAGTATTTATCTGTAGGATTGCTTTATGTCGTCTTAAACCTTTATTCACTTAGAATTAACTTCAACAAAATGGAGCCTAGATTTTTGAAACAATATAGTTAATAAATTTCCAAAACCATCCCAAGAGGCACACTATAGTCATTTACTTAACTGGCTCCAAGAATGAAGTAATTAACAGTCTTAGATTCTTTCTAGGCCCTTTAATTATGAAGTGAGGCCTAAATATTTCATCATCCCTGCATGATTAGCATGCCAATACAGATGAAAAGGGACAAGGAGGCCTATAGGGAACAGGTGCGGAGTATTTTACATGCACAATAAACATCCCCAGCTACCATGAGTCTGGACAGCTGGTAGAAATTTTGTAATAATGAACATCTGGAACTTAATTTGCTACATGTAGTAGAAATGGCTCCTCTAAGAGCATCTCTACTTTATTCAAAGCAATTTGCCGTCTTATAATCTGTTCACACCCTCTACCCAGCCCCTTGGAAAATAATTTCCACAATGTCTTCTGTAACAACCCTTTGAATGTCTTGGTTTTGCAAAATAACAAGTGGATGTATTTCAAGCAGGGCTGTTTCCATTACAGCCTTTATCCCACTGATGGGTTCGGGCTTTATAAGTGACTTCAGAAGACTGTCCAGCTTCATCATCTGGCCATGGCCTGTGGATCTAAGAGTATATGTGACGGCACAGCAGGAAGTGGGGAGGTGACCAGGCAGGGAGTTCACTTGTGTTCTGTGCACAGTGTTCCTTTCCTGTACGAATGGGCTTTTGTGATCACTCTGTTTACACTTCCTGTGACTGCTCACACCATTGCAAATGGCTGCTACCAATAAGCACCCTAACCTTTCATTTGAGACCAGCCTGTACTTCCTGAAGATAACAGTGGCTTAGATTTTAGCACAATGGAAAACATATCCCAAGATCTTTCTTGGACAGTCAGGATATTTAAAGAAAATGAAACAGGCAGACTTTCAATAAGATAACATTTCATTTTCTTTCCCCCGTATCCTTAAACATGGCATTAAGAGGAAACTATTCAATAATATCAACTCTTATTTAGTCTAGTATGTGGCTGCATTCGCTCTGTAACTGGTGGGATACCCACAGGCTGAAGCTGACATTTATCCCTGGGTGTGCCTTTCAGGCTTTTCTAGGCTTAGCCTTAAAGTTTCATGGGCAATAGCAAGCCTTAAGTAGTTCCCAGAATGACTTCCCCTCCCTTAAAACATCCTGGAAGGAAATGTCAGTTGGAAATCCCCGTCAGCATTTCCGACCATTGCTAGGGCACAGCTCAGTAAATGAAAACTCAACAGGGCCTTTGCAAGCATCCCATGTTCCTTTCATTCATCTACGTCTCTTCATAACACATTTCTCCTTTGGGCTTTATAGTTTGCATTTAGCCTTCAAAGCACTTATTATTTGTCCAATAATTAAAACATGTATTTATTTCCTGAGAAAAGCATGTTCAGCCCAGAAAATGTGTGTGTGTGTGTGTGTGAGAGAGAGAGAGTGTATCTTTGTACTAGAACCTTTGAAATGTAAAAGTTACACATGGGACGCATACAGTATGGAAATGGTTTAAGGGGGTTGCTCTCAGTCAGAACCAGATGGTCTTCTGCTAATCATTGGCCTTTAGACAAATGAAACCTAAAGCTGACGGAGGAAAAGAGGATGTGGCTTGGTCAGCATGGATGTTACGCACTTTGACAAAGGAAGCTTGATACAGTGAAGCCTTTGGACACAACAAAGGAAGGAAATCGATCTAAGTGTCCCTAGCTGGCCGCTAACCATGACAATGTCTCATCCACGCCTGATCCGGGTGTCTCTGTATCAGGCCATTTCCTTTGATAGTACATTCCTATCTGACACAGCATGCCTGGGAAATGGCAATATCCTTCACCCCCATCAGGCAGGCCCAAGCTGAAGACGTCATCAGAACCCTCTGTGTTTCCGTTACTGGGGCATGGCGCCTGCTGCAAGCTTTACATCTTTCTCTATTTACTTCCTGCCCCATTAGGAGAAATCTATAGCATCCTAAGTTTTGGTTTCAAGATGAATTAACAATGCTCAGCAAGAAGATGAGAACAAGGGGGGAAATGTCTCACAGCTCAATTCTTAGTACAGCATTCACCTTGTCACTGGAAGGATGAGGGAGAGGCATATGGGATGATTTACAGTTTTAGACAATCAAATTGAATCCTGTCTAGAGAGTGAACGGAGAGAAGAGATGGCATAGCAAGCTGAAGAAGGAAGTCTGTTGAGGAGATGACTATGATCCAGGCAGGAGACAGCAGCATCATGAACTGGACGGCAAACAATAAGGATGCTGACAAAGAGCCAACAGCATGCACTGTGAGAGGGAGTACATTTGCCGATAAAGTAGCGGGAGGGCTGAAGCGGGAAAGCAACAGAAATGCACAACCAATCCCCACCTCAAAAACAAACCAGCAAAACTGAGCAGTGTGAACAGAGCAGGGAACCTGGTGCTCCGACTTTGATGTGCTACAGCAGAAGTCAGAAAGAAAGAATCTAGTGGGGGAGCTGAAGGCGGAGGCAGGAGAACAGGCAAGTCATGCTTGCTGTCCTGGAAGATCTGGCAGAAAATGCCTTCTGATGGATAGAGAGGCCACTTAGCTGCTGCATTATTAAGATGAGAATCAAGTATCCGCACTGTGGCAGGCAAAGTTAAGCAAGTTGCCATCTGTTGGCTTTGAAATAAGGGAAATGATCAGCTGGGTGACCATAAAAGTAGTGATGCTAAAGGATAAAGAGAAAAGTAGAAAACTATTTTTAGGAACCAGATAGAAAGTAGAACCTTCAGAACAGAGAAACTAGAAAACCAAGAAGTATTAATATTCTTTTGATAACTGTGAACATAAATTTTAAGTGGGATCATTATATCAATTTGCATTGTTTAATCTGGACCCACTTAGATACTCTGAGCAAGGAAACCGTTGACCTTAATCATCGTGGTTGCTTTGCTTAGGACTTTGTCTTCTTCATGTTTGCATTGGTTTGGTCAAGCATGATGTGCAAAGGAGGCAGGGGAGTTAAAGGCTCAAGTCTCCTCATTTGCCTGGAGGTGCCACAGAAAGAAGCCTTCAGTATGAAAAGCTCTCACTCCCTGTCAAGCACTGTCCTGACAGAAAGATCATTGTTCCAGGAGGTATACTATGTAAATAATTAATAAATAGTCAATATTAATCAGATTTTCAAAATAGTTTTTGCTTGTGCGGATAGAGCAGAGCGAGGCTAGCAAGTTCACTGAAGATTAATAAGGTGCTGCCCACGACAGTGGAGATCCAACCACGCCCAGAGATGGGCAGGGTGAGGGACCCTGGAGCCTTCCATCCTAGGAGCTTCAACCCTCATATTTTTCCTATTGTGCTTGTCGCCAGTGGTTCCTCTATGTAAATAATTTGATTTTCAGCTGGGCATGCTCTGCTTTTTGTTCTTTCTAATTTATGTTTCCAATTAAGTTTTATAATGACATTGTTTTGTTTATGCTCTCTGCTTCAAAAGCTCCTTTTACATTTTGTTCTGCTGTTTGTCAGGAGGTTTTGGTTTTAGCATTGTTTCTTTGAATTCTTATTTTATATATTTTATTTTTTATTCTTTATAAGAAATTCCGATTCGCAGTTTGTTTATGGCCAAAGGACCCATGGTAATAAGGATGGAAACAGTCCCTTCTTTTGCTGCCGTGTCCCACTTGGTCCTCCATCTCGCCTTCCTCTGTCCTTTGTCTAATTAATGTTCCTTCCTCTTTCCCCTCATTTACCCCAACTTCCCCCCTCTCCCAGCCTTCCTCCCCCCCCCCCTCTGTTCTCCAACCTTCCTTTCTGGATTCCCTCCTCCTTCCATCCCATCCTTTCTTCCTTCTCCCTCCTCGTTCTCTGCTTAGCCAGCACTAGGATTCTTTTTGGCATATGCTTGAGATAGAAAATTCTGACCAGAAATTCTCCTCGAGTGGGTAGGCTGCAAGCCGGTTGGGTCTTGTTGAAACCTCTGCTCGCTGAACCTGCACAATGTCAAGTTGCGATAATTTAAAAGCCAGCTGGAAACTACTGGGTATTTTACAATGGGCTCTTTCTTAGGAGCCAGCCAAAGGCAGCAGAGGCCGTGTTCTTCACTCAGGACCATGAGTGCCTCTCATTTCCAGAGGCATGTTAGGTGATCAAGCCATTCTAGTTTCCATCTTTATAAACAGATCAATAATCTCTAATTACACAAATTTATGACAGCAAAGTAAAATAATATTTAGTTCAAAAACCTTCTACATTCACCAGGAATATCTATTTTGAGGCTCTTCAAAAAAGTGAAGACCAATTTCTATACCTTCACCATGATGGCATTCTCTTTCTCTTGCTCCCTCTTTTACACACACAGGCGCGCGCGCGCACACACACACACACACACACACACACACACACACACACACGCGCGCGCGCACGCACACACACCATCCGTGTTAAGCTGTTTGAGTGTCTGATGCAGACAGTTCCATTTCTTGTTTTAGCCCCTTTCCTTGGGGCATTCTGATCAGTTTTCTGGCTCCCAGCCCTGCCACTTCCTCATTATGCAGAGGAAGTACATTCTTAGCACTCACACCCACAAACCCACAGGAAATGAAAGGTGGGATTAAGTAAAAACCCTCCACAGCCTCTGGTCTACTATTGCATCTGCCTTGCCATTCCTATTCCTCAGAGGCTCCTGAGAAAGAAACCCACAAAAGCAACCAGGAAGCCAGGATGGAAATAATGTGCCTTGGTTATGACTCCAGCTGTGTATGAACCAGAGTGGTGCTATAGAGTTCACACCCTGCCTGTGCACGGCCAGCAAAGCCAAGTGCAGTGTCCTGAGAAAAGCCTCTTCACAGATGGAGAGAGCACTCAGCCTCTACCCACTCTATAGAATAGGAAAGCATCAGCTTCCTTAGAAGCAGCCAAATGTACTCATTCTGTATTCTCCACCATGTCATATAAAGATTGAGATAATGCTTATGAAATACTCAGTCTATCTCAGAAATGTTAATGAGGCTACCCACTTTCAAGTATACCTGCCTAAGGGTTTCTTTCCAGATTTTAAGAATTCTGACCTATGACTTTCTTGAAACACATTTCCTTCAGGACGTCTCGAGGTTAGTGTTTAGCTGGTGTTTGTTTATTAGAAGTGCTTTCCTAATCTTTTATGGCATCTTCTTGATGGGAATGAGGTTTCCTCAATTCTTTGACCTTAGCTCTGTTTAAACCATTACAAAAAGTATTTACAGAGGATCCACTTGTTCAGCAGACATTGAGTATTCGTTGAGAAATCTATCTTCTTTCTCCTTCTTCTCTTCTCTTTATTTTTACAACACAGGCTGAAAAGAAAATAGTCTGGACTTCAGCTATCAGCACAGTTCTGAGGGAAGTCTGGATGCATTCACATGTGTGTGCTAAGTGCATACTGCATGCCTGGCAACAAGCCTCCCTCTGGGGAGTATAATCCCCAGCTAATGGACCTCAGGCATTACTGACAACTATTGTATCTACTTAGGAACTGTGTGCGGTTTGGGTTTCATTTGATGGAAACTGGGAAGAAGATGGTGTCTCTGCTTCCTGTTTCTGCTTCCAATGCCTCGCAGCCATGATGGTTCTTAATCCTCTAGAACCATAAGCCAACATAAACCCTTTCTTGTATAAACTGCTTTTGGTCATAGTGTTTTATCACAGCAACAGAAAAAGTAATGCAGGCATTTATTCACTTTAGATGTCTCAAGTCAGATCGCTTTTGCAATGTCTGGACACAAGTGTACAAGGGTAGTTCAGTAAACCCAGCTAGGACTCCCACAGTCAACTGAGCAGGGCACAGGATGAGTCAATACCACAGACATCAGAAGAGAGAGAAAGAAGGGGAAGTGGGGGGAGGGGAGAAGAGGAGTTAAGGAGGAAAGATCACATTAAACTGATGTTTTCACCAAAAAAAACAGGGAATACTCTGTGAAGATTGATATTTTGAAATTCTAATTCCCAGAGAAATTACTCTGACCAAGTTACTTAACCAATAGCTTCTTCAGAGAGTATCTCAGAGAAGCTGGAGTTGCATGCATGTTTATTTACATCCAAGTAACTTATCTTGAACATACCAAGACAGAGCTGGCAAAATGGAGCTTTTTCAGACTCTTCTGTCCTCTGCACCGTTTCTGCATTACTAAACATTCTCCTGCCTTCACTTTACTTTGTGCTAAGTGTGTTCTTGTGCTGTGCCTTTACCTCACTTGCACTTCTTTTGAGGTTACCATGCATCTGCAGTGTATTGAAAACAGTAGAAGAAAGTCACACAAAAGCAAATGTTGAACTTAACAAATATTCATTATTTCATATATAAAGCACTACTTAGTCACTTTCAAACATGCATTGCTTGGAAATACTTGGTCTGAGGGCTGGAAAATGAAAATCAGTAGAGTATTTATTTGCCTTGCATGCATTGTATTCAACCCCCAGCACTACAAAAATTAAAGCCATATATATTTTTATCACTCAATGTGTATTTATTACTTATGAAAACTGATTGTCATGGGTTAAAAAATACACCACAATTTTTTCATTAAAATGAAAGTATTTCCTTTATTTAAACGATCCTTCTCTTAGCAACACAATTGAATGAAAACTGATATAAAAGGGACAGATACAGTAAAGATTGGGGGATGATGGAGCATAATATGTGGCTTCTTTAGGATGGAAGACTATTTCATGTAATTATATACCAAGGATTGTGTGTGTGTATATCTGTGTGTGAGAGAGAGAGAGAGAGGGAGAAGGAGAGGGAGGGGGAGGAGGAGGGGGAGAGGGAGAGAGAGAGAGGAAAGGAAACAGAAGTCAGAGGGTAGCCCTGACAAGGATTTTCTGAGAAAGTATTTTTTAAAAAGGAGAAGCAGGAACACAGATTTCTGGGTTAACTTGATTGAAGGCGATTGTTTTCTAGAAACTGAAGACAATCCACCCAATTGCAGTGGTGAGCTGAGAGGAAGAAAGTACAGTAAGTTCTACATTTATGTATTAATTTTGCTAACATTCAGTTATTTATCAAACACCAGCCTCGATTATTCCATGGAATTTTTTTTTTTTTTTTTACATCTAGCAAACACTAAGTCAATTGTGAATAAGGCAGATGATCATTTTTCATAGATAGGCTTCCTTCAATGGGGTGAAAAATTTCAGGCTAAGGTCTCCAAAGATCAAATCATCTCCCTCCACACCTTTAGGCATTGCATCATACATTCCAATAGGAATTTCCACACTGCCAGCATGCTCTGCAGAACTCTAACACTAAAAAGAGGGAGAAAGAGGGAGGGAAGAAAAGGAGGGAAAGAGGAAAGAAGGAAGGAAGGAAGGAAGGAAGGAAGGAAGGAAGGAAGGAAGGAAGGAAGGAAGGAAGGAAGGGGAGGGAAGGGAGAGAGAGAGAATATTGGAGAATATTGGTTCTGTTTCTCTGGAGTGGTTGCATTAGGTTTAGAAAGGAACACCTCTTTATAACACTGAATAGCACTAGCTGCTAGTTTGGAGTTCTGATAAGGGAACATCAGAAGACTGGTCGTGGATTATGGGATGATCAAAGATAATCAAAAAGTCACTAGAAGTGTTCAGACATTTCTGGAGCAGTAGAAATATGCCACCGGCTCACTACTATCACAGCAGAACACTGTGACATCCCTATAGTTTTATACAGTATCACAGCATTTTTATGAAGACATAGGCTTATTTGTGGTGGGAAATAAGTAGGTGTAGGCTGTCATATATTTCTCATAAATAATATATATACTAAATAAATATGGTTTTATGTAGTCAGAAGTTTCTCTGTCCTGCCTAGTAGGTCCCACAGCCATTTAGTCCCAAATAACCACACAAAGGCTTATTATTAATTATAAACTGTCTTGCTTATGGTTCCGGTTTATTACTTGGTAACTTTTACTCTTAAGCTAACCCATAATTTTTATCCATGGTCAGCTGCGTGGCTTGGTATCTTTTCTCAGTGCGGCATTCTCATTTTTCTTCCTCTGAGTCTCGCAGGTGATTCTGCTGTTTCCTTTCCCAGAATTCTCTTTGTCTGACGGCCCCACCTATACTTCCTGTCTGCCTAGCTTCTGGCCAATCAGTGTTTTATTAAACCAATATTTACAGTGACAAATACGTACAATGTACAAGAGAATAGCAGTGTTACAAATTTATTTATGCATCTGCTATAACCCAGTAAGATATAACGACCTTTTGAAAATCTAAACACCCATACATCTAAATACTTACATTATATTCAACAAATGCCATTTGCACACTATTTCTGTCAGATCATGTGTTTTCAGAAGTGTCAGATACAATCAAAGCTCCTCCCTTTCTATCAGTTTCATGTTATTTGCATTTCTTAATCTATCACCAAGATATATCATGCATAGTAGACATTTATATGACCCTGATAATTCCGTTTCTGGTAAAAGAATGATGTATGGAATATGTTTAGGATGGTCTTCATTGATTTTATTGTTTAAATAAACACTATTTTATTGCACATAGTCTATAATTTGTATTACATTCTTATTTTGGCTATTTTACTATGTTCACACATATACCTGGAAAATTAGTATTGCATTATAGCTATTAGGTTAACAAAAGAATCAATAATAGAATTGCTCCTAATTTTAATAATAGACTGATTTTTAAAAGTTATACATTCCTAATTTCAATCAACAGTTTTCATCTTATGGTTGAAGCAAGAACAGAATAGTTATCTATTGTTGTTAGGGTCTCTCTCTCTCTCTCTCTCTCTCTCTCTCTCTCTCTCTCTCACCCTTTGAGAGGTCTGTCACCAAGATTCCAAATAAACTACATGGAATCTTATTATTTCTTATGAATGCCCAGCCTTAGCTTGGCTTGTTGCTAGCCAGCTTTTCTTAAATTATCCAATCTACCATTTGCCTCTGGGCTTTTACCTTTCTCTATTTCTGTAAATCTTTTTTCTTCTTATTCTGTATCTGGCTATGTGGCTGGATGGCTGGCTCCTTATTTTCTTGCTCCTTGACCCTTTTTCTCCCTTTTTCTCCTCCTATTTATTATCTCTTCCTGCCAGTCCCACCTATCCATTCTCTTGCCTTGCTATTGGCCATTCCGCTCTTTACCAATCAGGTGTTTTGGACAGGCAAAGAATCACAGCTTTACAGAGTTAAACAAATACAACATAAAAAAATGCAACACAACTTTGCACCATTAAACAAATGTCCCACAGCATAAACAAGTATAATATATCTTAAAATAATATTCTACAACAGCTACCGTTGTTGATTTCTCCAAGTCAAAATTACACACACAACTATTACAAGTAATCTAAGAAGTGTTTCCTAAAACAAACACAATATTGCAAGCTTCACAAGTCACAACCTCGAGACAGCAACTACTATAAAATGCCTTCGAGTGGTTAGAAATATCTTTATATTTTAGGTAAACAGGCTGGTAGAGATAATTTTGTGACAACAAAAACAAAAGAAGTTAATTTTAAAGTCATGATAACAGGAATGTAAATATCCTCTAATCTCTTGCATGTTTTTCTAAGTTAAGTGATAAATCATATCTAACCCAATGCTTGGATTATTTATAACAAGATGTCATTAAAGTTTCTTATTAAGTATCATTTCAAGTAAATGAATCATGTTAAGTATCTTAAGACAGGTGGTTTATAGATCCAATTATAGTTTTAACTAAAGCTGATTTGATGTGTTTGGAGTCATGTCTGGGATGTAGGATGTCTTTCTGTAAGTTGTGAAATATTACTGAATAATAAAGGAACTGTCTTGGCCTATGGCAAGCCATTTTAGAGACAGGCAGGAAATCCAAGCATAGATAAAGGGGAAGAAGAGCCCAGTCAGACAGAGACTCTGTGAGTTGCTGCCGAGGAAGAAGATGCAAAGGAATTCAGGTAAGCCACAGGCCAACGTCACAAGACAGATTAATAGAAATGAGTTTAGTTGTAAGAGTCAGCAAAGACTATGCCCGAGCCATAGGTCAAAAAGCATGTAATTAATATAAGCTTTGTGTGATTATTTGGGGCTAAACAGCAGCAGGGCTGTGAGCCATTCTGAACCTTGGGGCTAGGCTGATTTCCTTAGTTCTATCCCAGGGGATAACATGGAGGTGGAGAAAAGTGACCCTTTAAACCACACACACACACACATACACACACACACACACACACACACACACACACCATAAACAAATATTTTTTAATTTACAAAATAAAGTATGTGGAGTGAATAATTTAATAGGGTTTAGGACATTAAAGAATCTATACCTGAACTCTCTAGTCACATAGCACTTTCTGTTTTGATTTGTAGTATTTTGAGTGAAAGTCCTGGATTGAATATACTGCTTGGTTGAGGGTCAGCTCATTGTAGTTTTTCCTCAATCATAAGCAATGCTGCAAACATTTACAGACTTACTTGCGAGCACAAGTTTCTATACCTTCCTCCTTAGTGGTTTTGGGATGCTGGGAAGAGAGCACAGGTGTCTTTACTTTGACATGATACAACTACTCCATCTTTACTAGAGGTTGTTGAATATTTACTACAGGGGCTGACAGCCTGCTCCTAGTGTTTCTATGAAAGATACCTATCTCATCTCCTCTTCACATCTCACACAAGTTTTCTCTTGCCTACAGTATCATATACACAGATTATTTTCCTATTTGACTTGAAAGATATATGCAGCTGATGTGAGAATGTCTTTCTGCATGCTGGGAATATCAATCTTTAAATAAAGAAGCTGTTTTGACCCTTGGCAAACACTATAGTCAGAGATAGAAGCATAGGTAAGAGAAGGAGGGCAGTGTCAGAGATAGATCAAGCCTGATGCCCAAAGAAGAAACATGTAAGGAACACAGGTGAGCCACAGTCCACGTGGCAGTACAGGTTAATGAAAATAGGTTGAGTTAAGATGAAGGAGCTGGCTAGCAATGTGCCTGAGCCATAGCCCAAACAGCATGAAGTTAATATAAGCATCTGTGTGATTCTTTGGGACTTTGGGATTGCTGGTCCAGATAAGTGGTGGCAGGCAGTGAAGGCGGAAATCTCTCTTAAAATATACCAATCCAAGATTAATATTTATTGAAATATAAACCAACACTCATGATACAGGTAACAGCTTATATAGGCACTTGATAGGCTGGATTATCCACGCGATGAACGATGGATGCCGAACTGGTCCCTCCAAGAGTCAGGAACCAAAAACGGGCCCCCCCAAGATCCCAGCAGTCCCTTTTGAATGGGGCTGACCACTCCCCCTTCAGAGGAGCCTGGGACCCTGGATAAGTGTCTTCCAACTTTATCAGCTGACACCTGAATCCTATCACAGGGCAGGACTGAACTGTGTAGCAAGCCAGGCCAGAAGCTCATTACAACATGCAGCCTTTGTACATTTTTATAAAAATATTTATTCTTCTGTGAATGTATGTACATATTCCTCATGCATCTGGTGCCTACAGACATCAGAAGAAGGCATCAGATCCCTACTTGCTGAAGTTACAGACAATTATGAGCCATCATGTGGGTGTTGGGAATTGAAGCCAGAGCTTCTGGGAAAATAGGCAGTACTGTTAACTGCGGAGACCACTCTTCTTCTTCCCAAGTTTTATTCTTTTCTGTTCACTCTGGTTGCAATGTTTTTCTCACAGGGGCAGGTTGGACCTCTAGATGTGGACTCCAGAGCAGCATTATTACCCTTCTTGGGAACTGTTAAAATTGGATTCTTTAAAGTTTTTCCAAACCTAACGACTCAAATACTCTCAGGGTGAGTACATACTCATATATTCTCAGTAATTCAGAAGCATGCCAGACTTTGAGCAGCATTCCTGTAGAATAACTCAATGTCTGCCTACCTAAACAAAGCCCTCTCTCCTGACCAGTGAGCAGACCCCACACCACTCCACCTTCTTTGATGACTCAACTAGACTTTTTTGTTGTATCTAGGGGAAAGGGGCAGGGATGTGCCAATGGTGAGTTAAACATAACAATCTTTGGGGACATTGAGTCTCATGTTTTTGCTGTTCTGCTTCCAAATCCTTGGTTATCTGTTAATGGTTCTTTTGTTAAAGGTAGTGATTTCTGCTGATGTTCCTTGGAACCAGTCTTCCTATAGTCTTGATGCTTGATCATTGTTATCTGGGTTCAGAGCTCAGAGTTTGCAGGCACTTTCTGTCAGCAGCTTGAAGTGATGCCTTTGCTGTGCTCTGGCATCTGGGGCTGATATGAAGTCGGTTGTTTGTCTAAGGAGTGCTTGTTAACAGGAATTCTGTCTTCCTCTATGTGGCTTTGAGAGTCATTCCCCTTGTGTGAAATTTCCATCTCCTTTACATGTAAATTTCTTTCTACCTATTCCTTCACTGTGTGTCCCATTAAGTGTATGGATTTATGATTTTTTTTTAAACTCTGCCAAGTTTGTGAACATCACTCTCATCTGCTTTGTTCCCTTTTTTTGGGCATCCTGGGGGTCCGCACCTCATCTTCTCCACCTTCTATTTCCCATGTTTGCTCCTTTGAGCTGTTACCTCTTCGCCATTCTTGCTGAATTCTAGTTTAATAGTAAGCGCTCTTTTTGTCTTTGGCTCTGAGTTGATCCAGAGCCTTGTGTATTTTAATGCTCCTGTCAGCAGTTTAAGAGGGGGCAAATATCTATATGTCAAGTGTAAACGTGGGACAAAAGGAATCTAGAGATAATTATATGTTGGGTACCATGGGGGAGATTTGGGGAGTTACAGAGGTGGGGGGTGAGAACTTGTGGCTTCATTAGTACTTATACTGTGTTTGAGAGATGTACGCTTAGTCCGCAGAGGAAGGGACAATGGTTTGAGCTGCTTGAGAAAAAACAGTAGAAGGATTGAGGAATATATGCAGAGCTGAGGAACCTGAACTTATCCCGTTCTTGCTTTAGGCTTATGGAGTCTTCTATATAGTTTCACAGATCCTTGGCCATTTCCTCACCAAAGGGCCAGCTGTTGTTGGGGTGACCCTGGTTTGGGGTCAGGAGTCAAGGTTGCCTCTATGCTCGGAGTCCTGCTATTTCTCCTTGCGGGAGGGGGAAAGATTGTGTGGAGAACAAGGACACAACCTGGGGAGTCAAGGTGAAACCAGCAAGTCTGATTTTATTGTGGAGGAGAAAAACTTACTTTTTTCCCAGACCCTCCTCCCAGCCCGGGGAAAGAGCTTTGATTTGCTGGTATCTGCAGCTGCAGGCGGTGGTATCTTGCTGGTCTAGGAATGTTGTATCCAGACTTTGCTCTCATCAAGGCCCTAGGCACAGACTCCTGGTTGGCTTCTGTGGAAGTTCTTAGGAGCAAGGAGCACGTGTCTTAAGGAACTAGTTATCACCAGTTTGCACTGGCTGAGGCTACGCTCCTCTCCAGGCCCTTAGAAGCCCATACATTCTACAAGCTGTCAAATTAGATTCTGAGGGAGTCTGGCTTCTTAGGTCATGTCCTCTTTTTATAAAAAAAAGTCAGCAACAAATTATTCTTTGCTTGCAAGCTTATAAACAAATCTATATAGAGATATTAAAAGCATGAAGAGAATTGCCCACCAAAGAGGGGGGGTCACTGAGATTCACCATGTCCCAAAAGAATTGTGCCTGAACCTTGTGGCCCAGCTCTTACAAGCATCCCTGAGAGATACTTGTTACATGAGGAGGGATGCATTGGGTTTGGTTTTGGTTTTTCCAGTTTTTGAGCAGGATGACCTGCATAGCTCAGACCTGGGCCCACACAGCTTCTTTATCTTCTCTGTCAGGTTCCAAAGACGATGCAGAAGTGCCTCCACACTAGAAGTCAAGATGCATGAGGAACACTTAAGAAGAAAGGGGATGACAGTAAAATCCCAAGTAAATGTGTATTACTGACATTTGCACAGCCATGTCAATGAACCCAGTGCCTTAGACTTGTGGGAATGGAAAAGCCTTTTCCAGGTCAGTCTCAAGAGAAAGACAAAGATTTTTTTTATGGTTCAACTATGGAAATTTTGGATGATTTACCATTAGCTTAAACCAGTGTATGCAGAAACAGTCAATCACAGTTCTGTCCTCCTCCATGACTGCAATCTGAAACTGCTCGTCAATAGACCTCGTACTCATTGTAGCTACCTGCTGCTTCCTCATTCAGCTATATATACATTAAACACACACACACAATCTCACCTCCTTGCTCACTGTATATAACAAATAAATTGAGTTGGGGGGGAGGGCTGCTAATGTATCTTCATTAGAGGGAGCAGCTTGCTCCATCCCAGTTTTTCTGTACATGTGTCTATGTGTCTGTCATTTCTTCATTTTTTTCATTGCCCCAGTGAGGTCAAGTCTAAAGTCATGCAGGTCACAGACTTGTGATGCTAGAAATCAAACCCAGAGGTTGTGTATGCCAGACAGAACCCTGAAGCATCACGCTTCATTCATAAGTCTCAAAGAACAAATTTAGAAAGCTTTCTCATACAGATGCAGTCTGGCAGGAATCTTTTATTTATTCTCAAAGCTCCTAAAGTATAAAGAATGATGTTGACTTATAGTTTCTAGTTACACGTATAAGATGGGCAGTTATTATCCCATTCCAATAAACAAAAGGCTAAGAAAATGAACCAGGGCCTCTGAAATGGAAGACACAGATGGGAGATTACAGAGAATAACACTTTACAGGAAGGTAAATCTGGGAGCAGCAGTTTCCAAGGGAAAAGGAAGAAACCCCTAAAATGTAGCTGGAAGGCTGTGCTGATGTGGACATGACTGGAAGTTAAATTTTCTACAGGAACACCTACCTCCATGCTGCAACATAGATGTGCAATTGTGAGGTTATTTTTTTTTTCTCCAGGAACAATTTTCCTGCAAAGGAGCTATTTTGAAACATGCCAGAGTATTGTGTTTTGCTCAAATATTGCCTATAAGACACATAACTTGAGCTGGGGATATGCCACAAGTAATTGCTACACGGTGTGAAGGCCCAAGTTCAAATCTCCTGAGCCAACTTAAAAGCAAAGTTTAAGAACTTCACAAATCTTCACATTTTAAAAATATACTAACAAAAATGAAAAGGATAGTGAGAAATGAACAGGAGATAGTGATATTGTAGAATTCTCACACAAAAGGAAACATTCCCACACAAAGGGAACGACTCTCAAAGCCACATAGAGGAAGACGGAATTCCTGTTGACAAGCACTCATTAGACAAACAACCGACTTCATATCAGCCCCAGATGCCAAAGCACAGTAAAGTCATCACTTCAAGCTGCTGACAGAAAGTCCCTGCAAACTCTGAGCTCTGAACCCAGATAACAATGATCAAGCATCAAGACTATAGGAAGACTGGTTCCAAGGAACATCAGCAGAAATCACTACTTTTAACAAAAGAACCATTAACAGATAACCAAGGATTTGGAAGCAGAACAACAAAAACATGACACTCAATGGCCCCAAAACTGTTATTGACACATCCCTGCCCCTTTCCCCTAGATACAACAAAAAATTCTAGTTGAGTCTGTCAAAGAAGGTGGAGCGGTGTGGGGTCTGCTCACTGGCCAGGAAAGAGGGCTTTGTTTAGGTAGGCAGACATTGAGTTATTCTACAGGAATGCTGCTCAAACTCAGGCATGCTTCAGAATCACTGAGAACACATGGATGACCAATGACAAATATGTAAAGGTCTTTCACAAAAAGATATTTTATAGCATTCAAGGACAAATGAGTAATATGAACAGAGAGACTGAAAATCAAAGAAAAATACCAGAAGTCAAGAGTTCTGTAGCAGAAACTAAAAATTCTTTTGTGGGACATAGTCTAGGTTTGGGGGACATGTCAAGCCATTAGAAACATGATGAGCAAAAGAAAGAGATTGAAAGAGGTGTGGCAGAATTTCTAAGGACTCGGAGATAACGAGAAAAGGTGTAGGACACATATGAGATAAAATAAGAATGATATATTCATTACCTTTATTGCTACTGTGAGCAAATAGCTCACAGAAGTAGCTTGTAGGAGGATATGTTTATTGTAGCCCACAGTTTAAGAGGGATTTCAGTCAACCATAGCAGGAAAGTCAGCAATAGCAGTATCTTTCTTGATAGTATCAGGAACATGAGGCTGTGGCTGCCCACATAACACAGACCAAGAATCAAAATAAGCAGATTAGAACCTGAACCAGAGAAAACCTTCCAATGCCCACCCCTAGTGACCTAGTTGTTAAAATATCCCCAAACAGCACCACCAGCAGGGGACCAAGTGTTGTCAAAAGTTTCTGATCCTTCCACAGAAGCTTATAAAATAATCATTTAAAGGCTTACATTAATTCCAAGCTGTTTTGTCTGTGGCTCAGGCTTATTATTTGCTAACTCTTATACTTTAAGTTAACTCATATTTCTATTTATGTTTAGCCATGTGTCTTGGTACCTTTTAGCTCAGTGCAGCATTCTCATCCTGTTCCTCTGCTTCCCACTGTCGTCTGCTCTCTCTTCTTCTGCTTCCCAAAATTCTCCTAGTCTGCTTGCCCCACCTTGCTTCCTGTCTAGCTACTTGACCAATTAGCATTTTATTAAACCAATGTTTACAGTGACAAATACTGAGAGGGTACAAGAGCAATATCCCATAGCAACCAAGTGTTCAAACACATGAGCCTGAGGGACATTGTAGACTCAAAACAACAGATACATAGTAACCATGGAAGATTTAATAGAATACTGTCATTTTCTGAGCAATTTCTTCATGACCCACACCAAACAGTATCCTGAAAGTCTCCCCTCTAATGAGCAATACTGACATCCTACGAACTATCACTGTAAAGTACTTTGAATGAAATTTAAATAACTGTTAAAGAACTTACAGCACATTTGCCACGGTTGATTGAGGTCAGTACCTGACGTATACTTTTTTTCCCCATGTTCCGGGCCTCATGACCCTTCTCAAGATAATAGACATGGCATTTACTTCTAATTTTTGGAAATAGGGCAAAAAAAGGAATTTTGTTTAGCAACATTTCCAAAATTGTTTCTGTGGTAAATTCCTTCTGTTGAACATTAATTTATAAAAGAAAAAATGTCAAATAGATACCAAAAGTATACCAATTTTTGACCCAGGCATGATGGCACACATTTATACTCCTTGCTCTTCAGAAGGTGAAGCTGGAGAATTATGAGTTCAAAGCCAAGTCTGGACTACATAGCAAGTTTGAAGCTAGTCAGCGCAAACCAATGAGGTCCTATGGACAGTCGATTCAATCTCAAATTCATTTCTTGCCATACCCCCCTTGAAGATGGTTTGGGCAAAGAGGCAACACAGGCAACTTTCACTTGCCAAGATGGAGCAGTTTAAACTGGAGAGCGGAACACTCAATGGGAAAGTAGAACAGTATGTCAGTCAGTCCAGGGAGGTAGGCAGTACTGCGTCCCTTGGTTCTCAGCAGGCTTCAGGTACCCAGCCAAGACAGCTGTTAGCAAATGCTATGGGATGCTCATCATGAACAGTCCCATGCAGAGCAAGTCTGTAGAGAGCAGGTCACCCCGAGTAGCAGAAGCAGCACAGTTCCCTGCCTGCAGCTGAAGTAACAGATCTCAAAGGTCAACACAAGGACAGAATGGTGGCTCTCAAATCGAGACCACGGGCTACTTGAGGCAGGAACAAACACCCAGTCTGGGAAGCGGGAACAGTGGGATCCAGGGTGAGTTTGCCTGTGTGTGCTGGGTTTGTCTCAAGACATGTCTTCCTTCTCCCAAAAGCATCTGGAGCTGGAACCTGGCTGAGGATCCCACTCTAGCCAGAAACCTGATTGTGGGGTCTTGTCTTCAGGCTTTTCCCTCTCCAAGAGGGCAGAAAGGCCTGGTCATCGGCCCCTGACCAGACCTGGGAACTGGACTAGCAAAAATCGTTTGTGCATCTTGTTTATACAAAGCCAGGTGGACCCTGACTGGCTATATGTATATTCAAATGAGATATAGAATGGGACCAATCAGGAGTGAGCTGTTTAACCCACCCATTCAGGCTCTGCTTGCCACCTGGCCAGGGTCAACCTTAGAGCCATTCACTACAGCCTTAATGTTGGCCAGGAAAAGAGGGGGGAAGAGGGGGAGAGGGGGAGGGGGAGAGAGAAAGAGAGAGAGTCTGCCCGTGGGGGAGGGTGGTCTTTATCACTAGCTTTAAAAAAAATCAAAAATAAATAAGTTAATTGACAAAATAATCACAATCAATCTATATTTTCTGTACTTCTCAACATAAAAAAAGGAAAACTCACAGAAAAAGCATACCCTAAGGAAAAACACCCTTGAGAAATGTTCTAGATGTATGTGAAGAACCAGCTTGCCTCCATATTAAGCTTTTTGTTCTTGGTTTTTTTTTTTTTTTCTTTTCTAAGACAGGGTTCCTCTGTGTAGCTCTGGCTGTCCTGGAACTCATTCTATAGAACTGAGTTTTGGTTTTTCAAGACAGGATTTCTCTGTATAACAGCCATGGCTATCCTGGAACTCTCTTTGTAGACCAGGCTAGCCTCAAATTCCCAGTCCTCTCACTGAACTTAAACCTGGCTAACTAAAAGGAGAGATGCTGTTTGTTTGAGGATTTTTTTTTTCCTTCAGTGTTTTGTTTTGAAACCCTGGTGGAAAAACTTCGTTGAGACCTGGCCAACCCTTATCCTGCAAAACTTTCCAAAGATCGGGGAATGGGGTGCTTGGGTTTTTCCAGGTTCTCTGGATTCCAGTAAACTGCTTGAGCTTTGTTCCCATCACCTCAGCTTCCATTTCCTTGCCTGCTTGCCTGCTTCCTATGCCAGCTCTTTCCACCAGAGCTTCCATTCCCGCCCAGATGCATCCCCTCCACCCCCACCCCGGGAAAGAGAGAGCCCAAGAAGATGGCCCTGGGAAATATCTGACAAGGCCAGAAGTGGGAAGGGGAAGCAATTGTCAGGAAAAAGGCAGAGTCATGTTTACCTTCTTAAGCTCTGTTCTACCTTCCTTTCTTACAGCAGCCCTTTAGAATAGGCCTCAGGAATTTGCTTGTGTCTAACAAAAGAAGCAAGTGAAGGCCCCTAGCACCAAATACCATGTTTCCCTTGTGAAGCAATTAGCATCGTAGCCAGACATGGGGCTCCAGTTCAAAGACTGTCAACATTCCTCAGGCGTGGCTGTCCAGCTAGCCACAGAATCAGCCACTGAAAAACCAATAGCCCTCAGGTATTTGTTCCTCATCCTGGAATTCCTACGGAAATTTTCCTATGAAATAAAACAGAGAAGACAACAGAGACCTTCCCTTTGAGCAATTATCTTCCACTCCCGACCAGATGAGAGACAAAAACAACAAAAATTGGTCTCAGATTGCACAAACAAAATCAGGGTCTAAGGCTTCTAAGTGTGGAGAGAAGTGGCAAGCCTTTTTGGGTTGGCTCAATCGTCTGATCTAAATGAAAGCGAATTCCTAGGATTCTCCCTTCAGCTAGCATCACAGAGCAATGCCAGCCCTCAGACAAAAGCACTGGCAGAGCCTGCCGACAGGGATTGTCACCATGAATAAACATCTGTAGACTTAACTCACTCCAGAGCTCTGGGAAGCAGGAAATCCGGGCATTTGTTATTTCCACTGAACAAACCAACCTTAACACAACAAGAGAGAAAAACAAAGAAGAGCAAAGGACGAGAAAGAGGTGTGACTGATGGGAGGCAGAGGAGAGACAGGACGCAGGGTTGTTTCCCGGAATGTGCAGTGCGAGGAACACTTGATTGGCATTTGCATCCATGTCTGCTAAGCACGAGGTTTTACTTACTAGCAATCCAAGTGTGTTTGCTTAAGCTGACTGTGATTTTTCCCCTCACATCAGACAATAACTCAGTGAAGCGTAGCTTGTGTGTCACAGAGTGAATTATATACAGTACTTGTTCAGTCTGTTGGCATGTTAATCTAGAACTCGGTCATTTCTGGTTCTCCAGCATTACAGACCTATGAATCATTGTGACCAGGATTTCACAAAGACATTTCTTTTTCATTCTCTAAAATTTAAGAAGAGCCAGACACTAGAGAGGCTAAGGAATAAAACCAAACACCTCTGGTATTTAAAAAAACAAAAACAATAAAATGATTCCTGCTGGTATTCCGGTATACTCATAGATCAGTGCCTTAATCATTATCAGAGAGGCTTCCCTCAGTAACAGATGGGAACAGATGCAGAAACCCACAGCCAGACATCATAAAGAGAGATTCTAGATTTCAGGGCTACATCTGGTCCCTCCCCTCAAAGCCAAGGGAAGAAAGAGGCAGAAAGTAAGAGTCAGAGGGACACAGAGACCATCATCCTCTGAATCAAGTCAGCAAGGCTCATACGAGCTCACAGAGACGGAAGCAGCAACCACAGGGTCTACATGGGTCTGTACCAGGTCTTCTGAGTATATATTAGCTATTGATTTAGTATTTTTATGGGATCCATGCTCTGACTCTCTGCCTGTTCTGGGGACTCTGTTCTTCCTGTTGGAGGAAGTTCCTCCTGTTGTCCAAGTTCAATATGAAAGTTTCTGCTGCTTCTTGTTATATTTTATTTCTCCATATTTGATTGTTATCTCTTAGAAGTCAGTTCAGTTCTTTCCTAACGAGCGACGGGGGAGGGAAGGTGAAGAGGAACTGGGAGGCATGGAAGGAGGCGAAACTATAATCAGTATATATTGTATGAAAAAATATATTTTCATTAAAAATACATGTTTTAATAATAAAAAAAGAATTAACAAGTTAAACTTTCAAAAATTAAATCAGATCCAGGTTTTCCTAAGAACAAAATGCAAGTTCTTTGGGGGGAAAATTTAAAGTGTTTATTTTCTCCCCTTCCCAGAGCATTGGTCTCTTGGATATTTCATGCTTCCTTTGGGAGAGATGAGAGAATATAATAAAAGTTTAGACTCAAGTCAACTCTGTTATCACCTATTAGGAGTGCTAAATAAACGTAGGAAAGGATTTATTAAGATTATGATTGAATTTTATAAATTCCAATGACCACATTTATATAAAAATTACTTCTCATATTTCAGCACCACTATAATACATGGGTGTTTTTTTGTTGTAGTTCAGAGACTGAATCTTTTGTTCAAGTCTGGATTTGTAGTTCCATTTTCTATTTAAGGTTGTGTTTTAACATGGTGAGAAAGTTGTCACTGTGAGTATATGTAGACTGTGTTGGACCTGATGTAGCCAGATGATGAGTTTATAGCCAATTGAAACTCTTTATAGAATAGAGTTTGGTAATTTTCCATAAGATTCTTCATCAAGGAGATCAAATTCTAGTTAAACCCGAAATGGCTTCAGTATGAATACAAGATGGTGGAACTTCTGCACTACCTTGCCCTGTCACACTGAAGGTCAACATCTCTATAGTGGGTTTTGCTATTTTTTTTTTTTTTAAACTGCTTCTATGGTATTGATGGTAACTGTTGTTTAGGTGTTTCTGAAAATATTTTCAATATAATCTAACATTCAATCAAAAGATTTTGAGAATGGAGAAAGTCACAGGAACAGGGCAAAGTAATATCCAAGGAAAAGAAATAATCCACTATACGTAGGTAGCAGAAGACACAGACACTGAGCAGAAAGGTAAGTGTGGTCGGAATAAAAGAAGAAATGCCTTCTCATTACAGCCCTGAGCATTGCAGGAGCTAAGAAACATGAACAAATTTTGTGGCTGAGATGCATGAAGAACTACTGCCTATCACAAGCCAAGGCATCAGCGGAAGGCAGGGTGGCTTACTAAACCCCTTGGGATACCCAAGAGATGTTCTAAAGCAATAATATGTTGATGTAATCAATTCATACCCCATCACCATCTCCACATCTGCAGACCAAGCTCCAGGGCTATGGCTAAGGAACTGGCTTTGCCTGGAGAGTCCCTCCTCCCTCCCTCCTCCCATCTGCCCTCTCCACACCCACAGGCCAACCTTTGAGACTAGGGCTCAAATACTCAATACTAACTGTGCCAACATCCAGTGAAGACACTTATACACCAGCTTTACCTGGCCTGGCTATAGTCAGGTGGTTCCTGCACTGTCTCAATCTAAGGCTAAAATCTCACATCAAACACACATCAAAAGTAAAAAGTCCGCATTCATGGCAAAACCAAAAAGAATATGAAAGATTACGACAGTATATCTTCTGCCAACTTCCTCAGTCCTACAGAAATGTTTTGAAATGGGAATTACCTATAGAAACCCTAGGCCATCAAATTTAGAAGACTAATGATGAACTTTATCAAATAATTCAATGAATTTAAAAAAGGTAAACACCTCATTGAATTTAGAGGGTAATAATAAATCCCTGTGTGATATCCAAAAAAACACAAATTTATGGCTAAATGAAACCCAGAAGAAAATGGTAAGATTTGAAAACTGAGTTCGATAAATAGATAAAAGTTTTGGTGACAACTCAAGCTTAAATTAGGGTGGAATTGAAAAATTTAATAACCAAAATTTAAAAACTCAAGGAAAAGCCTCACAAATAGAATGGACCAGAATATGTAGGGCTTAAAGATGAAGTAGAGAAATTGACAAGTCAAACAAAGAATATATATATATAAAAAAAAATTTAAACACACTAAAGAAACCTACAAGAACAGCACGGGACCATGAAAAAAAAAAAAAAAAAAACCAAATCTTTAAATTATAGGCATAGATGAAGAAGAAATCCAGGTCCATGGCAGACACTAAATCTTCAATAAGAACATAAAATGAAACTTCTCCTCAATTAAGGAAAGGCATGCCTCGATGGATACAAGAAACCCACCAGAACACCAAAGAGACAGGACCATAAAATAAACTGCCCATGGCACATTATAGTTAAAACACCTAATATACATAACACAAAACATGTATTGGAACCAGGCAGTGGTGGCATGGCACACGTCTTTAATCCTAGCCGAGGCAGAGGCAGATAGATCTCTGTGAATTCAGGGACAGCCTAGTCTACAGGATGAGCTCTAGGACGGTCAGGACTACACAGAGAATCCATGTTTTGAGAAATAAAAATGAAACAAAACAAAAAGATTGAAATCTTCAAGAGAAAAATAATACAAACAAGTCGTATATCTCTAGGGAAAACCCATCAGCAAAAGTTAATGTCTCACTGGGAACTTTAAAAGCCAGAAGAGCCTGTAGCCGTGTATTTCAAACCTAGCAGAACTCTGTCATGGCAGATAGAGATAGAAAAATTCCCATGATATGAAAGAACTTATGTCCAATAAGTCAGCCTTAAAGAGACTTCTGGAAGCAACACTGTAGACCGAGGAAAGGCCTAAATATAGCCAACATTGCCACCTGCTTCCTCCACTTAGGTCTCAAGTTCTCTCCTCTGGTAGAGACTGCAAGTAGGTGGGTTACAGAAAACTGGGGCACTTGTCATAGGTCTCAGGTGTTATCTAATAACACTCTTAGTTTGGGGCTTGGTGGAAAGCTGGTGGTCTACAAAGAACTGCTTTTAAAGGTTTTTATAGTCGTAAAGATGTTAGTTCAGACAAAAATGTGAAAATGAGTAGCTCTTAAGGGAGTTAAAAATAGCCTAAGATCATTTGGCTCTGACCTCCGACATTGTAACTTTCCACAGTTTCTCCGGCCTTGTAAAAGCTCTACTAGACACGGCTTTCACTTTTTTTCTGGGAAGTTCAGTTTCTAGGATCTATTTTACTTTTGTTTTCAAGTACAGATCCAATTTTTCCCTGGAAACATTTGCTGAAGAGTTTGTCCTTCAGATTTTTTTCTTGGTTCCTTTGTTGAAACTGATCACCGTCAGTGGATGGCCTGATTCCTGAGCCTGTGTTTAGCAATCAGTACCATGCTGGTTGTGGGGTTGTGCTCCCATAGCTCTGCGGTACACTTTCCAGTTAGACAGAGTGATTCCCCCAGCCTTAATTTTGTTCAGTATTGCTACTGGGGGGTGGCCCTTTGGTTTCACATGAATTTTAGCATTGCTTTTTTGGTTTGTTTCTGGACGGAATGTTATTGGTATTTGGTAAAGATTACATAAAACCTATGGATCATTTTGGACAGTGTGGACATTTTAAATAATATTTATTCTTCTGATTTATGAGCATAGAAAGAAATGTTTTTATTTATTTATGTTCTCTTTTCTTTCCTAAGTGTGTCTGTAGGTTTGGTTTGGTTTTTGTGCAGGGACACAGACCCAGAGCCTTGCGCATGTGAAAGTTCTGCCCACTTACCTCAGGTCCTGTTTTACGGTTTCCATTGTAGTGATCTTTTACTTCCTTAGTTACATTATTCTCAAATAAATACTTGTGCCTACTTTAAGTAAGATCAGTTTCCTAATCTCTTTTCAGATAGCTTTTCTATATATAACAATAACAAATTGTTTCTAATTTTAGCTATTTCCGTGCACACGTAGTATCTGTGTGGGTGCAGATCCGCCAAGATCCCAAAAGAGGGAGTGGATCAGCTGGAACTGGAGTGGCAGGCAATTGTGAGCCACCTGATACTGGTGCTGACCGCTGACTGAACTCCAGTCCTCTGAAAGAGCCCCAAGTGTTCTTAACTGCCATGTCATCTCTGCAACCACCAAGTAGCAAGTTTTATGTTCGAACATTGTATCCTGCCCCTTTCAACAACCCACTGAATCCATTTATTAATTTTACCAGGTCTTGGTGTAACCTAAGTTTTTCTGTATCCATGATCATGTTATCTACAAATAGGGACAATTTGATACCCTTCTGTCATATCTGACGCCCTTTAGTCCATGTAACATGAAAGTGGCTTTGTCGTGTTCCATATCACAGAGGAAAGCTTCGGTCTTTCCTATTCGATATGATGTTAAGTATGGCATATGTTGCCTTTTATTATATTAAAGCATACTCCTTCTATACTTAAGTTGAATTTTTAGCATGAAGGGTTGCTACAATTTTATCGAATGTTTTTTCTTAATTTATTAAGTTATTATTTGTTTGTGCTAATTCTATAAATCACATGTTGAAAATCCTTGCATCTTGCATCAACCTTAGATTACATGGCAAATGGTTCTTCAATGTGATACCAAGCTTAGTTCAATTTCTTGTTACTTTAGGAGGGAGGTTGCTTGTATGTGTTATGGAGTGCATATGGTGGCCAGAAGACCGTCTGAAGGAATTGGTTCTCTCCTTCCACGACATGGCTTCTGGAGATGAAACTTGAGTAGTCAAGCATGCAGTGATACCTTACCCAACTCAAGGCCCTGGATCAGCTACTGGGTGGTAGCTGAGTGGGTCACCCCAAGTATTCGCTGGGCTTCCCCTCTCCATGACAGGTGGGACCAGCTTCCCCTCACCCATCATCACTGGTTCTACATGTCAGCGTGGGTTGGTACCAGTCCTCCCATAGCCAGCAAGGGCCAGGACCAACTCAGCGCAGTACTCAGACATCAACATGACTTCAGGCCTTCTGACTGCAGACATCCAAATGGCTTTTTGGTAGCAACATGGACCATAAACATCAACACAGTCCCCTAGTGTGGTAGGGCCATGGACCCAGACATGGTCCTCAGCCTCAGCATGGCCTCAGGTGGCTGCATAGACTCTTCATATTGGCCTGATCCTCACTGCCATTATAGCTCCAGTTCCTTTTGTCTCCACAGCAAACTAACAATCCTTTATCTCCCATCTCTCCATGGTGCACTGTCTTTCACATATTTGCTCATCATAGAAGCTGGTGTCTCCTGGCTGCCCTGGGCCAGGGGGCCTAGGAGAGTGTTATTTTCTATATGCAAGACCCATGACTGTAACTAGTTCCTTCTTCTGACATCATCGATGTAGGAATTTCTGCTAAGGGTATTTGTGTCTAATGCAGTTTCCCATCGTCAGGTTGTGCTTAATTTTCTCTAAGAATTATTTTAAGATTTGTTTTATTAATATTGTTATATCAACTTTTATAGCTAATATAGTATATATGCTATTTTAAATTATTCTGTGTATTTATGTATAGGAGCAACAAAAATATATTTTACTTCCCAATACCATTAGAGGCTTCTGTAACCAGTAGTTACAAATATTAGTAACTAGAAGTTTTATTCTTATATTTGGTAACCAGTAGTCACAAAAATCAGTAACTGGAAGTTTAAACAAAACTCTTATTCATTTTTATAATTATTACTATCTACCCTCCTAGTATTTTATTCTGTGCTTTGTTTCTTTTTGCTAATGAGTATTAAATATATCCATTTCTTAACCTTCTTTCTTTTCCTGATGTAGTAATTATGTAACTGATCTTATTTTTAGCATATAGTCTTAGATTTCTAATTAACTGGCAGGGTCAAGTCAGTCAGCATTTCCTTTCTCCACTGAAAAGGGCAGGGCCTTTAGCACCTGTAAATTCTTCCCCACTTCTACTTCATGATACCCCCTTTTTGCAGAGCATTTTGTCTCCAGCTTCTTCTGAAACATAAATAGTTCTGAAGGGACTCCAGCCAGCCTGGGCATGGCAAATACGGCTCTGGCAGGCTTTCCCTTCTCTCTCATTCCCTCTGCCTTGCTAAAAACAGATTACATTTCTGAGGCTAGCCTCTAAGGCCTGTTCCCTTATTTGGCCACTTCCTCCTCCTAAGGCTGACTACCAAGGTCCGGCTATCAAAGTGTTGAAGTCCCGCAATCAAAAGCCCCCTTCCACTCACCTAATTAACATGCCCAATTAAAATTAAACACCTCTTCCTAGCACAGGCTTTCCCACTTTACCTTTAGAAGCCTCAATTTTCCTATGGGCCACATCTGTCTCCTCTCTATACAGAGGCAGCCTTTCCCTCCAGGACAAATACCCCTGTCTCCTCTCCCTTGTTCCCATCCCCGTCTCCTTTGTCCTCTATCTCCTGCCTTTGTCTCTGATCTCTGTCCCTCTGGAGCAAACCTAGGGTTCCTGAGATGATACTTTCAAGTTCTGTCATTTTTTTATGGTGTCAACTTGTTAAATCTGTGTTCTCCATTTTGCCCCTCCTTTTGTTCATCATTGTTTCACTTCATTACTTTTGCTCTGAAATCATTTTCATTCCTCAACAGTAGTCGTCATGGTGACACGGTGTGCCATTCCCAGGCTTCGGCATCTAGAGTCTGGCAGCACTTAGTTGATAATCCTTGCCAGCCACCTATCATATAGTCTGCGATATGAACAGCCAGCCCTAGGCCCTTGCACATGCTAGGCATTTGCTTTGAGTAGTACTCCCAGCATGTTATAGGATCTAAGCACAGTGCCTGCTCCCAGGAATCAGGATATCCGGGATCCCTAGAAGACACACCAGCTGCACATGAACCTTTTCCTTACTACATTTCCAAGATCTGGGAGCTTCCTTACCAGATGGCAAATGCTATGGGAAAAAAAATTGGGTAAAGTTTTCTGGTTTCCATGGAGCTCCGTCTCCTCATTATTACTTGGTAGTGGTTCTGTCCTACTTTCTAATATGTACACATTTTCCTTTGCTCATTCTGAAGTCAGCTCTGTGGAATGGTGAGTATATCTGATAGTGTGCAACAAATCATAGCTAATAAATCTCAGTCCTAGCCTGAACAATAGAAGGGCTGTTGAGAAGGGAAAGTAATCTTTGAATTCACTATATTCACTGTCATAATTCGACATGTAAATTAATATAAAATCAAATAAAAGTATTTGAACCAAACTGATTTTCAAATTATGTTCAGATTAAAATTATCTAATTGTGATTAAGTAACTCTTCTCTGGTCCAAACCATACCTTGATCTATGATTAACTTTGACCTGGGATAAATCGCTACTGCTTTACAATAAAATTCCTCCTCTGTACAGGAGATTGGAATGGGCTGAACACAGTCATTTTCTTCTAAAGACTTTAGCATGGAAAGGAAGGAAGGTGGCCAGTAAGACCTGACAGGGTGCCCTCCACCAGCTGGTCAGAGGGGGCAGCAACAGGCCGTCATGTTAACAATATGTACACTTTGCCATGTGAGTGGACTGGAAGTTTACATTTACATATTTCCTTCTCAAACCCATTGTAAACACAAGAAAAATATCGGTTAGATTCCAACGAGGAACATTCTACAGAATAACAAAGTAAACGGTCAAAGTCATCAAGAAATAAAGTAAATAAAAAGTAACTCAAAAGAAAGACAGATGATTACAACTGAGAGGCCCCTGAGGAACAGGAGTAAGAAGTTAGATGTGATATTCTAGATGGAATCTAAGGCTTATAAATAGAAATTCAGTAAATATAAACAATGGGGCAACAGGTAGGTAGATAAGTATAGCACTTACATAGCATGTGTGAGGCTCTGGGTCCCATTCTCAGAACTATACTACCAGCAGCTAACCCCAGCAGAAGAACCAGAAGTTGGAAGCCATCTTCAGCTACATAGCACCCAACTTGAGTTAGTGGTGGTCATTCCAAATTCAAAATCAGTGATTCAAACCCAGCCAAGAATAGACATATGATATTTTGTCTCAAAGCAAATAAAAAAAAAACTATAACTAAAGTATAAACTTTAATTATTATGTGAGAACAATTTTATTATTTATAACAAGCCAGCATCCATATTGATCTAAGGTATCAATAACAGGAGAAATTAAGTGTGGCTAAAGTAGAATCCTCTGTGATATCTTTATAGACTTTCTGTGTATCTAAAACTACTCCAAAATTAATATCCATTTAAAAAAAATAGCAGAGGGGCCAGAGAGATGGCTCAACAGGAAAAGCACTTGTATTGCAAGGCTTGGGACCTGAGTTCAACCCCAGAACCCATGTAAAGATGGAAGAGAGAATTGACTTCTCAGACTTGTACTGGCCACTACGTAGGTACTTGGCATGTGTACCCACACCTACATAGTAATAATAAAAATATTAAAAAAATTGTAGGGGAAATTATATGAGATAGTCTCTATGACAGATTTTAGCCTCAGCATTCTGAAACATAAAATAATGAGTCTCCAAATTTAAAAAGAGGAGAAAGAAATTCTTTTACTAATGGCACAAAATTGGGACATGAGTTCTAAATGCACCCGTGAGTATCTTGCTATGATTTCATAAATATCCATGTGTCGCTTTCCTTTTTAATGTTATATTTTCTAAAATCAGCCACAAGGAGGTCTAGGCACAATTCACTCCTAGTTCTGTGTATGAGTACACTACACTGTGTCTGTGTAGTCCCACAATGATAGCAGTCATCTTCTAATTTTAGAGTTTTCAACACAGCAATGAATGTATCTCTGCGCTGGCTTGTTCCCATGAGCAAGAACTTCACACATACAAACATAATATGCCTAACAGTTAGCAAGTGTATTCATGTCCTTGGGTTCAATCTCCATTACCACAATTGGGAAATAAATTAATAGCTGGGTGGTGGTAGCTCCTGCCTTTAATTCCAACACTCACGGGGCAGAAGCAAACAGAGCTCTGTGAGTTTGATGTGAGCCCCAAGACAACCAAGGCTATTACAGAAACTCTATCTAAAAACCACTAAATAAATAAATACATGCTTTTAAGTGCTACCAACTGGACTTTGTTCCCAAAATATACCAACTTATTTTCCAGCCAACACTGTATCCCAGAGTTTCATCTTTATCTTATCTACATAAAATCTTTTGAATGTCATCTCATTTCTAATTATATTTTCTATGGTTACTAGCAAAGTTAAACATTTTATGCTTGTGTGCCATTAAGATTTCCTGTATTTTGTGTTATAATAAGCATTTTCTCATGTTTTGCTTTCCTTAATCTGTCTAATGTTTTTATATATGCTTTACATTAACCAATTACTGGTTGTACTCATAAATGCTTCAGCCAATTATATGGTGTGTCTATTGACTTTCTTTACTATCTCTTTTGCCAGAAAGACGTATTAAATTTCACTGTGACCTGAATGCTTAGCCTCCTAACTTCCACTTATTGAAATTTAGTTCCCAAAGTGATGATGGTAGGTCATCTCAGAAGGTGACTAGGGGATGAAGGCCGAGGCCTCATAAGAGTAGTTGTCAAAGAAGTCCAAGAACTGCCTCAGCCTGCCACCATGTAAGAGTGCAGTAAAAAGCTACCCTTTATATATTATAATGTGGACCCTCACCAGAAATTCAACCTACCAACATCTTGAACTCAGACTTCCCAGCCTGAGAACTGTGAAAAATAAGCTTCTCTTCCTTTTTAGTTACCCAGTGTATTGTGTGCTATAGGAATGCAAATGCAGAGTCAGACCATACTGTTACACTCTCTCAATCTCTGGACCATGCCTTAGCCTCTCTGATTTATTTTTGAAGTATCGAAAATATTTTTTCTCTGTTTCAATGCCCCAATTATATTCTCTTGCATTTTAGCATGTAACTATAAATTTAATCTATATAAAAGTTATTTTTCCTTGTGGTTTGAGGTAAGGATTCATTTGTAAGAATCCAGCTGTTCTTACAATATTTACTGAATCATTTGTCCTATATCTACTCATTTGTAACATCACCCTTGTTAAATCTGACAGGTTCTGTGAAGCCTTCACTAGTTAAGTTGCTTATATAAATGCAGATCTTTAACTTTCAACTCAAGATACTAATACAATCCATCTAGAATATAGACCATGAATGTATACAATTTCAGCTATAAACCTATGGTTCATTTGGAAATGGCCCATCAACCTCACTTGGAGAAACATAATCTTGGGTCTGTGAGACTGCTCAGCAGGGAAAGTACTTGCTATGCAAACATGAAGACCAGAGTTCAGATCCCCAGTACTCATGTAAATGCCAAGCAGGTACAGCAGCTTTAATCTCAGCGCTCAAAAAGCAGGGATAAGATCTTTGGAGCAAATCAAAGATAGGTAGACAAGCTCAATCAAATGAGAAACTCTGCCTTTGGTCTCCACACATGTGAGCACATGCATGTGCAAACACACATATGCATGTGCATACCATATATATGAAAGAAACATGGCCCCATGCATTGGTAATCATGCTGTGTTAAGAGTCAAGAGGAAAATATTATAGAATACAGAATTTCTTCCCTTAACAGTCCATTCTCACCCATTTCGCATCTGGCAATTTAACGCCCCCTGTCGACAGCTCATTTCAAGACAATTTGAGTCATAGAAATCTAATCAGAGAGGCTAAACCATCCTTTACTCTAAACTTAGAAGTTAATGCTAAGCAGGTGGGTATATCTGAACAGCTAACTTCAGCATAATAATTAGCAGGAGGAGACTTCACTCTGCCCCTTGAACAGGACTATCTCCCACACACAACAGTATAACACTTCCTCTGTACTCCTCAACAAGCTAATGGCATTGGCGCAAGAAATAAATTATCAGACATATGAGCAACACACACACACAAGGGGATGATTACAATGGGAAGAATTTGCTTTTGGAAGTCTCCTATCACACTCAGAGCAAAATCATAAATTAAGTAATTAGTCCACGGGCTCCCACCTGCTAATTTAAAAGTAAAAATAACAACTACTTAGAAACTGCTTCTGCTAAAAAGCACTGACTCACTGGGCCCACAGGTGATTAAAAGCAGGGCACAATCTTGGCATCCCTTCCTTCATTTCGCATCTCTCTCCTTTGCCTTAAAACTGGGTCGGATTCTTGCTCAACTTTGCACATAGGCACATTAAGCACTCCAAGAGTCTAGCCATCCTACTGCTATCTTACATATCTTAGAACTCTTCCAGGCTTAAAGGCACAAAGACACAAGTAATTCAGGGATGTTACTGTTGCCCCTTACCATGTTCTGTCCAAGATAGCCAAAGGATATCTGAAGGTCACTGTCCTTCTAGGAAGAGCAAATTCTTGCAGACTAGTTATCCCTGTGCTGGAGCAAAGGTCTCGTGAAAACCAGCTTGTCCCCACAAAGCAATGATTTCTTCCAACTACCTTTTAAACCCAGAACTGAGACAATGCTCGATCATGCCACACTTTCACCAGGATGGCTTAATTATGCCCCTATCCCAACCCAGTTCTTTCCTCCTCTATCTAAAACCTAAAGTTCATGTCGGTGCTAGGAGAATTGGCTGAACCCCTGAGCCTTGTGTTCCCAGCACTGCTCTGGTGATTCCAATCATTTCCTACTACTCACCACCACTTTCAGTTGTTTCTAGGAATTATTTTTATTTTTAATTATGTGTATGCATGTGCGTCTCTGTATAGGTATATGCAGGTGGTCAGAAGGTCACGTTGAAATGCCAGCAGCTGGAGTTACAGGCAGTTGTGAGTCCTGGGTTCTGGGAACTGAACTTGTGCCCTGCAAGAGCAGCAAGGGACCTTAACCATTAAGCCATGTCTCTAGTCCTTCTGTTTGCTTTCTTGGGGGGCAAGTGGGACTCAACATGTCGGAATAACCTCCCTTTCTCTCAGACCACATCAGAGTCTTCCATTATTCCTTCACATCATTTTGTGCTCCATTTTTATTGTTGAGCTGGAGAGGTGGCTCTGGGGGGGAAACACTGGTTGTGTAAATACAAAGACCAGAGTTTTGATCCCCGGAGCCCCAGGATGGATCAAAGCCTACTATTTCAGTGCTTCTAGAAAGGGGAGGGGCAGAGACGGGATAATCCCTGGAATCTTGCAGGCCAACTAGCCTGGAGTATACACCATAATTTCAAACAATAAAGATCCTTTCTCAAATAAGGTGAAAAAAGATCGATATGGAAGGTGTCTTCTAACCTCCAGCCCAGCTACCACACAGGAGGGAGAGAGAGAGAGAGAGAGAGAGAGAGAGAGAGAGAGAGAGAGAGAGAGAGAGAGAGAGAGAGAGAGAGAGAGAAAGGAGATACTGAGACAGAGGAAGAAAGTGAAAGTCCCAATGTTATTATCTATTAAATTTTCAGTTGTCTAGCTTTGTCTTTCCCAATAACCATGTATCTCATATAAAGAGAAAAGGGACCAAATAAAAGTAAATAATTCTGTGTCTTTTCATCAAATAGGACACAACATGTATTAAAGGGAGGATTTAGAAGATGACTACTTTATATATCCAATAGTTATCCAGAGACTTTGGATTCAACTCTTTTAGATATTACATTTTTAATTAAGATAAAATCAACTCATTCCAAAGAGTTTACAGGAGCTGGAATTTAGAGACCAGTGAAACATTCTCATGTTTGTATCTGGTCCCCTCCTCATGGGTAAACTGCACAGGAAGAGACTCCCTGGTTCTGTTTGAATGGCATCTTTCCACTAGAATCCTTACCCAGCCTTGATACCATGCATTTCCAATATGGAGCTGCAACAGGGAAAAGTTATAATTGTAAAACCTCTTCCTTTTAGCTATTGGAATAAAGTGACTTACAGAAATACAAGACACCACAAAGAACACGGCACTTCCAGAAATATGTCAGGGTAAATGTGCTTTCTTGTGGCTAAATCCCTGGGCTCAAATTCAAAATGACTGCATAATTCAGTCTGTCAGTGTTTTTGGTCTGGTCTGGGTTCTTGGGCCGATACCCAAAACAGGAGGCAAACCAGAGATCATTTACAACAGGCCTGGTCAACAGAATAGAGCTTTTCAAACCCAAGTGCTCACATCCTGTTGCTAGTATTAACTGAATTACTCCATGACTCATTCTCCCAAGTTGTGGTCTTCTAGGTTTATAATTCTCCCCACACTTAAATGGCTGCACTTTTCCATTTAGGTCAATATGTGGGAGGGCAAATTGCCTTATACATCAACCAGATTAGATCATTAAAATTTCCAAGTACGTGTTACTTTTAGGTATTGTGGGCAGATACTTAAATGGAATTACTACCCAAACGAGGATGTATTTGGGACATGGAACCCGCTTCTGAATTAGTTTAGCAAGGACTAAAAATCCTGAGTGTTGAATAGAGAACTCATAAACAGGATGCAGGATTACAAAAGATATCTGGGAATCCAATCTTGCTAATAACACACACACCACCACCACCACCACCACCTCTACCTCTTGGAACCTTGAGCAGAGGGCAAGAGGTGTTGATATGATGTGACCAAGAAGAAATGGACAGAAATGGGCAGGTTTGTTGCCAACAGCATTCCTTTCTAAGTTCGCAATTTAACTTCTGCCTATTACATAAAGCTTAACTCAAAAGCATTTTGCTGAATACTAGAGATTTCTCCTCTTGGGTAGGAAGTAAAAACATGAGTGACTGAAAAGCTGAAATGATAGCCACACATTGTTTTCAGTCCTTACTTCATGGTAAAGGGAGTTGGAAGAGACAAACCTTTCCCTTCACAGGAATGGCAAGAGCAGAATGCTGTAGCATAGAACAGTCGTTTCCACATTTCAAAGCTCTGGGCTGTCACATCTGGCTTACTGAGTTGTGGCACCCTCAAAACTTCCAAGGTAAAGGCAATCCTCCTGCAGGTGTTCAAACCAGTTCCCTAAACAGGCACTGCTTGCCTCCAGGTGCTGCTGTCCAAATACAAGTAGGACAAGGGCAGAGGCTGAGCACAGGGGCCTCAGTGTGTCCCTGCAATCTTGCAAACTTGCTCGAAAACTGAGTTCCTAACCTTAAGTGCTATAAAATGCTAAGGAATTTACAAGTATCAGGAATTCTGGCATAGACTTTTAAACAACCCACCAGCTGTTTCAGATTGCCAGCTGTTTGTGATCCAAGGCCATTCTCATTTAGTACCTTTGTCCAGTCACACCATGAAGTGCTCCCAGCAACACCGTTAAGAGGCATCAGACCTAAGTTGCTTGCCAAAACATCCATCATAGCTGGAGCACAGAACTACCAAGCATTTCACTGCCTGGAGCCCTTAACTACTAAGAGCTCTCTTCCTTAAGCTATTTCCAAAAGTGTGTGTGTGTGTGTGTGTGTGTGTGTGTGTGTGTGTGTGTATACACATAGATTTTTGAAGGAACTAACAAGGTTTCTCTTCTCATCCATCTTCTTTAGCATCAGAACTTTCTTCTCTTTCCAAGGTTGGAAGTTACTCAGGTTCTTTATCTTTTGAGACACATTCTTCTCCTTCAGAAGCCTTCTTGGCCTAGATGCCTCCCCCAGGGATCAGGTGCTGTGAGCTGATGGGAGAAGGGAAACTGAGTATGCTCACCAAGGTCCCACCCTTTCCCTACAAGGATCAAATTCTTATCTCCGAATCCATCCAACCACCTCTTGTCAACTTCCATAGAGTTCATATATTAAAAGCAAATGCTTATATTTGATTCATCTACCTTAAGACAATGCATTTGTATTGACAGATCTTTGATACATACAAAATAATTCTCTCTATATCCAATTCCAAGACACCTGTGCCTGTTATTCTGCATTCTAAACATAGCTAACTGCACATTTTTCTTTCAACTCTCTACAAAGTAAAAAGAATTGCAAAATCCAAAGGATGCTTGAGATTTCTAAGCAGGAATAACCATAGCCAAGGGAAACATTTTAGCAGCGAGAATTTCAGACATTATTAATGGGAATACCGATCATGGGCTTCATGTAAAAGATTGCCCCAGTAACTGCCATATACCCTGGTGTGTGCCAAATCTGGCTTGCAGTAATCAATCAAAGCAAATTTGGGAATGGAACTCGTGAGCTAAGAATGTACAGTGCTCCAAATGTAGGTGGATGTGTTTCCACTGTAGGAAGTATGGAGTAAAATCAGGGGTTTACTAGGTCCAGTGGGGTTTCAAACCACAGCCTTCTTGAGCAACTTCTAGGGAGCCTATGATGCAATTGGCCCGCTCCACCTGCTGGGGATGCCAGTGGGGTGGGAGAAGGGCAGAACCTGTGCTTCCAGTGCCTCATGCGGCTCTTGCAGGTTTTTTTCCTCACAAGTTTTTAAGTTTTCTGAAGGTTGACAAGTTCCAAGAACAAAACAAGGTAGTAGGCCCTTCTCCAGGATCAAAGCTCAGCAAACTTGTCCAGGAAAGAGTTTAATGATAGAAATCTAGGAGTCTTTTGGGAGAAAGCCTCCTTCAACATTGCCAAGTCATCCTAAAATTACCGAGAGTCTATATAATTTGCATATAATTTTCACATAATAAAAGGCCTTCCTTTTCATAACATACCTAAAAACAGAAACCATTCTTAGCTCTGAGCGGAGTCACAGAAACACCAGAACTCATTCCTCCATCAACAATTATGTATTAAATATTTCAAAATGATGAAGAGTTTGAATGTACTCACCATAATGAATGATGAACATTCAAGCCATAGATATGGTCATTACACGAAGCAGATTACTAGCTAATGTATACATATCAAAACTTTAAAATGTACCTTGTATGTACAATTATGACATTCAAATCACTAGAAAATTTAAAAAAAGCAAAAATTCTCCATTTTAAATTCAAAAGTGGAGAGAGAAGCTACCAGGCTCCTTTGGCAACTCGAATTATGGAACCATAATCACAACTCCTGACCTTTTCTGAGTAAGGCCTTTAAACATGTCACCTTTCTTATGTAAAACAATCATTTTGTCTATTTAAGGAAATTTAAAAAATAATCTATGAATTTATTTTCCAAATTTCATAGTATTTTCAACTAAAACATTTTCATCTCAAGGCTAATGTTTTGGGAGCTCCTCTGGGGCAGAGCTGCTCATTCAGAAAGCAAAGTTCAGTCAGCTGGTCTCCATCTTTACCATCTAACAATAAAGTGTGTGCCAGTGTTGGATCCTAAGTTAACCTATAAGCCTCAAGTGACCAAGGACCAGGTAAGATTCTGGGAGTTTGGTTCTTGGAAAATAACAACAAAACCCCATGGGAAAGTGATGTGGGAATGTCTTTCTGTATGCTGTGAATATCAGTCTTTAAATAAAGGAGCTGTTTTGGCCCATGACAGGCACCATAGAAGAAAGCAGATGGAGAATCAGAATAGGTAGGAAAAGAAGGGTGGAGTCAAACAGACCGAGCCAGCCCAAGAAGAAACATGTAAGGAACACAGTTGAGCCACGGGCCACGTGGCAGACAGATTAATGGAAATGGGTTAAGATGAAGGAGCTAGCTAGCAATGTGCCTAAGCCATAGACCTAACAGCATGAAGTTAATATAAGCGTCTACATCATTTTGGGAGCCTAAGCAGAGGTGGGCAGCTAAGCAGTCTGGGACTGCAGGTCTGTGGGTCTGGACCTCTGGCCATACGGGGCCAAAGAAACCTCATTGTAACAAGAAAGTATGGTGGCCTTTGGGTTTTGTCCTTAGAGACCCTGCCAACATGTATCTTGAGGCCACATAGCTGGAAATTTTCCAGGTAACGGTTCTGACCAAATTTCATCTTGGTCAGTATTTAAAATTTTAATAAAAGTGTGCTTAAATTTGACCAAAATGGTAGAACTGGTTTCTCTCTGGCAAACATTAAGATTTACACGAGGATCCAAGTAATTTTAAATCAGCTAGTGTCTTCACAATGAAGCCAATTAAAAGTGAAAAACCTTTTCCAAATGCCTTTAATCATCCACCCAACAAGCTGCCACTAACATCTTGTCTCTTGTAAACAAGAAACAGGATGGGCTCTAAAGAGCTTTTTTCATCGTTGAAAGGAGTTAGGGTTTAGATTGGCAGTTGGGGCATTTGCCTAGTTGAGTGAGTCCCTGTATTCAACTCCCAGTGCGAGAAGGGAAGAAAGGATATGATATGGTAAGAGGAAAACATAAGGGAAGGGGGGGAAGGAGGGAAGAAAGGAGGAATGGAGTGAAGGAGGAAGAGAGAGAAGGTGGGGCACGGGGGTGGGGTGGAGAGAACACAGACTAGCTTCAGCCCAGAGTGTCTTCTCCCATTTGTAGCTGACTGAGATAGGTCATCAGCAAGTCAGAGTAACAGTAGCGATACAATGTTACCCTATTGAAGGTCGATACAATGTTACCCTATTGAAGGTCTTCACTCTAGAATCCCTCAGGTTATTAGACATGGCTAAATAAGTGCGTAAAACTTCAACAAGAATGCACAAAGCTAGGTGTTGAAACTACCAGAATCTCCAGTACTCAGAGGGCTGAGGAACAAAGATTTCCTTGAGCAAGAGGCTAGTCTGAGCTACAGAGGCAGAGCCGACCTTAAAACAGTAAATAGGAAAGAATTTCAGAGGATAAACTCCAATTCTGGAGAACAGAGCTAGTAACTACTCCCAGTATGGTCCAAGCACTTGTCTGCCAGAAGGGACTGTGTAAGGGGGTGGGGGGCTAAGTGCATACTTTCCTAAGGAATGCCTTTCCCATTGGGCTGCTTCAAACATTCCTTCACCCAGTTATCAGGAACACTCAACCCTTGCCCATATCCTCCATGTCTCTCCTTCACACAGAGTAACCTGCTTAACAGCATAGGTATGAGAAGGGTGTGGTGAAGCTGGAAAACTGGAGCCCGGAGCCCTAGAGGCTGGAGGCAGCTTGAGAGTTATCTCCCATGAGGCCATGCACCTGCTTTTCATCTTCTCTGACTATACACAGTCTTCACCTTTCAAAATAATCTACACAGTACTGCCTCAGGTGAACCCTCTGTCCAAGACATAAAAACAACTGTTGGTTGAAATCTGCAAGCCATTATGTTTCTCCTCAGTCAGCTGATTTGTGGATAACCTCATTTCTGAACCCAGGGAAGCTCCTCACCTGATAGAAAATGGCCACAACCACCTTAGAATACAATTTCTCTGCACAAAAAGAACACAGTGAAACCTCAGAAGCAGTTTGTGTGATTAATAAGCAAAGACTATTGTTACAGGCTGAAAACTATTTTTAAAAATGCCTTTCAAATCCATGCCCTGCCTGATGTAGCTCCACTCAGACAGGGACTAGCCTCCTGGGATTCTCAAGGACCTAGGGGAAGACATTCATAGGTGGGCAGGTGGGCCTCATGATAAACAAATAATGCGGTAGTGAAATGAGAAGCCTAATGCTTCATATTCTGTGGAAAGACACAGGAAGGAAGAAATGAAGACAGTGCGGAGTGGGCAGATATTGGAGGCCTGCTTGCCACCTGTTGCCATGGTGAAGAAGATGGGGAGTAGGCTGATGAAAAAGGCCATGTTAATATCCAGGCTAGGGGGTTGCCAAGGGCCATGTTTGGGTCCCTGGTCCTACAGTAGCCAGGGTCTGTGTTGATGTTGGTGGCTCTTATTGTCATCCAGTGCCAGGCTGATTCCAGTGGTCTGCTGCCTTCTGGGGCCATGCCGATCTGGGCAGCTTTGGTCACCACCTGACGCCATGGTGACAACCAGACCCCAGGTTGCTGCTGAGGGCTATGTCTGAGTCTGTGGCCTTATAACAGTCAATGTATAGATTGTCATATGTGCCTTCTGTTGCCCCAAAGGACCATAAGGATGCTCAGGGTCAGATCAGCCATCTGAATCCAGGTTGGTGATCAAAGGACAGGATGCATGAAGATCTGAGTGGCCTTTGCTGTTTCTCAATGTCATGTTGATGTCCAGCTAGAGCTGCAACTGAGGACTATGTCAGCGTCTGTGGCCTTACTGCAGCCAAGGTCTGTACTGATGTCCCAGGCTCTTATTACCATAGAAGGCTGTGCAGACACCTGAGATCAAGGGCCATGTTGGTGGCTGAGGTGCTGACCTGAGGGGTCTTCACTGCTACCTGGGACAGTGGTGACATCCAGACACAGCTGCTGCTGAGCACCATGTCAGGGTCCATGGCCCTACTGTGGCTGGGGTTTGTGTTCAAGTCAGAGTGCCATATTGCCCCCAAAGGACACATAGAAGCGCAGGGTTGGGGCTACAACCTGAGGCCTTGGTGGTCCACAATCATACAGTCACCAGGACCATTCCAACCTGAGTGGCTGTTACAATGTGGTTTTTGGTCCCGGGCGGCCAGCAGCCCAGACTCACAGACCTATAGCCCCAGACCCCTTAGCCGCATGCTGCTGTTCAGGCCCCAGAAATGGCTCAGACGCTTATATTAAGTTCATGCTGTTTGGCCTATGGCTCAGGCACATTGCTAGCTTGCTCTTTACATCCTAATTCAACCCATTTCTATTAATCTGTCTGCCACGTGGCCCATGACTTACCTGTGTTCCTTACATGTTGCTCCTTTGGGCTTCTGGCTCAGTCTGTCTGTCTCTCCTTACATGTTGATCCTTAGGGCTTCTGGCTCCTTCTCTCTGACTCTGCCCTGCTCCTCCTACCTACTCTGATGCCTCCTCCTACTTTTCCTATGGTGCTTGTCATGGGCCAAAACAGCTCCTTTATTTAAAGATTGCTATTCACAGCATACCCACACCAAGTGGCCATTTTTTCCACCCAAGGCTAGGACATAGCCTGGGCCCAAGCTGCTATGGAGGGCCATGTCTGGGTACATGGTCCAGCTGCAGCTGGGGTCTGTGTTGATAACCTGTGGCCAATATCACCTCAGGAGCCCTTAAGAACCATGTGAGATGAAATCAAAGGGTCTTGCTAAGCCATCTCTGCCCTGGGAATGCTGCCCATGCATCTCACAGGACACTACAGCAAGAGAGCTGGCCCCTGCACTCAGGAGATGGCCTCACCCTCACCAGAGGTGAAAGTGAATAAACCCTGAGGGCATAAAGTTAGGGGAGCTGACTAACCCCCCACAAGGGGGGGGGGGAGGTCAGCCCTTATGGCTTGGACTGACCAGCTACTTCATCTAGGACCCACTGGAGCTCCTGAAATGACTGGTCCTATGGAATAATACCAGAAGGATATTCAAGACTTGGGTGATACCAGGAATCCCAGAGGAGTTCTGGTGAGGATCCAGTGAGGATAGTGTATCAGAAACCAGAGACCTTGAACTCTTGCTAAAGCTGATGGAACAAAGAGGTATTCTACAGGACACACAGAGGCCACCAATGCCACCAGGATTAATGAAAAGGTGTTGGAGGGGCAAAAAAGGAGAAACAGAGTGGTGTCTTTGTTTTTTATTGTTTGATCAGTTTTGGGTTTTTTTGTGGAGGGCACTGCAGAGGTGAGGGGAGGATATGGGAAGACCAGGAAGTGAGAAAAACTGGGGCATATGATGTGAAATTCCCAAAGAATCAATAAAGAAGTTAAATTAAAAACAAAACAAACAACAAACATGCCTTTCAAGCTGGGCATGGTTGCACAGGCCTTTAAACCTCAGCACCAGGGAGGCAGAGGTCAGTGAATTTCTGTAAGATTGAGGCCAGCCTGGCCCACAGAGCAAGTTCAGGTCTACACAGAGAAAGCCTATCTTGGGGTGGGTGGGGGAAAGCTTTCAAAAAAATAACAACAGTAAAAGACTTCAGGATTAAGAATCCTGTGAGGGACACAGGGATCTCAAAATAAGATACATGTAGTTATTTTTTTTAAAAAAAATAATTTATTATCTTTATTTTGTGTGGATTGGTGCAGGTGTAACAGTGTCAGATTCCCTGGAACTGACAGGTCAGCTGCCATGTGGGTGCGGAGAATTGAATCTGGGTCCTCTGGAAGTACTGAGGGCCATGGGAGTATAGAGCAGGTTTACTTAACAGGTATTTAACAGGTCCACCCACTATGTGAATAATCCCCTCGTGGGGAGCCTCTAGGCAATGGGGTTACTGACTATCAATGACCAGTTGCTTCTGTTTGTAATTTTTCTCATTTGCCACTACACTTCCTCCCTAATGACAATTATGGCAATCTTCACCACTACCTGTGTGTTTAGCTCATGAAAATATTACATCTTTGGGCATATGTATAGCTGTGGATGGTTAGGAAGATGATTTCTGCTTAAGTTTTATCATTTTGATGAAAAGAAATAATACTAGAATATTTTTCATAAGTGACACAGCAAAGTAACAGTATTCTCAGTCACAAAGACAGCCTTTTACACATTTAGCTAAGAACTTAGAGCAAATTCAAAACAGATTAGCTGTCCCTGTACACAAAAGTAAATTCCCAGGTGTTTATTGCTGAATCAAGGTCAGACTTGAAGAACTTTGGTAGACATAGCTGACTTTCTGCATGTATTCCTAGCCTCAGTTTATGTTATAGGACTCAGGGTTCAACCAACTAACTGTTATTTTTAAGTCCTGAATTTCAATCAGTTTATATTATAGGACTCAGGGTTCAGCCAACTGTTATTTTTAAGTCCTGAATTTCATATCATTTTGTCTGAGAAAAAGATACATGCAGGGCTAAGGGTTACTCACTGGAAGTCCATGTGACCTCCCGAGCCTGAAAACAGTGTGACTTGTCATGCATTATGAGAATGGGTCTGGCCCTGAAAATATAAGATATAACTATCCAGTTTGGCTGTGAGAGGGGACTGTATAGAGAGAGCTATGTAGAGAGCTGTTGTGTAAAGAACATGCACAAAGTGAGTGTGTGCTAGAGTGTGAGTGTGTGCACAGGAAGAGAATGAGAAGTGAGTCAGGAGAGCAAGAGATTTTCAGAGACGATTGTTTTTAAGATGAAGTAAAAGGAAAGTTACCATCAGAAAGTGTGTATTTCCTTATTTTTCCCTCAGACAAATAAAAGTTGAGACCCACCCCCATTTGTGGGTTTTTTGTTTTGTTTTGTTTTTTTGAATTTTGCATACCCTAGGCTGCTGGAGGCTAGCTGGCCTCCAGTTAGCAATATGGAAGCGCACCTGGTCCTCTTAACCATTGAACCATCTCTCTATTCCCATGCAATTTTTAATGACAACAATTTTGAAGATGGAAGCTGAACAGTGGAGTTGTAAGTAGTGTTTCCAACACAGCTGCATGTTAGAATGACCAGTGAGCTTAAAAAACCAAAACCCCAGATACATCCAAAATCAATTAACTCATTAACTCTAATCTGGGAATAAGACAGTGGAGTCCTGCCTGTATGTTTTTTAGAGATCTCCAGGTGATTCCAACATAGCCAGATCTGGGTCCTCTTCACAATAAAACTTGTTCCCTGGCCTTTTAACTCAGTCTTGCAAATTTGTGTGGATGGTCATCCTTTATTTCTGCCAATAATTTCTTTAAAGCTGGAATCTAAAATCTCAGCAACTGCAGAGATTCACAAATACACATACACAAAATACATGCACACATATTTTTATTTATTTAACTTAAGCCCTAATTATTAGTACATAAATCAGAAAGACTGAGTGCTTTGAAACTTCAATACCCTCTCCAAATATTTCTTTTAAAAAACCTGAATTCTAAAAAGCACACATCAAATATATTTAAGTCATAATATAACATACACACACACACACACACACACACACACATCTTCACATACAATTCAATCACCTTTAGGAACCATTACCCAGTAATATATTTAATAGGTAAGATCTCGTTTTACAAAAAAAAAAAAAAAAAAAAAAAAAAAACCCCAAATCTGAAAAAACCCAAACAAACAAATAACCAGACTTTGATTAAGACACGTGCCCTTCCCGTGAGCACTTACAGTCGGCACGGTTTGTCATAGCACTTTGAGGTAGCATGTTCTGTAAAGTCACACAAGTCACAGAGACACAAAGTACAGGCATCAGCCTCGGCCCTTCACACAGGAAGATGAGCTTGTCTGTATTCATTGCCAAGGTCAGCCCAGACATGCCTGGCTATTCACCCACCCACCTTCATGCCGCACAGCAACATTCTGATGCTTCTTCCTTCTTGTCTGCAGGGCCAGCCTCCTTTGCCTCATGCCCCCACTGGCTAGAGAAAAGCCCAGTAGACAGGGCACTGGGTGTCATGGCATCCTTTCTTCTTGTGTTTGGCAACTACATTCACTATGAGAGATTCCTCTTTCTAAGGCTACAAAGAGGTTCATGTTGTCTCCATGATTCTGACCTAAAAAGGTGTCTCCTTCCTCCCTTTGAATACAATATTTATGGAGAAGCAGTAAGTTCTCTGGGTTTTTCTAGCAGGATAATGGGCAGCGAAGCTTAGAAAAACATCCACATACCAAAATAACAAAACACAAAAACCAGGGAGAGATTTCCTTTGGCAAGTTAATTTTCTTAGGAAGAGGGAGAGCTGGGATTTTGTTTTAGACAGGGTTTTTCTACATAGCCCTGGCTGTGTAGACCAAGCTGGCCTCAAATTCAAGAGATCCGCTTGCCTCTGGAAAGCTGGGGAGTAAAGGCATGTGTCACCATACCCAGGTCCCTTCTGCAAGTTCAAATGACAGGAATTTACAGTTTCAGAAGTGGCTTGCTTCTCAAAAGTCAGTTCAACTCTGCATTTTAAATACAAATGTACAGTAAAGACAGGTTAAGGATTAAAGCTGCAGAAAGGTCCACCAACCTCAGACCTGGGTGCAAGTAATGGGTGTGTTTTTCTTTTCTTTTTCTTTTTGCTCAATGGTCACAGATCAAAAATGTCAAAATGTGACCTTTTGCCCCAGTACGGTTCCCCCTTTGAAAGGTGAACCTTCAAAAGTAATCAATGTACAAGTCAATAAAAAGAGTACATGTCCAGGCAAGAAGGGCATGTGCTGGCCCTGAGTTGCCACTTATAACCATATCCGGCATCACACAAAACCCTCAAGGCTGTCCAGAAATGAACCCCAAGCATCAATCAACAAACAGGTCAGCCACTCGAGTTGACTCACACGGAGCATTGGACTTCAAGTATCAAGGTGCACTCGGAAGCCCTCCCACACCCCACTATACAAACGGGAAAGCACTGCTGATTGGCTTATTGATACCAGAGGCAAGAGAACTGCTCTCAGAACTCAGCAGCCTCGGGAAGACAAAGGGATCTTTATCATCTGTCTGAGCAATGCCAAGGTGCACGAGCTGGCACTCGCGAGATTGGAGCTTTGAGTTCTTTCTCTCTCCCTTTTGTATCAAACGGGAAAATGGTTCCGTTGGGTTAACAGTGTCATCTTAAAATGCCATAAATTAAATAAGTTAGTTCACATTTTTGTTTTCTTTCCCAGCACTTAAATTACAGTCAGTCTCTAGAGCACTTTCGAAGCCTGCTGTAAGAGTTCGAGGTCTCTTCTGTGGACACTGCTGGTCCTGGAGCACCCATAGTCCTCCATCTGCAAAGGGAGGTACTGTTCAAGTACCCCGAGGCCCTGCTCAGCAGGGCTGGTGAACAGCTTAGTCCATGATGGCTTAAAGTTTCCGCTGTATCCCAAAAATACAATACTCCCTACAAAGAGAGAGAGGAGAAAAAGGAAGATGAAGTGTACAGCTACCAGTTCCAGCAAGATAACGAGGGAGGTGAGTCAGAATGCAGCATCTGAGCATGCGTGCACACACAGTTATGAATTAATAATGTATTAAGAATATATTAATAAAAAACCCACACTTCCTTCTGTCAGCAAGGCACTCTTGACACCCAAATGAGAGGCCATATCCCAAGACACTTTCTCTGACACAGTCCCTTAGAAGAAATTATTTCAATGATGCTCACTCTGGGAAGGGCTCATGCAAACAGTCCAGCAGTTAAACAGCACCATAAAAATATTTTCACTGCCACATCATAAGAATGTCATGGGACACTGCGAATACAAACCTTTGCTATAAAGATGAGCTGGTTTGACCAATCCCAGAAGTACTAGTGAATCCGAGATATTCATCTGCCTTATTTCTCCTCTTGTGCTCAACAGAACGATTGACCTGTTGACAATCAGAAGCAATGCCAGTCATTCAGGATGCATTTACTGAGACTCTTTCTGGACTGACAGCAGTAGAGGAATCCTGGAAAGGAAACCAGGCCAGATGCTTTCCATCCCCACTGACACAAGTCCCAACTCCGTACTGCAAAGGGACCTTCTCACATTCTTAGGAGGGGTAGTAACACAGGCAACCTCAAAGGTGTAAGGGCCCAGAGTCAGGAAGGTGTGAGGGCAGACTGGATCTTAGCCTTAAGGATTAGTCTGTTCAGAGAGGGGGATTTAGGTTTCTCTCAGGTGCTGTTACTCTACAGTTACCTCTGTATCACGAATGGTAAGCACAAACTAAAAACATAAAGATGGGGTCAGAATGCAGTGTTTGTCAGCATAGGGAGGCCCTCGTCTCACTTCCCAAAGCTACAAATAACATCAACAAATAAATAACAACAATCATAAACTATTCTCCATGGTTTGAGAAATATTTTTTAAAAATTTGTTGGTTTGTTTGTTTTAATTGCCATTGTTAGGGCTGCTGAGGAGGCTCAGCAGTTGAGAGTAGACACTGTTCCCCCAGAGGACTACTGGGGTTCCATTCTCAGCATCTCCATGAAAGCACACAACCACCTCTAACTCTAGTTCTAATAGACCTCATGCCCTCTTCTGGTCTCTGCCGGCACCAGCCACACACACACACACACACACACACACACACACACATAAAACAGTAAAAGTTAAAAAGAAAATCGTCATCTTCAATGTACAGCACACCAATCAATACTATATCCAGAACTGTTTGTGGATGGATTCCTGTTTTTCCTCCTGGTATGGTTGCTATGGCTTCGAGGTTTATTTTAGTCTCTGACCAACAAACTCTTCTGATTGGTATAATTTCTAAGCTTAGCACTCTTCGAAGTGAACTGCAACCCTAGCTGCCAAGTACAAGAAAGTAAGCTGTTTGTTCCCACGTATAGAAAGTATACTACTTGTATAATTTAATTTAGTTAGGGGCATCTTGTCATGTTAATTTCCATTCAGAAAAGAGTCCCTCCTTTAAACTCTGGCTGCAATTCCTTTCACGATGCAGATACTTTCTTAATTTGGGCCTTGACAAGGGCTTAAGAATGAAACTAAGGTGTAGGCTCATGGCTGTAGTCTTCATAAAGCTGTGGTGACTGGATTCAGAATTACTGCAGAGGAATCAGGCCAGTCTGGAGAGATTCTTACCAGACACACTCATGCACACGTGCACGCATGCACGTGGTCCACCAACCAACTCTCAAAGAGTCACTGTCAGTTGAACTCTAACTTCATTCTGAAGCCCTGGCTGGTTGGATCTTGTTAAGATTGGCCTCAACCTGTGGTGATCTTCCTGTCTCTGCTTCCAGAATGCAACATTACCACTTCTTCTGGCCCCTGCACTGTAACTTCTTGACACTGTATTAAAATGATACATGTGGAGCAATCTTAGGATCCAATATGTAAGCTTCTGCAAACTAAATACAACAATGCAACAAACAGCCAGCTGGAGAAATAGCTCACTCTAAAGAATCTCTCCTTAGCCAGTGTTTTTAAATCTTCAGTGTGTAGGGTTTCTACACAAACTATGTTTTCTACTAGGTGAGATTTATGCCCTGGGTTGTTTGAGGAAAAATGAGTATAAGGGGTTTAAACACTGAGATAAATCTTTAAATACTGAAACCTCAGAAAGGAATCTTCTAAAATTATTCCAAACAAATAAGATATCTCTATAGCTGGTCCTCTGCATACATAAATTCAACAAATCATTCATCAAAATTACTTGGGAAAAAGCACCACCAAGATGGCAGTGGGTAAAGGTGCTTGACAAGCAATCCTGATAACCTGAGTCTGATTCCCAGAGCCCACATGGTGGAAAGATGAAGAACTGCAGCATATTCTCTGATCTCTGCATGTGCACGTTGGCATGCACGGGCTTACACTCCCGTCATATACCAAGGAAACAGAATGAAAGACTACTGAGGAATGACCTCCTCCACACACACCATGCCCCTCCATTGAACACAAGCATACATATGTTACACTAAATTATTCTAAAGACTTTATGGGACTTTTGGGGAGCTAGTTCTGCAGGCTACAATACTATGTATCATCAGATCAGTGGAAATGACAGAGCCTTATTCAACAGGAAACTATGCTTTTCCTGTAAATGATTGTACTTAATATCTGCTACAGAGCAGCAAGGATCCTGAATTCATCTCCTCGTCCTCATACACAGTCTGGTCAATCCAGAAAAAGAAATGTTCTCCAGTGCCTCTTTTTGTCAGAGATCAATAATAACAACAAGAAAAGAAAAGAAAAGAAAAGAAAAGAAAAGAAAAGAAAAGAAAAGAGAAGAGAAGAGAAGGGAAGGGAAGGGAAGGGAGGAAGGAAGGAAGGAAGGAAGGAAGGAAGGAAGGAAGGAAGGAAGGAAGGAAGGAAGGAAGGAAGGAAGGAAGGAAGGAAGGAAGGAAGGAAGGAAGGAAGGAAGGAAGGAAGGAAGGAAGGAAGGAAGGAAGGAAGGAAGGAAGGAAGGAAGGAAGGAGGGAAGGGAAGGGAAGGGAAGGGAGGAAGGAAGGAAGGAAGGAAGGGAAGGGAAGGGAAGGGAAGGGAGGAAGGAAGGAAGGAAGGAAGGAAGGAAGGAAGGAAGGAAGGAAGGAAGGAAGGAAGGAAGGAAGGAAGGAAGGAAGGAAGGAAGGAAGGAAGGAAGGAAGGAAGGAAGGAAGGAAGGAAGGAAGGAAGGAAGGAAGGAAGGAAGGAAGGAAGGAAGGAAGGAGGGAAGGAAGGAAGCCCTTGCTCTCAAGAGAGAGCTGGGACACACAACCATTTAAAAATTAAGTTACTCTTTTCCAGATATCAAGTGACCTGGGCGATGACTTCCTGAATCCCAGTCACTGTACAATGCACTGAGAGTTCACCAGCAGGACCAATGGGCACTGAAGAAAAAAAGCCCTCACAGAGCTGGAAACGCTCATGGAGGAGACAGAGCTCAGAAGCAGGCATGGGATGCGGAGTCACATCTTAAGGTAGCTTTTCTCTGGTGCAGAGCAAGCTTGACCTACCTTGGAGGGATGCTAGCCTTTAAATACTCTTCCATGTGACTGACATCTGCAGGAAGAAACATCTTCTTTTCTGTCAACCGGAAGGGAACACTGCAGGCATCCACCAAGAGAAGGAGAGCACCTGTACTGCGGAAGGCAAAGTCTGTACCATTGACCTGAGGAAAAAGAATAGCTTAGTGCTGTCATCTCCATTCAGAAACATCCCTAGGATGCTTGAATTTTCTCTAGCTCCTTCTAAGCCCTGAAATGTCTAAAATTCAACCCATATTCCTCCAGATTTCAGCCTCTTCAACTGTAGGTTACAATCCATGTAGAGTCTCATGACCAAAAGGTTTCTAGTTGCACAGAACCCAAAAATCCATTAAAAAATAAAACACATAAAGCATCTAGGGTATTTCCGTCTGTGCTCAGTCATGTTGCATCACATCACTTTACTGGAGCCTTGGTTCTGAACACACATCACGCATACTTTATTTACACTGTGCATGATATCTATCATCCACGAAGTCCCAGCAAATGCTGTTTCAAACACCTCAGCTGAATCAAGGACACTGCATACTACCATCTGCAGTATGTTAAATATGCAAAGTTTTCTGCTCAGGTAGAAAAATAATAGTTGAATTATGGAAACAAAAACTCATTCATCTCACTATTCAAATTCACTTTAATCTTTGACAATACTTAGTAAAATTATGTGCAAGCCAAAGAATTGTTTGGAAATATAGACAGTGTGGTGTGAGGGTTTGAATTACAATATGGCGGGCTTGCTGCATGTAACCTGAGCTACAACGTGTGTTCCCAAAGTCCCACAGAAGCCTAGAAACAAGTACAAGCTGTGTATGACAGAATTAATGTTACTGCTCATACAGGCAAAAAGGAAACAGAGTCAAAGATTAGCATTTTCTGGAAGGGCTGTGTTTGCTAGCAGCAAGTAGAGGTGTGGCTCCTTTAAGAGAGGCTTCCTGACTCAGCCTTAGTGACAAAAACTGTGTGGCTCTTTAAGAGGTCCTATGGCCAAACACTTAAATGGAATTCATGAACAGCAGTGGCAGTGCTCTACTTGGTGGCAGTGTGGACCCTAAAATTCCGCCAAAGTTGGGATGATAACTGTGATTCCTGCAAGTAACTCCACCACATTAAAAAGCTGAGAAGACCAGAGCCAGCAGCCAAAACAGTTTAAAAACTCTCCTAGTTAAAAAAATGATTAAAGATATATAATAAAACTGATTCAAATAAAATTGAAAAATAAAAATAAAAAATAAGAGCCCTTAAAAATAAATATATATATATATGCCACATGAAAACAAAAAATATGGAGTCTAAGTTATGTCTATTATTATGTTTTCTTTTAATTTTTTAACTGTTAATAAACTAACTACAAAAAGACATTTGATTATAAAGGCTGCTAAGTTAAACCAACATATATATTTTAAAGGTATCTTGACTTTAAAATTTAAGTCTAAAGATTGTTGTTTTAAAAAAAGAGGTTTTGCTTTTATTTCCACAAAAGATTTTTAAAAAACCTATAGATTACTCCCAGGTTAATATAGTTTAATAATAATAATAATAATAAAAGACCCCCTAAGAAATCTCTGATGGGAAGAGAGGGCCACATCAGCTTCAAGGCTGGTGACTAAGATGATCCAGCCTCAAGACTGCCATAAGATTGCCAGTGCCCCTAAACAACAAAAAAATTATAATAAAAAACTATGCCCAAATTCCCAAAATATTGTTTACAAATGTTTGTCTTCATTATATAAATAGTTAATGGTCATAGTCAGTCTCTTTCTAGGAAAGAAAGGGAGATTTGATATAGAAATGATTTAAGAAGATATATTATTAAATCTACTATAATCCGAAAAAGGTATTAATTTCAAGACATTTTACAATAATATAGATTTTAGTTTACTGATACAAATGTAAGATCCATTTTGTTATACTATATGTATTATTTAAGATATTATGTTTATACAGTTCCTTTAAAATTATAATATATAATTAAAAATATAAATTGATAGTTAATCACCTATGATAACCAAACTTACAGTCATGTTAGTTAGATTTTTAGGTATACAAATATATTTCAATTAGATAATTAATCTTCAAGCATTTCAAAGACCTACAGAATATGGTGTTTAAAATATTTGAAGAACTTAGACTTTTATAAACAGTGAGACAGGTCTGTTCCTAGCAGGACAAAAAAGATAGACTTTTAAAAACAAAACAAACAACAAACAAACAAAACTCCATGTAAATTTACTTTTTGTGGCAAAAGTTAGCCATTAGACAAAAAATCATTCTCACCTCACCTGCCCAACAATATAAACTAGACTTACAACACCCATCCCCCCCCCCCAAAAAAACCTAAACTTTGACAAAACAAGCCAAAATGGTCCTTCAGTTTCCTGCTTCACAAAACAAAAACAATTAAAACCTGCCAGATATTCTTCAAGACACACAAAAAAGCAACTGACAAACCTTATCAAAATAGGCAGAGCCGTCCTTCAAATTTCCTGCTTCACTAAAAGATATCCCAAAGACTCTAGGACTATAGGCTAAAGATAATGCCCCAACGTTACAAAGGAACTCTGAGTGACTGTCCAGGCAGCCCGATGTCATCTCTGTCATTTCTAGATTCTAAAAGTTGCTTGCACTTCCTGTTTACTTGGATAATATTATATCCTTTGGTGGTCTTTGATATAGTTATAATTATAGTTTCCCTTAGTTTTAATAAAAGATAAATATAAAACTTTAGACTCACTAAGATAAAATAAATGATAAAATATATTCTTTAATTTTGCTAAGTATGAGTAGACTAAAAATTATAACTGTAATTCTTGCTTTATAACTGTTTTGTTTTCCTATGTTAAAATTAAAACCTTCCTTTTTAATTGGACAAAAAGAGGTGAAGTGATAAGGGATGTCATTCTGTATGCTATGAATATGCTTTATTATTGGTTAATAAAGGAACTGGTTTTGGCCTATGGCAAAAGGTGGGAAATCCAAGCATAGCCACAGGGGAAGGAGAGTCGAGTCGGAGAGATGCAATCCAGCCACTCAAAAAGCAAGATGTAAAAGACACAGATTAATAAAAATAGGTTAATATGCAAGAGCTAGCTACCAATAAGCCTGAGCCCTAGGCCGAACAGCAAGTAATTAATATAAGCCTTTGTGTAATTATTTGGGGGCTAAGTAGCAGTGGAGGTGTGGGTAAGCTCAAGCCTGGGGTTAGGCTGGAATGGACAGGTCAGAAACTTATTACTACAGTGTTTAATTTGTGTAGTTATTTTACATATTTATGTGCTCATGTTTTTACAAAAATGCCTCTGCAAAAAGAAGGGTATGAATGGGAAAAGTTTAAGAGATCCTGTCCTGGCAGTGTCTGCCGCAGGGAATTATTGCTGGCCACATAACATACGATAAGCAAGATAGAGCAGCTCCACTGAGTCATGAAGATGACTCTAAAGTGTTCAGACCTCAACCATGTGGTATCACTGAGGTTAGGGGCCTGGAAATCAGAGCTCAGGTGCTGGCGCCCATCACACATAACCCCTCACATCTTTGTCTGGAATACCAAAGCCACTGAATGCTTCCTTTCTTCTCCAAATACAGATCCCCTCTGACACCCAAAAGGCATAATGGGACTTTTACTGACACTTAAGCTATGAGTTATGGAAGCAAAACAGAATAAGAGAACAGAGGAAACATGGGACACAAAAGGAGCCCTCATCCTGCAATCTAGCTGAGAGTCAAGACCCTGCAAGACAACTGACGAATCAAGATTGTCTACTAAGATAGCACATGTCTTCCTACGAATACCTTACAGAAGTTAAAGAAAAGCCCACATAGGGTCAGAATGTATATGACTGAGAGTTTAACCATGTGAGCACCCTACCAACCCTAACCCCCATCCAAAATGCATTTCACAAAAGCACCTTACAGGGTCATCTATAAAAAGAATATGAATGCCAACTTATACATTTTTAATATTTTTATGTTTATCTTTGAACACTGCTACAAATGATGGTTTTTGAGCAATATAAGTTAGAAAGCCACAAAACTGAAAAAAATTAAGTCTATCTCTCCTTAGAAGACCACACTGGCTTCAACTGTGCCCACTCCTTTTCAGTTAGCATTCTCTCTCTCTCTCTCTCTCTCTCTCTCTCTCTCTCTCTCTCTCTCTCTCTCTCTCTGTGTGTGTGTGTGTGTGTGTGTGTGTGTGTGTGTGTGTTGTTGTTGTCCCACAATATGAGCTTTCAGCTACCTCTCCAGCACCATGCCTGCCTACCTGCTGCCATATTGGCCATAAGGCCACACATGGACTCACCCTCTGAAACTGTAAGTCCCAATAAACTCTCCTATAAATTACTTTGGTCATGGTCTCTTCACAGCAACAAAAAAGTAACTAAAACACTCTATTTAATAAATTCATTAATTTTGGGTTATTGTCCTGAAATTCTTTTCAAGGACCCAGATTTGCTGAGAGAGCCCGTGAGGCCTCCAGTGGCAACACTGACCTTCCTTTCCCGACAGTTGACAGTATCACAACAATGTTTCACAAAAACCTTCCCTAAACCACAATCTGTGATCTTGTCAAGAAAGAGGAATGTCAAGTGGGCATGACAGCACATGCCTGTAATTTCAACACTTAGGATGCTGAGGCGGAGGGATCTCTGGTTAGCCTGTGCTACTCAAAAAAATCTTGGCTGAGAGAGAGAGAGAATGAAATAAAATATAATAACAGAAAAGGTAATCCAGAATTACTAATAATTTCTCAGTGAAAAAAAATGGTCAAGTAGCTAGACAGGAAGTAAAGGGGGGACAACCAGACTAGGAGAATTCTGGGAAGCTGAAGAGCAGAGCAGAGACAACAGGAGATGCAGAGGAAGCAGGATGAGAATGCTGCTCTGAAAAAGGTACCAAGATGACTGCTGACAGTATGATGTACAAAATGGACAAGCAGGAGACACAAGAAAGAACTGCAGAATCTTGCCAGGACGGGGTAGGAAGGTCTTTAAGAATACCCTGCTCCACAGAGAAGTCTGTTAGATATGCTAGGCCTGTAGGCTGAAGATGGACGCCCCAACACTGCAGAGGAACCTTGGGTGACTGTCCAGGCAGCCAGTTGTTTCTTTTTTTGTAACTTTTGGAAGTTACTTTCCTTGAATTTCCTGCTTACTCAGTCAATATTATTTCCTTCTCCAGTCTCTGAGGGAGTTGAAGATGAGATAGTTATAGTTTTCTAGTGACAGTTTTATAAAAGAAACTTACCAAGAGGTGTAAAGTGTATAAATTTCAGAGACAACAAAAGATAGTTTTCAGTTAGTAATACAAGTTAGACAGTAAGCACATTAGCTACCATCCTTTGGACTCATCCAAACAGGATAAATAATGGAATATTTTCTTTGATTTGTCAGTTGTTATGGACTGGATATTATTGATCCAATTATTGCTTGTATATATTATACCTATTATATATAGTTTTAATTATATTAGCTATAACCTTTTTTATTTTTGACACCAAAGGAAATATGTGGTGATATATATTTAACAAAATTAGTCTAGAATATTAGAAGAGTCAAAAACAGCCAAGCTATGAAGGTCAGGGAGGGGTGACCCACACCTTTAATCCTAGCTTTAGGAATGTGGGAAGAAGTTAAGGGGGGGGGGGCAGAGGAAGAGTTTTTTTCAGTTTTCGATTCTTCCTTGGTGCTCTGAAGAGAGAGAAGTTGGAGTCAGGCTGGAGGAGCTGGCCAGTGAGAAGTGACTGTGGTTTGTTTCTCTATCTCTCTGATATTCCAGCTTTTCCCCAATATCTGGCTCAAATTTTTATTATATACCAAGTAGAATTTGCGCAATACACTGCTTCTGTCTGTCAATCACGCTATATTGACAGGTAAAAAGACTTGACAGGTAAAAAGAGCCTGATGGGTTCTCTTTGCTCTGCCTGTCCTTTGTGAAACTATTTCTAACCCATGACTTAGCTCATGAGAACTCAAAATGATCTATTTAGCTATGTTTAAGTTGCTCTAATTCAGGAAATAGTTCTGCAAATTTCTGACATGATCTTTTCACTTTTAATTACATTTTATTTATGTGTGTGGGTGTGTGTACTATGGGGTGAGTGTGGCAGCCAGCCAACTATTTACAGGAGTCAGTTTCCTCCTTCTACCATGTGGGGTCCCAGGGACTGAACTCAGGTAGTTAGGTTTCCTGGCAATTGCATTTAGTTACTGAGCCATCTTGTCTACCCACTGTGAATCTTACATGTGAAGAAAAAATAGACATGACCCACTATTTACTAATATCAGAATATTTAAATTTCATGTAAAACAAAAAATCCATAATAATTCTCAGAAATTCAAACTGTTCTGTTCTTGCAAAAAGCACCATCCCCCTATAAAAAAACAAATTAAAAAAAAATTTTTTTAAAAAGGAGGGGGAGCAGCTTTCAGAAGGGGCTAATGCCATGCCAAGCCCTCATGTGAAAGTTCTAGAGATAAATGTGCCAAAAGGAATTCTGCAACTGTTGGTAAGAAACACTGGAAATCAGAGCTCTGTGGTGGTGACAGCAGCCCATAATGAGTGCACATCATATAACTGGGCATAGGACTGGGTAAGAGTACCTTACTACCTTTAAAAAATAGGGCAGGTATAAAACTAATTTTGTCCCCATACACTTGGATTTGCAATTACCTTAACTCTTTGCTTTAACAAACTGGATTCCTGCAGAGACCACAGGAAACAGTGATGCTGGGCACCTGTCAGCAAAGTGCTCCTTACACAGAAAACCTCAGGACACCGTGACTTCAGACAGGTCACACCTGAGTCCTAGTTCTTAACGGCACTATAAGCCCAAATTCTGTGAATGGAATCTATTCCATCAATGCACTCAGAAAAGGTGATACTCTGTCTCTGCTTTCTTCACTACCACCTTAAAAGAGTCAGATACCCTTCAAAAAAAAAAAAAAAAAAAGCCAAAGGAATTTAGAAGCCATTATTTCCCTTATCTTAAACAATCTGAGTTTATTTAAATTCCCCAAACAAGATTAAACATGGTTTTCTCCATATTTAATGAGAATTGTTTTCTAACTAAATATGCCTTTCCTATGAAATGGTGAACGAAAAGTAATCTAAACAAATTTTTAACATTAGCCTAACAGTGGTTCTCAACCTTCCCAATGCTGCGACCCTTTAACACAGTTCCTCATGTTGCGGTGACCCCAACCATAAGATTATTTTGCTGCTTCTTCACAACTGTAATTTTGCTACTGTTATGAATTGTAATGTAAATATGTGATATCTGACCCCGGAAGGGTCACTACCCACAGATTAAGAACTGCTGGCCTAAGAGTAATTAATAGTAATTCGCTTGAAAAAATAAATAACTGTACATCACAACTGTTTAAGAACCATTTACCCCTCAGCTGCATTCCTGCTTCCAGTACATCAAACAGGATGACAAACACATGACTATCACTAGGACTAAAGAGCAAAGCAAGAAGCCACAGCACTTCACAGACATGCGGTGGACTGCATTTGGCTGCAGTGGACTGCATTTGGCCACAGGCCAATAAGTGATGCCGTAGTTCAATAGCTGCGTTCCTACAAATGCATAGTTTGAGATTCTAATCCCAAAGTGATGGTATTAGGAAGCAGTCTTTGAGGAATGAGGGGAAGTCCCTGTAGATGAGGCTAAGTTGGAGACAGCAGGACCCAGAGAGAAGGAGCAATCAATCTAAAAGCGAGGATGCTGGCCCTCCCCATACTACCTCCATCTCGGCCTCCCAGCTCTAAAACTCTTGAACAGTGAGTTCTGTTGCTTCTTTGCTATTTTGTCTATGGCGTTTTGTTACAGCAGCCCCAAAAGACTGAGGCAACACCAGACTGTACTTACAGAAATGACAGATGGGTCTCCACGCTGAGTTTCTGCTTTACTGGGTGACTGGAATCGTACAGGGAGGTAGCTCTTGTGAGGGTCACTGCTAAACACCATCTAGACAAGAACACATTGCATCTTTGAAGGCAGCTGTATCCACATCCCACACATCTCTCAAAACACAATTATCCAAGTGGTTATTTCTTTATCTGAACTTTTTACATCCACTTCATGGCTTGTGACTCTACCTCATGGCTGTAACACAGGAAGAGTATGCTTCTTGGTTTCTAAAACAGTCACAGTTTCAAAGAAGTGTAATCTTGTTAGTAAAATCAATAGAGACTGAGGGTCTAGCTCAGTGGTACATCACATGCTTAGCATGCAATCCCACAATCAATCAAGTCAATAAAATTACCTCAGTAATATGTGCTACCTGTAAATCTTTGTGAACATTTCACGGAAAGGCAGGCACACATTTTTTAAAAACTGATTTCTTTTTTATTTTTATGTATTTATGTCAGTGTGAGTGTTTGAGTATGCACATGTGTCCAGGTGTCCATGGAGGCTCAGAGGTGGCATCAGATCCTCTGGAGCTGGAGTTATAGATCATTGTGGATGAACCACCCTATATCGTTACTAGGAAATGAACTCCTAGCTCTGCAAGAGCAGCAAGTGCCCAACAGCTGAGCCACCTTTCCGGCCCTGGGACACATCTTTTTAAAAGGTCTATCAATCTAGGACCCAGGAAAGTCTCTAACATAAGGAGGGCATACTGTTTACCAATGTCAAGTGTCTTGAATGGGGCCAGGTCTCAGCCCCTCTCCAGCATCTTCATAAACAGAGCCAGTCAATACATATAAGCCCCTATCTCCCTCTGTCTATCACCTCCATGAGTCAGGGCAGCCCTCCACTTTCCACAAGCACTTCCTACTCTTTCCTGCCTCTCTGTTTTCTGATGCTGTCCATCCCTCCTCCTTCCCTTTCAGTGTCCCCCCTCCTCCTTCCCTTTCAGTGTCCCACCTTACTCCTGGTCCCTAAAATCCACCTCCCTGACTAATGTGTCTCATTCACAATTCCCAAGCAGATGAACAGCATACAGTCCTTATACATCACCATCAATTTCATGCAAGAATAACCATTGTTTTGCCAAGCAACATTTGGAAGTTGAGTATTTTTTCTGAGTCTTAGTTTAGGAAGAGCTGTGTGAATCTAATTATTTCTAATACACATGTGTTTGGCTCAAGAAACAATACAAATACTCTTCTCAAATTTCCACATAAACACGATGCTCCCAAACACTGCAAACACTTTGCAGCTGCACAGCCAATTAGCAGATCCACGGAAACTTCCTTTTGTATTGGTGAGATGGGTTTTCTCTGTTGTAGACCAGGCTGGCCTCAAACTTGAAATCATCTTGTCTAGCCTCAGGTACTTGAGATTATAGGCATGCATCACCACACCTGGAGTCAGTATTTTTTAAATGAATTCTTCTAGGTGTCTATTGCATACCAACTACGGAAATAAAAGGTAGGAGAGGAAGCCCAGGACACCAGTGATGATCAAGTCATCGCTATCAAGTTTATTTAGTAATAAAGGGCATTTTGAACTCTGAGTGAGAGCATTTAATGTCTCCCCCAATATTATCTAAAAGTAAAAATACTGCATGGGGCTGGGAATCTCATTGGTAGACTATGTATTGTGGTAGAGTATTATTTAAAATGTTCAAAGCCCTACATTTTGGACAAAACATGGGGGAAAAAATTACATAAGCCAGGCAAGAACCCATATCTAAAAACATATACCCATATGCACACACTTGATGCACATGGAGGCTGCAGTTTGTTGGCTGGCTTTCTGATTTACTTGATGGGAAAGCAGAGCTCATTAATCAACATGCGAGAGTAAGGTAGTGACAGTGAATTGACATTTTAAAAACAAACCTGCCAGCTTGGTGTGGAGGCTTGGGCTACAGAGACTCAGGCTCAAAAGACAAAACAAAGCAAAATAACAAGGGAAGGAGACACAGAGTGAATACTCAGAGGAGAGAAAAGGAGGGGTATAGAGTGAATGATGAAGGAAGTAAGGAACGAGGTACAGAGTAGATAATGGGTGCTAAGGAAAAGTACAGAGTATATGATGGGGGTAGACAAGTGGAAAGGCACAGAGTGAATGATGGGGGAAGGAAAGAGGTACAGAGTGGATGGTGGGGGGGGGGTAATACTCGTTCCCACTCATATGCAGAACCTGGATTGAAATATAAATATGTACGTGATGGGAGAGCAGAGAGACTACGAGAAAAAAGGAAGAAGCCCACAAGAAGGGGTGATGGGTGGGGGTAGATGAGAATTGAGCGTAGTGATACATAGGGTTAAAACTGTCATAAAGAGACCCCATTGTTTTCATTGATCACTAAAGGAATTAATGAAAACATGGACATGACAGAGAAGAACGAAGTTCATGTTATGAGAAGCACAGATCTATCATCTTCCTCCTGGGGCTACTACTGGTGAGAAACAGGAGCACAAGAAATCTGGTCTCCACAAATCACCTACAGAAGGATCTAAGCATTTAAGTGTTTTCTTCATTTACATACTTCCTTCCTTCCTTTCTTCCTTCCTCCCTCCCTCCCTCCCTCCCCTTCTTTTTGTTTGGTTTTGGTTTTGTGGCAGTTCTTTCTCTTTAAGACTGTTCACTAAATATGGTAGCATCAGCATCATTTCAGGCCTTGGGAGGTTTGTGGGCTCAGGCTGAGGCACTAATTCAGCAGCATTAGAGCAAGAATTCCCAGTGACAGGTTCCCAGGGGATGCTTGCCCAGGAACACACACTGTCAGAACCATCTTTTCCTTCACTTATTTGTTTCTCTGAAGACTAAGTATGTCAAGTGGTCCTTAGGTCTATATTTCTTTTTCACTTGGAATGGGTCTGACTTTCCTGGAACTCCCATCTGTGTACAGTTCTAGCCACTTAATTACACTGCCATGTTTTCTTCAAGATAACTGGGATATATTTGAAGCAAGACCATATCAATGAAGTATTTTTACTTCTAACCAAAGTCAGTCTATATTTACAATTTCATGGAAATATAATAGCATATGCTTCAAAATAGTAACCTCACCCTTTTAAAAAAAGAAGTAAGTTTTGACATGAGCTGAAATTTCACACTACTAATAAAACAAAGAATTATAGGGGCATGGTGGCATATGCCTATAATCTCAGAACTCAAAAGATAGAGTCAGAACAATCTGGAGTTCAAGGTCATCCTAAACTATGTAGTAAGTTCAAGGCTATCCTTCAATTGATAAGACCATGTCTCAAAAAACATTAAGCACATACATATATAAAAAAACAATTTTAGACACTTTTTAAGACATATAACCTACTAGTAATATTGGAACAGAATCCTAAACCTAGCAAAAATTTTAACCAACACAATAACCTTTAACTTTAAACTATAAAACTCATAATCAAGGTAAATTAACCTATTAAAAAAAAAGATACTTTTGCTATAAATTGGGAATGTTTTGCTTCTTATGAACAACACATTCTAGAGGAGACCAAAATTCAAGAGGTGTCAGCATGTATTTATAAAGTTTCACAATATATATTTTAAAGCCAAGTGCTCCTTCTGCCAAGACAAGAAATTCTGACTTCCCTCCAGAGGCTCCTTCCTCTTCCCTGCTTACCTGGTGGGTGCCACAGCCTTGACAGTGTCCTGTGAGCATAGCTGGCATGCGCTTGACTGCTGAGGGTTTTTTGTAATACAACGGGTATGCTTTGGCCATGCAGTTACTGATGTCTTTGGAGTCTGTTGCTGCCTGAATCTTGACTCTTTCACATCCCTGAGATGAACAGTAACTGTGACCATCTCTGTGGCTATGGGCTCTGAGATATAGAAACAATAACCTGTAAAATAAAAACCAAGCCAACTGATGTTAGTTCCTCTCAGAAGCATAAAATTTCTCAATTTGATTCATGGCCAAGGGGCTAGTTCTTCAATAAAGAAACTTTTCCTTAAAATAAATTGCAAAGCTAATAAAATGTTTCACTTTCTTCCTTATCCCCCCACTGTTTCAGGTCACTGTCTTAGGTCACTGTGAAACTTTGATTCAGTTGTCCTGAAAAACATCACAGTTGATTTCTGGTTTAAATTAGTTCAAGGGGTCATCCGAGAGGAAGGAAGTTAGCTTGCTTCAAAAGCTCTTTGAAAACATATTTATACTGAATTTAGAAATAGAACATTAATATTAATTATTCCTTTTGTTGTTTCTGCTCATAAATTGTTGTAGAAACGGGGATAATAAGGTAGTAACTGCGGCCTCCTTAACTAAGGTCAAGATAATCAAAGTCTTGGGATGCTTCCCAAGAGCACGTGGGTCTGGGATCCAACCTCCTCAACTGGGCCAAAACCCAGTTTCATCAGTTCTGAATTATAGTCTCCCTCCCAACATGAACAGGAAATTTGACTTATAAATGCTGCAGCATTATCTGAAAACCTAGAGTTTCCAAACCAAAGGAGTGAAGATTCAAAGGCCTTGATAAAATGTGGCTAATTAATCAAAAGTTCACACTTTAGGATGAGGTCAATGGGCAATAATGCAAAGTTACAACTGAAAGGCAACTATATAATCACAATAGACTGAACAAAATTCTCAAAGAATGATGTTTCATTATAATAAATTGCTTTTAAAAGATAAGACCCAACACTCGTGTTACATGTCTTTAATTCCAGCACCCGGAAGGCAGGGCAGATAGATGGATCTCTGTAGGTTCAAAGCCAGCCAGGCCAGGTCTACACAGAGAGTTCCAGGCCAGCAAAAATTTATAATGAGACCTTGACTTTTCCCCACAAAAAAAGGTAAGAAAATTGTTAACTGTCCCAACATCTACTAATTTTAGTGCAAATACTTAAAAAATACAGGCCTAAATGGGCAAGAGCCTTTTAGTATATAATTTAAGTTGTCAAATGAATAGAATAAAAAAGACATAGATCTTCAGAAGCTGGATTTTTTTTTTAATAACCAAAGCAAAAAATAATGTCCCATCTTTGCACATGCATAATCACTAATGTGTGGTCGCTGCAATATCCTTACAAATTTGGTCATTCTTTTTATTTTCATGAAAATTCAACTAATGTGGAAATTCTGTCAACAACAAAATCCAGCTAGGCTATTCATATTTAGTTAGAGACTGAAATTTGGAGATTCCTAAGATTACCGCCCTGGCTGCTGGTAGTACTAGAGGGCAAATGAGTTGCTTCATAAACAGAGATTAACCAGATAATTAGTAAATGAGCCCCAACATTCTTCCCCCAAGCAACTGTGCCCCCACTTCTTCCCACTCTGATTTTCTCTTGTCTTTCCCAAGCATGCCATGCCATGTTAGTCCATGCCTCCATGCATCTGTGGACTGGTTCTTCTACTTGAGCCTCCTCACCCAGCTGTACGCAGCTCCCCTTAATTGCTCAAGAGTTAGCTAGCATGATAACTTTGCAGGATGTCACTGTGCTCTCAGCACTTAGCTACCCCTAAGGCACACTAACTACACCACTGATGGACTTAGGACATTCAAGCTTTGCACTCTCTAATAACTTGCATCAGTGACTATAAATTTGCTGCAGAGATGAAGCCTGTTTACAGTGGTATCTTCATACCTAGACAGTCGACGGTCAGCTTAAGGATAGAGTGGGAAGGAGCATGCCACTTGCTAGAGAGAAGAGGAGATCGAGCCTACCATAACCCACAGGCTGAGAGACTGTAACTGGACAAAAGCAGGCAAAGCCACCAGGACCCCAGGAGAGCAGGGTAAGAATGAAAAAGTGGAAAGACGCAGCCTAGAGAAAGTTGGAAGCAAATACACCATGGTTACACAGGGATGCTTAAAAACTCATGGTCAGCTTGAGAAATAACCTTAAGTTAGAAAGGGGAAATGGGCTTTCAGTGAAATATAAACCATATCTTATATAAATAATTACCATTGAGTTGTGTGGAAGAACAAATTACTTTTATTTTCAATTGGGCCTATTGATGACTCTTGACAATGATAATCTCTTCCCCCAAATTTCCTTAATAAGTAAACAGCAAATATCTTCACTCGAGTCCTAGTGCCAGCTATAGTTATGAGTCATCTGAGGCGTGCTCCTAACCCCTTATAGGGACGGGCACAGCTGCCCATGCCAGCTGCTCTGCTGCAGAGCCGGCACATCCCGTCCGGTCTCAGCTATGCCAGAGAAACAGCAATATCAACCTTAAAGAGAAACAGCGTTAGTTCTCATTCCCTACTTCCATGAATTACCCTGTGCCAGAGTCAAAATAGAATTTTCTCTCAGATGGCTTCCTCTGTAGCTCTTCCATGGACTGCGCAGGCTCGTAGTCTTCGATTCTGGATAAAGAGCCATTCTGCCGCTGCAGAAAGCCGAAGGTAACCTGAAAGCTGGTGTTGGATGGGTAACAGAGGCCAACTCGGATCCAGTCATCCCTTTAAAGAAGAGACAGGAAAAGTTACACTTGAGCTAGTATCTTTTGAATGCTGCAGCATATAGCACTACTAAGTGTGATTTCTCTCTGTCTTCTGAGTCCTGAGCCTGATACACTTATCTGGTTCCCAAATGTCTTGTATCAATATATATACATACATATATATACATATATATTTGAAAGACTGTTTGACGAAAAATATATCTATCTTTTAAAATAGCAGTTAAGCAATATTCTAGTGGAACAATCGAGAGAAATGGATTATATGCCATCTATCCGAACCACCAAACTTCTATAATGTTCTTCCTAAACATTTGTAGATATAAAATTATTTCTTAAAAAAATATTTTCTTCTTTTGGGAATTTCCTTTTGTGACATTTTTATTGTGATGAGATAAATATACCCTGGAATTTACAATTTTAAATATTTTCAATTGTGCAGTTCAAAGCCTTAGTTATATTGACAGGACTGCTCCACCACTGCCCTTGCCATGACCTTGCTCTATCATTCTAAAGAGCCCGAATATATACCAAGGCTTTAACACTGCTCATACATCCTGCCAAGTAACCTCACTAAGGAATAAACATGAATGCAGACAAGAAGCTTTACAAGCAAAAGTGTCCTGTGGGACATCGTTTGTAACAGCAGAGGGGGTTAGAAATCCTCAATGTTCATGACTGTTTAAACAGCTACAGTCTATCCACAGTTCAAAAACCCTGAGGGTGAAGGAGAAAGGGACCATAATGTTTATCTGTCCTGCTTTAGTTTGGATTAAGGATTACCTCAATTTTCTTTTGGTTTGTCTGTATTTTTCTTATTATGTTTAATAAGTAGAGCATTTAAGGTTTTAAAGTGTTATTTTCAGAAGCATGCTATGACCTCTCTGTAATTACACTAAATTCAGAAAAATTATTCATCTCTTCCTCTTGCCTCTGTCCATCGTGTAATTTTTATGAACTTTAAGCTAATTAGGCAAGGAAAAAATGACTTTATTTTAAGCTCGTGTTGATTTTTGAAACTTCTAGGCTCACTCTGTTTTCCCCTTGAAAGTCTTATTTGACCAGAATCGAACGGAAAGTCTGCATTGTAATTTACAGACCCTGTCCATCATTTCACCGGAATATCTCACCTCAAACCCATGATCCAACTCAATATAACTTTCCAGAACACTGATTCTCTTTGGCATCTCTCCCCTTTTCCCCTACTGGCCTTTTCTCATTGGCTTCTTTGAAACTCACTGGGACTATCAGGCTGGACCTGAAGAAATCTTACCAGGATCACAATATGAAGTAGGGACTGAAGGTGGGGGGCCTGAGGGAGGGTGGGGCCTGCTGCAAAGATTTGGGCAAAGACATTGGTGGCTTAAATTCAGCCATAAACCACAGAGGCTGAATATCTGAATGACATTAAGGAGCCAGAAATGTGAGTTTGCTGGCAATGGGATGGAAAGGGAAGGGTCGGCATAGGGAATGAGTTGGGGTGCTGGAGCTTGGCAGTATCAGGACACAGGTAAGCAGCAAGGGTAGAGAAGAAAATGATGGTTCATTTGCAGCACCCAACAATCTCATACCAAGGGCGTCCACCATCAAGAGCACCCAACCTTGGAACTGGTCCTCTGTTTATCCCAAATGCTTATCAAGCAAAGCCAACAACTCAGAGTCTCATGACTAATAAGATAAACAAGCTAATCAATATTTATGTATAGGTTTGAGCAACTGCATGGTAGCCCACAAGCTTGGACACAACACAATTCTAGGTTGTTTTACCCTGCTGTTTCCACATAATCAGATTCAACTAACCAACTGTAAGTTGAAAATTTGCAGAAAAACAAACTAAACCACAATCATTGTTCTGAAAATATAAACTTTCCCCTTGCCATTGCTCCTTAATCAATACAGTGTAACAACTGCTTACAATGCTGTAACACTGAGAGCCATCTACAGATGATCCAAAAATACAAGAGGATGTGCACATGTAGATTCCATGCAAAAATGTTATTTCACATAAAAAATGTGAACATCTATTTAGTTTAATATTTGCAAGGTTTCTTAAAAACTGGCTCCCCAGACCCAGGCAATGACTATTACTCGCCCTCCTTTCTGCCTTAAATTTCTATTCTTTCCCTGTATTCCCACATCTATCATCTGAGCAGAGCAGGCCCTTCCTCAACTCTGGGCTTTTGAACAAGACTGATAAGTTACAGAATATCACTACGTCTCTGTGTCCTACTCCCCTAGGCAGAGTACAGAATTAGTGTCCCCATCCCATGTCCCCTAAAGAAGACTTGGAAAAGGAGGAGGAGGAAGAGGAGGAGAAAACAGACACAGGCATCTATTTACTTGAGATTTTCTCCACCTCTCTAATGTGAGCTCATTCATCTTTATATCAACTGACATACAATAAATGAACTAGTGAGAAATATAGCCTTGAATTAAATGTGACACTATGAGGACACACCGCTGGTCAGCTGAGATAGTGTGATGAGACATTGTTAGGAAAATCTCTCTTACATTACATTGTAAGATTCTAAGAGATTGGATTTTTTTTTTTTTTTTTTTTTTTTGCCTCTAAAAGTAACTCTTATTTAAAGATGGCTCCCTTCCCTCCCTACTCCAGTTGTCATTCAGTCTTCAGGATTAAACCCTAGTCTGGGCCAGGTAACAGGACAGACTCTCAAGTGAAGTCCACAACACTGAGGTGGGGGCATCTTTTCAATGGAAGTGTATAAAGTCTCAGTGTCTTGAAGAGTCTTTTTGTCTCCTGCTGTTATGTTAAAAGCCACCCTGGTGGTCAAACTGACCACCACGACCAATTCTGTGGATGTTTGCCCTGTTGGTGAGACAGCCATAATCCATAGCTTCTGGCCAGCAGATCAGTGGTATTTAATACCCTTCTGGAACTAGACCAGAACTCCCTGATGGTCATATCTCGTTTCCTTTGGTCCATATCTCTATCCATGCCAGAAACACTGAAATCGGAGGCATGCTTCTCCTCAGTGAGCCAAACCATACCTTCCTTCTGGTATTAATAAAGATTACCACCTGGGTGACAGCTGGCGTATCATATTAAGTCAGTGTTCAAGCTTCTTCTCCTCTTTTCCACACTGATGCATATTGGCAGATACCCTCCAGGGTCAACTCACGTTCTTGATAAGAATCTGAACTGTACGGGGTCTCTCATTGAACTTCTTGGTGACCTCAACGAAGCCAACAACAAAACTATCTGGTACTGTTAAGCCTTTGGAATATTCATAGATACGGTTCTTGAACCCATGGTTTAACATTTCATCTACCTTATACAATACAAATATCTTGATGTTTTTTGGGGACAGGTATCGCCACTGGAACACATCAAACACCTGGCTAGTACTCACAATGATAATAGGGACCTTCCATCTACAGCTGCTGCACCTAGGCATGTACACTGGTGCCCCCTAAACAGGCAAGACAATAGGCATCCACGCAGTCTCCTGGTGCCATAGCTACATTTTGTATCTGCTCAGGCAATTAATGAGTGGATGCCAGGGCAAAGGCCCAAGTGGCCTTTAGATGTAATTCAATGTGCTGAAGAATTGACAGGGCAAATATAGCTGTTTTCCTAGTCCGAAAATGGCTTGAGCAATCACATCATAACCACCCCACACAAGGAAGAACAGCTTTCTGCTGGCTGGCAGAGGCCTTCTCAAAATCAGAGGCATAAGTAACACAAAGCAGGTATTCTGAGAGATTCATGCCATCAAATCTCATTGCAGCTACTCTTGACAATGCCTCCAGGCTCCATCCTACTGCAGCCATTGTCTCTGGATAGAGAAAGAATCCTGACTTGCAGACATGATCCTTAGTGAGACTAGGACTTTTGCTGCACAAGTTAAGATGCTCCTTGAGGCCACTTACAGCTTAAGACTACTACCCTGTTGGGTACTCACCCTGTCTGATTAACCTGCCTTTAAGAGAACAATGTACCAATCAGCCTTACTTGCCTTGGATTTGCTATGTAATCAGCTTTTACAAACTATGTCATAATTATAAGTTACATATGCTTCTGTGATCCAGGGTATGTTATGGTAATAAATGCTGAAAGTAGCAAATAGGTTAGAAGCAACCATATAAAACAAATACCTACCATAGAAGCCACATGGATACAGGTTAATAAGACTGACAGTCGGACTCAGTGAGTCAGTAAAGCTTCATTCCTTGTGAAACTCTGTTGAAGATCTCTCTACCACTATTGGGCATATATCCAAAGGATACACATTCGTACCCCAAAGGCATTAGCTCAACTATGTTCATAGCAGCATTATTCATAATAACAAGAACGTGGAAACAACCTAGATGGCCCTCAACTGAAGAATGGATTAACAACTATGGTACAACCATACAATGGAGGACTACTCGGCAGTAAGAAAAAAATAAATGACATCCTAAAATTTGCAGGCAAATGGATGGATTGGAGAATACCCTCCTGAGCAAGGTATCACAAGCCCAGAAAGATAAGCATGGGATGTACTCACTCATAAGACTTTAAACAAAAAGCAAAGAATATCCAAGTCACAAACCACAACCCCTGAACAGCTTGGGATCAGAAGGAGCTTAAGAGAGACATTCAGAGATTCCCCTAGGAGGAGAAAATAGAGAAGATCACCTTAGTAAACTAAGGTCATAACTGGTTGCACTCAAGAAGAGGGGAGAACAAATCATGAGAGAAGGAGATGGTTGAATAAGAGGATTAACAAAAAGGGAGAAAAAAAGAGATGGATATCTTGATAGAGGAAGTCAATGTGGGGTCAGAAAGAGACCAGTGCTAGTGAAACCTCCAAGAACTCACAAGATGTCCCTGGCTAGGTCTCCAACCAATAAGTGGAGGGGGTTCCCTATAATCAAATGAATAACCACTCTAGGTGTCATCGCAGAACCTACATCCAATAATAAATAGAGCTGGAGGCAGAGATCCATGGCTGAGCACTGGGCAGAGCTCCTGGTCCAGCTGAGAGCAGGGGAGAAGAGTCTGTATGAGCAAGGGGATAGGAACTGTGAGGAGAAGTTCCAAAGAGATGGCTGGCTGGAGCTCTGGGGAGCTCACTGAATCAAGAATAGCCACTGGAGATCCATTGGGAAAAGGAGGTGGGCCCTCCAAGGGCAGGCAACTGTTGACTGGCATGGGCAGTGAGTGGAGCCTTGACGGGTGGGATCACACTGTGTTTCTGTGCATGGGCTGGCATCTTGGAGCCCATTCCCTGCAAAGGAACACCTAACCCAGTCTTGATATTGGAATGAGGAAATCAGACTTGCCTGGAGTGGATGTGACACACTGAGCTGACCCACCTTGGGACTTCTTGCCCTTTTTGGGGAGGGGGTCAGGGAATGGAAAAGGGGGAGGCTGAAGGTTGACTGGGAGGGACTGGGAGGAGGGAAGAGTGGGGGAGCAGGGGGATACATGGGAAAGGGCTTTTTTCTTTATAAATAAATAAAAAAAAAGATATCTCTAAAGTGACCTTCATTCCTTCCCCATGTGATGCTTTCTGTGTTACTCGATAGAGTGAAGCCCTTTGTTAGGGACAAAGAAGCAGACTCAGGGATGGGAAGACAAAAAGCATCTGGGCAGACAGATTCACTCATACAATGGGCAGATCACAGAAAGAGAAGTGGAAAATCTAAACCTGGGTTTGGTAAAGCCACTGGAAGAAAAAATCCTTTGATTTTGAAGACCAATGCATTTTGGGGACTCGGAGGGTATTAGTAATGCACTTAAAGTGACCCCGATTGGTACCTGAGGGAAGGGGTGGGACATGCTTGCTATTCATGCCCAAGCATCCCTTCCTCTTGTCCTAGAAGCCACTACCAACTAACCATGTCACTTTCTTTTGTCCATTCTATGCTTGGACTCAAAGTTCTTGTGGTTCAGACCATAATCCTAGCACTTAGAAAGCTGAGGCAGAAGGATTGTCACAATTTCAAGGCCAGAGTGGACGACGTAGCAAGGCGTGTGAAAGAAAGAGGAAAGAAAACATGCCAGCCTTTAAACTTAATTTTCCACATGCTTGCTCAGAAAACCACATAACACTGGGGCCCGCTTTAGGAAACTACAATACTCAGCAGATGGTATTAAAACCAATCTTTGAGTAGATGACGTGGCTTTGAGTGAAAGCTCTTGCTAACACACATGAGGTCCTGGATTCAATTTCAAGTACCTCAGACCACAAAAGCAAAGCAAAACAGACCCCACTGTGGAGTAGCCTTTCTGCACACGAGACCTGATAACAGAGAGAAAGAATGATTTAAAAAGCCAAATCTATCTGCATAGTCAGTTTGCACAATAATACTTCCATCCACACAGCCTAGACTGCTTCTCCACATGAGTGAAGAGCACACAACAGCTCATGCCATTCTTTCCTCTGCTGTGACTGCCTGCTCAACTGTTCACAATGACAGAAATGGGAACATTACTTGTTGAAGTTGACAAGGTACAGGAAAGTGATCCGTGGCGCCGGACCATTCCAGTGGATGGTGTAGCCTTTCTCCAGCATGACGACAGGCTGGTACTGTGGGGAAATGGCCCTCTGGTTGATACCCCGAAGCACCATTGGGTTGGCTGGGTATTCATCTCGTGTGATGATCATGCTAAGATTTGGAGTGTTCCATGTCTGAACATACACCTTGAAGGGAAATGAATCAAAGATTAAATAGCGCCAAAAACTTAGCCAGTCCACATCAAGGGTCTGTACTGTGAAAAGAGATTCTGTGGTAAGTGCCAGACCAAATAAGCAGTGGCCAAGTGGCCTGAGCCATGCTTATGGGACAGCCTGCTTAAGCTAGACATGGCTAAAACCAGACCCCCATACTGCCAGCCAAGATCATCATAAATTCCACCACCACAGGCCAGCTTATTCATCAGAATGGAGAATGTCTGTGGCTTGCACAGCTTGTCACAGAAACCACTCCATCTGAGGAACGCAAATCCAAAACAAACCAGCAAACACAGGAAAACTGATACGCCTCCAGACAAATCTAAGACTACCCCCAATCCATGGGGTGATAAATTCATATCTGAGAGCTCTGGCTTTAGTGTTCCATGACCTCCGCTTGCCCAAGTCATTTTTCATCCATCCAAGAATAAAAGTTAAAAAGCACTCTCCAGCATCTGGAAAAACATGTTAAGCTTAGATAAATTGGAAAGTCCTAAATTTTTTCCAGTAGCCTTTGAGCCACGTTCCAGGTCAAACTAAAGCCTTCTGCCAAGGCATCCTCCTCAGGACACTCTTCAGAACAATTTCCTAAAATAAATCAGTACTCAGCAACACATTCTCTGCAAGAACAAAATCATATGCAGAATATTGACACTTTACCCACAATTTATTAGACTCCTCTATAACTTTGTTTATGATGGCTTCCCTACTTTATGTCAGAATATATTCTCAACACTCATTCCTGTTGAAATTTTTAACCCTGTACTGATACCACTTAAAGATTCAAAATAGAATCAGGAAACATACAACTATTGGTTCACTTCCTTTAAGTACATTTTTTTGGTGTGTGTGTGTGTGTGTGTGTGTGTGTGTGTGTGTGTGTGTGTAAATGTGTTTATGTGCATACAGTTGTGTACTCGTGTATGTGTGTAAGTGTGTGGGGACATGTGTCCATTAGATTGTGAAGGCCAAAGGATGCCCTCAAGTGTCATTCCAGGTCAGACACTGTCCACTTTGTTCTCTAGGACATGATCTCTTACTGACATGGCCATAGCCTCATCAATTAGGGTTAGGCTGCTGGTCAGCAACCTCTGGGATCCACCTGCTTCTATGTTCACAGCATTGGGATTACAAGCATGTACCACTTTGCTGTGTTATTTCCTAGCCTTTAAATATATATTTACTATAGACATGGCATACATGACTTACTATCATAAGTATATTTATATTTAGCATATACTTTAGAGAGAAACAGATAGGCACACCTTTTGCCTTCTGCCAAAGGAAAACCCTAGGTAGTGTGCAGAACTGTGGGCTCTCAACATTAGCACTGTTCTTGAGAGTCTCATCCTTCAGGGCAGTTAGGAGCAGATGGAAATCCTACCATCAAGTTCTTAAAAACAACTAAAAAAAAGCAGTTCTGAAAAGCCAGGCATGGGGGAGCGTGTCCTTAATACTAGCACTCGAGAGGCAGAGGAAGGTGGATTTCTGAGTTTGAGGCCAGCCTGGTCTACAGAATGAGTTTCAGGACAGCCAGGGCTACACAGAGAAACCCCGTCTCAAAAAGAAAAAAGAAAAGAAAGAAAAACAATCAGGTAAACTAAAAAGAGCAACAATTCTGTCTTGACATACCATGCCAAAAATGCACATTCTATTACTTCTAAGTGAAAGCAAACAGCCACAGATTTGGGCTTCTGCCCAAATTTCAAGTCTTTAGGAAAGAATTTCTGACCTGTGGTTCCCTGTTCTTAGAATCTCCTGGGAAACGTACAAGACTCAAGTTTTCCTTCAGCTACAGATAGAAACATTATTGCTGCCCTGCTTCCTAAGGTGGAGTGAGTAGGTTCGTATCTGAAATAACATTACAAATCCAAAGGGCCAAATGGTTGACTGAGTAAATGAATGAGAATATGTTATTTAGTTAAAAACCGTAACATGATAACTATGAACTATATACACCTTCATTATGAGCATTAACCAGTTTTAGTCAAAGTCTGGTGTGCGTGTGCGCACACACACACACACACACACACACACACACATAGAAAGTACTAGCAAAAAAAAAAAAACCTAAATAAATATTGCAGCAACAAAAAGAATAAAAGCTCCTTTTGGGGTTTTAATTTTAGAGTATCCACAGAGTCTGAATATTGACAGGGACATTTAATGTGGACCTGAGAAAATCTGAACAAGCAAAATAAAAGAGGGATCACATTTTAAACCACTTCCTTTTCTCTTTATTCTACTGTAATGAAGTCCCCATCTGCTCCTCGCCCCTCTGAAGGACTTGGTACTACTCCATCACCTCTACCATCTGCTGAAAGGAAAAAAAATCCCACAACAAAAGTTACAGAAAATGCTTCCAGTCATCACTCTTAAGCCTTTTGTTTGTCTACAGAAAACAATCTCAACTTTTTCTTTTTTTTAATTTAAGAGGAACATCCTTTTATAGTCATTTCAAAGTCGGAAGAGTAATGAATTCTGCTTTAAGGCATTCTAAGCTGACTTCAGAAGGCCAAGAGGATGAAAACCACATCAAACTTGGGGTATTTGGGGAAGCACTGAGCAAGAACCCACAAATGCATGCACTTGTGCTTAGCAGGCTGCTGAGCCAAGGTCAATGGCAGGGGAAAAAAAACCACACAACAAAGAGAGGCATTTGGTATTGCCTTTATAGTCTCGTGTGACTCAGAGCACCTCTTGTCCTTTGTCGTTCCTCTGGTTCCTTTCTTTGTGCTCAAACCAGCCCCTTTCCTCCTTTTATCTCCTCTGATTTTTTTTCCCTTGAGACACATTCATACGATGTAGCCCAAGCTAACCTTCATCAGCTCCTGAATGATGGAATCACAGCCATGCCCTGCCATGCCTCTGCAGCAATCTATTATTAAATCCCACACTTTTACTGCCCTAACTGTGGGGGCTAAGGGTTCTGTGCTCTTCCTCCAAACTTCTGGGTAATTGATGCCTCAACTCTCATCCCAAATTTCACTGTTAAAACCAGCTTTGTGACTTACAGCCCTGCTCTTCAAATGGCAGCTGGCATTTCAACCGAGGCCAGACCACATGCTAAATGTGCTCCTGTTCTGTCCCTTTCATTAAAAGGTTAAAAGGCATTCTTCATGAACACAGAATACCTTTTAACACAACCACCTCTCTTTCAGCAAATAACAAAATCCAGGGTTCAAATACAGTCAGCCAGACATCAGAGCCTAAGCTCTTAACAATGCATACTTCTCAAATAAACCTCTCATCTGCTAAAACACACAAACTTAACGATTTCCAAGAAGTATTTCTCCATTTGTCTGTGTTATCCCTTTCATATCTCTACAAATTACCATAATATCACTAGGATTTCCCCGATTCCTTTTTATCTGTTTATTGCCAAGCCCCATTTCTTTCCTTGAACATTATGCTTTCTCACCGACTCACTGATATTCTATCTATTCTATCTCAAAGTCAGATTTCACAGACAGAAGGACCCTGAAAGCAAAGGACATACCTTGAATGTAGTAAGAAAAACCTAAGGTTCAAGAAACATCAGATCTCACCATCTGTTATGGTACTTGCCGACAGTCTCCGCCCACAGGCAGTGGCCACACAGCCAAGAAGATTGCCACAAATTTCAAGCCACCCATGGGGAGAACATGGCTTCTCTTGTCCAAGCTATCCCAACTAAGTGCACTTCCCTCACCTCCCCGACTGACTCACTTCTCTGATTCAACTGGTTTTGAAGAGCTTTTAGTAAAATGTTCTTCCTTTCTGCTCCATTGTTACTTGCTTTTGCCCATCCCCATGAAAACTGTGCTTGGGAAACCCCCAATCACCCTAAGGAGTTACATCCTTCTCCCAGAGAGCAGTACTGCCAGGAACGGCAGGCCTGGACCTCCTGCCAAGCCTACCTGGGCATAGGTCCCACTGCAGACCACTGCATTCCACTTAGTAACGTTGACACAGTTTGGATGACGGATCAGGTAGTTGTCCATCCTTCCCACATAGACATCCTTGTATCCTGTTACAGAGCCATCAATGTCATGGAAAATGGAGTTCTTATCACCATCGAGCTCACAATCCTCAAACCAAGGGCCAGGCTTTCCAAAGAAGACATTCAGAGAGACCTGGCAGCAGAGAAAATCCAAAACATCACAGAGGAAGGCACCTGCCACAGAGCAGTAGGAGGCATAGGTCGCTGATGCCATCAACCATAGTAGCCAGTTGATCTGAGTTCTAGAAAATGACATGCTTGAGCAAAAACATTTCCAAGGCATCATGAAGCTTGACTGGGAAGCATTACACGTCAGCTTCATTTTTAATTCTTCTCCTTTTCCCCCACCTTAAGTGATAAGGTTAAGAGAAAGTGGAGTCAGCCATGTTTATTTGCAGACTATTATAAACTCCATGTGTAGCTGGGCATGGTGGTGCACGCCTTTAATTCCAGCATTTGGGAGGCAGAGGCAGGTGATTCTCTGTGAATTCAAGGCCAGCCTGGTCTACAAAGCAAGTTCCAGGAAAGGCTGTCACTCTCTGAAACCCTATCTCAAAAATCAAAAATAAACAACCCTCCCCCTATGTGAGATTCTGTGCATTCTTATGTAAGCAAATTAAACCTGAACTAAATAAAAATCTATTCCAACTATACCAATAATCATTTTACTTCACTCCAAATAACTTACTTATCCAAATGTACCACTCTCACCCAGCAAAAAATCAGTATAGTCTAAAACGGACACACGCTGTTAGTGCTGGCTTAAGATGACAAGGTTCTGCTGGACTATCATATGATGGAAGCTCCTCTGAACACAACATGCCTGGCTCAGCAGTTAAAGCCTTTCCAGGGAGGCTAGGGATGCAGCTCAGTTGGTGGAGTCCTTGCCTGAGTATGAAAGGTCCTGGTTTGAATCCCTAGCATGGCAGATAAAATATAACAAATAATAATAAAAAATAGCTTTTAGCTATTTTCCATTAAGAACAAACACTTTTCAGGGCACACAAGAACACTTGTGTGCACGCCTCAACCATGGATGCCTGTGTGTCAACAGCACACCCAAATGATAAGCACCTCAATGGGAAATGGCACTGCTTGGAGTTGGCTGGCTCCAGGATCTTGGCTACTGTGCCCTTTCTCTTGCGTTCACACGCTTTCCACAGCATCTCCACCAGAGAGGATGGATGCGTTCCCGATGCATCACTATGGATTCTCTTATGCTATGGATTTGGAATATCCATCTTCAGGTCTATTTGAAACCAGGTAACTCAATGTTTTATGTGGACACGATGAAAGAACCAAAGCTATGCTCTAGCTTTGGCTATCTGTGGGTCAGGGAGCTGGAGGCTCAGTCTCTCTCATGTCACTGCTATCATGGAATCAGCAAGAAAAAGCAGGCCAGAGGCTCCAAGAAGATCATGTTGTATATTGTGGGTAATGGCGAAAATGCTAAGAAAAATATTCTGGGGGCAATTGCAATATAAATATAAATTCTAAGTCTTCTTTATAGTTTTCTGTCCAAGCCCAGTTCCCATCACACTGCTCCAATGTGCCTCTTTATCCTAACTTTGAATCCTGCAGTTTCCTACAAGCCACATAAAAGTAACCACCAGGCTGGACCCAAATCTCTCAGTGGAGATGGGTCTACTGTCCACTTTACTAGTCAATGTCTCAAAATCATATGCCATCTTGTTCCTATGAAGCTGAACAATCTCCCCACATCATCACTTTAAGACATTATCTTGAAGACATCATCTGCTGTCAGAATTAGCCCAGGTCACATCAGACTTCTGTTCCCCCACCACCAAACCCAATGGGATTGAGAACATGAGTTAAGATTTCCAACTACATACACATTTCTTCCTATCTTTCAGACTGAGTAGTACAAGTCTTTTGTTTGGTCCTTGTCTTTGGGTATGTTATTCCCCTCCCCACCCAACCACCACCACAGTCCTTATGAAGGAGCCATGAGAATATACCTGTGGACCAAACTTCACAAGGGAAACATTATTCCTGGGTGTCATCTGCCAGGAATTCTTCATGAGGAAGCCGATTGCACTGCTGTATCTGTCTGGAGTTGGAACATACTTTTTGAAAGTGCTCTTTGTGAGATGAATAGGTCCATCATAAATCTGAAAGCCTCGAATTGGGAATGTCCTATTAAAATATAAGATATGTTTAATAAATGTGGGCCAATCCCTTTCACAGGATTTATGTTTTATGAGTACACTTAAGTATTCTGAAAGTACCTAATAAAATTCCAAGACATAGTGGTAAGCAAGACACAAGTCTTAATGAAGTGAAAAGTACAATGTCTTAGGGGAGACTAAAAAAAAAAAAAAAGAAAAAGAAAAGAACTGCAGATATTTGGTGCTGTGGAGACAATTAAGAAAAGGTAATACAATAGAATGGGTAGAGAGAGACATGCTGTTTTGGGTGCAACCTAAGTTTTTTCCAAAGAACTTTCCTGAAGCAACTCAGTGGTGATGCTTTGCTTAGGGCTGGGGATGTAGCTTAGAGTAATGTAGTTAAAGAGTGATTGCCCAACATGTATAAGGTCCTGGGTACCATATGCAAAAATTGAGAAGGAGAAGGAGGATGTTTCATTTGGTAACTGTGTTTTGTTCTAAAAGACAAATCTGTGGGAGCAGCGAAAGTCTCCTGTGAAGCCACAGAACAAGGGTAAAAAGACAAAACATAAAAGTAGCTGAGGCAGAGTCAGCTGGCCTGAGCTCCTGGGAGCTCATGAACTCTGGACAACAGCTGGGGAGGCTGTAGGGAGGCTGTATGGGACTGACCTCTGTATGTGGGTGACAACTATATAGCTTGGTCTGTTTGTGGGGCTCCTAGCAGTAGAATCAGAGCCTGTCCCTGGCCCATGAGCTGGCTTTTGGAAAATTTCTTCCCCATGCTGGGTTTCCTTGCCCAGCTTTGATGCAGGGGAGAAGCTTAGTCCTGCTTTGGTGACACCATTGGAAACCTGCCCTTTTCTGAACAAAGACCAAGAAGTGGATGGGGGCAGGGAGAGAAGGGGGAGCTGCAGGATGAAGGGAGGGAGGGGGCAACTGTGGTGGGTATGTAAAATAAATGAAAATATTTAATTAATAAAAGCAGATAAGAATCTGAAATCTAGGCCCGCAGGCCTGGGCTGTCAGAGGGGCAAGATTAACATTTCCATTTATCCTTCTTCCTTCCTCCTTTGTCCTTTGTTATTCCCTTAATTCCTGACCAGAATTAATGTATAAAGCTAATGCTTTAGCTGGTGACTTTATTATAATAAAGTGATTTTATTTAAAGCATAATACTGTGAACCATTTGGGTTTCTTTACCTATTAAAGTCTTTACCACCAGTATTGCAGGAGAGTTCTACAGCAGCTGGCCTGTAACTTGGCCGAGTTTGACAACAGCAATGTTTAGATTAGCAAGAAACCCAACTGTCTGATTAAAACTCTATTTCATGAATAGGCTCTGGGCATATAAATCAACATGACATATCCTCACAGACAAGACTATAAACACAGTCAAATAAAACCTGAATTCATTAATCCAGGAGCAAGTTTTTGTTACTACTTCACTCTCCTCAGAAAAGATAAAAAAAGGCATTTTGAAATAAAACTCGATATCAGCATAAAATAAAGGCAGAAATAAACTGGTCACCATCACAATACATCCCATACCACCAACAACCTGTGCTTCTACAAAACACAGTTAGAGGGAAGCCCAGCATACCACGATGCACACAGAATTGGAGCCAAAATCAATGGGTTCAAATCCCACCTCCACTACTTAACAAGCTGTTCTTAATAAAGCAGGAAGATGCAGAATATATCTGCTTGTGTATTGTGAGGGCTAGATGAAGGTGAACTTTATCAAACAAAAAGCATTTGATAAATGTTAGCTACTGGGAGATTCTTGAAGTACGGCTGGGAATGCACTCGGGTACAGAGAGCATATTCCTGAAATGTATGAATCCCTGGGTTCAGCCTTCAGCACCACAACAAACAAAACAGAAAATTCTTCTTCTAGTAGTATTCATAATCCAACAGATTTTGACATACTTACTACTTCACAAGAACAAGAGCCCAGACAGGATCCAGAACAGGACTCCAGGGAAACTGACAGCCTGCCTGTCCCACTCACCTCATTCTGACCTACACCCAGAGACAGCATTCCCATAACGGGCTGATTCTTGATGGACCATGGCATCAGCTGGGAACTAGGGTCTTGAGAACATCACTGAGATATTTTTCTACTTGGTTTTCCCACGAATATAATGAAGACAACTCCAAAGCAGTGAGTCTCAGACCCAGGTGCCAGGCTAACCAGCTTTGAAGGATGTTCTAATGCTAACTGCTGCTTTAAGAACTCTTGACTGTCAATATGCTAGTTCCTCAGAAAATTGGGAATCAATCTTCCTCAGGACCCAGCTATACCACTGCTGGCCACATACCCAAAGAACACTTTGTTCTACTACAAGGACACTTGCTCACTGTGTACATTGTAGCTTTATTCATAATAGACAAAAATTAGAAACAACCTAGATAAATATCCCTCGTCAAAGAATGGATTTAAAAAAAAAAAAAAGTGTGGTACATTTACATAATGCACCTAGAAGAAAATCATCCTGGGTGAAATAACCCAGACTCACGAAAGCAAATATGGTATGCACTCACTTATAAGTGGGTATTACTATAAGGATATTAGGATATAAGTAAATGATAATCAAGCCACAACCCACAGACCCAGATAGGTTAGGTAGCGAGGAGGGCTGGGGGTGAAGGGAGCATGGATCTCCCCGGAAAGGGAGAACAGAATAGATTCTAAGAGTGACTGGGGGCAGCTGAGGACCAGAATGGGAGGAATGGGGAGGGGGTGATGGGAGAGAATGTGGAGAAGGCTGGAATTAGGGAGCCCTTGGGACCTAGTGCAGTGGAAACTTCTGTGAATCTATGAGGGTGACCCCAGTGAGGACTCCTAGTCATGGGGGATGCAGAGTCTGAAGCAGCCATCTTTGTAGCCAGGCCAAGGCTTCCAGTGGTGGGATTCATTGTATTCCATTAAGTTGTTGTCGGAGAAGTCCCGTAGAGCTCTCTAAACAACCGAGGCTGGTGCTAGGACAGAAGATCACCCTCCGAAAGTTGACGGAGGGGCTCCATTGCCAAGGATGCTCTCCACACAGCTTATTGAACGTAGAGAGGTCAAGCTGCTGTGGACTTGCAGCCTTTGCCCAGACATTCTAGCCTCTTTGGCCTAAGAAGGGACTCTGTAGGCTACGAAGAGAGACACCTAGACACCTACTCAGCCACAAAACCCTCTACCTACAATCTGTCCTGCATGCAAGGCCTGCTGAGGGAATGGTGGAGCAGAACATATGGGAGTGGCCAAATAATATTTGTTTTAACCTGAGGCCCACTCGATGAGAAAGAGCACATGCCCTCCACAGCCCAGATGGCCAGGGCCTGGACAGCCCAGAGACCTAGGGAGAACCAAAGACAACTGAAAACGACAACAAAATCCATGAGATGATTGCGAACGATACTCTGCTCTGTTCATTGGTGCCTTGTCTAGCTGTCATCAGAGTCCTCCACCTCATCAGAGAGTCCTCCGCCAGCAGATGAGAGCTGATGCAGAGCACAGCCAGAAGGAGAAGAGTCCAAATTGGAGGTCTCATTGGGTCCCTCCCCTCAGAAATTGGGGAACCCGGGGAAGGGAGAGAGGAAAGACTGTAGGAATCAACGGGATAGAGGACATCGGAACATGGCCCACTGAATCAGCAAAGCAGGGCTCGCATGGGCTCACAGAGACGGAAGGGGCAAATACGGGGTCTGCACGAGTCTGTACCAGGTCCTTTGCATACATGTTACGGCTGTTAGCTTGGTGCTCTTGAGAGACTCCTAACATGAGGAGCTGCTGTGTCTGGCTGTTGTGCCTGCTCTTGGGGCTCCTATTGAGTCCCTTGTCCAGCCTCGATACGAGGGCTTTTCCATGTCTTATTGTCTCTTGTTTTGTCCTGTCTGGCTATTGTCTCTTGTAGACCTGCTCTTTTCTGAATGGGGGTGGGGGGGGGTGTAGGAGGAATCTGGGGGTCACAGGAGGCGGGGGGCGGGGAGCTAGGAGGAGTGGAGGGAGGGGAACTGTGGTTGCAATGTATTATATAAGAGAAGAATCCATTTTCAATTTTAAAAAAAGTTCACACACAAAAATAGGACTCCCATTGTGATGATAGAAATCCTGCCCCATCCTGCCCCCACCCTCTCACCATCTCACACACACTTGATTACATGGCTTCCACTGGGTTTTCAGTCGGCTTTGGCATCCACCAGCTTTCATTTTCTAGGGCTCTTTCAGAGGTAATTTCCTTTTTCCAGTGGCTATTTCTGAAAAACTAGCATCATAAATTGCAGGGAGACTGACCTAATGTCACAGTTTATGGTTTGGCGTCTTCTATGTCTCATGAAAGAAAAGAATCAAGAGGGGGGAAAAAAATCACTTATATAAGGTCTTATGTAAGAAATAAGAAACAGGAGCAGCTCCTTCATAAAACTGATAATAACACCTATGACATGGGCAATTATTAATGCTCCAAAATCCCATGAGGTTATTAGACAATAACAATAATGGTAATAGTGAGTACTGTTAATAAGATAGGAAAAGAGCCATGGAAAGGCAATCTATCTAGGCTTATTACAGGAAAAGGCTCAGTCTCCAGTGTTTAATTCTCCACCACCAAAGTCAAACTCACCTGTTCCTGGGCAGTGTCCGAGGCTTCTGGTCTATCCCTCCTGTACCCATGTACTTGTTTTGGCCACCTTGAAATCCATAATTCCCACTCTCCCCAACAAAGAGAGATTCTGACACCTCCTGGCTCGAACCTTCATCACTTGGGAAGCTCCCGTCACTGGCAAAAGGAGGACAGTGCTTATAGAGACATTTGAGGACATGCAAACTATCCCCCCCCCCCCAAAGAAAACAAGCCATCATTTAAAAAGCTAAAAAATAAAAACTTAACATCTTTTTCCAACGTACATTATGCAATCCTCAGAAATTGTCTTTGTCCTTTTATCAGTTAGTGAGTTACTTAAAAATTATATATAAAAACATAAAGCTAATTTACCTCAACAGCATTAGCCTCAAGCAACACTGAGTTAGCACTGAGCACAGCCAATGAAGTGACAAGTATTTATATACAATGTGGCCGGTAGAAAAATCAATATCCACAGAAAAAACGAGTTACATAAAAGGCTGGGGGAGGGGCAGCTTCAGAGTGCATCACCAGCGTGGATTAATGTGATCCCCAGCACTATGAGGAAACACACAAAGTGTCCCCTGCCCCGAAAGTTTTGTTCTCATCTTAAAGTTAAAACAGGTTCTAAAAGAAAAGTTATTATTTTAATCTTCACCCTGTTTACCTTCCTCTTTCATCTTCTATTTTTAAAGACTTTTAGCCTAAAGTTCAAGCATTTTCTTCCAAGCGCAGTTAACAACTACCCTACCTTTCTGTGGAATTTCAGTGAAATTATTCTATTAAAAAAAAAAAGAAAAAAAATGTGGGTTTTTTTGGCCCTCTAGTGGTATCAGGAAGAGAATGACCTTTTTTATTTTCTATTAAAAAAAAAAAATACTAATAAGTTATAAAACAAACTCCCCACACCCATTCCAAAACCTAAAAACAAAATCACTACAGGGGGATTTTACCTTATAGCTTTAAAGCAGACAAATGTTTTAAAGCATTACAAACCTGGCAAAGGTCAATCCCTTCCCGTTATCTGCAAATCTGTAAGAAAGCAAAGATACAGTATATCTAAATCATGAGGAAACATGGAAGAGGTACAACCCCAGAGTCCTAAAGCTCACTCTACAACCACACAGAAGTTCAACCTCCCAGGCACCAAAGTATCAATTCCAAGGCAAGGGTGTCAGGTTCAAATCCTGTCTTTGTCAACTGTGTCCTGTTTCTCAACCCTCTCCCCTCAGTTTTCTCACTTATAGTCTGAAATAATATGATCTTTCTCATAGGAGTCTTGAGAGAATCAAATATAATAAATCATTTCAAGTACTGAAATAGCGTCTGGAACATAATAAACACCATGTAAAAGTATTAGCTAAACCGTCTGTTTTTAATCATTATTTTTTAGAAAGAATTATATCATGCTATTTGCTTCAATTTTTTTTCAGTCTGAGACTAAGCCACCCCTACAGGTTTAATGCAGCGTTAAAATTGGAAGTGTGAAACAGTCAGAGATGTAAAGAAAGCCAAGCTAAGTCAGTCAGAGGAAAAAACTGAAAATTTTTTTCCTAGATTTTTAAACAGTAAAACTCAATTCACTATGCACCAGGCCTCTCTTAAAATAATGCGAGTGAGGGAGGGGGAACAAATGAGGCACTTCCGGCCTCTAGTAAGACACAAATCAGCAGGCTTATATATTAAGATGGACTTAGGAAGCTCTCATTTTAAGTAGCACGGCACAAAGATCAGACAAACTTTGAAGTTTCCAAGAACAACAATAAAAATAAAATTAAAATAAAAATAAAAAACCCAGGTAGTTTCAAAATTTTTATTTGGCTCTTCCACATAGTCTTTATATAGTCTTTGCTATATAAAGCTAAATTCCAGGTTTCTGGTCGACCCACTGAAGCCTCATGTCATCAGACAAGTTCAGTTCCCGCAAAAAGCTCCAGAACGAGCGAATTCAAAATATCTGCAGTCTGTAACTGTAGCAATTCATCCTCAGGGCTCATCCTGCCCGATAATAATAAGATCCTTATATTATATTATTATTAATTATATTATTATATAAGATCCTTATATAATATTATATATTATATCTTATATTATAAGATAATAATATAAATCCTTATATTCATAAGGATTTCAGAAGCTACAAATGTATCTTCATTCTATTTAGCTTTAAAAAAAAAAAAATCCTAACAGTACTTGGAAGGAGGGTAGAAATAGAAAGATCAGGACTTCAAGGTCATTGTTCCACTGTGAGCTCAAGGCCAACCTGAGATAACTGAAGCCCTGTGTCAAAAAAATAAAACTTCAAACTAGCCAGCAGCATCTGCAGATGTTATCTCTGTGGTCAATACTCACGCTGAGTTCTGCACAATAATGTCTCCTCCTCGGACCCAGGCACCGTTATCATTGTTTTTAAAAGCAATAAGCCTGTCGATGACAGCAGCAACACGTGGCTTTTCAGGGTCTGCATCCTGATGAGGCCGGAACCTATGGATTGAAAAAGTGAGGTGAGCAAAGGAAACAAACTGTCTATGTATATATATGCTACGGGTTAAGACGCAGCTGTTTAAATTGGACCAAAATAAACAAACAAACAAAACTCTAAGATACACTTAATTATTTATAGCTAAAACAATTACACTTATTTACATATAAATTTCCAGAAAAAAATGCTTTCGTGTATTTTTTTAAAGATTTATTTATTTATCTTATGTATATGAGTGTTCTATTTGCATGTATATCTTTATGCCAGAAGAGGACATCAGATCACACTATAGATGGTTGTGAGCAGGTGCTGAAATTGAACTCAAGGCCCTTTGGAAGAACAGCCAGTGCTCTTAATCCCTCAGCCATCTCTCTAGTCCTCATGTATTCTTAAAACATTAACATATAAATGGCTCCTATAAACACATGTACACAGAAAGACAGCCATATGCAGACTAGGCAAGCACTCCAGTATATCGTCACAAAATTTTAAGTTATATGTTATTAACATGTGCTCAATGCAAAAACTAATCATATATTTCAACATCGCGTTATCTGAATTACATTATTAAATTGCATCCTGTTTCAACCTTTTTAGCTAGAGAGACCAATCTAAATTCAGTAGAAGGCTTGGAAATGCCTAAACCTAAAAGACCAATTGAATTTTCTATTACAAAGACTGCATTTCCCATTTCCTTCACTCAAAAACATTTACTAGGACCTTAATAAAAAAGTCAAAAACTGGTCACATAATTCAATTCCATATGCCTACCTCTTTACAAAGACAGAAGAAAGAATTTTAAAAAAAAAAAAATTGAGTTTCAAAATGAATGCATTGCACTGGGTTTTTTAGTCACACAGGAAGGGCCTTTGCAGGATGCTGCTGATGTTATCTGTGAGCCCATGGTAGGTGCTCAAAATGGCAATGAGAAGCATTTCTGTGGGAAGAGAACTTAGCACAGGTGCCTCAGGCCTGTGAGCTCCACATTCCATACCAACCAGCATAAACTACATGGAGCATGTCACTGGGGAAGAAGAAATGAGGTGGGAAAGAGGAATATAGGCACACGTGTGCCCCTTTACTCAATAAGCACTGGGAGGTCAGCGAAAGCAGGAAACCAGGAAGCCGTGTGAGCAGATCCCCACCTCATTCGCATCCCCCCACCAACTTCCATCCCTTCCAACATATCACAGGATGACATTTGATGAATGGACCATACTGAGGTCCCTTATGTATTTCTGATAGATGATGGTAGTGTACAGTGGAACAGGAGCATCAAGGATGAAGAGTATACCCAAGGCTGGTTGGTCCCCTGACTAGCTCAGACTGAAGAGGTAAAAGGCCTTAAGCTGGACTAATGCAAACTTTTCTGGCACTGTACTAACTGTTAAAGAGCTTTACCCAAAGTTGTCACAGAAAGTCAAACAACTTACAAGAGCTGGAAAGGAACTCTGTACTGTTCTAAACGAAGACACACAGGTACCATAAAGCAACATGTGATCCCCTACTACAGCCTCCTCATCTTTTCTGGCTTCTCCATACAGTCCAGTCACTGATCATTTACAGCAAAGCAGTGCCCCTGATTTCAGCAATTTCACTGAAGTGATGGCTTAGCAGCTAAGAGCACTCTGTTCTGCCAGGATTTGAATCCAGAAAATAACAGATAACAGAGAGAATTATGTACTAAAAGGTTTCAATTGAACAACCATCTTAGCTTATACAGAGTAAGACAAACTCAATCGCAGAGTAGCTGACAAATGGATCCATGCCACTCATGCAGCTGTCTGACCTGGTCTTCCTCACCCAAGAGCTTGAGAGAGAAGAGGCCTGCACCTGCGTACCCTGAATCTTAAACTGGCCCTCTGGCCATATCCTAAATACTGGTGGTGCCCCAAGGTCATAGGTGTTTTCTAGATCTAGGATGGCCAAGAGACCACGACTTAAGGTCAAGGTGTAATAGTCCCAGCCCTCACAACTGTAACTCCAGCCCCAGAGGAGCCAAGACTCTCTTTTGGAACACAATGGTGGTACCCAGACCATAAAGGCAAAACATTTGTAGATGGATAGATAGATAGATAGATAGATAGATAGATAGATAGATAGATAGATAGATAGATAGATAGATAGATAGATAGATAGATAGATAGATATTTTTTAAATTAAAAAAGAAAGTAGTTAATCAAATCGATTTTTCATCATCATGGTACTTAATTTTCTTAAAAAAATTATTTTATTTTTATTTATGTGTATGTGTTCCTGTGTCTTTGTGTATATATAAACTTAAGTGCAGGTGCCCATGGAGGTCAGAAGAGAGAGGCAGATCGCCTGATGTGGAAGTAACAGGTGAGTTACCCACCATAGATGCTGTGAATGAAACATCTGTCTTGCAGAGGCAAAAGCAGCAAGCACTCTGAACACTGCCATCTCTCTAGTCCCTTGACACTGATGACAGCTTGACAGAACTTACAGTCATTATAGAAATGCATCCCTAGCCATGTCCGTGATGAATTTTCTCGACTGGGTTAACCGAAATAGAATGACCCCCCCCCCCCAACTGCCAGTGGTACCATTCCATGGGCTGTGGTCATAGAATGAAGAGACAACATCTGCAGGACAGTATTCCTCTCTCTCTCTGCTCGATGACTATGGAGTCAGTGTGACAAGCTGCCTCACACTCCCGCCTCTATGACTTCCTTCCACACCATGATGAACAAGCATAAACCCTTCCCCCTTAAGTGGCTTCTTGTAAAATATTTGGTCCCAACAATGACAGAAATAACTAATACAGCCCTCCCCCATTTAAATGTACTAATTAGTTATAATGCACTAATAGGTTATAATGTCTCATCCCCCCCCTTTAAAAAAGTTCTTTATGAAATTCCCCAGTTTCAAATGAAGTTCTCTTAAGAATTCCCATCTTAGAATTCCCATCATTTCACATCTTGCAGACTCTGCGGAAGACTCATCTGATAATTAGTGTGTCAGCTTCCTCTCGAGAGAACAGATTGAGTATATCTGCTGGATCCCACAATCATAGTGTCAATTCATAATCTGATTCATTACTCATCTGTGTTGTTTTTAGTCATGTCTGGGTTTCATGAACACATGTGGGCATAGTCTACACATCAGTTCACACAAAACGAAACATACACACAGCTGCCAAATATCTTGTCAGTTTTCTTCTATAATTGGCTCTTTCCAGTTACATCTTCCTAATGGGGTCTAGCTCCTTACCAATGTGTATGCAATATGGAGCACAGAGAATGATTACCATTTTGACAGTATGCACATGCCCATCTAGCAAAGCCCTTCTAAAGCCATAATGGGTAGTCTAGTCACAGTGCCAACAGCTTCTTAAATACATTTACTCCTCCATCCATGTACATACATATAAACAAACACGTACAAAGTATACAATGTGCCTCTGCACACATGCATACAAGTGTGAGGAAGCAAACACATGTGGAGACCAGATGTTCCTGTCTGCAGGCTCCCTCCCTCACTCTTCACATTATTTTTGAGACAGGGTCTCTCAGTGGACCTGGTGCTTGATGATTCGGCTAGACTGTCTGATCAGCAGTTCCCCAGGGCTCTTCCTATCTCTGTCTCCGACCATGCCTGGCCTTTATGTAGGTGCCAGAGACTGAACTGACATCTCATACTTGTGATGCAAACACTGAGCCAGCTGAGACTTCTCCCTGCAGCCCTGTATAAATTCTTTCAAGGCAGGAGAGGAGCCAATTGTTTAACAGTTTTTCCGGCAGCACAAATTTGGTGAAGCAGTAAAACTATCAGTTATAAAAGATTTTTAGAAAGCAGGTGGGGCCAGGGTTGGTGGCTCCTGCCTATAACCCCAACACTTGGGATACAGAGGCAGACATGTCCCTGTGAGTTCTTGACTAGACAGAATTCAATGAGTCTGTATCATACACTCATACACACACACACACACACACACACACACACACACACACACACACACGAAGCAGGGGCAACTTTTCAATAACAACTTTACTATTATTTTGGCTTTGCCAATATACTGAAAAGTTTTTATTGTTAACTTGATATAGAAAAGTAACCTGAACTGAGAAATTTCCTAGATCAGACTGGCCTGTTTGGGCTGTCTGTGGGGCATTTTCCTGATTGCTAAATAATGCAGGAGGGCCCAGTCCACCGTGGGTGGCACTATCCCTAGGCAGGTGGGCCTGGGACTCTAAGAGGCTGTATAAGAAAGCAAGTTGAAAGAGCCAGTAAGCAGGAGCAATGCTCCAGGGTCTCTGCGTCAAGAGCCAGCCTGGAGTTCCTGCCAGTGCTTCCCTCAGGGGACTCTAACCTGTGAGCAGAAAATAAATCCTCTCCTCCCCAAGTTTCTTTTGGTCATGGTGTTTTTTCTTTTATTTCTGCTTTTGACTTTTTGAGGCAGGGTACCTCTGTATTGCCCTGGCTGTCCTGGAACTCACTCTGTAGACCACGTTGGCCTCAAACTCAAAGAGCATTGATTGTCCACCTCTGCCTCTCCAGTGCTGGGACTAAAGGCACGTGCCATATTGCCCAGCTTGGTCATGCTGTTTTTCTCATAGAAACAGAACACAAACTAGGCAGCCAATAATTTGGGTTCATCATTTTATTCTTATATATTTGCTCCTTTTCCTTAAGTTTTTCCTCTCCTTTTTTGCATTATTTCAGGTTGATCATCCAACGAGATACAAAGTACCTTGTGTTTTATTTACATAATGCTCACCTAGGGCCTTTTTAAAGGTTCCATGGTCACTGATCTTAAAGGTTTCAATGCTTAACTTGACCTTGAAGAATCCTGATGGGTGATTCACCAAGTACACTTACCCCAGTTTTCTCCTGACCTCACATCTTAGTAATGTATGGTAAGAGCCTTGCCTTGCAGATTACGTCAGATTTATCAACCTCCAGTGTGGTTCCTGCTTTCTTCTCTTAACAACTGAGTTACTCATTATTCCTTCAAATATCTAACAAAACATTTTGCAAGCTATCACTCATTCAACCTGGTCAATAAACTTACTGAATATGACTTCATGTTGCGACATTATCCAGAACACTTTAGTTCCACCTGAGACATTTTGTTTACTTTGGCTGGCACAGCACAGGAGAGAGCCTGTTGAAACACTGACCCACATCCCAAACACATTATGTGGTTACACAGGAGAGTCCCACAGCCTGCCAGGAGGTGAACCTGAGGCTACCAGCAAAAACCAGCACCAGCTCAATCATCACATCTGGGATCATGCCCTTGAAATAAATCCAATGCAATGTTCAATTTGACCACTAACCATGAATTCTACATGCTTAGGTTGGGGGCCGAGGGGACTGACTTGTTTTTCAGTGACTCAAATTTGTTCACAAATTTGGAGACCTTTGTTAACCTTTCTTCTATTTCGATTTCTTTCTATAATTCTCTCTAACACAAATTTCCACTTTAAAAAAGGAGAAAGACATAAACTTCCTTGGCATTTCATCAAGATAAATGAGTGCCCACACTCAGGACAGAGACAACAGAGAGATTGCCCAAAACTATTGTAAGTTTTCAAAACTTCATCTATGTATGTTGACATAAGAAAAAAAACCATGTACTTAAATCTGAACCTTCTGCCAGAGAAGATAAGTCTAGATATAAATTGAAAAGGTGGTCCTACCTTGCACTGTTATCCAAACAGAGATATTCCCTTGGGTCGGAGGCACTGGAGTTGGTTGTTTTGACACCTTTGTCAACAAATAAACCAGCCTGAAATACACAACAATGGGCTAAAATGGATACAGAGCCTAAGGTTTATCCACATGCATAACGAGGTGTGAAAATACTTTTCAGCTTATCATTTTACCTAAAACGGGGAATGGGGAGTGGGGATCCCCAAAGCAAAGGGCCTGTGAAAAGCAATGGTTTTCCTGGATACTTTTAGCTTATTCCTTTGGTCACTCAACAAACATTTATTGTACACGTAATGGTTTATACGTTAATTGGCAAGTAAAATATATTCCCTGTGTTACTGATCTATCAGGGGGCATGCAGTTAAACAAACAGCTGTGCTCCAATACTATAAGCACAGCAGGGAAACAGGAGACACTGGTGGCAAAAAAGGCTTGGAGACGAAGCTTCCCCTGCTTCCTCGGGGCAGGGAGAAGGCTCCAGATGTGTCTCCTGTGTGATGCTGAAATCCTCAAGATGGGGGGAACTGACTGAGCAGAAGAATGGCAGGGGGTGAGCATGAAGCAGGTGAAGCTCCCAGAGAAAAGTTCCCACATGAAGATTGTGGACAAAGTATGTCTAGAGAGAAGAAGGGGTGTGGAGTATTAGGGAACAGACAACCAGAACCAAGGAGGGAGAGATGAGGGCACATCTGGCCATGCACACTTACACCTGCAGAAGGCTAATGAGGTAAGGACGTGTTGTCATGGCATGGTACACCAAGAACTAGAGACAGTTTTTGAATCATAAATATAATTTTTAAAACACGCATGCTTAAGATGCAAGGCAGTGGGGATCTGGCAAAATATCAAAAGCAATACTACAAACAAGAAAAAATAATGCAGCTGAAGATGGGCTAATGCGGGCAGAAGGGAGACGGGACATGAACTAGAGATCCTGTCAGTCACTCAGGAGGAATATGAAATGGCCCAGGTTTGTGGTTAGAGTGACGGCACAGTGTAACTGATGAAATATCCCGGGCTAAGAAGAGACGCTTCGTTTTTCTGTTTTGTTTTTTTTTGGTTAGGTCAAACATGGAATTAACTAGTTTAATTCACTGAGATAGAAATAGAGAAATAGGGCAATAGGCAAATAGAATAAAAGGATTTTCAATTTGAATGTGTTTCGAATATTTCCACAAAACATTGAAATGTAACCCAGTAAGCGTCACATAAACATGGCTGACCTGGAACGAGGTCAAAGTTCAGGAAGCCTCAGCAAGCAAAGCCACAGGGGCTGATCAGAGTGAGCACCATTGTGATCCCAACATGGCAGGCTTCTTTTTAGGACTCAAAAGACTCAATTTCATTCAGTTATAAAATAGTCTCCATAATCATTCCCAAGTTTAACAAATTTAAAACCTAATTATATGCTCAAATGTAATACTCTTGTAACTAATATGCTATATTGGCATGTCATGTGACACTAAGAAATAGAGTTGTCATATCACAGATGTGATTTTTAAGATTTTTCTCTTTGAAATGGTGCTTCCCAAGTATTAGCTTTAGGCAGTTTCCTGTCTCTCAGAAGCATTTTTTTCTCTCAGCTCTTCATATGACCCAAAGTTTCCCTAACACTTAGATCTGGGTGTTTGGATGTTGTATGTGCGCATGTGTGTGGGGCGGGTGAACCTGTGTGCACATGTATGGAGCTCAAAGATGAGCATCAAGTGTCCTATTACTCCTCACCTAATTCTTTCGAGACAGGCTCTCTCTCGCTGAACCTGGAACTAAGCTGGTAGCCAGCAAGCCCAGCCATCCTCTTGCTTCCGTTTTCAACAGCTCTGGGGTTACAGGTGCACACAGCCATATCCAGGTCTTTATACCGTTGCTTGGATCCTAACTCAGGTCCCGATGCTTGCACAAGCATCTTACCTACTAATCCATCTCTCTAATCCCAAAGCTGAGATATGTTTTAAAGGATCCTCCAAAGGCCAAACATGGAAATGGTTATTAAACTCTGATATGAGTCACATGGCCACAAAAGATCTAATGATAACATATACAATAAAAAAAATTTAAAGTGACTTGTGAGTAGGAAAGAACCAAAGGTATTCATCATGATGGGAGGGAGGAGTGAATGACAAATTCCACAGAAACTAGAGTTTCTCAGTGACCTTTAGATGACTTAAATTAAGTGCAATGTCCTCCAACAGTATTTCTCCATTTAAATACTTGGTAGTAGTAAAAAGGCACCAAACCAGCACTGTGGAGAGGAGCAGGAAAGCAGAGCACGGTTTTAAGCTGCAGATATGTATCCTCCAGCATATACTATCCCAGAAACCTTACACTGAAGACAGGAAGGTGAGGGAGAGGCAAGGTGGGCAGGAACAAGAGAGGAGAGGACCAATCAGGGAGTCTATGATATACTTACACAGACTAGATACACAAGTGAATGCTGTGTCTTGGGATGATGTGACTAAACTAGCCCTTAACAGATGCTGGCCCTAGATCAGGTATCTCAGACACCAGGACCCTGAGCCAAGAAAACATTTGCTCATTAAAAATTACTCTACCTGTGCCACTTTGTCACAGCAGCAGGAGAAAAAGGGCCCGACAGCAGTAGCAGTGAATGTGCCCATCAAGGGCACTTCAAATGCCAGAAGCCTACCTTAAAATTTGAATGAACTCTATTGTTATAAAATATTCCCAGTGGGGTGAGTTCCGGTTTCTCCAGGAGCTGCAGCCCAGTGGATTCCCCAGTGGGTTCCTTGTGGAATAAATACCATATTCCAGCATCCTACAAACGAAAGGGCAAGGTCAACAGAAACACTATTTCTAATTTTTTTAATGTATAAAATAACATTTATTATATTTTCATGCGCATGGATGACTGCACCTTGCTCACATTCATCCCATCCAGCTCTGGCCCTCCTCCAAGCTCCCCCTCTTCTGTTTCTCCCCACAAACAGTTCCCTCTGCTTAGATATTACACACACACACACACACACACACACACACACACACACACACACACACACACATATGCTCGATCCAGATTCTTTCTATGAAGAAAATATGTGGTATTTATCTTTCCTTCTTGCTTCTCCTCCCCACATCCCATAATAGACTCTTTCATGACCCTCGCTGTCTTTCTTTCCTGTCATATATGTACATATTTGTAATATATCTAGATTCTGAATATGAGAGAAAATATACAGCCTTATCCTTTCCTGTATATAAAGGCTCAGTTTTTATGAAGCCATCATGTGAAACACCCTCATAAAACACTCGGTAACAAATGTTTTCCATTGTTTTAAATTCAGCATTGAGTGCAAAAAGTTGCCCACATTACATAGCATCCCCTCCAGGCAGTTATATCTGGTTATTTTTCAAAGCAAATGTAGTTTTGCTTGCAGGACTGGACAAAAGATGTAGTTGGCAAATACCCAAATCCAGCTTTCCCACCATTATACGTCTAAAATGTTATGCAGATGAAGAGCCTTGTTTGCCTTCTGTATGACCGGGACAGCACAGCCTTTGAGCAATGTGGTTTTTCATGTTTACCTCCAAACCTGATCAATAGATGAGTCATGCCTATTAAACAACTGTCTGCTGGCAGGCAGAGCTCACTGGCTTCTTTCAAACAACTCCAATGCCCTTCCTGTTCTCGGGCAAGTTTGTGCCAACGTGGGGGAGAAACCGCCACATGTATCAATCAGGGTGCTGTCTCTCACTGTGGACCCTGTCTGTTTTACTGAAGGATTACTGGCCAAACAGCAGAAGGCTTTAAAAGTTTCTGACATAAAGTGAGACATGAAAACAGAAATAAAAATGCTTATTAGCTCCATTCCCATTTTTTTCTTTTATATCTGAATTAATTATTAGCTCAAAGTCAAATTCATACTATACTACGAAACATGGGTAAAACAGCTTTTTAAAACTTAAACATACAGCATAAAAAGATATTGGTTCAAATTCAACAAGTGTTTATTTAGTGTCCACCAAGTGCCTATGTGTAGTAAGACTATTATCAAGTACTTCACAATCTAATAGGGGAAAAAAGATAATTAAAATTTGACATGTGTGATATCCTGTTGGTTGTTACTGAAGTCCTTTAGGGACACAGAGCAAACATGAAGTGTGGAAAGTATACATACCTACACACCCAAATGACCGTAATATCAACATTTTTCCATGATCAACGTTTACAAATGGGTCTTAATAAAACAAACTATTCTGGAAAAACCGTTGGCCACCTCAACATTTTGGATGCAACTCAGACAGCAGAAGAAAACATAACGGGGCTGAAGAAAAAACTCGCGACCACACCCCTGCAAGTAGAGGGCAAAACCAGCCCTCCCAAGCGGCCATGGATTTGGAGGATGAGGAATGTACAGGCACATAGCAGCCGTTTACTGTTAAACACTGTCATGTCTGAACAGGTAATGGCAGCTTTGCAAAAGGCAATGGTAAAGTGCAATAAAATAGTTTCGCCTACTCTGGGAGAAGGCCCTGACAAATGTTATCTCTACTGAAGCAATTTTTCTAGCGAAGAGAAAACATTCAAGAATGACCGGAAATGAGACATGCTCATTATTCTTGCTCATGATCAGGAGGGTATCTCACAGCCTTGTCCCAGGCTTTTATGGGTCTTTGCAACTGACCTCCTCTGCAACCCTAACTTCCGGCAAAAATAAGAGGAAGCAGTGTTCCTGCTGACTTAAAGCAGGCCAGGCTGCAGGCTTGCCTCTCTGTCTTAACCTTCCAATAAGAAATGCTGAGCACAAACCCACACAAACTCCTCAGATAGTCGACTGAGAATGAATGAGTGGACCTATGAAATCATCAGCTGTGATGTGTACCTATGGATCACAGCTGTTCAACATGTGTAAAAGGACAGAAATGTGGAACATTATTCCTGAGAAGTATGTGAAGGGGAGCTATAAAAGAGCATTTCCTTGAGCAAATCAGGATGCAGTCATCACCATGTAACCACAAGCATCACACCCATACAAGAGCTGGAGCAGTCAAGCATGAAGATACCCAAACAAGTGTAATTTACCTGTGAGCCCGCAGCTGCATTATTGATCAGATGGTTGTTGGGGTGGGCAATCCAGAAAGTTGAAACAGCCCTGCAAGGCATTGTTGAAGGTGACTAAAACAGTCTTCACAACAAACAAACAAATAAACCATGTGCACTAAATTCTCCCCCAGCTTTCCCAAAAATCAAAGACTTTGACTATCACACAACTCACTGTGCACTAATTACTCACATACAGTCTGTGGTAGGAACAGGAATGTAGTTTCCAAACACCCCGTCACGCATGATGGTGCACATGGAGCTGTTCCTGTCCGTGGGAAGGAGAGTTCCTGGCTTGGTGAGAAGCCCCAGGTTATGGAATAAAATATTTCTCTGTTCAACACCATCTTCCAAAAAGAAGCAATGGCCTAGTGTGTCGAATCCAATGGTGTCTTTGATCTGCAGAAATGGAGGTGTATAATGTCATTGGACACAGACTGCTTGGGGCATCTGTGAAAAGTGATCATATAAGACAATTTAGGTGGCTTTAAAAAAAAGACTAGGCTTCTACAAATGGAGAATGAGCCAGTTAAAGCACAGAATATGGTCAACAGTTTACTTGTGTACAATGAAGGAGGCATGAGAATCAAGGAGAACTAACATTTCAATAACAACTGTTTCTGGTCAGCACAATGTCAGGCTACTTACTAGCAAGCCGTTGGTCCCATGCACAGTGATGCACCTTGAGAAACTATGATGAATAGATAGGCCATCCACAGACGCTGGCTGTCTGTACCCCCCTTTAGAATCTACGTCTCCACACAGGTGAAAATGCACAGGATAGCGTCCCAGGTGCTGCTGGCCCATATGTTTCAATTCCACATAAGAAAGATGGACTGAAGTAAAATTTTTCTCTATCTACAAGGCAAAGTATTCCAAGTCAAGTGGAATCCTTTTCAGGACAGAAACAAAGCAGCAAGTAAGTATACATATATATTATTCAAATGGAAGATTGTCTACAGAACATCTTACAACATTTTAGAGGGTGGGGAGATGGATCAGTTGGCAGAATGTCTGCTAAGCAAACGTAAGGACATGGATCCAATCTCCAGCCCCATGTAAAGAGCTAAAAAATGGAGGTAAATGTGATCCCAGTACTTTTGACACAGATAAGGGCAGACTCATGGGGCTTGCTGACCAGCCAGTCCAGCCTAATCCGTGAGTCCTGGGTCACCTGTCTCAAAATCAAGGTGGACAACTCCTGAAAGACAACCCTCATGGATGACTTCTGACCTCTATATAAATGTAACACACACACACAAACACACACACACACACACACACACACACCAGCACCCCTCACAAACATACACCCACCAATAAAATAAAAACATCTCTTTCCCTTTTGCGTTGTAGCAGAGCCTAACTTAGTAACTCAGCACTTTGGGCCTTGTTGAGACCCAGTTAGACGCCTAGCACTGTGCAAAGGGAAAACAATAGTAAGTGTTTCTTTATATAGGTGCACATCACAGAGAGCCATGAGACCAGCTTCTAACCAGAAACAAGGAAAATCACAAACTGTTGTGGGGTAGGACTGGGTTTACTGTCTCATTCCTCAAACAAGGTCTTGCCATGGAGCCATGGCTGGTCTGGTCTCATCCTCATCCTCCTGCCTCAGTCTAGCAAGCCCTGGGACAACATGTACACAATATGCCTCCTGCCTGTGTATTGTTCAAATCCACGTAAGACTCAACAGTACAAATAAGGCTGCATGACTATAAAGCCACTGATACACTAAGCAGATCAGAATCTGAAGATGCACTTCATCCCCATAACCACAGAGCATCCTCCACAGCGGAAAAGAGTAAAATCCTAACTCCAGTATACGGTGACATCTAAATGCACTCCTAGTGAAGCCAAGATAATTATTAAACCAGGTCAGAGCTGTCTCTATTTTCGTCATTCGGTCTTATTTTCTTCCATCTATATCCTCCACTACAGCCGGAGAGCTACTTATTTCTAATAAAAAAGAAATATGAAAAATAATGAAAGCTCTCTTTAAAAATTCCTCTGTGGGGGGAGGGACCCTCCATGATGCAAAGTTGGAGCACTCTCAATGTCTTCAAGGACTGGGCTTTTCAATTACATAATTGAAAATGTACCAGCATGTCTGAAACCAGAGATTCAGAAGCAAAGCTAATAACCAAAAGCCACCCAACACAGAACGAGTTCAAACACCCAATAACTGGGCACACGGAATACTGTCTGCGCATGGTAACCACTTGCTTTTCTCCAGAATAAAAATCTGCACACAACAATTTTTTATAGAACTAGATTTTGATTGTGCGTATTAGTACTGTTGAACCTTTAGTAATATCAGGTTCTTAGGAAGCCAAGAGAGTCTGAGAAATTGCAGGCATGAATATCAAGGTCATCCTGGCATTCTCCATGTGATGGGATACTTCCTGATGTGTAGAGTTAATAATTCTTCACAGAATAATTCTTAATGGATGAACTACAGTTCAGGCTACCTAAAGACACAACTCACAACTTTCTTCTCATTTACTTATCTGTGTGTGTGTGTGTGTGTGTGTGTGTGTGTGTGTGTGTGTGTGTATGAGTTGTTGGGGGGGGGGTTCAGCCTCCCAAGTTCTGGGACTACAGGTGGACATGATCGATCATACCTTTCTCTTGGGTTTTCTTGGTTTTGTTTTTAAACATTTTCTAATATTTAAAAAAGAATTGCAATATCTGTTTAATATCCATAAACATGAATAATACACACACCACACTCACACACACATCCTGCCTAATGTCACCACCCAAAAGTTCCTTAGCAACTTAAAAATGTCTTAGTATCTAGCTACTAGGCTTCAAAGGAATCATCAGATCCTTAGCCTACCATCACATGTCCTCCAAAGGTGTCATAATCGAAGAACTGGCATTGATTTTCTGCGTAGCAAGAGTCCTCCATTTCTCCCTGGATCACAATGTTCCGAGTAAGAATTCCAACCTCAGCCCTCATATCTATCCCATCGATGATTTCACCAACATGCAGGTACTGGGGGGTTTCTGGTCATGTGGATGAAGGAACAATAATGTCAGAACAAAGAGAAAAAAAAGGGAACCCACCCAGCAAAGCATTCTTCATCAGTTAACAATCTCAAAACACTATCGATGACAGGATCCCCGAAGCAGGGATCTTAAAGTCAGTCAGGCCAACTGCTCACCCAAAGCCAGACCTCCTGCTGCAGGAGGGGGCAGTCAGGGGGCTCCCTCCCCCTCTGTAGCTCAGTTCTATTCCTTAGTTCTTGCTTCATTCTGCAGTCATCCAACTGATATATGAAGAACCAAATGGTAGGGAATCTTAGAAATAAAGGCCTTTGCAGCCCTTTTTATGGCATGTCATCCTGTGCTTCCGCTTCAAACTTGTGGTCAGCTTCTGCATATTGGCCAGGAGAGAAAGCCATTTTTTTTATTCCCTGCTTTCTATCTTTTAAATAGCTGCCTTTCCTGGAAGTTTACAAGCAATTTCAAAGAAGTTTATTTTCTACCTCTGATGTTTTTCTATTAAACTCAGGACAGAGTGTGGGACTTTCCACAGACAGTAATGATGGATAGTATCATTGTGACCGTGTTCTCCCCCCCCCTCCCGCCTAGTATTATAAAAAGAAGAAGAAAACTCACCAAAACATAGCGGGTGGAAAATGCCATCTATAAGCTAAGAATCCCACTTAACATTCTACTTATTTTTTTGGAGGGGGAAGGGCAAAACATTTAAACTTCAATGTTCTTTGCTCAAAAACAAGCAAGGACTTGAGTGGTGTCTGTGACCTTTACTCTGTGGCATCAGGTATAATCGTTGAGTATCAAAACAAGAAACAGGGTGCTAAAACCCACAAGGGAAACACGTACCCAGGGGCTTTGGGCAGGACCAGTGAGCAGAGGTAGCCACAGGATGAGTACCTGGCAGATGGTAACAGTGCTTTCTACTCACAGCTCACAGTAAGAACCTTGTTGTGAACTACTCTCTTCCAAAAACTTCATTACTCACAGTTACAGCAGGAGAGAAAAGTCTAATCAAAATCTTACTTGGTTCTATTTCAGATATGACCAAGCAAGTAGTAATTCAAAAATACTTTTTTCTTAAGAAAGGCTAATATCAAATGCCGGGCAGTGGTGGTACAGGCCTTTAATCCCAGCACTCAGGAGGCAGAGGTGAAGGATCTCTGTGAGTCAGAGGCCAGCCTGGTCTACAAAGCGATAGTCCTCATCTTCCAGGATAGACAGGACTACACAGAGAAACCCTGTCTTGAAAAACCAAGAGAGAGAGAGAGAGAGAAATGGAGGGGTGGGGAGGGAGGAAGACTAATATTCAAGATTAATCAGTTGTTAGGCTAGCTAGTTTACTATTTTCTGACAGTAAAAAACTAGAATGGCCTTCAGAAAACCAGTGTGCCTAGTCCCTATCTTTTCCTTTAATAAGGAAATGGAGACAGAGACACTGACAACCTCCTATATCTCACTGGAAAAGAAGCATTCTGTGCACCACCCTCTGGCATCTAGCCTCCAGTGCACTGGCCACTAAGATCAGAGTTCATTCTGATTGCAGGAATCAAAGGCCAAGAAGAGAGTGTGTTCCAGAGTCCAGCAAGGAGTCCGGTACCTTTAACTTTGACCTGAAAGCGGCTGCACTCGGGGCATGGGAGAAGAGTGAACTCCTCTGCTTGGTACATGGAATAGTCGGTGCTGGCAACCACAATTCTGTCTCCAGCTTCCCAGCTGCTAACATCATCCAACAGGTGAAGCTTCGCTCCATCTGCAATCTCCACCCGGAAGCCTGAAAGAGAGATTCCTAAAAAAACAAACAAACCAACAAACAAACAGGCATCAACAGAAGTGTTGTCTTAAATAAATAAGCACATGTTCCTGAGTTACAAATCACAATCCAAATAAATAAAATTCAGCCCTCTCTTCTCTAATGCAAACCATGTGCTAATTTTGTCTCTGAATGATAAAAAATAAGAAAATATGAATTCTCCACAATCGCGACCCCAGCTTACTAACAATAGTGGAGAGGATACCTGAGCTGGCCTACCCCAGTAACCTGATTGGTGAATTCCCTAACTGTCATCATAGAGCCTTCATCCAGTAACTGAGGGAAGCAGAAGCAGAAATTCACAGCTAAGCACCAGACTGAAGTAAGAAGACAACTGATCCAAACCAGTGGCAGCTCAGGAACTGTAGACGACAGCTGTGGAGCCTCCGTGGGACCGGACTAGGCCCTCAGCATAAGGGAGACAATTGTGTAGCTTGGTCTGTTTAAGTGGCTCATGGCAGTGGGATCAGGATTTATCCCTGATGCATGAGCTGACTTTTTGGAGTCCATTCCCTATGGAGGGCCACCTTGCACAGCCTTGATGCGGGGAGGGGGGGGGGGGCCCTTGGTCCTGTCTCAGGCTGAATGGCCCAGACTTAGTTGACTCCCCATGGGAGGCCTTACCCTTTTAGAAGAGGGGATGGAGGTGGGTCAGGGGAAGGAAGGAGGGGGGTGTAAGAGGAGGAGGGGGAGGGGAAGCTGTGGTTGGTATGTAAAATGAAGAAAAAGAAACTTAAATTAAAGAAACTATGGATTCTAGTCCCATATATGACCTGCCATGATACAAACTGTTGCATCAGTAAAATACTCTTTTAAGGCATAAGATTCTCAGTGCTGACATCCTTTGCTTATTTTATCTCAGTACAAAAGCTGTAATACTGCCACTCCCAAAATAGTCACACTTGAGCAGAAGTGCTCAGACACAGAACGAGGTCTGAAACAAATGTCCAGCAGCTTTATTTGTTCCAAGACATCGGAAGCAACAGGACCACTAGTGAACAGACGATCTTTGAACTAGAAATGAAAGTATACTGCAAAGCACGTCTCATTTCCGTGCTTTGTGCATACTTTAATCATTTCTTTTTAAAATTTACAAACAATGAAATCTATTTTTCAGAGTTCTAGAGACTGTAAGGATCCAAGGTCAAGGCACCAACTAAGTCAGTAAAGGCCGGCCTCCTCCTGGATGCCACCTTTTCCTGGTTCTACATAGTGGAAAGGCAAAAATATTCTGCATTCTTTGTCTCCACTCTTGTTCACCAAACAAATTAATATCTACCCCACTTATATAATGTTGGGAAATTGCTGGAAAAAGCTCAGTGAGTAGAACGCCAGTCTAGCACACAAACTGTGCCTAGATTTGGTCCTCCAGCATCTCAAACTGAGATGTAAGTGAGAAGCCTTTAAAGACTTCTAACCATCCTTGCTGGAAGTAACCTCTGCTCTGGATCTGGGCAAGCATTGGAAGTGTTTATACCATCCTCTCCTTTCAAGGGGCATCAGTGAAGGCAGCAGGGTAAAACCCCTCATGTATTCACTACTCTCTCTTCTTCACAGTACAGGTCTACTGATGTCTTCCAAATGGATAATTATAGCCTGTTTAATACACTGGGACCTACAGGAAGACGACTGTAAGTCCTCCCAATGTGTCTGCCTTAACTCCTTAGGAGGATGATGTATTGTAAATGAAGGAAACGTCTGGCTACTGATAGGTAGTATGGAAATTTGAATGAAAATGGCCCATGTGCTCATATATCTGAATACTTGATCACCAGTTGGAGAAAGTAGGAGGGATGTAGGAGGCTCTCTCTGCCTCGTGGTTGTATCACAATGTCAAGTCTCAGCTACTGCTCCCACCTGCCTACCTGCTGCCATGCTCCCATCAGGATGGATGGTCATGGACTCTAGCCCTCTGAAACTGTAAGCCCCAAAGTAATAACGCTTTACTTTGGTAAGCTGACTTAGCCATGGCAGTTTATCATAACAATAAAAAGGTAATTAAGACAGGTAGCCTCTCCAAATATTGCCTTTGAAAGTCAAAGCTGGTTCCTAATCAGGCAGAGAAGACCTGAAGAGCTAATCCAGTGTCTCCCTAATTTACACTTTGGCTTGCTGCATTCAATGCAGAGTTGAAGCACTTGTGATACCTGTGATTTTAAAAAATGTCATGAGCAAAAAACAGATCAAGGGAAAATGTGAATAGAATAGAAAACAGCTACTTTGCAAAATCAATCCATGATTAGTGTTGAATTTCTGCTTTTCTAGCATCATCATAACCAGCAAGATGATGCTGACTCTAAGGAACTGAGGAATACAGCTACTTGAGTTGGGAGAATAAAAAGACAGGATTTGAGCAGGGAACAAGAACAATGTGGTCTCACAGTCTTAGACAACTGTCCAGATAAAACCTAACCTGGCCAAGTCATGAAGTCTGCCACCTGAGATTAATCTGCTCTACCTCTGTATTTTCTTCAAAGTGCATATGTTTATGTGTAGATGCAAACACAAACATGCACCTAGTAAACTTTGGGTACATTCTCAGTATGTCTCAGACTCACGTTTACTAAAATAAATAACCAGCCATTATAATAGACTTATACTTATAGCATATTGTTTACAAAGAAAATGTTATAAACAAAAATGTTTATTTATAACATATTTTCATTTTTATATAACATATCCTTCCAAAAATGGAAGTTGGCAGCTTAATAACAAAAATCATCAGAAATCCTACCACAAATCATTACTCCAAATTTACAGTTTTATTAAAATAAAATACTCCATAAAAAGAGCAATGAGGAAATATTCAATTTTTTCACATTAAATTTCAATATTATATTTTTCCCAAGATACAATACTAAATAAGTTTTGACTTGAAAACTCATTAGAATTTATTTCTCTTAAAAAAGAAAAGTCAAAAAGGTCTTGGGAACACTTTGTATTTGATAATTTCTCTCTTTTTTCTAGACTGAGAGAGAAAATCCTGTCTACAATAATTTCCTTCTGGTATTCCTCATTGAAGTCTAAAAGGAAGTGAGTTCAGACTTTGCTTCCTATGGAGAATTCCCACCCTTTCCAGAAAGCAGGAGTCATTGAGGACATCAGCTCATGGCAGATGTCAAGAGTTCCCACTTCCAGAAATGAGCAGCAAATGTGACTTGGAAATTAAGGTCCCTACACAGGAAAAGCTGACTCAACCCCTGGGGTAGTTGCCTCCAGCCTGGAACTTTCCTGTAGACAGGGCTATTAAACACATACAGGACCAAACTCCTACTAGGGCTGGCACTTAACACCTGTGCCTGAGACCACTATGGAGCCCAGAAGCATTGCTTGGTCCAGCTTCTCCACCCACATCATAGATACCACTTCCTCTCCTAAACCCACAGTGCTTAGAAGCAATACGTGAAAAGTTCTTGTCACATCTCAGATATTCCATTTATTTGGTTTTTAAAAATATTTTGTTTATTTTATTTTATGTGTATGGGTATTTTGATTGCATGTATATGCCTGTGCACCACATGCATGCAGTGGCCACAGAGGCCAGAAGAGAGTGTGTCAGATTCTCTGGAACTGGTATTACAGTCAGTGGTAAATTGCCTTGTGGGTATAGGAACTGAACATGGGTCCTCTGGAAGAGCACCAGTTCTTTTAACCACTGAGCCATCTCTCCAGTGTGCCTTCTCCCACCTTATTTGATTTAAATCAGAACATTGTGCTTAGTCACAATTATTCAAAAGATTCTATTGTAACCCAAGTCTCTTTGTGGCAGCTTTAGCATATAACCAGTGTCTACATGTACAATAAAACATCACGTTTGATCTCTAGCTAGTGTTTCTCTGCTTATCTTCATTCTGCAAATGAGAAGCCTGAGGTTAGGAAGCGAATCCCATGTCTATGATCAAAAGGAAAAGAAAAAAAAAAAAAAAGAACCAGGATGGGATCCCAGGTATTCTATCAACAACTGTAGGGGGGGGAGCTTAAGGTCTGGGAAATATATACTGGGCTCTCCCTCTCCCTCTCCCTCTCTCTCTCTCTCCCTCTCCCTCTCCCTCTCCCTCTCCCCACCCCCACCCCCCCACAGTGAAGATCAGAAGATCAGGTCCGCAGGTATGAAGCAGCATTGGATTGGTCCACAGCTTTCCAGGGACTCTGTGAGTGAACTGGCCTTATTCTGTATAAGTGAGTTGCTTCCCCACAGAATCCCATCATAAGTAATCCTTTTCTCTATCACCTGTGGATTTCTCACTTTCAACAACAGTCCAAATTAATAAAATAATAGCTTATGAGCAAACCTGAGCAATTGCAAATACAGTAGCACCTATTTTGCTCAGCTCACATTAATTTTGCACCACACTTGCTTGGAAAAGGCAGGCATTGAAAAAACAAAGATAGGAAGGGGCCAACCCACAACTAATGTGAAAAAAGCCCTGGCAGCAAAGTCAGACACTCCCTAAGAACCCAATGCGAAGCCCTCAGCAAACAAACCATAGTGGCCTGAGCTACAGAGTGAGAGTCTGGTTAAAGAAAAACTAAAAGGTTTTAAGGATTACAATTACCTACAGCTACTTGACCCCGACCTTTGGAAAGAGACTGTGTTCATCAAGTCTCACTATTGGAAATTCACTGACCATCCTGTGAAAACCTACACCGAGGTCTCTATTTAGAGAACCCAGGCTCCAGCTGTGGTCACAACATAAAGGTTTTTATACAAGAAAATTAAAGTGAATTAAGTCTGTTAAAAAAATAATAATAAAATGAAAATTAAAAAACCTTAGACTATTGTGAGCTGAAAAAAAAAACCACTCTAAATAAGATAGTTAAAAATAAGTTTTATTTTGCATTGCTTCTTTATTTTCTATTTGTCCATAAGATAAATAGTTAGATAATCAAGAAGGGGCACTAATTAACAAGGTGAGGGTCTTTCCCTCTGGAAGTGGCTAAAGGTAGCATTTGCTGGCACTTTACATACAGAGACTAAGAATACCAGCATGTTCAGTCACAACGTACACGAGTAGATTGGCTCAGCTGGTCAAAGCCAAGAAAGAAAATCACTTCTGTGACTTACCCTAACTTCTCTGTTACTGTAATAAAATATCCTGGCAAAAGCAATGTATAGAAGGGTTTGTTTCCCTCACAGTTTGAGGGGACACTCCATCATGGTGGGGAACTCAAGGCAGCAGGAGTTTGAAGCAGCTGGTCACACTGTGTCCACCCACAGAAAGAAGAGAGGGATGAACTCTGGGCAGGGAATGGTGCCACCCACAGTGGGCCCATTTTCCCACCTCAATGAACCTTCTAAGAGAATTCCTCATGCCGGCATGCCCAGAAAATAAGTGTCTTTAGAACTCACCAAGCTGACAGCCAAGGTCAACTGTCACGCTACTGACTTAGACACGAGTCAGGATCAAGAACACAGTCCAAGGAGAGTTGCCTAAACTAAAATAGATCAGTAGCTCGTCCAGACTTCTTGAGTCTACAAGGTTTACGTTTAGTGGGGAAGTCAGCTTCAACTAGAACTAGCTGACAAATCTGCCAAGACAGACAGATGTTTGAACACAGAAATATCCTACAGCCATCTGTCACAGTACTTACCCGTGTATCACAGAGTTTAAAACATCTTTGCCTACCTTCAACCCATTCACTGTAGGCCATCACGGAGAACTTCTGACCATCCAAGGTATAAAATTCTCCTTGAGCCAGGGCCTTCCCTCCAGTGCTATGGTTTTCATAGTTTCTCACAGATTCATTGCAGGAAGAACTTCCACCATCAATGACACCAACTAAGGCCCAAGCTTGCCTATAAGGAAAACAGCAAGCACATCTGGTTATTTGTCACAGGAATGACCCAAGCCCCAGACATGGATATGGTGGTAGGCTGGTTTTCAACATCTGTATTTCATTTCTCACTTTTCCCATTAGGCCGCAGTTTCTAGGCTTTGGCAGAAGTAACTGACTACAGAAGCAAATGCATCTTATTTTCAAAAACTTGTTTTTCCAGCTCTCGCAGGTGAGACGGTGATGACTATGGCATCAGCTCATCAGAGACTTCCTTCCTGAACGTGAGCATGTGTCATTCTAGACATAAATCCCTTGCGGTCTTCTAAAAAGACTACCACCTGCTCTCTTGTAGTGTTTGGTGGTTGCTTTTGTTTTTGTTGAGACAGGGTCTTGGGTAACCCAGGTCGGCACTGCATGCATTATGTGATTGAGAGAATGATCTTAAATTCTTGACCTTCTTACCTCTGCGACCACCGTGCTGGGACTGCCATCACACCTGGCTCATCACACATCTGGCCTGAAAACTTGTAAAAGTTAATGCTCAGTAGACTCTCAGGTAGATCAACTCAACACTGAGCTGAAGAGAGGCTCTGAAGCCTGAGCACCTGATGACTTGAGGGGAGGACCTGTTAAATCAGGTCACCGCAGACTGCCCTGCCACACGGCATGAGAATCAGAGCATCAAATTGTCTAGCAAATTTCCCAGTAATGCTAAATGATGCGCCCAACCATATTCTGAGAACCTTTAGGGTCTAAGGAGAGGGATCAGTCAGTAGAGAACATGCTAGAAAAAGCATAAACACCTAAGTTCAGATTCCCAATATCTCATGAAAAGGCAGGGTCCAGTGGCATACATCTGTGATGCTACTGTTAGAGAGGCAGACACAGGCAGATCACTATAGCTCACTGCTAGGTACCCTAGGCTTCCAGGTTCAGTGGAAGGTCCTACTTCAAAATATGAGGTGGAAAACAATTGAGAGAGGCACTAAAGTTTGTCCAAGGGCCTCTCCACACATCACACACACACACACACACACACACACACACACACACACACACACACCGAATTTAGAGGTGACAGTTTACAACAGTAATTATCACTCTTTTGCCTGGGGCCTACCCTTTGAAAATTGGATCTAAGACACCCTGGACATCAGCAGTTTTTAATATCCGTGTATCACTGAGTTTGAAGTTGCTAAGCATACTTAAAGCCACAGAATCGCTATCCAACAGATTTCCAATTTTACAAATGATTACTATAAGAAGCAATGTGTGTTTAAAATGCTACTGACTTCTTCAACAACAAATATTTAACAGTCTCGCCCCAGATTGTGTCCAAAGTTAGTCAATGAAAAACTTTAGCAAGAAAAGCCAGGTAACTTGCCTTAAGCATCCTGGTTCAGACATGAAAAGAAAAATGTGAATGTCATATTTTGAAAAAAAAAAAATACTAAATGTAATCTATGCCAGACAGATGGCTAGAAACTCAGAGAAAAAGTTCACTAAAGCAAGCCTAGAGCCTTCCAAGTCCCACAGCTGCCCCCATGAGGATCAGGGGCTGAGAATCAGTCAGAGTTTTGTATATCCCTTGAAACAGCAGAAAGGATCAAAGCAGTGTCTCAGCTATAATCTCCCAGAAGAGAGAAAGAGTATCCGGGGCTCCTTTTCCTGCCCAGGACCGCCTCAGCAACTATGAACCAATGCTCTGTTCTATTAGCATTATCTCAGGAACACCCCCACTTCCTCCTCCACTTGGGAAGTGTCAGTGCACTAGAGCACAGTCTTCAAAGAGGTGCTGCCTGTCTACAAACACTGGAGAAGTCAATACAGTGGACAGCTGGCGAACACCTAACTTCTCCATCAAATGAGCAGTGACATTTTAAAAGGAATGTAGAAAGCAGTTCAGGAGGGGGAAGCAGCAAAGTCAAGACAGTTACGGCCACTGGTGACACAAGATCAGAAACAATGATGACATAGAGGAACAGACCAGGAAACAAAGGAGGTACTCTGGTTTGAATCTTCAACATTCCCCAAAAGGCCACACGTTGAAGGCTTGTTTTCCAGCCAAGGGGCTACTAAAGAATAGGAGAAACTTTAAGAAATGGAGGGGAGAGAAGGATTGGGATGGCCAGCTCAGGACTGTAGAAAGTTAAGAACACCGGCTGCTCTTCTGGAGGAACAGTCTTACATACCCTGTACTTATGGGAAGTGGCTCACAAACTAGTGTCATGGGATCTGACACCCTCTTCTGGCCTCTGTGGACATCGACATGGACACATACATACATGGAAGGACAGGCACACACACACACACACACACACACACACACACACACATGCTTCACTGGGGCATGTCCTGTAAGGGCTTCTGGAACCCAGGGCTTCTCTTCTCACTCTGCATCCTAGGCATCATGGGGTGGGCAGCTTTACCCACTATCATTACTGTGGTGCTCTCTGCCTTGCCACAGGTCTAAAGCCACAGGGCCAAGTGACCGTAGACTGAAATCTCTCAAACTGTGAGCCAAAAATAATCTCTCCTTCTAAGTTAATAGTCTTGGATATTATTTTGTCAGGGTTTCTGAAAGTTGACTAACACAATGTGCATGTAACTTTGCAAAGAATATGTTTTTACTCCTTGGCCTGTGCTTTATATATAGGAACAGGTGCACACACACATCAGTAAAGGGACAGTTACAGAAACACATGTTATAATACGTTCAAGCTGGAAAGCCATTCTGATAGCCACAGTAAACAAACTACAGGGTACTCATTCAATAAGCAGTGGTGGAAAGTAGGCATAGTAGCACACACCTTTAATCTCAGCACTTGGGAGGCAGAGGCAGGTAGATCTCTGTAACTTCAAGGCCAGCCTGGTCTACATAGTGAGTTCCAGGACAGCCAGTGATATCCTGTCTCAGAAAAATAAATAAACAAACAAGCAAACATCGGTGGGGGAAAAGCCAGCCCTATGTGCAGCAATATGAACAGCACTCATGATGTGGGCCAAAAAAAACCTATTTATATAAAGCTGAAAGGGGACTAATCTAAACCTTAGTATGTTCTCTAATTCTGGAGAATGCTTATCTTGGAGAGGAAGGAATGATGAGGGCATATGGTGGAAGGCCTATGTACTGCTGACAGTGTTGTGTTTCTTGGCCTGGGTGGTGACTGTGTAAGGATCGCCTCGTAATCCATCACTAGGCCTTGCTTACTTCTCAGTGTGTGTTATCAGAGGGAACCCTCTGAGGCTTGGCTCATGATATCCTGGGTCTAGACATCCATTCTTTGCTACCTATCCAGCACACTCCTCAAGTTCCCAGAGGCCTCTTGTCTCTGGAACATGCCTATTATTTCTCCATGCCAGCTTCTGGCTGTTGTCCTTTTTGTGTTTTGACACTTTGTAAGAAAAAGCGAATAAAGAAACAATTCAAGATGATAAAAGATCCCTTTCCTTCACTAGCATCTTCAAGAATTTCTGTAGATAACACTGTGCCCAAATGAAACTCTAAGGGAGTCACTTCAGTATGCACTTCTGAGGTCCTCTGATTTCCGTCACTGCAGACCTTTCCCAACGTCCCTAAGAACATTCAGTAGAATTACAACTTCTGGTTTTGGGGGGTTTTGTTTTTCTTCCCCTTCTTTCTTTCCTCCCTTCCTCTCTCTCTCTTTTAAATTAAATGGTGAGCCAGTTACATCCCTCAGCCTCCAGACAGCATTAGAAGAAAATCAAGGGTGATTAATAGAGACTCTTCCAGAGAATTAGTAGATAACTTCTGTATGAATAATTAGCTTAGCTCTCCAACTTGTGGCTGCCTCTCCTACGCCAGAATTCAACAGAACTGAGCCAATGAAGCAAGTGAACCCAGAATAGCCTGAATCTCCAACCGCAATGGCTACAATCCGGCCAGGATCCTGAGCTCTCCAAAACTCCTGAAGTCTCCTGCTTTCATTGTGGTACTCGTGGGTATCAAACTTCTCAAATTCCAAAACTCTGGCTGTGTCTTGGTCAATGACCCTCACATTAAGGCCCCGGGAAAAGTCCTTTTCAAAGGTATAGAAGCCAAACAAAGGGCAAGCCTGAGGAATGCAAATTCCAATCATATTAGTATGCAAAAGATTTCAAAAGAAAAGAAACTGCACACATGCCTACACCTTAGGGCCTTTATGACAGGCTTTCCACGCAATGGTGCCCTAACCTCTCAGCTGTTCAGCTGTCTTATTAGCCTAGGCTTCAAGATCTTCAGTTTCATTATGTTCAGGAAGTAATAGTAAGGGGAAGTCTCTTCAGAGGCAAATTATCTTTACTCTGCCCAGTGTCTGTCAGAACCACATCTTTGTGCTTTCCACTGGCCTTAGAAACAATTCACAAAGGGCTTCATAAATCAAAGCCGAGACTGTTCTGGATACCACATCTAGTAGTTAAATCCATGGTTCAATCAAGGGGCAATCTGATGCGCATCAGGAAAGGCCTTTAAGAGTGGCTATGCAGCCAGCTAAATCAGCAGCAGCTGTCTGTGGTTCTGGGCCCACCTCCTCTGATTTCATGGGATATAATAAACGCTACGGCAAAGCTGGAAGAGAGAAACAAGGTCTACCTACCTATAGCCCAGCGCTTGGATCAGCTTACTTCCCAACCGGTCCTGGATCATCTGGATAGTTCCCTGTAACAGGCTCTTGACTGCTGAATCTCCAACCGCAATAGCTACAATCCGGCCAGGATCCTGAGTTCTCAAAAACTCCTGAAGTCTCCTGCTTTCATTGTGGTACTCGTGGGTATCAAACTTCTCAAATTCCAAAACTCTGGCTGTGTCTTGGTCAATGACCCTCACATTAAGGCCCCGGGAAAAGTCCTTTTCAAAGGTATAGGAGCCAAAGGGCAAGCCTGAGGAATGCAAAGTCCTTGCCAGCATCGTCCATGATGTCCTCCGTGCCCCATGTAACTCCAGTATCCCGCCAGCCTCCACACCAATGAACTTTTTGCCAAATGTTGGCATACTTTCACCTTCATCTGACTTGCCATACAAGGTAATTGTCGCTTTGGATCTATAGCGGCATTTTTCTGCTCCAATATGAAGCGCCCCACCATCCTGGATCAGGATATAATGCGTCCTCAAGGTAATGTTTCTGGATCCATCTTTATCATCACCAAACACAAGCAGGCCTGCAAGGAACAACAGTACTTGAACCTTTGGAACTGTGTTCCAGCTAGCAGATGTGGGTCACTGGGGGTGGCCCATGAAGGGGATTGGCCTCCTGGTTCCAATCCCAGCTCTTTCCTGGCTGCCACCATGCTGTGGCCAGCTGCAAGTGTTGTAGAATATTATTTTAAGTGTGTTACTTTTGTTTATGTTGCATTTGTTTAACTCTGTGAAGCTGTGTTCCTTTGCCTGCCTAAAACACCTGGTGGTCTAGAAAAAACTGAATGGCCAAGAGCAAGGTAGGAGAAAGGACAGATGGGGCTGGCGGGCAGAGAGAATATAGAGAAGGAGAAAGCAGAAATGAAGAAAAGAAGTAACCAGAGGAGGAGGACCAGGGGTTAGCCACTAAGCTACACAGCAAGACACGGAGTAAGAAGCAGAAAGGTATACAGGAACAGAAAAAGGAAAAACCTGGAGGCAAAGATAGATGGGATAATTAAAAGTTAAAAAAAGCTGGCTAGAAATAAGCCAAGCTAAGGCTGAACATTTATAAGAAATAATAAGCCTCCATGTGTGTGGTTTATTTGGGAGCTGGGTGGCAAGACCCCAAAAGAGCAAAAGCAAGCAAAGCAAGCTCTTCAGAGGAAGATGCACCAGTCTCCATGCCTCTCCTTGCCATTATGAATGGCACCCTCTGGAGCACTGAGTCAAATAAAGTCTCTAACAGGTACTCCTGGAAGCACTTAATCACAGCAGTGAGAAACAAAATGGTCATCCCTTGGTCTTTGTCCCTTTTTTTTGAAGAAAATCTACTACAAATATCCTATATGAGGACTAGCAAATGCATCACAGAGGGGGCTCTCACAGAGTAGGACTATTACCTACCTCCATCCTGAATGACTATAGAATTCACTGTAGCATCTGAGGTCAGGCGGAACATCTCTCCCTCCTTGATAACAATGTGTTTTGAAGAATCTTGTCCTGGATCCCAGTTCCTGAGACGAGGGTTTTGATCTGGACAATTTTCTATAAAATAACACAATCCTGATATAGAATCTAATCAAACAAAGTGCTGGAAAACTACATGCCCAACCAAGCCCAAGAATTTCTGGAAGTGAACAAAGATCTGCATGGGAAGTGCAGAGACACTGATCGGTTGCTGGAATGGAAATCCCATCCATTCCCAAACACAAGAGCTATGAATTCTTTACTTCAATATATTAAAAAAAAAAAAAAATGTCAGCACAAAATTAAGTCATCACCTGGTTCAGGCCAAAGTCACAAGATAAATATAAAGTTCTTCCGACTACCTTCTTTGGAAATAACAGTAAGAATGAATTTCTCTTAAACCCACATTATAAAAATGTTTTAGAAAAGAAAAATAATAGCCTGCCAATGTGGCTCACTGGCATAGTGCTAGCTTGGCTTATCATACCTGAGGTTCTGTGATTCCCATAATCTCTCTCTCTCTCTCTCCTTCTCTCTCTCCCCTCTCTCACTTCTGCCCCCTCCCCTCCCTCCCTCTCTCAAAATATCTTGATTAATGGAAACAGAAATTGCAGAAATTTCTAACATGTATGTTAGATATTCAAAAGTTCCCTCCTAAACACAGAGAAGCAGAAAGTGGGCAGTAAGAGCACCTCCCTCCCAACGTGTACACTTTCTCAACAAAACTACAGAATGCCAAGACCATGACTTCTTATTTTCAGAGATGAGGAAACTTCAGAGTAGAGAAGCCAACATAAAGATTAGTTAGCAAGTTGAGTGATGTGGAAGTTCTGCCTGAAGAAATGAGGTCTTGTCTTTCTTTACCAGAATTGTAAATTTCCTCTCGAAGAGGGGATAATAAAATGATAGCTGTTTAGAATGAAATTAGTCTCACTAACTAAGGCCTTGGAAATTATTTGATGGAATTATTTTCCTCATACCCGATTCAGAGTTCAATCCCTAGCACTACAAAAATAAAATGGCTTTTCTTCAGCCTCCCTATTGCCTCATAAAACATAGAACCAGAATTCTCCAGCATGTTAGAAAACAAGGGAATGTCACATGTCACAAGCTACTGAGAAGGAAACCCATTGTAAGAATTATGCAATTCCTTCCTAATTGCTTGGAATCAATTCCTAGAGAGCACACTCCATTAGAACTCTCAACCAAAAAATTTCTGAGTTGTTCCTCCCCATATACTTAAATGAGAAAATGCATGATGTGCAGAAACCATTAAAAATCAACTCAGCCAGCCCCATCGCCTAGGCTAGCTCACTTTTGGAGTAAGCACATTTCTAACAGCAAAAACCACAGCAAGGCTGACCATAAGACACTTGAGCATACTAGATCTTTCCAGCAAGCATCTCCCCGTGTATTGCCCACATGCGGAACTAAGGAACATTGAATCAAGGAGCCACACTGGCAGCCCAGTGTTTTAAATGGACTAAGAAAATACCAAGAAAGCCACAAAGTGCAGCTCTGATTTCCCACTAATCTGGCTTCCTGCTCCTGATGATTATTTGGAAAATGTGAATCAGAACTTGGTTATTGTGTTTGGAACTGGGAATAGAAAGTCAGTGCTACATGCATGGGAAATCAATGTTAATAAATTCACAGAGTAGCCAACTGGCTTGGTCAGCGAAGATGTGGACAGGCTCATCTCTCTTACTCCCTGTTTATTCATTTAGAAATGTTGGTAACAACTTCCTCCAGTGCCTTAAAATTGACAAAATCCCTAAAGTACCCTGAGAACCAAAATAAAATAATATTTGTAAGTTTTACAAAGGGCATAGGGGGCCTCAACTGTTACCCTATTATATCCAGTTAAAGAGGCTTTTACTCAAACTTAAAAACCATAGTAAACTATGTTTTCAAAAAAAAAAAAAAAGACAAGGGGGTACTCAATTCAGGTTGAGTACTGGTCCTCTATGTCACAGCCCTGGGGCCTCTGAGTTTTAGACTGTTCCACAGGCACTTCTATGAAGCTATTATTTGTTGAAAAACTTAAATTTTGACAGACAACATCAAAAACCAATCAAAATAAAATTATTACCATTAAACAAATAAATTTATATTCTCTCCCTCTTCCCCCCCTCTCTGTGTGTGTGTGTGTGTGTGTGTGTGTGTGTGTGTGTGTGTGTGTGTGTGTGTGTGTGTGTGTGTGTGTGTGTAAGGAGTGAGTAACACCTGCATGTGGAAGCTACAGAGCAACTCAGAGAGTCACCTGGGAGTCAACCTCAATCAGGCTTGGCTGGCTCCATTCAGACTCAGGAATCCTGGACCCCTAGTGCTGGGATCACAAATACATGTGACCACATCTAGTTTTGTTAAGACCCTCGTTTTAAAATTTTTTTTAATTTATGTGTGTTTGTTTATGAATATATGTCAAGTGTATGCTGGAATTCAATGAAACCAGAAAAAGATGTTGAAGTACCTAGAGCTCAGTGTGGTTGTGAGCCACTGTCACACCCCTCATAAATTCTGGGAACTAAACTCAGATCCTCACCAACTAAATTATCTCCTCAACACTGATCATTCAGTTTCTGACCTGGCTTCTAGAAAAGCAAATACCATTTAAAAAGTTAAAGCTTCCTACATGCTATTCAGCTACGAACAGAATGTGTCGGACTGAAAAAAACATGAATTTATACTCACAAATACAAGTTTCTTTTAAGGATACACTCTATAACTCAAAAATATTTTTAAAAATTTTATGTTGTTTATAAATCCACTGTCTCCCTATATGTATGACCAAATAAGCTACTGCAACCCAGAACTCACAGCTCCCACAAAGTCCAATCCTGCACTCCCACAGGAATTAGTAAAGGCGCTGAGTTGAGAACAACTTGAGCCCTGAGACACCGGGCAGGGGCAGGGGTGGGCGGGTGGGGGAGATATGCTAAGAAAGCCAAGCCTTCCCATTGACAATTTCCCACAGAGTTCTCACACAACCGCTCTTATTCCTAAGATGTCACACCTCACCCTACACATGTGCATGGGTACACGCTGTACATACCATCTGGAGCATATTTTGAGGATATTCCCAAAATGATTGCAAGTGCCACAAAAAATGAGAAGCTGGTTATAGCAAAGCAGATGAAGGTGTTCTTGTGTCTCTTCCGCTTCCGGTTCTCCCTGGGCGCATGCTGCTCCTCTGGAGAGAAAGCAAAGGTCGCTGGAGCTTCTTGGCCAGTGGAGGTCAATTTGGCTGAAGTGTGGTTCTTTGGAGGAGGAGGAGGACGTAAGGGAACCACTTTCCCAGGAACATAACCAGGTGAGCGATGGCCGTTCCCGTTTTGAGGTTGCAAGAAAGCAGGGGAGTGTCCCCTGGAGCCAGCGGTATACATGATACCTTGTCACTGTGAAAAGGAAAAGGTTTTAAATGTATACATTGTAATGGCTTTAAAACTTTGTTTTGAGACAGGGTCCTGTAGACCAGGGTGGACAAGAACTTAATATGTAACCCAGGCTAGCCTCAAACAAATCTACAAGTAGGCATCATTATTCCTGTTTTGTTCATGAAAAAGCTGAGCCCTAGAAAGAGATCCACACCAGTCCAGGACCCTGACTATAAAGACTGGGCTCTTACCAGTTTGTGAAGGCATCATCAGATCCTAACAGACCTCGAACAGCACGTTAATCTCTGGAATCTTCCATGAAAAAGTTCACTAGACTACTGATACTAGTCTTTCTGGCTGAGAAAAAGTAACACACACAAAGCCCCTCCTCTTTATGTTCATTACAGTTTGCACTAAAAACAAGTTGTGAATGAAACTGTTAACTTGGTGGGGAAAGGGGGTTTGGTGATAAGGGAGAGGAAGGGGAGAGCCAGTCAGCTCTAGCATGTAATGTCTTGCTATGGTAACTGTTGATATTATGACGTGCTCAACAGCTTCAGAACTATGACACCTCTTCCACTGTATTCTTTCCTTAACAACCAGAGCATCCCAAGTCACCTGACTTCATCCAATACCCTCATAATAAATTCTCTGTGTCAACTATCAAATAAAGAACAGGAATTTGTGTGTGCGGGGAGCCTCCAAAGTGCTCTAAACAATCAGCAAACTCATTATACATAAAATGGCCCACTAAATATTTCCAGGAGCCAAATGGCATGGAAATTAGTGGAGAACACAGAGGAAGTCTAATCAGGAAATGATCATGAGTTTATGTGAGGCAAAGACTATCTCCAAGTTGGTGTGTCTGTCAAAATGTCTAGGTCTATGGGGATCATGTGTGAATAAAGGCTTAAAGCTATTGTTTAGATGAAGCTTACACTTCACACAAAGAAAAAACACAGACATCCAAGGTGCTACTGAGAAAATTGCTATATGTATCAAGCAGCAGCCTCTTAACAATGGACACAGCCAAGCAGGGGGTGGGGGGTGGGGAGAAGAAGCCATCATTAACAAAGGTTCACTGGACCAGGATCACTGGGAGGGGACACAACTGCCGTGATCTGCTGTGAAAGGGGAGGGATCGATGCCCCCTTGAGGCATCCTTTGTCTGGGACAGAGAAGGGCTGGTGCTATTTATCAAGCTGAAGAGTCCTTTCTGGAGATAATGTGTCACACCAGATGGAGGCACAAGAAATAAAAAAATAAAATAAAAAGCGGTGAGAGGCTCCAGGGAATCACCAACGCACTGGAAATAGCAGAATAACGTGTCCTCGATGTCACAAAATGGCACCTTAACATGAAAACTCAGAAGGCATCTGCCACAAATGAATCCTTCTGAACCCATTAGCTGAAGAGTGAAAACGAGCCACCATTGCTGTCCTCAAAAGTACTTCCACGAAATTTTAGACTAAACAATGCAAAAGAATCTTATTTTCAACTCATAAAAATCATTAAAATTGTAAAACAGAAATGTTTCCTTCAGGTTTCAATTCACATTGATGGATTTACTCTAGACATACTAGTATAAATACACTACTTTAAAAAAAATACTGATTGCCACTGAGAAATCTAAATTATTCGTGGCAAATGATGTCTCCCTAATTCAGAAAGCAGTGTTGCTGACTGACACTGTCATTGGAGAAATGGCAGGGTCGGACAAAAGCTTTGCAGCATCCTCAAGAAATCTAGCCCCCAAACTCATTTTTAAATCACTTGTTTCAAAGATAAGGTAAAATTCATCCAAGAAATGCTACCAAAATAGGGTCAGCCTCCCAAACTCTCAACAATAGCTATTTAATCCTGAAAATCCTGTAGAGAAAGGGCACTGAGGTTGCTTCTGGCACTTTAGGGTGAGCATCAGACACAATCTGGGTTTTGCTGGGGCCTCACGTTTCACTTTAACGGTGTGTGCTGGTATTACCTGTCACTTTTTAAATTTTTATTTATTTTTATTTTATGTGCCTTATTCTTATGTTTTTGTTTTGTTTTGGGCCTGTATGTATATTTGTGTGAGGGTATCAGATCCTGAAGGTAAATTGTTGCCTGCCATGTGGGGTGCTGGGAACTGAACCTGGGTCTTCTGGAAGAGACTTCAGTGCTCTTGAGCCATCTCTCCAGCCCCTACCAGTCACTTTGTAAAGGTTACTTTTGAAAAACAGGTTATACTGAAGGAATTCATCCATATTTCACTATACTTTATTTTGCTTGGCTTGTTTGTTTGTTTGCTTGCTTGGTTTTTTAAGACAGGGTTTCTCTGTGTAGCCCTGGCTGTCTTGGAACTAGCTCTGTAGACCTGACTGGCTTCAAACTCACAGAGATCCACCTGCCTCTGCCTCCTGAGTGTTGGGACTAGGGCATGTGCCACCTCAACCTGACCTTACTGTACATTTTAAGGGCTCTTAGGGCATGGCACAGCCCCTGAATCAATAAGCCACCCACAATGGGAATACCCAAGTCTTTCAGAAAAACATTCCAGTTTTTAAATCATAATTTTTGGTGTTTGATTATATTTCAGAAGTCCTTGAAGTAATTATCTTAGAGTACTTATCTGATATCTAAAATATTAGCTCAAAAAGATAAGTCAAACAAGCAAATAATTGTTTTTAAAAAGTTGTGACATTTTGCTTGTGCTCTGACAAATAAAGCTTGCATACAGCTCAGAGGGCCAAGGTAGCTTTACTCCCAGCACTTGGGAGGAAGCAGGAAGATCGGGAGTTCAAGGCCACCCTGGGCTACGTGAGATTGATCCAGTGTAAAAGAGGAACAGAGCCAGGTGGTGGAGGCTCAGGCCTTAGATCCCAGTACTTAGGAGGGACAAGCCTTTAATCCTGGCACTAGGGAGGTGGAGACAGGAAGTGATATGGCTGGACTGGGAGGAACATCAGACTGGAGCAGACAGGACCTCGCCCTTTTTCAGGTGGAGGAGTCCTGAGGTAAGAGGTGGCTGTGGCTGGCCCCTTTCTCTCTCTGATCTTTCAGCTTTTACCCCAGTATTTGGCTCCAGGCTTTTATTATTAAGACCAATTAGAATTCCTGCTACAAAACTTCACACTGCTAATGCAAAGAAATATCAAGGCAGATAACTAAAACAAATCTAAGACTATAAAAACCTGATTAAATAGTAGGAAAAGTAAGCATTCAAAGTAAGAAATATGTCATTTTTTCCAATTCTCAGTTCCTCATCCACCCCAAAAAATAACCTAAAAGCCTCATTATTTTATTTAAAATATTTTTTTCTTGAGAAACAGGCATGTACATGCCTCAAATAATAGCAAAGCTGGAGGAACACATATAACTGATAAAGAGCTACAGATTAATTTATGTGGTATAAGTACAGCCAGTTACCACAGAAAGTGATTGTTTTTAATTACCATAATGAAGGGCACCACAGGTTCTAACCTATAAAAGGCCGTGGCTTTGAGAAGACTGTTTTAGGGGGAGGGGATTAAACAACTGATGGTTAGAAGCACCACACTGTCTCATCTAGGAGGCTATCTCAAGACCATTTGCTCTTCCTGTAGTGTTTAAAATCTTTCTTTAAGCCTTATGCTTCAACTAATTTATGTACTACCTATCTATTTGTCTCACCTTGGTGTTTTCACAGGACCTTACACATAGTAGGTATTCAATAAGTAGTTGCTGTATTTAGACCACAAATTCCTGCGACGTAACTTATCATGCATGCTAGAACAGTAGGTGCGTGTATTCCAAGTATAATAGGTCATATATTTATTCCGTGCACATATACATATGCACACACACAGTGGGGAAAACAGAGATGGGTAAAAAAATCTGTCTGATTTTGTGCTAAATTCTAAGTTTAGACCAGGAAAACCTGTTAAACTCCAGATTTCTCTATTTTTCTCTCTTCCCATCTCTCCTCCCTGACACAGGAACTTTCCACTTAACCCTTCAGAACTCTGAGAAACTTAACTAATCTGTGTGACCAACTACAACCAGGAAAAATTAAGAGCATGTCTCAAGAGAAAAGGTTAGTTCTTGTTTAACTACTGAAAATACAGTTCTAACCTGCAGTCTGCTGACTGATAGGTTGGTTCACACCTGCAAGCAGGAACTCTACAAACCAGCTGACTAAACATTTCACAGAAGGCTATAATGGTTCCAGTCACACAGTATGAAACACAGTAAACACAAAGAAAAATAAGGGAACACCTTCCCTCCAACTTTTTGCTGACAGGGAATGATGGGACAGATCATAAAGAAAGTCCTCTGTAGATGGAGACACCAGATGCACACCACAGGTGCTTCTTACAGAGTGAGGAAGGACACTGCTCCTACTCTGTATCATCGGTCTCCTGAATCACCCAGCCCTTGCCTACTGTAGAGGTTCCCCAGTCTTTCATCAGACATGCACACATCCAATCATACTGAACATTCAATAAGAACCCAAAAGCCAGGGTTAGTGGTGCATGCTTGGTCATCTTGGCCTACAGTGTGACAGCCAGGACAGCCAAGGCTACATAAAGAAACCCTGACCTGTGGGGGGGGGGGGGGCACAAACGACAGTGCAATCCTTTTGCCTTATTTACACACTCTCCAAACCCCTCAGCTACCCTCTCAACCATCTCAACCTGCCCACCATACAGAGGCTCCACCACCAGAGGGTTTTTAAGGTCTGGCCAAGACTTTCTCCTCATGGTTCCTGTCACGGCTTCTCCACTCCTGGGTCCACCCAGGAATGCTCTGCTCAGATTAAAACTGGATTTATTAATTCGGCCTGATCTGACTTACTACATCAGTAGCATTACATACTACCTGAGGGATTTAAACTTTTCATCATATCATATATATATGTACTGGAATTAAAGACATGAGCCACCACCTCCCAACTGGTCCTATAATTTTAAAGAAAAATCTATGGGGGGCGGGGGGGTGGTGGTAATAAGGGCATGTATCCCTGCAGGCCAGAAGAGGACATCAGATCCCATTGTAGATGGTTGTAACCTGCCATGTAGGTGCTGGGAATTGAACTCAGGACCTCTGGTAACTGCTAATTTCTCCAGCCTCAAGAGAACATGTTTTTAAATGGAAACTTTAGCTTAGAGAAACAGCCAGGATGGTAGCATAATCTAGTCACAGATTTCCTGAGCAAGGTAATGATTTTTGAAACAACAATCAACTAAACGGTCAACAATCTTGCTTCTAAGAATGTCCGTGCAGCTCGTAACATTCGGCTAGGCAATCCTTCTCTCTTATTAAGATCTTAGAAAAACTTTACAATGTAATCACTGTTGTATCTAAAAAGCAAACACATACAACAAAAGCAAAGTATTCCAAAAAAGAGGTGTACACAAATTATAAAAGCAAATGATGCATTTTTACTATAGTCATCTGAACTTCTGAGGCAGTTAAACTGTTGGCTCCCAGCTGCTCTGAATTTTCAATTAAGATTCTATATTCGCACCGTCCCGTCTTAGAGGGAGACAGGACAAGGAATAACATCACGGTGACTTTCAGATTCGTACTTTGCTTTAGTTTAAAGGGATAATGGTAGGTATTTCATTTGAGTTTTTCTTTACCTAGGGATCTGCTGCTAAACAATGAGCTCAGGCTTGAACACACAAAACTGCTCAGTAAGAATAAACTTAGAACTGCTGGCGGCACACACCTTTAATCCCAGCACTAGGAGACAGAGGCGGGTGATCTCTGCAAGTTCGAGGCCAGCCTGTTCTACAACGTGAGTTCCAGGCCAGCCAGGAGACACATAGAAACCCAATCTCAAAAAGAAAGGGGTGGGTGAGTGGGAGACAAACAGCACCCAGGGACTTTTTAGGACCTTTAACTTTTCAAACTTCCAAGTACATGTTTGAATGTTATAAAAATTGTGTATTTGAAGACATACAGTCTTCTGTCAAACAGAGTTTAGAAAGAGGTATGTATATGTGTAGTTTGGGGAAATATATATTATACATTGTATTCCCAAAGCATACAGTATAAAATATGTTTTTCTGAAATAATACTATGTCTATACATATAATGGCCAAAGAACAGGACCTACAGCCCACATGCACTTCAAAAACCACACTGTACCTCTTTACCCCTGCCATCTTCATCCAGTCTCAACATCAGGGTATAGCACAATCCCTGCAACTGTCTGGCTTTGTAAACATAGCTGACTATTTCAATTAGTTTACTTATAGTGATTCACTGTCAAGAAGCACTGTGTACCCAAGTCAAGGTTCCCAGGTGCAAGAGGAACAGATATTACACATCTCCCCCATGAAATGAAAGCATAAGGGATTCAGAAACATGTTATTGTAAATTCCCCCATCTGCTCTCACCACTCGATCAACGTAGATACATAAGATGATTATCACCAAAATTAAATACTAAGCATTACTCACATTACCTTCCTCACAAAAAAAAAAAAAGCTGCTCTAAAATATACTAAGGCTATTAAAATACAATACAGAAAAAAAACATAAGGAATTGTTCAAACATACAGCTCTAAAATGACTAACTGTACTTAAAAAAAGAAAAAAAAATCACTGCTGCTAATCATTTACGTTGGAATAAGTATTTTTACTTAAAATGACTTTTCCTGCTCCAAAAATCACTTTTGACTGAAGTTATATTGTCCTAGAAAGCTACAGTCAGGATATAGTCAACACTTGAACAACAGAAAGTAGAAACAATGAGAGGCCGCCCTAAAAAATAACAAAACAGCTAAGTGCTTAACTTAAAATGGAAAGTGTTCCCAGTGAAATTAACAGCCTAGGTACAATTTCACTGAGTAAGTCCTTAGCAAGTTATACTGTAATCACCTGGACAGACACAGACCCCTCATAGAAAGGATATTTAAGGAGTGGAGAGGTGGCTCAGTGGTTAAGAGAGTATGTTCTTCTTGCAGAGAACCCGGGTTCAATTCTCAGGACCCACATGGTGGCTCACAACCATGTATAACTCCAGTTCCAGGGATATGACGCCATCTTCCAACCTCCATGGGCACCAGGCATACATGTGATGCAAAGGTAATACATGTGAACAACACATGCATAACATGAAATAAGCAAATCTTTAAAATAAATGGTGTTTACAAACGTCTGAGACCAAAAGTCATTCAAGTGAATACTTTCTAACTGTAAATGTAACCTTTAAGCATTTTTATTAATTCTTATGTCCCTGTTCTTCACACCATATGAGGAAGACATCTAACAATAAATATATTGAACAATCTTGCTCTTTGAACTCTGAGAATCAAGTCTGTAAGAAGCAGTGGGAAACAACCCTAAGTCCTCAACAGTGGCAACATGCCAGCTGAGGTACACTATCACCCCAGTGTTAGGAAAAACATTGCCCATCTGGAGTGACGGGTTAAGGCGGCAACGGATATAGTTAATACCACTTGCCCAAGGAGAAATAAAAACGCAAGGCAAGAGCACAAGGGCATCCAGGTGGGCCTGGGTTGCTGTCAACTATGAACAGCCTTCTTCTAGTGTAAGCTCCCACAATAGGACAAAGAGAGCAGACCACAGCAAACTGGATTCAGCCCCTCATGCTCAATGCCACACAATCAAACTGCAATTAAAAGAAAGAAAAGGGGTCTCAAAACAAAAATTTACCCTGAATCCAGGACCTCGAAGTCTACCTGAGCCATTGCAGTAAGGAACCTCCTGCTGCACAGTACAGGAAAACGGGGACCTGCAGATGCTAGCCATCCCACTATTAATGACGGTGCTGTCTTCTTCTCCCTGCCATACAAAGTCCCCTGTTCTGCTACTGCCTTTCTGCGGGGTCAGAGCCCCCCATTCACAGATCCACAACTGTGTTTTGCATGGTTTCTACTTCCAACAGATCTCGAGGTTCTTCAATCTGAAGAATTAGACAAAGGGGAGGAGTCATTTGCATCTCAGCCCTCTGTATCTCATTTCGTTTCTTATTCAGATTCTTTCCCTCCCCCCCCCCACCTCCATTCATTCTCTTAAAAAGCTCCTTCCCCCCCTTCCAAGGCTCCTTAGGCCAGTTCCCAGCCACCTCCCCCCCCTTCACCCTTGATCCCCACTGGCTAGAAAGACAGAGAGGCTTCCAGACTACTGGCAGTGACAGATGGCTGTGCAGAGGCCCACAATGAAGGCTCCCATACCTCCAAAGAAAAACCCAAAACTGGGGTCTGACCTGAAGGAGGCTAATTTAATTAATACAGCAAAGGCCAGGGCTGCTGGAGGCCTGCATTGGCTGGCTGCATTCTCTGTAGACTGCCAGGGACAACCCTTTAAAATGTAGCTCAAGAAGAAAGTGCCGGGCAGGAAACTTTGTCAGTAGAGTTGAAAGGTAGGGAAAGGCTAAAAGAAGAGGTGAGTTTGACTAACAAGCACAGATGTTCATGATCTGGGGACACACTGACACTGAAATGCTATGACTCACAGAATAAAGACTTTTCCCAACCAAGGACCATTATCAAAGATGCCTAAATGGAATGATCCAGGCTACTCAATCATGGGACCAGGACCCAAGTATAATATCACCCTTCCCACAAAAAAAAAGAAGCTTTCGAATCAGACAACACAAGAACAAATTCCAATTTGTTTATGCTTGTTTTTTGAGACAGGGTTTCTCTATGTAGCTTGGCTGTCCTGGAACTCACTATATAAATGAGGTGACCTCAAACTCAGAGATCCATCTGCCACTCTGGTGAGATTAAAGGTATGTACCACCATCTCTTGACACAGGGTTCTGCCTCACAATAGAGACATAGTGGTTACAGCATACACATTCACATACACAAACACGTGCACACAGCAAGCAGACATGGGTGCACATGCACAGATAACCCTCCAATCAAGAAGTTCCAAGTCTAGTGCTAAGCGAAGGGTGGTGGGGAGATAATGTGAGTCAACATGTAACAACAGTGCATGGCGGGGCAGAAAAACTAGGTTGGTAGATCTGAGTTTATACAGTCTCAGTCAATTGCCAAGAATAGGACACACTGCATCTCCTAAAAAGTCCCATCAAATTGGCTCACCCAAATGGAGACTGCAGGACCATTCCTGTCAATTCCCTTACTTGGTGAGTGCGTACTAGCTCTGACACTGACTGACAGTGTACCACCCAACAATACCCAAGGTGGTTGGGGAAACAGCAGACCCAATCAATATGTCTCTCAGTGTCTTTGGATCCTGAAGGCATGATGTCACCTACAGGTGAGTTCTAAGTCAAACTACAAGGCATACTCCATCTTCTCCCAGAGCATGTGAAACCTCAGCCAAGTGAAGTGGCCATATTACCCTTTGTCAGCAATTATCCTGGTATCCACCAAGACTGCAGACCTGGTACTTTGGAATTGCTCCTCCCATGAACAAGATGGTGACTGAACTTTGAACAGCTGAACAAGGTGGGAGCTGAAAACCTGAGAAGTTTTTGACCAGCCCACGTGTCCCAGACTTAGTAACAATGGCAACAAAAATGAAAAAGACCAGAAGAGTCAAGATAAGAAGACAACGTGGTAACTGGTTGGCTAGGAAAAGTTAGCGATTGACTAACCCTGGAGAAAATGTCTGTAGCTCAGGCCATATCTACATTGGCCTTGTGAACTAGACCTTCCAGTACACTCCATTTCCTTTCACGCTTCATGGTACTAGCTCCTCACCACGAACAGCCTTTATTTATTTGGTTGTGTTGGAGAGTGGTTATCAATGCATTCCCACTGAGCAATTAAAACCACATCTTTAGCTTCATGAGTACAACCTTTTAAGCTTCATATGGGGACTTCATAGTCAGTCAACAAAGTTTGTTTTACAGTAGTGACATTTTCAAAAGAAAAGATGCCCACAATGAATTTTTCTCATTTCTTCTGAAATGGCATTATTTTCTGCTACTACTCAAACTTGCCAAACTATTCATTCTTTGGGAAAGAGTTTTGGAACAAATATCCGAAACCCCTTTAATGCTGTAGGCTTCTAGTCTCCAAAATGAAAGGCAATAACTAACTAAAAGCTTCCAAATCAGTAAGGGGTTCACTCAAGAGACTCAGCATCCAAATGTGACCAAGAAGACACCTAGTTTGTAGCGCAGTAGGTTGTGTGTTTTGAGATACTCCATCAAGGGGCTGGAGAGATGGCTCAGCAGTTAAGAGCACCCACTGCCTGCTCTTCCAGAGGACCAGAGTTCTATTCCCAGCACCTTCATGGCAGCTAACAGTTGTCTGTAACTCCAGTTACAAGAGACCCCACACCCGTGGCAAAGCACTATTGTACATTTTAGAAAAGATATTTCATCAAACTTAAAAGTCAATTCCTTTCTCAGTGGCTCAATATGAATGGTCTTAAACTGCAATTCTTTACAACAACCATACCACACAGCATTTCTACACAGTGCTAAAACTATTTTAATACACTTAAGCTAAGACCACTCCTCAGCAACTTGTATAGTACAATCTATAGGAGTTCAAGGCTAGCCTAGCTACATAAGACACCACCTCAAACAAGCAAACAACAACAGTTCTTATTAAATACAATTTTACTTTTGCCTACTGTCCAAACTAAGAAGCAATCTTGATGCACCTCATGTAAAACGGTCACCATTTTCCACCATTGTCTTGAAAAGACAATGTCTGTTACAAATCTGTCAACAGAGGAAATTTCGAAACAGATTTGACTCATAGATCAAAGGACTAATTTGTAAAGAAACAGTAATTACAGTTTCTGAATCTGTTTCACTTTTTAAAGAGACACTTTACTAAAGAGCCTATGCCTCGTGTCTTGCCTAGTCTAAAACTACACTAAAATATTTGCTAACCATAGTTCTTAACAATCAGCATTAAAGGTTTTTCAAAATGAGTAATGAGAAACACACTCACACATCACTATCCCAGCATGCTTTTATCCTGTGATTCACAAAAACATCTGAATGTTTCCAGGAACTTGCTCCTCAGGGAGAAAAAAAAAAAAAAAAAAATACTTCTACAATACTGCAAACTTGCATCCTGTTTACAGTAAATGCATGTACAGCTAACATTTTTACATGAAGTTCCTTATTTGACAGAAATCACCCTACTATGTGCACTGTATAATGAATAAGTAAATATGGGAGATGAAAAGACCTTTTGAACCTAGGTACAATGGGTGTCTAAGCTACTATTTAAACTCTTAAATAACTAACTGCCAACAAAAGCAAAATGGAATAAGAGAATAAATAGGGAAGGTGGGGAAATTACCGTCTGGAAATAAGAACAAAGGGGTTCTTGTCCCTGCTCAGCCATCAATTTACTACATGACCTTATCTAATTAGTGAGCCTCTTGGGTCTCCACTTCCTTGCTTTATCATGATTTTTAGGAATCCCTAGGAACCACAGGCCAGGATTCAGCATGTTCAGCAGTGTCCAAAACCCTGATTCACATTCACTTCACTCAAAAAAGCCACATGTAATTTCGTAGCTTTAAATATCTGAGTGTGGATTTCCATCCAAAGCAGTTTACAAAATGTCAGCTGACCTTGTGTCCATTTCCAGGGGCGAACTAAAGCAAATACTGCTTACAGTTTCACATTTCACCCCGACAACAGCTGCTGCTATAAGAGCATTTAACAGTCTCGTTGAAAATAATACCTCTTTGCAAATGGAGAAAATAAAGGTGATTTTCACAGTCTCAGAAATGCAGCTTGAGAGACAAACTCAGACGAGACCCTCTTGAGCGATGCCCTGACCAGACACCCCATCCCTCTAGTCAATGCTTACAATCCAAAGCCAGGAAAAATGTTTCCTGTGAGTAGGAAGGGCAGATGCCTTGAGAAGGGAGGTACACCACACAATAGCAGCCAGGCAGTGGTCCCTGCACACCTGTTTCCATTCTGAAAAGAGCCACTAAATAGAAACCTATGGCTGAGGCCAGTTTGATTAAGCTATAATTTATATCTATTTATAGCTTGTTTAAAACTCCAGTATTTTAAAGTACCTTTGGGTTGGCAGTGTTAATTCAGTAATTTGCACACCAACTGCAAATTTCATTCATTCCAGATATTCATAAAGCATTTTAAAACTTATCGCATAGATGAAGAAATCTAGGGCTTTGCTCAATGGTAAATTATCAACTGCCAAAGCCTTCTTTCAAACTCAGGCCTGACTTCCCACCTTCAGTTCTGCTGGATAGAGTGGTTGCAGCTATAAGAGGCCAGCCTCAGCTATACACTGAGACCCTGCTCAAAGAAGCAACAAAGGAAAAAAATGGCTCTTCTTAGGCCAGTTTTCAGTCTCCTCTATTTTATCTGATTTAACAGTTTCAGAAGTTCCACTGCCCAACCTCCAGTAAGCACTTCCTCCTCCTAAAGCCTAGGCACTGTGAGTCTCCATTCACAGGCTAAGATCTTTGGCTTCTTGGCTTGCTTGGGTCCCCAGTTATACTCATTTCCTCAGCTGCAATCTTGCTCTCTGTCAGTGGAAAACCCTCAAGGATCTCCTGCCCTCTGGCTTCCCCATTTGTAGCCACTTCCCTCTCCCACCACAAGAAAGTGCCGGAGCATGCTGAGAGTCCATCCAGAATGTCTGGTGCACATGAGGAGTGATTTATAAATATTCAGTTAATGGAGCCATGGCAGATGGATGGATGGGTGCATTAATAAATATTTCAGCGCACTTTATAATGTATAGACATTTAGAAATGTGGGTCTCAAACTATAAATTCAATAGCAATGTTGGTTTTTCTCTTTATGAAATAGGACTCATCTATCTCAATTTCAGAAGCTTGCTCAGGGGCGCACAACTAGTAAGTGGTATACTTTCAATTTCATAATGGCCCAAAGCCCACTTTATTTTGCCCATTTCCTTGGTAGCTGTGAGGACAGGATTGGCTGTCCCTCCTACAATATAACAGATGTTGCCACATTCAGCTTTCATATGATTCTAATGCTCCAGGAAATCCACTAGATATAGGCTAAATGGAGAAACGAGACCTTCCTCCAACAATTAGTCATGGAACAGCTACCACACAGAATTTCATAGGAGCTCAAGGAAGAATTTATATCCTAGCGCATTGCACACACACACTCACACACACACACACACACACACACACACACAGATATACACTCACCACACTTCTCAGCTTACTCTCATCCACAGGCGGATAGAGAACAGGTGATGGGTCAGAATTCACTTCTAACCTTAACTTTCTGTCCTGTAAGGACAAAAATCAGAGAAGTCAAAACAAATTTCCAGCTCCAATGCACAACTTCCCCTGGTTCTAGAGCACATACTCACAACTAAAGTCAGTTTTTTCAAAGCCAGGAGAAACCACCACTACAAGCTGTCTTCTGTCTGCTAAATGAACAGTATGCTGTGGGCACATTCTGCTTTGCCCAGAAATACAAACTCTCAAGAACTCTTCCATTGATAAAGATCGACACACCAGAGTAGGATGTCAAAACCAGTACTGAAGGTCCAAGTTTCCTTAATCTTTAGGGGTATATATAATTTGTATGTATTTGGGTTTAGCAGCCATATCCAACAGATACGCCTGGTTGCAGTGGGAACTGAGGCCTCCCTCGGCTCGGATGGAACTTCCTTCCAGCCTCCTCTCCCTCTAAATTCTCTTTTTATTGGCAAGAGCTCTTGAGACATCTGTACAACTTCAACATGTGCGAGTGTGTAGCATCACACTACATGGCACGAGGAAGTCTAAGACCGTGAGCGGAGCCGAATGGAAGTTCCTAAAATATTTGGTACTCTATCATTTAATCCCAACTGCTAATGAAAAGAGACATGTATCAAAATCTGCTTTCCTAACCTTAAGCGTTGGATTTAAGTGAGGTGTTTCCGCTCTTGAGAGAGGTCTGGTGACCAACACTAACCCCCAGCAGAGGGTATGCAGGCAAGGCAGGTCCTCGGTTTATTGCTGCAGGGTAATAAGTAGTATTAAGTGCAGCACCTCAGGGCACTCAACAGAGAAAACCCCATTCTTTGCCAGGACCTGCGAGAAAATATTGGCATTGGGGTCCTGTACTAAAACTGGTCCCCAGCTTTAAAGAAGCCCAGATTCTGAAGCCTCGTCTTTACCACAAGGAGCAGGGTCACACTAATTTGGGAACATAGGAGACAAAGCTCCCCCACAAACTTTACACAAACGCGCGCTCGCGGACGCCAAGGCTCGACAATGCACATTCCACCAATCTTCCACTGCAGTCCGCATCCCCCACGCAGCCTTTCCAGAAAGTTTAGGGCTGTTCACACCGACTTTAAAAGGTCCATTGTTACCCTTTCCGGGAACGCAAAGTGGAAGAAAAGAGGAACAAGCCCCGATCCCCAAGGACCCCTTTTCGTGGAAGAAGGTTGAGTCTCGGGGTGCGCGCAGAGAACCCGGGCGCCCGCGGAGGCGGTCTCTGGGACCCAAAGGACGTTGGGTTTCTCTGCAAAAAAAACGCCAGCACAGGGACCGCCAGGCCTCCAGGACGCCAAGGTGCGTGAGTCGGATCCGCTCCCCCACAGCCCCGGAGACTGCCAAGGAGGCGGGGCTGGGGACCAGAGACCCGCGGAGTCTTACCTTCCCCTCCCCCTCCCGGCGTCGGTCTACTCAGGTGTCTACGCGGTGGCCCGAGGAGCCGGAGAAGAGCTCCCGGAGTCCCCGTGTGCGGATCTCCTCTCCATGGCCAGGAACCCGGGACCCGCCGTCTCTTTGAAGCCGGCGGCGGCGGCAACCGCAGCCTCTGCCGGAGGAGAGGCAGTCGCGACCGGGGAGTAGCGCTCCTCCCTCCGCCTCCGCCGCCACCTCCTCCAGCCAGCCCGGCTTGGCGCTCTTGGGTCCTTCTCTCCCAGAGGAAGAGGAGGGGAATCGCCGGCCAGGCGGCGCGAGCCCGTGCGGCCCTGAGACAATAGCGACGGGGCGCGTTCCCGAGCCGCGCAGGTTCCCGGTCGGCGGGCACCGCAGCTCGCTAGGGTCCCCCTTGGCCGCCACCGGCCACACAAGAGCCCGCTCCGCTGGGCCAAGAGCGCTGCCGATTGGGCAGGCGGCAGGGAGCTGGGGAGGCCGGCGAAGAGGCGGGGCCTATCGCGAGTGGGCGGGGCTTGTTGTCGGAGGGACAAGGTCCGCAGAGGCTCCTCCCACCTCAAGCAGCAGACGCAGACGGAGGCTCAGCGCCTCCAGCTGCCTTCATCGGGAAGAGCTCTAGCTGGCACTGCCCGCGGCCAAGGTTCCCAAGCGGTGCCCTGGCCTTGGCTGCAAACGACTACCTGGGCGTTCGCGGAAACCCGCTGGGCTGAAACTGAGTCTGCGCTCCTCAGTAACCGTAACTGAGCCTGAATTTCGCCGTCGTCTCCTGCTGACCTGAGCCTGTGGCCCCATCACCTGCAGAAATCTGACCACGCTACTGGGTATCCATCACCTCCAGGGTTAATCCTCTGCCCTCATCGCTCCTAGCTGAGTCTAATACCGTTTCCCTGTCGTCTCTTGACAAAGCCGATGTGAGCCTGACGTCGAAACTGAACCTGCATTTTCTCCGGTCTGGCCACATCACTGAACTCTCATTACTACCACCCCCAACCCCTAGGGTTGATCTCTATTTATTCTCTTCCCTTATCACCCAATAGCTGAGTTAGACATGATATTTGATCGCTCCCGAATGAAGCTGATTCTGCGCCGCATTATTCCCCAATAATATCCCACAAGCCCTCCTACATCTCAAACTTTCTGTGCCCCAGGTCAAGGCGCCTCGACTGCCCTCACCTGGCCAGCAAGAGATCTGGATTGGTAGCCCTCTCCGCTGAGGCAGAGTTTCTTAACTTCACACTGTTCCGTTGGGAGATTGGAGCAGCCCCAGCATCTCACTCAGGGGCCAGAATAATTATACCTAGGTCTGGCCACGCCTTCTGCCCACGCTATTCTAGAGTGGCTGGAGCTTGCAAGGGGCGGGGATGAAACCCTGAAAGCCACTCCTCAGCCCACTCTACACCAAAATACACCGGCGAGTGGCTTAAGTAGCCCTGCCACCACCTGGTCCCCTTGCGGAAAGCCTTGCCTGCAGTAGAGGGCGCGACCTGGCTTGATCCGTTAGACCCACGAGGTCCGGATCTGATGACAGTCGCCAAGATTGCCAAATCCGGACAGTCATCATTCTCTATTTAACTCAGAGTTGGAAGTGTCCCCCTGGGAAATTGCTTCAATGAATACTGTACAGACAAGATTATTCATTTTTCAGACTTTTTTTTTTTTAGGTTTGGTTTGGTTGTTTTCTCCACCCTTCCAGTAAAAATTCCACCATGTAATCATGACACGCAAGCAGGAAGGGGAATACCCTATTACCAAGGTTTGGTTCAAACTTTTGTAGAGTGAATCAGTGTTTCCAGACTGAGGTCGATAAGAAATCTCTCGAAAAACTTGGATTCCCCCAGCAAAGCTCTGTGGACAGAGTCAGAGGAAACGCTTCTAGAATGCATCCACAAACTAACTAAAAACCTTAGATATACCCAAGGAGCAGCTCCTTGTGAGAAGTCATAGAATCCTCACCCATCTGCCATCTTCAGTCCCAGTCCCTTCTGGGGAGAGAAAAAAGACAACTCCAAATATTAACACAGATGGTTTTCTATGGGAAACTGTGAAGAGGGACACTTCAGTGGCCTCAAAGTGAGATGTTTAGAATTTGTTTAGATATATGACTCGGCAGGTATTTGCTTCTCTTCCAGAGGACCCGGGCCCTATTCCTAGCAAACTACAGGCAGCTCATCACTGTACCGAACTCAAATTCCTGGGGATCCAATGCCTTCTGTGAGCCTCAATGATAGGTACACAGACATACACGCAGGCAAAATACACATAAAATAAAAATAATTCTTAAGAAAGACAAGAGGCAGGCCACCCTAAGAAGTCTCTCTCTCTCTCTCTCTCTCTCTCTCTCTCTCTCTCTCTCTCTCTCTCTCTCTCTCTCTCTCTCTCTCACACACACACACACACACACACACACACACACACACACACACACACACCTATATATCAAGATTCTATTCCTATTACTTTCTGGATGAGGAAAATGGCATCTTTGCAGATGTCATTAACTTAAGGATCTTGATTGAGAGATTTTCTGAGTTACCAAGGTGAGCCCTAACTGCAATCCTCAAGGGGAGGAAGGCAGAGAGAAATTTAAAACACAGTGGTGTGGAAGGTGTGTAACCAGGGAGTCTGGGAGGAAAGCATCCATCAGAAGCTAGAAGGGTCCAGGAAGAATTCTCCCTAGAAGCTGAGTTCAAATGTCAGACCTCTAGAAATCCAGGAATCAATTTGTTGTTTTAATCTATCAGTTTGTGGCCATGTGGTTCTGAGGTAACCTGAATCCTAACTCATAGCAAGTTTGTTCAAAATGCCTCTCTTCCCAATCTTTATTAAGCATCAAGCATTTTGCTCGGAGTTCAGATTTGTTATACAAATCCTCCCAAAAGTTATTAAGCCAATTTTAGAGATGTGTCACTAAACTTGGAATGTTTAAATAGCTTGTACAAGAGTGGATTGGATTAACATTGACCAACTACTTTGTAGCGAAAAATAGTCATCACAAATTTATATAAACCATTTTACTGGAGGTTTTGATTGTAACGAGCTATTCCACTATCTGTATTCTTTGCCAGACCAAGAGATGTGGATGCTGAGAGTCAAGAGTCAAGGAGACAGAGGAATTCTGTCTTCTGCCCAGTTTTCTTGTGAAACTAAAACTCAACTTCAAAACTAAAGTCTGTTCGCAGGGAGTAGTTGATATTTCTCTTCATCATCTACTTTTGAGAATTTTATAAACTTTGTTTTAGATGTTCATCTAGAACAAAAAAAAATCAAAAGACTGATAAGAAAGGAATGAAGGAGATAGGGTGAGAGCACAGACTCTGCACCAGGGAGATTGACAGTGATTCCCGAGGAACCAGGCTTTAAGGTAGAGAGGCAGGATGCTCTTTAGGCCTGTCAACCAGGTGGCACCTGTAAGTGGAAGGGCCCAGAAGCAGGTGAGAGAGGAGATGCTGTGTGGCACTGTGCTCCCAATGCCCACCACCAACACCACTGGATGCTTCTGGGTTAGCATAACTGAGCAGAATGACTGTATCTGAAGAGCAAGGTGTCTGGAGCAGCCATTAGATGTGGTCTATACAGGGAATATCACCCATTTACATGGTATTTGTTGTCCTCACCGCTATGTTCAAAAGCATGGAGAAGAAAAGGGTGTTCCAAGCATGGCTCCCCACCCCCGACTCCAGTCAAGACCAGGACTATGTCTTCACTGTCTTCAGATAGGATAACTCACTCTCTGAGAGTTAAGATCCTAGTCAGATTAGCTGGGTTAGTACCCAAGTCCACAGCTCACTACTATAACTCTGGACAAGATGCCCAACCTCTCAAGGTTGTATATTTGCATTTTTAAAAAGGTTGAGCTGGCGGAGTCACTGTGAGAGTTAAATTCAGAAATGCCATCAGTGGCTTAACTGTGCCACTCATAAGTTCCCATCAGTGTGCTGCTGCTATCTCTGATCCTTTCCTCTTTGCCCCTCCCCCCATGATAAGGCTAAACTGGAATTCTAAATCAAATTACCTTCACAGTAATTTTTTTTAGGGAGAACAGGAAACTTGCTGCTCCTGGAACCCAGGCTATACTTAAAGATAATAAAAACAAACAAACGCACACCCCCCCCCCAAAAAAAAACACAAAAATGGAGGTGCTTTTGGGGAGAGAGGAAGAGGGACTGTATGAGGTGAGCAGCAAATTAGGGCCACCTCCTATTTTGCAGTTTCCCGCTTTAAGCCTTTCCATGAGAGATCATTCCTTGACTTTTGTCCTCTCTTTCTTTGGCATCTTTTCTCCAGCTTGCTAAAACTGAGCTCCTTCAGTCTCTCACCCTGTGAAGGTCAGAATGGTCATTTCAGAGTTGTGTAGATCTGGTCATACTTGTTCCTGTTACGCCAGTGAGTACATGGGTGTGGAAATGATTCATGAGGAAGGTGTTGATAGGCCATTTCCCATCCACACCTTAACTACATTTTAGAAGCAGCCCCACCCCCATCCACTGGGTGCAATAACATTACAGAATGTTAGTGTGACCTTTCTCCACCATGGCACAACTGTGTGTCTACAGAGCATCTTTTCTTTATTTCCCTGTGTCCAGCCAACAACATTCTCACATTTATTGATCCTAATGAAGGCTGTGTGCTTCCTGTTGAGCTTCTGGCCATTTGCCTTAACTTGTGGTGTAAGCAATCCTGGTGTATTTAAAACTCTGACATCCTTCTTCAAAAAAAAAAAAAAAAAAGAGAAAGAAAAGAGAAAACCATGTATGTATCTATTTCAGACCTCTAAATTCTATTTGATTGGTAGGAATTAAATCTCTTATCATTTTAAAAAAAAGATTTTCAACTCTGAGGAAAACGTATCATATAACATCTTTTAAAAAGTCACACAAAGTATTTCATGATGGTGGTAGTGTGTGTGTGCATGCTATACTAAATGTATCTGGGTGTGTGCACACATGTACACGTAGAGTCCAGAAGTGGATTTTGAACACCTTCTCTTCCATGCTTCACACACACACACACACACACACACACACACACACACACACGATCTTTTACTAAACTTAGAGCTCACTGATTGGCTAGACTTGCTGCCCCACAAGCCCCTAGGATCCTCAAGTCTTTGACTCTCAGCACTATGGTTCTGACCACACAAACACACCTGACCACTTACGTGAGTGCTTGGGATCTGAAGTCAGGTGCCTGTAGTGTGCAGCAAGCACTTTACCATACGATGAATCATCTCTTTTTAAGTGATATATTTTCAAGTGATATATTTTGTCTAGTGTTTTTCTTTAATGACTTAGAGAGTCACCTTTATATATGTGATATTCTTTGCTGCTGACACCCAGACCTGAGAATCTGAGGACATCTCTTGCTGATTCTCATTTCACAGGTGAGGACTGCCCTTGGAAAATGGTTATGAGTTGTTTCAGGTCACTCAACTTAAAGGAAGCTGCTTCTGTAGATTAATTTGGATTAAGATTTTCTAGCATATATGCCTAAAATGCATGCACCTTCATTATATCCAGAACTGTGTGTATTTTGTGGCATCTGTAAAGAGAACTAAGACATGAGCTGTGGCATCTTTGCAATATGCTCATATATACAGTATACTGGGAGATTTTTGATAAAACAATAGATTTGTGTAAGAATAGAGAGTACTTGTCACAAACACATACATGCACACACATACACACACACACACACACACACACACACACACACACACACACCACACACAGTACGAGTGTGGCCCTCTAAGGCTCAGGTGCTGGAAGCTGGGTGCCCAAGGTGGTCATAGGAGCGGTGATGGACCCTGCAAGAGTTGAAGCTGAATACAAGATCTTGAATAGGTTGGGGAATTAGCATAATTCTCTCTATCCAGACCGTAAAGTCAGCTCCTCAAAGGAATAGGTTACTAAACATTTTTGAAAATAAGACTAGGGCCTTATTTTCTAAACCTAGGAGTTTCCTGACTTGCCTTGTGGCCTCCAGCAAGAGCTCCTGCCTCCTCCTACAAACTCTCCATCAGCTTCCAAACTGTGATTCCCTTCTCCATAAGCTGCCCAGGTGTTTTCTCATAGCAACCAAAATGGAGTGTTCCAGCACATAAATTTCAAATTGGAATAATACCAATATCCTGAGTCATATATTATCCCCTGGCTTTTATTCCTTCCTTCCAGGCACCCAGCAAAGTATAAATCCACTCTACCTCAAAAGCTTAAGAATCCTGTGTTCTCTTCAAACAGGAGAATAGAAAGGAAATATAATTTCCAGTATTGTGTCACTATTAAAATTACCACAAAATTGTGTTTAACAAAAGTTCTCTATGTTTCCCAAAGTTATTACTGAAAACCAATTTAAATGGAAAAGTCATAATACATTCCCTCAGCATCCCTAGTCCCTGTAGGTGAGATGAGTTCTCCAGGAACTGTAAACTGAGCTTGACTTGGAAAATCTTAGCTAACCATTTTTAAGGTTACATTCTGGTAAATTTTACAATTTTTATATAACTTTTCTACATTTTACTCTGAAAAAAATTGGCACAAAACTATTTTTAAAGACAGTCAAGATCACTGGCCTACTATGTGTGGCAACCTTTAACCCAAGGTCCACGTGTATCAAATCATCACATGTATGATTTCAATATATACTATTTCTATGTGTCAGTTATGCCTCAATAAATCTAGATATAAATTACTTAAATGTTAACAAACTAACAAAACTGTCAAATGTTCCCTGTTTCTAAAAAAGGAAGAATGAATGAATGAATGAGGGAGAGAGAGGGATAGAGAGACAGAGAGAAAATGCAAGCCTGGCAGTGGTGGCATACGCCTTTAATCCCAGCACTTGGGAGGCAGAGGCAGGAATGTGACTGTGAACTCGAGGCCACCCTGGTCTACAGAGCAAGTGCCAGAACAGCCAGAGCTACACAGTAAAATCCTATCTCAAAAACTAGCAAACAAACAAAAAACAAAAAAGAAGAAAGGGAGGGAGGGAGGGGGAGAGAAGGTGGGAGGGAGGAGGGAGGGAATAAAAAGGAAGGAAGAAATAGGTATAGGTATAGAAAAATGCCATTAATGACAAAAGTGGAAAACTTGATTTTATATTCCATTTGAATATAAAAATTTGCTATATGCAGTCAGGCACATGCCTTTAATGCCAGCACTCAGGAAGCAGAGGTAGGAAGATCTCTGAGTTTAAAGCCAGTTTAGCCTACAGAGTGAGTTCCAGGACAGCTAGGGCTAGAGAGAGATACCCTGTCTCAAAAAGAGAAAAAAAAATTTTTTTAAAAAATAAGCTACATGATTAATCTAAGGCACTGTCAGAAAAACTACTGTTAAAGTGTGTAAGTTGCTTTAAATGTGAGGAAATTTTTCTAAACCTTTGTATTTTTACATTGCTACTACATCTTTTATAGATGAGCTACTTTCTGCTCAGAACACCAGAGACAGCTCAGTCAGTTATTTCACAATCATTTGCTGCCCCCACCCCATGCTAAACATTGGTAGATTCCAGAAGGCAAATGGAACCCCACATTTTATAGACATTTGTGGCAGCTTTTGTCTACTTGACACAAACTAAAGTTACTGGGAAGAGGGAACCTTGTCTCCGTGAAATTTGTCTATTGACCTGTCTATTGGGCATTTCGGTGATTGATTAATATGGAAGGGCCCAGCCCAAGGTTAGCCAGGTGCTCACTTTGTAGCCTAGGCTGATCTCAAATTCTTCATTGTCCCGCCTCAGCCTCCCATACACTGAGATTCCATGCATGAGACTCCATTCCCAAATCAATCAGTACATCTTAAATAGAGGTGAGCTTGTCTCCCAGAAGGCATCTGGCAACATCTGGAGGCAGTTTTGCTTTGTGCACTCGAAGGTTAGGGGAAGTGCTACTGGCATTTAATGGGTATAGACCAGGCAAGATCCTAAATATCCCCCAATCCACAGGACGTGGCAGGCTCCCCCAAACTCTCATTAATGCCTATTTTGCTAAGAAACTCTGACAACAAAGTTTCCTATAATTTTTGAAAAGGTCATTGTCACACAGTCCTTCATAGAAGTCGTGGCAATGTATTTACCAAGGGCATTAAAGGAAAATCCTATGTTTCTATCCAGTCAGTAGACACAGAAATATATTAGCAAGAATACAGCATATTTCTATATTTTAATAGAAACAATCGATACTATGACCTTAAGATATAGCTCTTTAGTAATGAGGCTGGATGTATCTTCCCACATACCTTTGCTCTCTTTCTCTGTCATTAGTCTTTTTTATAATGTGTTGAGGATTAAACCCAGGCAAGCACAGTCACTTGATGTCACCAACCCTTCATGTTTACTTTCTAAAGCTTTGGATGTGTACCTTTATTCATTATTTTAGCGACACGCTTAAAGTGGTAAATAGCTAGAAACCAAACTATGCAAAGAAAAATACAAATAAGTGAAAAAATATTTTTTTAGACTCTAACTTGAACCGGTGAAAGAAGCCAACAAATGATGTGCTGGAGGAAAAAAGATGCTAATATTTACTGCCCAAAGCTATACAGTGAGGTACAAAGAGCTGGCATGTATGAGCAGGGGCAGATGGGCTACATACCTCAAGAGGATTCAAAAAAGCTGCCTGTAAGGCCAGGCAGCTGAGGATCTGAGATTTCAAAATGCACAAAACTACTTGAAAAAATACTCAAAGAGTTGGCAAAAAGTCAAGTTTAGTCTCTTGGCTACTTTTTCCTTTCTGACCCCTATGATCCTTCTCTCTCTTTCAGCCCCACTTAATATAAAAATAGGCACTGTCCCATGGCTCAGGCTCAGTCTTGGCTCTACTGAGGACCAGCTGTGGCTTTGTAGGATCTCTTTAACCTTCCCAAGTCTCCACTTAATCATCTGGAAAATGAGAAGAATGATTCTCAGACCACAAAGCAGAACAGTGATAATCAACACGACAAAGAGGAGTGAGCGAGCAGTTAAAGTTAGCTAACATACTTGTGCATACTAACATGTGTACGGGATTCCTCTGTCTCTAACAAACTGTGTAGTATCTAAATTTTTAATCTCCTGTTGGAAGTACCTTTCCTTATTTCACAGACAGATAGAAACTCAGAGAAATTAACTCATTTTATTCATCACCTTTAGATTGTCTGCAATATTAGAGAAACAGCTATCTTTATAAGGTGTGGTAGTCTGAATGAAAATGTCCCCAATAAGCCCATAGGGAGTGGCACTATTAAGAGATGTGGCCTTCTTGGGGCTAGTATGTCACAGGAGATGGGCTTTGAGGTTTCAGATGCTCAGGCCAGGTCCAGTGTCATTCTCTTCCTGCTGCCTGTGGGTCCAGAAATATAATTCTCAGCTCCTTTTTCCAGTACCGTGTCTGCCTGCATGCTGCCTTGCTTCCCTTCATGATGATGATTAACTTAACCTCTGACCTGTAAGCCGGCCCCAATTAAGTATTTTCCTTTATGAGAGTTGTTGTGGTCATGGTGTCTTTCACAGCAATAGAAATCTGAAGAGAACAAGAAATTTTTATTGCATAAGCAGTTGAAAAAGGTTCAAGCATATGAAGATCTATTGTGAGGACCGGAAATTAACTTTGATCTCTGCAGCTGATTACAGAAGTGAGACCAACAAGGAAATCAAAGGAGATGCAGAACTTGATATCGTATCATAAACTTGCTATGTTTTGGACAAATCTTCTTCAGGTCTCATTTCTGATTGTTGAATAAAGGAAGAAGTTAAAACCCTGACTCGTTCATTAACTCATTCTTTCACTTCAGACAAACTGATTAATTCCTTCATGCTTCAGCTTGGCCACACATAAATCAATAAAATGAAAGCAAATAATTTTCCAAGGGGACAACACACTATTTACAAGTATATATATATATATCTGCCAGAGTCCTGGTATGATAATCCTTCAGATCACACAATACCAAAAGCCACTTGTGACAACTAGAGGTGAACAATGACAAATACCTCACTTCAGGAGCTAGAGAATCTTCAACTCAGGTGGTGATTTTTGCTTGCTTTTGTTGTGTTGGGGTCTCACATTCCCACTGAGCACATAGAACAAAACTTGAAAAACAAAAAAGTGGCATATACACTGCTGCTAAGAGCCAGGCACTGTGTGTGTGTGTGTGTGTGTGTGGGGGGGGGGGGGGGGAGAGAGAGAGAGAGAGAGAGAGAGAGAGAGAGAGAGAGAGAGAGAGAGAGAGAGAGAGAGGAGAGAGCACTCATACGTGCACACCATAGTAGAAGCGACTTCCCCATCCTTAGGAAGTAGGTGTGGCAGGATCAGAAGCTATTTAGTAAGACCTAGAGGTGTGACCTTGAGCTCTTGAAGATCCTTGTACATGCCATGGGTATCAGTGAAAAAATTAAGACAGAACAGTTAGTTAATATCTAGAAGAGTGTGCAATTAGTAAGCACCAGCAATATAGGAGTCTTGTGTATTAACCACTTCCTGAACCACAGGAGGGAAAAAAACCCTAGTGCACCAGTGCAAAGGACATTTGAATGTCATGAGGTATTGGTATCTTTGACTTTGGCTCCCCTTCCAGGAAACACAGGGACCCCAGGCAGATGTAAATGGCTGAAGGGGTTCAAGTTGACAGAAAGTACAAAATAGTAAGCAGGGCATGGTCTTAGGCCAAGGAGAAGACTTCTGCTAGGTGAAGTAGGATGTTTCCTAGACCGTGCTGCTAGACAGTGCCATGAATTGGGGATACTTAGAATCACCATGTGACATGGGGCCCTGATGTACTTTCATTTACACAGGAAATAACACTGTCCTTGATACAGCTAGCTGCTCCCTGTGTGCATTGCAGGGATGCTGCTGAACAGAGCTAGGGGTAGGGAGCAGAGGTGGGAAAGCTGGTTCTTTGTGCCAATAGATTGCCTGCTTGGGGCCCACTCTGTGTGGATGTCATGTGGGGCAGCTGCATACACAGCTCAGACTGTGCAGCAGAGGAGTATGGACTCCATGGCCTATCTTAGCATTTTGGTTGTGAGCCTAGCTTTTAACAAATGAACCATCTCTCCAAATCCCCAATGCATTATCTACAAATCAAGTTTTTAAAATTTCATCAGCAGGTTCGATTTGGGATTGGATTATAAGGAGGAAATAGGAAGAAAAGTGGTCTCAACAGGACTCTTGGTCTCTATTGTTAGAATTATTCAGATGTAATACTGTAACAGGCTTTTTCTTTCGGGCCACCAACCAGCTCCCAAATCATGACACAGAAACTTATTAGTTATGAATACTCAGCCTAGCCCAGGCTCCTTTCTGGTTAGTTCTTTGAGCTTCTATCAACCTGTGTCTTTTTATCTACCTTCTGCCTCAGGCCTATTATTTTTCTTAGTTCTTCATATCTTACTTTCACTGCTCTCTGGATGGCTGGCAGCTGGCTGGCTTCTGTCCCACCCCACCATTTCCCTCATTTCCTGCCCTCTTCTTCTCTCATTCTTCTAGAGCCTTCTCCAAGCCATTCTCTCTGCCCGCCAGCCCCACCTAGCCTTTCTCCAGCCTTGCTCTTGGCCGTTCAGCTTTTTAGTGGACCAACATGTGCCTTAGGCAGGCAAGGTAAGATAAATGCAACACATCTTTATATAGCTAAGCACACACGCTGCAATGCAAATGTAACACACCTTCACAGTAATATTCTACAACATAGAATCTTGTGCTAACTCTCAAGCTTGGTAGTTCAGTCTTTCTGCTGAACGAAACACAATAGTGCCAGTTGTGGGTCAGAGAAAAGAATGCCCAAACAAGTCACACACTCTCTGGAGTGCATGAATGGACTATCAATATCATTCCACAATGACAACAGCAAGGACTGTAATGATAGCTAACTATTCAGAACTCTATTCAGTTTGTTCCTAAACAGAAAAACATCCTTTGTTTTTAAATTCAGTGTGTTTTCGTATAATTAGCCTATGTGGTAAAGACATTCCTTTTTTAACTGTCTCAACCCACTCCAGATTATCTTCAGGGGGTGGGGGATGCAGGAAGGAGGGAAAAGAGTGGGAGAAAGAAGCAGAAGTTTTGGGAAGAGCCAAGTTAACATATGCTTTGTATTTGGATTCCAACCAGTCAAAGAATGACACATTCGTGACCAAATGAGAATATTTGAACAGAGACCAAGAATTAGGTATCATTAAGGGATCACTGTAAATGTAGTCAGACTTGACCGTGGTAACCATAGTTACAAATGTCCGAATGGCTAATTTTAAAAATAGCACAAAACAGCAAATGAGACATCTTCTGCGATTTCACGATAATTGCTAACTCCAGATTGTGAAGAGATGAGTGCTGAGTTTGAGGTCCGTATGTATTTTTCTGTGTGTTTAATTTTCCGCATTAAAACTCTTACAAGTCACTTTATTTCTCTTGAATGCCCTTATCTGTTTTATCTTGAATTTTTACCTTTTGCTTCACTTTCTTTTGTACAAAGTTTGGTGTATATGAGACATAATTCAAATACTAAGCCTGATGTCATATTCAGTTGATGTTTTAGAGGTGTATCTTTGATGTGATTCCAAAATGTAATACATGAGAATAATACTAAGGCCTACCACGCCAGACCCCTTAGCAGCCCACCGCTGCTGCTCAGGCCCCCAGAAACGACTCAGACACTTATTTTAATTTCATGCTGTTTGGCCTATGGCTCAGGCACATTGCTAGCTAGCTCTTACATCTTAAATCAACCCATTTCTATTAATCTGTCTGCCACATGGCCCGTGGCTCACCTGTGCTCCTTACATGTTTCTTCTTGGGCGGCTTGCTCGATCTGCCTGACTCTGCCCTGCTTCTCCTACCTATGCTCTGATTTCTCCTCCTACTTCTTCTATAGTGCCTGCCATGGCCCAAAACAGCTCCTTTATTTAAAGATTGATATTCACAGCATACAGAAAGGCATTCCCCACATCATGAGACAGTCTCGCCAAGTTGCCTAAATAGGCCTTGAGCTTGAGACTTGTGCCTCAGTTTCCTGAGAGCATCAGACATTACAGGCTTGTGCTCAAAGGCACAGATTTTCATTTGCATTTTGACATCACTTCAAGCTTGCAGGAATTCTAAGGATAGTGTGAGAAATCTTTCACCCATATGCATCAATTGTTAACACTGCCACATTTTCATCTTTTACACTTCCCTTTTTCTTCACATTTAGATATGTTTTGTCTGGATCATTGGAAAATAAATGGCATATGCCATTTCCTTTAATAGCTAAACAGTGCATCTCATGGGAACAGAGACTTTAGGACACATTATCAGATTCACCATACAGTACACACTCAGGCTTCATAGATGGGCTTAGAGCAATGTCCCCAGTCAGGATCCAACCAAGAACTGAGTGTCACAGTTGTCTCGTCCCTTCATGCCCTTCAGTCTAAATTAGCTTGCCAGGACTTCTCTGCCTTCTATGATATAATGTTAAAGAGCACAGGCATTGTTTTGAATAATGTCCCTTAGTGGAGGCAGAAAAGCCAATGACTGTTTATTATCAAGGCTTCTGTCAATTCAACCTTTCTCTTTTATTAAGAACAGCTCTAACTGTTTTATAAGAAAAGATAAAACAAATTGTTAAAACTGCAAAGTATCCATGGGATCATTACTTTCTAGAGGGTTAGGGTAAGCTTTGTCAATGAAAAAATTTAATTGAATAAATTTTCCCAACAGAATCAGCTTTAAGCTAGGCAAAAGATAACTAGTGGTTGAATAACTTCATATTAAAACATGCTGTCAAAGAACTCTAGGGATTTCTAGAAGTTCAAGTCTCACTTCTGTTAATTTTACTTATTTTGAACCTTGTAAGATATTAGTATTTTATCTGATCTATGAAAGATATATTTATGTAAAAGCAAGAAAATGTGTTATAACTTAAGAATATCTGCCATAATTAAGTTCTTAGGCAAAGGAAAGTTTGGACATTAGACATTCAACTCTAGTTTTTTGTTAGTTGGTTGATTGGTTGGATTACTTCACAAAACAAGACCTATATTTAGACAGTATCAAACAAGTCAATGGACATTTGTACAAGGCAGCACACTCAGTACTGTGCATATGAGTTTAGAAGACCTTCCAATCCATACAGATTCTCTGTCATCATTTACCCATAGTGCAAATGCACATTTACTGAGATGCCCAAGAGATGTTAAATGGAAAGTAAGATTCAAAAATATGCACAATAGAACCTCGTTTTTATAAAAAGAGGTGCAGACGGTTATGTGTGGACGTAGAGGAGAGTTGAAAGATACACTAAAATGTCAATAGTGATTGCCTCTAGGTAAGACAAGAATTGATTTGACCTGATGTGTGTGTGTGAAACCACTAATTGAATTTTTTTTATTTTATTGCAGCAAGAATGAGAAATCTGAAGCATTTCTGCCCCCCCCCCCCCGGCCTATTTTACAGTTTTATTTTGTTTTAAGACAATTTGTAACTTGGACTCCATGGAACTTCCTATGTAGCCCAGGCTACTATCTTGATCCTTCTGCATTCATCTTTAAATGCCTTTAAATCTTTATTGTACCATGGGTAGCCTGAGGATTTCATATCAATATTATTTCACTAAAGGAAAATTTTAAGAAGCAGAGGTTGTCTCCTTTTTACTTTCCCAAGCAAATATTAATCACTCTCAAAAGGATGTTTGCCAATGTTTGAAATGGTTTCTGGAAGCACTATTCCTAACACCCCAGTGCCAGCCCTGCATAAGCAACAGCAAAGAAAGTGAACTCAACAGAGACTTTAACAGTGGTTTAAATATCACCAGAGAAGCTTTCTCCTTCAGTATGTAATGACAAATATAAAGACCTACAGTCAGAGTGTGAGAGATCTTTGGAACACTCAGACCTAAATGGGATGTATCTGTCAAATAAATCTCTTCCCTTGCAGCTCTGGGAACCCTGTGGAAGAGGAGGCATATACATGATGTTCTTGTGGAATTCCTAACAGTTGGAGTGAGGTGTCTCTGACTCCTTGCTTGCCTCATTCAGCCTTAATATGAAGGTATGCGCCTAGTCTTGTTGTAAATTGCTAAGCCATTTTTGGTTGATATCTTTGGGAGGACTGCTCTTTTCTGGAGGGAAACAGAAGAGGAGTGGATCTGGAGAGAGAAAGGAGGGGGCTGGGTATAAGTAGAGGAGGGGAGGCTGCAGCCAGTATGTAATGTATGAAAGGAAAAAAATCTGGATTAAACTGTATCAAGAAATGAACGGGGCTGGTACTGAGAGACAGAACTGGCCAGAGAAATTTTGGAGATCATACCTTCGTATTTTATTGGCAGGAAGGGTTCTGGCAGATTTAGTTTGGCTTAAGTAACTAGGCACTGAAAATAAAGAAAAAAGGCAAAAAGTTTGGGGCACATCTGTAACTGTGCACCATCTCAACAAGTGGGAGGCAAGAGCATGAAGTTCCAGGCCAACCTTAGTTAGACCCTGTCAAAAAAAAAAAAAAAAAATTTAGAAGAAAGAAGTTGGAAGTCTGTATTTTAATAGTTGACATTTGAGTTTAAACAATGCCATTCAGAATAAATAACTCACCATAGTTACCAATGATGAATCGAGGACAAGAGTTCATGCTCTCTTACAAACAAAACTACATTCATTTATTAACAAGTCTATTGAATTCCTGGTGTATGCCGAGTCTGGTTCTAGGAGGCGAAGACGTATGTGACAAAGAGTATCACTGACCAAGTGCCTGCCATGGCGAAGCGCAAGAGTAAAACAATAAACAAATGTTATGTGACATAGTGCATATTGTAATATGTGCCCCAAAGAAAAGCAGAATAGAGAGAAGGGCAAAGGGAAGGAGGCTGTGTGCCAGGAAGCACACAGGCAAACCTGACCATTCAGAGGCTAATTACAGCTATGCCAAATCCAGTATCTTTGACAGAGAATGTGGTCTCGGGCATGTGGAAGGCAACTACTGACTTTGCAAATGTGTTCTTCTCTACGAAATTTCTTGAAATTTATCTATGTCCTATGTTGTGGAAATCCGTTCCATTCAGCCTATGGCTTTGGAGTAATAATCTCTAGGGTGTGGCCTTGGGGATTGTGCTACAGTCATAGTTAATGATACACCATTGTAACTTTCCCTCAGGAGTAGCCCTCTACCATAACATGGTTTGATGAGATCTAGACCATCTAAATAACTCACAAAACATCACGTTAGTAGCACTATGTGAGCAACAAGGGGCCAGCATTTGAAAGGCTACAGTAAGAGACGTGTATTCCAGAGTCTGGGAGAAAACACTAAAAATTCATGACTTTCTTTTATGTTCATAAAATTCCAAGGATCCCAAGAGTGAATTATATGTTGGAATAAGTTTCCAAAGGGTTAATCATTGTTTCTTGCATCTCTTCCAGTGAAAGGGGACAATGTTTCCAGGGGCTCTTTGAAAGGCAATGCCTACGTACCTACACTCACTGTTGGGGCCCACACACTTTGTGTTGCTGAAGGCTGCCAGCTTTGGATGAGATCCTGAACAGGAAAAAACCCTGAAGATCAAGTAGAATCTGCAATGGAAGCGACCCCTGTCACCATGTAGTGAGCTGGCTCTGTGATGCAGAAGAGCCATGGCAACCCCTGTCACCATGTAGTGAGCTGGCTCTGTGATGCAGAAGAGCCATGTGGAGTTTGCCCCCAGTTCCTAACCCATCCAAATACTGCTTCTGAGCAGGTCCTTGAGCTGAGCCTTCATAGACTATCCCACCGCCTTGTTGTGGCAGCTGGCTGCCTATCAGTCATTTTTAAGTCTCTATTGCTATAACCAAGTCCCTTTTCTAGTACAAAGTTACATGGGATTCCAGGCTGGTGAATTAAAGGCTTTCCCACATTCTTGAAAAGGGAATTATTCCAGAGGTTCAGAATTCAGGAAAAGAAAAATGCTTACTCAAAGTATTTGTTTACTGGTGACGAAGCAGCTATTCTGCAAGACGAAAGGAGTGTATTGCAGCTACCCTCTTTTCTAGTGTCTGTTGCTGCCAGATAGAGACTCTTAGTAAGTTCAAACTCACAAAGGTTGTTGCCTGCACGGCCTTCATTTCTGCTACCCTGGCTCCTTGATTCAGACATTCACCATGTCCGCGGTAGAATGACAGAGGCTCACTATTGACCAGTTATTCTGGTAATGTTACCTGTGGGCTTCTCATGCCTCTTCTGTGATGTTCTCTGGTGGAGATTAGCATTTCTTCAGGTCTATCCACTCGCCTCCACCCTCAGTCAACTATCTTTTTTCTTTCCAGGTTCCTAACTCATTAAGCCATTTGCCCTTGGATTTTAACATATTTTAACCCCAACCTACTTGTTTTTCCACACAAAATGGATACACAGGTGCACAACCAAAGTCGTACTGCCTGCGAGGCTTTTTCTTTCGTAGCCTCCCTATACTACCATGAATGCTCTACAGACAAAGAACCATTTATTTGCAGTTTACCCTCGCTTACAAAGCCAAGGCTTTTTTCTCTTACCCCAGTGGTCATACAGAATCCATTTCCAGGCAAGACAGATTGGGACCCAATTCTGAAGCAGTGTCCCTTTAGATGTCTGGGTTACTCCTCAGACTTACTTGTCCTCACTAGTCTTCCCAAGTCTAGATATCTTCAAGTTCAAGTCTAAATGTCTCACCTTCATCATGGCAAGTTACTGCTCGGTTCCCCTTATCTTATAATTTCATTAATATGCCTTAACTCACAACAAAAAGTTTCACAGTTTGAGAACCACAGACAAGATTCTATCTCTATTAGCCCCTTGTATTAAGGAAGAAATCACTTTTCAAGTCACGATTCTCCACTGGAGATAAATGTTCTCACTGCCAACTGCCAGAGCTCCACAAAGTCCATAAGTCATCTCACCAACATCTGCAGGATCACATGCCTCAAGTGGCAAGACCTGGATATACTCCAGAGCTTTCTCTACACTTGACCCCTACACATCTGAGTCTTTCAAACTGCCCAAATATTCACATGGCTTTAAGTTGTCATCTGTTGCTGGGTGGATCTTTGTGAGTTCAAGGCTAGTCTGGTCTACAGAATGAGGTTCTGGTCAGGCTCCAAAGCGACACAGAAAAACCCTGTCTCATAAAGGAGGAAGAGGAGGAGAAAGTTGTCATCAATTTTATATAAACCCAGTAGTGAAAGTGATTGAAAATTGGAGAACCCTATTAGAATGGTTTGACTTTTGTGTAAGGTCTAGGGAAGCAAGAAGAATAAACAAAGCCCTCAAAAACAATTTGGAGCACTTTTTCTTCTGAGATATGCAAAAACCAGGCTTTCTAGTTGATCTGTCAGGCATGAGACTTAACCTTGACAAAAGGGAAATACGCTCTGCTGTCTTCTGCCTTGATTCCAGAGAGCTCTTGTGGATATCAACACATTGCATATTCTTAAACACAGGAAGCCACTAAAGTCTATTTTCTCAAAGGCTAAGAACAGTATGGTGCTTCTCCCTTCCCCATACTCAGAAGTTATCTGAAAATATGGCTAGTTAGTTGCATAAAATTTTCATTGATACAAACCAGCGGGAGGGTCTGAGCATTCATATAGTGTCCTAACTGTTCCTATGTAAATAAAACCTTGTACTTGCTCTTACCTTCATGTCTTGCTGTTGTAGGTTAACTGAGCTCTGATGGTGCCATGTTACTCCGGCTGTTGTTGGTTGTATTCTTACACTGGCACTTAGGCATCTGAGTTTGGAGTGACTGAGTCAGGGTCCTGAGTTCTGAATTTGTCTTTGTTAGAGGGGTGTTTTGTTCCTCGGTTTCTGTCTGCTCTTTAGTCTTCTGGTCTTTGTGGCCTAGATTTCTAAAGGCCATTGAGACCTCTGATTCAGTAGAGTGGCTGTCCAAGATGGGAACTGGCCTTCTAACAGCTTAGCCTTCATTGCAACAGAGGGTGAAGGGTCTCTGTTCTGACTGGTGTGGTCTAGGCCTGTTCTTCTGACTGTGGCCTGCATCTGAGCAGATGAAGTCTGCTAGAACTGGGAGGAAGGGCTGTCCTTCTGACAAGTGTAGCCTGCACCTGAACCACAAGAGTCCCACTGAGGTGGGGACAGCAGCAGTGGGGGTGATGACATGGGAGGCAAGGACTGTGAGATGGACTTTGGGAACAGAATCTTGGGTTTGGGGCAGTTCATCTGGAAGGTGGGTCACTCACCTGTCCTGACTCAGTTATCTATCTGTCTGCCTACCTGCCTATCTATCTATCTATCTATCTATCTATCTATCTATCTATCTATCTATCTACTTGGGAGCAAAGACATTCTAATGAATATATTTTGCAAATACACTGGAGAATGATGAAATGCTGTTTGCATTGTATGCAATCCTGGTCCACAAAATCTGCACACTCTTTTTCAACTGGACCTTCCGTAGCAGAACCTTTGATCTCCCCTTTATTGTTTACTATGACCCCTGCATTATCCTAAAAATAGAAACCACCCCATCTTTTCCTCCATATGACTTCCACCGTTTCATTACCACTGCTGAGTGGACGTTTCTTCTTAGTTATAGTTTGTCTTTCTTAACTGTGGCCATCACCACGTCATCTACACTAGCCTCAGGAAGTCTGCTCAGTTGTTTCTTAGATTCCCTTCACAGAGATGATATACAGAGTTTTGGCTCCTGTATTGTCAACACAGCTGATCACAGCTCCCACTCCAAGACCAGGGAAATCTGGGATTTCACTCGAAACCCCCCCACTATACCCTTGATTCCATATCTCCAACACCCACCCAGAAAGAGTCAGAAAAGCCACATGCAGTTATTTTAAGGAAATTCACTTCGGAAAATGTTCAGACAAGTTCAGGTTTAGCTAATACTCCTCCCAAGTTTTAGGATGCGATCTATAGTCTAGATCTATAATCTAGACTGATTATAGTGTCAGCGTCAACATCATTATAATCATCACAGCACCAGCATAATGCTATTTTCTTATGTTCAGCATTTCAGCAAATATCATGTTATTGCACAATGGTGGGGGGGGAGCCTCTGGCAGTGGGACCAGGCTTTATCCCTAGTGCATGAACTGACTTTTTGGATCCCATTCCCTACAGAGGGATACTTTGCTAAGCCTTGATACAGGTGGGGAAGCAGGGGCCTTGGTGGGCTTGGTCCCACCTCAACCTGCTATCTCAGACTTTATTGAGTCCCCAGGGGACACCTCATCTTCTTTGAAGAGTGTATGGTGGGGGATGTGAGGGGGAGCTGGAGGGTGAGTGGGGATGAGGGGAGGGAAGGCAAACTGTGGATGGCATGTAAAAAAAGCTTCTAAATAAAAAAAAATGTCAAATTAATTTTATTCTTGATTATGTATATGTGCAGTACCAATGGTGGCCAGAAGAGGACGTCAGATCCCCTGGAACTTGGATCCTCTGCAAGAGCAGCTAGTGCTCTAACCACTGAGCTGTCTCTCCAGCTCCTGGATGAATTCTCTCACTGGTTGTTATGTCTGTTCATAATTATCTCTATGGATAGAGAGAATAAGACTGTTTCTGGGAAGAGCTGGGCTTTCACTTAAGGCAGCAAGGTCAAGAATTCTATTGCTGAACTGCACTCCCAGCCCCAAGGAATCTCACTATTGCTCACTTAAGATCGAAAACCAAAACATTTTGGTTGTATACTTCTGCTACTTCCTTTATATAATAGTTTACTGTCACTTTGACACAGTGATGTGGGAAAAATAGTGATCGTAGCCCATCAAAGCTTGTGATTTCTTCCTAGGAAGTTTAAACAATATAGTGGTTGAATCCCTCCATGCACAGGCATAAGTTAAAGGCCTAGAAAATGTTTTCATTACTGTTATCATAAATGACATTCAGTGATGACAAACAATTCATTTTGAAAACAGTCTACTATCTGTTAAAAACGGAAAGCAAGCTAGAGGTCAGAGGTTAAGAGCACTTGTTCCTCTCAAAGAGGTTCCCAGCCCCTCATGGCTGTTCACTGCTGACCCTAATTCCAGTTCTGGAGGACCTAACAATGTCTTGTGACCCCATGGGCATCAGGTATACATGGAGTGCACATACATATGTGCAGAAAAAATACATGAAAATAAAACTAAGACAGAACCAGACATCTATTCCTTTCAGGGAAGAAATACTTACTCATTGTTGGCATTGTTCTTATCTATGAGGACTAAGTAATGGGAAAGTCCTGGCAAAACCCAGGTGACAAATATTAAAAGCATGAGGGTCTCTCTGGAATGGACCAAAATGCTGGGAAACAGGAAAGCCAGATATTAGCTGTGACCTTGAGAACTTCTGAGCAAGGACCATTTTACTGGTACTTTCTTGTAAAGATTCCTGGTAAAGGTTTGTATAGTTGGCATGTGAGTTGCTGGGGTGACAGAATGATGGGAAAGAATTATGGCCCTAACACATTTTAACTTGGCTAAAGTTCATTTCTTTGAGGAAAAACTGATGGTGTATTCCTATCACCAAATAAACTGGTGAGTATCAAGAATTGGACTGGCTTATGTCTTTACTATATTTCCTATGACCCAGGAAGGAATTCATTACTTTATAATCTAGTGGTTCTCAACCTGTGGCTTATGACCCTTTGGGGGTGGAGTGACCCTTTCACAGAGATCGAATATCAGATATTTACATTACAATCCATAACACTAGCAAAATTAGATATAAAGTAGCAATAAAAATAATTTCATGGTTGGGGTTACCACAGCATGAAAAACTGTATTAAGTGATCGCAGCATTAGAAGGTTGAGAACCACTGTTCTAAGAAGTAATGTAGTCAGTTTTCTATTTTTTCTGCATTTCCTGAAATAAGGAATTTACACGGGTCTCTGTCTCGTTAATATTTCCTAATGACTCAAGAAGACTGCTGTGTAGACGAAGTAAAAATATTCTGTGAGAGTTGGGGAACTTGAGAGAGCAATAAGAGCCGGCTTTCAAAGTGTTCTCCTTTACCACAGAGCTCTGCACTCTGGAGTATGTCCACTCTCTCTAAGCCTTTATGATAAAAGAGACAATATTGTCTATTCTGTCAGTGTGGAGTTTTTATGAGAAGCAAATACATTTCAAGTGTTGAACTATTTCATGAACATTTAAATATACGGTAATATTTCACACATGGTAATGATACTTCATACTAAGTGAAGGCCTTGGGATGAAGGGTCACACAACCCTTATGGGCAGAAAGTGTAGCTTTCTATGTCTAAAAATGAGTTAATTAAGAACTGAGTTAGAAGCAGAAAGGATGTAAAAGCCAGAAGATGAGGAAGTAAGGTGCTGTCTTCCTAATGTGACAGGACTGAAGTAGTTTACATGAGATCAAACCATGTTCTCTTTCACCTCTCCTTACCCGCCCCCCCCAATGATCCCAATTGACTCAGGAGAACTTTTCTATTTCCCCTCCCAAAGGGATCCAGGGATGTCTCTCTCAGGGTCCTCCTTGATACCTAGCTGCTCAGGAGTTGTGGATTGTAGCCTGGTTATCCTTTGCTTTACATCTCAAATCCACTTATGAGTGAGTACATACCATTTTTAGCTTTCTGGGTCTGTGACACCTCATTCAGGATGATATTTTCTAGTTTCATCCATTTGCTTGCAAATTTTAGGATGTCTTTTTCTTTCTGATGACTAGCATTCAATTTTGTAAATGTAGTATAATTTTTTAATCCATTCGTCAGCTGAGAAACATCTAGGTTATTTCCAAGTTCTGGATATTACAAATAATGCTGCTATGAACATAGTTGAACAAATGTCATTCTGATAAGAATATGTATCCTTTGGGTATATGTCCAAGAAAGGTATTGTTGTATCATGAAGTAGATTGATTCCCAGTGTTCTGAGAAGCCACCACACTGATTTCCAAAGCGGCTCTACAAGTTTACATTCCCATTAGCAATGGAGGAGCATAAAAAAATTAAAAATTTAAAGAACTAAACTAGGTTTGGAATGCAACAATAATTCACCAAGTTAATGATCACCACAATTCTGAAAAATTGCTAAATTCAACATGATTCTTTTAAACCCAGCTTCTTTCTATGATATCCTAGCAACAAATTTCCCTAGGATTTACATACAGAACTGAAACAGCTGTGGTCCAGAGGGCCAGATTATAAGTCTACCAAGCAGCAGAAATTGGCAAGACTATCAGTGTAGTACTGGTTTTGAAAACATAAAAAGAGGCACTATATCAAAGGTCATGACAACCACTTGAGGCCTGGTGATGTATGGCAAGGTCCTTGCAAAGAAGCTCTGGGAAGTGATTTCATGAACCTTTGAGGATGAAGCTCAAGTTGCTGTGGAGACCACAGGACACAGTAGATGCCAGGCCCGTGGTTCATATACCAAAGGGGAGCTTCAAGCATGTAGTAGAGCCTAAGAGACAATCTATGTGTGCTGTGGGGGTAGACTTGGAAGAGATGAGTGACTCACGCCTTTTGAAACCCTCTTGGTTACATTATGGGCTCCACTGTTCAATATGGAGCTGAAGGATTTTGGCTTTGTTTTGCTTTGCCCATTCCTCATTATGCCAATTTTTTTTTTTCATTTGTAATGGGAATGTCTACACTGTGCATTGTGTTTTGGAAGTAATTTTTTTAAGTTTTATAGGCACTTAAGAGACTTTGGATTGTTAAAGTGTTGGAACTGTTAGGATTAAATAAAAACTTTGGAATTATGCTTTAAATTACTTTTAGGTTGTTTACTATTTATTTTAAATAAAAGATTAGGGACGGCTAAGAAATAATATTGAATTTAGAAATTTTCCAGAATTGTAATGATCATTCAAAGTTCAGCACCTGCCTAGCATGCACAGTTTCCAGGATTTGGTTCCTAACACCACAAAAACTGCAGGTCCCCTAGATCTTTTGGTGACCATTCAGCAGCATGAGCCACAGAAATAAACAAGTGACTATAAGGTGCAAAGACTTAGCTCTGAAGTATATTGCCAAGAAGTATAGACAAAATGTCCAAGTATTTTCCGATGTTTTAAACTATTAAAATTATTAACAGGTTAGGCTTCAGTTTATTTTCAGTACTTGGTGCTTTTTTATATCTTACTTAAAGATCTGACTTTTTATTTTATTTTATGTGTATGAGTATTTTGTCTGCACGTATGTAGTACTGCATGCATGACTGGTCCCAACAGAGGCCAGAAGAGGGCACCAGATCCCCTAAAACTAGAGTTACAGAAGACTGAGCCACCAGATGGGTGCTAAACCTAAGCAGGTTCTAATCAGGTCCTCTGCCAAAGCAGAAAATGCTCTTAACCACTGCGCCATCTTTCCAGTCCATTGATTTCTGTTTTTATGCAGCATAATTGTTGATTTCATAAGTGAACTAGTCATGTTCCATCTTTTGTATGTGTATGTGAGTGTGGTGTGCATGTGTTTGTATACATATTCACATGTGTGTGGGCACACATGCATGTATGTGTGCATGCATCTAGAGACATGAAGTTGATGTCAGGAGTCGTCTTGATTTCTCTCTATTTAATTCACTGAGGTAATTCAATTAAACCTTGAACATACAGCTATGCTAGCTAATACTTGTAGCTTTTTTTGTCTTGGGATATTTATTTTGATATGTATGGTACATAATTGGCTTGAATCCCTTGGTAACAGCAGAGCAAACCATCGATATATCAAATTAGTATAATTACATGGAAGGTCTCTTTATGAATATATGCTCTTGCTTTCTATCTGTTCTATGATCAGCAATGTCATATTCTTTTGTAAAAATCATAAAACATTTTAAAGTATGATATATTTTTATCTCTACAGAAGATTTTTCATTTCATGGAAACCTAAAACACAGATATCCACATAGAATATTTGTTATAAAATTTATTATTTTTTATACCAAACTTTAATCATTCAAAACTTATTCTTCCCTCTGGAAAGCTAAAATAGTTATGATTTTTTGTACTTTACAAGGTTTTCAACATTTTAAAGGAAAATTTTCCCTCAACCCAAATATTTTTTTTATGCAATAAATAGAACTATTCAAGAGAAGCTATTGGTTTAAAAATGCAAGGCAATATAAAAGGCTTTTGTTTTATCTTGCCCCATAGAAATTCAATATACTGTTTTAAAGACGCTGGCCAGAACACAAAGTGGGACAAGGAGGGCCCTGTGCCCCAGTTTCGAGTATTTGAAACTCAACTTGAATTCTGGGCCGTTCATTGTGTGAGAAGTTTAGACTTTTGGTCTAAATACTTTACACACATTTAAAAAGAGCATTTAAAATCTTACAATATGTTTCAGAAATAAAAGTCGGTCGGATGACCCAACATGGATCAACTTCCTCATGTCCCCAAACACGGTGATCCTCAGCCACCACTGACAGGGTTATTTCAGACCTTATTGACAATGACACTGTAGAAGAAAAATATAAGGTGAAGACCCCATTTTATTATATTCTTCATTTGTTACTGACCACAAGTCACCTCTCCAAAATCAGTTAATTGTCAAATGGCTTTTAAATATGAACTTCGACACTGTGCCAATACGTCTATTCCAGTACAAAAGGTCTAGGAAATCATATAGGTGAAGAAGCACAGACAGTGTGATTCTTAAACAGAAAGAGGAAATTGTTTCTTTATGTAGGACCAAGCACAAAGCCTTGGGGCTAAGCTTGTGGCATCATCCAGTTTACTCTGTAAATGACGGCAAGTTTAAACGCTAGTGTCTGTGGAGATGGCCGTTCCCAGGTCCAGCTTCAAAAAAGAAGAATGGAAAGTTATATATTCAAACACCAGCACATATCAGGTGACTATTCTTAGAGTGGAGTTCCCATAGTTTTAGCATCAGAAGAATAGGTTGTCTCACCAACAAGACCCCTGTAGGATGTTATGTGTCTTAGCTTCTCTTCTATTACTGTGATGAAATACTCTGACAAAGGCAACTTAAGGGAGAAAGGGCTTGTTCTGGCTCACAGTCCTAGCCTACAGTCTATCCCAGGTGGGGAAATACAAGAGGCAACAGCTTGGAGCAGCTACTCACATCACATCTACAATCAACACAGAGGACTGTGAATATTTGTTGTTGCTCAGCCCCACCCCCTACATAGTCTAGGCCACCAGCCAGGGAATGTTGTCACCCACACTAGGTGAATCTTCCCATCTCAACCAATGCTCTCTAGATAATCCCCAAAAGGCAGGTCCAGAGAGGCCTTCTGCCAGGTGATTGTAGATTCATTCAAGTTACCAATTAGCACTACCCATTACTTTCTTACAAGTAAAATATTAACATAAGCTTTTAAATACATGAAGACATCTAACATGAATGAATGGCATGGCCGCACAGAAATCATCCCAAGAGCTACTATTCTTCAACGGGAAATGCCTTTTTCTTTTCCTTCTTTCTTTTTTTAAATCGTGAATCCTCCTACATCCACTTCTGGAGAGATGGCATTACAGGCATGTGCTTTATGAGGTGCTGGGGATCAACTTCGTGGCTTTGTGAGCATTCTACCAACTGAACTCTGTTTCTAGGTCCTATAATAAATACTTAGACCATACTGAGCTAATCAAGCTTATATCCACAAGAATGCTGCAAGTTTACAAGAATCATTACTTCGGAAAGAAAGTTCGAAAACAGGAAGATCTTCCTAATGGATGTTCTAATCTTTGCAACAAACTCACCCAAGGCATTTGCCCACACAGAGCAGAAGAGGAGGTGACTACGGCATTGGCCATTTCCACTTTCCAGCAGTGCCCTCTACTATTTTGGAAGGAATAAGATGCTACCTTAGAAACAAGGTTACAACTATGAGATAAGGTAAAGATTTAAAGTGCCTGCTGCTGCTCAATGAATTTATGGGTCCAGTTTAGCATATGTTAGGAGACTGAAGAAGATTGGCATAAAATTCTCCTTGAAGGTAAAGGATACATGTTATAAGAAGTAGATGAAGTCACGGCTCTATGTTGTTTATAACATGGGAAATTCTGGGCCTGGAGAGACGACTCATCAGTTAAGATCACTGCCTGTTCTTGCAGGTCTGATTCCCAGAAACTACATGGTGACTCACACATGTCTATGACTTCGGTTCGAGAGGGTAGGATGCATTCTTCTGGCCTTCCCCAGCACTAGGCTTGCGACTGCTATACAGACATAAGAATTGGCAAAAATACCCATACATATATAATGTTTTGTATATTAGAAAATCAATGGGGAATTTTAGAGATGGTCTTTTGTCAATTCAATGACCATCAGCTAAATAGTAAGCATTTAGGATGAGTCTACTTTACACTGAGGCTTAAGACAAGCAGTTGACTCTCACACTGATTAGATGTTTGTTGTAAATTAATATCTTACTTACAGATACACTTTATTATGTACAGGTAATCTAAAACAACATAAAAATTCAATATCTGGATACATAAAAATTGTAAAACCTCCATCCCTGTGACCCTATCAAAATGATGCTATCTAGAAAAATTTCCTGGCAACTGTGCAATTTAAGAGTACTTGCCATGGATGCATAAAGATCTGATTTGGTTCTCAGCACCACCAAGCACTTGTCACCACAGAGCTCAGGTGGTAGAGAATGTAAGAACACTTTGGTTTGCTGGCTAGCCACTCTAGTCTAGTTGATGAGTTCCTGGCCAGTGAGAGACTTTTTCTCAAAAAAACAAGGTATACTGCTGCTGAGAAACAACACCTGAGGCTGTCCTCCTGGCCTTCATGAATACATACAAGCTCACCACCCCCTCATCCCCCCACACACACTCAAATGAAGCCCCTGTGGTCATGTAACTCCAGATATTTCTGGAGACAGCTGAATACATAGTTTTATAAAGTGGATTATGAGTGCATGAAGCATGCTGGACTTAACAGCATGGCACTCAAGTTGTGCTATGGGGCCACAGTGCACTAAGTGGCCAGGACAGGTGGTAAAAGGACTAAAAGAATCTCTCAATGGAATGTCAGGACAAGCACATTGGTGTATCAAGACATTGGGGCTGAATCCCATGGACATGCTGGAAAATGAAGGCTGCATAATGCCATCATAATGAAGACAACTGTTTGTAGAGGCTTAGTCCACTTGAAAAGTTGCAAAAGTACCTATTGGAAATAAAGATAGTGGCTTATGGAAGCATCACAGACAAGAGAATCATTGCTCTTCATTATTTTAGAAACCTCAGACATCTGCCCTTGAGTGAGCTTCCTGGAAGATGAGAAAGCGGAAATAGGGTCTGCGTCAGGAAGACAGCATGGCCTTCTCTAAGCTCCAGGGACAGAGGAAGAAGGTTGATATTAATCAGGAAGTGTCTTGTTTTGGTATCAAAGGCTATAAATTCCTGATTCTAAACAGCAACCAGTATTATAAAATCATCAGTAGAAATGTGAAGGCACCGAGAGGCAACATTGTAGAAGATTCACTTTCAGACCCGACTTACTAAAGTTACTCAGTTGGAAGTAAGAAATTGTGTGTACTAAGTCATTTTAAGAAGAAGGAAGCCAGATGTGATGATGCACACCTGCAATACCAATATTTTGGAGGTAGGCACAGGGGGATCAGGAATGCAAAGGCATCCTCATTTACTCAGTGATTGAGTATAATCTGGGCTACATAAGGCCTTTTGTCAACAAAATAAAGGAAGAAAAAAGGAAAATACCACTTAATATAAATGTATACTATACTTTTTTCTTGGTGATAATACTGAAGTTCTTTAAAGTGATTTAATTTTGCAACATGGATATTCTTTATTGTATTATAACAAATTGTACTTTGTTTAATTCTAAAGTTATTTAAGCATTGTTACTATAAAGCATACTTATTAAGAATTGGGGGCTCAGGTAGATTGACTGATGGAGCCAATTATGCACAGTAGTCTGGCTGTTGATTGACACCTGTCTTTCACAGTACTTCCTAGGGGTTTGCCAACATTCCTCATGATCTTGCATTTCTGTGTTCTTAATAGAATATACCATTGTAGTATCTACTCTCTCTCTCTAATAGCTATTAGTTAGTTGGCCTATAAATTTTATTACAATTGAATAAAAATACTTGCCTAAATTTGAATGAAAAGAGGAAACAGTCATGGGGATTTTCAAAGGCTGTAATTACTGTTTTCATCAATTAAACACTTGTTTGAGAGGCTGGGGAACCCGTCCTATAGAATCCTTGCTTAGCGTTCAGGAAGACCTTGTTTAGATTACTCAGCCCAGCATAAAACCAGGGATCATGATGTACACCTATATCTCAACACTGAGGAGGTAAGGCAGGGGCATCACAAGTTCAAAGTCATCCTTAACTACATAGTGAATTAGAGGCCAGACTGGGCAGCAAGAGTCCTTGCCTCTTAAAAAACAAACAAACAAACAAACAAACAAACAAAACCCCTTCATACAGAAAAGTTTAATGTGTCAACTAGAAACTAATTTTCCTCTATCAAAAGAGCAAAATGAAAAACAAATTTATTATCTAGAAAATAGTAATACAGAATCTCTTGAGAAACCCACACATGGGTGTGCCCTACCCTTTCTGAGCATGCTTCTGTTTCTACTAGAACCTGTGGGCTTAAATCTGAGCAAATTTGCATTTCATAAACTCTAACTCTGCTAGGGGGGTGATAAAAAGAAGTCTATACTTACAGTCAGGGGAGATAACTCTGGTTCCGTTAGTATGGTTGTATGCTGGCTTTATTGTAGATTTCTTATGCTTGATTTGAACCTTAAGCTGTTGAATGTAAATTTGACTGAAAATGATTTTAAAATAAATACTGTCTATGGTTAAATTAATCATAAATGTGGCTGGGGCTCAATAGAAGAATAACTGTTTGGGAATTTGTTCTGCCAATGACCGTGGGATATCTGGCCCTATAGACGTGTGGCTTCTTGGCTGGATTTATGACCACTTAAAACTGAGGAGGGAGCACACACTTGCTCTCTCTTTGGGTGGTTAGAGAGTGAACAGCTGGTTTCATGCTCCTCCCAGCAGACCAGGGGCAACAATGGCTGTTTCCTTTGCTCTGTGTCCGTGATGTTATTTCTCTCCATTTTATATCTTAATAAATCCTTGATACACATTAACAGACTCTTGTGGATTTGCATAACAAATATCTCTCTACTGTGTTCAAGGGCCTGAGTTTAATCCTTAGCACCATAAAGATAGGTAAGGGGCTGGAGAGATGGCTCAGTGGTTAAGAACACTGGCTATTCTTTCCAGGGTACTGTGGTTCAGTTTCTAATGCCATGCCTGTAACCCCAGTTCCAGAAGACCCAACATCCTTGAATGGACATACATACAGACAAAACACCAATGGATATGGAATGAAAAATAAATAAATCATTAAAAAAGATATATAAGCAGATTAAGATAACAGATAGAGAGTCAAAATATGTAAAAATGAAACCCTGAGCAGGCAGGGTGGTAAACACCTTTAATCTCAGTACTTGGGAGACAGAGGCAGACAGATCTCTGTGAGTCAAAGCTTTTGGGTCTATAGAGTGACTTCCAGGACAGCCAGGACTACACAGTGAAGCATTGTCTTGAAAAATAAAAACACAAAAATACAAAAGAGAGAGAAGGAGGGAGGGAAAGAGAAAGGTAGAAAGGAGGGAAGGGAGGGAGGAAGGGAGGGAGGGAGGGAGGGAGGGAGGGAGGGAGGGAGGAAGGAAGGAAGGAAGGAAGGAAGGAAGGAAGGAAGGAAGGAAGGAAGGAAGGAAGGAAGGAAGCCTGAGCTACATCATCAAATAGTGGGTGTTAACTGCTATTTAAAAATCGTAAATATCAGGAAGCCACCCAAGCGCCCTCCCTGGCCCCTTGGCCTAGGGTGGCAAGCCTCACTATGATGAACAGATATGTGATTGAGAGACAGGAGAGATAGAGTACATCGTGGAGAAAGAAGAGAAAGGAAGGAGGAACAGTTTGTGCTCTGTGGAGAGTGGTGGAACTGGAGACACAATGGTGGTGAGGAACAGGCTTATATGGGAAGCCTAAACAACCACCTGAGGCCAGGGTGATATCTGGGCTCATGCTGCCGCTGGGAGCCATGTCTGGGTCTGTAGCCTTACCGCAGCAGGGGTCTGTGTTGATGGCCATGACCCCAGACATTCAGTTTGTCTGTGATCTAGACTGCTCCCTTACCAGCCACTGCACTTGGGAGAATTGCCTTCATCCCTTGCAGACCTGCAGCATCAGCAGTGATCTGAGGATTGGCGGAGCGCTGGCCCCACCCCTCAAACGAAGGTAGTGGGGAGGCCCAGCGAAAATCCTGGCTGACCATCTCAGCTACCACCCAGGCCCATATCCCGGCCATTGAGTTGTCCCATCCCATCATCTACCCTCTCTGCGAGCAACTAGAGCATGTGAAGGGGCTAGTCCTGCAGACGCACAGTGGCGCGGCAGGATCTCCACGATTCTGAGCAGGATATCTGAGGGGAGTCTAAGTGAGGGTCCAGTACTGATGGTGTAACCCAAGCCAGAAGCCTTGGACCAAACCAATGACTCATTGTAATGAAAGCTGTTTGAAGAAAAAGGTATATTGTGTGACATACCTCAGCTCCTAATGCCACTGTAAAACGAGTAAGTGATGGAGAGGCGGGAAAGATGGAGGAGCAGAATGGTACATGTACAGTGAAACTGGCGCCTCTACATGCTATGACTTGTATGAGACAAGGCTCCGATTGACAGACAAATAGGTTGTTGCTCAGAGGGGTTGGTAAGATGCTTTTCTGGCTCTTTTGGTGTTTGATTTTGTGTGTGTGTGTGGGGGGGGGGGGTTACAAGGTTGGAGGGCAGATATGAGAAACGGGGAGGTGAGTGGGATTAGGGTGCATGATGTGAAATTTTCAAAGAACCAATGGGAAAATTAGGCTTTAAAGAAGGTGGTGCACATGAAATAGCACTCAAGATCTTTAGGAAGTATCAGCCACGGTAGAACCACAGACCTCAGGAGGCTGAGGCAGGAGAATTAAATCCGGGCTGCCTAGTGAGTTCCAACTCAGCAGGGCAAAGCTACAGAAGGTGATATAGCTTCAAAGAAACAAAGTTCAAGTCTCGGGAAAGGTTATATATCAGAGCATATTTGTGTGCCTTCTATGACACATTCCTTTTACAAATACCTCTTTTTCATTGAGAATTTCATACATGCAAATAATGTTTCAAGAAAATCCCTCCTTTCCCTCATTCCCTCCCCTCCAACATCTGTGATCCCATCCTCCAATTATTTACTACCAACCAACTTTGTGTGTGTGTGTGTGTGTGTGTGTGTGTGTGTGTGTGTGTGTGTGTGTGTTTAAAACCCACAAAGCCCTCTTGATGTTGCCTCTACATGCCTGAGTGTAGGGCCATCTACTGGAGCATGGGTAGTCTCTCAGGGGCCACATCTTTGCAAAACTCCAACTCTTCTCCTTTTACAACCTCCATTGTATGGCTGCCAATAGTTCCTTGGCTATGTATGGGACTTCCAAACCACCTCCCCACCTATGCTGGGATTTTGTCTAGCTGGACCTTGGATGTGCAGTCACAGCCGATGTGAGTAGGTATGAAAGACTGCCCTGCTGTGTCCAGAAATAACTGTTTTGCTGTAGTCAGTCATGGCCTCTGGCTCCTGCTTCTTTCCCACCCTCTTTCTGAATGACCACTTAACAATGGAAGGTGAGTGATACACCTGTCTCCTTAAGGCTCTGCAGTCTCCCGCCCTCTGCACATTGTCCAGTTGTGAGTCTCGGTGTTAATCACCATCTACCACAAAAAGAAGCTTCTCTGATGAGGGTTGAGAGACATGCTAATCTGGTGAGTGAGCATTTGAGAACTGGTTTGATACTGTTTAGTTGAACACAAGTAGGTGTTTTTAATGATGTGGGCTCATTCCCTATAAAATATCTTGAATATCATAAGCCTTTCATTATCAACACACTAGGGAAATTGTTTTTTAAAAATATTTTATAGTTTTTGTTAAGCTTCATAAATGATTAACTTTATTCATCATATATTAAAATTCCCAAAACGGAATAACTATATTTCATATTGCCATGAAAACTTGTATCACTAAAGGCCAGATGAAAGTATACTGTCTTCTACCATCTTTCACCTTTAATTCAAGTAAATCTTATAAGAAACAAACTAATAAAAAACATCAAAATATTTGCTGTTATAAGGATCTGATACAGTGAATGCTCAGTTAGCAGATTTCTTTCTTTCTTTCATTTTCTGGAAATGGCTTCACTCAACCAGCAGAGGTCACCCTGTGCATACAGGGCCAAAAGTTTAAATTCATTTGCATCTAGCATTTGGCTTGGTGGTCTTTGAGGAATGGTACATTTAGTGTGTCTGCAGACCACAGCTAGTTAGTTGTCCCTACATACTTCTCTGGAACCTCAAGATTTGGTAACACTTCTCAGCATCAGCATTTAGGAAGCCCTGAGCTCAGCCTTAGTCCAAATGGGAACCCTGACTAATTACAATTTAATGGTTGTTGGCTGTTTGGAGATGTTCCTATCAAAGTGTCCAGACTTGGATCGGGACAAGTTAGCAAGAGAGAGAGAGAGAGAGAGAGAGAGAGAGGAGAGAGAGAGAGAGAGAGAGAGAGAGAGAGAGAGAGGAGAGAGAGAGAGAGAGAGAGAGAGAGAGAGAGAGAGAGAGAGAGAGAGTCTTGTTTCTATTCTGTTAGAACAATTCTACCATCACTTTGTATGGAGAAAGTGAGAGAACCAAGTTTGATTTGGAAGCTTAGATTTTGATTTTTAGGTTTTTTTCTCATTGGAAGAACAACTCTATATAACCCAAGCAGACTTCCACTTCACATGCCTCCTGCTTCTAAGGATTGGTATTAGTAAGCATAAAGTGCCACACCCAGCCTTGGCTTTTATTACACATGTTCATTATAGGAATCATTCATACACACACACACACACACACACACACACATATACACATATGTATATACACACACATATATAAACTTAGTTGTTTATTTATATCCTTTCATTTAATATCCAAGTATTTGGCATGGAACAATATATTCAAACATTTTATACATAGTATGTTCTAAAGTTTAATTCCAGGTAATGTATTTACAGTAATCTCTGGTTACTTAATTATTTTCAATTGAGAAATGAGCAAATTGCAGTGACAGAGTATCACCACCCTGAAGGCAGCAGGACCTGGGAGAATGGTCAATAGATTAGGTGGACTAAAGTCTCATTCAAGCCTCAGATAACTTATGAGGGTTAGGAAGGTCACAGGAGTAAGTTCTGATGAGTTCAATCTGTCTACAATCACAAGGACAAGCTACACATGGCAAAAACATGTTTTTCTACAGAGTCATATAAAGCTAGTTTAGATTATTAATTGAATAACTACAGCAGACAATAATAAGTAGTCTGAAGTATACACACTGCTATCTGCCACACCTGGAAGGGGAATGAAAATACTTTCCAAGGACAATTTGATATTTTGAAAAACCTGAGGTCACAAGACTCTTGTCTTATTTTCTTAGAATGTTCTTCCAAGCATTCAGAATTCTCCTCATAGGACGCCATTCCTGAAACCCGTTGCAACAACAGAGGTTATTGTGAAATTTTTCATGCTATACATATTTCAGAAGTGTGTATGTGTGTACTCAAGATGGTCTTGAATTCAAAATTCTCCTGCATTTATCCCTTGGATGCTGACATTTCAAGTGTGTGGCACCATATCAGCTTATTTCCTGGATTTTCTGTAGCATTATTTTAGAACTGAAGGCTACAGTTGAAGTACCTTTCTCTTCCTCATAAGTGTAACCTCAACCAACAAGGTTATCTCATTTTATGCCCTTTACATTGTCACATAATAATAATATTAATAATTATAATAAAACCAAAATCCCACCACCAAGAACAACAAAGAATCTCCTTAAATCTTAACTCTGAATATTTTTAAGAAAAAGAAGAAGAATTATTTCAAGCTGGACATAGTGGTTCACACCTGTGAGACCAGAACTTGAGAAGCTGAGGCAAGAGGGTTTCTGCAAGTTCAAGGTCAACCTCAGTTATATAGGAAGTACAAAGCTAGCCAGCATACAGAGAATGGCTCTGTCTCTACAATCAATCAAACAGTAACAGAAAGAATTTCACTCTTGATACAAAGCAGGTTCTCATGGACGCCCTCCATGGACAGTGTCTACCCCTCCTGCTCTCCATGACAGCCACTGCCTTCTCCAACCATTCTTCTGGAACTTTCCCTACTCTGGACTTCCTGCTCAACTCTTGTTCCTCTGTCCTTTCTTCCCGTGGACAGTTCCCTACCCTGACCCAATGCTGCACATTTTCCATTACCTCTTTCTACAAAAGGCAGGCCTTGGAAAGGGAAGAATAAAGAAATGATACTCTAAATACCCACAGAAGAAATTAATAAGAGGCTGGACAGATGGCTCAGTGGTTAAGAGCACTGGCTGCTCTTGCAGAGGATCCAAGTTAGGGTCCCAGTGTACAACCTCTGAAACTCCAGCTTCAGGGCATCTACACACACACACACACACACACACACACACACACACACACACACACACCCCACATAATTAAAAGTGTAAAAAAAAAAACTTTTAAAAAGAAAAATAAATAATGGATTATCTCACGCTGTCAGAAAGAGGAAAGAAGGAAATTATTACCGTGAAGAGGTGCCTTTCAAAACGATGTTTGCTTTTTTATAGCACTGACAACAGCAAATTATTAACCAATTTTGACATTCTCTGCCTTGACTATATCAAAACCAGAAATATAACCAGATATCCTTTGACTTGAAGGATATCAACGGTTGCTCCATTTTTACCAGAGGAACAAGCCCTTATGAGGGTGCAGTTTGAATGGTCTGATTGATTGCAAAGGTGGGATCAGAATCCAGATCCATTAAGCTCAGCCTGCCTTGTCTGTCACAACATGTGGTCCTGAGCTAAATTTTTGGCTATTAACACTAACATTAGAATCAAGTCTTCCTTAACTTGAGAAAAGCCACAATGGCAAAACAGAAATAAGATTGCCAAAGCCCAGTGTCAAAACAAGTGCTTAGCCTGTGTGAAGCATGAGGCGCAAACCCAACATTATGACCTTGTCAGGGAACACCAAGAGGATGAGGCAGGAGGATCGTAAACTTGAGGCCAAGTTGAGCTGTGACATAGTTAAAGGCCAAATTTTATCTTTTTTATAATTTTCTTTTTCTATTTTATTTATAGAAAGAATTTTTCCATGTAGATAAGAAACAGACAATATCATACGATGTGTTTTAATCGCAAATACTTTTCCTCTCAGTGATACACTAAAAATTTCAGGAATATGGCTCATGTGTTTTGCAAAAGGTATTTTGGGGGGTAATAATAGGGATGAATATGATTTAAGAATGTTATATGTATTTAGGTAAAATGTCAGGATGAAATCCATTATAAAAAAAAAAATAAAAAAGTCACTGCAAATACACCAAGAAAAAAAAGCAAAAAACAGTAAATGTAACACAACTTCTAGAAAGGTATTTGGGGAAAGCTAGAATACCAGAGAGAGGAAGCAGACCACAGTCAAATCTCACCCAGCCAACTTCTCAGGGTAAAAGCTGTCTTCCAGCTTCCTCAGCCTCATTCCTTTGTAGTTTCTACAGAATAAATCTCTGTCTTCCTATGCCTGCCTTAAATATCTTCTTTGCACAATTGTTTTACTTTTGGGTTCAACTCTACATCACATTCTAGAGTTAAGATTAAAAGTAGGAGTTACTACTATTTCATAGTTAGGCCTTGAATTCACAGAAACACAGAAAGATCTCTGTCTCTGGAGTTATGGGATTAAAGGTGTAGGTCACCACTGGTCTTTCTGGTGCTCGGATTAAAGGCATGACTTACCACTCTCTGACTCTCCTGGCTTGATGGTGGATGGATCTGTTCTCCGATATTTCGGACTGGTTTTATTAAAAAATATAATATATCACCACAATTAAACATGTTAACTACAACTCAGAGTTTGTGGTGTCCTGGGTAGGCCATCCTATCCACTGCCGTCATAGGTAATGCAAAGACGAGGAAGTCTTGAGCACATGGAAGAACAGCCATCTGCTGTGGTGGTTTGGGTCAGAACTGATGCCATGGATAGAACTGAGGATGGGGAGGTATGGCCTTTTTGGAGGAGGTGTGTCACTGGAGGTTGGTTTTGGGGATTCAAAAAGCCCACTCTTTGCCCTCCACTTCATGCATATGGATGAGATGTAAGCTTTCAGCTACTTCTCCAGTGCCACTCCCGCACACACCGTGGTGGCCTCACTCTTAGGAGCCATTACAGGCCATTACAGACTTGCTTTTACAAGTTGTCTTCATCTTAGTGTCTACAGTGATAGAAACTAGCTAAGACATGTGCTTATTGGAACCACCCCAGAACCCAAGCTCCAGTCCTCTCCAGCATCTCTTAAGTAAACCTGCCAAAAGTGATTCAAGTTCTCTTCCACAGAAGGTGGAGGAAAGTTGACTCCATATTGCCTCTAGGTCATGGAACCAACCACTCTGGTGCATTTCTGTCTTGTCAAAAATAATTGTTCCAAGAAAGCTCTTGTCCTTCACACAAGAAACCCATAGAAATCAATTGGTGTTGACACTTGCTCTTGGGAAGGCATCTCTCAGCAGGGATGGCTCACAGCCATGATAGCAAGACTGTGAGGCAGCTTATCCACATCTCAGTGTACACAAAGCAGAGAGATGCTTGAGTTGTCTTATTTTATCTAGGCTTAGTGACTTTTAGAAAGATTTTTAGAATTATATTGACTTTTTGAATGTAAATGTAAAGTAAGGTTTATTATAGTTGTATAGTTGAGCTTAGCTTTTGACTGTCACACAGCAGTGCCAGTGGAGAACTCAAAAGTAGGGATTTTTAAGACAAAGATCAAACAAAGATCATAGAAATGCCGTTATCAGGCTGGGAAGTGAGGAGTCTAGAGGAAGTTTCTTTACTATCACTGTTAAGTGGGCAGCTTCTGGCTGATTAGTTGTTAAAAAAAAAAAAAAAAAAAACAGACAAACTTTATGGCTAGGCTGGGATGTCCTTTGATTGATTACATTAGGTGTTTGGCCTTAAACGTTTAAAAAAGTCTCAAGATAAAAGACTAAAAACATCTCAGCTCCCAAAATAGCTCCAGGCCTCGAGGTAAAAACAAACAAACAAGCAAAAAACCTTTAGTTTCTACAGTCTTTATCCAGATACAAACATGACTGTCCATTGATCTCCGGAATAAGGAACAGTGGTTTAAATAATATACATTTAAGAGATCAAACACTGTCCTTTTTTTTTTTTTTTTTAATTTTTCACATTAGCAGAGATTTTAAAAAGAGAATTTCCCATGCTAGCAAGGATATTGAGACATTTGTCCTATTGTCAAGGATGTAAACCAGCATATTCTTTCTAGAAATTTATTTGGCAATTGTTAAGCCTGAGAATCTCAAAGAGAATAGACCAAGTCCATTATTGTCTAATTGAATCAAGCTGTATTTTGGGGTGCACCCAGAAGGGAAGGAAAAGGGATGTACATCATGTGAATAAGGTTACAAACAGTTCACAACACATCAGGCTTACTCTTAATTAAAAATAGTAACCTTAGCTTGCAACGACTTGCAGGACAGACAGGAACTTATTCTTAACGGGCTTAACTGCAAGCAGAACCCTTAACCTGCAAGGTAAATTGTTCCTATTTTGGTCTCACACAATGAACCACAAGTTTAAAGCTAGAAACTAGTCATGACTTCTGATCTGACAATTTTGCTTCTAAGATTTTGCCTAGGATGGGGCTAGGGTGATGGCTTAGTAGTAGTAGATAGAGCACTTGCATAAGAACCAGAGCCTCGAATCCCAGAACCCACAAGAAAAGCCAGATGTGCTTCAGGGCAGAGGCAGGTGGAGGCTTCCAGGTTATCCAGTCTGGCAGAAACAGCAAGATCCTGATTTAGTGAGAGATTCTTTCTCAAAAATGAGGTAGAGAAGCAGTTGAGGGGCATCTGGAAGATGTGGCTCCCACGTGAGTCCACGTGTGCTGGTGCACCTACACAGATGCAGACAAAGACACAGGCAGAGGGGGGGGGGGAGAGAATTTGACTATGAAAGCAACCAGAATTAGAGTAAAAGCTCATTGCTAGCTTATTTATAATAATAACAACACATACACACACCAAATAAATAATAACCTAATTTGTTTAGTGAGATCCAATCTTAAAAAGAATAAAGAAATGGAGCTGGGTGTGGTAGAGGTCCATAACCCAAACACCGAACACTTGAGTGCAGAAGCAGGTGCTCAAGGCCATTCTTGGCTACTTAGTGGGCTTGTAATCTGCCTGAGCCACTCAAGATCCTGTTTTCAAAACAACAACAGCAAAACAGACCCAAATGGCTGAGAGTCTGAGATGTAACGTTAATGAATCCCTGGGTTCAATCCCCAGCACCACATAAAACTGGACATGGGATGCAGGCCTGCAGTCCCAGCCTTCAGGGTGTGGAGGAAGGAGGTCAAGGTCATCCTCAGCTACACAGTGAATCTAGGGCTGGCCTGGGCTACTTTAGACACAGTCTCAAAAAAAGGTAATAAAAACAAAATGGCAGAAAAAGATTAACAAGAGAGCTACACTATAGTTCGAGCATAGGCTGGAAGAGCTGCAGCAGCTGAAAGCATCATTACTGAGATTTAGAGGCACATGGAAATGTATATAATGCATTCCATGGAGAAATACTGCACACATAGAAAATGTTTATAAGTATTTATCATGTGGGCGATGAGGAAGGTTTAGCCTACTACTGAGGCATAACCACCCCCACCCCCACCCGTGTGTGTGTGTGTGTGTGTGTGTGTGTGTGTGTGTGTGTGTGTGTACACATTTAAAAAATTACAATGCATAAGAAAAGTTTCGCAGTGACTCTCCCTGGTAACATGATAAAATGGAACTTATTTCGTACTCTCTATTCCTCTGGGCTTTGTAGAATTCCTACAATAGATGTGCAATAGGTTGGTCAAAGGACACATATTTACATGAACATAGTTTTATGAAACCTGTGACTTCATACAATCAATATAGCCAATAAACACACATACACACACACACACACACACACACACACACACACACACACACACACACACACACACACACACGCTTGATATTCCTCAATCTTAGGCCAAAAGCCAATAAGTGAAGTAAGTAGATTATTTAAAAAAAAAAACAAACAAAACCCAAGTTGACTCTCTAAAGGCGATGAGGACATGTTCTAGAGACAGTGTACAACAGTGCAAAAGTGATATTCCAGCCACACTCACTGCTGCAGTTGTGTATGAAGCCCTCGTCAGCCTCAAGCACATGCACCCTTGGCTCTGAGTACAGTCTTCCTTCTCCTAGCCCATTGCAATCTAAGCAGAAGCACCTTGGTGGACTGGCCTGGAGCCAATATATCTTCCAACTCTCTGTGAGAGTCACAGAAAGGCCAACTCCTCTCAGAAGAGGCAGATGGAGGAGCACCTCTTAGCTCCGATGCATCCAGCCATATTGATACAGACACAACTGGAAAAAAGGTTTCCCAGGGCCAAGTGACATGAGTTTTCTCTCAGGGGTGCTGGGCAAGGCACTTCCTGCAAAGCCCTGGCTTTTGTCAAGATGCCAGACAAAAATTGGAGAGAACTGAAACTTAAGGCCTGGTTGTGTTGATGGGAAAGAGCTGGGTTGTGAGCACTGTGGAGACACTGTCAGGAAACGCCCACTGTTCAAGAAGCCAAGGAGTCCATTTGAAACAAAGAGAACTCTGGGCTCAGAGCTAGGGACCTTGTGCCCTTTTAATTCTAGTTACTTCTTTTTGTTTGTTTTTAAAGATTTATTTATTTATTTATTTATTTATGTTCTGCGTGCATGTATGCTGAAGGCCAGAAGAGGGCGCAAGATCTCATTACACATTACTGTGAGCCACCATGTGGTTTCTGGGAATTGAACTCAGGACCTTTAGAAAAACAGCCAGTGCTTTTAACCACTGAGCCATCTCTCCAGTTCCAATTTTAGTTACTTTTCTAAGAGCATTGAGATTAGAGTAGGGAACGCATAAATGAGCTATGGAGTTGCTTCTAGCCTTCACAATGTACACAGATTTATAATGAAGACAATAACCATTTCATAAATTTACTCAATTCCCATTACACAAAGTGAAACCAGTTAAATAAACCATGGAGTCTCTTCACAGTACTATGAAGTAGCTAAAACAGCAGTTCTCAACCTGTGGGTCAGAGTTCCCTTTAGGGGGAGAACGACCCTTCCACAGGGGTCACCTAAGACCAGCAGGAAAACGCAGATATTTACATTATGATCTGTAACTAGAAAAATTATAGTTATGAGTCATCAATACAAATAATTTTATGGTTGGGGGGTCACCACAGTATGAGGAACTGTGTCTAATGGTCCAAGCATTAGGAAGGTTGAGCACCTTTGTTCTAATAGGTACAATGATCCACTATGCCACTTGTTTAAGATGCTTTTCACAAAGATTTGATTTTTTCTCTCTTGCCAGAGAAGCTGTCAGTGAACAAGGATTTTTACACTTGGAAGCATATGGATTTGGTTAGAAGCATGAATCCAGCAAGTCTGCATTCTACTTTCTAACTGGCTGATCTTTAAAGATGACTTAAGCCCTCTCAATTTCAGTTCCTTTGCTCTGAAGATAGGAATAGTAAGAGCGCCCACCTCCCTGGTACCAAGTAGGAAGAAATCCTGCAGTACCTCTCAGTATGCCACTGGTATTTATCTTGATAAGGAAGAACTAAAATGCCAGCTTAAACAAAGCATGGGAATATTAAACTGTTAGACTTAAAGCCATCTTAAACATATCAATTTCATTTAAATCATCTCAATTTTCATAAGGAAATTATGACTCAAATAGGTTGCATAGGGCTCAGGGACCCATAACAACCTCTCTCTCCCTCCACTTCCTTACTCTCTCTGTGTTATTTATATTGATTCTCTTTGTACGTGTTGGTTAATTAGAAAATAAACCTTTCTAAAAAGCAAAAATAAAAAATATTTTGCAAGGGATTTGCAAATTATTTCTAACTATCTCTATTACCTTGAATACTTTATTTTGCTGATTATAAGCTTGTAACTGCCATTTCAGAAAGTCTTTTCAAGATGAACTTGGCGTTTGACCAAACAGTCCAATTGACCCTTGCTGCAGCTCACCCAACCCATCCTGGATGAGCCTTTGCTCCTTCACACACAGCTCTCCCAAACTGCTATGTACTATTCATTGTTTCTCTACTCTTAGCTAGTCTGGAAAAAAAAAAAAAAGACATTTATAAGTTTAGATGAGTCATATGTGTTTCGTTCATTCCAATAACACAAAACATCTTTTCTAGAAATCAAAACAGAATGTGCAACAGTGTCTATCAGATAAGCAAGAAAACCCAAGGAACAGAGAGAGACAGGTACTATGTGGCCTCACACGAGAGGAATCTTAAGTCTGCTGACCTCATGGAGGTTGCAAGTAGAAATAAATAGTGGGAACTAAAGACAAAGAAGGGATATGAATAGACACGGCTCAGTATGGCTCAGTCATACACGATGCAGGAACGCTAGTGTTTAGTGCATAGCGGGATGACCCCGGTGACTATGTGTATATATATCTCAAAGTGACTCCAGGGGTGGTGGTGCATGCCTTTAATTCTAGCACTCCAAAAGCAGAGAGTGGGTGGATCTCCATGAGGCAGACCAGCCTGGCTTACACAGTAAGGTCTTAGCTAGTCAGAGCTACATAGAAAGACACAGTCTCAAAACAAACAAGACCCCCCAAAATAAGCAAACAAAACCCCACTATTTTAATTGAAAAAAAAAAAAAAAGAACTACAAAGATTTCAAAGAATGTTTAGGGCTGGAGAGATGGCTCGGAGGATAAGAGCCCTGGCTGCTCTTCCAGAGGTCCTGAGTTTAATTCCCAGCAACCACATGGTGGCTGACAGCCATCTGTAATGAGATCTGGTGATCTTCTCTGGCCTGCAGGCATTCATGCAGGTAGAATACTATGTATGCAATAAATAAATAAATCTTTAAAAAAAAAAGAAAGAAAAATGTTTAAATTGACAGATATGATTTATCATCTCAATAGGAATACGTGTATCATGTTATACTTAAATAAATTCGATTATTTGTGTCAATAAAAAGTAAAATAAAATAAGCCAGATCTGGTGGCATAGGCTTAGAAGACTAGATTTTAAGTAGACTGAGGCAGGAGGATCACAAGTCAAGGCTAGCCTAAGCCTTGTGCTGAAGTGCTCAGCTGAGTTGAGCAGAGGTTTGTGGCCGAGTTAAGACCAGCTGGATAACTTAGCGAAAGTGTTGAGCACCAAAAAGTAAAAAGAGGGCTGGAGACAGGGCTCAGTGGTAGACAGTGTGCTTAGTATGTGCAAAGCCCTTAGTTAAATCCTTGTTTCCACACAAAATAGTGGAATAAAATGTTATAAACAATAATAATGATAAAAAGAAACTTAATAAACGAGAGGAAAGGGAGCTTGTCTTCCCCGTGGTTTCTGGGTGGCGAGGGACATACCATTCCCCCCCGTAATGTGGTTAGTCATATATTATGATCCCCATTGCAGGTGGAAGCACTGGCGGTCATAGGGCAATCTGCCTGAAGTCATAAAACCAGGAAATAATGGATTTGGAATTTGGACCGAGGCCATTGTGCTTCCAAACTACATCCTCCAACTCACGCTATCTACGACACTTAGCTGATAGAGAACCTCTTCATATAGAAGGTAAAAGATGCTTTATAGTGTTCCTACAGTATACTCCAGTTGTATATTTAGAGACAAGAAATCCTGTGTGAGATTCACTAAAACATGTCCAGCATCTAGTAAACATTACTCCAGCACTCAAGTTGAATTGTCAAGTCTGACCTGACATTGTCTTCTCTTTTAGACGAGACCTCAATAACTCTACCAGGCTCCCCTCAGCTTTCCCTCCCCCCAACCTCTCCCTCCAAGTGCTGGGATTACAGTTAGGCACCACCAACGCCTGCTGCTAATATGGCTTTTGTGTAGTATGAATTCTGATGCTAATACTCTCAGAAATGATAGTGATTCTTCACAGACAGAGCAAGGATTGTCCATGCTTTATTTCCATAAAGACTTGTCTCTCAAGTCAGCATCTTTGTGATGGATCTATTCCTCTTTCCTGGCCTTTCTGGGAGCAGAGATCCTGTTTTCTCTTCGCTGGCTTTTGCTCAAAGTGTTTTTTTCCAGTTCACTTACAGTTGAGAACAGATGTAGATGCTGGCCTGCTCCCAAAATCCTGCAGCTAACTCCTGACTCTACCATTCCCCACAGACTGAGTAGTGCCGAAGTAGAAAATGACTTCAACTCGTGGCTGAATCTGCATTGCTGCCAATCCAGTCTCAGCTAAAAAGAGGCAATCCTATTTACAACACTTTTTTTCCCTCCTTGGTTCATGCTGAGCATGTACAAGGGTACACCACATTTCCGTGATTTAAGGCTCTGGCCAAACACCATCATTTGTCAGTTCCCTGGACTCTACCAGCAGAAGGAACAAGTCTTTGGAAAACCTAAGACAGACAATAGATCAAGATTACCTAGACTTGGCTACCTCGCAAATGACCATGAGCTCAGACAGAAAAGGAAGCAGGTCTTTAAAAAAAGTAACTGCTTCAGGCTGGAGAGATGGTTCTGCCATTAAAAATGTACGCTGTTCTTGCAGAGGACCTGAGTTCTGTTCCCACTACCCCCATCGGGCAGATCACAACTGCCTATAACTCAACTCCAGAGGACCCTGTGCCCTCTGCTGACCTCTTCGGGCATTTCCACTCATGGGTACACACATCCACAAACGTAAATTAAAAAGAAATCCTAGGAAAAAGAAAAAAGTAACTAAGGATGGTTTAAAACATGCATAAAGTTAGAGCCCGGGAGTAGAGGAGCAGTCCAGCATAACTTGGGGGCACTCGTGTGTGCTAATGTGAGCTGTGTCATTTCCGCATCACCGACAAATACAGGAAACTGTCCTGTGTTGATAAAAAAAAAAAAAAAAGCTGATGAGCGGACAGCCGTCACTAACACGATCTTTTATTCCAGTAAAGTTACTACAGAAAACCCCTGCTGCAGCAGGGACATAAAGGGACAGGATGACATCTTCAGTTCTGGGAACAGAACAGGATGCTCACAGTCCTTCATTTGGTAGAGCTGAACATCTCGCTGTGTGCTAAACAGATACATCATGTGCTGTCCTTTGGGCGAATCTGGGGGCTCAAGAGTCTACCTAGGGTCTTCTTTGCTACTGGTTTCAGTAAATTGAGACTCGCCATTCCATTAAGCAGCCATACTGGCCCCATTCACTCCCTAAATATTTAATTGCCAGTCATGAAGCAAACACTGTCTGAGACATGAGACAAAGCAGGACAAGAAAGACCAGGGCCTTGCTCTCAGGAAGCATTGGACCAGTCAGACTCTGTTCTCTCAGGGAAGACTGTAAATACCTTCATCTGCCTAGGAAAGGAGTGATATTTCAAAATGGCCACGTCTTTCTGCTGATATTCATAGCTTTTTCTTCTCCAAGGATTTTTTTCAACCTGTGCAATGTACAGCCCAGCATGGGAAAAAAAAACAAAACAACAACAACAAAAAAAAAAACCCAAACCAACAAATAATAAAAACCTGGAGACTTGAGAAGAGTCATTTATTGCTCTCCTAATGTGTCATCAGAATGATGTTAAGACTGGGGGTGGGGGGGTGGTACTCTCTCCAAGGTACTCAGATCACTGGTCTTTGAGACATATAAGGCTATAACGAAACACTGTTAGTTTTTGTTAATAATATTCGAAGAACTTTTACAAGTTAGCACAAAGGATTAGGCTGAGTAAATTCTCTGAGCAGGTAGTATAAACAGGACAAATGATAATTACTCTCTTAGAAGGGCTACTGGACTGACACACTGTTTTCACAGAGAAGAAAACAGCCTCGCAAGAGGCGGAGTGAACAGCAACAAAGGCAGAATCTGGTCAAGAGAGGGATCTTAGAAGCCAAGCACCATACCAAAATGGTTCTTGTATTGCAGCATCTCAGCACTAAACGCTCGCTTCCTCCACAAAGAGAAGTTGGAGAAAACACAGAGCATAAAGAGGGGTGAAGCTTCAGTTAGGAACAACAGGAAGCCTCAGCAAGATGTCAAGAGGCAGCCTCCTGCCTCAGAAGTGAGGCCCCAGAGCCAGCAAAGGGAAACCTGAACTCAAGCAGTCTCAAATTGGGATTAGATTGAGACTTAAATAATGAAAGTAACCAGAATTCCCCTATTCTGCAGATGTGTGTGTGTGTGTGTGTGTGTGTGTGTGTGTGTGTGTGTGTGTGGGTGGGTGGGTGATGTGGGAATGTCTTTCTGTATGCTGTGCATGTTAATCTTTAAATAAAGGGCTGTTTTGGAAATGGCAAGCAACATAGAAGAAGTAGTTGGGGAATCAGAATAGTTAGGAGAAGCAGGGCGGAGTCAGAACAGATAGAGCCAGCCGCCCAAAGAAGAAACATGTAAGGAACACAGGTGAGCCAAGGGCTACGTGGCAGACAGATTAATGGAAATAGGTTAAGATGAAGGAACTAGCTAGCAATGTGCCTGAGCCGTAGGCCAAACAGCATGGACTTGATATAAGTGTCTGAGTCATTTTGGGGAGGAGCCTAAGCAACGGTGGGTTACTAAGGGGTCTGGGGTGGCAAGTCTGGGGGTCTGAACCTCTGACTCCCAGGAACAGAAACCTCATGGGTGGGGGGGACAAGACAGCAGAATAATTATTAAATGTGAGAATGGGGAGTGGGTATCAGAAAGAACATATGAGCCCCAGGGAAGACAGTGGATTGATTTAGGCACATAACACAGATATCCTACCAGAGAGGCTATGCTCTGGGATTGAAGCACAGGAGTTCTAATCTTGGGGTGGTGGCAAATACCTATAACTCCAGCACCCAAGAGGCTGAAGCTAGTCTGTGCTACACAGTGAGGTCCCATCTCAATACCAGAAATAAAAAAGGAATTTTCCAAGGAGACAAATACAGAAGATAGAGTTTCAACTTCAAGAACAGTATGTGCAAAGGCAATGGATGAAAATCAAGTGCCATAGCTAAACAAGGGTCTAGACATCCCAAAGCAAAGTCAACAAAGTGTTTTGTCCTCTCTCTCTCTCTCTCTCTCTCTCTCTCTCTCTCTCTCTCTCTCTCTCTCTCTCTCTCTCTCTCTCTCTCTCTCTCCCCCCTCTGGTAGGAACTTACTGTGTACTCAGAATGGTCTTGAATTTACTAAGATCAGATTGTTTAGTTCAACCTTATCTTGAAAATCATTTTAAATTTAGAGGAAAAAATGCAAGAAATTATATGGTGGTATATTTGGGAGGGTGAGGCAAAATTAGAAATGTAAAGCCACCTTGGGCTACATAGTAAAAGCCTGTCTTAAAGAAAGCAAACCAAAATAAGCAGAAACAGATTTCACAGATCACTGTTCCAACTGTCAACACTTCCCATTAGCATCCTCTCTCTCTCTTTGTTTCCACACCCTTTATACACAATGTTCTAACATTCAGAGAGTAAATCACGCACAGGCACCGAAGTGATCTCAGTAAGAAAAACAGGCAGTGGTCTAGCTCAGTGGTAGAGCCACGTACTTGTCTAGTGCCCATGCCCGAGATCAATCCACAGGCTTCCAAAAATGGACAAAGACAGCAGGGCTCACGAAGCTAGGAAAACCTTCAGGAATAGATTAGAGTGTCTGTAGCTAGAAAATGACCAATCAAAGGAAGGGAAGGTTCCTTGCTAGAGGAGGGGACAATCGTTAAGGGAGGAAGAATCTTTGCCGGTTGGGTGTGTCTGAGGGGGAACTCTGTTTTTGGAAATGGTATTTGAGTGGTAGAGACCATGGCAAAATAAAAAGCAATGATAAAAACAACAGAATACGAATTTATATATGCATAAATATTGCCTATATATGTATAATTCTATTTATTTCAAATTCTTCAGATAAATTAACTCATTTAATTCCTCAAAGTTAACAACTTTACAGGTGTTTGAAGGGCAAATATGATGGAGTCTGATTCAGAGACTAAGTATATGTCTCCTCTTCTTGGAAGCTCCCAATTAAGAAAAGGACAAGAAAAATGCAGCGACATAGAACTATATTGAAAAATTCGCAATATTTGGGTGTTCATGGTTAAAAGCATCTGCCACTCTTGCGAAGATCTTGATTTTGGTTCCCACTACCTACACAGTGGATCATAGCCACCTCTAACGCAAATTCTAGGAAATAACAGCATCCTTTTCTGACTCCCCCATGCACCAGGCTCATCATGAATGGTCACACACATAAAATAAATAGATGCAAAACATTTGTAAAGGAAATTTGGAATATTTCATCTTCATTTACACCAGGAGATAACTTGCTACTCTTCAGACCTCCAACCTTGGCTAAAACCTGTATTCATCTTACATGGAAATTTGCGTCTGTAAATGCTTTAGGTTATATATTACATTAATATCACTCACATTAACAAAACTAATATAAAGTGTGAAGAGTAGGAGGCTCTTTTGATTACAAATTGCTTTTAAATTAGATGAAGCAAGGTTAGGTACAGAAATGGCAAATCGTTTTAATCCCTATTTAAATGTTTAGAACACTTTAAATATCACTGGAATGAAAATCAGCATTTCCCAAGCGCCCCCTTGTGGCATATGGACTAATAATCCTCAAATTCCTGATACAATAAGTGGAGAACTTTACAAAACGTCAGAAAAGAGAAGCAGAATTTCTTTTTCGGTGCTGGGCATTGAGCCTAGGGTCTTGCACTTCCTAGGCAAATGCCTGAGCATGACAGTGCACACCTGGCTGGAGACGCGTAACCCTGCAAGCCATCCAGAGTGATTTCCATTGAGTAGCTGCTGTGGATGCCTGCAGCTTACAACCTTTTCACTGCACAGAAAATGCTAACAAACAAACCTTTCAGAGACACAGGAATCAGATCATTTTTCATATTCTATGTCAGAGATGGGAAACAGATCGTCCAAGGTCACCAAGAGAATGTAAATTTCAAAATGAAGAGGAGAGCCCAGTGCCTCCTTGACCCTAACTGCAGCATGATTAATTGGAAGAACACTGTCTAATTAATCCCTCCCAGCATGCTGGTCTGGGAACTGAGCTCTGTAATGTTCCCTGCACTGCCATCATCTCCGAATGAGGACAACACACGTAAAGATGCCAAGAGAGAGTCTTTGAAGATACACTCTTCCCTTTGCAGTACACGGCGTACACCAAAGACTGCCTTTAAGAAGTGAGGTAAACAGGAGAAAACAGTCCTCATGGCATGTCGAGCTTCCTCCCAAGAATGAGTCTGTAACCGACTCTGGAAAACACTGGGCAGGAGCCCCGCCCCTCAAACACCACAGCACTGCCTGTCATTCTACATTAAAGTTTTATGCTTTGGGTCTTGTTACTCAAAAGTGCAGCGAAAGCCAGCAGAGTGCTAAGTGGCCAGAGTCACAGCTCCATCAGGAGTTGACTCAGAAGAATCATTTGATTTTAGTTTTGAGCCAGGCCGGGCAACTAGGCTATTTTTCTTAAAAATAAAAATGAGCAAAGAAAAACAATAGGAAACAAAGAGAAAGGCAGTGGCTAGAGGATGCTCAGTCAGTAAAGCAATTGTTCTTCAGGCGTGAGGACCTGAGTTTGGATTCCCCACATCCATGTAAAAACACTCATGGCGGCATGCACCTGTAATTTTACCTTAGCATTGGGAAGATAGAAAGAATGCCAAAGGCTCTAATTATCTAGTTTTGTTGGATCACTGAGGTACAGTTTCAGTGATGTACTGCTATAAGACTATGCTCTTGTACACTGTCAATATTGGCCACTAAATACTGGTTGAATAAAATGCTGATTGGTTAAGTAGCTAGACAGGAAGTAGAGGTGGGGCAAGCAGATTAGAATTCTGGGAAGCCAAAGAGCAGAGTAGAGCTGCCAGAAGACACAGAGGAGGCAAGTTGAGAAAGCTGCAGAGAGAAAAGGTACCGAGCCACATGGCTAAACATAAATAGAATCACAGGTTAGTTTAAGAGCAAGAGTTAGCAAGTAATAAGCCTGAGCCATAGGCCAAACAGTTTGTACTTAATATAAGCCTCTGTAAGTTTATTTGGGACTGATCAGCTGCATGACTGGCCCAAGTAGGTCACAGAAACTTCTGACTACAACATACACAGTCTTTTTAGGTGGGAGATTGCTTTGAGTATCAGGAGAAACTTTGGACTCTTGAGCAGTGTTAGAACTATTAAAGACTGTGGTGACCTTTTGAAGCTAGATTTAAAATTATGCATCAATAGATGGCTATAGGAGCCAGTGTTGTGGTCCATATGTGCAATGTTCTCCACAGGCTCACATGTTTAAAAATTTTGTGTCCAACTGTGCTGTTTTGGAAGGCTGTGGAATGTTTAGGGGGTAGAACCTTGCTGGAGGAAGTTGTACACAGGAGCTCGATTTTATAGACTGCCCCATTTCTCAATCCTTCTCTGCTTACTGAGTGTGGATGCCGTGTGACCACCCAGACGCGACTCACAATATCATATCTTCCTTGCCTCCTACCATGTCTTTCCTGCTTTGATGGACTATATTCCTTTGGGTCTGGAAGCCAAAAGTAAATTCTCTCTCCTTTAAATCTCTTTTGTTAGGGTACTAAATCACAGAAACAAGACAGTAGTAGCTATGACATATTCTAAGTGAGGACCTTCTGTTGTCCTGCCCTTCAGGTGATATTTAATGAATCTCACAGCAGGAAATAAATGAAGATCAAGGTTGTCTTTTGGGGATTAGTCTTTTTTTTTAGTGCATCCTGACCTGACCTGAGTCAGTAAGGAGGCCACACTTCTTGTGCCTGCTCAAAGCCCAACCAGAGAGGTAATCATGTGCCACTATCCAGAGGAGTGATTACATGTATTCTGTGCCCAGTTCATGATCCACCAGGGGCCGCGCCCTTACTTTCAAGGGGGGCTAACTCCTGTTTCACCCCCATAATTAAATTTCTCTCAGATGGTTTTTGGGTCCTTTGCCTCTGATCTCTCTCTCTTTCTCGCTCTCTTTCTCTCTCTCTCTCTCTCTCTCTCTCTCTCTCTCTCTCTCTCTCTCTCACACACACACACACACACACACACATACACACTAATTTTCTTTATGAAGCTGTTCTGAGCTGCTGTAGCATTCAGAGCTGACCTTGGGGGTTGGGAAGGCAGAGGCAGTTTTCTAGTCAGATCAGCATCATGGACATCCCGAGAGCTGGTTAAAAATGCAAAAACTCAGTGCCCCACCCTGGCCCTTCAAAACCAGAACTGCCATTTCACAAGACCCCAGGGGGGTTCATATTTACTTTAGTGTTTGAGAAACACTGCCCTAAAAGACAGTTTCTGAATGCTATGACTGGGAAAGCAACCAAAGGTCAGCAAGGCCAATTCAGAAACCTAGGAAGCATTCCTATGATTCCAAGCAGAAAACTGTGCAATATATAAATGTTTTATCTTTGAAGTAACTCAAGAGTTCAGTTTCATTCTGTCTTCCAATCACATGCTTCCTTTTTACCCATGGTGGCACATTTGTTTCCAAATGCAGAGAGTACTGTCTAGCAGAGTTCAAGTATCAGCATTTGAAGTTATGTCAGAAACCAGCAACTCCCAGCATGTAATGAGATCCTGGGACCTCAGCAAATACTAGGGTTTCCTTGATTAGTCACTTTATCAATGTGTGGAGTCAGTGCTGTCCATCTTATGAATCTTATGTATTTCTCAAGGATGTTAAAGATTCAAGAATTCCCAGTCTCAGGCTAGGGGGATGATGACTCAATGGGTAAAATGCTTGCTGTGCAAATGTGAGGAACGAAGTGAGCCTCCTGCAGCAAATCCACAGCAAATAAAAGGTGTTATCACTTCCTCAGAGCTTTCCCAATCAGTCCCCTATTACTACTCAGGTTCTGAATAATATGTGGCTGAGTCCAAGTCTTTTTTGGTGCCTCTGCTTCTGATGTCCTTGAATTCATCTTTGAGTCTGGAATTGAATGGATTCTTTCCTCTTTTAACGTGTATTTGTAGGTGTAGGTGTGTGCGCATGTGTGTGTGTGTGTGTGTGTGTGTGTATGTGTATGTGTGTGTGTTTGTGTGTGCTTGTGTGCATGTGCGTGTGCATGTGTGTGTATGTATGTATGTATGTGTGTGTATGTGTGTTACAATGTAGTTTCTTGGCCCCGGGCAGCCAGAGGCCCAGACCCACAGACCTTTAGCCCCAGACCCTGTAGCTACCTGCCACTGCGGCTCAGAGCCCCAGAAATGACTCAGACGCCTATATTAACGTCATGCTGTTTGGCCTATGGCTCAGGCACATTGCTAGCTAGCTCTTACATCTTAAATCAACCCATTTCCATTAATCTGTCTGCCACGTGGCCCGTGGCTCACCTGTGTTCCTTACATGCTTCTTCTTGGGCAGCTAGCTCAGTCTGTCTGACTCTGCCCTGGTTCTCCTATCTATGCTGTGATTTCCCCTCCTACGTTTTCTATGGTGCCTGTCATGGGCCAAAACAGCTCCTTTATTTAAAGATTGATATTCACAGCATACAGAAAGGCATTCCCACATCATATGTGTGTATGTGTGTATGTGTATATGTGTGTGTATGTGTGTGTGTGCAAGTGTATATGTGTGTATGTGTATATGTGTGTATGTGTGTGTGTGCAAGTGTATATGTGTGTATGTGTGTGCATGTGTATATGTGTGTATGCATGTGTGTATGTGTATATGTGTGTATGTGTATGTGCATGTGTGTATATGTGTGTATGTGTATGTGCGTGTGTATGTATGTATGTATGTGTATGCATGTACATGTATATGTGTGTGTATGTATGTGTGCCTATGTGTGTGCATGTATGTATGCGTGTGTATGTGCCTGTGTGTGTATATGTGCATGTGTGTATGCATGTGTATGTGTGTATATGTGTGTGCATGTATGTGTATATGTGCGTTTGTATGTGTGTGTATGTGTGCATATGTGTGTGCATTGTGTATGTGTATATGTGTGTGTGTGTGTGTGTATGCTAAAGTCGGAAGATAACTTGTAGACTATTGCCAAACTAGTCAACATAGTGAGTTCCAGGACTACACAGAAAGACTCTATCTAAAACAAGCAAACTATAACAAAAACCAAATTAAAAAAAGAACATATACAGTGAAGAAAATGATAGGCAGAACTAGGTGATGGACAGGTGAACATTTACTGTGTTATATTTTGTATAACTAACCTGTATTTTATAACCTGTATATTTAGGGATGATATTAATAATTTTTCACCTATAAATTGTTTAATAGACTATTATTAAGAGCTTATTTTCCATTTATTATAAATTATCACTGCCATAAACCACCATTTCTGTTTGTGGGTTCAAGATGCCAGTGGACCTATGGTGGTTTCAAGGCCACCACCTATGTCCCAATTCTGAGAATACATTCTGCCCCTATTCTAGATCTAGTATTACACATTCAGTTAGAACAGAACATGACAAAAATCCTGGCTTTGATACTTACCAGTTATTCAATCTTATGAGTGTTGGCCTCCAGTTTTCTAACCCACAAAATGGGATTAACAACTTCAACTTTACAGGGTTTCTGTAATTACCAGATGAGATAAGTGTGCACAAAGTGCATTGGAGACTCTGCTATCAATGTGTTAGATCCCTTCCATCATGAAATAAACAGGTAAGAGGGACCACTCAGGGAGCACTCAAGTTAGTATGCAACTATGGCTGCCATTAACGAATAAATGTAAGCTGCACACTATTTCAGTTAACTGACTGCAAATGTTCACTGAGTGTCTACTGTCTGTCTAATGTTTTGCTAACAGATGATAGATAATAGCTTCAACCTCCCAGATGAAACCTCAGAGCCAGATCCCTGGGGAGATTTCTGCACCACACCATGTACCACACAAGAGTAAAGTTACAGAAACAAGGCAGATGGCTGAGTGGATAGGAGTGCTTGGTGCACATACATTTAAGAGCAGAGTTTGCACCGCTAATACCCACATAAGATAAGCCAGGCATGGCCATATACGTAAATGCTGTAAGTTTGGAGGGGTTGAGACAAGAGGTTCTGGGATTGACTGGCTAGCTATCTCAGCTGAAAGACAAGCTCCAGATTCAGTAACAGACAGGTCTTGAAGGAATAAGGTGGAAAGTACGAGTTCAGGAAACTTCTGGATTCTGCAAGCACATGCCAAGGCAAGAGAACCTGTACACACAGTCATACACATGCATATGCCACACACATACACACATGCATCATACATACATCAAAATTTTTAAATAAAGAAAATTAATGGAGTTACAGATACGTGACTCTGTACTGTAAAATGTTTAATAAATAATGACAATGTGACTCTTTCTGCCAGCTTGGTACTTAAGACCATTCATCTTCCGCTGAGTCATTACTAAGCTGGAGAATATGATTTCCTGAAGCTACCTGGAAGGCTGGCTATGTCATCTCTATGCGTAATGGATTGCAAATATATCTCCCCCCACCAAGGGCCAGGAGGGAGAGGATTGAACTCCTGGGAAGTGAGATGGTGTTTTGTTCTAGTTTACAAAAAATATCATTAGATTCCATTCCCAGAAACTGTTCTCTGAATGACTCAAGACAGAGCTAAGGAAAGAGAATGCATATTTCTAATTGATTGTTTCTTTGAGCCAAATCCCAAGGTGCTTGATAAATTTTTAAATTTTCAATGAGCTAGTTGCCTTCAGAATAACTCCAAAAATGATGTTCTAATTTAAGATGTTACAATCATGGCAGCCACAAATCATTGCACACCACATTGCTGCTTTGACTAATTGTGGGCTACATGAAAGGTCTTCCATATCTTTCCTCTCTGCTTTCTCCTTCAATATTGTATATGCGTTTTCAAAATTAGAGATGGGATTTTAATCTTTCCTCCCATTTTTATGCTTAGATAGAATTTCGAAGGTGAAGACTGGAGCTAAGCTGTTGCCTGCCTTCCCCAAGATAATAGAGTTTTAGCTTAGTAGTTTTGTAATGGCAAATATCCATTAAAATCAACTGGATATTTGTAAAACACAGGTCACTGGTCTTCAGCCCCGGAGTTTCTGATGTAGCATGTGTGGGGTCTAGAATTTATATTTAGAAAAAGTTTACAGATGTTATTGATGCTTTTGGATTCAGAAATCATAATGTAAGAACCAAATATCTTAGTTCATCATAGGGCAAGATGCAGAAGACTATCTTTAAGTAGCTTAGTAGGTTTTCCAGAGGGCGGCTCTCTGGGGAAGGGCTTCTTAAGCCTGTGGCCCTTTTCTTTTTTATTGTGTACAGGTATATTTTGTATGTTGAGTGTACTCTATCCCCCATTATACCTTTTGTTCCTCTAGATAGTTTTACTTATATTTTCCTGTCATATATATATATTTTACATGGCTATATAAAACCTGGGCACCATAAATTAGAGATTACATGATATTGCCTTTCTGAGTGTGCTGACTAGTTTTGCCTGACAATATGACACAGGGCAGAGTTATTTTGGAAGAGGGAAAACTCAATTGAAAAAAAATGTTACAATAAGGTTTCCTGGTTCTGGGGCGGCCAGTGGTCCAGACCCACAGACCTGCAGCCCCAGACTTCTTAGCCGCCCGCGCTGATCAGGCCTCCAGAAATGACTCAAACACTTCTATTAGCTTCATGCTGTTTGGCCTATGGCTCAGGCATATTGCTGTCTAGTTCTCTATCTTAACTCATTCCCATTAATCTGTCCTGTCACGTGGCCCGTGGCTCACCTGTGTTCCTTACATGTTTCTTCTTGGGAAGCTGGTTCAATCTGTTCTGACTTCGCACTCCTTCTCCTACCTATTCTGATTCCCTACCTACTTCTTCTATGGTGCCTGTCATGGGCCAAAATAGCTTCTTTATTTCAATATTGATATTCACAGCATACAGAAAGACATACCCACATCACCTTCCCATTTTTGTCTAATCAAAAAGGAAGGTTTCAATTTTTACAAAGCAAAATTACATATAACAAAACATCTATAAAGCAAGAATTACAGTTATAATATCTAATCTATTTGTATTTAGCAAAATTAAATACTCTATCATCTACCTTATCTTTATGAATCTAAAGTTTCATATCCAGCATACCTTTCAAATAACTAAGAAAAACTATACCTATAACTATTTAATCTTCAACTACATCAAAGACCACAGAAGGATATATTTTCCCATATAAACAGGAGGTGCAACTAACTTCCAAAATCTAGAAACGACAGAGATGACACCTGTCTGCCTGATAGTCACCCAAAGTTCCTTTACAAAGTTGGGGCATCTATCTTCAGCCTATTGGCCCAGAGTCTCTTTCATTTCAGTGAAGAAGGAAAATCTGCTCTGCCCATTTGATTTAGTTAATCAGTTGCTTCTCCTTGAGTCCTGAAGAAAATATGACAGTTTTCTCTGCAAAGCAGGAACCTGAAGGACCATCTTGGCTTGTTCTGCCAAAGTTCAGAGATCACTTTCCTATGGAACCTGCATGTCCACTTTAAACAGCATACTGTAAAGCAGTCAATACAAGAACAGGTTCTTGCCATAAAGAAAGTAGACTCCATATGGAGTTTCTTCAATGCTCATTTTTCTCTTCAAGTAGATTGGTGCTGCCAGGAGCAGATCTGTCTCACTGTCCAGAAAAGTCTGTTATTAAAATAATTTTAAATGCCATATTCTGTAGGTCTTAGAAGTGTTTGAAGATTACCTAATTGAAATATATCTTTGTATATCTAAAAATCCTAACTAACATAAGTTTGGTTATCATAGGTGACTATTAACCTGCATTTCTTAATTATACATTATAATTTCAAATCAGTTACATAAACATCATACCTTAAACAAGAGTATAAAAATACATACAGCATAACAAAATTGACCTCAAGTTTGTATCAATAAACAAAAATCCATACCAATGCAAAACATTTTCAGATTAACAGCTGATCAAAGTAAATTCAATAATCTAACTTTTGAAAAATCACTCATATACCATACCCACTTTTTCTTCTTAGAAAAAAATTAATTATGAACAAACATTTATAAACAATATAGTTTTCCATGAATACTTCCTGCTGATTAAGGAACGCTGGCAATCTTACCAATTCTTGAGACTGGATCATCTTAGTCTGCAGCCCTGAAGCTGATATGACCATCTCTTCTCATCAGAGAATTTTCAGGTGGTCTTGGTTGATGAAACCATATTTGCCTGGAAGCAATCCACAGGTTCTCATCTTCTGTGTAAACATAAGCAGAACTCTTCCAAAGCAATAAATCCTTAGACACAAATTTCAAAATCAAGATGCCTTTAAAATATATATTCTTGGTTAACTTATCAGCCTTTGCAATCCATTGTCTTTCTGCAGTTAGCTTATTAACAATTAAAAATTTAAAAGAAAACACAATAATAACCATAATACAGATTCTGTGTCTATTTTCCATCTTTACATGGCTTACTATATTTTTATTACTCTATTTCTTTTTACAAACTTTCTCTACCTTCTCTCTTTTGTCTCTGAAGCCTATGTACCTTTTATACACATTGTAACCCCATTTACAGATTTTTTCCCATCTAAATCTATTTTATTGTTAATCTTTAATCATTTTCCAACCAGAAGAGATTTTTAAATATTCTCACTCTCTTAAAGAGTCACATAGTTTTTGCAGAAAAAGCTGAATCAGTAAGTTCTCTTAAAGGGGCCGTGTCTCTATTCGCCGCCAGCAAACAGAGCAGACCCAAGAAATGCTGCTATTAAGAAACCATTTGACTCTATTTCCTTTTTATTCAAAGTAAACAGAAACCTCAAATCAATCACATGCTACCGAGTCTTCTGTAAGACTTCAGGAACCGGCCTGGTTGCAGCTTATACTGCCTGCCACCAGTCATCTCTGTCATTTCTAGATTTTGGAAGTTGCTTGCACTTCCAGTTTACTTGGGTAAATATTATATCCTTCTGTGGTCTTTGATGTACTTGAAGATTAGTCATAGGTATAGTTTTTCTTAGCTATTTAAAAAGGTATATTGGATATGAAACTTTATATTCACAAAGATAAGGTAGATGATAGAGTAGTTTCCTTAATTTTGCTAAACACAAATAGACTAGATTTTAACTGTAAGTCTTGCTTAATGGCTATTTTGTTATATGTAATTTTGCTATGTTAAAATTCAAACCCTCTTTTTTGATTAGACAGAAAGGAGAAGGTGATGTGGGAATGTCTTTCTGTATGCTGTGAATAGCAATCGTTAAAGGAGCTGTTTTGGCCCATGACAGGCACCATAGAAAAAATAGAAGGGGAAATCACAGCATAGGTAGAAGTAGGGTGGAGTCAGAGACAGACTGAGCCAGCTGCCCAAGAAGAAACATGTAAGGAACACAGGTGAGCCACGGGCTACGGGGCAGACAGATTAATAAGAATGGGTTGAATTAAAATATAAGAGCTAGCTAGCAATGTGCCCGAGCCAAAGGCCAAACAGCATGAACTTAATATAAGCGTCTGTGTCATTTTGGGGGCCTGAGCAGTAGCGGGCTGCTAAGGGTTTTAAGTCTGGACCTCTGGCAGCCAGACAAGCCCTAAAACCATACTGTAACAAAAAAAAGTACCCCCATCAGATTGGCCAGTGAGCAAGCCTGTAGTGAATTTTCTTGACTGTGTGAAAGAACCCAGATCTCTGTGGGTGGGGCCACCCCTGGACTGGTGGTCCTGGGTGCTGTAAGAAAGCAGGCTACGCAAGGCAAGTCAGTAGACAGAATTCCTCCATGGCCTCTGCTTCTATTTCTGCCTTCAGATTTTTGCTCTGAGTTCCTACCTTCAATGCCATCGGTGATGGAGTGTGACCTGAGAGATGTAAAGTGAAGCAAACCCTCTCCTCCCGAGTTGTTTTTGATCATAGTATTTTAGCACAGCAATAGAAATACACCGAGGCAGTCTTAATTGTCATAATATAATTGTCTTCAGTTATAACCACTTTTCTATGTACAATATAACTTCATTTCTATTTATTTCTGAAAAACTTCTATTGTTCATTGACTGGTAAGTTTTTGTTAATTTTATACAAATTAGAATCACCAGAGAAGGGAGCCTCAACTAAAGAATTATCCTGATTGCTAACTTTTATAAGTCCACTGAGGGCAGTGCCATCTTTAGGCTGCCTAGGGCCTAAAGCAAGACAGCAAGAAAGAATAATCAAGTAAGCAGCATTGCTCCTTGACTGCTGCTTCAGTTACTGCCTCCATATATGCTGCTCTTTATCTATTCAGTCCTCTGTTGTTGGACACCTGGGTTGGTTCCATAACTTAGCATCTATGACAGAGTTGCAATAAACATTGGTGTGCAATATCTCTGTGATATGTTGTCTTGGAGTCCTTTGGGTAAATATCCACAAGTGGTATGGTTGGGTCATATGGTTTATCTCTTTTGGGGGGTTGTTGTTGTTCTTTTGTTTGTTTGTTTGTTTGAGAAATCTCCATGCAAGCTTCTATAGGGGGTAAACTAATTTGCTTTCCTGCCAGGGTATATAAGGGTTCTTTTTTCCCTGGCCACATATGATTTCTATGCTTCAATCCATTTATATGATGTATTACATTTGCAGATTTGCAGATATTGAACTATCCTTGAATCTCTGGAATGAAACCAACTTGATCATAGTGATGATCTTTTAAATGTGTTCTTGAATTTGGCTTTTAAATATTTTGCTAAGAATTTTGTCTGCATGTTTATTGGAGAGTTTGACTTATCTTTGTATGTGTGTGTTTATCAAGCTTTGGTACCAGAATGATCTCAGCTACATAAGAAGTGTTTGGTAGCATTTTCTCCTTTGCTGTTTCATGTAATATTTGAATATTTGGTGTTAGTTCTCCTTTCTTATAGAATTTAGCAGTAAATATATATTGACTTGGATAATTTGTCTTTGAGAAATTTTAAAAATTATTGCTTCAATCTGAACGTTTGTTGTATAGATGTGTTTAAATTATGTCATCTTTATTTAAATTTTGGAGGGTGGTGGTTTCAGACAGCATTCCTTGGTCATCCTGAAACTCATTCTGTAGACCAGGCTGGCCTCAAACTCACAGAAATCTGCCTGCTTCTGCCGCCCAAATGCGTTAAAGACATGCACTACTACCACCTAGCTTGATTTAATTTTTATAAGTCATATGAATTAGATAAGAATTCACTTATTTTGTTAGATTTTTCTTCCTAAATGTGGTGGAATGTATGATCTTAAAGTTTTCTCTAATAGTTTTCTTAATTTTATTGGTATCTGTTGTAATGGCTCCTTTTTCATATCTAATTTTATTAATTTAGGCCTTCTCACTCTTTTGATCAGTTTGGCAAAGGGTTTGCCAATATTGTTTAATTTTTTTTCATTTATATTTTATCAGTTTATTCCCTATTTTTAATTGTTTCTTTCAACCTACCAATTTGGGACTTGGCATGTTCTTGCACTTCCAAGGTCCCGAAGTGCATCATTAAATTATTTATTTTAGATTGCACTAATTTCTAAATGTGGGCACTTCTAGCTATAACTTTCATTTTAGGGTTGTTTTCATTGTATTACATAGATTTAGTGTTGTGTTTTATTTTCATCCCAATCTAGGTATTTTTAATTTTCTTCATTTCTTCAATGACACATTTGTCATCCCATAGTGTCCTGTTCAACCTCCATGAATTTGTGTATGTTCTATATCATTCCCTGCTGTCAATTTGTAGTTCTACTCCATCATGACAAAATAGAACACAATGAGTTATTTAAGTTATCCTATGTTTACTAAGGCTTGACTCAGGTCCTGATATATTGTCTATTTTAAAGAAAGTTCCATGGGCTGCTGAGACTCTCATGAGTTCATGTTAAGTTCATTGATGTTGTTTGAATAAGAATGGTCCCCATAGATTCATATATCTAAAAGGCCCCCATAGGTCACCAAGGAATGTCACTGTTTAAAAGATTAGGAGTTGTGGCCTTGTTGGAGGAAGTGTTTCCCTGGGTGTGGGCTTTGAGATATCAAAAGGACCATGCCAGGTCCAGGCTGACTCTCTTTCTCTCTCAGCCTGCTTCCTGTAGATCAGGATGTAGTTCTTAGCTACTGCTCCATTGCCAAGGTGCTGCCATGGCACTAGCCATGATGATAACAGACTAAGCCTCTGAAATTGTGAGCAAGCCCCAATTAAATGGTTTTTTTGTTGTTGTTGTTTGGTTTGTTTGTTTTTTTTAAATAAGCATGACCTTGGGTCACCTGTCTTTTCATAGCAAAGAACTGTGCCTAACACAATTAATCTATGACATCATTTAATTTAGATGTTTACTTTTTCCTGAAATGACCTATTAATCGGTGATAGTAAGGCACTGAAGTCTCCACTACTACGTTTCTGTGGTTAATCAGTAACTTGATATCTTGCAGCATTTGTGTCGTGAAGTTAGGTATACCTGTGTTCAGCACACATATGTTTAGAGTCATGAAGTCCTCTTGGTGAATGTTTCCTATATCAGTATAAAGTGACCATCTTTTCCTCTTTTAACTAGCTTTCGTTTGAAGTTTCTATTGTCAGATATTATAACAAAGATATCTCTTATTTCCTAGTTCAACTTGCTTGGGATTTTTTCCATCCTTTTACCCTAAAGTAGTGTTTGTATTTTGTGATGGGGTTTGTTTCTTGGTGGCAGGATGAGGAGGAGGAGGAGGAAGAGGAGGAGGAGACTCCCTTTTAACCTGTTCTACTAGTCTTGTGCTGCAGAAAAATTGTTCATATGACCATTCCACTGTGCCAATAAAGCCACCTTGAAACAAAGGACAGACCGGGATCAGCCATAGAGTTTCTGGATGACTGAGGAGGTCTGTTAGAGAGGGTCAGAAAGAGAGAAAAGGGATTAGGGGTAGGGAGATTTCCACGGCTGGTAGGTCAGGAAAACATGAAGAGGCAGCCAATCAACTTTCTGCTGTTCCTTGGATTTATCAGATCTTTATCTCAACTTATGACTCCTGAGGTTTATTATTATTATTATGATTATTATGATTATGGAACAATTTGGATAATCATTTCAACTGGTATCCAACTCAGATCATACCTCAGATGGGAAACCCAGCCCCACAGCTGCAGAGGTGGTATCTTCAGCCTGGCCACCAGCCTTGGGGAGCAAGATATCCAGCAGAGTATACTCCTGGTCAGTCATTCAAACACTGCTGGGCAGATGGTTACAATCAGGGTAGTCCTATTCCATGCTGCATCCCAGCTGTACAGACTTCTATCAGTTTCTTTATGTTAGGTCTTCAGACAGCTCACCTCCTCCCTGCAGGATGCATAAGCAGCCACAATGGCCCCTAGCCCAAGTGAGCAATTAGCATGGCTTGGGGCACCCCATCACACCTATCCTTTGTGCCAATACAGCCGAACTTTGTCACTGTAGCAGATTACCCTCACACAGGTCTGCCTGTGCTGTCAGCATCACCAAATCTGGTAAGATACTTGGAAATTTTAAAGAGGGTATTAGATTTTTTTAAATGGTGGGAATTTTTTCCACTTTAAGAATCAGAAATATTACAACGTAGAGTGATTCAGCTAATGGGCTCTTTACAGGCTAAAATTCCCTTGCCTTTCTATAACCTAAAGCATGGTATTGTATAGTGATTGATTTAAAGACTGTTTTTTTTTTTTACTATCCCTTTCAAAGAACATGATAGAAAACATTTTGCTTTCACAATGCCTAATTATAATAATTTCCAGCTTGTTAAAGACATCAGTGGAAAGTTCTTTCCTGAAGTATGCTAAATAGCCCTATTTATTGTCAATGTTTTGTGCAACAGCCATTGGAAATAATTTTAAACAGTTTCCTCAATCTACAATTTACCATTATATGGATGATATCTTACTAGATGATTCAGATGCAGATATCTTAGAAAAATGTTTGAAGAAGTAAAGAAAATTTTGCTTTGTTAGAGATTACAAATTGTCCCTGAAAATATATAAAGAAGAGATTATATTAATTACCTAGGATAGAACATAGGTTTAAAACAAAAACAAAATCATAGAAAGTATAAATCAGGAGAGATAAATTACAGTTTCTTAATGATTTTCAAAATATAGAAAGATCTAATCATTCTTTAAAAGATACGCTTAATAAACAGAAATGAGTAATAAAGACCACAGAAATAGATTATCCAATGCTTTGTAAATTTTAAATTTTAAATTCCAATGAAAAAGAAACAAAGAAACAACAGCTGTGGAGAGATATTAGATAGAAAAATAAAACCTTTGAATTATATTAGCCTGTATACTTTAAAGATGTGTTGACCTCAGAATGGAAACCAGGATATGTGCTATATTGGAAAAGAAGTTTTGCTTTCATTTCTACAAAGAAGAAAAGCTATGGATACCATCAACATTGATAAACATTATATTTGAACAGGAGAGACATCTTGATTAGGAGAGGCAATAGTTTATCAGATTGTGTGACCATTCAACCTGCAAAGAAGAAAAACTCTCCAAAGTTAAGGTTAAGGCAGGGTTTTATTTTTGTCTTTACAGGAGAATAAAAGCATCCAACTAAGGAATCTGAAGACCACTGGACAAATGAGATATCTGAAGAAGGATAAATAATCCAGAGAAAATGTCTTAAAAAAAAAAAAAAAGTAAATTGGCACACTTCCGATAAGATAAAATCTCACAAATGTCCCCAAATGTTTATTTATAAATGTTCCCTACAGACATATAGGGCAAAAAGTATTTTATTCTCATAATTCAATTAAAAATTAAAGCTGTTTTTCAATTGGAGTGTGGCTCTCTTCTTCTCTAAACCCAACCATTCTTGTTAAAGGAAAATTGAAAATGCCTCTCATGTCAGAAGAGCCACCTGGTACGGGGCAGAAGAAAAACCAGTATTATGGAGTATGAGAAAACTACTACCACTGATCCCATAATTATTTTGACTCTTTAAAACTTTTCTTAGGGTATAAATATTATCTGAAAAATTATAAAATTAATCTCAATTTCTGACTCCTGTGTTTTTATTATATTGGAACAGTTTAGATAATTGTTTCAGTCTTGGGTCTTTCAGTTGATGAATTAGAAACCATTTATATTCAGAGTTATTCTTCCTAGTGACCCAATTGGTGTGTTTACCCTTCTCTTTGGTCCAAATAATTTCTCTAAGTATTTTCTGTAGAGTTGGTTAGTGGTATTGAATTCTTTTTACCATGTTTTTAATTATGCAAGATTTTTATGCCTCTGGCAATTGTGAAAAAATGGTTTTCTGGGTATAGGAAGCTGGTTTGGCAGTTGTTCTACTTGGAATATATCATTTTAAGTCATCATGGATTTTAAAGTTTCTTTATTTTATTTTGGGGGTGGTGTTTTGAGACACAGTTTTTCTGTGTAACCCTGGCTATCCTGAAACTCAGGCTAGTCTTGAACTCAGAGATCCTCCTGCCTCTGCCTCCTGAGTGCTGGGAATGAAGATATGCATCATGCCACTCCCTGCACCCAATGATTTTAAAGTTTCTATTGAGAAATCTGCTGTTACCCTAGTGGACTTACCTTTATTTGTTTATTTTTTAACTAATTAATTATTAATTAACTTATTGAGGTAAAGTTTCTCTGTGTACCCTTGGCTCTCCGGGAACTCATTTTGTAGACCAGGCTTGGCCTGGAACTCCCATATCTGCCTCCTAAGTGCTGTGATTATTGAGAAGCCTATCTTTGTACATGATGTCATATAGCCAAGTTCATTCACTTCAGCCTTCATCATTATGTCTCAGGGATGGACTGGTACTGCATGTTCTAGGGATTGGGGAGGGGAAAAGAGTGCTTAATTTTTTGAGACAGAGTATTTCATTGTACCAAGCCCCCCCAGGAATCCTCTTCACCTCCCCAGTTCTGGGTACACACATATGTTGCCCTGCCTGGAATTCTAACATGGATTTGGGTGGTCAGAACTTAAGTCCCCATGACTGTCAGCAAGCACTCCACCAATTGAACCATCTCTTTGGCCCTGGATTAATTTTTTTTAAAAAAAAAAAAAATTTTAAAGTCAATCTTAGTCTTTCAGTGTAATATGTTCAATATTGAAGAGGAATTAGACTGTTGTAAGCATTGAGATGCTGCTTTTCACTGCTATAGTGGTGGTTGGGGAACAAGGCTCAATCCCCAGTACTCTCTTGAAATTAAAGTACCATCTGCAAACATGACTATTACTGGGCAGCGCCCCCCCCCCCCATGAAAGTACAATAATAGTCAAACAAAACACTAATCACCCCAAAGCACCATTATTTTAGGAAATAAATTATTTTAGGAAATATGCTGATATTAGTGTGCATTAAATTAAAATATAAATAACTGTGCTTATGAGTAGAAAAGAAGAGAAAAATAAAACAAAACACTAACAAAAAACTTAAAAAAATTCTTTGGGACTCAGAGTAAGACTAGTTATTATCATGGAATTGATGGACAAAAACTTGAAAGAAGAAAGAGGAACATGTATTTAGAAGAGGGAGCACTAGTGTGAAAAGAAGACGTGGGTAGGCAGTTTGGGTAGAAAGTTGACAGGAAAGGAAGACAAGTAATATAAAAATAATATAAAAATACTATCAAACGGCAAAAGTCATTCCCAGCTTTAGGAGGCTAGAACATAACATAAAGGCTCATAACCTGGTTAGCCTGGGGATTTTGGGGAATGGAAAATGAAAGGGAAAAGTGTGTGTGTGTGTGTGTGTGTGTGTGTGTGTGTGTGTGTGTGTGTGTGTGTGTGTGTGTGTGTGTGTAGGGGGGGTAGAATGGAACAGCAGAGCTGGCATCTTAAATTGGCGTTGGGTTATTAAACAATAGAAGAATAAATCTGAGGGAGAGAAAGCTAGATGGAGTAGCTTGTACCAAAGTAATTTGGCCTTTGCCAACACAAAAACATAGCTCTCATCTCAAAGGGAATGAGTAGTAGTTTATTCTGGAGCCAATTTTTAGTGATCATGTCCCAGGAACACAAATTTAGGTCTCCCCCAAATTTCATGTTCCAATATGGAAACAGTTCATGAGGTTTTTATGGCCACAAAATAAAAGAAGTTATAAATCAAGAAAGTTTTCAAGTGCATTGGTAGAAACATTAAGGAGGTAGTTAAAACCCAGTGGAGAAATCTCAGCTACAGGCCTCAGATGTTATCTTAGCCCTTTCATTTGTAGAGAATAGGGGCTTGTTAATACATTCCAAAGGGTTTATCTGCTTATCAGGGTTTTATGTCCAATACAGAGGTGGGCAAGGAATAGCTCTTAGACCAAGGAAAATTGGAATGAGCCCCTAGCCTGGCAACATTCCAAACTCTGTCCTTGAGGTTTTAATCAGTCAGTTGGTCTTTGTAGATCCTGCTTCTTTCCAAGGGTTCTTGTTTACAGCCTGTTTCTTGCTTCGCTGGATTCCATCTCAAGTCTGAGTCTTTGGGCATCCTTCCCCTGGCTCCCAGAAGTCTGCAGGGCAGACATTCCTACTCTCATCTCAGGCCTCCCTCTGGGGGATCTGCTTACAACTGTGGTCTGGTCAGCAGCCAGTGCTTCCCAGGTGGCTTCTCAGATGTTGGCCTAGGAGTCTGTCAGGCCACTGGTTGTCAAAGATGGTCCTATTCTTATGTGATCTTTTGTTCATTCTGTGTTGCAATCCCTTTTACCTGAGAATTTTACACAAATGTGGGCATACAGTATATAAAATATGTATGCAAATCAAAACTTTACTGATGACAAATCATTAAGTTATTTATATTATATATTAGTTTTTCTTTATTCTTGAGAATTTCAGACAATGAAATAATGTCATATCCACCCTGAGCCCCTCCAATACAGCTTTCAGGTTCATATCCCTTTTTTTTTTCTCTTTTTAAATTTTTTTTTGATAATTCACTAAATCCAGTTAGTGTTTCCAATGTGTATATTGATGTGGGGCCATTTATATTAAAGCAATTCTCTGGTATGCATATAATTTTAACTCCCATTAAAGATAGAATCAAAATTGCATGGTAATAAGCTGGGTGTGTTTTGTTATTTCTATATAAAAATCAAATCATGGCTGAATATTTGATACTGCAGCATGGAGAGCAATATCAGTGATTTTCATAGTTGACCTATATTTTTACTTTATAATTATCAGTGCTGAAAACCACACTTCCTATAAATACAAAATACAAAATGGCAGACATATGTTTGATGCCATTTCAGAAACTGTTGCAAATTTTGTCCTAATCCCAAGGAAAATTTATTTGATGTCTTTTTTTTATGAAACTCCTGTCAGCAGCTCCAACAGTATCCCAACAATATAGTCCAAAGGCAAACTGATCTTATAAATGCTGAGTACTGATGACAGGGAAGGATTAAGTCCTTGATTTTCTGTAATGAAGCCATCGTGTTTCTGTAGGAGTGGGACACTGTATGTTCAGTAAAAGAGCTATTCATAACATAATCATCGCAAATGCAAGCTGAGTTGCTTCTGGCAGAGCCCATTGAAGCTATGTTGCATGATGGTATGCATAATGCAAAGGATACATGTTCTATGCTAAGGAAAAGGCTCCAGTGAAATCACATGATGAAACTTGGACAAGCATTGCCAGAAGCAGCTCAGATTCATTACATACTTGGTTTTGAATTCAATTTTAGTTGCACGTTGCAAAATCTTTGTTGCAAGTCCTACATTCATTTAGTTACACAACGCCATATAAGGTCACGACCCACGACTTAAGAAGTTGAGTTCTAGGGTATAGGTGGTTTTTCCCTTTGTTGTTGTCTTTCCAGTTCTAGAGATCAAACTATGAGACTCATCAATGCTAGCTGCCACTGAGCCAAACCTTAGTTCTGGTATGTGCACTTTGTGTTGTGGAAGCCCCGTGTTCATCTTTGCAATAGGGAGGCTTTTTCTCCAATAGGCCTGCTGAGAGAGGAGGGTTCCACCAGAGAAACATGAGCTTTCTATCAAACAGATCTGGGAAAAGGATCAGGTAACCCATACGTTGCTCTTGAGTTTGTAGTTAAATTGTTTGATATGTGTGCTGCTCTCTTCATGTATAAATTAGAAATCCTTGGATCTGAAGATCTGAGGCTGCTGACACGTAATATAAAACCTATTTGACACCGAGACTTAAAATTTTAAATGTCTAATTTGATGGAACACATCATTTAGCTTCTTTATTTTCAGATGTGGCTAGAGCAAAGCGAGGACCAGGACTTGACCATTTACACAGGTGCTGGGAAGGGAATCCTGTGAATGTTAAACATGTACTCTGTTGCTATGTTCCATTTCTGCCAGAACCTGCTACTTTTCTCTTCTGGGATCAAACACAGGGCTCGAGGGAAGGTAAACCATCACTGAGCTGCACTTCTGCCTTCTCAGAGCCTGTTCTTGCTTCCTGTTCCTGTTTGCTTTCCTCAAATGAGATTTATTTTACTTTAGTTCCTTACCTAAACTGGGAGATATCTCTAACCATGATATTTCAAAACTACGCATTTTAGTACTGAAAACTGATTTCTACAGCAATTCAAAAATGGAAGTTTATGACAAGCATTATTTCAAAGGGCCATTTTAGTCAAATGTGATTTTTATCTACTTTTCAAAATAACCATTCTTGACCTGGGCTATGGAATCCAAGTACCCTGGAGGCTGAGGCAAGAAAATAAAAAAGTTCCAACCCAGTTTGGGTTGCAAAACGAAGTGTCTTAAAAAACAAAGTAATTAATCAACCATTTATTTTGGCACAGTGGAGCCTGCCTGTCATTCCATCAACTGGGAGGCTGAGGCAACTAAAACTTGTTTCAGGTCATCCTGAGCAACATAGCATGACTGTATCCAAAAACAAAACCAACACAATAACGCTGGAGAGATTGTTCACTGCTTAAGAGTGCTTTTGCAGGGGGACTTTGGTTGAATTTAGCATCCATATGATAGATAACTGGAACTCTAGTTTTAGAGGAACTGACGCTTTCTTCTGGTCTTCAGAGGCTTCTGCATGTTCATGGTGCACATAAACTCTCACAAGCACACATGTGTACACATAAAAATAAATAAGTAAATCTAAAAAAACAAACAAACCTGAAAACACAAAGCCTCTAGGCTTGGTGGCATACACCTTAAATCCCAGTACACAGAAGGCAAAGGCTGATGGATTTCTGAGTTTGAAGCCAGTATGGTCTACACAGGGAGTTCTAAAACTCTCAGAACATGTAGTGAGATTCTATCTCAAAACAAACAAAGCCACTCCTTATATAAAATTATAACCACTGAGCTTTAAGACTTAAGACCTCCATTGGGACACTTTTAATTCTAGAATTGAGTGACACTGCTTTCCATCAGCTAGGAAGAGTGTTCTAATGGGCTGAGCAAAGGAGGTTGAAGAAAGCCGAAACAGAGTAAAAAGTGGCTACATCCAGGGGAAGGGCTGTGGTCCTGGCTACTCTAGTCTTGGCCCAGGAGAGACTGAGGCAGGAGGGATTCTGGGCTGTATGCCAAGCCTCTGTCACTTTAAAGTTAATTTCCCTGAAACAAAAAGAAAAATAACTGATTGGTTAACACGGAGCTGCCTTGGCTGATCTTTCTGTGTGAAGATAAGAGAGAACTCTGTAACCATTCTACTTGAATCTGTCCTGTAAGAAAACCTTGTCTGCCTCTCAGTTCTCCCATTTTTAAAAAAAATCAAATGACGTTATTATGTTTATAGATGGATTGTCTTCTCACAACTGTTTGAAATTTAAGTACTGAGATTTCATCAGGGATGCTGAAAGTCGTCCTACAACAGCAGAGATTTTCAGTTGCCTTGTAAGGGCTTACTGAACTGCAATGAGTCTGTGTGGTAAAGAGGATGTATTTACAGTCACTGGGGAAGAGAGCTGAATGAATCAGAAAGCCCTTGATATCTACCCAGGTGCTGATAATCTACAGGCCTCATAGATGGGAAGGTGTCATCCCAGGAGAATGGGAAATCCCCTTAAAAAGCCATTTTGATTGTGGCTACAGTTTTCAATGTGATTTGGAGTTCTGATGATTTGGAGCTCACTTTAGTAGGCCCGAACACTCCAAAAACAAATGATTTTGACACGATGACATAAATTATGTATGAGTATCAATTGAATATTCAAGCATAATGAGTTTATGGAATCCAAGAGAATGTTTCCTTTGAGATGCTGTAATACTGCTATTGTTAGGTTCAGGGCCCAGCTGATCCCTTATAGGGAGCCTTTGTGCAAATCTGAAAGAGGCACCCCCTCTGGGTGATGCAGTCCTGTGGGTACATGACTTGGCAAGCAGAGCATGGACCGAGTCTTAGCTCCCCTTTGTCCCACTGGCTGGCTGCCTTTGTGCAATGCACCAACTGCACCCCTTTAAGTGGCAGTCCCGATTGATTGCTGTTAGAATCCTGTGCCAGCAGAAGAGCTCTACAGGCTTAAAAGTGCCTGTGCTGCTTGTCCCAGAGAACATTTGAAAAGTGCAGAAGTGCCAGGCATTTTCCCTTACCCTAACCCTGAATTCATTTGCCAGGGCTAAAGGGTCAGGTTCAAATGTCCACAGAAAGTTGGTGAAGAACCAGATTAGAATCCCCTACCCAGTCTTAGTGGACTGAACCTGAGGGTCGTGCATGGAAGACATAAAAAGAATATGGGCTTCAGTATCCACTATTGCTCCTGGAATTGCTGCTTCATAGCATCACAATATCGAGAACAAAAAAATGTGCATGGGGTTGGGGTAGGGCAAAGAAAAAAAAAAAGTGATGGTAAAAACCATAGGAACTGGGTAGCACTTCTTGTTCCAAGACACAAAGGAGAAGATAGCTGTCTTCCCATGTCTCCTGGTCATTTTGTGTAAAACAGTGCTAGAGAAAAGGAGCGCCACAATCTGGACAACCCCCTCCACCCCCCCCCCCCCGCCCCTGACCCCCACCTTTGCCTTATAAAATCTAAACTGGGTGCTAGGAAACAGGCAGTGTGAGAATGCTTACAAATGCAGAGGAACAGCCCCTATGAAAAGCCAGTTCTTTGTAGGAGCAGGACAAGGAAAGGGGTGGCCTTTTTGGAACAACTTGGTTTAAATTGTTGCTCTCTATTCTACTTAAATATCACGGCATTAAAAGTGCCCATCACTACTCACAAGAGCAAAAGAGTTGAGGGAAGAGCCTAAGCTGTTCTTGCTGCCACAAGATCCTCTTCTCCCCACCTCACCCCATGGGATTAAGGGAGACCCAGTGAGGAGTCAGGATTTTTTATAGGCTCTTGGCAGAAGAACCTCAGGCAACTTCTGCTGCAGATGATTGTGAATATGTGGGGCGCTAGGCCTTCTACACTTAGCAATGATTAGGTATTGTTCCCAATGGGATGGTATGAGAGAGGACAGGGTGGGAAGCTAGGAAACCCTAATATATAAATGTCCTGGTTGTTGTTTTTGTCAACCTGACACAAGTTAGAGTTGCCTGAAGAGGAACCTCTATTAAGAAAATGTCTCTTTACAGATTATCTGTAGATGAGTCTGTCTGACACTTTCTTGATTAACGATTGATGTGGAAAGACCCAGCCCACTGTGGGTGGTTCCACCCCTAGGCAGATGATCCTAAGCAAGCCATGGAGAGCAAGCCAATAAGCATTGGTTCCTGCCTTTTTCAGTTCCTGCCTCAAAATTCTGCTGAGTCCCTTCAGTGATGGAGTATGAACTGAGCCTTGCAAGATGAAATAAAACCTTTCCTCTCCTAGCTACTTTTGGTCTTGGTGTTTTATCACAATAATAAAAACTTGAAGGCAATATCCTGTACTGTACTTTATCACAGGACAGTAAACTACAGTGTGTTGTACTATCCTGTACTATATTGTACTATCTATAATCTGGTAGTAAGTCGGCTCCAGGGTAGAAACTTAAACTTATCCCACCACCAACAATATGATATTCTTCTTCTTTTGTGCTTCAGTGGAAACAAGTAAGCATACTTCCACATCACCTGACAGTAACAATGGGTTGCCATCCTCCCTGACTGGTGCTGGCATAGAAGGCCTGCTAAAATAGAAGGATTCAGTTTCATCCAGGATCTCAGCATAGCATCAGGGGTGCTCATGTTACAGTTGACAATCACTAATATCATGAGTCAGGAAAGGCCAGGCACGGTTGCACCTCTTTGTAATCCTAGTAACTTGCAAGGCTGAGGAAGAAGAAAAAGGAGTTTCAGGCCAGTCTGAGCTACAGAGCAAGACAAAATACTGTCTCAAAAAGCAAAATAAAAACCCAAACCAACTAACAACAACAGCAAAACAAAGAACCAGGAAAACTAGAAGAGCTGGCTAACAGCAATCGAGATTATACAAATTCTAGAATTATCTGACAAGGATTTAAGAGCTGCCATTACATCATAAAAATACTTTCAATAAGTAACCAAAACCCATTTAAAGCAAATGAAAAAGCAACTATTTTATACAAAGATAGCTGATATAAAAAGAAGCCAAATAGAGCTTAGTTAATATTGCTGCTCTTGCAAAGGAACCAGGCTGGGCTCCTAGTACACACATGGTGGCTCCCAACCACCTATAACAACAGTTCCAGGGGGTCCAATGCCTCTCTGTCTTTGGAGGGCACCAGTCATAACCATGGTCACATAATGCATACACATACATGCAGGCAAAACACTCAGACACATAAAGTAAACAAAATCAGTAAGTTTAAAACGCCAAATAGAGCCAGGTGGTAATGGCATACACTTTTAATCCCAGCACTCGAGAGGCAGAGGCAGGCAGATCTCTGAGTGTAAGGCCAACCTGGTCTGCAAAATGAGTTCCAGGACAGCCAGAGCTGTTAGACAGAGAAACTGTGTCTTGAAAACAGTAACAAAGGCCAAATAGAAAATCTAGAAATTGAAAATAAAACAATCAGAATAAAACTTCCATCAAATGCTTGGGCTCATGCTTTAGTCTCAGTATTCAGGAGGAAGAGAAAGGCTGGCAGATCTCTGTCAGTATAAGGATAACCTGGTCTACAAAGAGAGTTCCAAGATAGCCAGGACTGACATACAGAGAAACCTGTCTCAAAACACAAACAAATAAACAAACCTCTCCCATCAGTGAGACCAGGAGCAGAAAGTAGAGGTCATAGAAAATAAAATCAATGAACCGAAAGATAGAACATTAGAAATTAAATTACCCAATCTGAACAGTAGAAAAAATTTAGCTGGAAAAACAACAAACATAACTTTAGGATGTATGAGACTGTAAAACAGGGACAATATTCATGAGGATTGGGGTTAAGTTAAAAGGTGTTTAAGAAAATTATTGTCAGGCAGGCATAGTGGTACAGTCTGAACTCTTGGGAAATGAAAACAATAGGATTGAGTGTTCCAGGACAGCCTAGCCTACAGAGTGAAATCTTGTCTGAAAATAAAAATGGAAACATTTCCTAAATTTCCCCAAATATGTACATATTTAAGAAACAGAGGCAACCAACCAAACACAAGAATGAGCTTTCTCTCTTTAGAAGGAGCCAAACACCAAGATCAACCATGAAGTCAAGTGAGTGACATTACAAAGAAATGAAAACGTGGTAACACTACAAGTCAGTGTCATAGTGCCATGGCATGTCACGGTATGTCACGCCCCACTCGGGCATTCATAGCTGAGTTTCAGGAATGTTTATATACTACTATAGTTTGGATCTTGGATGTCACCCAAAGGTTTGTTTATTGAAGGTTTGGTCTCTACCCTATGCCATTTTGGGGAGGTATGGGACCTTTAAGAAGTGTTTAAAGGCTGGTGGTGGTGGCACACATTTTTAATCCCTGCACTTGATCCCCAATGATTGGGGTTACAGACACTTGTTAGCTGCCATGAGGGTTCTGGGACCTGAAACTGTGCCCTCTGGAAGAGCAGCCAGTGCTCTTAACCTCTGTATCACCTCTCTAGCCCAGGAAATGAATGTTAAGAAGACCCTTTGGTTTCATAATCTAACAATGTGACTATTCACAATCCTCACATGCATACATTTTCCCCCTCTGAGAAGGTTGGCAGCAAAATTAGATGTGGGCGATTAAAAATAAATTCATTGTTTCAATGTATGTATTATTTAAAGTTATTTAAATTAACACTCTACTGAGAATAACATTCAAAAGTATTTCAACAAAATACAATAACCACACAAATCACAATTTCTATCTGGAAGTGAACCAGCTCCTTCATCAGCTGATAGAGCCAAACAACCCAAATGGATGACATTCCTGGACAAGCTGTTTGAATATTTTTCTGTATAGTAAGAAATGTAGCTAACTTTCTCATACAAACTGATAAGTATTTTTTTGTATCCATTGTTTCTCCTCTGATACAATAAGCCAGATCAAGCTGAATCAAAAAGACCGGGTTTAATGAGCAAAGCACCCCTCAGGTGACTCTCAAGCCCCCTAGAAGTGAGGCAGAAAAGGGAGAAGAAATCACATGGTAGGTCTAGGGACTAGAGTTTAAATACCCTATAGGTACAGTCTTGAGCAGCTCTGGAAAAGGAGCCTCCACTTGGTTGGTTTTCTGAGAAGGGCAAGGTTTTAAGAGGGAGGAGGCTGAGCCAAAGCAGAGCTTCCATCTGAACACAAAGGACATGTGAGAAGCATATTGTTTGTTGAAGTATTTATTTGGTTATCCCCCTGTAGTCCTTGGAACAAATGGGAAGATCCCAGCCTCCTTACAGAGAAAAGAGAGATATGAGGAGGGGATTTATATTGGAGAACCCAACTTAGGGCAAGAGCTGACACAAATCTGATTACATTTCTGTTCTGACATTCGAAAGAGTGTACAGATACCATTTTATTCTAGTCATAGCCACAGATTTATGATGGAGGATGTCATTTATTTTAATTAAAATAAAATTCTGTGCTCAGTGGCAGATCTATGTCTTTGACAGAGCTAAACAGTTTTAAAATTTGCACTTCTGGGTTATTTTCACAAATATTTGTACCCCTATCTGCCAAGCACAAGACTGCTTACCTACTTTGGAAGAAAATGGGAGAGTTGTGAAAAAATACCATTTGTTCTTTTTTTCCCTGAAAGTTTATTATTAATCTCAATCTGAGCTTTAGTTCATGTTTCTAGGCCTTTGGATAATGTCCTTTAATTGTTTTTTCATTTAGATCACAAAATCCACTATTCCCTATTGAATTCTTATCTTGGTATCCAGAATACGTCTAAATACTTCAAACATGAAGTTAAAACCTTCAAGCGCCCTTTGCTTTTATATTATATAACCTTCTGGGAAAGTACGTATATTCTCTACCCTTCCATCCCAGGGAAATAAAATGATACAGTTGGAAACCATCTGAACAATATGTCAATAAGGAAAGATGACTCAGAAATTAAGAGTACTGGTTGCTCTTGCAGATGCCCTGGCCCAGTTCTCAGAGCCCACATGGCAGCTCATAATCAACTGTGACTCCAGCTCCAGGGCATCTTCTGGCCTTTGTGGGCACCAAGCACACATGTATTCATACATACATACATACATGCATACATACATACATACATGCATACATACATATGGACAAAATACCCATACACATAAAATAAAAGTACATATTTTTCTTTTTAAAAAGACTGTATCAATTTCCTCTCCTTTTCCCCTCCCCAGAAATCACAACCCACCACCAAAACTTTCAAACTTCTTTTCTAATGAGTTGTCTTCATTTTTTTGCTCTTGACATTTTTCTACAGTCTGAACATGTTTTACATTTACTTGTGCTCCATGCTCATTGGGTTACAGGAATTTTAAAAACAAGCTACAATCCCAGGGGTATGTTCAGTTGTTTTCTGGTTTGACCACAAGAGATAATCTAGGATGGCATTTAGTCCCTTCCAAAACACTTTAGCCTGAACCTGATAAGGCCTTAGCAAACAGTTTAACTGGAATTTCATTTGATGTTCTGGCATCTTCTTCAGAGACTATTAGTTGTCTAAAGTGCTATTTCAAAATGCTTAGGCTTGTGCATAGCTAATTGTTTTTGAATGAGAAATGTGATTGTTGTGATTCGGGCTTGAGAGAGACCGTGGCATGTCAGGGACCCCTTGGAGGGAGAGGGGGACATATCATGTACAAATGGGAGCTTTGAGAAAGACTCATTTGCAGGCAGCACTCTGGTGAAGGTTTTTATTAAAGAAGGGGGAGGAAGAAGGGAAGAATGTAAAAAAGGAGAGAGAGAGAGAGAGAGAGAGAGAGAGAGGGAAGAGAGAGAGGAGATGGGAGGTAGTGTGACCTCTAACAAACCGGGGGTGGGGGGAGGGGAGAGGACGAGAGCAAAGGGGAGGTTTATAAGAAACCTTATGTAGAATGATGTCAGGATGCGGGGCAGGCCAGGGTATTACCTGCTCATTAGCCAGGACTACAAGAAGTGGATCAGAATGCTGACAATTTTGTCATAAACAACATCTATGGTAGTGAAAAGGGACTGACATTGTACAACCTTTACTTGTAGACAGAGTTGAAGTTTGGCACTAAAAGAAAATTTATTCTCGTGGGACTGTGCCGACACCTGCTTCCAGTGAGTGTTCTGGGGTGGGGAGCAAATGCTGGCAGTTAATTTAAATCAATAAGACCAGATGAGCCCATCTCACCAGACTTGTGTCTGAGAGGGTCAGAATGTGTTTCTTTTCATGACAAATCAACAAATCAATTCTTTCCTGACACCGGAGATTTTACATTTCATCAAAGATAGTGATGCTGGTTGTTAACTGGTGTGCTGGTTCCTTTGTTTATTTTTGACAACTTGACACAAACCCGAACATACCTGGGTAGAGGAATCATCAGAATTATTTCTAACAGACTGCTCTGTAGGCAAGTCTGTGGGGACATTTTCATAATTAATACTTGACATGAGAAGATGACGGCACCCCTGGGCAGGTGGTTCTGAGCTGCATAAGAAAGGAAACTGAGAAAGCCAGGCAGAGCAAATCAGGCTCCTATTTCAGTTCCTGCCCTGGGATCCCTTAAAGACAAGACTGTGACTGTAAGCTGAATAAGCCTGTAGTATGAAGTTTCTGGCCTGGACTTTTGGGCCTAGCCTCAAGGTTTAGACCCGCAGTACCACAGTCCCTCAGAGACACACAGATGCTTGCATTAATTTTAGGCTGATCGGCCTAAGGTCCAGGCATATAACTTGCTAACTCTTTACCCTTAAACTATCCCATGATTCTTATCCTGTTCAGCCATGGGGCTTGATACCTTTTTTCAGATCAGCATAGTTGTCCTCTGCATCTTCTAGCAACTCTGGAGTCTCGGTGGCATTTCTGCTGTTCTTCCTGTTTCCAGAGTTTTCTTAGTCTGGTAGCCCCGCCCACACTTCCTGTCTGCCTTTGGCCAATCAGCGCTTTTTATTAAACTCATAGGCGGTACAATTATTTACAATGTAACACCATAAATCCCCTACACAAGCCCTCTCCTCCCTAAGCTGTTCCTGTCACGGTACTGATCACAGTAACAGAAAACAAACTGGGACAGCAGGTAGTTTGCTTTGCTTTCCATTCGCCAGTTGGGGTGATATCATGGCTTGATAAAGTATCCATTCTTGACAGAGCCTGGGAAATCCTGAATGAATCGCAGGAGAGAAAAGGGAAAAGGAAGAATGGGAGACAGGAGGAAAAAGAAGAAGAGGCTAAAGACGTGTTTTTCCCATGTGGGAGGAAGAACATGGATACAAAAACCATACAGAGCCAAAGCGCAAACTGGATACAAATTCATTCCTTTAAATGACATGTGGAATGTATAGGCTATAGAGACTTCTAGGAACCTGGAGGCCAGCCTGGCCTCAGCCAGTACAAACTGGTGATAACGTGTTCCTAAGCACTTCTGCATAAGCCAACCTGGGTCTGTCTGGGCCTTGAATTACAAGATGACCTAGTCCGGTGAGAGCCTACCATCACAGTTGCAGATTCCAGTAAATCAAAGCCCTTCCCCTCGCTGGGAGAAAGGTCTGAGAAAAAGGGTATTTAAGGCTTTCCCCTCCTTAATAAAATTGAATTTGCTTGTTTTAACTTGTCCCAGGAATCTGTGTTTTTGAGCCATCTTTTCCCTGCCCCCAAGAGGAACTAGCAGAGCCCTCATCATAGAGGCAATCCCAACACCTCACCCTGAAACAGACCTCACCCCAACAGTGGCAAAAATATGCTTCCTTTATTCGTTTTTTTTGTTTGTTTGTTTGTTTGTTTGGACAAGGTTTCTCTGTGTATCCCTGGCTGTCCTGTGACTCAGAGATCTGCCTGCTTCTGCCTTCCAAGTGCCAGAACTAAAGGTTTGTACCACCAGGTCTGTGTTATGCCCAGATTGCAGGGTCCCCTAAAAGACCACCAAAGAGTCCAAATTTCTATGTAAAAGCAAAAGGCCTTTATTTGGGCTCAAGTTTGGATTCTCAACCTATCTGCCAAAGGAATTAAAACAGAGAGTGCCTAGTGTGGGCGGGGTGGAGGTTTTACCTTAGTAAAGGTTGGTGGTGGAGGGCTTTCCAGGGTTCAGAACCCTCTTCGGCTAACATTTATCTAGGGTATCTTTAATAAAGGGAAATGGGTGTTTGCTGGGCTAAAGGACACCTGGTGATATCTATAATGGTTGGAACATTAGGTATTTTTCCCTGGGATGCTGATTGGGCCATTGTGGTGATATATTGCATACTTAATAAAATCAGTCTGGAATACCAGAGGACAGAGTCACCCACAGTCAAGCTGTGAAAGTCAGGGAGTGGTGACCCACACCTTTAATCCCATCACTCAGGAGACAGAGATCTTTCTGGATGTCTGTGAGTTCAAGGCCTAACAGCCAAGCAGCAGTAGCTCACACCTTTAATCCTAACTCTAGGATTATGATAGAGTTGAACCACAAAGTACACAGCTGACCAGGGAAAGATATAGAAGGCAGGAGAAGGCAGAAACTGAGGAACTCGTAGAGGCGACCAGTCAGGCTGAGCGCCCTTGAAGATAGCATTTACACTATTTGGCCTGAGAAGTTGGCTGGGTGAGAACTGACTGTGGTTGGCTTCCTCTCTCTGATATTCCAGCTTTTCTCTAATATCTGCCTCTTTTCAGTATATACCAACTAGTGCAATAGCCCATTCCTTGGTGGTGCCAGTTTATGGCTTTTCCTGGGGGACTGGGGATACCCACCAGTAAACTGAGGCTCAGGCTGGTTCCTATTACACCTCTCATGGCGGTAGTGTGGTCAAGCTGCCCTGGGTCCCACAGTCTGGATTCTTTTACTATTAGTAGTATTAATAATAGTATTAAGTAGCACTAACCCTCTCTTAATATGCAAGTAAACTACCTGCCTAATCCCAAGGCAAATCAATGTGTTTGCATGCAACATACTGCTGAACACAGTTACAAACTTACCTGTAGGATGGTGTGCAGGTCATCCAGTAGTGAAGTCCTTACCTGGTGTGCTTGAGGCCTGGGTTTTATCATCAGCATCACCGAGCTAAACAAAAGGCCAGGTTTACTTTACTTGAAATTTCATTCTTCTCATCTCCCCTAGACTCAAGCTATCAGTTCCGTAGGTTCCTATCTCCATCTCCAGGATGTAGTGGGGTAGGTCAAAAGCTTGCACTTTAGACTAGTATTTTCTAAATTGATTAACTGTAATAGCTGATCAATTTCTCATAATATCTGAAAACATACTCTTTAGGTGAAAGGCAGTCTTGTCTGGATTTCCCCCACCTTGTCAATGGATGTCTCATAGGAAATGATGAGCTGGAGTTTTTCTGCTTCCATATGTGTTTGATGTATGTTTTGTAAGACTCATGTAAAGTACCATTAGGAAGATGATCATTTTATGACTTTTGTTTTGTTTTTTGTGATGAAGTATTGATGCTGTGTAGGTGTACGAGCTTAGGTTAGTTTTCTCTGCCAGTTAAAGAATGGGAAGGTAAGTAGTATTACTGGAAATCTTCAGGAGTCACAGCAGAGCTATCACGTGATACCTGGAAGTCTTTGTTGTGGGCATCTTAGTTTTATTAATAGAAAGAATTAAGAACAGACTCAAAGGCAAGATCAAGAATAATGTGTAAGAGATTAAAATGGAAGGTCCAGGACAGGCAGGCTGTACATCCCACAGTTGCCAGAAACTCCAGGGCAAGGACCTGGAGGCCGGAGCTCATACAGAGGCCATGGAGGAGTGCTCCTTCCTGGCTTGCTGAGTCTGCTTTCTTATACAACCCAGGACTACTGGCCAAGGGGGCTGGTCCTCTTACATTAAACACTAATAACAAAAAGCATTTCTCCGCTTTTCTAACGCAGCAATCCTTTATGCAGTTCCTCATATTGTGGAAAACATAAAATTATTTTTGTTGCTATTTCATAACTTTGCTACTGTTATGAGTTATAATATTTGTGTTTTTCAACAGTCTTAGATGACCCCCTCTTGTAGTGGGATTATGTTATTATATTGTAAATAATTTTCCTACCTGTTAATTTAATAAAAATGCTGATTGGCTGAAGGTAGACAGGAAGTGTGGGTGTAGCTAATAGACTAAGAAAACTCTGGGAACACAAAGAGCAGAGCAGAGATGCCAGAGAAGCCAGCAGATGCATGGCTCAACAGGATAATCATGGGTTAGTTTAAAGGTAAAGAGTTAGCAAGTTATATGTCTGGGCCCTAGGGCAATCAGTGTACAATTGATGTAAGCCCCTGTGTGTTTCTGTGGGACTGCATGACAGAGGATCTGTGGGTCTGCAGTTCTTGGTCATGAGGCCAGGCCAGATACTCCATATTACATCCTCTAAAGGAGCTGTTCTACCACTAACGGGTTGTTCTACCACTAACGGGTTGTTCTACCACTACCCACAGGTTGAGAAACACCACCCTACAGCCTTGTCTACAGCCCAGCTTTAAGAGGTATTTTCTCACTTGAGGCTCCTTCCTCTCATTTGTATCAAGCTAATTTAAAAACTAGCCATGGCAACCCCTCGGGTTAGTGATTCCAACACGTCCATCACTTTTGACCCTCCATCATCTTTCTCCTAGATGTGGTTAGAAGCCATTCCTTTTTTGAGCTTTATTGGATGCTGTACTTTATGAATGGTACATTGTCAAGTGTTGAAATTTTTTCTCCTTAAAAATCCCATCCTTCCTGCCATTCAACAGGAATGTATGTAGCCAGGAAGGAGATCTTCCTTCCTCCCTATCTCAGTGTTGGGGTGACAATCGAAGATCACTTGTAGTCAGTTAAGTTACTCACAAAGATTACCTTGATTTATTGAGACTTTGAAAACATTGTTAAATTTTGTTGTTTTGCTGGGGACTGAGCCTAGGGACATTATCTGCCATGAGCCACACTGCCAGTCCTGGGGATCACTTTAGCTTTCTTTAAATATTGAAACTAGAGTTTCTTTTATGGTACCTATAGGCCCATGTGAGCAAAGACATTCCTGAGGTCTGAATGGATGGGGATGAAATGTCCCCAAGCTATGTGTGAATCTGGCAATTTTTACTCTTAGCCCTAGGGAATTTCATGCTATACATGTAGAGTAGTATTGAGCAAGAAATCAAGGGGTCCTTGTGAAAATTTCTAGGGCTCTTTCATATGTGGCTCGTTCCACTCCATTATTCTGTTCTGAAAATTTTAGCTATTTCAATCTCATGAAACTAGTATTTAGTTATTCATAGCTGGGTGAAATTAGCATATTCCATTTGGATTTTCTTTCCCTCAGTCAGAATCTAAATATTGCCTCTTACAAGGGTTGCCAAAATTAGGAAATAAAAATGCTACCTTGTATTTTTACAAATGCAACCAAAAATATCTTTTGTTTATAATCTCAGGGCAGGATAGAATGACATAGACAATTATGAGGACAAAGGAAGGAAAAGGGGCCCCTGACTCTGAAGGCTTCCCACCGGCTGGCTGCCAAGAATTCCAACACAGTTAACAGCACTTGCTGTAAACACTCTATGCAGAGACAATATTTTTCTTATATAGGTTAAAAATTTAAAAAAAAAACAAAACCCAAATGTTAAAATAGCAATGACCTATGCCTGAGTCCTGAGCAAATATGGCCTTTCTTTTTTCCTGGCTGTAGACAGACTTTTAATTTCTGAGACTCCCATGAGGAAAAACTCCATTTACAGACGTCCCAATAAAGTATGTCTTGATGTCCTAGTGGCTCCTGGGTTTATGGCATTAGATTGTAAACTCACACAGAGCATCCAGCTGCCATTCCATGATCTCACTTCCCGGAAAGGAGGGGAAAATGCTTCCTAACAATCTCAAGTACGTCTTATCTTGCCCTGAGCACCTCTCTTTCTAACCTTTATGTTTAAATCTATTGAACTAACTTTCTAATAAATTAAACATATTCTGACTATGCGCAAACTGGCTCATTACGAATTTTCTGCAGAGATATCAAGGATCCAGCTCTACCTGAGCAGAAGGGGCTTTGTTATAGTAGGCTTTCTGGCCCTGTGCGGCCAGAGGTCCAGACCCACAGGCCTGTTGCCTCAGACCCCTTAGCTACCCGCAGCTGATCAGGCCCCCCAAAATGATTCAGACACTTGGCACATTGCTAGCTTGCTTTTACATCTTAACTCAACCCATTCTCATTAATCTGTCTGCCACGTGGCCCATGGCTCACCTGTGTTCCTTACATGTTTCTTCTTGGGCACTGGCTTATTCTAATTCTGACTCCGCCCTGCTTCTCCTATCTATGTTGTGATTTCTCCTCCTACTTTTTCTATGGTGCCTGTCATGGGCCAAAACAGCTCCTTTATTTAAAGATTGATATTCACAGCATACAGAAAGACATTACCACATCACAGGCATAGACCAAACAGCATGAAGCTAATATAAGCATCTGAATCATTTCCAGGGGCCTGGTCAGCGGCAGGCAGCTAAGGAGTCTGGGGCTTCATCTGTGGGTCTGGACCTCTGGCCACATGGGGCCAGAAAACCTTACTGCTACAGGGCTTCTCAGACCATGGGCAGCTGTTCTGGGTGTCTCCTGCTTACTTTGACAAGCTGAAATTTGTTGTGTATCTGAGATTTGACGAGAGTTGTCTAGCAACCCTACTTGTAGACGGAACTCTGGGACAGTTATGAAGCTGGTTTCAATTTTCTGTTCAGAATACAAAATCTTGAATGTACTATAGCTATACTGTTGCAGCAGAGCTGTCTCTTCTATATTGTCAAGTTTCCTAGCATTTATAATGGTAGGACAATACGTACGAGTCACTCCTTGGTTAGAAATATAAGTCCATAGTGCATCCTCAAAGCAGCTGGGCACAGCGGCACATATCTACAATCTTAACACTCGGACAGTAGAAGCAGAATTGGTAGTTAATCCTGGCTGGCTTTGGCTACATAGCAAGACCTCTTTTCCAAACTAAAGAAGCAGTACTGAACCTTCCAGAATCCTATAAAGACATCATTTAAAACAAGTACATGAAGCCGAGTGTGGTGCTTCTGGTTCCAGCACTTTAGGGGCAGAGGCAGGAAGATCACTGTTCATTAAGGTTTGTTTGCTTTGCATATCTAGATTCTATCTCATGTGTCCTTCATCAAAAGAGTAAATTAGTGTGTGACTTCTCCTGCCAGACTTTAAGGTGTCTGTGTGAGAATCAGCTAACTTATTATTCAGAGGCTCTGACATTTGGTGTTAATAGAAAAATAAATAATAAAAATTTGAAGACAGCTTCCATACGTAGCCCAGACTATCCCCATATCTATACTTCTATGTCTCTGTGTTCACCTTTAAAATAATAATTTCCCGCATGCTTTATGGTTGCCATAGGCTTTCACCTGGCAGGCTCTGTTCACAATGGAGAGGAAGTGGAGCTAGCCTAGATACTCATCAACATATGAATGGATAATGAAAGCCTGGCACATACATACAATGGAATTTTCCCCAGAGGTAAAGAAAAATGCAATTATGAAATTTGCAGGAAAATAAACGCAGCTCACCCTGAGCCAGGTCAAAGACTCTAAACAGAAAGATACCACCTATTTTTTTTCATACGCATGTCCTCCATTTTTATTCATGTGTATGTGAATAGGTATAAACAAGAGTCAAGAAGTAAAAAGGAGGTACAAAGGAGGTGCCAAAAAGTGGGGGAGGCAAAAGGACACTTATGAACTGAAAGCGTAGACTGCAGATAGCAGGGTACAGGGAGGTGAGAGGGGAGAAGCGACTGTGTCTTAGGGTTTCCATTGACGTGACAAAGCGCCATGACTGAAAAGCAATTTGGGAATTTTTTTGGCTTACATTTCAGCATTGCTGTTCATCACTGAAGAAGTCAGGGCAGGAATCTGGAGGCAGGAGCTGATGCAGAGGCCATGAATGCAGAGCCACCATGGGCTGTATCTCACGGAGGCATTTCCTTCCTCTAAACACTCTAACTTGTGTCTAGTTGACTCACAACTATGACACACTTTGTTTGGAAATACCATTAGGCTGCTTAAGTAACTTTATACGGTAATTTAAAATGAGGTATGATGGGTCCTGTAACCTTTGCAGTCAGGACCTTGAGTAGAAGGATTTCAAGGTCAGCACTGGCTGCAGAGTGAATTTGAAACGTGCCTCTCAAATGAGCATGGTGGTTGTAGTGGTGATAGAAAGTTAAGTCAGATACACTATTGTAAACAAAGATGAGACCAGGAGGTTCAGAACAACTGCATAAAGCCCAGAGTCAGAACTAGAATTAAAAACCAATCGTGCACTGCAGGACACCTGTCTCTTTCCATTCTTGTTTCTCAGATCCTCCCCCGCAGATCAGAGTAGGTCTGTGGTCCAGTGCTCATCCCTGATGAAGCCACCTAGGCCAAGTCCTGAGAGATCCTGGAGTCAAAGTTGAAGGTTTAGTGCTCCTCAGTCTGTTCCAGGGCAGCTGAGTGAGTGAACAGTATCTCTCTTAGAACAGCTTTCTCAGAAGCAGAACTACTCATTAGGACTGGCAGTGACCTCAACAAATGACCTTAACCCCAGGAAGCTGATCTTTGCTCTTTTGAGGCTTGCCTGATCTGCAGAGGGAATTCTAGGGCAGGCTCCAAAGCTAAGGGAGAAAATCTGTTTTCAAAAACCCAAACTAAACACCACCACCAATAAAACTCCCCCCTATTAATCTACGAATGAGTCAGGGAGGAGCCTGGAGAAGAGCTGGAGGAGAGAAAGGGAAGGGCGGGAACAATGTTACTATACTGTAATTAAAATAAAATAAAAGCATGCCATCAAATTCAACTAGGGTTGCTTGTCAATTGTGATTTTTGGCCATTTTAAAGAAAATTTAATGTTATAGTTTAAAAAATACATTTAAATTTTCTTACAACATATTAATATTTATTAGTATGCTAATAACTAACTTTTAAAAATACCAAAACCCTCTCAAATAAAATTTGAATCGTTATGCAGGCAGAGAAGCGAGGTGAGAGAACACACTGGAAATTTTTTGTAAGGAAAAATGAACATGATGATTTGCCACTTTAGAGGAAACTTCCCTAAAACTAGGGATTTAAATCTCATGTTCCAGGGGTATCTTGCCTCTGGCCACTCTAATTTAACCAGCAAAGCTAGGAAAACAAAGGCAGCATGTTTGGGGACATGGGTGAAGATCAAGAGTCACCAGGATCAGAGCTGAGCAGGACTGGACAGGACAGAACGTACATTTGTTTTCATTTCTCTGATCCTTCAGCCTTGGCACTGTCTTAGCGAACCAACACTGTATGGTTGCTTTATAGGCTGCTGTATCAGGCAGGCAATGCTAATGTCTGATGTATATGTACGAATATATACAACACACACAGAGCCAGAAGATCACTAGGGTGGCTTCACAATGATTAGATGACTTGAGGAAGTCTGGAAGATGTGATTTTCTTGATTACATCAATGGAAGTGAGAATGGAATGTTTAGGAAGAGAGTGGGCTGGCAGTAACAAGCAAGCAATCATTACTGATCTCTGCTCCAGCGCCTTCAAGTTCTGTTGCCTTGACTTGCTCACCATGATAGATTCTCCTATGAACTGTAAACGGAAACAAACCCTTTCTCTCTTAGTTTTCTTTGGTCAGAGCATTTTATCCCAGCAACAGGAAAAAAGACTTAAGACAAGCTTTATTTAGTTTCATGAACTCAGTGGCAAACCAGCACATTTTAAACAATAAAATTTAGCTAAGTCACTATTATGTGTGGCCTTATACTCTTTACTCCACATTTATGTATCTATTACACACATTAGCAGGCACTCTGCAGATAACTTCCTACACCAAGCAGGCTTGAGAGAGCGATGTCTCCAACTGTCACTCATATTGTGGAATGAGGACCTGAGCAAACACAGGGAGACGCTGGTCAGACAGGGAAGCACAGGGAACATCGTCAGCCTGGGACTCGGCTCTGCTTGGGCTATTTGCTAACCACTTAATTCAACTGAAATACAATGACATCATTTTCCCCTTCTCTTGAACTTGGCAGCCTGATCCCTTCACTTGCATGTACTTTGCACACCTCTCTGAATAATGAACCTAGCAACTTTGAACTCCCATTGAAAACACACACACACACACACACACACACACACACACACACACACACACACACACACACACACACATATCTCTCCAGTTTCTTTTGACAGCTATCAAACTTAGATTCTATTCCAATCTACATGTCTTATGCCTGGGTAGAATGGAAAGGCTGACAGCCCTGAACTGGTTTTGTATGCTCAATAAAGCAAAATTGTGGTCCCTCTTATGCCTTTGCATAATTGGGTATACATCATGGGAAGGGACTTGTACTACAAATGATTGTGACCTAATCTATCAGAAAAGTTAACTACACAAGTTAACCCATTTTTTTCTCCTTATAACCACATAAGGGAGCCCCAAGCAGTACCTGGACCCCTCTTCTACTCTCATGTGGCCTGCTGTTATCTTGCAATGTATCTTCTGACCTGTCTAGAGATTAGCTTGGACTAGTACTTGTGCAACTGTGTGAGCTTTTTATTTCAGCTGAGAACCAGGGACCTGGAAAGCACTGGATCCCAAGGCAACTTCTCAACACTGGAAAGGGACGGAAAAACCAGTGCAGCCACCAGAACACTTGCTCTCAAGCCCATGAAGATTCTTTTTGCCATTATGCTCTGCTACTTCTCTGTTGCCCTGGCTTCTCTGAAGTACAGCAGCAACCCAGGTGTGGCTAGTCGGGTATAAATGGTGCTGAGTGACTGACTTCTAGTTAGCCCCCATCAATGCAGCATTTTACCAACTTAGGAATTTCATTACCATTTGAATCTGAAATGTTCCCCATCTGATAACGCTGTTTGGGGGATGGAGCCTTTGGAAAGGCAAGCCTGGCCAACAGAGGATGGTCACTATGGGTGGGCCTCCAAAAGCCTAGCCAGCTGCTCAGCTCTGCTTCATTCTGCAGGGCCAACATATACACAGCTGCCACCCAACCTCTTGTCACCACAATTGACCTCCCCCCTCAAACTGACACCCTCTCTTGAGTTGTTTTCCTCATTTAGTCATAGCAACACTAAGGTAAACAATGCAAGTTTCAATTTTATTTACAACCCCCCACCCCCATCTTTTACTGGGAGACTTCTCACTGTGTAGCCCCATCTGACCTAAAACTGTGTAGAATAGGCTGGCCTCAAACTCACAGATTTGCTTGTCTGTCTCTAGGGTGTCAGGATAAAGAGCACATGGATATGTATTCAAGCTTACATTATTCAGAATTTTTCTGATGCAGGCTCCATGTAGCCCAATCTGCTGATAGACCCAGTATCCTCCTGCCATACCACAAAGAACTAGAATTACAGATTTGTACAACTACATCTAATTTTCAAATTGACTACATCTGGAATGGATTAAAACCCAAGCAGTTGCATACACCTGTGAGGGATTTATTGTCAATCATCTGAGTTGGAAAGACTCACCAATCTGGGCCACATGTTCTGGCAGCCTATATAAAAGGACATGGAAGAAGGAAACTTGCTTTTTGACTTTACCTCTCTTATCCCCCACACCCCCAAGGTAGTTGGGTTCTACTAGAACTTGCTTTGTAGATCAGGCTGACTTCAAACTTACAATCTGACTGCCTGCACCTCCTGAGTACTGGAATTAGACATTTCCCACCGCCAAATGACCTTACCTCTTATTCTTGCTGGTAAGCTCACTTATCCCACTACTAAGGCATTCCTTTGCTAGAACTGGAATGTATGTCTTTCAGGATTCCAATGTATTCTGAAGATCAGATGATAGTCATTGCTGGTCTAGCCAGACCACAGCCTATAAGCCACTCTAATAACTCCCTTTCTATATATATTCAGTCTATCAGTAGTGTTCCTCTACGATACCCTAGTTCACACTGTAGTTCCTGTAGCAGGGTAGGTCTTCTGACTTCAAATGATCCAATCAAGAAAACAGGTGTGGCCAGCTGCTTGGGTTTTAGTTGATTTCAGAAGTAGTCAAGGTGACACCAAGATTAGTTAGCACACACGGTGTCACTGTACAGCCCAACAGGCAGCAAATGTATGGTAGTGATCCTTTTTTTCCTGCCTCTTATGAGCCACTACTTCCAGTTCCTTTTTGTCAATGCTGTACTCAGGGTTTTTCATCAGTATCTGAATACTTATGTGAACTTTCTCTGGATTCTGTGTATTTCTGGTCACATTTATTAGACTTAAGATATATATATATATAAACAGTTACACTGGTTTTCCAGCCTGTTTTTTTTTTTGTTTTGTTTTGTTTTTTGTATTAGTAAGCTTATTCTTTCATACTCAAAGTTAAATTCAAACACACACACACACACAATTTACAGTTCAACTTTCTTTGACCTAGAAGCATGTTTAAACCTGCCAGTCACTGGCTATTAAACTGCGCCAAACTAAATGTCATAGTAACACCATATATGCTCCCTTGTAGTTTCTCAAATTTGTAGCCTAGCGTTGTCTTACACTTCTAACAGAGTACAAGAGACTGAACTTGGGACCTTGAGCATGCTAAGTACACATCTGAGCATACTGCTAGCCCTAGAGCCTGGATTCCATTCAGGCAAGAGTACTTGCAATTCACAGAGAGATGGGAAGATGAGTTACTAACCAGTAAGAGCCACCCACCCAGAGCTCAATTCCCAGAACCCAGACTGAGCCCGAGGAAATCCAATGTTCTTTCTGGCCTCCCTGGGCACTACCACACCTGCACATAAAAACAATAACTTATGATACTTCCCTAAGAAAAGAAAATGCTCACTTATAATAAGCTCTCACCCCAACAAAGCCATCTTTTCCCATGTGTTTATCCCGTTCTAGGATAATCCTACTGCCTGTGATGTTATTTAACTTAGGTTACTTTTCCTCCTTCACTCTGTTATACTGTGTATTCAAGAATTTTAATTATCATACTTTCCTCATGTAGCTGAATATCCAACCCAGGGCCAAGTTTAATCACATATGTCTAGTGCATTAATCCTAATTGGTCTTATGATTAAAGACCTGGAGCCAGATATTGGGGTAAAAACTTAAAGATCAGAGATGCAGAGGAACAAACCACCAGAGAAACTTCTCACCACTACTGAATCCTCAGGCCAAAACTGTCTCCACAAATCCTTAGACTGAAAGGCTTGAGAGTCTTTGGCCAAAAGAAGGGGAAGTATACTCCTGTCTCCTCCAGCCTCATATTCCTCTCTTTGCCCAGCCATCACTTCCTGTGTCAACCTTCCCAAAGCTGGCATTAAAGGTGTGTGCCATCACTGCCTGACCTTTGTAGTCACCTTTGTCCTCTCATCTTCAGACAAGCTTTATTTCCTAGAAGTTACAAAAATATCACCACAAACTTCTTTGCCAGTTTCTCAGGTTTTCTTAGGGAATACATGCATGCTTAGGGCACTCCACTACAGAATGTCTAGCCCACCCAGACTTAGTGATAACTCTTGACAGTTGCCTAAAGGACTCAGCTATTCTATTTTTATTTTCTCACAGTAGACCTAGGTGGTTTAGAGAGCTAACTTTGACACTAGAAGGGCTTGAAATAATAGTATTTAATGGTAATATATATGGCTTCTGGTATTTGGAAACGAAACAATGTACTGAAATGCAAATGTTTCTCCTGACTAAATTTTGTAATATAGAATGCTAACTAGAAGTTTTGATTTTTAGTTTATCTACCCACCTACTTAGTACAAAAGAAATAGTTCAAACTTTTTGTTGTTTTTTGCAACAGGGTGTTGCTCTGTAGAGTGGTGTGGCAACCCCTGGCAACCCTCTTATCTAAGCTTTCCCAGAGGCTAGGATTACAGAGTGTGCTACCGGTGCCAAACTTGTTTTAAAATTCAGATTGCCCGATGTCCACAAATCTGCCTGCTAGCCTCCCCTCACCAATTCAAAACTGGCTTAGGCAGTTAGGGCAAGCACTCTTCCATGGAGCTTTCATCTCAACTACTTATCAGCTATTTTAGAAAAAGAAAATCTAGCTCTGAATTACTGAAGTAAAAATATTACAAAATAGCATATCCTCCTTCCTTCTAGTATAAGAATTTGTTATTTTCTGTGATAGGTTCTAATCAGCTTCATCTGGCCTTGAACTACTCTTCCTACTGCCTTTGCCTCTTTGTGCTCAAATTACAGGTGCGCGCCTCACTGCTTGGCTGAATTTCATTCTTAAATCATACTATTATTAAAGCTTTTTCCTTTGAGTGTTCTAATTGTATTATGCATGTTTAGTCATGGTGGCCAAGAGGAAGTAGAAAGAGTCCAAGTCCATCTGGATTCACACAAGCCAATTAAACAGCTGAACAACATTTGTAGACTCTATTTTTCCTGTTTTTTCTTTTTCTGTTTTTAGAGCTCAGATGTCAAGTAGGTCACTTCCAGGCTAGTGGGTTTGCTTCCTTCCTCAGCATCACTCATCCTCTATTTAGTCAGAGGCATCTATTTAGAAATAAGATAAACATTGCCTCTCATTTCTGCAAGTTATTCTACCTAGTAATCAAAATAAGTTAGCATTAATTATACAAATCATTAAGAAATATGAAATTACTATTACTGAATGAATAACCAGATGATAATGAAAAACTAGTTGTTTAAAATACATAGCTAAGCATTGGAGAGCAAATAAATTTGTGCTAGAATATTCAGGTCAATGGAGCAATGCCAGCTGAGGAGACGGAGGCAAGAGGATTATAGGGTCAAGCCAGCCTTGGCCATGTAGCTAGAACCCAAAAGGCTGATGCTTATAGTACTTAAAGGAGATAATGGGATCTAGGAGCCTTGCCACACAGTGCTAGTGAACCTAGCCCTAGAGCATACAACTCCCTGTTGTTTCAGAATCTGTAAAACACAGGGGCAGGCTGTATGATCAAAGCTTCTTAAGATTTGCAGGTTTATCTGGCTTTCTGAAATGTAATACTTGTTCAGGGAAAGTTACTCTTAAGCTAAGTTTTGGTAATGTAGAATATATAAATGTATCAAGAATATGACAATTGCTGTCACTTACAATTTCAAAAAGTTCATTTTTATTTTACTTATTTAATAATTTGTTTCTTTTTAAAATTTTTATGAGCACAGGTGTTTTGCTTGCAAGCATATCTGTGTGAGGGTGTTAGATCTCCTGGAACTGGAACAGTTGTGAGCTGTCATGTGGGTGCTGGGAGTTGAACCCAGGTCCTCTGGAAGAACAGCCAGTGCTCTTAACAGCTGAGCCATCTCTGCAGCCCTCATTTTCATTCACTAAGCTCTCAAGCTGAACACCTATACATATAAGCCATTAAAAAAAAAAAACCGACTACAATATTTACATGTACACACACACACAGAGAGAGAGAGAGAGAGAGAGAGAGAGAGAGAGAGAGAGAGAGAGAGAGAGAGAGAGAGAGAGAGAGAGGAGGGAGGGAGGGAGAGAGAGAGAGAGAGAGAGAGAGAGAGAGAGAGAGAGAGAGAGAGAGAGAGAGAACAGGTAAAATCACCAAAGGTCCAGGTCCAGAAAAGTATAACACTGATAAATCAATTTGTGCTATAAATTTTGGATCTACCAAGAGGCAAGTTTATAGTAACAATGAACTTACATAAAAACAAACAACCATCCCACAAAGATTTCAAACAATACAATTTAACATCATCTCTCAAACCACAAACCAAATAAAAGTTATCAGAAGTAAACAAATAAAGATTGAGGAAAAATAAGAGAACTAATAAAATAGAAATTATCATGGAAACTTGAATATTTAATTTTGTCTGAGATGGGGTCTTATTATGTAGTCCAGGCTGACCTCAAACTCAGGATACATCTACTTAAGCTTCATAAGTGCTAGGATTGGGCACGGGCTTCCACGTCCAGCCAGAGTTAGCTTCTTAAAAAGATTGACAAACCTTTACCTAGGATTGGGCACGGGCTTCCACGTCCAGCCAGAGTTAGCTTCTTAAAAAGATTGACAAACCTTTACCTAGACTAACCAAGAGAAGAGGTGTGTATGTGACATAATAATAATAAGACAACATAATAATCAACATTATCAAGGGCCTATCAGGGACTGTTCTGAAGAATTATATGCTAGCCAACTGGAAAATCTCCTAGAACAAATTTCTCAATACCTATGATCTACTGAAGAATAAATAAATATTTTTAAAAAGTCCATATTAATTAAAGAGGTCTATATTTCAATGTAGTCCTCATCAAAATACCAGAATTACTATTCGTAGAACTAAGAACTAGAAATAATAACCTTGAAATTTATATAAAAGCACAAACGTCTCTAAATAGTAATCTTGGGCAAAATGAACAAAGGGACATCACAATACCCTAGAAGACACACTAATAAGTCATAACAACCAAAACCAACATGCTATTACCCTAAAAACAAGCACCCCTCAATGGAGACAGAGATCCCAGAAAGGTACACAACTCATAGCCAGTATATTTACAACAGAAGCACCACAAACATGTACTAGAGAAGGGCAGCCTCTTCAATAAAAGGTACCAGGAAGCTGATGACAAAAGGCTCCTTTCTACCCCATGTAAAAAGCAACTCAAGGTAGATTAATAGTCTAAAAGAAAGAACGACACCCAGAAACTACTAGAGAAAATCAAAATGAACTATTTCAGAAACTGGTCCAAGCAATGGCTTATTTGGAAAGATTCCCAAACACAGGGAAACAACAGTAAGAATCCCATGTGTGATCACACTGAATAAATCTTCTGTTGACCGTTAATCTGGCTCATTTAACGGACTTATTGAGGATGTATGCCAAGCTTGGCTTGTTAGGGCTGCTAGGGAACAGGCTCTAACCTTAACTCTGGCAACAGTTTTTAGAGAACCAGGAAGGGAGACTGGAGCTGAGGCAGTGAGGAGCTGGCTGGACCACAACTTAATAGGCACTACAGCTATGCATACTGCTAGCCCTCTACAAACTTGAACTTAATGTCAGGATCCCAACGGACTGAAGAGGGCTCATGGGTTTCTTCGTCTATCCTCAATGATACTAGGTTGAACATCACCCTCCCCCTCAGCCAACTTACTTTTTTACTATTGTATAATTGGCTTATTGAAGACCCAGCTTATTGGGAATGTCAGGGCTCAGGCTTTGATTCATTAAATAATAATTAAAGAACATTATGTTAAGCAAATAAGCTGGATATAGAATGATAAGCATGGGATTTTCCTTTTCTACTTGGATGCTAAAAATTAATCTAAAAGACTATGGGAGCCAAGCATGATAGTACACATTTTTAGTCCCAACAACTGGGAGATGCAGAGTCCGATTCATCTCTGTGAGTTTGAGGTCAGCTTGGTCTACATAATTAATTCTGGGGACAGCCAGAGTTACATAATGAAACCATGTCTCAAATAAATAAATAAACAAACAAACAAGCAGGATTAATTAATTAATCCCAGGACTTCCAGAGTTACACAGTCAGACCAAGTAAAAAAGCAGGATTATTACTGTTAGGTGGGATTTGATCAACCCAGCCATTCACATGGGATATCAAACTTGCCTTTTTAAATGTACAATTAGCATGTCACTACAAATTTTTAAAAAAATAGAAAACTTTACAAGTGTCCCATGAAGGTGTTTGATTATTACTCTTTTAGTGTAGGGATAAGGAGTTCAGAAGAAGGCAAAGGAGCACAGCCAAGTGATACATTTGTTGTTTTACTGTTAATTTGACATATCTGAACCAAAGCATTCACAATACTGGATATACTTTAAAGAATCATATACTATAGTCTTAGACATAACCACAGAACAAGCAGAACAACTGGAACTACATAAGGCCTTAAAAACATATCCACAGTGTGTATTATTTCAATTTTCATTCATTACAAATTAGACTACATACCATTAGTTTAATTTTTATTTTACTTTCATTTATTCAGGCAAGATTCATTCAAGGAAAGGCAACTTAGTTTTTGTGTGTGAGCTTTATTTATTTATTTTTCCTATACTGGTTAATATAAAATGTATGACACGTTTTCTTATCCTCTGTATTCAGGAATGACCCCATGACATTTTCAAATAGTAATCCAAAAGAACAGGCCCTGCTCTTAAAAACAGCCAAGGTGGAAATGGACCAAAGAGCGAGTGTCTGTAGCCTTGAAGAACAACTAATGGAGTTTCAAGTATTCATATAAGGAAGACTACTACAATTCTAATAATCAGTCAAAATTTAAAACAACATTGCATACAAAATCATTCTTGAAGCCCTAAATCTCTTTTAAATAAATGAACAAAATTAAGTAGCTGTCTCACAGTACCAAACACAAATCAAAACTAGTTATAATTCAGAGCCACCAGGACTTCTTACTTACACAATGAATAGCTGGGTAAGTTAACAGATGGCAGAAAAATTAAGACTTCATTTTTTTTTTTTAAGGATAATGTACTATAATTGGAGAATACAGAAAAGTCAATGTATTTTTACAATAAAATAACCATTTAAGCCTCTAATCCCTGTACAACAGAGTATAGGTCAACTCTAGTTAACCTGGATGTTTTCATACAGTTTTGTTTTGTACAGTTTATTCTGAGTACTTGAATTGCTTTAGATATACAGGTTTTTGGAAGAATATCATATTTGTATACCAGGATATATTTAGTACACTGAGATGTTTAAAAATACTTATAAACTTGCTTTTGAAATGCAAAAGCATTTGGCAATACTTTTACAGCATTTGATTTTATAGAATTAAAATTTCATACAGTACTCATCTTGATGTTTAAAAAAAATTCACAGAAAAAATATAAATTACACAGCCTGACTGCAGGATACTGTTATTTCCAGTTTCTAGTTCTGGTAATTAAAACCTTCATTAAGTCTGTTAACAAATCATTACCTGTACAGTTATGAAGGCAACATACATGATTTGTAAACAAAACCTTCAGGTTTTATGTTATTTACCAAGGAGTGCAGTTCAGCAAGAAAAGAAAACTCAGTATGTAAATTTACAGAGTAGTTTACAAATTTACCAATTCCTGCGACACAAACTGTTTTAACCTCTCAAGGTACTGTCCGTAAAGCTCCACGTCATTGTGTCCTGCCCCTTCAACCCACAGAGGCTCCACAGGTCTTTGGCAACGCTCAAATAATGCGAGGCCATGCGAGAAGTCAATGACTTCATCTTCAGTCCCATGAATTATTAATACTGGAGAGGTTATCTTAGAGATTTTGTCAATACTGGAGGGAAAAAGAGAAAGGAAGAAAAAAAATCAATGAACTATATATAAAAGAAAGTTTCCTGTGTTAGAAAAAAATCCAAACATTAGAAGTATACAAATCAGCTTTAGCAATGGAAGTCACTTAAGGTCTAAGTAGGATCCAAAAGCCAAGCATCCTTCCCATACGCTCTTATGGGTGGAGTATACCCAGTTCTGCCTGAGTAGCTCCCAGCCACTCTTGCCCAGAAGCACCTTTCTACAGTGCTGAGATTCCCCTAGGCTTCAAGAAGTAGAGGCCAACGAAGACACCTGACTGCTTTAATTTCATTGCCTGCTGCATTTATTTTATTTTATCAGTCCCTAAAATTCAAGTAAAATGTTCTGATTTCTGTTCTGGTTTGAGTTATAAACTAACAAAAAATCAGGAAGAGTATTAATGTAAAAAAAAAGTTTGAAGCTGGAAAGCAAATGAATGTATAAAATAACTGATTTTAAAAGGTGGGTAAAAACACAATGTAAAGCAGACAGAAAGCAAAGTGAAGAAGCAAGTTACAATGGAATACTCCCAGAAGGCCAAGGCATTGCCATGGAGATGAAAGACAGGGACAGAAACATGAAGGAATCCTTCAAAGTCTTGTTTAAAAATACAACAAGGTCTTCTTTCCCAGACTTCTTGGAAAAGCTGACTTTCTTCCTTCAACTTTGGAAAGTCTGTAGATGCAGGACTCCAGTTTAGGGGAGAGGACCACAGTCACATAACACACAAAAGGCTGGCTCTGTGGGGCCTGTGTGCTTCTGAGAATGCTGGCTGGTGGTTTCCTCATTCAAGGCAGAGTTCCACAGTTTTCTTTGCATACAGAGTAGCCCTTTGAGTCTCCTCTCTTACATCAGAGTAGATAGGCATGAATGATCAGCTAGCTACTCAAGAGAAGACTTCAGATGTATGACATAAAGCAAAGCACACAGAATTTTAGAAAGGCAACTATGCAGAGGGGCAATCTTACAAACATGTTTTCTGTATCCTCCTCCATTTCCCCGGACAGAGAAAACACTAACTATAAGGTAAGGTAGCATCTTATTACTCAGGGAAACTGCTAAGCAATCTCTGCACTCTCAAGGCTCTGTTTCCTGATAAACAATGGAGAAATGTTCACCATAGAGGAACATTAAATAATCAAGATTAAATGGTCTTTTTCAACTACCTTATTTCTGGGAAATGTCTAGGTATGTCAAAAGATAGAAAGAATAAGTGGGTTATATATCACAACCAACTCTGTAATTCCTATCACTAAGCTAAACAGACTATGTTCAGTAGCCAGGGAACCTCAGGGATCTCCCCGTTTCTATTCCACACTGAAGTATTTACATGTGAGTACCACTACTTTTTTCTTCTTCTTTCAATTAAATATGGGTTCTAGGGATTGAACTCGGGTCTGTGTGTTTTTAACATTTCTCTAGCCCAACAATGAATAAATACTATTTTTGAAATAACTTCCGCTCTTCTGCTAAAGAACCAAGTGATAACTTGGCTTTTGGCCTCCCATTCACAAAAATATCCTTTGTATTCCTGCCAACAAAGGAAAGACCAAATAAAAACTGGCAGCTTTTCCCTTCTTCCTTTCTCCCTGTCCTTGGGAAAAATAGGCCATTAACTTTTTTCCCCCCCAAAAAATATGAAGAAGGCAGGTGGCAACCACTCTTCACCTTGGAAAGCAAGACAGTCCTCCTTTCAAATCCATCTCATACTATGTATGTAAACAAGCCACTTAAGAGTCAACTTTCTTTACAAGTTACCTACACTGGCTGGGTATCATTACTCACCTTCCCTCCACGAAAATTTCTTTTCTTATGCTGTTCATCTCAATAAATTTCATATTGTTTTAGCACCTCAAAAGAAAAAGCCTGAGGCCTTAGTCAAGTTGTTCTTTGTAGAATCCTGCATCCAACCTGCTGCTCTGACCTGTTCATTTACATTCACAAATTTATTCTCGTTTCCAGTGTTCATGCTGCTGCTTAGGATCTAAGGCTCCCATTTCATGCTCAAACATCTCAGCATTTTTTATCAGTCATGTGCTAACACTCTCTTCAAGCTAGTTCCCGACAATTCCTATGTGATCAATTACATGAAGTAGAAGCTCAATGACATATCTTGTTATAAGGTTCATAGAACTGAATGATTTTCATTGAACTTACTTTGGGAATGCATCAAAACAGTAGGTCTTCTTGGTATCAGGGAAAGCAACCCGCATTCCTGAGGTCAAAGGAGAATGAAGAATAACAGCAGCGCTCTCATAGCGAGCAGCAAGATCCACAGACGGTACTGTCCCTATGCTCTGGCCATATATAATCACATTTTCAGGACGAATGCCGTATCTAAGAAATTCAGAAGTTTAAGAGAAATAGTTGAACTCGAAGAAAACATTCCATCCTTCTAAAGATTTGCTACAGGATGTCTCATATGAAACAATGTCAATTTATATTTAAAAATTTAAATTTCTTAGCCATCATTTTGTGTTGTAATAAGCTCTATATTCTGAATTATTTCGTATTCAATTCTAATCTTTTAGAAAAGTAATTTCAAAGCCTTTTAAAACTTCAATTTTATAAAAGCATTTACGGCATTCATTTTATTTTAGTAATTTTAAGTCTGGAATATATTGTACCAAATATATTTCAGTGGACTAATGGTTAACATTTAGTGTTATTTAGTGTGAGATATTATTTTCTATCCATTAAAACAGATGTTCTTGATTGCTCTGTACAGTTGTATGATTTTCTAAACAGGCTATATTTCTGAGACGCTACATAAAATTACGGTATAGAAAAAATATAGAACTTAAAATTTTAGTCAAGATTAAGTTATAGTATTTCTTGAAATCTCCCTATGGTTATTCAAAGAGATGGACCAAAACTTACAAATATAATCAAATGACCCACAGTTCCAAATGGCATCATTCAGTTAGTTAGGAATAGAATTCATGTTAAAAACTTTAAGTTTTATCCCTTTAAACAGCACTGCAGATTTAAGTATGTGAACTCACTGATTCCACAAAAACTGATTGGATGCACAAGACGCTTCAGGAAGTGTTATTTGTTTATAGTGCAATTAATTGGTCCAAATGTAAATGACTTCAGATATAGGTGAGGTGCCACAGGAGCTAATGAATATAGTGGCTAAGGTTACAGAGAAAGCAGAGTGGTCCTTTCTGACAGCTAAGAATGACTGGGGTAGCAGTGTAGTGTCAAATCTTTTGGAGAGGTGAGGGAGGATTTTTGAGAATTTGACCATTCACCAGGGAACAAGGCAAACTCTTTCTATGTCCTCTTCCAGGTACTCAAGACCATTTTTACTATGCAGGCAATGACATAGCTTCCTATGGCTTCTTCAATTTGTCCTCTACAAGCATACAGGGTACCACTAGAGGTGGGTTTTAGCTATTCCTAACTGCATCAACATGCTACTTAGAAAAGCTTCCAGTGGCCAAGAAGGTGGGAGGATGAACACCTGCAACATCAGCATGTTTCTGGAGACCATACTATTGCTGTCAGATGCCTAATAGTACTGTACATAGCAACTGTAGGTTTGGGGCTAAAGTCAATATCAAAACTCAAAAGGAGTAAGGCTCAAGAGGTTCCAGGTAAGCAATAATAATGTGAGAATAATGAGTTAAAAAGGTACTTTAGAGACCATTTAATCTACTTACGTAGCTTAATGACCAGATATTTAAGATCTCAGGAAAATGACAGTAAACCTATATTTAGAACACAGATATACTGACTTCCAACCCAGTAGTCTTTCTATGAAGTGTTTTAACACATACACTTTAACATATTATATACTTTCAGGGTATAATAAAGACGTGCTACATTTGCAGAATAGTAAAAGAAATCCAAAGCATGCATATTCTAATTCCAGGATCAGTTTCTAGAACTGGGTAGGATCTTGGATACTTTTCACCACAATCTCTTCATTAAACAGATGAGGAAACAGGCTTAACAGCCTGTTCATTTCCTAAGACGACTTACATTACTAGTAATTCCACTGTATTTATGGTTTGTGGTGGTTTGAATAGGTACAGACCCCCAAAACTCCCATGTTTGAATGCCTGGCCCATAAAAAGTGGCACTTTTAGGAGGTGTGGCCTTGTTGGAGGAAGTATGTGATTATGGAGGCAGGCTTTGAGGTCTCATACTCAAGGCATTCCCAGTGGGACAGTTCACTTCCTGTGGGCTAAAGATCAAGATGTAGAACTCTCAGCTCCTTCTCCAGCACCGTGTCTGCCTGCGTGCTACCTTGACATGATGAATGGACTAAATCTCTGAAACTATGAGCAGAACCTCAGTTAAATGTTTTCCTTTATAAGAGTTCCTGTGGTTATGGTGACTATTCATACTGACAGAAACCCAAACTAAGACATGGTTGGTTCAACATGACAGAAATCATAAAAACTCTTTTAAAAAGATTAAGCCAGTCATGGTAGTACATCCCTTTAATCCCAGCACTGGGGGGGCAGAGGTAGATGGATCTTGGAATTCGACACCAGCCTGGTCTGGTCTACAGAGTGAATTCTAGGACAGTCAGGGCTACACACAGAGACCCTGTCTTGAAAAACAAAAACAAAACAAACAACACAAACAAGCAAACAACTACATACACTCACAGAGGCACTGACATCCACATATAAATCTGAGATATTTTTAAAGACTACTTTGGCTATCATACAAAATTTTAACCTGTTAGTTTAATACATATATAGTTTGTGTGTGTGTGTATAAATATATATAGTTAGATTAAAAGACATATACTCAAAATATCCTCATATTGCAGTTCTAAGCATGTATGTTAAAAATGCTTTCCATTCTGTTGTTCTACAGTATAACTTAACCACCATAATAAGTGCAAAAAGTAATCCCCATTAACAATTACCTTGTCCGAAGAGCCAGCCAGGCAGCTTCAACATCTGCATATAGGTTCTTCTCTGTTGGCTTTCCAGAACTAGCACCATATCCAGAGTAATCATATGAGAATATATTACAATTAATCCGGGACCCCAGACCTATGTAAAAGCTGCTCATCTGACCAAGATCAACAGCATTTCCATGTGAGAAGAGTAAGGTATATTTAGCATTGGGTGAACAACGCACAAACATACAAGCAATTCTATTGCCTTTGCTGGTTCTTGTCATGAAACACTCAATAGCATCTTTTTCCCTGGAAGAGTATTGCCAGTCCGCTCTTTCTGACAGGTGTAAAGTCCAGCGGCTTCCACTTTCATCACACATCAGTGTGTAAGTTGGATCAGGTGGCAAAAATGCTAATTTTGAAGCAATTTTCCCTGGGCAAGGTGGACAGCAGAAGAGGCAACAGAGCTCGCTAAATGAAAGATTATTCATCTTCTGAAAAAAAAAAAAAGAAACAAATCTCTTAATAACTCAATATGGACTCTCACTCTCATACAATGAGCTAAAACAAAAACACAAATAAGTATTATTGGTAGTCAATGTCTATTAACTGTAATCGAGTATCCTCCCAAATATATTTGCTGACATTGTTCTGGAAATACTTTAAACCCTGGAGGCAAGCATTCCTTGAAATAGACTTAAATACTGTATATTTCTAAAAGCAGTGATTATCCCACTTAACAAAAACATTTAAGGTGTGTTTAGTTGGTAATTTCTGTGTAACTTGACAAAAATTCTCAGAATCCTACAGGAAGGTAAATAAACAGAGCATTTAGAGACACTACTGGTCAGCAATGAGTGTGTGTTAATTGTATGTATTTATGTTTATATCTTAATATTAAAAACAACCTTGTACATAGGTTTGAGAAAAAGTTTGTACAAGTGAGCCAGGGTAAAACACGAGTCACTGCTAAATACACAAAGAAACAGGGTTTTGAGCCCTTGAAGCAGTTCAAACGAGTGACACAATCCCTTCACATTATAAACCCATTATTTCAGTTTATAATTTATGGCTCACATAAAGTTAAAGAGAACTCAAATCATAATGACAAAAGGCACAGAGGGGGGGAAAAAAAAAAAGGAGGGAACATTAATACCACTAAAATAGAGAACAGGAGCAATGGGGAACCAAAGCTGCTTCTTACAAGACCATGCAGTATAAATTGAAGCTACTCACTTTACTTCCTGTCAGGAATTTTTATAAGCACAGTTTCTCCATAGACACTAACTCATTAAAGCATTTTCAGAAGCACTTTGACATAGAGACTATAATCCAACCCACCCTGGAACAGAAGCATCGAGGTTATAGAACCTGCCTATGGTCACACAGGGTAAATGCTGGAAGCAATAAGAAGAATAATTTTGGAGTCTTTTTTATAACTAACACTGATCAGGAGGCGATAAGCAAATAAATAAATGTTACAATTTGGAGATCATGTCTTAAGGCTGGTTGTCCAAAGTGATATAACTATACAGTGTTTAGACTATGGGATCCCTTCTTTTTCTTTTGCTGGTGCAAAGAGGCTTGTTGTCACATGCTATTAATATGTTATGCTACCTTGCTAGATGTTTACAGAAATAGGGTAAACTGATCATGAACTGGATCCTTCAAAACTGACAGCCAAAATAAAACACTTTTTCCATCCCAGGGAGGGTTTTCTATGTAGTCTTGACTGTCCTGGAACTCTCTTTGAAGACCAGGCTGGCCTTCAACTTATAGTGATCCAACATTTTCCACCTCCCAAATACTGGGATTAAAGGTATGTGCCACTACAGCTGGCTAAAATAAAACACTTTTAAAGTTGATTATTTCACACACTTTTAAGAAATAGTAATGAAATACAACAGAATAGTATGTGAATAGGTGGTTAGTTTTTTAAAAAGACAATTGAGTAACCTTGGGAAATACATAATTTTTTGGTAATGTGATGGGGAGTCTTGGATGTTAACTTGACAAGTATTAGAATCAGTATTGTGAGGAAATTTCCCAGATTAGTCTAGGTTAACAGAGGTAGGAAAACCCACCATAAATGATCAACACCATTTTATGGTCTGGGGTCCCAGATTGAATAAGAAGGCCAAAGAAGCTGGGAGTTCAAGATACACTGAAGAAGAGGAAGCAAAAAGAATTAAAGGGATGGAGTACTGAGAGAAATGGTGGGAAATTCTGTCTTCTGAACAGGATATGGCTATTACAATCATGAGCTGACAGCAGCTGCAGTTGTACAAGGCCTACACCAGCAAAGATCAAGTCAACAAGATCCCAGCATACATGGTGTGGTAGTTTGAAAGAAAATGGCCCCCAAGGGAGTGGCACTAACTATTAGGAGGTCTGGCTTTATAGGAGTAGGTAAGATCTTGTTGGAGGAGTATGTCTCTGTGGAGGTGGGCTTTAAGGTCTCATACATGCTTAAGATACTTCCCAGTGTCTCAGACCACTTCCTGTTGCCTGCAGGACTCCCAGCTACTTCTCCAACAGCAGTCTGCCGGCATGCCACCATGTCTCACCATGATGATCATGGAATAAACCTCTCAGCTGTAAGCCAACTCAAATAAGAGTTGCTGTGATCATGGTGTCTCATCACAAAAACAAAAGCCTAAGACACAAGGGGTAGGAGATCTTCAGCCCCCAGTGAGAAGCTATTGGCAGTGGAAAGTTGCTGACAAAGGAAGAATTGCTCTTTATTCAGGATATGGTCACTGATAGGTTAGTAGGTCATCAGGAAAGAAAGGGGGGAAAAAAGGACATGAAGTTCAGGAGGGAAATGGGGCTAGGTAAGGTCACATTTCATTGTATACACAGATGAAAATTCTCAAGAGTAAGCAATCTATAATCAAAAGATTTGTTTTGTTTTGTTTTTTTTTTTCAAAAGAATAACAATACTGATACACACTTAGCCAACAGGCTAAGAATTCAAATCAATACAACTAACTCGTAGTGCTGGAGAGATGGATTGGCACTGCCTATACTTCCAGAGGACCTGAGTTCAATTCCCAGCATCCACATGGCAGTTCACAACTGTCTGTAGCTTCAGGATCCAACACCTTGAACACATATAAACATACAAGCAAAACACCAATAAAATAAATAAACAAAACAACACTAAACTTGAAAACTGGCTAGAGAAACAACTTGGCAGTAAAGAACACTTGCTGCTCTTGCAGGGGACCTGAGTTCGATTCCCAGCACACACATTGGGTGGCTTACAACCTCCTGTAGATCCAGCTCCAGGGGATCTGAAACCTCTGGCTGTTGAAATATCATTTTTGTACACTGTAAAGATGTCTTTGCTAAAGTGCCTTCAAGCTGGCTTAATAAAGAGGTAAAAGGTCAATAGCTAGGCAGGAAGAGGTTGGGGGGGGGGCATCCAGGCAGAGAGAAAGGAAGAGGAGATGAATCTAGGCATTGGGGAAACAATGGACAAGATGGAAAATGAGGCAAAAAGGTAAAAAACATAGATTAATAACTTCATTTAGTAAGTCTCTGGGTCATGATTTTAGAGGCTGGTGACCTCAAAAAATATCTATCCATCTACACCTGGCCTTCCCACTGCCACAAACATATATGCCTCCACCAGAAGTCACATAAAAATATGGGTGTGATGGGTCAAATCTGAGACCCTGCCCAAAATAAACAAACAAACAAACAAAAAAGTAAAAAAAAATCTCAGAGGAATGTCATGTGAAGTTGACCCAAGAATCATGTACCCACATGTTCAATGCATCTCCTGTCTTATCTGCAAAAATACTAAAGCTTGGTGATTTGAATGAGCATATGAAGAAAGCAGGAAAAAGTATTTTTGAATTCACCTACATCAGCGCTGAACATACTGAACGGATGTTTGTTAACAAGAAGTGAACACTGAAGTGGACAAAGTGAAAGCAATTTATCACGTGGTGCTGGGAACCAAACCTGGGTCCTCTGAAGGAGAGCACCTAGTGCTGTTACTGCTGAGCCATTTCTCTGTATTTTTTGAGCCAGGGTTTCTCATTGCACCCTGAGTAGGTCAGTGAGCTCCAGGGATTTATCACCACCTTTCACAGTGCTGGACAGTAAGCCTGGGATTTGTAAAGTTGCTAGCAACCGAGCACAAGTTTTCATGCTTATAGGACAAGCACTTTACTGACAGATAATCTCATCATCCTATAAGGACAATATCTATTTAACAACTTAATGAGCATTAACTTTAGATAGTGGGGATGAGGTAGGTAATGAGGTGCAGAGAACACAGAGTTGTCACTGGTAGGGTAACAGTCTCTTATTTCCCACAGCTGCTTTTCAAATGACTGCTGATAACCCTGAAACTAGACCTGTCATGTGGGGAGGAACCGAATCCATGTCCCTATGTATGAACACAGAGTTCAGTGGAAAGACAAAATTAAAGATGAAAGACGCACACATTTCACACACACAATTCTGAAATTCTGGGCTATAAAAATGATGGTGGGACTAGATGGTGGCATGCATGAAAGGGAGGGTGGCAAAACAATAAGCAAACTCTGGACTTGGTGTTTATACTTCACAACTCTATTGCTTTTCCCTCAACGATTTTGAGGTATGACTTTTTTTTTTCTTTTTTTTTTTTTTTTTAAAGGAAGGCAGTCTTCAAATGTGTACAGATCCTAGGAAGTCTTTAGATACATGATTCAATGCTATTAAATTTGTTTCACAAAATGTACCTGAACTAGAGCAAGGGCTAGGGTTGCAGCTCAGTGGCAGAGTTCTTGCTTAGCACAGGGCCATCTTGCTGCCCCCCCTCACCATGTTTGAAGTCTTTTAACTCTTATAATAACCATGCAATGGCATACACCCATAATCTCAGCAGTGGGGAAGGCTGAAGCAAGAAGATTCCAAACTACTTAAGTGCATCCCATCTTAAAAATAACAAAAATCCTGCTGTCACCATTGTAATGTTAGAGAATGAAGTCACAGAAATGGCTAATCAAAACAAGGCTGCTTAAGAGATAGAAAGTACTGAATATTAATTGTACAGTGTTTGATATGTACAGAAATTCTGAAATTTAACATTCACTTTCAACTTTCAGAGGACAAATGCAGATACGTTAGCTTGGAATAATGTATATAATGGAAATCTACTAACCTTGCAAAGTTGGCCTGAGAATTAAGCAAGGTCTAAGAAATATCTGCCGCAGTAAGGAGTGTTAACTGAAGTTCTATTGGCCAAATAACTTGTTTCTGTGAAAGCTAGGAAGACTGCTTGTGTGTGTTTAGGAAGAGTACGGGGACTGAGTGACAACTTTGAAGCTGACCCAGCTTCTGGCCCTTGAATCTGCCCTTCACCTCACAGCCTACCTCAGGACTCTCTACATTTTACTTTCTTTGAACCCTCTTGCTCTAGTTTACCATTCCTAGTCTCTGCTCAGCTGCTTTCTATCTCCGGCTGTCTTCTATCATGACAGTACCTTCAGTTTGGGGACTTGAGATTCTAAATAACCTCAGATTCATGCTCAAAGCACACAAACCATCTACTCTGCCCTAACTTTACACCTTGATAAGACTGTATGTAACAGAAGGCAACAGACCCAGAGCCAGACAGACTAACTGGTTGTCTGGTGTATACTGCTTAGATGAAAGGTTAACCTTTAGTCACCAGGTTTAAAAAACAAAAAACCTCTGGTGTGCTTAGTAATTTAACATGATGCTTTCTTTTTTAGTGATTAATGATGCATTTTATATCAGGAAAATAACTGCTTATATAAAGTTACAAGCCACAGGCAGGCTTATTCCCAAGCACTGGAAGTTTCATAGAATCTGTGCTGATGCAAGAGGAGTGCTCAGACTGAGAGTGAGACATCACAGTCCAAAGGCTGCCATTACTGAGACAAGGTAGATAAGCGCATACATGTTACACAGGAAATCTAGCCTGGAGGTGTGGGAGAGGTTTGAGGAGCAGCATATATTTATGTTTCTCCCTTTACCATCTTTTGGTGAGTGCAGGGATCACTGGGTAGACATCAGTGCCATGATTACACACCAATGCTTAAAGTTTTAGCCTTTATCTACCCACAACTTCAACAGTATACTTATGGGTTTCACAGGCTGCCATCAGGGAGGTATTCTTAGATCTGGACTTCAAGAAGTTTTAACTCCCAAAGACTGACTAGACCAGTACTTACATGCCTAAGGCTCATGTCCCATTCAAGTGAGTAAATATATTATAAATCTCTCATTCGTTGAAGCTTTTTCTCAAGAGTGTTTTGCGTTTTGTAAAAACAAGTGCGGAAAACTTCCATTCCACCGATCTTTTTCTTTTTGGCCAATAGCCATGTCATGCCCAGGAAATTTCACAATGCTCCCTAGCTGTGAAGGGGTAACACAGAGTTCCACTCAAGGCTAAGCATTCAACAGTAACTTCTTTTCATCACTTTGACCTGTATGAGTTTGTGCATTACTGCTGATTGTTGCAAAAAGAAAAATCTCATGCCAGATAGACCTCTGTGAGTCTGATCTACTTAATGAGTTCCAGGACAGCCAATCCTACATAATGAAAAACAAACAAACAAGCAAACAAACATCTCAGACAAAAGCTGGCAGCTCCACTAACTTATCAATAGACACAATTATTTTAGAAGACATTTAGAAATTAGAAAATTAGAAAAACAGAAGTAGTAGCTTGCTCCTTAGGGCCACCTATGACTTCTCCAGTCATGGGCTTTACAGTACCAGATATATATTTGAGGTAGAGCACATCTCAAATTCAATTAGAAAAAAATCGGGTCACCCCAACCACACACGTCACCACTGTACTAGTATGTACATTTTTTCCAAAATAAGTTCTATGTTTAAATATGGTACTATTTCAAGATTTAAGTAGGGTACTAACATGTAGACTCATGTAATGTTAAATGGACTACACAACAAAATTTTAAGACAAATTCAAGATTTTGTTTTATAGTCTCCTTTCAAAAGAAGCGAGTAAGAACATAGCAAATATACTTTTTCTTCTTTTAGAAATGACAGTCAAGTTCTGGAAAGCATTTTAGCCAGAAGTGACAGAGGCAAAAAGTGTTGAAAACTGTTGGTCAAATACAGCAACAAGGTAAGGATGATGTGATTTGAATGAGATTTCCCCCTTAGTTTTGGGGGTTTAAATGCTGATTTGAGGTGGTTGGGAGGTGTGACCTTGTCAGAAGACACGTAACACTGTGGGTAGTCTTTGAGAACTTACTCTTTCTGCTTTGTGCTTGTAATTCAAGATGTGAGCCCTCAGCTTCCGGGGACTATGTCTTTACTCCACCATCATAAGCTGTAACCCACTGAAACCTGTCAGCTCAGATAAGACTTCTGTTAAGTTGTTAGTGATAGCCTTTGTCACAGCAATTAAAAAGTAACTAATACAGAAAGAAGTTTGTACCAGGGAGTGGGTTACTGCTATAAAGAAATTTGGAACTTTGGACAAGAAAAGTGGTTACAAGCTGCAAGAAGAGCCTAATGGGTCACCATAGTAGGAGTTCAGATGACATCAGTGCTATTAGTACACAGACTGTGGAGCCCCAGATCAAAAGGTTTTTGTAGGGAACAATACTGATAAATAGACAAAAAACATTCTATGATAGTTTGGAAGAGCAAAACAAAACAAAAAACAAAAACAAAACACCCTCCCCCCCACACAAGGAACTAACCCCAAAACTGAAGTTACTTTCTGCCCATGTTCTAAGAACTTGCCCAGGGCTATGGAAAGTATCTCAGGGAATTTTAAAGACAGCATACTATTGACTAGTTGCAAGGTTATTTTGAAGAGGAAACAAACACTGGCAATCTTAAGGCCATAGTCAAGGTATGTGACGAGAGAGGCTGTTAACTTCTAAGGAGAGTACCAACATTAAGGAAAGATATGATTTGCACCGGTATTATCTTTTCTACTCTTCTGTAATAGCTCCTGGTTTTGACAAAAAGATTAATAGATAAAAGGAGGAATATAACAAAAAAAAAACTTTTTGCAAAGTAATTGTGAGTTTCTTCTACTCACAGGTCCTTTTAATCTGAACCTATACTTTCTTAAACGTAATGAACTCTGTACTTTAAAAACATCTAGAATGGGCCTTTACAGATCTTTGAGTTCGAGGCCAGCCTGCACTACAGAGCAAGTTCTAGAATAGACAGAAAAACCCTGTATTGAAAACACAATAAAAACAAAACCCCAAACCCCCCACCTTAATAACTTCCCTCTATACTTCTAATAAAACTGAATTCTACAGGTTCCTAAAAGTCTTGTATGAATTTGGTTAGCTCACCTCTCAACCCATTCTGACACATTTGATTCACTGCTGTAGTTTATAGGTGCACATACACTTTTATAGCTGAACATTGTGATTCATTCCTGCCATACATTTACCTGTGGGCTTCATCAATGTCTACATATTTATAATTCGTTTGTTATTTTTAATTATGTGTTTGTGCGTGGGCATGTGTACATGAGTACAGGTCCTTACAGAGGCTTGAGGCATCAAATGTGCCCCCTCCCCCAGACTTAGGGGTAGGTGTAAGTTACCTGACATTGGTGCTCAGAGTTAAACTCTGGTCCTCTGCAAGAGCATTATGTGCTCTTAACAGCTGAGCCATCTCTCCAGCTCTGTATCTATTGTCTTTCCTAGACTGTTGTTAGTCCTTTAAGTCAGTCACCATATTGCAAAGACTACACTACACATAGTATAAGTTGAGATAATGTCAAGTAGGTTTTCAGGAAGGAGGTTATTTTGTTGTTCTGAATTGAAGTTCTAAGCACCAATATATACATATTTGTGGCTTAAATCTTTTCTGAAAACTGGTACCACTGTGTTTTGTTTTTATCTACATTGTACTTTGTGTATTACAGAAACTTATTTTTCTGAATGTTTAAGGACTAGAAGTCAATCAAGTGAACAGAGAGTCCACTGAGGTGAGAATTACTATTAGGATAATGTATTACATTGCTAAATAGACATTTATTACCTGGATAAGTCCATTAACTACATCCTTGACTTCCACAGGTACATGCATTTAAATGTACACACTAACAGAAACGAGCACATAAAAACCGTAATTTAAAATACAATAAAACTTACCAAGAAAGTGTCATGGGGATCAGGGCCTGGAGAGATGGCTCAAACATTTTAAGAGCATATAATGCACTTACAAGAAGACCTGAGTTCTAGTTCCAGGATCCACATTGGGTGGTTCACAACTGCCTGTAACTTCAGCTCCAGGGAGAATTGATATGTCTGGCTTTCATGGGCACCTGGAACTCATATGCATATATGCCCTTCACATTTCACAGAATTTATAAGAATAATAAAAAAAATAAGTGTTTAACTAAACAACGTGCTATTTGGTGGGGGTGGAGGGAGGCAAAAAGATGGGTCAGTGGGTAAAGGGTTTGCTGTACAAGCTTGATGACCAGAGATCAATGCCTGGAACTCATTTAATGGTGGAAGGAGAAAAATCACCTCCACAGAGTTGTCATCTGATCTCAAGAAGCATGCCATGAACTCCTCTCCCCAACATATATAGACACACATAAAAATAATAATAAAAAGTGTCATTTAGTTGGTGGACAAAATCAAAGGTTCTAAACGTGATCAATGGCTTAAAAAAAAAAAAATCCAGACAAATCCTTTTCCTTCTAAGAGAGGACATGCTTCCAGGGTGTGTGTGGTGCCATTTTGGTCAGCTTAGTCTTTAGAGATAATTTAAAGCTTTTGAGTTGGCAAAAATTACACATTCCTGTATGTTTAATGAGTTTTTGAGATGATGCAGTAACTTTGAAATGTGTGCTAACAGGCAAGAGCAATCTCCCTGAAGAATTCATTTTTAAATGACTGGGGGGCACTTGAAAAAAACTGAGGGACAGCACATGTCCCTTAGCTGGTGGAGTATGGAGTTATTAACTGATGCCCCAAACATTATAGTAGTTGTAGATTTAACTGTAATCTAATGAAAAGGAACAGTTAAGAGTTATATTTCAGTTACTTCAGTTTGTCACTATTAATCTTTTGGGGGGACAGTGTAACAATGGACAGAATTGGCAAAATAGCCAGGTGTGGTGGCACAGCACTCAGGAGGCAGAGGTAGAACATGTGTTTCTGAGCCTAGGCCACCCTGGTATACAAAGTGAGTTCTAAACAGCAAGGGCCACCCCTCCCCCTGAATAAATAAATAAAACCACAGAAATAAACAGTTATTATGAACACAATCAAATCTTCAGTCATAATGGATGTTTTGAAACAGTAATGTACTATGCTTTTGCATATAGAATTACTTTCATAATTATTTCTAGGCAGTGGTGGTTTGAAGATAGTGCTATTTCTTGATAAAGTTTTCACCATTCTTTAGCAAATCAGAAATAGTTATATACAAATTTGATGTGCCAAATAAATTTAACATGAATATAATTTACTTACTTCTTGTTTAGAGACAGAGTCTTGCTAATATAGCCCAGGCTGGCCTCAAGCTCAGGATTGTCAACCTTTTCAGTGCTGGGATTATGGGCATGGTCACCAATCTTAGCTCTTTTAAAAGCCAGTCAGGTTTAGAAGTGGGGAGAGTATATCAATTTTAAGACAACACATTTTTATTTAAAGGGATGCCTTCTATTCTGAGATTGTTTCTTCTTACAATGTTAAATGTTATTTGAGAAAACCAAAACATTTTATTAAAAAATTAAGCAATGCCAACAGGTGTTGTTTTTATTTCTTTAAGGTGATTTTACTAGCAAAACCTAAATAACCTTTCTCATCTTTTTTTGCAATTAAAAATTATTTTAAATTACACTCATTTATGTGTTCATATGTCTGTGTGTGGCAGGTTTAGGCACTTTTGAGCAAGGCTTAGGCATGGCTTTGAGGTCTTAAAGACTTTTGTATAGGGCATGGCCAGCCTCTTTTGAAGACTGGTTGTATGCAATCTATTTGTTTTGTTTGTTTTTTGTGTTTTTGGAGAGAGGATTGTTGCTGATGTCTTCTTGAGGTTTAATTTTTGTATTAGTGAGTGTTTCATATACATTTTAATAAATATTAATCTTTTTACATAATTAATTGTCAGTGAGGGCACAGTGAGAGCAAGATGCTGTGAGCTGTCACCAAGAAAACAAGATGTAAACACAGGTAAGCCACAGGCCACGTGGCAAGGCAGATTAATATAAATAAGTTATAAGAGCTAGTTAGCAAAATGCCTGAACCATATGCCAAGCAACATATAATTAATAAAAGCTTGTGTGTGATTATTTAAGACTAAGTGGCAGCAGGTCTGTGAATAAGTGCAAATCTCAAGGCTAGCTAAGCCAAAAACTTCTTACTATATCTCACTACATTTGTTCATGTGAACATGCATATATGTCTCAGTGAAAGGTAGGACATGTGAATTCCCAAAATGTATCTCCAGTGATCAGGTTTGACAGACTTTTTGCAAAGAAACTGGTCTTGCCTAATGGTGGTGGTGCAGGCCTTTAATCACAGCACTTGGGAAGAAGAGGTAGGTGGATCTCTGAGTTGAAGGCCAGCCTGGTCTTCTATAAAGTGAGTTCTAGGACAGCCAGAGCAAAGAAACCAAAAAAGAAAAAAACAAAAAACAAAAAACAAAAACAAAAACTTGGCCCAATACATCAAGTTTTAAGCTGGGGCCTGGCCTTTGGAACTGGACACATATACATTCAAATTATACCTTAGTGACTGACCCTGTGTGTGTGACCTTAAGCAACTGGCTTCTTAGTGCTTCCATTTTTCTCAACTGTGAACTGCAACTCTGCTGGGAAGATTAAAGTCTAAACATTAGAAATTAACCAAATCATGACTGTCTCTTTTCTCCTGAGAAAGTTTCACTCATAATAATCAAAGATTCATCAGTCATATAAACAGAGAACATATACACACACACACACACACACACACACAGAGAGAGAGAGAGAGAGAGAGAGAGAGAGAGAGAGAGAGAGAGAGAGAGAGAGAGAGAGACTCCCATATGTGAGTTTCTTCAGAATCAAATCAGGACTAAAATGAATAGTGATCTAGTATCTCTTCTATTAGCTTCTTATAATATCAAAGTATGATGAGTTTTCAATTCAACTTTAATGTATCATTTTGGAGCATATAACTATTGTTCTTTCCTTCCTTCATAAAGCTAATCTTTAACCTCAATTTCTGTAGTCTTCAAGTTAGTTTGTTTTTTCAGACAGATTGGTCTTTTGTGATCTATCTTCTTATTTCACTGAAACTTTCAATTCCCTTCCCCACAGAAGCTATACCCCACTCTTACTACTATCCAAACAAGGATAGCCTCACACAATTCTGCTAAGGTTACAGAAACAAGCCACTATGGTTGGCTAAACTCAGGGCTCTAGCTGCTATTTATACAATAAGATGCCAAAAACCTATCGAAATGCTGTTTTTTTAACCTTCCCATTACTACACTCTAAATGCTTCAGTCTTTACTTGCCTCCTTGTGCTTTCTGATACATTAAACCAAGCCCTCTTTCCCTTGCATCCTCCATCAAGCCTCTCAGCCAGGTCTTACCTATTTTCCACCAGGCATTATAAAGTCACTGTACAATTTCTACCACATATCTATCTAATCTGCATTCTCGCCAGGTGATGTCGCTTTCCCGTTTACTCTTTAGGATACCACATAGGAGTCCCCCTGCATCCTGGCCTCTACTCTTATTCTTTACTCATTTATTCTCCTGAACATGCTGACCATGGAAAACAGACATGCTCTTTTTTGTTTCTGTGCATTTGCATATACTGTGCATAATCTATTGATAAAAATCTTCTCTATCATTCCCCTCCAAATAAGAACTCCACCTTCCCCACCATCAAAGCTTATGCAAAATTTACTTCTTTCTCAAGGGAAAATAAAAATCTCCCCTGAACTGTGCTTTGCCCATGCTGTCTGGTTTAGATACCCTTCAGTCAAAGTTTCACTTTGATTTTTGTATTTCCATGTTATGAAACAAAATGTTTTATGGTTCCTAACAGATAAAATGATAAAGCGAGTACTCTAATGGTTTATAAAGGAATGCCCTTTATAAACAAGAAGTCCTCATTAATACTACTTTTTTGCTCTAGACATTTAAGTAATAATAGACATACTGAAGTCTCTCTAAAATGTAACCTGTAAATTGGGTGAACAAAATGTAACTAGCTATTTGGGTATCTCAGACAGGCAAGCTTGAGATAAGCAGCCAGACTACTCCCCCACCCCCAAGGGCACATTGTATTATTTCAGATACAAGCTACCAAATTTTATACATACAAACAGAAAAAGAGGGGAGGGAAGGGGGTAGAAGAGGGGGGGGCATCTTTATCAGCACACTATTTACGATCCTAATCAGAAACAAAATCTAGGTCACAATCTGGGGACAGAATTCTTCGGCGGTTACACAAACTGTGTCAAATTATCTCAGTTTTCGAAGCATACTTAAGGATACCCTAAACTCTGAAGTTAGGCAATTTTATTACAACTGACTGATAAACAGCCTTCCATTTTTGTTCATGAAGGCATATACTTTTGTTTTGTCTTATAAACATTGCCCACAACAAATCAAACGAGGCTTTTTCAACTCTTTATCCTGATCTACAGTAAATATATACCATACTCATTTCCCCCCTAGTGCTAGGGACAATACTGTTATGACTAGTCAAGACCTCTTTCAATGAGTTATATCCCCAACCTTGTATTTTCTAATTCTTATCATCTCATGTGATTATATATCCTCGAAATAAATCTGAAATCCCCTAAAAAAGTCATACTAAAAATAATTCTCTAGCCCTAGAGACACTGAATAAGGACAAATAAAGGCTTGCTACTCTATGATTATTTCTAACATTTCTCAAATATTTTTCAGGAGCTCTGTAAGGAAAAATGGAAAACAAAGTCATAACCAGAATATTAATTTCATATTTCCTAATGATTTTTTCCAAAGGCTAAACTTAATGATTTATGGCTTACGTAGTTTTGCTTTTAAGTAAATTTTAGCAGTTTTGTAGAAGGCAGGGAGGAAGACCCTAAAAAATGACCAAATAGCTTTGATTTTGTCACTATGTGATTCAGCAGACTCAGTAGTAGCAGGACGAAGCATAGATGTGTTTTATAAGCTAATGCTTGCAATACAGTCTAAAGCTCTAATTCAAAGAGACTGCATAAATCAAAACATTCAACAAATCTCTAAGGTAACTTTCAAATGCAAAAAGGTTTAAAAGGTTGTCTGTTGTATTTGTCTGTGATTCTAAGTTGATGAAATAGTACTGCACTGACTGGTTCTTCCCATCAATATTTCAGAAGGGGTGAGTGAGATAAACTTTATCTATGATGCAGATAATTATAAGCTGTAACGTATACTATGAAAACGAAGTACTTTATTCTCATGAGAATAAAGTGAGGGATGGGTTCTTTTATTTTTATCTTAATATTTTTTTTTACATTGTCATATTTTTATACATGAGAAAAACCAAGGTTGTAAGTTTTTAAATCAATTAACTTTTCTAAGCTCAGGTACACAGGCCTATTATAAAGACTGTTCTGTCTCCTCTTATTGGATTCTGCTATTATCTGCATAGCTGATTCATTCCTTCACTGATGACTTTGCCCATTCTCCCCTGTTCAATGAAACCTAATATGACCACTCTATTTATTAGGTCTAATTGTTTTCTTTGCTCTCTTGGATCCTTTTCTACTTATTCTGAAATATCTATTATTTTCTAACATCACGAGACATTTTGTTTGTTACACATATTAACAGTGATCCTCTGCTAGACACTAAGTTCTGGAGTAAGTTGGGAACCTTTTTTGATCACGAGCCTCTTTCCACCACCATCAACCCTACAATAGTGAACAGTGCATATGCACTCCCACTTTTCCTCATTAGCTGCCCAGAAGAAATTATTTAAATGTTATTTACAGTTCCCAAGGAAACAAAACAGGTCCTCTTTCTAAGCCAATTTACATTTAAATACTTTAAGTGACTGTGACATTGTATCCTAAAACAGTAGAGACTAGATTTGAGTATTAGTTAAAAAAAAACAAAAACAAAAACAAACAAACAAACAAAAAAACCTCTAATATGAAAGAAGATGATGAAAAACGTAAAGCCAACTGTGAAATCAGGATTGGGATATTGTTCGGCAACAAAAGTGCCTGCTATGTTCCTGCATCCAGATGCTGAACGTGAGCCACAGATGGAGCATAAGATTTGGAGTACAGCTTGAGCATATCATGTGAATGAGTAGGACCAGAAATCTATTTTGAAATATTTTTCTTAGACTTTTACTAGCTGAACATTCCTAACCTGAAAGTCAGACATCCTAAAATACTCCAGAAACTTTTGACCATTATGCCAATTCTCAAAAAAGTTATGCATTTCAGAGTTTTTACATTAGGGATGCTTAATCTGTACTCAAAAGGAATGGTTACAAATTGCAAGAATCTCTCCTCTTAAGGAAATGATACAATGGTAATAGTTATCAAATTTTATTATTCTTTAAAGTTTTATTATTCATTGTGTATATGTATGCATGTATATGCAACTGTCCATAGAAGGTGCCATGGAAGCCAGAAAAGGATGTCAGTTCCCTTGGAGCTGGAGTTACAGGCACCTAGCAACACAATGTGGGTGCTTGGATCCAAGCTCATGTCTTATCTCCAGCCCAAGAGTAGCCAAATTTTAATTTGATTACGGGGCACTACTAAATACAATGATTGTCACTATAATGTCACAGAGAACATTAACATTAAAACAATTTCAATAATAGGGTAGCTGTGATAAAAGCAGCTAAAGGGAGAAAGTTAATTCTGGACTGCAGTTCAAGTGTTTAGGTCATCCATTGTGTGGGAAGTCAAGTATCAAGAGCTTAATGTAGCCGGTTACACTGGATTCATTCACAATCAGAAAGCAGAGAGGTAAACACATAAGGGTGGTGCTTAGTGTTCATCTTAACAGCCCAAGACCCTAAACAGAGAGCAGTCTCACAAGACACAATCAATGTGATCTCCCACAGGCCCAGAGGCCCATCTCCCAAATGAGTCTAGATTCTGTTAAGCCCACAATACTAACCATCCCAAGAGCTAAGAGTGAAAACACCAAAGTATTTTAAATTTGACATTAAAATAAAAAATTCTAAACCAGATGTGGTGACAATTCCAGCACTTAATAGGCTAAATCAAAGACTGCATATTAATCTGAGGCAAGCCCAGGCTTCAGAGAAAGATTCCATTTCCAAAGATTAAATAAATAAAATTATTGAATCAGAAATTATTAGTAAAATGATATTCGAAGTGAAAGCCACTCTAAAGAATGGAAGAAGGTATCTTTAAAACCCTAATCTGTTATGCAGAAAATGTAAAATTAAGCAAAAATAAACAAAACATATGTCCAACAAATAAATCAAACTATTATCAATAATACAAATAATTGGGAAATGTGAATGAAACTGGAATCAAAGTACCATTCCATTCTCCTTAGAATGTCAAAAACTAGTAAGTCTAAAGTATCAATAAGGCAGAAAAACCCATCGCATTCATTACTGGCACAACTGCTGCAGACAAAAATCTGGCAGTTAACTATTTCAGATATTTCTAATAAGACACCACAAACACAAAAGCCAGGTATTTTCCCTGTGAAGATAATGCTGTGGAGCTAGACTTGGGGAGAAGACCAGAACACACAATGACTCCAGACTCTACACCTCTCCAATGAAACCAAATCAAAACAAAACAGAAAAAAGCTAATACTGCTCAAAGTCCTATGCGTTTTAACTGCTCTACTGGATGGATATTCACTGGAAGAAAAGGGAGGAAAAATAAAGCCAATTTCAAGGCTACATATTTCTAAAAATGTACTGTTTTAACACAGATAATGACATTAACTAATTTATCTTGTGTGAAAAGGGAAGACTGTATTTAGTTTTGCTTAAACTTTAAGGAGAGTATGGTAGTTTGAATGTAATTGGCCCCCAAAAGCTCATAGGTAATGGCACTATTGGGAGGTATGCCTTTAGGTGGGCTTTGAGGCCTCATACATGCTCAAGATATTGATTGCCCAGTGTCTCAAACTACTTCCAAATGCCTGCATATCAAGATATAATCTCTCAGCTCTTTCTTCAGCACCATGTCTAGCTACCTGAATGCCTCCATTTCCCAGTGTGATGATAATGACTAAACTTCTGAACTGTAAACCAGTCCCAATTAAAATGTTTTCTTTTATAAGCACTGCCATGGTCATGGTGTCTCTTCACAGAAATTGAAACCCTTGAGGCAGAGAAAATCACTTGTCTGTTACAGTGCTTCTTTTGGTGTCTGAAGGCAATTCGGTAGAACAGAATGGGCAGTGGCAACAACTGTGCCATACCCACGGGTGCAGAGTACCTGAATCTAGCAACACTTTCTAGACTTGAATGTGGATACTGCAATCCCATTAACCTGCATCTGAGCCTGTGGGATAAGGCCTGAGGCAGTGCAGACCTAAGGAACTGCTAGGTTGTTTTGATGCTGTTGATGTGAGCAAAACCTGAGTGTAGCTGCTCTAGTATTCATTCGTGAAATATGCATTTTAAATGATTATTTTAGTATTTTACTAAGAGCAGTTTTTAAAAACCTGCTCAAGGACTTTAAAAAAAAATAATAAAAGAGGAGATATGGTCAAGAAACAACAGTTGGAGACATCTTGTGGAACATTTAAATACACATATGGGAAGACATGTTGATAGTGGTGGTGACTGACTCTAATCCCAGCACTGGGGAGGCCGAGGGAGGTTGAGGATCTCAAATTTAAGGCCTATTTAGGGTCTCCCTGTCTTGACACTACTGTTGTATACACAATTGGCCATAGAACATTTGTACGATACAGCAGTGAAAATGAAAGAGAAATACTTAAAAATATGGATGAATCTTGGCCAAACTCAGAAAATAAGCTACAGAAAGATATAATCACGCTTAAATAAATTTAAGATTATCCAAGTTATGCACGCCGCGTGCGTGCACACACACACACACACACACACACACACACACACACACACACACACACACACAAAATGTTCAGGATCTAGATGCTGATATATGAACAGTGACAGCAAGTAGGCATGGCAAAGGTTGGAGTGGGAGAATGATAATAGGACTTGGGAAAATTTACACGATAGAGGAAAAGTATCCTTCTGATTTGCAGTTGTGTTTCTTCAACTAGATGAAAGGCACATGGATCCTCATGACATTTTATGTCACTAGATTGATAGTGCTATATAGTCATTCTACAGAGACTAAAGAGAAACTGCTGGTATAGACATAGTATATAAGACAGCTTCAACACCAAGGATTGAGGACAAACAAAAGATCTGGGTCCAAGTCTCAGTTTTTACTGTCTAACTTTATGCAATTTAAGTAATGGATTTCTCTAGTCTTAATCTATAAAAGTCAGAAAATGATTTTTTCCAGCTCACAAGTCTGGACAGACAAAACAGTGTGTATGAGAGATCCCTAACAGAGTATTAAAAAGGAGACGTTATTTTGAAAATTACAAGAAAAATCGAAGTTAGTGTAGAAGTAAAATATACCAGCAAATAAACATAGTTAATTGGGTTTTTTGCTCTTTTGGGAGGCCTGCCGCCCAGCTTCCAAATAAATCACACCCAGAGTCTTATTTCTTATAAATGTCTGCTCTAGCTTGGCTTGTCAGCTTTTCTAAACTTGAATTATCCCGTCTACCTTTTGCTTCTGGGCTTTTGCCTTTCTTTACTTCTGTAAATCTTACTCTTTTTCTGGGGCTAGCTCCCAGTGTCCTTCTCTTCTAGTTCCTGGATCTTCCTTCCCTCCTCCCAGATTCCTATGTATTCTCTCTGCTTGCCAGCCCTAGTCCTGTCTATCCTCTCTCCTGCCTCTCTATTGGCCATTCAGTTCTTTATTAAAACATTAGGTTAGACAGGCACAGTACCACAGCTTCACAGAGTTAAACAAATGCAACATAAACAAAAGTAACACACCTTAAAATAATATTCTACAACGGTTAGTAAACCCTAAATTTTCTTAACATTTGTTAGGACACCAATACAAATACATAAAAGTTTGTCAATTAGTACTCTTTTCTTAAAACTGAGCAGGTGGGACATTTTTAAATTTAAAAAAAAATTAGACTTCTTTTTATATGTATGGATGTTTTGTCTGCATGCATGTATATGCACCAGGCCTGGTGTCCATGGAGATCAGAAGAGGGTGACAGATTCCCTGGAACTGGAATTAGCAATGGTTAGCCACCATGTGGGTCCTGAGAAGGGACTACAGATCCTCTGAGAGAGCAACAAGTGCTCCCCCTAACCTAAGCAGGTGGCACACTTACTGGTTTTATATTACTAATGTAGAAACTGATTCTGACTAGAACAGCATGCCTAGACCAATTGCTTCATTCCTAAGCCACCACAAACATCCTAGTACTTTATGATTGGATCATAGTGAAGGAGTGCAGGAGACCTCGCTTTTTCAGTTGGCATCTCACTCCCATACAAAATGGGTGATGGCACTTAGGGGCACGAGCCACAGATCAACCAGGGGATTGTACACCAAGCGACAAATTTAAAGCTGCCTAGCTTGCTGAAAATCTAATCCTATCCTTTCCAATTAACCTTATTAATACAAGAGTAGGAGAAAAGAGAGGTCAGAATATGGGTGAGGGCGCTACTTATTTCCTCCTAGATCTGAAATAATAACGAAGGCACAAGAGAGGTTTTATTCACCTTCGGCTTCCAAACACGATTGCCTTTACTGTTTTTCTTTTGTAATGCCTTTTCTCCCAAAATAAAATTCAGTAAGAAGCACTGGCACCTACAATAATGGTGATGTTCAAAATACTGCATTCGCTACGAGGACCCAACAGAATTCATGCGTCAAACGTATAGACCACAAATTCTCTACAAAAATAAATGTTCGTTAATTGTAAAAGCCCGTTAATGTAAGCAAACGGATGTAATCACAAACCGTACATGATTCAATAGGTAGCATCAAATGCTGGCCCAAATTCTTTTTATATACTGAAGGCTTGAAAAATGTCAATGAATTATCTTAGGGATCAAGTACTACATACTGCACAAAAAAATACCTTTCATAAACTCCAAGGAAAATTTAAAGGTCACCCTTTCCACGCCCCGTTATTCTAATATTTTCTTACCAAATCTGCTCCATATTGCCTTAAAACAGAATACCACTGATGGAACTAAATGTTCTGCCTTTGACCTATATCTCACCTCGATTAAGGCTCTGAACGTTTTCTTCTTTTTTTAAACAAGAAACGGAGTTTAAACTCTCCGAACGTCCTCCACACCCTACAAACTAATTTGACACAACTTTTTTGGTTCAGTAGTAGATAAAATATCAAACGAGACTCCCCAACTTTCAACTCAAATCCAACCTCCTGGAGTTCTCAATCAGGGATCATAGAAGTTCAAGCCATCGGAGGCAGCGCCCGCCACAGGCGGAGCGGGATAGCCCGCTCAAGCTCCCGGCCGACTCCATCTCAAATCGAGGCTGGCTGGACCCAGACACCGAGCAGAGAGCGAGGGCCCCCGCTTGGCCCAGATCCGGGGAGGGGAGCGACGCCCGACCCCCATCTTGCGGTCCTCCCTGCGGGTGAGGAGGCCCGGGACGCGCCGGTCTCCGTTCGGCAGCCTCACTCCGGAACCTCCGGGCCTGTTCCCTCGCGCAGAGCGACGACCCCCCGGTAGCCCAGCAGCCCGGCCCCACGCACCTGCAGCTGGGCGGCCGCGGCCGCTGACGCGCTGTCCTCCGCGGGGAGCCGCCCGCCGACTCTGCGCGCGCGGCCCGGCCCGGCCCGGCTCGGCGAGGACGCGAACGAGCGCTGCGGCGGCCGGGCGGGCTTCGTGGGACCCCTTACACGCGCGTTCGCGTTCTGCTGACTAACGGCCCCGGCGCGAGGGGCGGTCGCCGCCGGGGCTCTCCGGCCTGAGGTCCCGTGCGGCCGTGGTCGCCGTCCGCACCGCAGGGTCGGCGTTGGCTTCTCCGCAGGCCGCCTTCCTCGGCGCCTCCTAAGCCCCGCCAGGCGGCGGAGCGCGCGGCCGCGGCGGGCGGGAGCTGGGAGGGACGCGGGTGGCGAGCGGCGCGCGGCCCGGCTGGAGCTGGTCACAGACTGGAGGAGGAGGGTCCCCAAGCTGACCGGAGCTCCCGGCTGCAGGCGGCCAGGGTACCGGCCTCGCCCACCTTCCACCAATCACAAACCGCGCAGCAGAGTCGCTACGCTACGGAGCCGCGGACAGGCTGGGAGCGTTCGGCAGGAGGCGGGGATTGCGGAAAAGAAGAACCAATAGGAATGGAGGATCTCCGCCCCTCCGCTGTGATGGACAGCCGCGTTCGGGCCAATGGGGGAATTCTAGATTCGAAGGAAGCCGGACTCTCTCCCTGGCTCTGAGGAAGGCTTTCAGCAAGTGGGGTAGTTGAGGATGCTCAGCCGGGATGAGTCACGTGGGCCGACCCGGGAATGGGACGGGAAGAGTAGAAGAACTTCTTCCGGGTCACCGTCTATAGTCTCAATCTGGGGCGGGAACTTCTTTCCTCTTCTCTGTAAGGCTGCACCGACTTAAAGTGCTTGTGGTTTGGTGATGAGTTCCCAGAAAGGCAACGTGACTCGGTCCAGGCCTCAGAAGCACCAGAATACGTTCAGCTTCAAAAACGACAAGTTCGATAAGAGTATTCAGACAAAGGTAGGCTCCCGCCTGTTGTACAGAGTGCGATTCCAGAAAAAAGTGATTGGAAGGAGAGAGAGAGAGGAAATGAGAGGAGTTGGCCAGGGCGAGCGTGCGTTGCAGCCTAGTTAGTCTTGGCTGCATTGCAGTCCTGTCTAAAATTTTTCCCACGCCCTTTCTTTGACTTGGCTGTGTTCTGTGAATGCATCCGATGGTCTGCCCATTTCCCTAGTGACGCCAAAAATTGGACAGGACATCCTTCATTCAACCCCTTGGATGCTCTCATCTGGAACGCGCTCCAGCAGCAGGAAACTGAAGGTTACTACCCGAGTGTCTCTTTGCAGTTCTTCTCTATGTCTGTGCAGGACTGTTTTTTGGAAAGTCCAAGCCTATAAGTTTGTGGAGACTACGATCTTAGCATCACTGTCCTCACCAACAATATGTTATTTCATTTTTTTTGTTGAAATTGTAAGAGCTGATTTGGCGTCTGTAAAAGTGGTTGTTTGCTGTTCATACAGTTAATTTAGCAGGACTTGTGTAAACTGGAAGAAAAATCAGACTGTTTAGGTAACTTGAGGTATGTATGGCTAGTGACTTTCTGTGGATAGATATCCCCTTCCTCATAAAACTGTACGGGGAATGGATAATCGGCTTTAGTCATCCCGTAGGCCAGTTTTACGTCAGTTTAAGTTAATATTTACATAAACAAGAGTTCAAATTTCCCAAGCTTATTTCTTGAAGTAATTTAATAATTTCTGTGAGCTTTAGCCTCAAATGAGAAATCTGGTAGGATTATTTTGAAGCTAACAAAGGAGTAAGTTCGTAGTTTGGGGCATAGCAGGTGATTAATTTAAAACCACTAAGAAAGCAATCTCTTTATGGTAATTTGTACTCTCAGTTTCTCCTTTGCTTCTCAAATGTTGAACAAGCACCTTTCATGTGTAGGGCGCTACACATGGGAGGAGGGCAGTGTTCAGAATCACTGATACTACCTTTATGGAGCTTGTGGTTCTCTGAGTGATATGGACAGTAATTAAGCAGATGGATCTGTAATTACAAATTCAACAGATGTTACTAAAGGGAAAGGCAGTTCAGTGAAGAAGGGTAAAAAAAGGATGTTTCAGGTTAGGCCCTCAGAGCACATGTTAGATTAGCAGGCACTGAGCCTGTAAACTTGCTACCTGGTTTCCCTGAATTTTAGAAAAAAAAAAAATTATGGAGTAAAAGTTCGTAAAGAAAAATGGATTAGTCCGCAATTTGGCCCAAACAGCCAGTGAGCTTAATGGGGTACAATTTCCTTCCACTGCCCCTGTAGCCATCTTAAAATCTGTAGAGAGCTTGAAAGCAAGACAGATCTGTCTTAAGTAGAACTGTGAGATAACACTAATTAGTACTTTCTCAAGAGGAAGGAAACTGGAACCCCAGGTTGTCTCAGCTCTCTGTTATAGAGACATTTTTAAAATTCATGACTGATCAGACGAACATGGAGTGTTAGGATCCCTTCCTTCCTTCTACTCCCATACTGCCTCCACTTGTTTTTAATCTTTTGAGACAAGGTCTCACTATGTAGACCGGGCTGGACTTGAACTTGAAGTGACTCTCCTGTCTCAGTCTCCTTAGGTGTGTACCGCCATGCCTACCATGCTAGATGCTTTACTAGGGTGTTTATCTAGATAAAATGTCTGCTCTCATATTTAAATATATTCTAGGAGGGGAAAGGAGCTTTCTTTCATCTTCCAAATGGCCAGCATGTCAGCGTACAAAAGTTCAGCAGGATTATCTGATAAGAGAGGGTGCATACTGGGCTTTGTGACCTCCCATTTTCTAAACGTCTTTAAAAGAGGCCCATTTTTATGGTCACTGATTGGCAATGCCATGAGGCCACTTAGAGGTTTGGAAAAGGTGGAGCTCAAAAGAGGTTTCAATCTCATTAAGTTGACTGCATTGCTGATTCTGTCTAGATGGCTTTGCTTCCTTTACTGGAGAGGAGATGGTGTGTAATGAAATTAACACTGCTATTGTGGAACGTTGTCACTGGGAGTGACATGGTCAGTGACCTCTTGAACCTTTGGCACCTGTGATTACCTGTGAGACACCTGCACAGAATTGGGCCCATTAATGGTCTGTCATGGAGTGGGGAGGGACCTATGAGGCATCACCTCTCCCTGAGTGTGTGTAAGCTATCCGTGGTTGGTTGATGGATGCTGAGAGACATTTTCTTTATGGAGTTGTCCTTGCTCTTGTAAGTAGCCTATGTATTTGTGAGATGGTAATTAAAATTAAACTCATTGGTTCACTGAGTTTGACCAGGGAGAATTATTTCTTTGCCTGTTTGATCTTCATACAGCTGGTTTAGCAGAAGAGAGACCTCACACCACCTCTGTTGTTTTTACTATATAATCCTGGGTTAGTACTATGTCTGCTCTTAACTTTCCTGTCAAGATAGTTTGCGAATCATTAAAAACAAAAAATCCTTCCTAAGGAATAGAGATACAGGGCTGGAGACATAGCTCAGCAGTTAAGAGCACTGGCTGCTCTTCCAGAGGACCCAGGTTCAATTCCTAGCACCCACATGGCAGCTCACTCCTGTCTGTAACTCCAGTTTCAGGGCATCCAACCTTCACACAGGCATACATGCAGGCAAAACATGAATGTACATGAAAGAAAAATAAATAAACTATTTTATAAGAAGAAGAAAAGAAATAGAAACACAAGGCAGGCCAGATGGCTCTCCCAGAGGGTGCTGTGATGTATGAGAAGATGTGAGGAAATGGGTGAGTAGAGAGTTCTGGAGACCATTACAGGACTGCAGGGCACAAAATGCTGTGCCGCTTTTTTTTTTTTTTTTCCTTTTAATTAAGAGAATAGAATGAATGTGGATCAATGAGTGAATGTAACTCTTGAGCACAGCTGTGGAAATTAGACACCATGTCTTTCTGAAATGATAGTAGGAAGTGGTTGTGAAGAATTGCTAATGCCACCTGGCATGGTAACACAGGCCTTTAATTCCAATACCTGTGTGGCAGGGGCAGTGGAATCTCTGAGTTTGAGGCCAGTCTGATCTACATACTGAGTTCCAGGATAGCCAGGGATATGTAGAGAGACCCTGTCTCAAAAAGCCAAAGAAAGGAAGGAGAGACAGATGGATAGAGAGGAACAAGTATGAGCCAAGCATAAGCACCTGATAATCTTTGTGGGTTTGAAGTTGCACAAAGCCTAAGAAAATGAGCTAGGAAAGAAGTGCATACTTTTGAAATCATTGTAATAAGTTTATAGAGCATAAAGATTACTTTTCTGGGGTCATGTGTGGTTACTGTTAACAGTTACACGTATATTTGTAGATATCTGTGATATAGCATACATATATTAAAATACAATTTCCTATTTTTTAAAAAAATGTTCTTTCAGGACAGTCTGTATACTAGTCTAGAATTCATTGTCATCTAGGCAGTTCTGCCTCAGCTTCCCAACTACTGGGATCACAGGCCTGGGCCACCACAGTCAGCTAAGTTTATGGCTTTTTTTTAATCATTATAAACATTATGTAATACAAGTGTAGAGTAGCTTATTTAACCAGTTTCCTGTTAATAAATGTTCTTCACAATTATATATATAAACCTGAAGCTAGGAGTGCTGGTACGTGCCTATTGTCCCAGCACTCTGGAAGTTTAAGGCCAGCCTAAACCACACAGTGAGACCACACTTAGTGCTAGATGCTGAGGAAATACATAATTTGCTGGGAGAAGTGACAGAAAATAATCAGATAGTCCTTCAAATTTGTCAGTGCCTATGACTATAAGACCTATGAAACGAAAGTCTACAGAAGTCCAAGAGTATTCACCTGAAAGTCTTGTCTGGAGAGAGAGTAAAGGAAGGCTCCATTAAGATTAATGGGTGGGTAACTAACTAAATGAAATGGAAAGAAATATGAATTCTCAAGAAACTTCCTTTTGTTTTATACGTATAATCAGCATTGTTTTTGTTAGTATTTCCAAATGTATTTAGATCCCCAGTGCCATTTTATGGTCAAATTGTTTGGGAAATATTATGCACTGGATTTAGTTTTGTGGTGGGGCAAAGTGTAAATTTGTCTAGCTCTGAGATGAGCACTTTTGGCCTCAGTGAGGCAGGAGGATTACCGTGAACTCTAGGCTAGGCTGGACTATACACTGAGTACCAGACCATCCAGAGGTGTACAGTAATATGCCATGGAACAAACAAAACCCAAAACGCACTGGGGTGTTTTACATCTTTAAAAGGTAATTGTTTGAGCAAAACTTGCTTGGAACTGTTTGGGTTACAAAATGTCCAGTGAACTGATTTATTAAAGACCACGCTCACTTTTGGAAGCTCTTGGTCATCTTGATAAGGAGATGAAAAGGAAATCTGTGGCTCTAATGTCTGAGTAATTTTGAAAATATATCTGTATTAAAAATGGCTGGTAGTTATATACTTTTCGTGTGTTATGGTTATGTCACCTTAGTGCACATTAATCTTCAGAATGACCCTGGGATAAATGCTATAATTATTTCATTTTACACACTGGGAAATTAGGGCTTAGGGGGTGAATGGTGTCCCCAAAGTTCCATAATTAGCATGTGGCTGTCCACTAATTAGAGAGCTGCATAATGAGACTCAGAGGACAGCTCATTTCAAAGCTCCTTTTTGAATGCGAAGCTTCCCCTTCAGTTCTGGGGATTCTTATCTCCTCCGCTCTGTTTTTTGGTTTTTTTTGTTCTGTTTTGTTTTTTTTAATTGTGAGACAGAGTCTCACAGATGTATCCAGCAGTATATAAACTGTGAACTTCCTCTCCTGCCTCAGCCTGCTATTTAACCTGAATTACATGCCAGTGCCACCAAGACCAGCTTTTCTTTTGTGAATTTTGTTTGTACTAGAAGCAGTGTGACCCCCAAGAGTACCTTCAGAGCAGAGGTGTATGAGCCCTACTGTCATGGCCTATTGTATGCCAAGGTGTGCTTTGTCCCTCAGAGGTTCACATGTAGAGGCCTTAGTTCTTCACTGTGAGGGAGAGGTGGTGGGGATTTGATTAGGCCCCTGAGGCAGGTTGTGCCTAGAAGGAATGGTGTTGATTTCTCAGTGAGTTCTCTGTGTCCTTCTTAACTTTAACTCGGCTGTAATCAGAAGGCCCTGAGCTTGTATGTGACTTATTTTTGCTGACTCCACAGTAGTCACTGGGAAATCATCACATTCGGTTGATTTGGTGCACATCCTGACCGCGTGTGGTCCTCCAACCTTACGGTGTCTTCCCATAGCCCTTCCTTTTTGCCTTTGGAGTGCATAGTTCAGTATCAATCAGTAGAGGCCTTGCTGAAATAAGCATCTCTTAAATTTCTTCCCCTACCCAATTTTCAGGAGGGAGTGTGGACCTTACAAGTGAAGACATTGTTTTCCTGTCCAACATCTTCACCTTTCTCCCATTTGCTGTTCTAGTCAGTTCCTCCTCAATCAAAATGCATACTCTCGGACTAGTGTCCCCCCTCTGGGGCCCTGACCCTACTTACAGCTCTTCACCGGTGCCTGCTTTACTCCACATCTCAGTCCCTCTTATGGTTCTTAGTAGTCCCTGGGTGGTCCTTCCCAAATCTGACCCCTCTGATTTTTAAACCCCACCCCTCAGAAGTCAGCTCTCAGCGTCAGACTCTAACCTTACCACAGCTGCTAACTCTTTTACTCACAACCTTTTTTGAGGCAGTGTCTCTGAGGTCCTGGAACTCATTACATAGACTATGTTAGCCATCAATTCAGACGCCCACCAATGCCTCTGTCTCCCAAGTACTGGGATTAAAGGTGTTTCCTAACAAGCCTGGCTTACTCAGAAACTTTAAAAAAGTGACTACCACTTATTTACATGCTTGCTTTTCCTTAAATACACATTCTTTGTTGCTGTTTATCTCACTGACTTATTATCTATTAATCCTTCACTTTTCTCTGAATTTTGAATTCTCACATCACTCCTTACCAAACTCTGAGTCAGGATGAGACTCTGCTCCCTTGTCCTTTCTCCCTGTCTTGACAGACTCCTAAACCTTGTTCAGGTCCAGCTCCCTAATTTCCCTTTGTAGTAACAAACTATCCGTGTCTGTCCTTATGTACTTTCTTACTGCAAAGATGAAATGCCTGTCTCTCCCTTTTCTGCTTTGATTTCTGTTGCTGTGATTTAAAGTGCTTTGGCCAAAAGCACCTTAGGGGACAGGCAATGATGTTGCACACCTTTAGTTCCAGCACCGGGAGACAGAGGCAGGCGGATCTCTGTGGGTTTGTGGCCAGCCTGCTCAATAGAGCAAGTTCTAGAACAGGCAGAGCTACACAGAGAAACCCTGTCTTGAACAACAACAAAAGGCCATTTAGGGAGAAAAGGATTTATTTGGCTTCCAGGTCAGAGTTCATCGTTGAGAAATGTCAGGGTGTGTACCTAAGCTGGAACTTGAAGCAGAAACCATGGAGGAATGCTGCTTTCTGACTTACTCACACACTCATGCTTAGCTAGCTTCCTTCTGCAACACTTGTCCAGGAATTGGTACCACTCACAGTGGACTAGGTCCCCCTACATCTATTAACAATAAAACCAACCCCCAACAGACATACTCACAGGCCAGTCTGAGCTGGGTAGTATTGAGACTTCCTCCTCAGGTGACCTAAGCCAGGCCAAGTAACAGTTAAAGTAGGACATTCCTTAAGGGCAGCCCCTCCTTTTCTGCCTTACATTCACCCTCTCTTGCTTGTGTAGCAACTTGAAAGCACAAGACTCCTAATTACCCATTCACTTTTAATAGTTTCACCCAATAATAGTTTCTCTATTGTTGATGTGCTATTATAGTTTCTTTAAAGATCTCCCAGAGAGAGGCTGAAGATAGGGCACAATTTGTGGCACAAAGTCCTAGGTTTGGTCTCTAGCACGCTATGAACAGTATCGTGGCATATACCTTCAAGGATCTGAAGTTGAGGCACATCCTTGGCTGTGCAGGCAAGCTGGCAAAAACTACACTTGACTGGGCCATTGGTCTTTGTGAAATCGCTGATTAAAAATAGTCATTTGGGTGACAGTGAAATGATTCAGTGGGTGTTTGCTGTACAAATCTGATGACCTGGATTCACTTCCTGGGACCCATGGTGGAAGGAAAGAATCCTCTCTAGAGTGCACCTCTCACCTCCACATGCACGCCTTAGAATGAGTGTGCCCACATTAGCATACTATCATACACCCAGTCATACACCAAAAACAGCAAGTCGGAGTGCTCCGTGTGTGCAAATATAGCTTCTTCATCAATAGTAAAGAAGGGTACCACTCTGAGGATGTTGTAATGGAGTGGGCGTGCATTGTAGGGTAGTGGGTAAGTGAGAGATCTCTGTACTGCTCAGAGAACTCTGTACCCCTCAGTTTTGCTGTAAACCCAAGACTATCCTAAGGTATAAAGCCCATTTACAAAAAGTAATAGTATCCAGTCCTCACGTTTATCACCCAGCAGTCACTGCCTCTTAAACAGCCTAAAAACCTTTCTTCACTGCCTTTAGCCCTTAAAGTGCTTTCTTTGTGCGTCTAACTCCTGGACCTTAGCTTTCAGCTCAGCCTTTCTGTTGAGCTTCAGGATCAAGTGTCTGATGGCCTGCTTGACCTCTGTTCTTTAGTGAGACATGTGGTAGCAAAGAAAGAAATGCTTCTGTCCTCTCTAGTGTTTATGCCCAGCAGTGTTCTCTGTTTTATTAATGTCTCCACCATTATACAGTTCCTAAAGCCAAAACTATGAGAATTATCTTTAACTGAGGCTGTTCTAATGGCCTTTGTTTCAGTTGACAACACATTGAACTCTTTAATTTTCATAATTGCCCACCTAATACTTTTTAAAAAAATATTTACAGCCTACCTTAGGATATAATAGACACAAAAACAATGGTAGGTGTGTTTTTGCATGTGCCATGGGTAAGCTTGTGGGTGCATGTGTATCTTAATCTGTCATTCTTTACATACGTTATTTTAATTTATTTTTATTTTATGAGCATTGGTGTTTTGCCTGTATATATGTCTGTTATGTTAAGGATGTCAGATCTTGGAGTTACAGACAGTTGTGAGCTGCCATGTAGGGTGCTAGGAATTGAACCTGGGTTCTTTGGAAAAGCAGCCAGTGCTTTTAACTACCGAGCAACTCTTCAGTCCCCATACGTTATTTTTTTCAAACACTGTTTCTTACTGAACCTAACGCTCACCATTTTGATTAGACTTGTTGCTTAGCCTCAGGAATCCTCAGTGCTGGCTTACAGGCATACTCTGCCTCACCTGGATTTTACATGTATGTTGAAGATCAGAACTCAGTTCCAAAATCTTTTGTGACTGAGCCATCTTCCAGACCAGAATTTTTGTCCTTAATACCAAGACTATGGACATGTATACCAATAGTATTCAGTAAATATCATATATTTGACTGTGTTAAGTGCTTCAACAAAGATAGAACCATAATAATTCAAAAATAAGAGGGAGAAAGGGAATAACTGATAAATTATAATCCTCAGAGAAAAAGATCTTAGGGATTAGAAATTGAGTAGATGTAGATGGGAGAATCTATATTAGTTACTTTACATTGTTGTGACAAAAATCACCCAATAGAAACCACTGAAGAGATGAAGATTTATCTTGACTCAGTTTCACTGGGATTTCACTACACCGTGACAGGGAGGTAATGACGGGGCAGATTAGTTGATGACGGCTGGAGTTTGTGCTAGAGCCTCCTCAGGTAAGGGTAGACCAGGAACAGAGAGAATAGCCAGAACCAGGTCTATAGGGATGGCCTCCATAGACTCATGTGTTTGAGGTCATAGGGTGTGGCACTATTAGGAGGTGTGGCCGTGTTGGAGTAGGTGTAGCTTTGTCAGAGGACGTGTGTCACTGGGGGCTGCCTTTGAAATCTCAAATACTGAAGGCAGGCCTAGTGTGACTATCTCTTCCTGCTGCTTGTAGATCAAGATGTAGAACTCTCAGCTACCTTTCCAGAATCATGTCTTCCTGCATGCCACCATAATTATTATAATGGATTAAACCTCCCAACCGTAAGCCAGCACCTCCCAGCCTTAAGCCAGCATCAATTAAAAGTTTTCTTTATAAGAGTTGTTGTGGTCATGGTTTCTCTTCACAGCTGTAGAAACCTTAACTAAGACACCAGGGAAGAATTTACCTTCAAAGATCTCATTTCTAATGACTGCTTCACCACAATCTTCAAAACAGTGCCACAAGCTTGTGAGGGACACTGCAGATTCAAACTGTGACCAGCAAATATGGTTCTAGCTAGGTCAAGGAGTTGAATGTGTTTCAGCTATGTCCAGAACACAAAGTCACATGTGGCCAAGGAGATAGATCTGTGAATATGGCTCAACAAAAAATTGCAAACTTACTTAAAACATGATTTATTTTTTTGTTTGAGTTTTGTGTGCCTGACTTAATTGGGTGGTTCCAGAGTATGAAGTTTGTAGGTGGCATCATGTCAAAGGTTGAACACTCCTAAGGTTTAATCTAAAAATGTTTTACTCCATGCAGTTTTGAAAACAGGGCTTCCTTATTTGAGGAAAAGTTCCTGACACAGAAATACTCGAGTAAATGACTAAAGGTCTAAGAGTACGTAACAGGTTTTTTTCTCCTAGTAATTCCAAAACAATACAAGGGATCCATACATTGTCTGGAGACAGAAGCATGGGAATGAAGGCCTCTGTCACTGAAGTGACTCCCCAAGGTGTATGTACTAGCTGTGTGATGATTGTGAGCAAATTGTGTGAACTCTTGTGGTCTTGGTGGGCTCATATACTGTAAGTGTTTGTTAGGTTTGTGAAAATGCCCATCTCAAACCTGACCTGGTCTCAAGTTTTCATAAATGGTATCCCAGCCCTTTATTTTACTAAGATATTCACCATGCCCATTTGCTACTCACTCAGTTATACTTTTTTTCTGACTCATTGTGCTTGAAATAGCTCTCTTTCCCTGTCACTTATATTGCCCTCACCATGCATATGATGCATGCCTTATGTGTTACTAGTTCATATATCTTGGCTTCTTTCCCTCACAAATATACACAAATGCTATCTATTGCCCACTGATGGAGAGTCAAGCAATTTAAACAACAACAACAACTCATTGTATATAATATATATTGTAGGAGCAGTCCTATGAGGTGGCATGAAAAAAACAGTTGTTGACTTATTATCATTGGCTACTGATCTGTGTGAATCCACTTGTGTGTTGAGCTACTCTTGTAAGCAAAAAACGAACAATGAGTAGGATGTGTATTTGAAAATATCCCCCACTTATCCCATTTTGTGTCAAATTTTTAAGAAAGGTTATAGCTAACATAAAAACCATGTACAATAGGTACAATAATTATATACAGTATATACAAACAATAAATGAGTAATGTCCAGTCCATTAACAATTAACGATTCAAAGAAAATATTTCATTAATTATCCTATTTTGATGAGTCCATAAGATTATGCTTAATTCACTTTCTAACTTGCATTACTAACTAAAAACTGTTATTTTGATGTCTCTTAAACTTATACACTTTAACTTCAAAATTTCTTTTCTAAAACTGTCACTAGAAAACTATAACTATCTCATCTTCAACTACCTCAGAGACCTAAGAAGAAAATATTTACCCAAGTAAACAAGAAGTGCAAGCAGTTTCCAAAATCTAGAAACAACAGAGATGACACCTGTCTGCCTGGACAGTCACCCAAAGTTCCTTTATAAAGTTGGGGCATCCATCTTAAGCCCACAGGCCCAGAGTCTCTTTTCATTTCAGTGGAGGAAATCTGCTCTGCCCATTCTGATATAGTTCATCAATCACTTCTCCTTGTGTCCTGAAGAATATCTGACAGTTTTCTCTGAAAAGCAGGAACCTGAAGGACCATCTTAGCTTGTTCTGTCAAAGTTCAGAGGTCACTTTCCTAGGAAACCTGCATGTCCAGCTTAAACAGCATACTGTGAAGCAGTCAATACAAGAACAGGTTCTTGTCTAGTGACTAACCATTGCCACAAAGAAAGTAGACTCCATATGGAGTTTCTTCTATGCCCATTTTTTCTCTTGAAGTAGATTGGTGCTTCCAGGAGCAGAGACCTGTCTCACTGTCCAGAAAAGTCTAAGATCTTAAAATATTTTAAATGCCATATTCTATGGATCTCTGAAGTGTTTGAAGAAGACTAGGTCATCTAAAATATATTTGTTTGATCTTGAAAACATATCTAATATGACTGTTTGAATGTAATGTCTACCTACTATCTTGCATTACTTTATATACTAATTAGTTGGTAATAAAAACTTTCATGGACTAGCTAGCAGCTTGTATTACATTGTTAGATGAACTGAATAAGTATAATACCTTGAACAAGCATAGAGATATTTGTACAGTAACACAATTAATCTCAATATACACAATTTGTATACAATATACAAAAATCCAATTCAATGTAAAATATTTAAAGCTAGTAAATCCTTTTAAAAGAAGATTCAATAATCTATCCTTATATCCTGTATATCTGTATCCCCTTTTGTAGTATGAGGTTTCTGGCCTGGACTTTCGGGCCTAGCCTCAAGGTTTAGGCCCACAGACCCACAGACTCCCAGACTCCCAGAGACACACAGGTGCGTACAATAGTTTTAGGCTGATTGAACTAAGGCCCAGGCATATAACTTGCTAACTCTTTACCCTTAATCTAACCCATGACTCTTAGCCTGTTCAGCCATGGGGCTCGGTACCTTTTCTCAAAGCAGCATAGGTGTCCTCTGTTTCTTCTGGCTTCTCTCTGGCATTCTGCTCTGTGCTTCCTGTTCCTAGAGTCTTCTTAGTCTGGTAGCCCACCCATACTTCCTGTCTGCCTTTGGCCAATCAGCGCTTTTTATTAATAGATGGGGACAATTATTTACAATGGAACCACATAATCCCCCTACACCCTTTTTCTTTATATATATATATTTTTAACACAAATCTTGAATCTAATCGTTCTTGTTTAACTTTTTTCTAACCATAACCATTAACAATTTTTAACCAATTAACCTAAACAGTGACAATCATCCATAACCCATTGAATGACCAAAAACAACCCACCCCACCTCTTGGGAATGTGGACACTGTGTTCTTAAATTTACCTCCTGCTATCTGGGAGTGACGGCATCTTTTGGGGATCCTGAAAAGAAAAGTTTTGTTAATTGTCAAGTCCTGAAATAAATAGCTGTATCGTTTGTTGTCCAGTCTCTGCATTACAGGAAAATACACGGCTTTCTTAAGGCGTGGTTATAATAGTCTGTGAAGCTGGTTCATCTCAGCGAGCTGCCTTGAAATTTTCCTGAGTAGTTTGTAGTCCAAATCTGATCTTTGGTTGGTGTTTGTCAGCCTAGTGGCTTTGTCATAGTCCACGTGAAATTATTGTTGTGGGGCCCCATCTTCCTTTTGGATACTTCAGGTTTGCAATTAGGCATTGTCCTGGATCACTGCAGAAAACTGATAAGAGACTAAAACCCAACACAATGTACAAGAAGCTAAATATATATTTATTCAGCATAGGATTAGTAACAATGGAATAGTCCCTTATTTTTAGTTATTTTTCTGTCCCATATCAGGTGGCTTTTCTGAAATGATACAGAGATTTTGTATTTTTCTTTAACAAGTATGCATGAGTTTAGAGAAGGAGAGAGCCATACTCCAACTCTAAAGCCAGCTTTAAATTATAATTAAACTGGGACTTCAACTTAGAAAAAAAATTGTAGAGGTTAAGCAATGAGATTTTATCCTGTGAAGTATACTGGTACCAATAGTTACGATATTCTTTTGCTTGTAAATTTTTTTGGATAGCCTCCCTTCTGCTTTAGACGTCTAGATGTCTAAGGTCTTTTCACTTCCTGAAGATTGATATTCCCAGTTTTCTGTAAAGACAAAAACAAAAACCTGCCCCTACCCTTTGTTTTTTTCTTACACCTTAAAGAATTGTAATAAGGGTGGATGAGCTATCAGTTCTTATTTCATGAAGTTTCTCTGGTTCAAATCGAGTCTTTATTAATTTTGATGGTATCCATAAATTTTCTTCACCTGTGGGAACAAAAGCAAAACCCCTTCCCCAATGTAGCACATACCCTGGCTTCCATTCAGAGGTTAGTACATCTTTGAAGTAAACAGGCTGATCTAGCTCAGCTGTTTTTTCTACAGTCCAATGCCTTTCAGCAACTGTTGTTCCTTTCTCATTAGCATTGAGAAAATTTAAAGTTAATAAAGCATTATGTAGTCTATCTCTGGGGGTCTTTGTTATTCCTTTCTGTTTATTTAGCATATCCTTTAGAGTTCGATTTGATCTCTCTATGACTCATTGCCTTGTAGGGTTCTGTGGTATTCCTGTAATATGCTTTATATTATAATAATCAAAAAATTGTTTTATTTTACTAGAGACATATGCCGGAGCATTGTCTTAATTTGTACAAGTATTCCCATAATGGCCATCAACTTCTAGCAAATGTGATTACAGAATCAGCCTTTTCTGAACTGAAAGCAGTTGCCCATTGAAATCCTGAAAACTTATCTATTGTATGATAGACATACCTTAATTTCCCAAATTCTGTAATGAAATACATCCATCTGCCAGATTTCATTTCTATGTATACCTTTAGCATTACTTCCTGCTGGCAATGGAGTTTGGTTATAAAAGGAAAAGGTGGGACACCTTTTTACAATTTCTTTGGCTTGTTGCCAAGTGATAGAGAAATCTTTTTTAATCCTTTGCTATTAATGTGTTGTTTTTTATGAAATTCTAAGGCCTCTAGTACCTTTCCTATTAATAACTTATCAATTTCATCATTACCTTGTGCTAAAGGACCTGGCAGACCCATATGGGATCGAATGTGTGTTATATAGAAGGGATGATTTCTAGTCCTGATTATTTCTTGTAACTGAATAAATAATGAAGTTTATTCATCATTAATAAAATCAGCCTTTTCAATGTGTAGAACAACTCTTTCTGCATACTGAGAGTCAGTGACTGTTAAGAAGTTTGGTAAAATCCATTAATATCATCACAATAGCATATAATTTTGACTTTTGAACAGAAATATAAGGGCTTTGAGCCACTTTACTTATATGTTCTGATTTGTAACCTGCCTTTTCTGATTTGCATCGGTATAAAATGTAGGGGCTCCAGAAATTGGTTTATCTTATACAATACAAGGGAGAATCCAATTAGATTTTTTTAGAAATTCAATTCTTTTGCTTTGAGGATATTTGTTGTTAATATCTCCCAAAAAATTACTGAAGGCTCTTTCCCAAGGTTCACTTTCTACCCATAATTGGTCAATTTCTTCGTTAGTTAAAGGTACAACAATTTCTGCTGGGTCCATTCCTGTCAATTAACAAATTCTTAATTTTCCTTTAAAAATAAGTTCAGAAATCTTTTCCACATATGTCTTTAATTTCTTATTTGGTTTATGTGGAAAAAATATGCATTCCAATATAACATTTTCCCTTTGCGTTAAAATTCCTGTAGGAGAATGCTTAGAGGGTAAGATAACTAGACTGCAATTTAGGTCTGCATCCACATGATCCACATGTGCATCCTGTAATTTCTTTTCCACTAAAGCCAATTCTTTCTCAGCTTCAGGTGACAGTTCTCTCGGACTATTTAAGTCCTTGTCACCATTTAAGGTTTTGAACAAATTATCCAGTTCATAATTTTTAATTCCAGTAGTGGGCCGTAAATTGGCAGTGTCTCCTAGTAGTCTTTGAAAATCATTAAGTGTTTTCAATTTATCTCTACTGATTTGTACCTTTTAAGGTCTAATTTTTTTGTAGCCTTAATAATTAATGGAATCCCCTTTTTATATTTTTATTGGGGCAATCTGTAATCCCCAAGCAGGCAAATTTTTTTTCATTTCTTCAAAAATTTTTTCTAAGGTATCGATATTTGAATCGGCCAACAAGATGTTGTCCATGTAATGATAAATTATAGATTGTGGGAAATTGTTACGTATTTGTTCTACTGGCTTTTGTACAAAATACTGGCACAGAGTAGTGCTATTCAGCATTCATTGAGAGAGTACCCTCCATTTGAGGTAATAATGGAGGATATACATCTATGGCGATATTTTCAAATATAATAAAAACAGCCAGAGATGTCAGTGGAATCTACCCACAGTCAGTCTAGGAAGATGAGACAGTGGTAACTCACACCTTTATTCCCAGCACAGGGAGTCTTCCTGGGAGGTGTGACCTTTGCCCTTAATCCAATCTGAGTTTGAGGTCATCTTAGTTTACAGAAGGAGTTCAAGGCTCCCAGACAGGCAGTGGTGGGGTCACACCTTAACTGAGCAAAGAAAGTATTTAAGGCAGATATAGAAAGATAGAAAAGGCAGAAGAAGCCATGGCTCACACTGTTAGTCCCAGCACTTGGGAAGCAGAGACAAGAGAATCTCTGTGAGTTCAAAGCCAGTCTGGTCTTCAAAGCAAGTTCCAGGACAGCCAGGACTGTTACACAGAAAACTCTGTCTGGAAAAAAACAAAACAAAAACAAACAAACAAACAAAGACTGGCAGAGGTGGATCTGTCCTTGATATTCCAACTGTTTTTATTACATTTGAAAATATCCCCATTTGAAAGTATCCTCCATTCTGATCTCAAATCTGAAAGTAGGAAAAGTTACATGTGCAATGTTTTTACTTAATAAACTTCTTTTGAAATGTAACTTACATATAGAAAAGTATATGTAGATCATGAAGCAGTTTAGTGAGTTTTCACAAATGAGGTCGTGTAACTTTCTAAAACCCATTTATCCTAGTCCGCATCAGCCCCCTTTCGCTAATCTATCCATAAAAGAGGTATGAACTATTTTGAAAAAGAACTTTGAGTCCTACCTTGGGGAACATAGAGAGATAGCTGATAGACCTTCATTGTTCATGTATTTATTATAACTTAATGTAATCCTCCTTTGGCCCAAAGGAATGCATGTGACTTGATTTTACACTAGTGACCAATTTATCACTTTCGAAACCCCGACTTTCCCATAGCTTTGGAGTTGAATACATTATTGAAGTTTTAACTCTTGTGATTTATCAATATCTTCAGAATGTAAAAGGACAATTCAAAGCCTTATGGCAGATAGTTCTTTAATATCTTATCAAGTTTATTCTAGCTGGAGCAATTAGGTTCACACTAAGTTTAATGTAAGTATTCAGGTTTTTTTTTAATTGTTTGGTATATTTTTGTTTGGGTGTTATTAACAGGAAGAACTCTTGTAGGTGATGGAGCTGTTTGTGTACTTTAAATTATAGTTCATTATTAGAATGCTATTACATCTTTATATTACTCAAACCCCATTTTGAAGGTCATTTGATACTGTAGGTCATTTACAACATCATGGGTCTGAAATTACAAGCTAAGCTAGGGATTACTTTAAATGCTTTGTTTTGTGTAGATTTATATGTTATTAAATGCTCATCCCTTTCCTACTGGGTGGCTGACTTGTTTGTTTTGAAGTTACTCATGTCACTGAAGTCATCAATTTGAGTAATATGATTGACATCATGGTATATACTTGTGTAGTGAATGTTCAGTATATCATCATGGGCCTTTATCACAAGATTCTGTAGTAATATGATCTCAAGTTTCTTGTAAACTGGATGACATGATGGCACTGATTTTTTTTTTTTATAATGATTTTTAAGAGTCATGTGGGGTAAATTATCATCTATTATCTGTATAAAAGAGAACATTGGTTATTTTTATGTATTGAATGTATAGGCAGTTAGTTGATCCTCATATGACCAGCTGTTCCCTGGAATGTTTAAACAAAGGCGCACTATGGTTTCTAATTCTAAATTAAGGTTTTTCCTTAGGAATGTGTTTACTAAAGCTTGTTTTTTACTGTCCAGAAAAAAATTTTAATTGATGTTTCTAATTGAAAATGGCTGTGTGAATCCCCTGCCCGATTTCAGTGAAATGATGGAAGAAAACTGTGACCATAGACAATTGAAAAAGATGCTTCTAACAAAGAATGTTATGAGAAGTTCACAAAGACAGGAGCTGTCGTGAAGCCAGAGGCAGGGTGTTCTCTGACCAGAGAGAGCTAGAGAGGAAGGAAAATGCCAGAAAACTGAACGGACACTTGACTGAGACTTTTCACAGAGGTGGTAACATAGAAAGTGAACATAGGCATAAAGTGGATAAACAGCTCCTAAATTTATAACTCTATAATATAATATGGTTGGTTGTCAAGAATATTCTAATCAAATTTCAGGACAATGCAAAGACAGTCAGAGGAGCCGCTGTCTAATGTGGGAGGATGCCACAGAAGAGAAAGGTAGGTTGGTGGAGTGATGCCTGTACCTGGAAGCAGCATGAATCCTGTTCAAAGTAAACCCAAGCCTTGACCTCTCGATCAAAGGCAGGGATTGTAAAATGTGAATTCACTTCCAGGGCAGTAGTGGTCTTCAGATCTGATTCATCTGTGCAGCACTACCCAGTAGACCTGTCTGGAGTGCCGCGGGTCATCCTTTCCAGTGCCATCCAGTGTGGTCACTGTGCTTACCTTCTGAGAACTGAACTGTTTTCAGTACAGCTGAGGACTTGAACTTTAACTTCAGTTCATTTTACATTCCTGCCTGTAGTTGGTGGCTACTGCATTGCACAGTCAAGATCTAGGCTTGCATACATAGGTTGAGCAGATTACTCATCAGCTCTAAGCATTTTAGGAAAACTCCAACCATGAGTTGCACAACTCAGGACTTTATCTCTTGTGCCCAGGTAAAGGAGCTATGCAGGTCTCCACGCGAGAAGGTGTGTCTGACATTGTCGATAACTAAAAACTTCCTAAAATCCTTAAAACAAGGCTGACTTGTGTAGATCAAACCTGCATACTGGCTGCAGAAATTTAACCACCCTTCCAGATGGCTGTGTGACAGCTGTGCACAGGACTGAAGAATGACGACGTCTGTGATTGGAGAATTACATCGATAGGTTGTTTTAAACACAGCAGGCCAAAGTAATGAAAGTGAGATGCAACTTGATGTGATAGCTAAGCAACGAGTTTGTGTAAAGAACTAACCCAGAAGGCAATGATGGTGAGAACAAAGGTTTCCTCAGACATGGACGAAGGCCTAAACTTCAAATAGAAGGATCTGTCAAGAGCTTTACAAAATTATTGTGACAAAGAAGATGTCATTGGGAGTGAGGTTATAAGTTCTTGATAACAATTCCCACCAGCTCAGAGTGGTGGGAGTGAATGCTAAAAAGACATAGATTCTCTTAGATTTCAAGGCTCAGGCTTTTGAACATGGCCAATGGGTTAGTATCTGCAGAACACTGTAAAGGGAGTTTTTTAAGTTTTGAGTTCTTTGTAGTGCTAAGCTGTGACTTAGATGTCAGAGTTAAAGAATCACCCAGAAGCAAGGCATAATGATGCATGACTTTCTGTAATGCAAGAGGCTAAGGCAAGGGGGTTGTGAGTTCAAAACCTCACATCAAAATGTGAAGTGTTGTATTGAGTCATAGAAGGGAGGCAGAACTGGAAGTAAAATACCTTGTTCCAGATTTCAACTCACCTAAAAACTAAATAAATGGTGGCCGAAGATTGGGTCTGTTTTAGGGGTGTAGGGACTCCCCAAAGAAGTACCAGTGTTGCTAAGGCCCTTTGTAGGTCTTACTGTCAGCTGCAGCTTTGTGTCTGCCAGCAAGTGGAGAGGAAGATAAGAACTGAGAGAGGTCTTTTTTATATTATTTATTATTTATCTGTGTATATGTATTTTGTGTGCACATGCACATGTGTGCCAGAGCATATGTTTGGATGTCAGAGGACAGTACATGGGAGTCAGTTATGTCCTGTCGTGTGTGTCATAGGGCTCATACTCAGATTGTCAGGTTTGGAGCCAGAAACCTTTATCAGCTGAGCCTTCTTGCTGACACGAGAGTGGTCTCTGCTCCTCCTCCTTCCTTTTAAAATTTATTTTACTTTTAAATCATGCGCCTATGTCCGTATCAGTGTGTGTATATGTGCATGTGAATGCAGGTGTCTGGAGGCCAGGGGAGGGTTTTGGGTTCCCTGGAGCTAGAGTTTTAGGTTGTTGTGGCGATCCAGCATGGGTGCTGGGAACCAAGCTTGGACCCTTGGTCAGAACAGTATGCACTCTTACCTGCTGGGCCATCTTTTCAACTCCCTGAAGACTTCTCACAGAAAAAGTTTCTGGGGCATTTTGTTTTGTTGTTGTTTTAAAATTAAATAGCTAAATTGAGTCGAGTTAGTAGAGTTAAAATGCTGGGCTGGGATTTTATCTCAGTAATGGTACTGCCTCAGTAATAGTGATTGCCTGGGATGCTTGTGGTCCTATGTATGAACTCTAGCACTACAAGAGAGAAAAGATTGGAAGTATAGTATTATTTCCATGTACTAGCACTTGTTTTTTATTAGTTTTTAGTTACATGCGTATGCTTGTTCCTCTCTGTGGGTATGTGCACATGTATGTTGGTACCTACGGAAGCCAGGGAGTCAGATCTCTTGGAGCTGGAGTTATAGGTGCTTGTAAGCAATCCAGTGACAGTACTGGAAACCAAGTTCAGGGTCTCTGTACAAACAGTATATGCTCTTAATCACTGATCCATCTCTCCAGCCCCAGTCTTAGCATTTAAGCTAGGAATTTATCCTCTCTCAAAGAAGCACCCACCTGAATCACCTTGCTTGTTTTTATTAGGTCACATGGCTTTGGGGAAAGGCTAAAGTATCCTGGCTTCCAACATATCTTTCCTGGTTCTGTTTGTGCTTGAGCCGTATTCCTAATTTTACTCTCTGACTGAGGCAGTATAAGGAATTCCAGAAAGGAGCTAGTATTGTAAATAAAGTCTGTGCATCTCTGTAGACTTTCATCTGAATGAAACCTTTTGAAGACTTCAGCTGAACAGTGGTCACAGAAAGCCTAAAATGCCTCTTCCATCCTATAATGCCTTACAGATTTGTCATAGCGATAGAAATGCTTTATTTCTGAGAGTTGAGTGCCATGAGATGGTAGTTTTTGAGTATTGAAGGCTGTGAATTAGCCTGGATCTGTTTTTTAAACCCTCCTGAAAACCCAGTTTGAAGAAGCCAGCCAGCCAACCTCTTATTTTAAACATCATAACTCTGCAGACACTGCTCTTCAGATTGATTTCATATGCATTGCTTTAGTTTCTCTGGTGGATTTTAAGCACCAGTAGGGAAGGACCAGACATGATAAATCCTTGGAATTTTTGAGATACCTTGTGCAGTGCCAGATACATATTAGTTTTTACTTTTTTGAGCTCTTCCCAAGAACATCAGAAATGGTCATGGTACGTGCTATCTTTAATTCTATTCAATGACACATTTATAGTTGGTATGCTGGAAAGAACCCTAAATTTAGAGTCACAAAAAAGCCATCAGTCTGCTAGTGTGGCTACTGACTCACTCTTTATACAGTCAGAGTTACATCAACTATATAAGTTTTAACAACATTAAATAACAATACCACTTTCTTTACTCCATACATTTGCGAAGACAAGGGAAAGGATTATAGTACAAACTAGAAATACAGAAAAACTCCAGGAATAAAATATAGTACTGTGGTTATTCTAGATAATCTTCATTCTTCATTAAATCTACTTATATTTCTTAGATCTATATACTTATTTCCTCAAAAATGTCTTTGTACTATTTTTCTTTTACAAAAGGAAAATGTTCTCAACTGAACATTAATTAGGGAAGTCATATGTGAAAACTGAGTTTTAAACCAAATGAATCTCAAAAGAAACTTAGTTCTTCCCACTCAGGTAACTTTAACTCTTTAACCCATTATCGATGATATAAATGTGATCAGAGTAAGGCAGTTGTCTTTGAGATTGTTGCTGGCTTCCAGGTGGTAATTGCTCATTTATTATTGTCCCAAGGGTATGACTTAATATGCAAATTTATTTTTAAAGATAAGTCATTTAGTTTGTGGCTTGCTAGTTTATTATTTACACAAAAGAGTTATATTCACACTTCCTAGTATATGCCAGTAGGAAGGAAGAGGTATTCCAGTCTGTTTACAAGCTAACAATGGTCACTAGCTTGTCTCTTTAAAGATCACTAACCTGGGGCATACCTTACTGGTTGGACAAGATCTAAGATTGTGACTAAGTTCTAATGAGTGGTTATAAAAACGTGTGTTGCTCGTGACCCTTCCATGTGGCTGTTTGAGTTGGGCTCTTTGCATTCCAGTTGAATTGTACATAAGTCAGTCCATGTTGCTCACTGTTACTGACCCTTTATTGTTTAGCTATCACAGGAGATTAATCTGTGTTCCGGTGTAAAAGTCCCCCTCTTATAGAACGTTGCTTAATGGAGATAAGTTTAGAATGTTCTTTAAACAATTTACTGTGTACTACAAAGTTTCCTTTAGCTTTGGCCCTATTAACAAAGCTGTTTGCATGCCAGTAGACCAGTTTAGGATCAAGGGATAATACCTTTCGAGTGGAAATGTACATGCTCTGCAAAATTGGGAGCAGGGATTCTTATTGTTTCATTCTTAACACGCAGAGAGCCTTGAAAGCTAGAGGGGTACACTTTGCACTTTTAATTTAATTCCATGCCTCAGCTCAAAGTTACCTTTTTATAAATTTAGTCTCTGATTAACTTTGTGACCGCAAGTAAATCTCTTGATTTTCTGAGCTTCAGGATAATTAATGCCTACCTCTCCTAACCACAGGAATGTTGTAAAAGTTTTTTTTTTTTTTTGTAAAGCATTAGGCATATGCTTTATGAATTAAATTTATGAATTTATAGTAGTAGTATTTTGCTTCAATTTATTTGGTTCACTACTATTCTTTTGATAAAAAATTTAGAATGCTGATTTCTTAGTTGCTATGGTTTGAATGTGAAGTGTCTACTATAGGCTTGTGTGTTTGAACAGTTAGCCCCAGGTTTTGCTGTAGGAACCTTGTAGAACCTTTAGAAAATAGAGACTCATTTGAGAAAGTGGGTCACTAGTGATGAGCCTTGAGGATTTCTGTCTTACTCTACTAACACTTGTCCACCCTCTGCTTCTTGTCTTCCAAGACGTTAAGAGACCTATGTGCACATTCCTGAGCCATGGAGCCCTGTTGTCATGCTTTTCCACCACGATGGTTTGTAGTCTCTCAAATCACAATTCAAAATAAAACTTAAAGTTACTTCTTGTCAGATCACAACAAGAAAAGTAACCAGTGTAGTTATTACCTGCATAAATAACTACATTGAGGTGCTTGAGCAGTGTGCAACAGTGTTTGCTGTAAAGCAGAGCATACTGATAGTGCAGACCTATGATCTAAGCTAGTAACAAGATAGTAAAATTCATGGCCAGCCTAGGTTACAGAGTGAATTAAAGTCTACTTAGTGAAGTCCTGTTTGAAAATAAAATGCAAATGAGTGGATTGATAATCTCAGTGGTGGAACCCTATTTATCAGGCTCTAGGTCAATTTTCAGAAGTGAAAAACTTAGAGTCTTTAGCTGGACAGTTCTCTTCCACCCACTGATACTTAAATAACCAGTCAGAGGCTTAATATTAATTTTAAACTGTTTGGCCTATGGCTCAGACTTACCTCTAACTAGTTCTATCACTTTAACTCAACCCATTCCTATTAATCTATGTTTTGCTGTGTGGCTTTGTGTTGCTGCCTGTTCTCTCACATCTTGCTTCTTGCGTGGCTCGCAGGGTCTCATCCAACTCTGCCTTTTTCTCCCTGTATTTCTGTTTGGATTTCCCACCTGGCTATGTCCTGTTTTGCCAAAGGCCATAGCAGCTTCTTTATTAGCCAAAGGTAGCAACACATATGCACAGTGTATAGCAAGACCATCGACAGCAAGAGTCTAGCTGTCCAATCAAATGGAAGAGATTGATGAAATGGATTTAATAATATGATGGAACTGTGTAGTGTCTACAGGAGACTAACTTGAGATCTAATGTCATAAATAGATTGAAAGTTAAAGGATGAAAATAATAGTCGATGCAAATATTAACCAAGAGAGAGTAGGGATGGTTTTGCAAATGTCAGACAAAATAGATTTTAAATAAAAATTACAAGAGACAAAAGATGTTCCATTAAAAACTAATATGACAAGATATAATAATTGAAGACTTTCACATACCTAATAATGAACCACTGAAACTGTATGAAGCAAAGAAAATCTGGAGATTTGATGGGAGAAGTAGCTTAAGAACAGATGATGCCTTTGATGAAGACCTTGAATAAAGGATCCAACTAGATAGAATGTATTCAGGTACCGTGGCCTTAAATGCTCAGTCAGCCTGTGAAGTCTTAAGGAACACTACCCAACAGAAGCAAAATACACCTTCTCAAGTCTTAATGCCTCTGCCTCTGGCTCTGCTTCTTTGTTCAATTGTTTTAGCCTCCTCCTTCCACTATGTTTTCCACTGTAAAAGTGGTCCAGCCTCTAAAACAGCTGTAATCATATTTAACCAATCTTTAGGGGTGAACCAGTTACATGATGACCGCTATTTAGCATTCGTTTTACAAATGGTGAGTGCATCCCATATGTCAGTTTCTTCTTTTACTTTACTTAATTCTAGCACTTGTACTGGAGCCCAGCTAGCTTCTGTATTTTTTTTTTAATCATTTTATGATTTTTTACTGGATATATTAATGTTGGTTGTTTGAAACCTTAGGTTGTTTTGTGTAATCTTAGATGACATTGCTGAGATTGGTTCTTTATAGTCCTCTGTTTAGGTTTGAATATCTTTGTGTTCTCTCTTACAGACTTTTTAAAGACATTTTTCTTGGCATTCACATTAATTGACTTTTTAAATGATAAAACAGAAATCAAACAAAAAATATTCATAATAAACAGTATGATAAACATTATGATATTCCCATCTATTTTATTTATTTTTTCCTTTACTAGTTCCTATATCAAATCATCTAGAGAAAGATCACAGGAAGACCAAACACCCTCCATTGCCTTGAATGTATTTCCCCTTTAAAAAAAAATATGATTTACTTACCAATCTAGTTGTCTGTGATGATTAAATGACTGTGAAGTGGGGCAGCTACCTAGTGTGATAGCAACCCAAGAAGGGGTCCTAAAAGAGAAAAAAACCTGCAACCCACCAAGAGACAGAGGCCACTGTCTGAAAAACTTACCCAGATGAAAATGAAGAGAAAACATGTGTGGCCAGCCTGCCTAAGACTGGAGGCTAACTCAGAACAGAAAGCCTAGCCAGCGGTAATTACTCTACTGGCCCCGTGTTGCTCTGTCCATCAAGTGTTATTTGGAGGGGGGGGGGGTTGCCCCAATGTTGGATGCCAAGTGTTACACGAATTCTGGTTGTAATAAAGGAAACTCAGAGCCAGATATTGGGGAAAGGCTGAAATATCAACGAGAGGAAACACCACACTCAAATCTCACTCAGCTGTCTTCCAGCTTCCTCAGCCTTGCTCCTTTCTACACCCTTCTACTGCCTGCTCTGTCTTCCTACGCCTGCCTTAAATACCCTCTTTGCCCAGTTGTTTCAGATCCAGGTTAAAATTAAAGCCTGGGCTACTACTATTTGGTAGTTAGCTTTGAACTCACAGAAACACAGAAAGCTCTCTGTCTCTGGAGTTACAGGATTAAAGACCTGGCACCACCACTGCCTGCCTGGGAGCCTGGAACTCTCTCTGTAAACCAAGCTGGCCTCAAACTCAGATCTGCTAGGATTAAAGGCGTAGGTCACCACTCCTGATCTTTCCCCTGTGCTGGGATTAAAGGTGTGAGTTACCATCTCTGATCCTCCTGGACTGACTGTCAGTGGATCTCTTCTCCGATACTCCAGACTGGTTTTATTAAAAATATAACATATCACCACAGAGCTGAGACAAAAAGTCTGACTTTGTGTGAGGTTGGCCTTGAACTCAGAATCTTGCTGCTTTAGTCTTCCATGTGTTGGCATTATAGATCTGCACCAACACATCTAGCCTAAACTTGGCTCTGGAAGTGTTGCTGCTTGTCTGCTGCACTATTGTCAATTAGTGCTGGACAGTTATGTAAGAAAAGGGACATAAAATGCACACAAATTAAAAAGAGGTCAGAGTAACTCTTAATAGCTGCAACTTTTGATGCTGAAAATTTCCAAGACTCCATCAGTTAAAACTCGCAAATACATTCAGCACAGTAGCAGGAAACAAGTCCATACACAAATATGATAAAGTACATGTCTGTCCACTAAAAATGAGTACTCTGGAAAGAGAACTAAGTTATTCCTTTATAATAGTTTGGAGAAGAATGGAAACTTAGAATTAACTGAAGTTATAAAACATTCACAGTGAATATTGTGAGCCATGCTGGATTTAAAAGTAGTAGAAGGCATTAGATAAATGAGAAATGCCTCATGTTCATGAATTGAAAAATTTACTATTAAGATATCAATGCTTCTGAGGTTATCTACAAATTCAATTCCACCCAATTTGGAGGTCCAGGGTACAGACATTGGAAAAACTCTTCAACTCACACAAAATCTCAAGGGATCTAAAATAACTCTTTTTTCTTAAAAAAAAGAACAAGGAGAGCTGGAATTTTTTAATTTCAGAAATGATGAAAAAAAATGATGGCAAAACTAGTAAAAATACTATGGCACAGCATAAAGATTTGAGTATGGGTCAGCCAGTGCTGTAAAATAGCCTATGAAATGTTAGGAACTCTGAATCTGATTCTGTGCCCTAAAAAGTTGAAAGCTCAGTCAGTTGTAGCAGTATTGTTTATGATAGCTAAAACACAGACCTCAGAGATATGGCTGGATTAGCAAAATATAGTAACGTACATGTAATGGAACATGGTTAGCATTTTTAAGGACGGAAATTCTGAGATATTTTGCATCTGTGACCCTGGAGGTTAGTGCTAAGTGAAATAAACTAATTACAAAATGACAAAAGCTTTATATTTCCATTTATATGAAGCACTTTTAGTTTATAGGGTTGAGGTGAAGAGAGACTGAGTCACTCTTTAATAACATGTAGGATGTAAAGAGTTCTGCTGATGTATAGTATTATCAAAACAGGAATTTAACACTACACACACACACACACACACATACACACACACACACACACACACACACACACACACGGTAGATATTTTCCTGTGAAAAACAGATAACTCTTAGTAATTGGGTTCTCCTTTCTCCAGGTTCTTTGCCTCCTGTGTTTTGTAGATGCTCACTTGCTTTGCTTTGTTTTATTTTAAAGCAATGAGGATCAACTTTACAGCCTTTCATTTGTTGGGTGTCATGACATCAGAATGTTTTGAATAGCAATAAATTCACAGGGTATGGCAGCAGTTTGGCCCATATTCTTGTTTTTCTTTTGTATCCTTGGCCAAGGGCATGAAGGAGTAAAAAGTGATCTGGAATTTGATTACTGGAAGCTTGGAGGAGCCTTTTCAAAGATGGCATTTGGGACAGAGAAAGAACAGATTTGATTGCTAAGATAGTGAATTGAAGACATCAAGCTTTCTGCAGGAGAACTGCTACCTTCTGTGCAGCTACCTCAGGTTACATCCCATTAGTTAGAACTGGAGTCTTTTTGCTAATGCTGAAGTTATGCATTCAGTTGACCTTGAATAAACAGTCTGAGAACAAAGGGTGACAGCATAGGCACCTGCCCTGAGTAAGAGGAAGTTGATGACTCAACCAGGAAGTCTCAGCCAGGGATCCTGAAAGGAGAGATGGGTTGAAGATCTTTGGGGCCCATCCTTCTAAGCTGAACCTTGCTTTTAAGAAAGACAAAACACCAAGTGAAACTATGGGCACTGTCAGTGTTTACAGAACTCTGATGGAGAAAGGGCTTTGTCCTATGAAGCTAGAACTTCAGCTGTTTGTTTCCATTGAGAGCAGTTTTTCTTGGATTATTTTCTTGATGAAAATGTCTTAGAGTTAGGAGTGAAGGTATCTTGGAAACAACTGAAAACACATTATCTTCAAACAAAGGGTAATCATGTTCTGGCCATTTTAAGGCAGATTTTCCTATTTTAAATGGTAACATTTTGTGCTCGTGTGTTTAGTGTCTCATTGCTCCTTCCTTATTTTAAAAAAAAAAAAAAAGTATTTTCTAGCTGGAGATGGTAAAGTACTTAGCTAGCATTTTAAGATTTAAGGTTTGATCCTTGACTCCAAGAGAAAGAGGTTTTCTACTGCTTTTGCTTGTTCTTCTAAGTTGGATCAGAATGGAAAGAGTCACAATCTTTTGACTGAAATTTCTTATTCAAACTATTTTAAGAGTTCAGTGCTTGGGACTGGAGAGGTGACTCTGGTTAAGAGTTCCTGCTGGTTTTCTCAGGCCTCAAGTTTAGTCCTAAACACCCTTGTTGCAGGACTCAGCAACTTCCTGTAACTCCAGGAGCTGGGACTCTCCCAGGGCACTGACATGCATGTGGCATACACTCATAGACACACATATATGCACACAAATAAAAGGAAAAAAGTGAAATAACTAGTGGTATAGGGATGCTGAGTATGCAAGATGCTGCCCTTAGATTCCCCAGCACCAGAGGAGTAAAGTGTGAGTTAAATAAAGTGGATGTCGTGGGTAGTGAGGTTCTTCTACTTCAGGAGAAACATGCCAGCTCATTTAACCACCTGCAGGCCAGTGCTGAGCCTTTTTAAATGAGTGTCTATATGAAGTTCCTCGGTGAAAATTGAAATTGTGTGCGTGGCTGCCAGATAAGCCAGTTATGCACAGGCCCTCTCTGTTTAATTGCAACTGACAATAGATCTACCAACTGAGTGAGAGAATAGTCCATTGTTTGAGACGACCCAGACTCATTTTATATTCTATTCCTCATGAAAATGGGATTGTTTATTATCGCAGATGATGTTGAATAAACAAGGAAAGTGGGAGAAGAATCAACAGTCTTTCTTGGCTTTCTTTAGTTCTAAGAAAGGACTAAAACTACAGGGTTCCTGAACGAGAGGAGCATTCTGAGAAGAAGTGTACATTTGGCTTCTCTCTTATTGGTGTTTTAGACTTATGATAAATTTAGAGTAAATGAATGAAAAGATGGACTTTGGAGAAAATGTTATTCTGTGCCACAATGGAGATAGATGTACCTCACTTTATACTTTAGATACCTTGAAATATAATGATACTAGTAAAACCAAACGCTTACATAACGTGTGTGTGTGTGTGTGTGTGTGTGTATGCAAATTAGATATTTTAGAACACTAGAGTATATTTTGCTAATGGGAGACTGGGTTTTTTTCAAATAATATTTTTAAATGCTCATAGCTAATCCCTAATGGTGTTGGAGAAATAGGAGTTTCAAAATGTTTCTAGATAATCTCTAACAGTGTTCCAAAAATATCATTTTCTTTAAAAATGAAAAGTTACCTGTATTAAACTTTTCTGTTATTACTAGGACTCATTTGAAATGTTTCTGGGTTAATTATATTACTAACTCATTTTGTGGAGTGGTAAAACATAAAGTTAGTAAGACTCAGTAACCTACTGGATTAATCCTGAGAGTAGCAGATAGTCATGTTTCTCATTATCATATTAAAACTGTAATATATTGACACACTTCTTATAATCCCAGTATCTGGGGGAATGAGGCAGGAGAATCACAAGAGTACTGGGTCCTATAACGAGTCTCAGGCTAGCCTGGACCGTGTGTACATCCTAAACCAAAGCTAGTTTGAAAATTTGTACCTATGATGTGTGTGTGTGTGTGTGTGTGTGTGTGTGTGTGTGTGTGTGTGTGTATGGTTTGTACTTGTGGCTGTGCACATACATGTAAAGCCATGTGTCTTCTTCCTCTGTCATTTTTTCACTATTATTATATTATTGAGACAATGTTTGTCACTGAACATGGAGCTAGATTGTCTAGACCGTCTAGCCAGCAAGACCCTAAGATTTGCCTGTCTGTGCTTGCAGTGATTACAGGGTTCACAGGTGTATGACCTCAGGCCTAGCTTTTTACATGGTGCTAGGGACCCTCTCAGGTCATCATGCTTGTGTAGAAAGCACTGTTATAATGAGGTTTTTTGGCCTTGGGCAGTTAGAGGTCTAGATTTATAGACTTGTTTTTTAGACTTTTTAGTTGTTTGTAGTTGATTAGGCTATTAGGAATGATTTAGACGTTTATATTAATTTTATGTTGTTTGGCTTAGGCATATTGTTAGTTTGTTTTTTATTTTAATTTAATGTGTTTGTTATGTGGCTTATGGCTTATGACAGCCCCTTCTGAATGGAGTTGGCCACTCCCCCTTCAGGAGCTGGGGACACCTGACACCTGACACCTGACACCTGAATCCCACCACAAAGCACTTTTTCTGATGTTGAAGTAAAACTGAGTCTTGTTGTCCTGAATTGATTATGTTGTACAAAAATGAGCATATATTTTTTGTGAACATAGGTAAACATGTTTGCTGTCTTAAATCTAAATATGATCAATAAAATTATTTTCATCTATAAAGTAATAAATTCTAACCGTAAGAAAATCATATGAAAGTGTAAACTATCATTAATATACAAAAAAATATTGACAGTGAATTAGCAGCAGAGACAGAAGTGTTTATAGACTATTGAAGGTATGTGAAATACTTTGATGGACATTTGAATAGTTTTCTCCTTGGCCCATTCATTTTATCTACATAAAAGGTTGTATCCTGCCTGGCAGTAGTGTTGCCCACCTTTAATCCCAGCAGGGGCGGTGGATCTGAGGTAAGAGGCCAGCTGGTCTACAGGCTGAGTTCCCAGACAGCCAGGGCTACACCTACAAACCCTGTTCCGAAAAACAATACAAAAAGTTGAATCCTGAATATATCTTAAGTATGTTCAAGCTAGGGTTAGCTATATACCCTGAGAAGTTTATTTGGTCAGTAATAAATTACTGGGGGTGGTGGAAGTGTGGCTAAACTATTTTGTATTTATAAACATTTAAAATTTTGGTTTTGAATGTATTCTCTGTAAGATTTTTTAAATGGTGTTTTGAGGCATATAAAACCTTTCCTTTAGCTATTGTATATGAATTTCCTAGTAATTTAAGGTAGACACCAGAACCAGGCAAAATTATTATTAAAAGAAAACAGTGAACTTAAAATTGAATGCTGGGCTGATGAGATGGCTCAGGAAACAAAGGCATCTGCCCCTAAGTGTGACCGCCTGAGTTCAGTCCCTGGAACCCACATGGCAATGAAGAGAAATGACTCCCAAAGTGTGTGCCATGGCGTGTACCCGGCCTGCACTCGCTCCCCACACAAAGTAAATAACTGAATGTGAAAGAAAATCCAGTATTATTAACATGACAGTTCTCCCTGAAATTGACTTGTATTTTCAGTGTGATCCCAGTAGAACCCATAGCAGGCTTTTTTTTGTTATTGAAATTAATAAACAAATTCTCAAATTTAAAGTAGAAAGCTAAAATAAATTTTAATAGTCTGACAGTTTTGACAAAGAACAAAATTAGAGAACTCGGGTTACTGATCTCACAACTTATTTTAAAGCTGCCGTAAACACAGTGAGGTACTAGAGAAAGAACGGTGACATATTAATGACAGGATGTTTGTTGAGTGCAGAGAAAGCCCACATGTACTTAATTTTTAAATGCAAATACAGAGGCAGTTCACTGGTGTTGGAACAATTGGACACTATGCATAATTGAAAAAGAACCTCTCAGTATTCTGTATTGTGTACAAAATTAACTTAAATGAGTTAAAGATTAAATGTGAAAGTTAAAAATGTTGAACTTCTAGAAGAAAACAAGTAGAATTTTTTTGTTGTTATTTTCTAACAGAAGCCTCTTAGGTTTTATATAGAAAGTGTAATCTGTGAGAGACAAACTTACTGTTATCCTCTTCATTAAAATTTAAAAACATCAGCTGCTAAGAAAATGGTCGTAATAAAAGCACAGGGTATGGAGAATATATTTTCAAAGTATCTGACAGAGGACTGATATTTAGAATATAAAAGGTCTGATCAAAGAAAACTGGGCAAAAGACTTTAAACAGATACTTCAACAAAGGATGCTCTGCAGAAAAGATGCCCAACACTGTGGTGTTTAGAAATGCAAATTCAAGCCACAGCCTGAAGTACCACACGCCTTTGTAGATGAACATTTTACAGTTACAACTTCTGAAAGGCATTTGGAAAATCTGGGTCTACTGACTATTGGGAATACAAAATGTATGGCTACTTTGAAAATTTGTTAGTTACCAAATTATCATACAGAGGGAAGTTAAAGGCCCAAGGCCAAGAGAAATAAAAAGCATGTCCAAATAGAGCCATATATGAAGCACCCCAGATAACACAAATCTGGAGATGTCCTTAGTGACGATGCTGAGTAAAGTGCAGGACTGCAGGACACTGCCCAGAGCCACCAAAGCTTAAGCCCCTCAGATGCCTATGTCATTCCGTTTGTGCTACATTCTGGAAAATCTACAGGGTAAAAATTGAAGTTAGTGTTCCTGAGGGGGATGGGATGTTAAATTACAATGTGAGGAAGCCATCAGAGAAATCCTAAATGTGGGATATTCTGCAGTTTCCCAAAATACACTGTTTATTCTTGATCTGTATAAGGGAGGCAGATCTGGAAGGCTGGGAGCAGTTGAAGGAATTTCATTATAGGTTGTTGATAATTATAATTGTAAGGGGCTGCTTTATATGATTTTTTAGTATGGTAATATTAGCGCCTTTGTTTCTATAATTTGATGAATAGTAAGAGATTAAAGGCTTTCATGTCTATAATTTAGTGAAAGTATATACACACATATTCGTCTACATACATATATACACATATATTTGAGACAGTCTCAATTTATAGTCTAGCTGGCTTTAAACTCATGGTCATTTTGTGCCTTAATGTCCAGAGTGTCAGATCACAGGTCTGAGCCACCACATCAAATTGTTTCTTTTGTGAAGATTTGAAACTTCATGATAGAAGAACTCAGTTTATAATAATAATATTTCTTCAAAATGGTCTTGTGATGTACAATGTGACATTTGTGTTACCTGAGTGAGCTTTATTGAGCAAGGGCCTGGAGATTGAGAGAGACATAGACTCAGTTCATTCTTGAACTAAGAATGTTGTTTATTGGAGCTTAGGGAAAGCCTTATAGATTGGGGTTGTCCTTTTGACTTTGAGTAACCTTTGTACCTCACAAGTAACAACTGGCCTGGGTTATCTTTTTTGCTTTTTATTAATTTTTTGGTTTTTTAATTATAACACTTGCTTAGACATTGTTTCAATAATAAAACAAATCAACTAGTTGTAATAAACACCACAGGCCATTAAATAGTGTTAAGCCTGAAAAGCTATAGGCCGACCTTATAGTACAGGGCCTTCTTTACAGACCTGTGACCAAAGGAAGGTTTTTCTCAAGCTTCATCTTCACCCCAGAAAGAAGGCCCTGTCATTCCTTCATGGGCCTGAGGCCATGTCTATGTGAATAACACAGGTACTCAGGATGTCACTCCCCTTACCCAGTTTCTGCCTGTCTCTGTCCCTGCCTGCCCCCATTGCTCCCTCTCCCCCTCTCCCTCCCCCCTTCCCCCCCCCCGTCTGTCTGTCTCTCTCTCTCTCTCTCTCTCTCTCTCTCTCTCTCTCTCTCTCTCTCTCTCTCTCTCTCTCACACACACACACACACACACACATACAGCATTGTAAATACAAGTAACAGAAAAGGTTCCTATTTCCAGAGTAGCAGTAATGTAACTATTTCAGAGTAAAACTCTTTTCTTCCCTGCAGCAAGGTTGCCAGGCCCATCCATGGTGATCCCTGTTGGCAGCAATTGGAATTGACATTTTCTTTTAAGATTTTTTTTTTCAACTAAGAGAAATAAAATTAGCCATGTGCAGTTGTTTTGGTTTCAGTAGTGCTAAAAAACAATTATCTCATACCAGAAAAATCCTAAAGAAAAATTACTAGTTGTCTTAAATTTCTTTACTCTCTCAAATGGCATCTTTTTGTTTTTTGTTAAGTGATACTTTATAGCTCTTGAAATGCTCATCTACATGCTGATACATGTTATAACTAGTTAGCTCTTGCTGCCTTCCAAGACTCAATTCTCACCCAGCTCCTTCCAATTTGTGATTGTGGTATCCCATTAGGAAAGATTTGTTGTATGGCATTTAGATCTTTTTATCATAGATAATAACATTGTAAATGCTGATATGGATTGATAAGCAAAGACATTTATTTTCAAGACATTATCTCTATGTTCTATTGGAAGTATCTTTTGATGTGTTGTATTTATTTTGACTTTTAAGAAGTATTTGTTTCATTTTTCTGAAACTGATTCCTAAGTATTTGCAATTTTACTCTGGAATTGACATGTGCTGGGCTAGGACTCTGAAGCAGGGGGATTGCCATGACTTCAAGACCAACTTGGGCTTCATCATCAAGTTCTAGACCCCAAGACTACTACTTTTTTCTCAAAACAGCATAGCAGACAAGGCATCTGGAAAGGTGCCTGTTGAATGCATTGATCTTCTTTTATAAACCACGCTTTCCTCCCTCCCTCCCTTTGGGTCTCATGACAGAGCTTCTAAGTAGCTTTGGTTGTCCTGACCTCACTCTGTAGACCAGGCTGGCCTCAAACTCAGAAATCCACCTGCTTCTGCCCCTAAGTGCTGAGATTAATGTTGTGCCACCAGCGCTCAGCATAAACCAGGCTTTAATTTCCATTTGTACAGTAGGCTGTGAGGGGTGTACTAAAGCAAATGCCCAAGGAGAATTAGACATGCATAGGCGTGTATAAGGTCGGATTGCCATGTCCTTTGCTCAACGTGGAACAGTTCCTGGAAGCAGTAGCAGCAGGCTGTCTGCTCACCTCTCTGGAGTTGCACCCCTCACCCCCTGTCTGTGTAAGGGTGTTATGTCCCCTGGAACTGGAGTTACAGACAGTTGTGAGCTGCCATGTGGGTGCTGGGAATTGAACCTGGGTCCTCTGAAAGAGCAGCTCCAAACTGCTGAGCCCATTAGTTTTGTAGTAGTTCCTTAGATCACAGGAACCCTGTACAAGATTTCCATTTGTACCGCCTCACCGATTACTCAGAACAAGTTCCCACAAAGACCTGTTTTGTTCTGTAGTTGATCCGCCCTAAGGAAACCAGTTTCCAAATTATGCAGGGCTTTATAAATCAAGATGTACTGGTTAGAAATTGTATAGAAAAACAAACAAGAAACCAACTAATGCTTCCTGGTTGGCAAGCAGTATATGTTAATGTACTGCTGCTCCAGGTAATGAAATTTCCTACATTCTAAGAATACTTCCTCTAGTTAGAAAGTCTGTTCCACATTGTAACTTTGGTCCAAAGCCATTAATGGATTCTTAAAATTGTTAAATGATACAAATACAGCTTGTTAGATATTTCAAGCAACAGATGATGTGAGACAGTTGACAAATTATGCCTTTGAAGTCTGCGTCTCTCAGGCAGCCCTGTATGGGGCAACTGAGTGGCATGCAGAGGAAGAGGGGTTTACTGTGTGGGCATGGGACTTTCTCTGTAGTACAGCACAGTGACAGTGAACAGAGGCATGGTGGACTTGCTTTGCCTGGGACTGTCCCCTGCTATGTCTGAGAGAAAGGAATAAACCCATACACGATCATAAGTACAGTGTACTCTTCACAAGAGTTACACCGAGACATAGGTATTCGAAGCATACTTTATGGACATTGAAAATGCCCTTGAAATATATACTCTTACAACCAAAGTTCTATCAGATTATTTCACCCTCGTCAGCTTTTTTTTTTTTTTTTTTTTAAGGTTTATTTATTATGTACATTGGGGTTTTGCCTGCATGTCTTTCTGTGTGAGGATTTCAGATCCCCTAGAATTGGAGTTATAGATAGTTGTGAGCTGCCATGTGGGTGCTAGAAATTGAACCTGGTGCTTTAGAAAAACAGCCAGTGCTCTTAACCTGTGAACCACCTCTCCAGCCTCCCTTGTCAGCTTTTACTGCTAGCAGGGCCTTTCTAGTTGGTTACTTCTGCCGACTTGGTCCACATACTGTGTTTTTAACTCACTGTAGAACAGCCATCCAAAGAATCTGCATCTTGTGTAAACTCCCCCCACCACCACCACCACCGAGAAATTTTTCAAAGGAAACAAAAAAGAGATAGAGAAAAAACGAAAAGGAAATGTCCTTTCCAACAGTGGGCAGATTCTCAGAACCTAAATCCTGTAGCATGTGAACGTGCCGTATGTAAGACAGGAAACCATTGTAGAGGACCTAGGGTACATTTAGACTCTTGCTGTTTGTACAATCGCATTTGAGAATAAATCGTAAATGCTTCCTTCCTCATACAGTCCCTTCTTCTCTGCTGTCCTTGTTTACATTCTTGTATTCTAATAAAATCCAAGAGTTCTGCGGGAGTTTCCTTTGGTTAAGGCTTGGCCTCCAAGGGACCTTATAAAACATTTTCCTTACATAGAGCACAAAGAGAAACGAAAGTCCTTTGTCTTCCTGCCTTCTTCACACTGGCACATCTTAATTTTCAGTTACTTCTCTCCCAAATAAAATGATAATTCTGACATCTCAGTTCAACTCAGAGTCATTGGTAGAATTTAAATTGTTGAAACAGTAATCCTGTGTTTCTCTTATTAGATTTTTATATAGGCTTAGTTTACAAACAGTAAAATCCATGTGTCTTAACTATCCAATATTTGGTTCAGGGCCAATGAGGAAGAATTTCTCAGAGTCACCTTGGAAACCTCTCTAATGTATTGGCAGATTAGGAACTATTGTCTTTTAAAGAACCAAATTGAGTGATAACACATGAAGCACATGCTATGTCATGAAATCTTACATAGATTGCTGCATTAGCTTTTTAATTTATTTTGTGTACATGTGTGGATGTGTGCTCCGTAGCATGCACCTGAAGATCAGAAGACAGCGTACAGGAATTGTTTCTTCTTCTACCATGTAGATTGAACTCAGGTCCTCAGGTTTGGTGACAAGTACCATTACCTGCTGAGATATTTGCCTAGCCAAGGTTATTTTTTAAACATTCCCATGAACCTTTGTGTGTGGCTTGCTATATTGGCTTATGGATGAAAATTTTAATTTATGTATTTTCATTTGTTTTTAGAAAATTAATGCAAAACTTCATGATGGAGTGTGTCAGCGCTGCAAAGAAGTTCTTGAGTGGCGTGTAAAATACAGCAAATACAAACCACTGTCAAAGCCTAAGAAGTGGTGAGTTCAGTCTCTTAAGTTCCTTCCCAGTGATATATGTGTCATAGTGTCTTAGTGTATTTTCCAACTCTAAAAATTGTGTTTAGATAAACTCGAAAGAAATTTTTAAAAAGTCCTTACCTCTTGCATAGAATTTCATCTTGAATACTGGGTCTTAGTTTATGAAAGTAGACAGATGAAAAAGTAGATTATCATTCTCTTGACTCCTGATTTAGTACAATTTTTATAGAAACTTTTTCTATTAGACTGAGTTGACAGAGTAGAAAAAGCATAGTTATTGTAAGATCTTATTTTTCACTGGTTGAGTAGTAGTATTTACTATGGATTGTGTTTATGGTTTTTTTTGTTTTGTTTTGTTTTTTGAGAGGATGTATCCCTGTGTGACCTAGACCAGCCTCCAACTAATGACCCTCTTACCTCAGCCTCCAAAATGCTGAGATTTATTGGCATGTGCCACCATACACTGATATTACGTCAATTCTTAAAAGGAGTGTGACCTCTAAATTCAAACCATAGGGATTACTAGAATGATCTGGTTGACTATCAATGTGAATCACTGGTTTGTAATTTACAGTTTCATTTATATAGGGGCTTAAGCCAAGATGACAAGGTACCAGCTAGTTTCCTATCTATCTGCCCTTAACCTTTCTGTAATTCTAGGTCACATCTGTATCGTCCTTATTTGCATCCTTTATTCAGCTGTGTAAGGACAATTTGGTAATAGCTGTTCCAAAGAACACGACTGCATTTACCATAAATATTAGTGTATTCTTCTTATATTATTTAATTTGACGTTTTGTGTAGTAGTTATTTAGAGCATATTTGGTCATTGTTGCTTTATATACATATATAAAGCAAAAATACTAAAGCTACTTTGTAGTTTCATCTTTCTTGAGCATATCTTTTTCACTTGCTATGTATTTGTGTTTACAGTGTCTTCTCTTTTTGCCCCCCCCTTTTGCCCATCCTCTTCCTCCCTCTACATAGTGCCTACTTCTGCTTTTGTGCCACAAATGGCACGAACTTACCCTCACTTTTCTTCCTTTCCGCATCCCTTAAGATTCTGTCTACCTCTTTCATGGCCCCTTTCTAATTGCATGGCGTACGTACACCTAGATCTTCATGGGAGAGAAGATAGGCAATATTACTGTTTATATTAATTTCCAGTTCCATCCATTCCCAGTTTCATCCCAGTTCCAGCCTTTCATCATATGTATGTACCATTTTTTTTTTAAACCCATTCATCTTGTAGTGTACTTTGTAGCTTTTATGAATAGAGCAGCAATGAATGTGGATGTGCAAGAATCTCTGGTATGTTTACTTAGTCTTTCAGGAATATACCTAGATTGGTAGAGTGGGTCCCCACTTCTTAGGTTTGTTTGTTTGTTTGTTTGAGTATTGAGGAGCCTCCAAACTGATTTCCGTCATGACTGCACAAATTTATATTCCCTCCTATCAGGAGTTTGTAAGAGTTTTGTCCTTGCACCTTTGAATTGTGGGTGTGTATTACCAGCTCTTATTTGGTTTCTTGGTGATAGCCATTTTGACCTAGGTGGTTAGATGGGTCCCCATTTCTACCTCCCTAGCACGGGGATTATAGGCAGACCCTGCCATAAACAGCCTTTTATGTAGGTGCTGGGGATTCTAAAGCAAATCTCCATGCTTCTCTGCAAATCTCCATGCTTCTCTGCAGGCACTTTCCTTACGGAGCCATCTCCCAAGGCCATGGCTACTGTTTTATGTTGCTGACTTTCCTTCCAGGGTTGAATTAGCCTGGTATTTATATCCATTTTGCAGTTGTTTGTTCCTTTGGTTGGTTTGGATCTCACTAAGCTCACTGTATAGACTGGGCAGGCTTTGAATTCATAAAGATCCACTAGTCTCTGCCTCCAGAGTGCTGAGATTAAAGGCGTGTGCCACCACTGTCCAGTATGTTGTTCATTTCTTACAGTAAACTTTATTTAGATCTCCTAGCTTTACACCCACTCTGGTATCTCTAAAGAGTTGTGTTGTATATGTTTTATACATTTCTTCCCTGTGATTTGATCATCTGCTAGGATGTGCCTTGTAGTTGTATTTGAGTATCTTATTGAGCAATTTCCTCTCGTGAGCGCAGTTAGCCACCTCACTCAGACTCCTAGGTCTGTGTACAAGGGTGGGAGCTGTCTCAGCTGAGGACTCTTGTCTTTCCTGTGGTTTATGCTGGTATTGAGCCTGTGTGGCACAAATGTTCAGTGACCTCCAGAGGTGTCTTTACTTAAGTAGTTGTGGTTTGAAAGAAAACGGCCCTCCAAAGGAGTATTAGGATGTGTTCCCGTGTTGAAGTAGGTGTGGCCTTCTAGGAGGAGTTAACAATCAGTCTGTTTCTTTGACTTATAAGACATAGGACTCTCGGCTGTTTCTCCAGCATCGTGTCTGCCTGTACACCACTGTGTCCCACCATGATGAAAGTGAACTGAACCTCTGAACTGACCCCAAGCCTCCTCAGTTAAATGTTTTCCTTTATTAGAGCTGCTGTGGTCATGGTGTCTCTTCACAGCATTAGGAACTAATTCAGGCAGTAGTGTACCTTTTTTTCTGTATTAGGAGCCTGTGTTAACACATTGGACCCCAGTCTGAGCCCTCCCGAGACTTCACCTATCATACCCAAGGTGGCTTATGTTTTAGGTAGGGGGTATCTCATAAGGGCATCAGGAGTGGGGAAGCAACCACAGCCCTTTGAAATCATCGGTCACCCTGCAGGTGTTCAGATATTCTTCTTGGGCCTCTGGTTCTCCAGCTATAAAGCAGTGAATGGCAAATGAGTTGCTCCAGAGGTTGAGTCCTTGCTATGGGTCTATGCTCTTCTACACTGTAAATATTTGTCACTGTAAATGTTGGTTTAGTAAAATACTGATTTTCCCAGAAGCTAAACAGGAATTAGAGGCAGGGCAACCAAACTAGAAGAATTCTGGGAAGTGGAAGAGCTGAGAGGCAGAGGCCAGCAAGACACAGAATCATGGGTTAACATAGAGTATAAGGGTTAGCAAGTAATAAGCCTGGGCCATAGGCCAGTTTGTAATTAATAGAAGCCTTTGTATGATTATTTAGGACTAAATGGCTGCAGGACCAGCCACACGGGACAGAGTGTGACCAGAGCTATCACTTTCAGTTTTGTTCAAATCTGACTCACGAAGAAGGGATGCTTTACTCTGTGCTCGTTCATTCCTGGGCCAGGCTTGCTTGCCATCCACAACCAGCCCATAGGACTCTTTCTGACCATAGGACCATGGCAGGTTAATTTAATCTCTCTGCCTCATGGCAGCTCTGTTCTCAACCACCCACAGTTGCCCCATTTTAAACAGGACTTGCCCACTTAAGGTGGCACTTGGCCACTGCTCTCCAAGAGATGTGGAAGTGACAAAAATGTGATCCCTCTGCACCACTGACCCATCTGCTGGAGACTGGGTGTGAAGTTTATGAGCACTGTTGGCTCTTCCTGGGGACCAGGTCAAACAGGCAGTTCTGACCCACCATCTTGCTTGGACAAGCCTTCTTTCTTAATGGGAGGGAATCTTAGGAGTTTCTGATAGCCATCTAACTGCAATAGAGATTATTGCATGATGTTTATTTCCAGTGAAATTTTTTTAGTCTTTTTACACATCTAAAACTGCAGGTTTGGAGCATTTTGTTTATTTAAGAATATTTAATAGTGATGGGGCATGATATCGTATGCCTTTAATTCCAGCACTCACTGAGGAGGCTGAGACAAGTGGATCTCTGTGACTTCAAGGCCTACCTGGTCTTCATAGCAGGTTCCCAGAAAGCCAGGGCTAACTCATCTCAAAGAAAAAATATGTAGAGAAAAAGGCTATTTAGTAGCTGTGGGTGTTTTAATTTTGTCTGTTTACTTTGTATACCTAGGTGTTTCTTTATTGTTAAAAGGCCTCAAGAAAGGATCAACACTAAATTAACTATGCAGGTTTCTCTGTATTGTTTCCTCAGTATTCCTTCCCACGGTGGGTATTTTAGAGAGTTTTGATTGATTTTCAGTGTTTTCTTTCTGCTCTCTAGCATCTTTCCTATAGAAAAATCTTTTCAGTGGCTAAGGGTGTAGCACAGTGGTAGAGTGTGAGCTTAGTATGCTGACATCCTGAACTCAATCTCCAGAATTATAAAACCAGCAAACTATCACTTATTAACAAACCTGTTGCATCTTATGCTAAGTCACCAAATTAAGCTGTATGAAAGGTAGAGAATCCAACTTTAGCTTTCTATGAATTAACAATTGCTTTCCAGCTAGCAATTAAAAACTAGCTATGCGGTAAGCCATGTGCTTTTTGTTAATAAGCCAAACACACGATGTGTGGTTTCAGAGCATTTCCTATAAGGTGCTTTTCCTTAAAGTATGTAAGGTTACACCTCTGTGCTCCATTTTCCCCTCGCAGCTTTTTTCCCCAAAGCAATTTGAAGTCCACACAATAGCCATAGCAGAGTGTTGCCTTTTAGCAGACATTGTAACAAATGCAGTCCCTTAACTATATTTCTTCCATGTCCATTCCTTGTACTCTAATCTTGGTAGTCTGTGCTCTGCCTTGACTTCTCTAGAAGTTGTCATTCCTTGTCGTGGCAGGTAATCCACTGTTGCATCAAGGGAGATGAGGGCTAAAGAAGACGCTAGGCCTGATGTCTATCACACTGAAGGCCCTGGCACAACCTCAGAATGAATGAAGTGATGTATATAAGTACAAAATACAGTAAGTCGTTGTGATAGTCTGAATGTAATTGGCCCCTATGTTCATAGGGAGTGATACCGTTAAGAGGTGTGGCCTTGTTGGGGGTGTGTCACTGTGGGGATGGGCTTTGAGGTCTCTTATGCTCAAGCCACACCCAATGGGACAGTTCACTTCCTATTGCCTGCTGATGAAAATGTAGAGCTTTAAGCTTCTTCTCCAGAATGATGTCTGCCTGCATGCTGCCATGCCCCACCATGATGGTAATGAACTAAATGAAACTGTAAGGTACTCAATCAAATGTTTTCATTCATAAGAGTTGTGGTAGTCATGGTGTTTTCTTCACAGTAATAGAAACCCCAACAAAGCAGTCATTAAAGGAAATCACCAACAATAAGGAAGTGCAAGCAAATGCAAAAGAAACCATGACGCCTAGGAGCCTGAGAAATACTAGTCAAAGCAGAGCTCCAGGAGAGAAGGGAGAAAACCCTTTCACCTGCTCCTCTGAATCTTAGCTAGGGTCCAGTATCTAAAGCAGATCAAGACCTAAACCTGCAAATGCCGTATGCACATTGTATGTGGCTTGGGAACTTTCATAAGGAAATGAAGGCCTGAAGAAATGGTTAAGTCCAAGCTAGGCCTACATTTGTAAACCCTCACTTGGGAAGCTGAAGCAGAAGGATGGATCATCATTTCAAGGCCAACCTGAAATATCTAGGGAGTTCTGGGCCAGCTTGTGATACATGGTTCAGTCTTTTTCCAAGAAACCAAGAAGGAAGAGAGGGTTATGTCAGGTGTGCTGAAGTGTGGGAAGCCAGGAGGGATGTAATAGGACAAAGCGGTGCAGTAGTGAGTCCTAAGTCGGTGGCTAGGGTGGCAGGTGGGGGTGTTGTGTGGCCTGTTCCGTTCCTCCTGTGTCTGTATATGGGCATAGGGATGCTTCTGCCTTTTAGGTGCCAGCAGGCTCCCTCTCACATATGGGGCTTTCCTATACCTGCTGTATCCTGGGTTCTGTAAGTTTAAGAGAATCCTTAATCCAAGCACCTTTTTGGTTAGGATGTTTTAAATTTTTATAATCTAAAAATGTTGCAGGGTCAACTGTCTAATCCGAGAACACCATGAGTTTCTGATTAACCTGACGTACGGCACAGTGGGCATTTGGGAATTGACAGTCTAGTCCATGATTGTAGTGTTGTGGGGATACACTTTACCCATATCTCCTTGCTTTCACTGTATATTAAAATATATCCTATATTGTACGGTATTTGAATCTGTTGATGATACTGACAGTAAAACTTAATTTAAAATGTTAAATACTTTATCCAAGCCAACACCTAGAAAAATTATCCTTTGTTAAGGTTTATATTCCAAATATACAGATGTTTCTCAATTTAGAACAGTTTACATCCTAACTAACACATCATATAAATGAAAGTACTTCAGTTTGAAAATACTAAGTGGATCGTCCTATCATATTTTCATATTATGTACCTTAAAGTGCTCTGCGCCCTAGCCTATAGTAGAGTGAGATCTCCCAGCACAAGCTAAATCATAACCAAGTAGTGAATATCCTAGTTAGCTGAATGCCTCCTACCCTTTCAGTTCAGGCCCACCCTGTATCTGGTTGGTTATTCTATAACACAAAGTTATTGCTGGTGATTTTGATGGAAGGAGAAAGAGAAATAGCCAGAGATTTTAATATAAATGTGGATATTTGCTTTATAATATGTCTGAACTGTTGGCTGGAAAAGGCTGCTTGGTGGGTGGTGAGACAGCTCAAGTCTCCCTCTGGGTGCAATGGCATGCTCAGGAGCCTGTTCACAGGTGCTCTCTCTCTCTCTCAGTAAAGAAATATTTCAAAATTTGTTTGTTTGTTTGTTTTTATGTTGCTTGGTTACCTGGAACAAAAGGCATTTCACAACCTAAAAGTAAAACCTATTTGTTTTTACATAAATACACATATTTAAAAAGAAATGCCCAGGGTGGTTCTAAGCAGAATATCTTAAACTAGAAGTACACATGGCTCACAGTTCCCGACTTTTTAATAAACAAGTTTGGTGACATTTGTAAGATTTAATGAAGCATCAAGCTTTTGTTGAGTGGAAGAAAAGGACCTTTGGAATGATTAATACTGGACAGTGAGAGAACAGGAAAGAGGGTTTGGGATCAGTTGAATTTGCATTTGAATCAAAACACCCTGTGCTTTTCTTTGTCTTGAGTTAAGCATACTATCCCCCTGATCCAGGGCATAAAATACAGAATTTCTTTCATCTCTTACTTTCTCGCATCTCTTGAGATCTTTTAACCATTAATGTAAATTTTAAAAGTGTCAAAAACTCTGGACCCCCTTTAGACCAATAACTGTATAAGATCTCCTGTCCTTCATACTTAATTGCATTAAGTCAAGTTTACTCTCCCTTTAAAGTTATTGTTGCTCCTCATCTCACCTGTCCAGAGATAAATAATTTTGTGGTTTAACAAATAAAGGGGAGCTGGAGAGAAAGCCCCATGGTTAAGAGTCCTTAGCGCTCTTGCAGAGAACCCAAGTTGCATTCCCCATATAATAGCTCATGTGCCTGTAATTCCAGTTGTGCTGGGATGTGACAGCCTCTTGGAGTCTCTGTGGCACCTGCACCACAGGGTAGTGGACAGCAACTCATCATGTCAGCTCACATGCTTTCCACATGAACGAAAGTGAAAACGAAAAAGAATAGAGGTTAATCCTCTTGATTGTTTTAAGGAGTCTTACTGCATGAATTCTACTTGTGCTTATAATAAAATCCTGGAACCAGAGATTGGGGAGAAGCTGAAATATCAGAGAGATAGAGAAACAAACCAAGGCCACTTCTCACCCAGCCTCAGGCCTGTCTTCCCTTTTCTCTGAAGAAAGGTGATTAAAGGTGTGTCCCATCACCTGGTCCTGTTAGGCCTTCAGCCCACAGAGCTCCAGAGGGATCTCAGCCTCCTGTTCCCTGACCTTCACGGCTTGGCTCTGTGGGTGGCACTGTCCGCTCATATTTCAGACTGTTTTTATTAAATGTACAATATCACCACAGAGTCCAGTAGAGAGAGTTGGATTATTTGAGCTCTGTGCTATAGTGTGGGAGGAGGGGATGGAGATATCAGGAGAAGCCAAAATAAGTCATATTTGGAAGCCATTGAGAGAAGGCATATGTGCTGCCAGGAACCTCAGGCCACCGTATGTGTGCCCTGTTCAAGGGGCCTGTGCCTTCCCTTTTCTTTTGATCTTTTGAGGCCAGCTTGCTTTGAGCCACTGATCCCCGCCCCACCACCAGGTGTTGGGGGTCACAGAAGTGGGGGTGCCACAGCAGGAACTCTTCCTTTCTAATCAGATTCTCAGAATAACTCCTTAACAGTGCTCTTTATAGCCGAACCACTTTGTTTCTTCTGGTTAGGGAATTAGTTTCTTTTTTTTGGAAATAGGGTCTCACTGTGGCGATCAGGCTAGCTTGGAATTCCTTATATATCCTAGATTGGTCTTAAACACATACGCCTTCCCCCATAGCCTTATTCAGTCATTATGCTTCTAGAAGGATACTGATGGCAAACATAGCTCTTACTCCAACAGGAATAAGAGATATTCTTTTTCTGAGCTAAATATGAGCGCCCATGGCCAAGGACATACACTTGAGTTACCCTGAATGGCATGTTCCCCCATGGAAGTGCTTACATTAACTTTATAGTTACAGAACAAAAGGAAGAAATCCAGACACTTCCAATACAGTGGTGAGGATAGGGAGTAGGCAACTGTCTTGGAGTGGTGGAAATTAGTGGCCTGTCAAGTTAATCCATCCCAAAGGTTTGCCTGATAGTCAAGGGGCATTAAGTCAGATACAGAAGGGAGCTGAGTGCCTGTTGGCAAAGTACCTTCATTTTGGCTCTGTCTGTCAATCCCCAGCTCTTCACAATCACATAAACTCTGGTCAGTTATCAGCCTGGTCTGTAGAATCTACGGTAGGTGTGGCCTCTTCAGGGAAGTTGAGTTCATACAGAAGTTCTGAATCCCTGAATCTTTAATAATACCCCAGTTCTGAATGTGGTGGTGTGAGACGCAGGAAGATAGTTTGAACCAGGACATCAGGAACAACCTGGTCAAAACCAAAATGAAAACAGGAAAGAGTACCATTGCACTCATTTTTCAGGAGGCAAGCCATTGGTTGCAGAGAACATGGTAATTAGAGCCAGTGCCTTGTCTGTCCGGCTGTCATACTGCGTTCAGTACCGGCCATTGGCATTCACTGATACATGCATTGGCCAAGCAGACACTAGTGCAGTACCAGTCTTTCTGATGTTGTAACTCTCTTGGTAGGTAACTTCCATGGCGTCCAAGGTGTTTTCCCGTCTAGTCTTAGAGCTGGATGAATGACGTGCTTTTGGTCAGTGCAAGTTACCCCTTATTCTCCACATAGTTGTAAAGTTCATAGTTCAAGTGGTAAAAATTGGATGTATGTGCATATAGCCTTAGGGCTGGCTTTCTATAGATTGTTTTATTTTTACCAATTAAGTGTAGCAGTTGGGTTATTTGTCCAATTTGCAATATTTGTTTTTACATTAGGGTCTTAGATCAAGTAGGAGAAACAATATATTTATTACATCTCACAAAATTTATTGACTCAGAAAAAGATTAGCATAAGTATTGAATAATAGTTCACTAAGCTTACCTGTGTGAACCTTAAGTGATGTTCTGAATTTCACTGAAATAAATGCATTAACAAAAAATAAACTGTTTTTTAAGCATATTCTCACTAGACCAGTGAAATTTTTATTACCACATACATAATTTGGAGGAGAAATAATTCTGAAATGCAGCAGGACAAAGGGGTATTTACTAATCAAGCCTTCATCTAAGGAATATTTAGTAATTGAGCTTTCATTGAGGAAGTTTCAATTTGCATGTGTCAGCAGGCCCCATAGAGGCCAGAGGTGGGTTCCCTGCAGCTGGAGTAAGAGACTGCTGTGAGCCTCCTCGTGTGTGTGCTGGGAGCAAAGCACCAGTCTTCTGGAACAGAAGCAAGCACTCTTAAACACTGAGCCATCTCTCTAGCCCACTAAGGGATATCAACAATTAACCTTTCGTATGTGACCTCTCCATATGCGGGGTTCTCAGTCAATGGGTCATGATATCTTGCATGTCGTATATTTACATTACATTCATAAAAGTAGCAAAATTAGAGTTATCAAGTAGCAATGAAATAAATAATTTTATAGTTGAGAGTCACAACAACATGAGAACTGTATTAGCTGTTGGGGGTCACAGCATTAGGAAGGTTTAGAACCAAAGGCATTCATTGCCTGTGTGTAGTTTGTCTGAAAATCCAGGTCATTGTGTGGTGGCAGAGGTTAATGGGTGAAGCTTGTTGAGCAGGGTATGCTCTCTGCCAGAATCCAGAGTTTAAAGATAGTAAAGGCCAGGACTGTAGTTGTTTTCCATCTCCTTCCCTGACCTTCCCAACCATCCATTCTCCATAAGCATGGTAAAGCTGTACTGTAAACAGTGAGTTCACCCTGCACTTGGATACCTCTAGCTCCCTACAATACAATGTGACTTAGTGAACCAGGATTAGAATTGACATCACAGATCAATAAAGAACCTTTGGGAAAGATTCATCCTTTGTCCACAAACTGCCTTCTTAATAAAACACTTCCCATTTCTCGCATTTTCAAAATGCTTTTCCTATTTAGGCTTGGAAAATGATGTATTCTCTAAAATTAGAAATTATTTTCTGTTGATGGATAATCATAAGGAGTATTTCAGTAATTCTTTATAGAGAATTGTCAGGAAGCTGACACTGTTTGGGGAAGGAGGGAAAAGAGAAATGAAGAGATCTTGAGTATTTAAGACTGGTTTCCCTAAAGAGCTTGTGTTAGTCAGCGTGTATCAGTTGCTATGATGATCAAACATCGTGACCAAAGCAACTGGAGGAAGGGTTTATTCAGCTTATGCTTCTGTATCACAGTTCATCATCGAAGGAGATCAAGACAGGATCTCAAACAGGGCAGGAACCTGGAGGCATGAGCTGCTTCAGAGGCCTTGGAGGGTGCTACTTACTGGCTTGCTTATCATGGCTTGCTCAGCCTGGTTTCCTATAGAGCCCAGGTTGACCAGCCTAGCAATAGCACCACCCACAGTGGTGCGCGCCACACAGGCTTGCCTACAGCCTGATCTTGTGGAAGCGTGTTCTTAATCGATGTTCTCTCCTCTCAAATCACATTAGCGTCTATCAAATTGACAGACTATCCAGTGCAGAGTTCTCTAATATCCTCATAGTAACTTAGAATCCTTTCACTGTGTCATAGGAGTGGAGCCTGGTGACCCACATTTGTAATTCCAGCATTTTGGAAGTAAAGAGAAGAATCAGGAGTTGAAGGTCACTCTTAGCAGCATTGTGAGTGTGAGGCCAGCCTAGGCTACATGGTATCCTGTCTGAAAGCAAAAGAACAAAACTATCATATCACTGCATTTTAATGCCCACTACTTACCGGCACCTACCAGGAAACTGTGTCTTATGTGTACAAGTTTTCTTTAACTTGAAGAACCAAGAGACTGAGCTGACTTTAATGACAATTTACTGTAATTACTGTATAGGAACAATAAGTATCTGTGGGAAAAGTTCAGGCTGTAGTCTGAAATGTCAGAGGACAGAGCCACTCACAAAGCCAAGCCATGTTGACCAGGGAGCGGTGACCCATGCCTTTGGTCTTTAGTCCCATCACTAGTGCTGTATATGAGAGAAAACAAGAAGAGTCTCTACTAGCAAGGAACTCACGATCTCTCTGGAGATAGGGGTCCACAGACAGTTCTTGAGCAGACAGCTAGAAATGGTGATTATTAGTAAAAAGGGAGGGAGACCCTGGCATACAAGATATTACTGCAGAAAAGTAATATAATAGAAAAAAGAGAAAGGTTCAGAAAAGTTGTGAAATATGATTGGGGGAGTGGGGTGGATCGTGCTTGACAAGAAACCTTGTAAAGAGTAGCCTGGGAACAAAGGGAAAATGAGTAGAGCCGTCCCCACCCTCCGTTCCTCACGAATGGTGCAGGTGACTATGACTAGGCCCTGTCTCACAGCTCCTAGTAAATGATTATTGTTATTTCTTTCTGCTTGTTTGATAAGACAAAGCCTCATGGTGCCCTTTAGACTGCCCTTGGGCTCACTCCTGCTACCTCAGCCTACCCAGTGCTGGGATGACAAGAGGTACCACCATGCTTTGATTTCTTGTCATTCTATAATTTTGGTGGTCCTTGGAGATGAATAATGTATACAAGAAGAAGTTTTGGTTGACCACAAATATACGTGTTTGAGAGAAAACTAGATTTAGAAGTTTAGTTTCATTGTTCAATTTCTGACATCAAAAATACATCATCTTTTATTTTATTCTTTCTTCAAAATAAACACCTATCACCGCTTATGTAAGTATTCCATGGCCCAGCTCTGCCAGTTCTTCACCAGGAAAGCATGTAAAACTAAGTTGTATAGCACAGCTGTTGTGGAATATTAGTTAAAAATATGTCTCATTCTTTTATATTCCAGTCGTTTGGCTCTGTAAAGCTTTGTTACTTTGGTGGTCTAAAACACCTGATTGGTCTAATAAAGAACTGAACAGCTAGTAGCCAGGCAGAAGAGAAATAGGTGGGGCTGTCAGGCAGAGAAAATAAGCAGAAGGATGGAAGGATGAGAAAAAAGGAGGAGAGGAGGGGGCCAGGGGCCAGCCACAGAGCAACAAGGGAAGAAAGGCAGTAGAATAAAGTTAAGGCCCAGAGGCAAAGGATTGACAAAATAATTCAAGAAAGGCTGGCTCAAAAGAAGCCAAGCTAAGGCTGGGAATAATTAAAAATAAGTATTTATTTGGGAGCTGGGTGGCAGGCCCCAAAGAGTTTTTTTAAAAAAAAAAAAAAAAAAAAACCCAAACTGCAGGTGGCCTCTGGGGTGCCTCTCACTTCCAGCCTTTCACCCAGTGAAGTGCTGCTGACTGATTAGTCACCAGAGAGCATTGTCTTGTCCCTACATTCCATAACATTGAAAGTCACCTCCCCTAAACATTGCTCTTGGCCAAAGGTGAATGTTTTGTATTCTTTTAAGAATTATCAAGCCAGGCATAGTCTAGCATGTCTTTAATCCTAGCACCCAAGAAGTCAGAGACAGGCAGATCTCTGGGACTAGCCTGATCTACAGAGAGAGTTCCAGGACAGCCAGGGTTATGTAGAGACCCTTTCTCAAAATGATGATGATGGTAAGTTATCTCCTCCAGGCTACTACTGCAATATAGGAGTTAGTATTGTCTGTCTGTTCAGTCTTGAGTTTACACTCAATCTAGAAACCCCAGGAAATGAATTGTAACTACTACATAATTTTTTGGAATGGGAATAGGGGGTAAGTGTTTCCTTAAAAAGCACTTAAAAATCTAGTAGGACTGTTTCGTTATGATAGCGCATTACGCAGTGTGGTAGCGGATGGCAGTGGATGGAGGCCCCATGCCCCATGTGGATGCAATGGAAGACAGCGGCGGGGCAAGAGACTCTTAGACTGGGTCCCTGTGGAAAGACTTTATTATAATATATGGGGGTGTGTATGAAGAGAGCGCCCTCTAGCAGGGTGGGGCAAAGGAAGGAGGAAAAGGGAAGGGTTGAAGGTGTGGCTTCAGGGGCTGAGACAGAATCCTAACAAGGACCTAATCCCATTGTTTAGTTTTAGACTGTCCTTATTATAAACAACATAGTTGCTTATTGCCACTAGAGGGAAGTCACCAGTGGATCTGCTAATAGGGAGTTTTCTCATTTACATACCAAAGGGTGAGGTGCTGACAGTCACTGTTTACCAAGGTGCCCAGTCATCCTGTGGGCACATACCACAGGTGGCTAATGATGGCCACAGTTAGAACATAGTAACCAGGAAACTAGGGCAGATTGTGAAAGCAGCTGAGGGAAATTTGTTTCTGTGAACTACTTCATCTGTTTTATGTTTGTCCTAATGGATCTGCTTGTAGATCTTTTTACTATCAAAATGCAGATAAGTCCTAAAGTTTTTGTTTGCCTGAGTTTGCTGAGGTAATGAACACAGTGTAATTCAGATGTCATAGCGCACACTGACTTGTCCTGCTCAAGCGTCAGCAGTTTGGCCTCCATTATAAAGAGTGGGACTCCAAAGAAGTCATGGTGACTTAAAGATGATGTGACAGAAACTTGTCTCCCATTCCAATGTTCTTTCCTACTATTTTATTTTTGAAATATTCTCTAGAACTTGCTATGATACACTGAAAATTCCTCTGATTTCAAGTAGTCAGCGCTTATTTTTTTCTTTTGTTTTGTATTGTAAACAAACTGATTTTTAAAGATGTGTGTTACTGATTCCTTTATCAGTAAACATGGTTTATAAGAGCAAATTGTGTTTTAATTTAGCCAGGTTTCCCATTAAACTGATTAGTTGTAATATATACATAGCCAGAATAGTTGGAGTGATTGTTTTTGTCACATACACACACATGCACACACATCACACGCATACACGTGCACTCACACACATCACACACATTCACACACATACATACACACACGCGCACACGCAGAGAGACAGAATAAATATGAAAATAAAGAAAAACTAAGATTTAAACCTGCGATGTTTCCTTAATGCAATAAATGCAGCAATTTTTCAAGGAAAATTAAGAAAAATAAATATTCAGGTGAATTTTAAGTTACTCCATACCACAAATTTTATAAGGAAAGTGCTCAGGAGTGATTAGAGATTTATATCTAGTTTTAAAGATGGTGTAAAATACTTTATGGGTTTTATGCAAATTGGAATGGATGCCTATAAAAGTGCTACATACACTATTCTCATACTTAACGATCAAGACACTTAGGTTTAAAATTAAGGTTGTTTGTTTTTTGTTTTTTAATGCAGACCTCTGTTAGCTGGGAAATCCTCTCCTGTACTCACTGCACATCCACAGAGCCTGGATTATGTGTTTTGAAAGCAAGGGCACACTAGCATTCCTCCTGGGAGACAGAAAATGGAGACTGTAAACAATGTTGTCATTTAGAATGCCACACACATACATCACCTCTCTAGAAAGTGAAATGCCATTGTAAATGAGTCTCTTCCGATTTTCATTCAGTGATACTATCCTAACAAACTTGGTCTTCAGAGGGGATTTAGCTTTGGAAAGATCATAATTGCTTTCAGATTTCATTTGGTTCTCAGTATTAGTCATTGTAATCTCAACCAGGGCTGGGAAACACCCACTTAGGAATGGAGGTTTTTATTATAATGGATGTAAAGAGTTCTCAAATGTTTGTGGGCATAAGAGTTTCTTAAAGAGCTTAGCAGATTCTTGGGGCTCATTCCCACAGAGCCTAGGGATCTGCATTTAACAGCTGATGTTTAACATGCTGGCGTGTGATTCCTCAGAGTCACCTTTGTTGAAGCAGATGGTCTAGCTGAAGGATCAGGACCCTTTTGACTGCAGACTGCAAAACAAGAAAGCCATTTTAAAAGATTTACATGTAAATCTTCACACTGAGAGTCTCATGAATACAATTTTAACTCTGCATTAGCAACTTAAATACTTTAAAATGTGTTGTTTCTTAAGGTCTCTAGCATGAGACAGATATTTATCAAACAGAAAACACAGTCATTTTCTTGAATTATCAGATGACCGAGACTTAGCAATGCTTTTAGACTTTAAAAAATTAAAACTAAAAGTGTTATAGAAACTTTTATAGTCCATTGGAATGATTGGGATTTTTTCCTCATAATCTTAATGGTGTGATCTTTAAATCTATTTTTAAATACAGAATAATTTAGTAAAGCTTTTGAAATGCTAAAATCTAGTGTACCAAAACAATTTACCACAGAAATTTTAATGGCTGCTTTCATTCAGTTCCTATGTCAAATTTTTTTATTATCTTATGCTTTGCTTGCATTCTAAATTTCTCACAGTTGAGGCTCTTGGTGTGTCATTTGCACACTCTATAATTCCCCCTTTGCCATTTACTGTTTAACTTATATGGTTGTGAGGTCAGCATCTCGCAGAAAATAAGGAATTGTAATTCCCCATGATTTACCTGCCCTCTGCCAGCTGCCTGCACACTGACCTGCTTCTTTCTCTGCACTTTTCCTTCCATGAGTGCCAGATGTGGGGATCTTACAGTGGAGATCTGAGTACTGTCTAGACTAACGGTGGTGTCTGAGGTTCATCCATATTGTATGCCCAGGGCCTCTTGCTGAGTAGCAGGAGTCCATTGAAAGGAGTGTGGCAGAGTTTTATGTGCTGGCCAGCAGAGAAACGTTTAGGGTGTGTTAGAGTTTACTACTTTAAAGTTAAACCATTGTTAATATTCAGACAGGGTTTTGTATGAACAATAGTTTCCATTTTTCTTGAATAAAGATCTAATAGTGAGATTATTGGGTTTAAGTTAAGGATATATGTGCTGAGAAGATGTGGGCTGTAGAGGTAGGGAGATGACTCAGCGGGGAGATCACTAGATGTGCAAGCATGAGCCCCTCCGCTCTATTCTAGCACTCACAGTAAAAGGATGGGCGTTGTCCTCACAGGTGCCTTTAACTCCAGATCTGTGGGGATGGCAGACAGAGGAAGATCACTGAGGCTTACTGGCTACCAGCCTAGCTCCAGCTTCAGTGAGAGACCCTGTCTAAAAGGAGGAAGAAATCGGAAGATGAGGCACGGTGCTCTCTTCTGGCCTCTGGCCTCTTGTGGACTGTGCACACAAGCCTGTGCACCTAAACTCACATGGACAGATCACACATACATTTGTGTGCACGCCCACCTCGTGCAGGAGTCCTGCATTATCAGTACACTGAATATTATTGTTTTTACTTTTTGTTTTTTTCTCTTGGAGTCTTCAGTAAATAGTTGCACCCCACTGTAATTTTAATAGCATTTCTCTGCTGATAAGTAATGCCAACCATCTTTATGTGCTCATTTTGCATTTTTATTTCTCATTTGTTGAAGCCTTTGTTATGATCTTAACAGATGTGAAGCTCATGTTTTCCCAAATGTTTTGGTAGTACTGAATTTTTAAATTTTTCATGTGCCACCACAGCAGTGGGGAGAGGCCCAAGTCAGCCCCACACTGCCACCCAGCACAGGCTGAGGGCTTCTCTTCAGAGATCTCCATTCAGGTGAAGTGGGGACTCTTGGGGGGGGGGGGTGAGGTGGGTATGGGAGATAAAGCAAAGCTAAATTATAATAGGAAGAAAGTTTATATATTTAAGCACAGGGTTTTTAGAGACGGGTGCTTGGGAAAGAGTGAGATGCCCAGTTCTTTGGGACTGTTTGAGCATTATTGTATGTACAGTACTTGGGAAGCTTTTGGAATGGCATTTCTTAAAGGGCTTCTGGGAAACTCTCCCCATCCTTCTCCCCTTTTCCATCAAGTGAGATGGTGGCTCTGAAAGTGCTTTGATTTCTTTGCAGTCCCATAAGGCAAAAGTAAGGTTATAAGGGTTGTGCAAAGGTTTTTTGTTGTTATTGTTGTTTGGTTTTTTTTGTTTTTTTTTTTTTTAATGTAAATGGAAGAGTGTATCAATCCATTTACCTGAGTCTGCTAATGGGGAGTAGGAGTGTATTAGGATATGAATTGAGGAGATAACACTCACGAGAAATAGAACCAAATGAGCAGTTAAGTCCTTCTCTTCTGTCTGGGAGTGCAAGCACTTGGCTGTCCAGTGTCCGCGCGCGGGGGGTTGGGGGGGTGGGGGGGGAGTGGGGGGGGATGTGAATATGACTCTTCTCTCCTTCCAGGTCACATACACTGGCCAGATAGCCCAAGGTCATGGGCGGAGCAAATAACACTACGAAAGAAATCTTGTGAGAGTTGTGTAAAAGCAGATCTACAACTGGGGAGAGAAGGGGCCATACAGTACATGCTTAGGCTTTAAGTACAATTCATTGCTATTTTAATATTTTTTTAAAAAAAAAGACAGTTTTTGTACAGTATAGTTTGATCATATCCTTGTATTTCCCCCAACTCCTCTTAGATCTTCCCGCTAAGAAGCTATTTGTGGTTGATACTTGGTAGGAAAGGAAAAAATTATTCTCTCCAATAGAGAAAAGGTGGGTATTTCGTCCACACTCAGGGCAGGCCCCATGCCCAGAAGAAGTTGGCTAACACAAAACTGACCCCATGGTTTCTGTACACTTTTTGTTTAGTTTTGCTATTTTAACATTCTTATTTAAAACACGTATATTAAAAGTCTCAATATCTGTGTAGGCAACTTTCATAGCAGATGTTAATTGTCCCGCTCCCTCCTTCCTTCCTTCCTTCCTTCCTTCCTTCCTTCCTTCCTTCCTTCCTTCCTTCCTTCCCTCCTTTTCTTCCTTCCTTCCTTTTGAGAACCCCAAGTTTAATGGATACAGAGCGAAGCAAGCCTAGGTGACCCTGTAAAGGCAGGGGGAGAGTCACATGGCAGATATGGCTGCCTGGCCTTAGGTAACCTGAAGGTGTGGTCTTGACCATTTTGGGTGGGCTTCCTTAGGGACAGGGGTGGGGGACACTGTTTGGCGGGCTTCGAGGGGACAGATACAAATAAAATGTGGTTTTCAAATATTTACTGCTGATGTCTGACTCTCCACATTTTCAGTGCATTTTAATTAATTTTCTTGAATTTTATCAAGTTTGGCAACATGCTAGAATATCGTACATCCAGAGATTAATTTAAAATGATAGTTTATGTCTTATATGATAGATACATGAGTAAATAAGTAGTTGCGTTATTATGCCATTTTTTTCCTCTCGTATAATATATCCCAGTTGTGGTTTCCCTTCCTGCTTAGATCCACCCCCTTTGTCATTGATTAGAAAGTAAACAGGCTTCTAAGGCATTATAATAAGAAACAATGATATAAAGCAATCATATCAGGGTAAAGCAAACAGAAAGAAAAGAGGCCAAGTAAAATCACAGGAAATGGATAGACATGACCCCTTCACTCGCTCAGGAGTCCGCAACAGCACTAAACGGGATGCCATCTTATACATGCAAGGGACTTAGAGTGGGTTTTGGTTTTTTTTAATGTTTTTTAAATATATAAAATAGAAAGATTAAAAAAAACCAAAACAAAAAAAGCCCAGACATGACATTTTGAGAGGAGGAACTTCTAAAGATGCCCTTGAATTTATTTGCTGTTGGCCATCTCCTGCTGGGCATGCAGCCTCTCCCCAAAAGTACTTTGCTTACTCAGTGAGAGTCCTGTGGAGAAAATTAAATTTTCTTTAGCAAGTGGTTATCAATTGGAGATAGCTCCGTGTTAGCGATGGGGTTGTGTGTCCATCTTTCCTTCCAGCTCTAGGACCCCTCTGGTGCAGACTCTTGCAGATCCTGTGAATGCTGCCTCAGTCTCTGAGTATATATGTGATCAGTCCTGTTGTGTTTAGAAGATGTTGTTTCCTTGGTATTGCACATGCTCAGTGCCTCTTACAATCCTTCTTCCTCTGCAGAATTCCCTGAGAGGAGGGCGACGTCTCATTTAGGATTGAGTGTTTCAAGGTCATTCTTTCTCCACACATTGTCCAGCTGTCCTTTCTGAATTTGTTTCCATCTACTGCAGGGGAATGGTTCTCTGTAGCTCTCTGATGATGGCTGAGCAAGGTCCTTATCCATGAGTACAGCAGAATGTCACTAGAAGTCATTTTATTCCTGTGTTCTTTTAGTAGAACATTGGTTTTGGTTTTACTCTAAATTCCTGGGCTATCTAGTCTCGGGTTCTTGGCCAGCCAATCAGTGTCAAGTATGGGTCCCATCTTGTGGAGTGGGCCTTAAGTCAAATCAGATATTGGTTGGTTACTTACCTTTGTGCCTCCATTGCCGTAGCAGGCAGGGCACCACTGTAGATTAAAGGGCTCGTGACTGGGTTGGTGTTTGTGTTTCCCATTTGGTAGTACACAGAGTTCCTTCCTGTACCAAAGACACACACTAGCACATAGGGAAGGCACGAGCTTTACTTTTCCATGTTCAGTGAGTTGTCTAAGTGTTATCTTCATCAACAAGACCTTGCTGTCAGTTTGTCTTGACAACAGCCTGGGTTATTTGGGGATCCCACTGGATCCCTTTCCCTAACAACTCAATTACATATAACCCAATCCTGATACTGGAAGCTCATTTGTTCACAGTGGATGGCTAGTTGGGGCTCTATCTCCCCATTCTTTGATTATTTCGTTTACATTGTCTTTATGTATGCATATATTTTGGGAAGTTTCTACTGTATTTGTTTTCTATATTACCCATCAAATGGCCCTTAATTTTAGTTGTCTCTCTCATATTCCCTCCCACCTCCATCTCAGCCTCCCCCTCCCCATTTGATCGTCCCATTGAAACATATCCATCTATCCGTAACTGATGTGGTATGTCTTTGTGTATGTTGTGAAATATCATTGGATAATAAACCATTTTAGCCTATGACAAGCCATCTTAGAAGTAGGTGGAAAATCAGAGCATAGATAAAGGGGAAGGAGGGCGGAGTCAGACAGAGTCACCACTGCAAGCTGCTGCTGAGGGCGAGATGTAAAAGTACAGGTGAGGCACTAGCCATGTGCCAAGACAGATTAATAGAAATGGGTTAGGTTTAAGAGTTAGCAAGCAATATACCCGAGCCATAGGTGAAGCCGCATGTAATTAATTTAAGCCTTTGTGTGATTATTTGGGGCTAAGTGGCTGCAGGGCTGCAAGCAGGTCCAAACCTGGGGCTAGGCCGGGAAGTCCAGGACAGAAACTTAATATTACACATAACTATTCTATTTACCTTTCTGAATGAGATCTACATCTCCTTTGCTCTTTATGCAGCACAGTGGCAGCACCTGAATCTACTGATAATTGTGGCTCCACAGTTACTGCCTTCTTCTCAGGCCAAATCTGTTTCCTGCCACTGCCACCAAATGTAGTTTTGTTTACTTTAGACTAAATCTCTGTTGTTCTACTTATCAATAGGACTCAGGAGTCAGAGGCTGAAGTGAAATTCTGCTAGCTCAGAGAGGTTGAAGAGCAGATAGCTGACCTTCCCTCTTCACTGGCATCTCAGTAGAGAGTGCCTGCCCTTCTGCACTGCCAAACCAAAAGAGAGTGCTACACTCAAAGTCCCTCCTGCTGCTTCCTGTTCCTCTCCATCAATCTTCTAGACTCCTGACTCTCTGTGATTACTTTCTGTCAATTGTTGCAGGCTCCACCTCCTACACTGATTTTATTTAATTATCGCAATGCATACTCCACCCACCCCGCCCCTCCCCACCAGTGCCTTACTCTGTACCTAACCTCTGAGGTTCTGTGGTTTGCAGCTTGGTTAGCATTGACTTAACACATTAAATCATATATAAATACGTAATGTATTTGGCCTTCTGAATCTGAATTACCTAACACAGGATGATTCTTGTTAAACCTGAAATGGCCATTTGTTTTTTTTAGAACATTGTTTTATGATACTTTATTGGCTTTTTGTGCTGAATCAGCCTTGTGTTCTCAGGATGAGTTGTTCTTCTGTCCAAGATGTATGTATGATTTGCTCACAGTAACTAAAATTGTATATTTTCTATGTAATTTATTGTTTCTTAATATCAAATAAAATACATCACTTCTGTTCATGATTTCTTGACCTTTTTTTTTTTTTACATTACAAAACATGTTAGAATTGAGACAATGAAGTGTTTCACCCATTTTTTGTTAGGGGCTAATGTAGCTGGTGATGAGCTCAATGCAGTGCCCACTTACCATTCTGGAAATCCTGGAGCTCCCCTGTCCTTTTTCTTCAGCCTCTGCTTGACATTATTTAAAATGCTAACTTTTTTTCCCAGAGGGTTCTTTTGCCCAGATCTATGGCAGGAATCATATGGCAGCTACAGCCTTATAAAATGCATTGATGTCTTAGGTAATAAGAGTTGGAAATTGACGCATCTTGATGCATGAGCTTCCCAGCAGATGTTATGCTAGCAGACGCGAAAATAGACAGATCGCATTGTCTTTATCAGCACTCTTCGGTGATTAGGGGCATTGTAGATGAGCAGATCCCTACATGGGCTTAAATATTACCTAAATGACTTTATAAACAGTTTCTCATCATCCTGGCTTTGTTGTTCCATTTGCAGAGCACAGCCAGAACACATTTACAGGATCCCAGGGTTTTCTAAATGTTAAGTGTTCAGTGCCTTGTTTAAAGTCAGCATCTACACTGGCCCCTACAAGACAGGCAAACCATTCCTGGCTAGCCTTGGAACCTGGAACTGACTTCTCTCTCTCTGTGAAAGGCCTCAGCCTCCTCTTCGCTACAGTGTTTACATTGGGGATCTGCAGTGTGTCCAGTGGTCGTCTGTTGACTTATCTAGATCATCTACATTGCTATGGTCTTAGAGCAGACCTTGAACTTAGACATTATAAAGATGGCCTCTTCCCTAAAGCTTCATGGGCCAACATCAGCCAGCTTCAGACTCCTTGTGCAGCTTTCCTCACCTCCCTTAGTCGCTGTAGAGTTAAGACAAGGTAGGTTTGTGAGAATGCAGCAGGTTGGAACATTTACCTTCACCGCGTACTCTCTCCACCACAGGTTGTTCCTGTCCTGTCGTTCCTGGGTTCCCTAGAGTAACACTTTCAATCCCTTCAAGAGCTTTTCTTTAGTCTGACTAGCGCCTAGTTTTAGCTCCCAGACTGTCACAGCCTTGTGCATACCTTCCACACAGTACGGAACAGTTTCTGACTTTCGTGTAAAATGAGAGATCAGTGGCTTTCATTCTCTTGAGCAGTTCAGGGCCACATAGGGCTATGGGTGGCCAAATCTCAATATTGTAAACACAGTAGGAGAGGAGGAGGTGGAGGAAGTCATGATGGAGCCTGGTAAGCAGAATAGTCAGAACCCATGTGACACCAGTTGCTTTGCTGTGTTATGTATCACAGTTATTGGTGTCATGAACCAGGTATAACAGCAAAACACAGGGTACTGATCAGATAGATTATCACAAGAGACATAATAATAAAAAAACATTTGAAATATTAAAGTCAGACAGAATTTTAGTAGACATTGCATCTGTAGGTCTGTTGGAGTATTGCCACCTTATTGATACACTCCAGTCCATAAACATGGGCCATTTTCCTACATAGCTAGGTCTTCGATTTTTTTAATTAAAAATTTTATATGATATATTTTGATCATGTTTTCCCCTCTCTAGTTCCTCCCATATCCTACCCACCCAATGTCATGCCCCTCTAAAAAATAAACAAACAAGAAACAGAAATAAAGCTAACAACAACAACAAAAAGGGAACAAAAAAAAAGCCCCACAAAGACCAAAGTCAAAGCAAAGGATACCCAGACTAAAAGTTTGCAAAGTTAGCATTGAGTTAATCTTGTGTTGGCCAAGTGCTCTGGGCACAGCACCTGCTGGTGTAGTCAATTCAGTCAATATAGGTGTTCAATGTAGTTGTAAACTTCTGGCCCAGCCTAGCCCAAAGTTCAGTCCCAAAGTCCCTAGTCCCAGAATCTCATAAAGGCTTCTATTGGTTACAAGCTGTTTGGTCTGTGGCTCAGGCTTATTACTTGCTGACTCCTGTACTTTAAGTTAACCCACATTTGTGTTTCTGCTTAGCCACGTGGCCTGGTGCCTTTTTCTCAGTGCAGCATCTCACCCCACTTCCTCTACATCTCACTGTGGTCTCCACTCTGCTCTTCTACTTCCCAGAATCCTAGTCTGCCTGTCACAGCCTTTACTTCCTGTCTAGCTATTTGACCAATCAGTATTTAATTAAACCAAGAGGTTACAAATATTTACAGTGTATGAAGGCATAGTCCACAGCCATTCACTTTTATTTTATTTATGTATTTAGTAATGTTTCAAGTTAGTTCTGTGTATTGGGTTTACTGCTGTGGAATGTTATTTTTAGATGTATTATATTTGTTTATGCTATGGAGCATTTGTTTTAATGATGCAAAGATGTGTTGTATTATTTTATATTGCATTTGTTGAACTCTGTGAAGCTGAGTTACTTTGCCTGTCTAAAACTCCTGATGATCTGATAACAGCTGAAAGAGTGGGCGGGGCTGGCAGGCAGAGAATTAATGGGAGGAGCAAGAGGCCAAGGAGAGGAGGGCACTGGGGTCCAGCTGCAGAGTGGGGTGGAAGTAAACATACAGAAGTAAAAGCCCAGAGACAAAGGGTGGGGTAATTTAGGAAAATCTGGCTAGAAATAAGCCAAGCTAAGGCTGGGCATTCATAAGACACAATAAGTTTCTACGTGTGTTTTTGATGTGGGAGCTATTGGTGGTTTCCCCAAAAGAGCAAAGAGCTTAAAAAGTAAACCAACAACCATCAACAGTTTACAGAATTTTTAAGTGCTTTATTCTTTTTGTGAATTATATATTAGTAGTGTGTGCAGTTGGATTTCGCATATAGATATTATTTTAACAAGTTTTTGATGACATTTCAAAACTTTAAGGAGGTAAGACAACCGTCACGTGCCAGCTTGCAGATTTGAGTGTTGATCAAAATACTCCGCTATTTAGAGTGGCATAATATAAATATTTGACTTTGATATTGGGACTGTGGAGACAAATCAGTCAGTGAAGTGCTTGCTGAATAAGCATGAGTATCTGAGTTCAGTCACCAAAACACGCATGAAAAGCCATGTACAAACCGGTGTTGTGCAGCAGGCAGGGGTTTGCTGGCCAGCCAGCCTGGCCTACATGGCAAGTTCCAAAGCCGTGAGAGACTGTCTCAAAGAACAAGGTGATTATATCTGAGAAGTACTACTTCAGGTTGACCTCTGGCCTCTGCACACATGTATACACACACACACACACACACACCACACACACACACACACACACACACACACACACACACACACACACACACGATAAATAACTGAGCTTTACGTTTAGTTTTTAGCTTAAGGCTTTTAACTTGTACACCAGCCACAGCTTCTCTTACCACATCAAATAGATCTTAAGTAGTCAAAATCAGTATTTAATTTTCCCTTCCTCTTTCAGTGTTAGGTGTTTACAGAAGACGGTAAAGGACTCTTACCACATAATGTGTAGACCGTGTGCCTGTGAACTTGAAGTTTGTGCAAAATGTGGAAAGAAAGAAGACGTCATTATTCCGTGAGTATTTCCTTTTATGTTGGAGTTTGTTTTAGTAATTTATCCATGAGCTTCCACTTAGGCAGCACCAAGTCAGTTTAAAGTTGTTACCTCCCACCAACCTCCCACCAATGCAAACACTTTTCTACGTAACAGGGAAGAGGTCACAGTTGGGGTTTTTTTTTTTTTTTTTTTGGATTTTTCTGTAAGAGGATAAAATGGCGTTTGTGTGCATAAGAACATCAACTCCTTAGCCCTGAGCTCATATTCACCGTGAAGAATGACTTCTCTCTTAGCACCTCTCCCTAATGGACTCCTTTTCCAGACTTCTGAGCCCACCTTCAGAATCTCCTGAGCTGAGGGAAGCTATTCTATAGAAAAGAGAAAGGTTCTTCTCTGTCTTTTTCTGCAGCTCCTGACAGGAAGAGAGAAGTAAAGGCTTTCTTAACCTCCACCATTAAGTGATGAAAGCCTGGGTAATAATCACAAACTTTTCTTCTTTTTCCTCTATTTAGGTTTAATAAGGAACCCGAAACTTCAGCAAATACTGAAAATCAAGATTCTAACCATAAAAGAAGCTGCAAAGGAAGGGAGGACCGTGATGAGGACTTAGATCCTGACCCTGACCCTGATGTCGGGGTGGAGAAACTTGGGTGTCCTGACAGCCCAGAGTCAACTGCAGAGGCTCGGCAGACGCTGGCATCCTAGGGAGGAGGTTGGAAAAGGCTGTTCAAGATACGTGGAACTGGCACATGAGCAATATGAGTTACTTATATGGTTTGAATATCAGAAACTTTCACATTTTTTACAATAAAACTTAAGCTGCATAAACAGAGTATATGTGGAATTTTTATTGTGGCATGTTGTACAATCTATGGAAAATGTTTAGAAAAACATATTTTCTACTGCCAAGCCATCCAGTACAGTTGAGTATTGGTGATTGTATCATAACTATCTCTCAAAAAATTTAGATGATTAGGTCACAGCACGGACATTTCCAGCTCTCCTCGGGTATGTGACTTCCTTAGCAAAAGCCTCCTTATTTCTTACAAAACAAAACTACTTATATACACACACAAAATCGTGTGTGATTTTCCTTAAAAAAAAATATCTTTATATATGTCATCCCATTGTTTTTACCTTTTTCCAGTTTGGAAATTCATACTCAGGAAAAAAAAAAAAAAAAAGTGTGGACTGTATAATTAATATTTAGAAGGGAAAATCCAGCCTTCATATGTGAGTGGAGATACTTGCAGTATCAGAAACTCCTGTGATGGTCCCCTCATAAGCTTCTCCTTCCCAGGATTCCATTGTTCTGAATTAACACTTTGCTGCCAGTGTTGCTCCTTGTAGGCAGTGTAGGTTAGCTTCACTGTGAGTACTGAAGTGTGTGCCCCTTATGTTTAAAATCCTAAAGCTACAGAAAAGTAACAAGGCAATACAATGGACTTTTCCACACTCTGTACTTAGATTCCCAATTTTAATGTTTTACTATGTTTTCTTTGTATCTTAATCTCCACCTGTATATGTATGACATGTATGTACGTGTATATATGTTTGTATATTTGTTTTTTGAACCATTGAAATAAATGTGAAACCTTGGTTTTGGACTTGTATGTATGGGTATTTTGTTGTTATAAAAATTTGAAAATTGACCCATGTTCTTATAAAAGCTATGATTTGCTCATCTTACATTATTGTACATTGTTCTAATGTTGAGAGGTATTTGGGTTTGACTGATTTTCCTGATGCATACAATATCCATGTAAAGTGAAGCAGAATTAGAAATTTTATTGAAGATATTTTAATTTAGGCTTAAACTCAAAGCTTAAGAGATAAGAGACCCAGAGGAAAGTAAGATGATGTGGGATGTCGTTCTGTACACTGTAAATATGCTTTATTATTGGTTAATAAACTTTTTGCCTATGGGAAGGCATCTTAGAGGCAGGCAGGAAACCTGCACATAGATAAAGAAGGAGAGCTGAGTCAGATGGAGATGCTGCAGGATGACCCCAGAAATCAAAATGTAATAGGACACAGGTAAAGGCACAGAGCCACAGGGCAATACACAGATGAATAGAAATGGGCTAAGCTGAAAGAGCAAATAATGAGCCTGAGCCGTGGGCCAAAAACAGCTTGAAATTAATGTAATCCTTTGAGTAATTATTTTATAAGTAGCTGCCAGACCACAGGTGGGAAAGATTTCTACAGACCTTGTGCCATAGAGGTCATAAACTTCTGGCTACAGCAAGACATACTCAAGAATTCAAGTGTGGGCTTCTAAAAAACAGAGGCACAGAAAGTAGAGTTCAGCCAAGTGTGGATATATCACAAGGGAGAGTGAGCAGTCTCCTGTCTTGGCATTGGTTGTATGTACATGGGTCGCATCTCAAGTTTCTTTCATTTGCTGTGATAAAATACCATGGGACCAAACCATCTTATAGAAGACTTTATTTGGGTTTATAGTTCCAAGGAGATAAGAACCTGTTATGATGGGAGAGGCATGGCAACAGGCAGGCATAGCAGCTGGAGCAGGAAGCTGAGCATGAACTGGAAATGGAGCCAGCTTTAAACTCTCATAGCCTGCTTCCAGTGACACATGCCTTCCAACAAAAACACACCTCCCAAACTACCCCAGCTGCCTCCAACTGCGGGCCAAGAGTTTAAATATCTGAGTCTATGTTCTCATTCAAACCAGCACAGTGTCTTAAAACTTAAAAATTTAAAAAGAAAATATTCTCTCGGTGAAATGGCTTTGCCATGGATGGAATCATAATCTTCTGATCATGTAAAAGCAGAAGCCACTGCATAAGGAGCTTAGTGCATGCCCTTCCTCTGTAAAGTTTCTGGTGAAATTCCTAGAAAAAAATGACAGGTTTGTGGCTGGGAAGAGCAAAGGTTTCAAACGATTGTGTTGGAAATCCTTGTTCTGCTACTAGCATAGATTCTAAGACAAGGGGTCTTTCTCTGTCTCCTAATGTCCTCAAATTCTCCCTGTCTTTTATCCTGCTTTAGTAGCCAATTTGTGTGCAGTGATATCTCTTATTCCCCTTTTGTTTATTGACTCTGGGTTTTAGTAGTAGATAATAGTAGGGTTTTTAGATAAATTTGATTGTGTGGTTTTACAAATACATACCGAAATGCACCTGTAATATGAATTTACTTTCACAAGCTATGGATTAAAGGCATGTACCACTGCAGTTGGCTTCAGCTATTTCTCGTTTTTTTTTTTTTTTTTTTTTTTTTTTTTTTACCCAGTATTAAGGAAAAGCATCACCTAAAGGCATACACCCTGAATTTATCTCTTTAAGATAAGATAAATTCTCTTAGTTGTTTAGTTTGCTTTGGGAAATGGTTCTTGATATATTTAGTTCTTTTATGTTTCTTTAAGAATCATCCTTTCTAAAGACAGGCGTGGGAGCATTCACCTTTTAATAGTTGCACTCAGGAAGCAGAGGCAGGTGAATATCAAGTTCAAGGCCAGCCTGGTCTATATAGTGAGTTCCAGGATTGACGCAGCTACACCTGGAAATCATGTCAGAGTTATCCTTTCTAGCCTACGGAGATGTTTTTGTTGGCAGTTAATATGTGGAAATGAAATGGCTGTTTTTCATTTTATTGTAATGAATGGATACATAGTGAAAGGTGCCCTGCCTTGATATTCAGATAATCAGAACCATTGTGTCCAAATTTATCAGGGTTGTTACTGCTATTCCGACTCCAATCACATACTTTATAGACCCTTTAAAGGAATTTTTCTTCCTGGGACATTGTGACTTTTTCCCCTTGGGTTATTCTCCCAGCATTTGTTTCTTCCCAGGTCATATTCTGATTATCAGCTACAGAAAATACAGTTAGTTATTTGTAGTAAAAGGCCATGTTCATGCTTACCAGATACAGGACCTGTTTGCTGATTTCCTTCCTCACAGACTCTCTTGCAATTAGAGGTAGATAGCCATATAGGGAGATTCTGGGAAAGAACTACTCACCAATAATAATAATAATAATAATAATAATAGTAATAATAATAATAATAATAATAATTTAGCTCTTTCTAAGCACGGTATGAGAATACATGACATCTAGAACTTGTAGCCATTTGCCTAGTACCGTGATGGTGAACAGAAGCTGCTGTCTGTGGCTGTGTCCGAGGAACTGCAGCCAGCAATGAAACTTAAGAAGTAAAGCTCACTGGGTAGCACAGCTATGGCGTGTGCCCAGAGAGGCAAACCTCTGGTGGGGGCTTTTCTCCAGAGTGCCTCTTGTTTCTGATGGCCCTTCTGCTTGCTGTTATTATATTCTTACTATATTTGGTCTGGTGTGATTGTTGAATGGAATCCCACAGTATAGTGTGATTGCTTCATGGAAAAATCCCACTCCTCACGAGGCAATTTACTTACAGATCATAATGAAGATGACTTTTAATAGAGCAATGACACTTAGATCTGTGAGATTTGCCAGAGATAGAAAATGAAAACAACTAAGTTTCACTAGTTACAGACACCTAAATTCTGCCTGTGGTAAAGCAGGCTCAAGATCAAAGAAAGCAATGATGCCCCTACACCCAAGGTCGGGTCTGAGCTTCTCAGTCATGTACTTTTCATAAGTAATCACTGTTTCCGCTACGTACCTTTAAAAAAGTAAGGTGATTAGAAATCTAATAACCCTATTGTGTGTAAAGAAAAAGAGATGTTTAGCTAGACCACTTGAGTAGGGTTTTGTAGAGTAGAAACAACAAAAACCGGTACAACGGAACTGGCTGGAATATTGGCTTGCTTAAAACTGTTAATAATGAAATAATCATTTATCTGGGATGAACATGTTATCATGGAAAAATTAATACAAGGGAAAATGTTTAACTACATGTGTGCTTCTAAGACAAACGTGTAACTTGTAATCATAATGTGATTTCTTCTTGCAAAGATTTTAATTTGGTTTTGGAAAATATGTAACTTGTGGTTGTGAGATGATTTCTTTCTTGTATAGAGATTTTTGTCTTAGGTAGTAAAAAGAGGTTAAGAGAAAAAGGGGGGGGGGATAAGTTTTGCTCCCTCAGATAAATCTTTGTGTATGATTAGCTGCCAATTCTTCATCTCTGCTCCAGTTTTTATGACCTGCTGGAGCTAGACTCTAGCACTTGGGAATATTGGGCCCACAACTTCCCAGTTTTTGTAAAGAAAATACATATGTTTTTCAAGTTACTGCCAATCATGAATCCAGTTATTTGCAGCCAGAAGCATTCCAGCTGAGACAATTTTGCAATACCTATTCTATAGCACTTAACAGCTATGGCAACAAGAAATAAGTTGATGTATTAAATATGATTGGCTGGCAGTGGCAGTGAAGGCTTGTCAAATTGACCTCTTGCCTTCATTCTACAGGAGAATTATAGATTAAATGGCTACTAATCAAATGATAGCAATTGTGGTACTTATAGATTCTAAGCATTTGTATCCATTAACACATTTAATTAAAATTGCCCTTATATTAATGAGCTGTTAATAAATGGAGACAGATAATAAGCAATACTCTATGAGACAAAATAAATCGGGGAGAAGGGAGATCAGGAGTCAGAGCCCAGTGGGCTAGAGGTGAGGTGTTCAAGTAAGGGAGGAGTGGGAAATGATTTTGAAGTATCTCGTTGAAAAGCCCATTTGTGCAAAGAAGGGTAAGAGACATTGAGAAGAATGTTTGTAGTGGTTTGAAAGAAAATGACTCCCCAAAGAAGTGGCACTATTAGGAAGTGTGGCTTTGTTAGAACAGGTATGGCTGTCACTGTGGGTGTGGTCTCATGTATGCTCAAGCCACACCCAGTATCTCAGACCACTTCCTGTTGCCTGTGTGTCAAGATGTAGAACCCTCATCTACTTATCCAGCACCATGTCTGCCTGCACATGGAATTGGTTACTAGTGATGTGACGGTAGGTCAGAACCTGCTGAGCACAGTGGCACACTCCTGACACCAGCACTGAAGAACCAAAGGCAGAAGGATCTGGAGTCCAATCAGGACTACATAAGACTGTCTCACAAAACAAAAAAACTTCTATTTTCTTCTACTAGTTTGTTTCAGCCCTTTGATTTGCCGATGTGAATGTACTCGTTCCATGTGGAGTTTCCTGAGCCCCTGCAATCTGTTGGTTTCTTTAACATGGGGCTCAGAAAACTGCTATCCACTATTTCTGCAAATAGCGTTTCTATTCCTTTTCTGAGACTATAGTGCTTCACCAGACCCCGTGACTCTTGTTCCCCCTCTTCCTCTGTACTTGGGCAATCGTTTTCCTGGTTGCTACTCTACATTCATGAGTCTTCCAGAGAAACGTAGATTAGTGTGTTCAAAGTGCTATTGAACCTTTGACAAGTCATTAATCTCAAGACAGTGAATTTACAATTCTAAAACGTCTGCTTTGTGAGTAGATTATAACTACTGAAATTTACATCGTGCCTGCTCTGTGGGGGGGGGGGGGGGTTGGGTTGGGTTTTTTTTTTTTTTTTTTTTCTGTTTTCTGTAATGGTACGAGGAAAGAAAGGAAGTTTGATATGAATCCCTCTCCACTAAAGGGGGAAGCAGACACCACCAATGAAAACCTGCCAACCAGAAGAATTAGGCTTGCTTTGGGCTATTTTTAATACTTGTGAGATGTGGCCCCTTCAATAACGCCAAATTCAGAGCAGCAGCAAGCTTAAGCAAGCAAGCATGTTTCTGGCAGTAACAATGTTACAGTTTGTTTAGGTTTCTTTGTCAAACTGGGACTTATTTCTAACACTAATTGTCATCACATTCACATACTCAGAAAGCTGAGTAAATCGATTGGGGGGTTTATTTTTAAAATAATAGTTAACTAGCGATGGAAAGAGAATTTTAAAAAGCATAGTCCTTTGTAATGAACTCTTATTTAAAAAGTGTATATTTGCCTACTCAAGTAACAAATGTTTGGACAGCTGAGAGTGATCTTATCCAATCCAAATTTTATTTTTACTTGACTAATCATAAATCTATTTGTAGAGTATATTTCAGTTAATCTGTTGTTTTTTAAATTTAGTTTACAATTATCAAGAAAAATCATAACAACATGGGACAATGATCTCCATGATACAGAAAAATCAGCCCTTTTGAAAGTGCCAGGACCATTTGAGGTTAGACATTGAAGGACAGCCCTGAGGTCCCTCAGCCCAGGATGTTACACTGTGTTTGCAAAGTCAGGAAATGTGAAATGGAATGATTTATTTTTTATGTGTATATGAACGTTTCCCTGGATGTATGTCTACGTACCACATGCATGCTTGGTACCCAAGGAGACCAGACAACGGCATTAGATGACTGTGGACTGGAGTTACAGGACGCTGAGACTTGAACCCCAGTCCTCTAGAAAAGCAGCCAGTGCTCTTAACCACTGAGCCATCTCTCCAGCCCTCGTGAAATTATTTTTAAACTAATTTACAGTCAGTATGTTCTCTGCTGATATACTCTGAATCAATAGGTCTAATTGCTCATCTGGAGGGAAAAGTTAAGTGTTCTGTGCCATGCTCAGAAAGTCTGGAAACAGCAAGAGGAGTGAATTTATTTTATTTCACCTAAGAACATACTGGGCACACTACATGGAAATGTAAGAGCAGTGACATGGTTAAAACTAAGACTCACCCATTTCTTCCTTTCCCAGTACTGCAGTTGCCAGTTGCCAGGAGGCAGGTGTGAGCAGCTGCTAGTGGAGAGGACAACATACTGAAGCTGGCAAGTGCTTCTTGTATACAATTCATGGGAGGGTTTGGAATTCATTTCTTGGCACTAGACAAGGACATTTCAGGTCCTGTCAAGTGACTGGTCTATATTTGGGAAGGCCTTGGTTGGGAGGGCAAGATGTTCTTAATGCCATGTTCCTGCCTGAAAATAAGAGAGGAAACCCTACAAAATAAAAGTCCTGTATCAAAGAAGTCTTCTTTTGAGGTAGTCTGTCTTCAGGGGATCATGAATATGTCATGATCTGCTGACATGAAAGGTCTACTTTGTTGACCTGTAGTGATATAACCAGGTACCACTGCAGTGAGCCCTTGAGGACTAGATGGAGATAAAAATGAAACCCATAAACTTGTTCTATGTGTTTGGACAGGCATCTGACTGGCCAACCTTTCTATATTTGTCCAGCCATGAAATTCCCCTTGCTATGCGATCATTTTCTCAAGTATAGTTGCCCATATACTGGACATCTTGCAGGTCATTAATGAAATAACCTTCTCCCCTTATGCTGCAGAGAAGACTGAACACATCATGGAACTGAGCTGAGTCCTTCTGCCCTCCCTTGTTAATGTTGTATCAAGTAGGCAAATAGTTTCAGGGAGTTTTAACTCCACTGACTTCATCATCTTCACCAAGATCACAGAGCTGGTGACTCCTGTTTATAACAGATATGGTTAGTGGTCTGACTAAATGTGTCTTAGATGTGTATATATGATAGTTGCAATTAATTAAATGCAAATTTGATTAACATTATTTTACTGAGTTTACCTTAAGTTATATATTTTCTTAATTTATACTTAAGATTCAATTCAGCTATTGAAGGCTATAACTACTTTCCTTTTTGAAAGGGATTTGGGAGCCTTAGAATAGTTAGGAACAACAGATAAAAATATCATTCAATATTCTGTAAATTCTATAAACTATTATAACAGCTTTTTCCATAATAGAGTGATAATTCTGTCTACATTTAAATTTTTGAGGTACAATTTATACAACATAAATTTACCTATTTTTTAAAAAGTATATAATCTACTGATGTGGTAAATTTACAATGCTGTATAATTATCTGTAATGGGATTATATTGTTCCTTTGTAAATAAAGGAACTGCCTACAGATTTAATAAAAAACGATGATTGGCTGAGGCACCCAGGAAGTGTGGGTGGGGCTACCAGACTAAGAAACTCTGGAGATGCCAGAGAGACATCATAGAGGCACCATGATGAGACGCCAGCAGACAGAGAGGAAAGAGGTTGAAATGCTGCTCTGAGAAAAGGCACCAAGCTGCATAGCTAAGCAAGATAAGAATCGCAGGTTAGTTTAATAGTAAATAATTATTAAGTTATATGCCTCGGCCCTAGGTCAATCAGCATAAGATAATATAAGCCTTTATGTGATTGAGGCTAAGTGGGGCTGAGAGTGGGTCCAAACTCTGGGCTAGGCTGGAAAGTCCATATCAGAAACATCGTACTACAAATAGTGGTCCTACATGGGTTATATATGCCCACATAAAGATGGAGAGAGATTAAAAAGATTCTAGAGCACAGAATCAGTGTCAAAACCAGCTTCTGAGTTGTGCCTCTCACATGAGCGTTGGACAGAGATGCCCTGGTGAGATGCCTTGTGGGCTTGAGCTACAAGATGGTAGGCTTTTGGAGTACAGTTTAAGCTGCAACATGGCCAGTTCCTGAAGTCTCACAGGAGCCTAGATGTAAGCAGCAAGCTGTAAATGATGGGTTTAAGCTTTCTGTTTATACCACCAGAAAGGAAACTGAGTCAAAGACTGCTTCTTAGTAGCAGCAGCATTTTCTTGGGCCAGCTCTCTTTGTTGGAGGCAAACAGAGGAAGGAATTTTTTAATTGAGGCTTCCTGATTCAGCCTTAGAGTCAAAACATTTGTTAAGAGGCCCTGCTGCCAAATACTTAAATGACATTCATATGCAGTAGGTGGCAGTGCTTTACTTGGTGATTCTATGGACCTAAAATTCACCAGAGTGGTAATTGTGAGTCCGACCAGTACCTTGGCTAAAAAGCTAAATTTTATGAAACTAGCCTAGGAGCTGGGTGGAGCCATCCATCCATCCATCCTAGTCAAGCCTTTAATCTTTAGCCTCACCTTGGGAGATTAAAGATGTGATCAGGAACAGAAAGAAATAGAGGGAGCTGGGTGGAGTCAGCCACCTTAACCAAGCAAAAGTGTGGTCAGAAACAGAAAAAGATAAGAAGAAATAAGAGATATACAGTAAAGACGGATTTTTAAAAATTTCTAAATGGTTTAAAAATATATGTATACTTGAGAGAGAAAAGAAAAGTGAAAAGAGTAAAAAAAAAAGTCTTTAAAAAATAGAGTAAAAAAATAGTAATAAGCCATGTAAAGATGGAAAATACTAAGAGTGTCTGGATACTGTATGTTATTGTCTTATTTGTAAGTTGACTGAAAATGAAGTAGTTAAAGCTGCTAAAAGACATTTGATTATAAATGCTGTTGGAATAATTTGGCCTATATATTTTGTAAGTGAGTTCAACCTATATATTTCACATATGAAATCAAAACATATGCTATATATTTAAAATTGAAATCCAAAGATATGCTACTTTGGAGAAGAGGTTTTCTTTTTATTTCCACAGAAAATGAGAGGCTGTGGATTTATTCCTGGTTAAAGAAAATTAGGTTTGATAGAGGAAGACCCCTGAAAAGTCTCCAATGGAAAAGGATGGCCCGGATGACTCAGCATTTCAGAGAACTTTTGTTGTTTCCTCTGAGCTCTGTATCCAAAACTACTTTAAGGAGATTGGCTGAGATGACTCAGCCTTACAGAGTACTCCACTAAAGACTTATCCATAATCCTAAATTTTACTTTGGGTCCCCATGGGATTGCCAGCACCCCCATTCAGCAGGAAGTAGCCTAGAGAACAACACCCACATTCCCAAAAATATGGGTTATGGATGTTTGTCTTTATTTATAGTGTTGGTTACAAGTTTTTATAGATAATGGTGAAAAAAAAAACTGTATAAAGGAAATTAGATTTGGGGTTCTTGTTTTAAAAAGAAAAAAGGGAAATGTAGTGGGATTGTGTTTTGTTGTATTGTAAATAATTGTCCTGCTTACTGGTTTAATAAAAAACGCTGATTGGCTGAAGACAGACAGGAAGTGTGGACAGGGCTATCAGACTAAGAAAACTCTGGGAACAGGAAGAGCAGAGGAGAGATGCCAGAAAGATGCCAGACAAGCCAGCAGATGCAGAGGAAAGAAGTTGAAATGCTGCTCTGAGAAAAGGTACCAAGCTGCATGGCTGAACAAGATGGATTAGTTTAAGAGCAAGAGCTAGCTAAGCCAGAGCCATAGGCTGATCAGCATAAAATTAATGTAAGTGTCTGTGTGTTTCTGTAGACAGTGGGTCAGAACCTCAAGGCTAGGCCAGAAAATCCAGACCAGGAATCTAGTACTACAATTATCACAATCCAGCTTTGGAAAGTCACTTTGATGATCCTTTTATGCCCATTTATAATCACTTTTGTTTCCTAACTCCAGCCTCAAGGAACTAATCATTGTTCTGTGTATATAAATTTTTATGATTTTTCTTAAAAATTGTGCCTAATAAGAGCTAAACAAAGTAGTGCTTCCCATCCATTCATTGCTCATTCGAGAACAGTTGATAAAGGTGACTGAAATTTGCTGTGTTGGATTTTGTTAACATCTTTCTTTAGTAGCCCCTTAGAGGCTGACTCCTGAGAACAACTGATACTCAGACTGGGAGGTGATGAATGTATAGAGATCCTGCCCACACATAGGACATTCTCATTACACAATGCTAATCACTAAGTGTCTTTACAGAGGTAGAATAAAAGCACTGGAGAGGCATGTAAGTGCCCCAAGAGAAGCAAGATGAGAAATCAGTTCATGCTGGGTGCACGGACCAGACACAGCTGTGAAGTAGCTTTATGACACCCAACAAGGTCAAAGAAAATCCTCCTACAGCCCGTCTCTGTAAATGTTTAAACAATGGTTAGAAGAGTCTGGTGAAGGTACCCTCTGTGAGCGGAAAAAGACAATCCCAGATGCCATAACATTCCAGTGCCAGGGGTGGGCTTCCTCCCTGTGATTTCTTGCCTTGGGAGGTCCCTGAAGCTCCCCCAAACAATACAAGTTATTGATTCTGCTGTTGACTGCCCACCAGAACTAGATGGTAAGACCTCTCACTGAAGCTAACACAGGCTTTACTACAGGACATGCAGAAATGAAGTTGGGACTGAACTGTACACTTCTCCCTGGTTAGCTTTCACAGCAGCAGAAAATACTGTACAAACAGATGAAGGAAAATACCATCAACAGTTCTATATAATTTCCTATTGAATTTGAGGCCCACGTTACAAGAGGGAAGTCACATTTGATACTGTAAGTGACTGGTCAAAAGCCCATAGCTAGGGAAGTCATATGACCTAGTGGAGAAGCTACTGTTGCTGTTCTGCTAAATGGGTGAGGTGTGTCTATCAATTGCTATCTAAGAGTTTGTGTTTATACCCATACGTTACTGTTGCTGTCAGCCTTTGTCAGAGGGAAGCCTCTTTTTGCAGTGAATAGAAGTTACTATAGAGGCATATTTAGTCAAACAGTGGCTGTTGCTGTAATGTTGTCCAGTGCTCAACCACACATGGAGGAAAATAGCCACACACCAATGGCACCCCTTCCAAGTCTAAGGAAACACTGTGGAAGTGGGGGCTGAAAGAATGTTAGAGCAGCAGAAGGTAATTATGGAACTCTAGCCTCCAAGCATAACAGCCACCACTATCTTTTTTTTTCCCATTTTTAAATTTAATTTGTTTTTAAATACCCACCACTGCTTCCCCTCCCTCCCCTCTTCCCAGTCTTTCCACAGCTTCCCCTCACCCCATTTCCCCATTCATTCCTCAGAAAGAGTAAGGACTCTCAGGGTGAGTCAATGTGGTCTGGCTATCCAATTGAGGTAGGACCAAGCCCCTCCCCCCAGTATCGAGGCTGAGCAAGGTGTTCCTATGTAGGGAATAAGCTCCAAGAAGCCAGTTCATATATCAGGAATTAACTGACAGAGGCCCCACAAACTTCCCATGCCATTGACTGTCATCCACATTCAGAGGGCTTAGTTCAGTCCCATGTAAGTTCCCCAGCTGTCAGTTTAGAGTCAGTAAGCTTCCAATAGGTCAGGTCAGCTGTCTCTGTGGGTCTCCTTCTCATGATCCTGACCCCTTTGCTCATAATACCCCTTTGCTAGGGAAATACTTAAGAACCCACAAGATGACCCTGGCCAAGACTCCAAGCAATTGTGGAGAGGGCCTTCATTGGCCTTTTTCTGTGATCAAATGGGTGACCACCCTAACTGACATTATAGAACCTTCATCTTATGGTTGGAAGATCCATAGTTTAGCAGTAGGGCGAACTCCCAGTCCAGCTGAAGAGAAGGAGGAGAGAGTATATCAGCCACCTCTATCTCATCAGGGCAGCTGCGGTTACCTGCAAGAGACCCTCTCATAGAAATCCAAAAGAGACCCAGTTATGGAAATCCCTTCCTAAGAAGGGAGGCAGCAGGTAGGTAGAGATACATCAGTGGATCTCAACCTTCCTAATCCTGTGACCCTTTAATACAGTTCCTAATGTTGGGGTGACCCCCCAACCATAAAGTTATTTTCATTGCTACTTTAGAACTGTAATTTTGCAACTGTTATGAATAGTAATGTAAATATCTGTGTTTTCTAATGATCTCAAATGACTATGGTGAACAGGTCATTTGTCCTCCCAAACAGGTCGTGACCCCAGGTTGAGAACCTCTATGCTAGAGTCTTTATATAGCAGGTAGAAATTTAGTTGGGAGGATAGGGCATATGGGTAGATTCCAGCTATGGAAGCCATCAGGATGTATTTATCCACTGAGATGAGACCTTTCGGTGATATGACTATTTTGGGTTCATCCATGTTCCTGCAAGTAACTGATTATAAGATAGTCCTGTAAATAAACCAAGCTGGAGTTGGGTGGAGCTGTATTCTATCAACTGTAAATAGGTTGTTTACATCTCAGGAAAAGTTCAACACGCTCCCTCATGAAGAGGTTCCACATACTCACCACTGATTGTAATTGCCGGTGTATTTTTATTATTGCCATTCTGGTGTGTTTGTGAAATATTACTATGGTTTTAATTTGTTTATTTCTAATGACCCATTGTTGACTCAGCATATTTACAAATGATTAAAAACCAGTTATGTGTTTTCTTTGCTATAATATGTATTAAAATTTGTTGTTCACTTACAAAACTTAGTTATTATTATTATGCTATATGGATTGCTTACATATATCCTAGATACGTATTGGTCCTTATCAGATGTGACTTAGAAATTGCTTCAGCTAGTTAGTGATTTGTTATACAATAACTAAGAAATCTTTTCCATGGAGAGGTAACAATGTGCTCACTGATAGTCTGAAGCTTGCAGACTACCCACTGCACATCCTTGTAATATACTTACGGCTTGTGAAAATTTTAGAACAACCATTGTATGCACAGTTTTGATTGTTTAAAATGTTTAGAATTGGAAAACAGAAAGCCCGTGAAATGGAGCACATGATCTCAAGAAAATGTGTGCGTGTAAACTGTTACATTTTCTTTTTCTTGCATGGTGAATATATTGTGGGTATGTCTATCATTACCGGTGAAGGAAGGGCTTGTGGTAGTGTGAAGAAACGACTTTAACGATCTGCTGGCTAAGGCTGACTGGCAGTAGTTGAAGATGTGAATACACATCTGTGTGAATGTAGGCAAATAAAAATGCTTGGAAGGAGTGAGTGAGCTGGAGAGAATGAAGCAAAACAGCACCTGGCCCTGCTTCCAAATATGGGAACTACAGAGGGCAATCGAGACATCTGAATTCTGACAGTAGCCTACAACAACGGCTGTACAACCAGCAGAGGGGCGGGGTTTATTTGGCTTCACTTTAGGCCCCTCTTTGTGTTTGTTCCCATATACATTGCTGTTGTCATCAATGGACTTGATTTCATTTTGTTCCATAGTCAGGAGTTCCTAAGTCTTTGCCGGTGTTAATCAAAACCTAGGGTGTTAATTTCGTTCCTATAGAAATACCTTTTAAGATCTATGGGAATGCCCACACCCGCTCTGGTGGTGAAGTTTCATTTCTCTTCTCTGTTTTTTGTGTGATAGAATCAGTTCCTCCTTCTATCTTAAGCTGAAAATATTTTCACACTACCCAAAAATATAGACATTATATTCTGTCATTAAGCAAGATCCTCCAAAAGAAAAAAACAGGCAACCTAAGGAGATAGATTACTCATTAAACACCCAACAGGGGCAGAGACCTTCACACCTGTGTCTACATCAACTCACCTATGGTGTGAGCATAAGATGCCAGCATCCCCAGTCCCCTAGGCAAAACTACACCTGAACAGCATGCCAATGCAGTTCCAGGAGCCACAGAGGCAGGCTTCGATGGCTCTGAAAGTCAAGGCCCCTGCTGCCAGTGGATTGTGTCCCATGTCCCAGCAGGGAATACAGCTTACCCCTAACCCAACAGTGTTGTGCCACAGACTCTTAGGCTCAGCGCTGTCTAAATGTCAGGGGTGGCCATAGGGCATCTACATTTTGAGAAATCCTACCTCAAGAGCAAATGTGAGTGAGATTGAGAGGCCAAAGGAAACAGAGTAAATCTTACTGTACAAGAGAGCTTGGGAGTAACAGTTTAACCAACATACTTCTGTAGTATGAAGTTTCCATCCTGTCCGTCCTATGGTCAGACCCCAGACCCACAGTCCCACAGAAACACACAGATGCTTATATTTATTTTATGCTGATTGACCTGGGGCCCAGACATATAACTTGCTACCCCTTGCTCTTAAACTAACCCATGACTCTTATCTTGTTTAGCCATGGGGCTTGGTACCTTTTCTCAGAGCAGCATTTCAACTTCTTTCCTCTGTGTCTGCTGGCCTCTCATCTGTCATCTCTCTGGAGTCTCTCTAGCATCCCTGCTCTGCTCTTCCTGTCCCCAGTTTTCCCTGTCTGGTAGCCCTGCCCACACTTCCTGCCTGCCTCTGGCCAATCAGCTTGTTATTAAACTAGTAGGAGGGGCAAAGATTTACAATTTCCCAGAACATAGTCCCACTACATATTTCCTCTCCTAGCGATTGTCTTTGTGGGTTAGGCAGGTTTCAAAAACTCAGTCTTTGAGGGGGTTCATATAGACAAAGTTGTCCAGAAGGCGGATGTGCCCCTTCCTGAGCATAGATTGGAATTCAGGCTACTAAGAGCATCACCTTCTCCATTTCCACCCTTCGAATCCTCCCCAGATCTTGGTTCTAATGTGGTCATCAGCTTCTGCGTCCTCAGATGCTTACAGTTTTGCATGTAGGTTTATGGAAAAGAGTTATGCTACTCATCCCTTCAAACCTTTTAATTTTGTTCTGGAAATGTAGTCTTTTATCATAGCTCCAGACTAATTTTCATCAATGTCTGAGACACCATCAGATGAGAAGAAAGATTATGATGCCTCCATTGAAGTGCTAATTTTGTTGGCTCTGTGACTCCAGTAAATTCCTGATGCTGCCAGATTTGAAGTTCTTTCCTGTGTACGTTTCTAGAGATGGTTGTCTCCATGTCTCTTCAGCTGTGGTTCTGGAGCAGCATCATGTGACTGGGAATTTGTTAAACACGCAAAGTCTCGGATTCCCCCTCCAGCCTACTGAAGCCCACTCTAGGGTTGGGGACCAGTGACCTGCAGTTGAAGGAGTCTTATAGGTGATCCTGATGTTAGGGCTAAAGATTAAGACTGCTAACATAGGCTATAGTTCTTAGCCTTGGCTGGACATTAAAGTCACTGGGCTTCTTTTCTAACTGTCCCTCCCTCCAAAGACTCTGATTATAAGGGCTTCAAGTGGGGTATAGACATTGCTATAGCTGAAGGCTTCCAAAGCTAAAAGTCAGTGTTGAACTGTGGCAGCACACCTCCACACCTTATCCTGCAGACCCCACTAGCTCCGGCTGTAATGAGATGAAAAGGCATTTCCAGGAGATACACATGAAGGAGGAATATATAGCTTTGATAAGAGGATGCTCTGTGATTTATATCTGAGTGCAATTTGAAAAGTGTTCACTTTCAGTTTGTTACATTTTATTCGAAGAAATTTAAATGATAAAATTAAGTGTTGACATATGAATACAGCAAACTGCCAGTCATAAGAAGAAATTAACTACTACCATATACAATGATATGGCTGAGTCTCACAATAGACGGATGAAAAGCAAATCAGGCTGTTGTCAATAGTAGAATGTTTGCTTAGTATACTTTGATCCACAGGAGAAAAAAAAAGTGTACATATATGATACAGTTACTTTCAAAAGAAAAAAAAAAAAAACCACAGAAAAAATAGCCCGTGGTAATGAAGGCAATAGAGAGCTAATGATTGGAAGTTAGCACTAGAGAACCCCTTTCCTTACCTGGTGACAGTTATGTACAAGCATGCATCTGTATATATCTGAGACATATATTCACTAATTTATTCCCTTACATTTGAATAGCTTAGGGCTGGAGAGATGCTCAGTGGTCAAGAGTACATGATACTCTTCAGGGGACCCAGGTTGAGTCTCAGCACCCACTTGGTGGCTCACAACCTCTTGTACCTCCAGTTTCAAGGGATCTGATATCCTCTTCTGGCCTCTGAGAGCATCAGACCCACAGGTGGTACACAAGCATACATGCAGGCAAACATCATACACCTGCAAAAAAAAAAAAAAAAAAAAAAAAAATCAGTCCCAACCTGGTCTTCAGAGTGGGTTCCAGGACAGTTAGGACTGCTTCACAGTCTAATCCTGTCTCAAACCCCCCCCCCCCCACACACACACAGACACACACACAGACACACACACAGACACACACACACACACACACACACACACACACACTTTTCTTAGTCTGGTAGCCCCGCCTACACTTCCTGCCTGCCTTTGGCCAATCAGCGCTTTTTATTAAACCAGTGGGTGGGACAATTATTTACCATGAAACAATACAATACCCCTACATATCCCCTTTTCTCTTTAAAACAAAAGGAACTCCAATTCTAAAATTCTCCCCCCCCCTTATCTATAACAGCTTATAAGCAACACTGTAAATAAACACAAACATCCATAATCCATGTTTTGGGAATGTGGGCGTCGTTCTCTAGGCTACTTCCTGCTGAGTGGGGATGCCCACAATCTCATGGAAATCCAAAGAAAAATGTAGGATTATGGACAAGTCTTTAGTAGAGTAGTCTCTAAGGCTGGGTCATCTCAGCCAGTCTCCTTGAAATTGTTCTGGATACAGAGCTCTGGAACTTCAACAGAGGTGCTCTGAAATGCTGAATCATTTGGTCCATCCATTTCCATTGGAGATTTTTCAGGGGGTCTTCCTCTATCAAACTTTATGTTCTTTATCCAGGAAGAAATCCACAGTCTTTCATTTTCTGTGAAAATAAAAGGAAAACCTCTTCTCCAAAGTAGCATATCTTTGCATTTCAATTTTAAAGTAAACTCATTTATAAAATATATAGGTTGAATTACTCCAACATTTATAATCAACTGTCTTTTAGCAGCTTTTACTAAGTCATTTTCAGTCAAGAAGCTTAAAGATAAGACAGTAATATACAGTATCCAGACATTCTTTGTATTTTCCATCTTTACTTGGCTTTTATCTATCTGTCTATCTATCTATCTATCTATCTATCTATCTATCTATCTATCTATCTATTTATTCTATTTCTTTTTTAAAGGCTTTCTATACCTTTCCTTTTCTTTCTCTAAGCCTATGTATCTATATTTTCAACACACTCTAAATCATTTAGGCTTTTTAAAAAAAAACTGTCTTTACTGTACATTTATTTCTTAACTTTTTCTGTTTCTGACCACACCTTTAATCAGCCACTGTTTCTGACCACACCTTTGCTTGGCTAGGGATATTAACTCTACCCAGATTCTTCTATTTCTTCCAGTTTCTGAACACACCTTTAATCTGTCAGGATTAAAGGCTGGTATGATGGGTGGATGGCTCCACCCAGCTCCTAGTTTAATTTTATAGAATTTATCTTTTTAACCCAGGTACTCTGGGGAATTTTAGGGTCCATATAATGACCAAGTCAAACTGCCATCTGCTGCTCATTAACTCTATTTAAGTATTAGGCAGCAGGGCCTTTTAAAAGACTCACAAGTATTTTGCCTTTAAGGCTGAATCAGGAAGCTTCTCTTAAAAAAGTCAAGCTTCAGTTTGCCTCAGGCAAACAGAGCTGATCCATGAAAACATCGACACTAGAAAGCCATCTTTGATTCTGTTCCCTTTTTCTCCTTATGAAGGTAAACCTTAAATAAATCATTTATAACCTTTTGCTTATATTGAGGCTCCTGTGAGACTTGAGGAACCAGCCATTTTACACCTTAAGCTGCTCTCCAAAAGCCCGTCATTGTAGTTCAAGCCTAAGTGCTTCAGCAGGGCGTCTCTGTACCACGGCTCACATGGGAGACACAATTCAGAGGCTGCTTTGGGCTCTTGGCCATTTTTTAAGCTTTCTATGGCTTTTTGTGGGTGTATTTGCCACACGTTGGGCTGACATTTGTAGTAGGAGGTTTTCTTAGTCTGGTAGCCCTGCCTACACTTCCTGCCTGCCTTTGGCCAATCAGCTCTTTTTATTAAACCAGTGGGTAGGACAATTATTTACCATGAAACAATACAATACTCCTATACACACACACACAAAACAACCAAACCAAGAAAAATCAATATCTAAAAAACTGACCAATTTTTTGAATATTGTACTTATGTAACTCTTCCTCAATAACTACAGAAGCTGAAATGTAGCCCTCAAGGAAAATAATTATCATAGCAGCCCTATCCCACTGATAGGCAGCTGCTTATCTTATGTATAACATTGATACTCACTAAGAAATGAACACAGCATTTTAATTTTATATTAAAGCATGTGTGTTAATGTCCTTGGTCCCAAAGTGAGCATAATGATTTTTTTGTAATGTAGAGGAACAAGCCGGAGTCCTTCTGCACACAAGGTAAGTACCCCATCACTGAACTACATACACCCTCAGGACTGTGGTCTCTATCACAGCTTTAGTTTGCTTGGAACATTTGCATGTGTACAAGGTCCCATTTCTGCAGCAATACATTCCAGAGACTGAATTAATAAAGCTGCCCTGTGCTATCTCTTCCTTGCTCCTCAGATCTTGCAATAAATCTAAGAAACGAAGCTCGCTGCTCTGCATTATCTGCAGGAAAAGACCCCATCCTGCTGTCAGTGGCGGGAGGTCAAACGCATCCCAGCACACCGAGTAAGATAAGAGGAATCTGTTTATAACAGAGGAATTCTGAAATTTGTGCCAAGCTGCTCACCATCAAAATAAGACATATTTGAAGGGCATTTTGGAAGAAAAAAAAAAATGTGTTTGGGAAAGGAAAAACAGAGTCACTCAGTAGAAAGCACAAAAATCTGTTGGAAAGAAGCCTGATCAGAAAAGTAGGAAATGGCTCAGCTATGGCTTCTAAGCCACAGGCTGGGGCATTGGTTTTAAGAAATGCATCTTAAGAACATCAAAAGCAGGGGGTAGATGTCTGAGGCAGACCTAGAAAAGCGTTTGAGGACAGCCTGGATCTTTGATCAACTGTAAGTATATTAAGTGCTGTCAGAGTTTCACCCAGTCCCTTTGTGCCACTGTGTCCCAATCACTTCAATGTCATTCTGCAGGAAGTGAATAGAATATCTAGGACGGTGGTGGTTTACTTCAGATGTTTTTAAATTATACTGTATAGCTACCTGTATGGACAAGTTATGGAATAATGCTGAGTGTATAACTTCATCCCCTCTCACAGCAAACTCTCCCCGATGCTCTAGGAGGATGTGGAGAAGAAGAAGACAGACTCAGCCTCTTCTCTCGAAGGCTAAAGTTAGTTGGGAGGAGCACACAAGATATCAGTCGCTGGTTACCTACTAAACCTCTGTTCCTGTAGCCCGAGCTGCTGTGCTTTCTCTGGAATCCATTCATCACTGCTCCAGGAGCCACCGATGCCTAGGTTCTTCCTCCTTCTTTATATATCGCCACAGAGGCAGCACAGGTGCTAAAATTAATTCCCAATGCTTTATAACTAACTAATAATTAATAACACATAAAATACAAATAATAATTAATTCCCAGTGCCACACACTGGGAGCAATTCCTTTCCATCAACAGGGAATGAAATTAAATAAAGGGGAATTTACATAAAGGCATAACACACTGTAGGAAGCAAGGTCTCTGGGAGCTAGGATACGAAGCTTAGTAACATTGTTATGTGTCATGTGCCAAGCCTTGGGTTGAAAGCTTCAGTTCTGAGAACAAAAGCTCTATATGCTGAAATGAAACTACACTTTTAGGTCTTTTGTGAGATGAAAACTATGAACTCACCTTTCACTGTTTCTCGGCACTAGCACTACCCACTGTGCACCCAGGAGGCTGTCCTGGATGGTTATACCAATGGATTCAATGTCATTGCCTGTTTCGCTTTTATTTGGATATAGTCAATAAGAATTCCTGACAGCAGCATCCCCTCCCTAATTTCTTGGGTGGTGTACTGGCTGGTTTTGTGTGGTAACTTGACACAAGCCTGAGTCATCGGGGAGGAAGGAGTCTCAGTTGAGGAAATACCTTCATGAGATCTGGCCCTAAGGCATTGTCTCAATTAATAATCAATGGGGGAGGGCCCAACCCATGGTGGGTGGTGCCATCCCTGGGCTGTTAGTCCTGGGTTCTGTAAATAAAGCAGGCTTAGCAAGCCATGTGGAGCAAGCTAATAAGCAGGACCCCTTATGGTCCCTGCATTAGCTCCTGCATCCAGGATCCTACCCTGTTTGAGTTTCTGTCCCAACTTTCATCAATGATGGCCTACAGTGTGGAAATGTAAGCCAAATAAACCCTTTCTTCCCCAACTTGCCTTTGGGCCATGGCATTTTGTCACAGTAAGAGAAATCCTACCCTCAACGGGTGGTTTGATGGCCCTCTATACACAGATCTTTCTGTCTTCCAGATTTGGGAAGACATTGCTATTGCTCTTGTGGGGCTAGAAATGGCATTACATTGTTATTGCACACTGTTCTGATGTACCATGCTTTGTAGATTGCCTCCACTCTAATCAGATCCTTATAAAGACTGCCTTTATTTCCCTTAAACCATTCAGTTGGACTGTGTCATTTGTTTCTTTTTGGATTGTCACTGACATAGAAATTACTTCTATAAAGGGCTTTATGAGAAAGATAATCAGCATTGGACTATGGGTTTGGATGGCCGTGTATTTGAAGAACATAGAACATAGAGGTAAGTCATTTGGGTACACATAGTTGTTGTAGAGTTTTATTTTAAGATGTGCTACATTTGCTCATGCTGTGGAACATTTGTTTTAGTGATGCAGGGATGTATTGCATTCTTTTATGATACATTTGTTTAACCCTGTGCAGCTGAGTTACTTTGCCTGTCTAAAATACTTGATGGTCTAATAAATGGCCAATCAGGAAAAAGTATAGGTGGGCAGGCAGAGAGAATAAATAAAGGGAGAGAAAGAGAGAAGAAGAATCAAGGAACAAGAGAACAAGGAGAGGAGGAAGCCAGGGACCAGCTACCCAGCTACTCAGCCAGCCAAGGAGTAAGAAGTAAAAAACAGAAATAGAGAAAGATAAAAGCCCTGAGGCAGAAAGTAGATGGAGATAATTTAAAGTTAACAAAAGCTGGCTAGCAATAAGCCAAGCTAAGGCCAGACATTTATAAGTAGTAATAAGCCTCTGTGTATATGATTTATTTGGGAACTGGGTAGTGAGCCCCCGCAAAGAGTAAAGAGAGAGAAAAAAAAACTACATATAATGCATGGAATGTGGCACCATCATGACTTAAAAGTTTCTATGTACATGATACGCTGATGGAATCCAGCATGGCATCAAAAGACAAAGCTGGCATTGTCACTGCAGTGAATATGATGGTTGTGTGGTCCATGGCACTATTTGGTTACTTAGATGACCTTAGTTAGTGGAGAAAAAAGGAGGCATCAGCTCTTTGTTTCTAGTTGGGGTTGTAGGTAGACAATCAGAAAACTGAACTAAAGGGTGATAGCTCTTCCTATAGTCACAGATGGATGACAAGTATAAGAAAAAACTGGATCTCTGGTGTATCACTGCCCATGAGGCGCCAACTGAAGCAGCCACAGTGAGAGAATACTTGGCCAACGTTTAACACACTTGTCATATGATCTGCAGGCTTATTGCTAGGCTCTTCTCTAGAAAATGAAAATTTATATCTACCTAACCCCACGTTGGGTGTCAGGTAAAGTAGGAATTATTTACTAGCAACCGATTATATAAAAGGATAAATATTTATTCAAGGTTTATATGTAACACTCACTGATACAAAGATTGAACTTTAGGGCATTTCCTGAAAAGTTGGACTGATCCATTAGTGATGGCAGTGGTTCAGATCTTCTGTCCAAGAATGTGGGAAACAAACAGGTAGGAAGAATGGCATGCACTGGGTCTTAGACTCGCCTGGCCATGCCCCATACATGAGTCCTCAACTATAGACCACATCTATAGGTCAAGGCAAATAATGCCTGATTGTCACTACAGCTACATATTAAGACATAGAGATTTTGTTAATAGTAGCCTCCAACTACTACTATAAAACCTACTATAAACTACTATAGTAGCTTGAGGCTACTGTATGCAACGCAATCTACACTCCCATGGCTCTGGTGACAAATACAATCCCACTCACTAATCAAAGGATCAGCTGGAGATGGTTGATACATGCATCAACTTAGGTAGTATAAGGGCATTGCACTGAGTGAAAGGGTTGGGGAGACTGTCACAGAAGGCTACAAATTGTGTAATTCCATTGCTTTAACACTTTCCAAGTGACAAAATCAGAGAAGTAGGAAATAAATGAGTACTAACTAAGGGTTATATGGTGAAAGAATAGGTGTGATCTCAAAGGAACAGCACAGAGGAGACAGAGGAGGTCTTTGTGGCAGGGCATATTCTGATTGTATTGTGGGCTGGAGCTATTGGAGAATGCCCACAGGGATGCTCTCTCCCTCTCTCTCTCTCTCTCTCTCTCTCTCTCTCTCTCTCTCTCTCTCACACACACACACACACACACACACACATACACACACGCATACACATGAGAGAGAGAGAGAGAGAGAGAGAGAGAGAGAGAGAGAGAGAGAGAGAGAGAGAGAGAGAGAGCTGTGTCAATTTCCTTATCTTGGTATTGTACTACATGTAATTACATAAGAATTGTTTATCATACAAGACAGGATCCCAATCTGTATGTTTTTAAATTTATGTTTTCCAACTTCCTGTGGCTGATTATTTAAAAATAATAATGGAAACATGTGTTAAATATTTTGGATATGCAATAGATTCGCAAGATCTATAAGCAGAAATGTATAATGCAGTATACTTTGAAAACAATCTCAGTAGTGTCCAGAAAATCTATCAGCTTAATGTGTGCATAGTTAGAAACTACCACCCAGAAAGTAGATAGATGGTAAGCTCAATGGAGGGTCGAGGAAAAGTGTGATAGAGACTATTAGTCACAAGGTTTGTGGATGGTTGGTGTGGAGTGGGCACTCACAAAGGACAGCTGAGCATGCTGGAGCCAGCAGGAGCAGGACTGTGGGAAATGCACAGTTCCTGGGGGTGTGCAAAAGGAAGAAGCAGTTGTTGAAGCTAAGAAGTTGTGAGAGTATTTGGCTGTTAAGAAGAAACACGGCCACTGCCAATCTACTGAGAGAGGAGAAGGGCTATGAAATAAATACTTCACATTCCCCTGCCCTCCTTCTCCCAGTTGTCACAGAGGAAAGTGAGAAGACACCTCCATTCTGTGGCCTTCCACCAGTCAATAGAGCGCAGTGTGTTCAGCTGGCTCTCGTCCTAACAGTTCTGTTTCTGCAGATACTTGTAGCTGTATCTAAGCCTGCCTTCCTCCAAATACTAACCTCATCCCCACTTGAGGATGCTTCCGGCAATGCCGGCCTCAGGTCTTTGCTTACCAAGCAGCAGCTTCTGCTTTTCCTTCTCTTCCTTCACTGCTGAAGAAAATGTACCATTTATTAGTGCTGATTTTAGATATACTGAACAGAGAGAATGTGCACACTCCCGTTTGTTTAACAAGACAAAGCCCTTTATGTATCAGACTTACTATTATAATAAAAGAAAAAAATGTGCTTATTAATCTTGAGGACGGATGACGAAGTGGCTGGAAAATAAAGATTTATGCAAGCCTAGTGGATTTGTGCAGAATAAATAAAAATATGAAAAATTAGAAATACTAATTATTAGGTAAAGACACAGCTATGGAAATTTTGAGATATGTATCTATTTCCTCCTACCCCAGAATTTCTAGTGGCTCCTGTTTGTGGATGCACTTTTACTAGAGTCCTTACGGTACAGAAGGATGCTGGTCAAGACCAGCAAAGCAAAGGCATTTCTTCCCCCCCCCCCCCCCCGCCCCCCCATCCCCAACCGGGGAATATCTACATTTTCTAAACAAGCTGGCGACTGAATTTTGAAATTTGTTTCATGAACACAAATAAACCTGGTAAAAATGAACAAGTGCAGGAAAGCTGTTGGATAAACAACGCCTAAAATAACTTTATCTCTACTGACAGAGATGGCTTCAGCTTGTTGTTACCTGAACAGCAATATGTATGAGATGCTCTACAAAGGTCTGCAAACACCACACTTCCGTAATAGAACACAACTGTAGGCTAATTCAGACAAGTAACATATGCTTTCTCTCATTTGTGGTTTCTATATTTTAGCTTTATTTAGATATATAAGAGCATGCATGTCTATATGACATGGAGGTAGAAGTGAAACTGGGAAAACAAAGAGAATTTAGGAGGGGGACTTAAAAGGGAAAGGCAGGAACATGGGCAGGAATGTGTTCAATGTGTACACTTTGTGAAACTGTCCTTATGGAACACAGTACCTTGTACAATGGATATGTATGATGAAACTCTCTTTCTCTTTTTTTAAAGACACACCAGAACCAGATTCTGACAGAAATTTAGTGGTGGGAGCTTGGAGAAAGATGTGATTAGGATTTAAGATTTTTTAAATTAAAAAATTATTTTTATTTTATATGTGTGGGTATTTTGCCTGTATATGTATCTGAGGAGATGGTTCAGTGGGTGATACTCTAGCTACACAAGCCAGAGAACCAAAGTTCAGATCCCCAACACTCACGTAAAAGCCAGCCTGGCATGGTGGGCTTCCTATAATCCTAGAGTGTGAGAGGCATCCTCACAGCAAGCTGGAAAGCTAGACTAGCCAGATCAGTGAGCCCTGGGCTCAAGTACCAAATCCTGCCTCAATACAAAGATGAAAACCAGTGAAGGAAGACACCTGGCTCAATTTTGGGCCTACACATGTACATGTATGTCCATTAACACACACACACACACACACACACACACACACACACACACACACACACACGCAAATACATACATACATATATATATGTATGCTTATATAAACAAACACACCATTTTCCCATACCAAAAAAAAGATAACAAAGAGCAGTTCATTCTGATTCCTGCATTATAGCTGTTTCTTCTGTGATCCCAAGTGTGTACACATGCTCTACTTGAAGCTTTCCACAATATCAAGCTGTTTGAATCACAAATTCTGGTTTGTATTTAATGAAAACTCAGAACCTGATATTGGGGAAAAGTTGGGATATCAGAGAGAGGAAACAGACCATAGTCAGTTCTCACCCAGCCAACTTCTCAGGGTAGAAGCTATCTGCCAGCTTCCTCAGCCTGGCTTCTCATCACTTCTACAGAATAAATCTATCTTCCCATGCCTGCCTTAAATATCTTCTTCGCCCAGTTGTTTCACTTCCAGGTCCAACTCTGCATCATATTCTAGAGTTAAGATAAAAAGTGTGAGCTACTACTATTTGGTAGTTAGGCCTTGAACTCACAGAAACACAGATCTCTGTCTCCTGAGTTTGGGGATTAAAGGCATAGGTCACCACTCTGGTCTTTTCCATGCTGGGGTTAAAGGTGTGAGCTACCACTCTCTGGCCCTCCTGGCTTGACTGTGGGTGAATCTGTTCTCTGATATTCCAGACTGGGTTTTATTAAATATAAAATATATCACCACAGATGTCATAGATATTAACAAATATAACTTTTTAGGAAGGGAAAATAACAGAAAGTAAGAGTATAAGAAAGATTTGTCTGGACATGCTTTTGAAGTAAGCATTAAATTTAGGAGTGCCATTTTCCTCTCAAATTAATATATTATTGTGTGGTGGCTGGAAAGAAAATGGCTCCCATAGTGGCACTATTAGAAAGTGTGGTTTTGTTGGTGTGGGTATGACCTTGTTAGAGGAAGTGTGTCACTGTGGGGGCAGGTTTTGAGGTTTCTTATGCTCAAGACACCTCGACTTCAGTTTCCTCTAAGTCAAGATGCACGTTTCTCAGCTCCCACATCTGCTGCCATGCTCCTCACCATGATGCTAATGAACTGAACCTCTGGAACTGTAAGCAAGCCAGTAAGCAACTCCCCTCAATGGCCTCTGCCTCAGCTCCCACCTCCAGGATCCTGCCCTCTTTGAGTTTTCTATCCTGACTTTCTTCAGTGATGAACAGCAATGCTACATTGTAAGCCAAATAAACCCTTTCCTCCACAACTTGCCTTTTGATCATGGTGTTTCATTGTAGCAATAGGAAAAAAACCAAACTAAGATATATTGTCTTTGTAGAAAAAAATCTAAGCACCCTTAATCTTTTTATAATAATAGTTTTCTGTAAGGGAATATAAATTTGGCACACACAGCAGTAGAAACTCTATTTCTGTCGTCAGTTTTATGAAGGCCAACATTTTGCTCTTGTTTCTTTCAAAGACTAGACTCTTTTTGCCAAGCAATCACAGATCTGACCCTGACCCTCCCTTTCAGATCTTCAGACTCCCCACGTAAGTCAAACCCATTCTCCTCTCTGGAAATGATGAACTAGTGAAAATTTTTTTCCACCCATAAACTGTCAATTTGACAGTTCTTAGGTCCCTTTATTTCACATCTGCCAACTAGGATACTAACTCTTTAACATATTTTTAACGTTAGTTTTCATTTTACTTTATGTGTTTGGGTACTTTGTACTCTGCATATGTCTGTCAGGTCCCACGCGTATGCCTGATGCCAACATAGGGTAAAAGAGGTCACCGGATCCTTTGCAATTAGAGTAGATGATTGTGAGCTGTCATTGGGCCCTGGGACTCAAACTTGGACCCTCTGGAAGAGCAGTCAGTGCTCTTAACAGCTGAGTCATCTCTCCAGCCCTTAATGTGTAGATCTATGGGAAGAATGGCCTTTGGTACCAATAACCTCTGCATCTTCATCCCTGACTTGCTTGTCTCTATCTCTACCTTGTCTGAGGTAACTGACCACTTTGGTTTCTGAACGAGAATCCTAGAGCCACATCCTGTCAAATTCAGCCTCTGAGTAGCCTTTTAAGCACAAATGTGGGGCTGCATGAAGTTGATATCATATATTTTTAATCACGAAAAATGGCTCTACAGCCAGTAAGATGGCTCAGTGGGTAAAGGTGACTGCTTCTAACCCAGATGACCTGAATTGAATCCCTGAATCCTGTATAATGGAAAAAACCTATTCACTCATATTGTCTTCTGATCTCCTCATGCATACTGTGACACATGTACACACACACACACACACACACACACACACACACACACACACACACACAAATATAACGGGGGAAAAGACTGTATGGGAAGAATACTCTTTCACAGGGAAGAGCACACCAATTGGTTTAATAATACCAAAAGGTCAGTCCTGAAAAAGGAGGCCATAAAAATTTTAAAGTGCAAGGAGGGGCGTATGGCAAAATTCAGAGAGGGGAACGGATGAGAAATGATGCTATTATATCCCCCAAGGAAGAAAAATTTTAAAAAATAAAAATTACTTTAGTCACCTGGGGAGGGTAAAATTCGTGGTCCCTGCTCCCATAAAGGAGAGGTGGTTAGTTCGCTTCAGAACTAGGTCAAGCCGTTTATATGATAGTCAGGTGGTGAGTCAGTCCAGAGAACTTTAGACTTACAGCATGAGGAAGTTACAGGAGTGTTTGGGGGAAGTGTGTGTGTGTGTGTGTGTGTGTGTGTGTGTGTGTGTGTGTGTGTGTGTGTGTGTGTGTGTGTGTGTGTGTGTGTATGTAGACTACTGACAAGAACAAGTTATCCTGAGTCATCCCCCCCTTCCAATCACCTTCCATCTATCACATTTGCTCCTGTTCTTACACTCTCTAAAGCTGTGTGCTTCCTCTCAGGCCTGCTTAGCTCCATTTCTTTCCCCTGCATCCTGATTAGGTGAAAGGTTCTTCTGTCTGAGATGTGGCAGGCAGGTGAGAGGGTGGAGGGCAGACCCTTCGAGGTACTGGAACTTGTCTGGATCTCCCTTGCTCCTTTGGCATACATCTGTTCTCCATGTTCTGTTTTCAAAATCTAAGTTAAAGTTTACAGAGGACTGTCCATGGGCCTGGGCACTGACAGCATCTCCCCCCACTGTGCTCTCCTCCTTCTGTCTTTGTCCTGAGGCCCCTTGGGTGTTTGGGAATACGAAGGATCTTTTCTGATCTTCTGTCCTTGAGGGCAGATAACTGAGATTCTCCTTCTCTGAGGGAGACATTTTATGCAGATTTTTCCTCTCAAAGGTGATCAACAGTCATGCCAACCTCTGGTACTGCTATAAACACCAGTCTGGCCATTAGGCACCAGTTTCTAAGAATTAGCTCACCTGACCCTTGGCAAGGTATTGTGTCCAAGGAAGACACCGTGCAGAGATAAGGAAGAAGATATGTGTGTTTATTAGACTGGGTGCTATTGAAGGAAGCTGCAGCTCTGTTAAAAATAACATGTGATTCAAAGTTCACAGGATAAATATAGCTAGCCGGGAACCAATGAGTAATGTCGGTACTGTGGGCTGTGCTCTCAGCCAGGGGATGCATAGTGCTGAAATTCATTTTTTCTTTTGACATTCCTTAGACATTGGCAAGGCATAAAGCAAAGCCCCACTCTTGGGACTGGAGGCAGCTACGGCATAAATAAGAGCCTGTTAAGGAAATAAAATTTTATGATTACATTGCTTGTTTGGAGCATGTCAGTCTTGTTTCCATCGGCTCTTTCCCATCATGGTGTAAAAACCTTCCTATCACATAGCAGGTAGGTAGCTATCCTGAAGAAGGGAACTGGAGAAGGAACAGCCAGCACTCAGGATTCATGGCCACAACGTGGGATCTGCATTGTTGCTTGGTTCTAGCTCTGTTGCTTTTGCTTGATTTGGTATAGGAATGGAGCCCAAGACCTCTCCTGTGCCAAGCATGTACTGGTCCAAGAAATTGCCCCTTCCCAGAAACCTTCAGTTTCCAACCTAATTTTTAAAATCACACACACACACACACACACACACACACACACACACACACACACACACACACACACACACACACACACGCACACACACACCTTTTTTGTGTGTGTTTTTAGAAACACACTCTTCCAAAGTTCTAGCCTTTTTACCTGTTTTTAAGAAGGGTCTTAGATCCTTGTGGGTCAGCAGAGTCAGTCACATCTGGGAACCTATCACTAATGCACACTCTTTGGTCCACCCTCCGACCTACTGTACCTGGAACTGTAGGAATAGGACCCAGGACACTAAATCACAAGCCACCTGGGAGATTCTGATGTTGGCTTGAGAACCACAAGTCCACCAGGAGAACTAAAGGAAATTGCGCCTCCTAGAGGCTACGTGACCACAGTCACCAGACGTATATACCCACTCAAGGGTCCAGGCTTAACCAAGTCCTGAAAGTACAAAGAGACTATTGTTGGCAGCTTCAGAGGCCCCAGCTTGATTTAACTAAGGGATGCTGCCATTTTGAAGAGGGGTGAGCATGGGTGATTAGAAAATGTGTATTTCCTGATCACTTTATCTCTTCCATTTCTGGATCTTGGTTCACCTCCGTGTTCAGAACATTCCAGGGAGCAGCAGTCTCTCAGCCTTGTCTAAACCTGCTGCAGCAGGTTCCTGGTCACATTTTCAGCTCTTGCTGACTTCTCACACGGAGAAATGCTGCTTGCTTTTCTGTGTTCATGCTGCTCGGACAACAGCAGGAGCCGGTACATGCCTCCTACAACTGTGCCCTTTGCTAGGAGGAGCTCTTGAGAGGCAGGGGCCACAGCTGATTTCCTTTGATTCCTGCTAAGGCACCGTGTCCTTGGTGGGAGGCGATGTGAAATGTTTTCAAATGAGTACATGGATTAATACAGCCGGTAGTCAGCATGCATTAGCTATTCCCAGAATGGCCAGATTGGCGGGCTTCCTTTGAGCAGTTCTCAGTCTGAAATGCCCTTACATGTCCATCTCCAGGCTTTTCTTCTCATTCAGAGTGAAGGGCAGACTACCTAAAGTGTCAAAGACAGTGTGAAAACCCGAGTTTGATCTACTCTAAGGTCCATGCCCTCAAGTCTAAGTAGATAATAGAAAAAGTACAGATATTCAAAATAATTATATATATGTATATACACACACATATACATTTACTATAAGTCTGGACTTATACTTTCTTGTGCTTTTCTTTTCTTTTAAGCAGAATCTCCCTCCACAGCCCAAGTTAACCTATATCTCAGTCATCCTTCAGATTGTAGGCATGCACTACCGTGCACCGGAGACTGGAATTAATATGCCAGTCAGTAAGTACAAATACAATGATGTCTAGGCAATTAGGAAATGCTCTAGGAGCAGGGAAATAAAGAGTGTGAATAAGATGCCCAGGTTTCTGATCTTGATGGAAGAATATGTCCTGAGCACAAAGAAGAAAGCATAGGCCCTGAAGTTAAGATGGGAGAGAATCAAAGAGCAGAAGTGTGTCTCCCATCCCCCATGAGGATGACCCTGACCAAGTTGTCCTGGAACATGCTCTGTAAAAGAAGGAATCAAGCCCAGGTTGTCATCAATAAGACCGTGACCGTATCTAGGATGGAGATCTTAGTTGAAAGCAAATTCTTTTTGCCTGTGTCACCAACTCTGTCCCTAGTGCCTGAAAATGAATCTGTTGTTGGGATAAACTCAGTTGCGCTTTCTCTCTCTCTCTCTCTCTCTCTCTCTCTCTCTCTCTCTCTCTCTCTCTCTCTCTCTCTCTCACACACACACACACACACACAGAGTCAATAAAGTGGTGTGTTGATCCAGGAAGGGACTCCTTTTCTCTTTCCTTCTCTCTCTGCCTCCTCCCTCCCTCCCTCTGTCCCTCCCTCCCTCCCTCCCTCTCTCCCTCCCTCCCTCCTTCCGTCCCTCCCTCTGTCCCTCCCTCCCTTGCCAGCCTTAAAGACCTCCTCTCTGAAGACATGATTACTGTCAAGGGTCCACATGCTGGGATCTCTCATATTATTGCCTTTTCAAAGATGAAGCTACATCCAGCTCCCGACTCCCAAAGGCAGAAGCCAGTTCCTAGGTCTCTATGGATATGGAGATCATCAGCAGAGCCACAGGTGAGACTTAGTCTGTTGATAAGACACCAGCAGCCATGAAAATGTATGTCCTTACTTAGATGTAGGCAGGAAGAGGCTACCTTGTCTGCAGAAAATCAAACAACAGTGAGGTGGATTAAAAGTCAGTGTTTCTTGTTATCACAATGTACTTATTCCTGGAAACCATGTCAGTGACAAAATGCACCTTTCTGTGGAGGCTGGCCATTTCTACAGCTGTCCCCAAGGTGACCATATTACTGTTACAATTTTGGATTTAATTTATGACACCCTTGTGCCCTTTCTTTGCTCAAAACATGATGTTTCACCTGGTCTCCCTGGTTCTGGCTTCTTTCTCCAGGGGCTGCTGCCTTTTATGGATGCTGTGAGGAGCCCTTTTTTAAATTCTGGGTGTTCACAGCTCTTCTCTTTACAGGTAGACTTTCCCATACCCTCCCACTCACTTCTTTACTTACTGTGGTAGTCTGAATGTAATTGGTCCCATAATCTCATCGGTAGTGGCACTGTTAGGAGGGGTGGTTTTGTTGCAGTGGGTAAGATCTTATTTGAGGAAGTGTGTTACTCTGGGGGTGAGCTTTAAGGTTTCCTATGCTCAGGATACTGCCCAATGTCTCAGTTGACTTCCTGCTGCCTTCTGATCAAGATGTAACTAGCACCATGTCTGCCTGTATGTGGCCATGCTCCCCACCATTATGATAATGGACTGAACCTCTGAAACTGTAAGCAAGCCCCCTCAATTAAATGTTTTCTTTATAAGAGTTGTCGTTGTCATGATGTCTCTTCACAGCAATAGAAACCCTAACTAAGACCCCTACATTGTCACTTCCTCTTGAAAATCCTTGTGAAAGAAGGCCTCTGGATGTTTGGAGCTCTTTTGGCCACACTAGGTCACTTCTTTCTGTTCTCCAGGTTCTGCTGAAGGGCTCTAGTAGATCTGAGCCTGGCAAACATGACTCTGGCAGGCTTTGCCCTTCCCCCATTCCCTCTTCCTTGCTAAAAACTATTAGATTACACTCTAAAAGCAAACCACCAAGGTCTATTCCATTATTTAACTACTTATTCTTCTGAGGCTGAGTGCCAGTGTCCAGCTATTCAAGTATTGGAGTCCAGCAATCAAAATCTGCCTTTGGCTACCTAATTAACGCGCCCAATCAAAATTAAACATTCTAACACTGGGGTTCCTCTTGTACCTTTATAAGCTGCCATTTGTCTGTGTGCCCCACCTGACTCCTCTCTATCCAGAGCAGCTCTTTATTCCTCTGAAACAAGTATTTCTTCCCCTTCTCCCTTGCCCTCTATCTCCTGTCTTTGTCTCTTATTTCCCACCCTTTCTCACTCTGGGACAGGGAAATCTCTTTTGTGCTGAGAACTTGGTCTTAGAATATCTTGTGACCATACTGGCTCCTTCAACTGCCTTTTTACTTAAGCATATTTACTGCAAAAAACCCCACATTAATATAAATGTTTAGTGAATATATTTTATAATCCAGGCACCATCAGCACACTTGGGCAAGAAAGGAATGAACTGAACAGACATTATCTGTAAACCTGGAAAATTAAAAGAAATAATTTTAGGTAATAATAAGTCTAGTGAGAGAAATAAGACAGTATGATGTGATAGAGAGCAACTGGGGACAATGACACCATTTAAGAATACATGCGACATAGGGCTGGAAGGTTGGCTCAGAAGTTAAGAGCATTCACTGCTTTTTCAGAAGTCCAGAGTTCAGTTCCCAGCAACCACATCGTGGCTCATAACCATCTATAATGAGGTCTGATGCCCTCTTGTGTGCAGGTATGTATGCATACAGAACACCGTATACATAATAAATAACTCTTAAAAAGAAGGCATATTACAGATACTTCTTTGAAGATGGACACTTAACTAGAGACCTCAGTGCCCAAGACAAATCAACCAATCAACAAATGAACAGTCAACGATTCAATCAACCTTAACAAGCCAGCCAGCCCAGCCTAGGCAGAAAGTTACCAATCTGAAATGAAAGCATTGCATGCATGGAACCACAAAGGCAGAGTTCCTGATCTAACTCGGTGTGCTCAGTAAATAAAAAGGCCAGTGCTAACTGACCTGTGTGTACAAAAACTGGTCCCTGCAGCTTCCTCCAGAGACCATCAGAGATTAGCCACACCCTCTGTGTGCTGTTCATAATCAACACTCTGAGATTCCCGGTTGTTGCTAAAGTCGGTGCAGCTATATCAGAGTTTGAATGGACCAGCTAACTCCAGCTTTTCTGTCTACATATGTGTATGTGTCTGTCCTGTACATGTCTGTGTGTCTGTCCTTTTTTTCATTCCTTCTCTGTCTCTAGTCAGGATTCCATGACCAAGCCAAGCAGGATATGCCGTAGTTGGGTGTGGTCTCATAGAAAAAGCCACTATAAGGAACTTAGTCTTATTCTAAGGATGAAGAGAGTCACCGAACAAGTCAGTGAGCCAATATGGCTTACATAAATGCAGGTTATATTACTTGCTTAATTCTTGGGCAAATAATGAGGTAATTAGTGGTTGTAAAAGATACTAAAAAGTGACTTGATGGTTCCAAAGGTCTCTCAAAAGGCCTCTGAGTAGAGCCACAAGCTTGAGTTTTTAGATTGCCAACTCTAGCAAAGTATGGTTAATGGAAAGATGTGAGATGAATGCCACATTCGATTTGTGAATACTTGAAGTATTGAAGAACAAGCCTTGCCCCTCCCATTTGCTTGTCTCCTGGACAAACATGACTTGAGGAGAACCAGCATATGTATCAGAACTTCATCCATTAGTCTTACTGCCTTCCGTTTGCTGCTGCTCTGACACAAAATGCAGGAGAGGGTAGAGTAGAAAGAGAAGACATTTATTTGGCACATATTCTTGACCCAAGGCTGAAGGCCACATCGAGTGTTAATCTTCTTGCTAGTAAAGTACGACACAGCCCATCACATGGAGAGAGGCAGGGAGTGTGTGAGAAACTCATCCCAACTGATTTACAGCAACACTAACTCAGAATTAGTAGTGTGAGGGGGAACATGAGGACAGAACTCCAGTCACCTCCTAAGGTTTCTACCTGTCTCTGTCTTTTACTGGCTTCCGGAGGGGAACCACACTTAACCATACTTTAAGCAAACCATTCTCATGAATAGCAAAAGTTAATGGGGGATCATAATCACATGACAGCTCACTCTTATGAAGCACTTACCATGACAAGAACTGAAATGCTGGCAAAGCAACTAACTGATAAACAAAATTGTCTCTAAGAAGAACCTTAAAAGCCTCAGAAAGGATGCCATTTCTGAAACAGGGATAAAGTTGGTGGAGTGTTTGCAGTAATGGAAGAGATAGATGTATTTAGAACAGGATGGTATCATCACTTCAAATTTACAGACCGGGAAATAGAAACATTTGGAGCTTCAGAACTTTCCCAAAGACCACGAAATCAGCAAGTGTTAAGAAGTCTAACATCTACACTTCCAACCCCATAATATTCTGCTGTGATTTGTGCAGGCAGCATGCATGGGTAATTTGTGCAGAGCATTTCCAGTGCAGCCCTGGAATACTTTCTTACATGGCAGCTAAAAAACAAACAAACAAACAAACAAAAAATGTGTGCTTTACCCAGTATTACTTGGTGAACTAGAATCAAACAGAGCAAGCCAGGAGGAGCAAGCTAGCAAGCAGCACTCCTCCACAGCTTCGACACTGTTCCTGATTCCAGGCTTCCACCCTGCTCTGAGCTCCTGCTCTGACTCCCCTCGGTGACGGACTGTGATGTGGGATGGTAAGCTGAAATGAACCCCTGTCTCCTCCAGCTGCTTTTGGTTATGGTGCTTTATCACAGAAACTTTAACTGAGACAGAATATGACAGTGCTCTGATTCCACTCTCTGTGATACAGCCTATTGGAAGCTTATAAAATTTAAATGGCTTCTCCATAAATAAAAAGTCATTGAACCCATCTGTCCCCTCAGATCCTTATGTATCCCTAAGCCTACTGCTACATTATTAACATTTCTTACCTTAGACACATGCGGTGGCATCTACTCATGGTTCTAAAGCATCAAATGGGACTACTAATATCTGAACATTTGTGACCTATGAGACACTCGGATGGATGTTTTTCTTTTCTTTCTGATTTTTTATGTTTGTTTGAGACATGTAGTCTAGGATATACTCAAGTTACCGTGTAACTCAGGCTGTCCTGGAATTCACAATTCCTCTGACTCAGCCTTCCATGGGATGAGAACACTGGCATGTACTTCCCTTCAAAGATTAGGATGGATGGACATATTTCATAAAATATTTTAATTTTTGAGCAACAGCATAGACTGCATGCTGTAATGATGACAAGAAGAGCTGTTAAGTTATGTTCCTTGCCCCAGCTGGCCAGTGTGTGTTTAGGACAGAATACAGCCTCAGGCTGCAACAGGGCATGCAGACCTTCAAGTTTTTTTATGAACTTCTAGGCTACACAGTCTACTATGCCAAGTGAATTCTTTGGGGCCCTCAATCTCCCATTCCCCACCACTTAAATTTAAATTTTACATTCCTTGTTGGATTTGAAAGTCTTTTACAGGTGCTGTTACAGGCTCTGATTCATGTACATATGGCATACACTTTAATAAACGACTCTGGGATCTACGAAGAAATCTAGTAGAGTACCCTAGTTTGATGAGCATACAGTTACCACTATTGACCACCAGGTGGCAGAGCCAGCCAGCTCAGGCAGCAAGGAGGCAAAGCCTGGTTCCAGACTATGTTTGAAATCACAGGCCTGAGAGCAGAGGCCCAAGATTTGTTGACAATTGTTCTCAGCAGGGAAGAGCAGTCGTTCAGGCAAAAGAATGATTAGGAAATTATATCAAAGCTGCTAGCTCTGGACATTCTATTATAGATAACCCTTTATTCCACAGGACTATCCTTCAAGCTGACTTTCCTTTGTAACAGGAGGAGGAGGAGGAGGTCATGGGTCCTTCGCCTGGGTATCAGGTCAATCCTCCCAACCAGTCCTATGTAATTCTTCCCTAACTGCTTGTGGTCCTGAAGAGGGGCTAGAAGATATATGTTGGAGATGATGAAGGGATAAGTTTCTGTTACCCAGTCATGGAAGGAAGCCATCAGTGTGCCTCCCCATAACTCCTCAACCATTGCTCTCTAAGGAAGCCAGCAGTCTGGGTTCCTCTGGGTGAGCTTTGGTGGAGTTGCACCCCAGTTTGTCACTGGAGCCTTAGGAGGAGGGTTGGACATTGTTTACATCTCTCTTGAGAAGGAATTTTAGCAAGATTTTTTTTTTTTAAGTTTATTTTTAATTGTATGCATAGTGTTACTGTGTGTGTGTGTGAGGGAAGGGGGGGATATTTGCACACGAGAGCACGTGCTGGTAAAGGCCAGAAGAAGGCATCTGGTACCTGGAGCTGGACTTACCAGTGTTTGTGTTCTGCTGTGGGCACTGGGAACTGAGTTCGTGTCTTCTGCAAACGTGGGATGCACTCTTAACTGCTGAGCTAGCTCTCCAGCCCCTCTATGTGCTATAGCACATGCAGTGGTGGAGCTATTAACTCTAGGTGTGGGGGTGTGAAGATGGTGAAAGATTATTGAGCAGGAAGCTATGAGGAGAAAGCAGAGCTGCGTCTGCATCCACAGGGGCCACCGACAGCATCCTGCTTCCTTTTATTCCTTTTATTCCTTTTATTCCTCTGTTTCTCATTGTCCATTTCCTTTTCTTGGCACGTGTCTTTCCTTTCATTATTCCATCAAGTCTGGGTGATGTCCTAAGAGATGTCCAACAGGGACTAAGGAGTGCAAGTGTGTCCAGAGGTTCAGCTTCTACCCACAGCATCCCTCTGAACGGGTATTTCTGAGGATCACAAAGCCTGACACCAGAAGTTTCCACTCTATCGCTTGTCCCCACAGAGGCTTTATACTCATAAGTACCACTGGGGAACTCAGCCCCAGCTCTCTCAGTGATAAAAAGCATGCTCTCTGGAATTCTACAAAACCTTACAGCCAAATTCTGGGAGGTAAAATGTTTATTCCTTGTTTCCTGAGAGACTATCTCAGGTACAGGTCTGCCATGTTTTCTGGATGCTGCCAATTGGTCAATCATTAAGATCATCCTTTAAAAAAAATGTTTATATTAGTGAGTGCACACAGGTTTGTGAATATGGAGGCCAGAGGTGGATGTCAAATATCTTTTTAATGGTTCTTTCTCTTATTTTTTGAGGTAGGTTCTCTCAATAAACCAGGAACTCACAGATTTAGCCAGCAAGGCCCTTGGCTCTTATATCCACCCCCTGAGTTCTAGGGCCACTGGCATGTGCCATTGCCTCCAGATGTTTATGTGAATGCTGGGGGTCTGAAGTCAATTCTTCATGCTCGGTGGCAAGCACCTTCCTGGGTCTAATCTCCAGTCCCAAGACTTTCCTTTTAAAGTAATATGAAGCTTTAGCCACTGAGATTTCTATTTTGGTGGCAGAGGAAATGCATTCGATAGGGAGACCAGCCTGGTGTTCAGAGGCTCAAGCGGGATTCTTGCACCATTAGCCCCCAGGCTGGTGTTTTACAGGTGACATCCAGGCTAATTTAGTATCGCTTTCTCTGTAAGTGTGAAACACTTGAAAAGAACCAGCTTATTAACTGAAGAATTCCTGAATGGATGAAGGCTTGAGTGGGAGGTGTGAGCTGCAAAGATGTAACTGCATGTCTGTCGTCCATCTGTGTGTGTTTCTAAGGAAATTGTGACTGAGAAAATACACAGAAAGGTGGATGGTATTTGGCACTGAACTGCGACTCGAGGCATCAGATCCCATGTCACCGAAACATCGAATCTATCTACCCTGGGAGAGGGAAATGTCATATACTTTCCCATATGTCCAGTTTTTATTCTTCCGTGGCTATAATGAATGGCAGTATTAAAAATAAAAGCCATTGGCTGATGAGATGGCTCAGAGAAAAAAGCACTTACCACACAAGCATGGGAAACTGAGGCCAATCCTCAGAACCCAAGTGACAAGCTGGATGCATGGCACACTGCTCTACTCCCAGGACCCCATGTTGAGATGGAGAGGCAAGGATGGGAGAATCATCTGGAAACGTTCAGCCCAGCTAACCCGGAGTATAGTGTGGCAGAATCAGTCTGCCAGTGAGAACCCACTTCTCCAACATTGTCCTCTGACCTGTAGACATATGCTGAGACTTGCTCACACATGATTAAAAAGTAAGTAAATTTAATATCGCACAGATCTAGAGGGAGGAAATTTGAATATGTCCTTCTGGCTGTGTTCTGCTGGAAGTTGTAGTGGAGAAGATATGTTTTTTCCTCAGCTGAGCTTCTTTCCTGGATTGTGACTCCCTTCCCTCACCCTCCAAACTAGCAACAAAGCATCCATCAACCTGTGACTTCAGCTTCTTGTCACATCTCCCCTTGCTCTGACCCTCCTGACTCCCTCCTATATTTTATGATTCCATTGAGTAACTAATCTTATATTCCTGGATTTAAGCACATGAGGACAAGGAAACACATTGACAAGTTACAGGTCCCATTCCACCTACATACCAGTGTTTTATGGGTTACTTCTGTTGCCATGGTGACTTTGGGGGTGTTGCACCAGTCAACTGTATCAATGACACTTGTTTTTTTCATGGCTCGAATTTCTCTGCCCAATTTCCCGGACAATGCAGCGCTGGGTGAATATTAATTGTCAGACTGAGCTTGTTCTGAGGACTGTGGTCAGCACGGTGTCTTTTTCTGTGATACAGTCAATGTCAGGACTCTGTTTGCATTGGACACATAGGGCACCTAAGAGATTGTGGAAGTTAATTCTCTTCACTTTAAGTGTGAAGAAAATGAGGTACAGAAGGGCCAACATGGAGGAAGGAAGAGAGAGGCCTGTGTGGAGGAAAGATCTTCACGGAGTTCTGTGTGGAGAAGAAGCTCACAAGGCTAGCCATGGTCACCTGCTAGGGAATGACAAACAGAGATGAGCACCTTTTTATTTTTTTAAAAAATTCTTGTGGCATCCTAGAGACGGTGACTGTGTTGGGGAGGCCTCCGTCAGGAGCCACTGGTTATGTAAGCTTGACATTGGGTGATAGGGGATATTTTTGAAAAGCACAAGAAAAATAAGAGGTTTCCGTAGTTTGCTGATCTGAGGTAACAGCTGTTTACTGATAATTTTTTTTTTTTAAATGACAGAATGAGGTGATTGGATTTAAATATAGGATGAAGACATTGGTTTCTCAGTTTCAGAAATATGATCTGAAGACCAGAGCTGAAGTGTGGGGGGGAAGTCCATCTCAGGCTTTAGTTGAGTTCCTTGTTTTGAGACAAGATCTTGCTGTATGGCCTGATTTCTGACTCTCCTGCTTCTGCCTTCTGTATGTTGGAGCAACAGGCATTTACCATCATGCCTGGCTACTGTCACATTTAAAATTGTTTTTCTCTAAAGTTTATAGAAAAGTATAGATTGAAAGACACTAGATAACTTAGGTCCTTAGGAAAGAGCAAGAAGATTTTGGTATTTTTCAAGGCCCTAATAGTGTAGAGAAATCCATGGTTAGTTGTAAGGTAAACAGTGTCCAGGTTGCATATGGAGGACACTGAATGGGCATAACAGACCCAGCATGGCAAACAAACCCCTTGGTTTCCCTGAAGGTGACCACCAAACCCCTGCTTGTCTAGAATCACGTGACTGACTCACATCAGAAAAGCACTTGGACATGGGTATGGAAACCCAGCATTTGGGCCAGTGCTGACGTAGAAGGAACAGCTAAGTGTGACCTTCCTGCCTGCCTCAGTCAACAGGGTTGACTGTTTCTGCAGGCCTGGTTTGCTGATTTGTGGCTTATCTTTTTTTTTTTTTTTTTTTTTTTTTGTGAGATTTGCTAGTTTCTCCTATAAACCACATCGGGCTATGCATGGTTCTAGGTCCTGTGATATAATTCACTTGTCAGCATACTATTTGGCGTGGAAATGTTTAGGGAGATTTAGTAAGTAGAAATTATATGTCTGGTTTGACTTAAAGAGCCATGGACATTTTGCTTCTCTGTAGCCTTGCCAATACCAGGCAAATGGAGAAAGAAGCAGACACGGGAGAGATATGAGGGTGAAAGGATTTTTGAGTGGAGATTAGTCAACCTGACACACTGGAGTCATTTGGGAAAGAATGAGCCTCAGTTAAGAAAATGTCTCCATTGAAATGGCCTGAAGGTAAGTCTATGGAGGTATTTTCTTGATTGAAGATTAATGTGGGGGAGCTCAATTCACTTTGAGTGGTACCATTCCTGGGGCATCTGGGATACATAAGAAAGCAAATGAAGCCAGCCATGAGGAACAAGCCAGTAAACATTGTTCCTCCATGGCCTCTGTTTCCAGTTCTGTCTCCAGGTTCTGGCCTTGAGTGCCTGCTCTGATTTTCCTCAGAGGTGGACCGTGGCTTGGAAGTATATGCTCAAAATGCTTTTCATCAGAATACTTTATCATAGCAACAGAAACAAAGCCCTTGTGACAGAGAGCTCTTGTGTGATACATTGGAAACCACTGGGGGTCGGGGAATATGGACAAACCGAATGCCAAAGTCAGTTTCACCTGCAAGACAGGAGCTGCCATCACATGGAGACCAGGCCAGGCTTCCTTCCAGTTCATCAGACTGTCAAGTGACAGGGGTACAGGCCGCTTCCTCAGAAGTTGCACAGCGGGCGGTAGCAGCAGTGACTAGAGCGGATTTCGTAATTCCTTATGATCCTCCTGAAGCATTCCGATTTGTCCTCGGTGCAGCCTTTGATTGAGTACCACTGGATTCCACCTGAAGAAGGAACAAATCCTGAGATGGGTGGGTGTTTAGGACAGTGCCACCCACCTGGCCTTGAGTGTGTCACTCGATAAACAGGTAAACATAGAGGACAAATGAAATCTCCACCTTAGATAGGAATCTAGACTTCCCAGTACACACGCTTCAGGTCTGTAAAACCACCAGAGCTTTCTGATAGCAAACGCTGTTGTCTAGACATTTTGGCTGTGTTAGCTGTGGGGGCGCTTGCTCCGAACCACTCCCCAATCACTCAGGTTTGTAATTTAATAAAAAGGCCCAATCTGCACAAGGGTATTCTAGTAAGTGCTTCCTAGAGATGGGATCTTATCATGCATAATGCCACTATTTTTCTTTGTTTTGTTTAGAGACAGAGCCTTGCTGTGTAACGTAGGTTGCCCTTCAATTCTCAATCCTCCTGCTTCAACCTTTTGAGTTCTTGGATGGCAGGTGTGTAGCACCATACCTGGCCTTTCACTTGTCCCCTAGTCCTACTGCCCCAAGCTTCCAAGGAATCAAGAGAATGAATGAGCATCCCCGGAGCAATAAATGCTGTCCCTTCCCCAACTCCAGGATGGAAGCTATCACTTAAGAGACTTCTGCTATCACAATTGGGTGGGGCAGGGGATACTGTTCTGGCCGTCTAAGAAGTAAAGATTATGGATGTTGCTGTACACTCCATAATGAAAGACGTCCCTGTGTTGCTCACCACCCTGTCCTGTGACAAAATTCCTGAGGTAAGTTGAAGAGAGTGAAGGTTTATTTTGGCTTAGGGTTTCAAAGGTCTCTCTCTGTCCATGGTTTCTTAGCCTCATTATAACTCTGGGCACAGAGCCGGTATTAGTGAATGATATAAGTATTATCTCTGCACTTCTAAGTATCGAGACTTACCTTTAACAAGGCTCTCTTTTATACAAAACTGACCGGGCTTTGTTCTGCAGGTTCCGAGGTCTAACAGACACCCATGGAATGGGATGGAGAGATTGCACGACCTGCAAATCACACCTCCAACATCTCCAAGGACAGCAAAGAAAGGGAAAATTGTGAGGGAGACCAGCGAGAATGTACAGAGCCAAGAGAGAGGGGAAGGAGAGAGGGAGCCAAAACATCAGTGATTTTCAACTTTAAAGAATAAGCAATGCTTAAAAATTTATTATAAAAATCCACATAAATTAAAATGATTTCATTTTGAGAATTTAATGAGGGAAATTTCAAAGCATGTGCTACATTGATGAGTCAGAAGCACCCTGAACTGACAGGAATTGGAAATGAGGACACTTTCTTGGTGCCTAATTAAAATATTGATTTCACCAGCTGAATGCCCACAGCTAGGTCTTCATTTCCAAGCCTAGGGTAGAATGTTATACACCTGAATATTCATTACTCGATTAATGCTTCCTTACTGCTTATCATTAGTACTCAAGTTCAGTTGTCTAATAGTGTTGCTCATTTGATTATGGACAACTAGCTCAGAGAAATTTGGACTTAGGCAGCATTTAGAATGAATATTCCCAGTTCCTAAGTGCATCAGAGATAGGTGAGTGGCTAAAAAATAGATTTCTGTGTACCCGGAAGACTTGAATTAGAATGTCTGGGAGGTGGAGTCTATGAATCTGCATTTCAGATGTGTCCTGCTAGTTGATGGGAAAGAACTTGGACACAGATGGCTGCACCGGTGCTGGAAAGTAAGGTCTGTCAGCTCAGGAATCTCCTGTGATGACTCCGGCAGGCAGCCTTGCCCAATGATAGAACTTTCTTACTGTTAAGAATAACCAAGAAGATTCAAAGACTCTTAAAAACTGGGCCACGTTTGCCCTAGTATTCAGACATTCTCTTTCTACTTCTTCCTTCCCTCCTTTCTTCCTCTTGTTTTTGTTTTGTTATTTGTTTGTTTTTCTAATAGGATCTCACTGTTTAACCTTGGCAGATCTTAAATGTGCTCAGCAGATCAGGCTGGCCTTGAACTCACAGAGGCCTTGTGGCCTCTGCCTCCTGAGTGCTGAGATTAAAGGCTGGGGTTAAAGGCCAGATACCACCATGCCTGGCATCTCCCCCTCTTTTAATATATAGCCACCACTGTCATGTTATGTTTATTTACTAATAACTCATATAAGAACTTACTAGGCATATGGTGCAATGTATTTTTTTTAAATCTTCTTTTCCAACAACAAAGGTGACTTTCAATAGGAGACTGGGTAATGAGACCCTTTAGTTAGATCAATTAAAAAATACGTTTTTGTGTGGATATGCATACAATAATGACTGAAGACACGAATTTGAAGGAGAAATGGTGATGAGTGTATAGGAGGATTTGAAGGGAAGAAGGGGAAGGAAAAATGTTGTGATTAAAATAAAGTCTCAGGTGGGGAGATGGCTCAGCAGTTAAGAGCAAGGCTGCTCTTCTGGAGGTCCTGAGTTCGATTCCTGGCAACCACACGGTGGCTCACAACCATCTGAAATGAGACCTGGTGCCTCTTCTGACTTGCAGGCACACGTGCAGGTAGAACACTGTATTCATAATTAGTAAATCTTAAAAAATAGTCTCAAAACCAACAACAGCAACAAGAGTGGGGTTTGTGCCTAGAGATCTGCTAAGCAAATTTACATTCACCAGCCCAATTTTAGAAAAAAATATGTTTCAGCAAGGAATTATATTTGCCTGTAAACCCCCCCCCCCAGTCTTAATAGCTTTTATAAGTGGACGAAAAAAAAAAGCTTCTTTAAAGCCTAACCCAAGCCCTTGTTCTTGGCAGTAACTCTGAGGCCCTGAAGCTGCCAGCCTTTCATGTGCCAGAGGCCTCTCCTCACCTCCTCCTGAGGGTCAGCTGCTGGACTACTGGGCCAACTGCCTTTCAGGGAACTCCTGAGGGAGTTCACTTCTTGGGTTTATCATCATGCAGCCCTACAGCCAGCTCTTAGAGACCCCCCTCACCACTCAGACCTCCTTTAAAGCATAGGAGGATTGAGGAGGTGCTCTTACAAGGACCAGCAAGGACATTTCTTTTGATGCTGAATTTTGGTCACTTGTCCTCACATCTCCCTTTGTGAACAGAAAGAGTAAAGCAATCCTCTGAATTATTTAAAAATGTAGATTTTTATTAACATTTAATTAGCACATGAAGACATGGGTTACATTATGAGATCTTCATGTATGTATATCAATGTACCTACCCTGTTTATTCACCTCTTTACCTTTTCCCCCATACCTTCTAACTGGTCTCCTTCTTCACGACTGGTTTCCTTTCTAGTTCTCTCTTTCTCTATCTGTCTGTCTGTCTGTCTCAAACACATACCCATAAGTGTAAAAAAAAAAAAAAATCTAGAATCCAAATATGAGGAAGTGTAAGTTGCTTGTTGAAGGTCTGGCTTATTTTTCTTAACACTATAATCTCTAGCAGCATCCTCTTGCTGAGCTACTTTTCTATGATATCCAAGTTGCTGAAGATGTTTTCTTGTGCTATTTCATCTTTCATATGCTCCTCTTCTTTATTGAGGACACACACACATGGGAAATGCAGCACAGACTTGAGCTGCAGCCTGTATTTAAGGAGAGAAGTGTAGGAATCAGAAGCAATGGGCTTAATTTTCTATTTATACTTCTCTTCCATACACTGTTTTCTTCCGCTATAAAATGAGGAAACACCTGATGTGTAGTGAGGAGAAATGAATTAATACAAATGGACCTTCGGAATAGAATCTGCTCAGTAAATGTTTAGAGATTTGGTCTTGCTCTCAGCACCCAGAGGCTCACAGTGTCTCTTAGAGAAGATAACCCAAGAGGAGATTTAGAGGAAACAAGAGAAGGCAGCTTCTACAGCTGTGCTTCCCCGTCACCTCACTTCAGTACGCATACTGTATTCCAGCATATTGTAATTAATTCTCCATTTTCTTAACCAGCTGTCCCTCTACTGGACTTTTCCTTATCATGACTTACCGCTTAAGAGGCAGGAGAAGATAAAGACCTCAACAATGGCAGTCTTTCTCATTCTTATATGTGCAGGTAGAAGAAAAGTAGAAGGACTGGCCTGCCCAGCCATCACCTCTTCCTAGGGATAAGAAACAAGCATGTGGTAGCCTTTTAAACAGGAGATATAGGCTGGGCTGCCTTTTCATTAAGAAAGTATACATAACTTCATGTTGTGAAAGAGGAAAAATTTAAGGCTCCCTTCTTTACAAAAGAAAGCAATTGTAAAGTCATTCCTAGTTCTAAAATTTAATCTCTCTCTCTTTTTAAACCAATACCTCAGTATCTCTTCACTCTCCCTTAATTATAGTCATTTCAGCCCAAATACGAAGTTAGACATCTTCAAAAATCCTTCTGTTCTTCAAAGAGAAACGTTCATTCAGCTTCACAGACTGCAGCTCATTGCAAATGGTCATAGGTACAGGGGAATGTCACCTGACCCTTTACGGCAGTGCTCATGAAGTCATCAGAATTGTTACTAGTCATCTACCTACCTCCTTGTGGCAGTTTTCCGTGTCTAAACTTCTTAAAAAGCCTGATCACAGTTAAAGTTTATAGTGGAGTGTGAAGTGTTTTAACAGCCCGGTCCTCTAGATTCTAAACAGTTGAAACAGTAAATGATTCCCAGGTAGGAAGACAGAGGAATTGCCTTTGAACCTCCTCATCTGTATGGAGTGAATTCATTCTCTTTATTCAAGAAATGCATGAAGGCTAAGTCAGCCTACTCACTGTAAAGTGGCCTGACATTCTCTATAGATTATACAGCTTGGACACACATAGCTATGTGGACCTAGCACTTAGTATATAGAAAGTACTCAGCTTTCTTTTTTTTTGGGGGGGGGGTGATGGTGCTTGCTGGGGTTTAAACCAGGGCCACATACATTCTTATTATGTATCAGCTACACGGGGAATCCTGATTTTTAATGTCACTGGAAAAATACCAGGAAATCCATAGGTCAAAAATTTAATCAAATTACAGAAGCATTTTGAAGTTAAAAATAATGTTTATTTTTAACTAATGCACATGTCTGAATTAGTAGACTCTTTATGAAAAAAATGAAAAATTTAAGGACATTAGAGTCTCTTTGCTACCAAAACTTATGCTATCCCCATATGTATGTAACCCCATTATTAGGATGGCAGGTATTCCTTAGCAAATTTTATCCCATGGTTTATCCAGATGGGCTCTTTTTCTGTGCAGATCAAACATGAAACATTTTCTTCTGTCTCAGTAGTCTGTTCACATTCTTTTTCTAGTTGTCCCTTCTTCCCAAGAAATAGTCACTATTCTTCATTTCATAATATTTCTTCATTTCACAAATATTCTACCATTTCATAATGGTACCTGCTTTTGAAATTTATAGGTTCATACAGTATACTGTTGTTGGCAGTATACTCGTGCATCATTATTTTGTACCTACCCATCATTCCCAATTCATCTGATAACAATGTCCATACCTAAATTTCAAGACACACAGTGGTCACTTTCAGAGTCCTAACACTCTATAGTGTTTTTATTGCTTTTGCTAAAAATACGGTATGTGTGCGTAAGATATATTAATAAGGATTGCGTCAGAATTAGGGATAACAATAACATGACCGTATGCAGATTTTTGAAGATCAAAAGGAATGACCTGGAGTAAAGAGCACTCTCTGCACAGTGCCTGCTGTGTCATGAGGAACTGGCTAAGCCCGTGCATGTTGTGAGGGTGACCAGGGGTCAAACAGTATTTCTTTTACATAAAAATGTGTCGGTACTTTTCCAAGCAGGGGAAAGCAGATCTATTTCCCCAGGAGCTAAGTGAGCATGATTTTAAATTTTCCAGCAAAATCCTCTTGCTTAAAAAATTAAATTATCCTTAAAAACGAAGATCATTTGGTGTCATATAGCTCTAAAAATATTCCCGTGACTGTACCTGGGAGTTTATATTGGTGGGATAGTGCTAACTTATTGACTAAGCAGATGATTTTACCTTCACTCAAGGAAACACATTTCTGATGCTAACTCGTTAAGGCTTGAGAACAGCTTATCATGACATTTACACCAAAGGAAAACTTGGGAAGGAGGGTAGAAGAGAGAGTATCATTAATTCCAAGCTTTTTGTAGTCTAGCTGCCATGGCAAAATCTACAACCTAAACATGAGCATGGCACGTTGTGCACTAAGTGGACGTAGGTGTCATATAAAACATTTATGAATGCTTATCAACTGGTTCATTAAGGGTTAATGTCTTTGTACCATTGAATCTACTCATTATTATTTGCTCTAAAGGTTGAACAAAAATAAGAATACAATGAGCCAAATCAGCAGCAGCAGTAGAGTCCTGAGTGTATGTGTGTGTGTGTGTATGTGTGTGTGTGTGTGTACTATTTGCAGTGAGAAGGGTAGCAAGGGGAGGTTACCAGAGAGCTCAATCAGACAATGTTGGCAGGAGAACATGGGATATGCCAGAAATAGCTGCCCTAAGACTTGCAATCACAGCTCAGGAGGAAGAATTGGGTCCTCAGAAGCCCCAACTTTGACTCCTATGAGGCACTGTCTCCAGTCTCAGATTGTCTTTGCCGAATCCATTCCTGGACAAAGACACAGAATTAAAATTCCTTTCGTCCTTTTTGTCAGAGGCTCTGGGAAAGCCTTGGGTCTGACTCCTCATAGTGCCGGCGTCTAAATATGAGGAGAATGATTGTGAGCCCACGTGGTGGGTTGGAAGCTTTGCAGTAGGTCAGTCGAGAGCTGAGGAAGGAGAAGAAGAAGCAGAAAGGATGGCAGAGGGGCAACAGGTGAGGGGATGCAAGGGTCAACGTCTCCCCAGGGACCTAGAGTTCCCCATCTTAACCCTGGAGGTCTGTGGAGCAGCTAGGACTAATCTCCCCACTACTTGCTGCAACACTTTACAAGGCTTCTCTCTCTAGTAAGAAATGCAGAGAAGAAATGTCCTGCCATCTCCTGCTTCTCACAAGAGGCCTGAAGCAGTGGATGCTTGTAGTGGGTGGAGCTGCCTGCCGCGGGGTGGGTGGGGGAAGTTAGGCAAATGAATCTCAGATGACCTCAGCTTGGCTGATGCTGGTGGGCAGGTGGTGGAGGAAAGGTGTGGGAGGTCAAGAGGCAGGTTTGTTTTGGGTTGCATGTGGGGGAGACAGACAAAGGCAGGAATGAAGGCTGAGGTTTAGGGGTTTTGACTTGGGCAATCAAGCAGTTTGTCATGTTAGTAACTGAAATGTGAAGTCAAGTGTAAAATAAATTTGATAGGAAATTCATGAACTCCGATTGAGATGATTTCAAGTAAAGACATCAGGGAGCAGGTGGCTGTGAGCCTCAATGTCAAGAGAGAAATTGACGCTAGAATATGAATATGTGTTACCTGAAGCAAGTATGTGAGAACTCAAGGAAATTGCCTACTGCATGCTTATAACACTTAGAGGGGAGATGGATTTTTCTTGCAGAATAGAAAGTAGTGATTTGGAAACTCTTGTTGGCTACATGACCCTTAAATCAATAGGAAAACAAAAACCAGTTTGACAATGATCAATGAAGCTTCTATGAAGCCAATGGAAATACTGTGAGGTGGGGACTCAGAGATGCCTGGGGCTTTTGCCAGATCTCTACACTTGTTCTAATGGCTGTTATGAACTGAATATACACATGTCCCTCAAATTCACGATTTGAAACCCCAGTCCCCAGTGTGGCTATACTTTGAGATAGGCCTTTGCAGAGGAAACTAAGATGAAATGATATTGGAAGAATGAGGCCCAGAGTCTACATGATTAATTTTCTTATAAGAAAAAAGCTTCCACTGTGGTCACCTTGCAGTCATACTCAAAGGCAAGGTCATATAGAGACACAGGGAAAAGCAGGTAGAAAGTCCTCATCAGATATGCAGTCTACAGGAACTTGGCCTTGTAACTTCCAGACCGAGAAGAAAGAAACTACAATGTTATCCCATCCCAGCCTGTCAACAGTTCTACAGCCGGAGCTGGTCATGCAGTGAATAGTTCTACAACCTGAGCTGGTGATTCATTGAACAGCCCTGCAGCCGGAGCTGGTTATTCAGTGAACAGTCCTGTAGCCTGAGCTGGTGATGCATGAACAGTTCTGAGTGCTCTCATATGTTAATGGTAGGTGTGGTCTTGAGTTTGGAGGTACACAGGGGTTTGGAGATGAAGTGTTAGGTCAGTGTAAGTTCTAGACATATACTAAAGAGCAGCTTATTTAGATAGAGGACACTATTGCACAAATCCTACTTGGTCATCTAATAAAAAAACTCAGAGCCAGATATTGGGGAAAAGCTGAAAGATCAGAGAGACAGAGGAACAAGCCACAGCCATTTCGCACCTCGCCACGCCTCATGAATCCTCAGACTGAATGTCTCTGAGTCCTCAGCCGAAAGGGAAGAAGGTCGAAGGCCAAGAGCTGAACTCTTGGCTCCTCTCATCTTATTTTTCTTTCTCTGCCCAGCTATCTTACTTCCTGGCTCAACTTTCCTGGTGCTAGTTTCAAAGGTATATGTGTTTTCCAAGTACTGGGAGCTGAGACATGGGATCCCAAGTGCTGGATTAAAGGTGTGTGCCACCACAGCCTGGCTCGGTTTGCCCTTGAATTTACAGAGATCTTCTGCCTCTGCCCCTGAAGTGCTAGGATTAAAGGTGTGGGTCACTACTTCCTGACCTCTATGGTTAACTCTGTGGTGGCTCTATCTTCTGGTCTTCAGGCAAACTTTATTAAATACACAATCTGTCACCATAGGACACAGAAAGGTTGTGTCCTTGGTGAGCCAGTGAGCTAGAAAAAGAAAAGTTATCCCTTAGAGAAGAGCATTATCCAGGGTAGTGTATAGACTGTTAAAAAGCAGATTAACTAGACCTGAAGTCTATATATCTCAGTGAACTATACAGCTAGAGTAGCCATTCTGAAGCTGAGGAACTCCATGTTAAACCTTATATTTTCACTATCACTTTTTTTGTGCTTATATGGTTAATTTTAGTGTGTGGTTTTTTAAAAATTTGCAAGTTCTTTACTAGCTCTGTAGACGAGGCTGGCCTCAAATTCACAGAAATCTACTTGCCTCTGCCTCCTGAGTGCTGTAACTAAAGGCATGCACCACCACTACTCACTCTATAATAAACTTTTAACAATAATAATAATAAAGCAAATGATACTCTCTGCAAGCCAGATAGCAATAACACCAACAAAGGCCTATGTGTTGTCTCCTAAAATTTTTTTCGTGGACTTGACATGACCTATACTGTTTTCATAATCTTTAGAAATATGAACAAAGAATTGAGGTTTAAAATCAACTGCAAGAACCAGGCACAGGCTTATGACCTAGCACTTGGCAGCCAGATGCAGGGGAATTTTCAAGTTCTTATAAGGCCATCTTGGGCCATATAAGATTCAGTCTAAAAAATGAATTCAAGGAGGGAGAAAGTAAAGAAGGCTGTAGTATAGTCAGAAGTTTCTCTGTCCCTCCCAGCAGCTATTTAGTCTCAAAAATCACACAAAGATCTTATATTAGTTACAAGCAGTTTGGCTTATGATTCAGGCTTATCACTTGCTAACTCTTATGCTTTAAGTTGGCCCATTATTCCTATCTATGCTCAGTCATGTGGCTTGGTACCTTTACTTCAGTACAGCATTCTCGTCTCCCTCTTCCCAGAGTTCTCTTAGTCTGGTAGCCCCGCCCACACTCCCTGCCGGCCTTCTGGTCAACCATGTTTTATTAAAACCAATACAGGTGACAAATATTTACAGTGCACATAGTCCCACAGCACCAAAGGACCCCCAGCAACAGCAACACCAGTGTAAGTCTTCCTAGGAATATAGCCACTTTATTTCAACCTCAAAGACTTCGTGAATATAAAACTCATGCAAATTTGAAACCAATAAGGAAGCCAGCTACCACAAACAAGGGTTTGAGAAAGGAGGAGATGGAATCGGAACAACTATCTATGTAGATTTAAAATTGCTGGATACAGAATCCAAGCTGAGACATTATAGCTTAAATTAGATGGAGAGGGCGGCACAATAAAACCTGAAACAGACGAAAGAGACCACCACACTGAGCACACAGTGCAAGAAAAGCAAACAAGAATAAAAAGCACAATTGTTTGCCAACAAATGCTTCCTGAGCATCTGCTGTGTGACAGGCGTCCTCCTGGTTACTGGGTTCACCAGGAGAACAAAAGAAATGACAAGCTTTATTTATTTCATACAGCTTGTTTTCTAGAGCAAATGCAATTTCAAATGGCGGAAGGACGGAAGAGCAATTCATGCAGGCTGAACTAAGAACTAGTAAAGTAGAAAATGAATAAAATGGCTTAAGAGCATTTGCAAAAATTAAAATTTCTGGGCACGGTGGCACACACGTAATTGTAGCACTGAGGAGGCAGAGGCAGTAGGATCTTGGTGAGCTTGGTTTCCATAGCAAGTTCCAGGCTAGCCAATGATATCTTGTCTCAAGGGATAAATAATTAAAATAAAAATAAGGCCAAGCTAACAAACAACCCTCCCCCAAACTACCTGCAAATAAGTATTGTAAAGATTTGAAAATGTGGGACAGATCAGAGGGAAGAGTAAGATGATTCAGTTAGAAAAAAAAAAAAAACCTAGCAGAATATGGAAAACAATTTTCAAAGGCTTACTGCTTGCTTTATCAAAGTGGTGATTATTCAGACCCATCTTATAGGAATAAGATTTGTAAAGCAGATGGAGATAAAAGCATCACAGTGATATCAACATTGTGGTCTGAATTCAAGGATGGGGCCCAGGTGTGAGGTGGTATCTATCTTCAAGGTACTGAGATGAAGCAGCTACCTGCCTAGAGTAGATACTCAGAAAGGTCATCTTTCAGATGAAGGCCATTTATACAGACATTTTAGTAAGAATTAACTACCACTCAAAAATAACACTTTCAATAACTTCTGAAAGTTGTATGTCAAGAACAAAGGAAATAGTACTAGGTGTAGTGGTTCATAGTTCTAATCCCAGCAATTGAAAAGCCAAGGCAGGGAGATTGCTGTGAGTTCAAGGTAGCTGGAGTTTCAGAGTGTCAAGTCAGCCATGCTGCATATTGACAATCTGTCCCCCGCAAACAGACAGGCAGACAGACAAGGACCCCAAACAGAAAAGACACCCAATGATAGTCTGAGATATAAAGCGAAATCACGGGGGAGAATTAGCTAAAATGAAGAATAATATTGGTGGCATGAAGTGGTAATAATATTTATGTTATAAAGTTAAAGTTTAGATAAAAATATAGGCACATGGTATCATATAAAGCAGTAAAATAACTTGTCAAAGCACTTCAAAATATTTGTATTTGTGTATGAAGCAGGTAAACACTGCGTTTCTTTAAGCTAAGTATCTTTTGTATTATAATGACTAAGAGAAAAGAAATAAGGACCTATTTTCCAACCCGTAGAGAGAAATGAAATGAGAAGAAATATAATAATTTAAAATGTAATGTGGGGGGGAGGGTGAGGAGTGTCAAATAAGAATCCAGCTCTTAAAATGCTAATAAGGTGCTGTAGAGATGGCTCAGCATCAAGAGTGAATACTGCTCCTGCAGATGGCTGGAGTGTTCCATTCCTAGTCCCCATGTTGGGTGGCTTACAGTTGCCTGTGTCCAGCTCTAGGGGATCTGACAGCATCTTTTGGCTCCCACAGGTGCTACCCACATATGGCACACACATCACACATACGCAGAAATAAAAGTAAATCTTATTAAACATGTAAGCCAAATTTTAAAATTCAGAAAAAAAAAATCAACTGTGAATTCTGTATCCAGAGACAAGCGGGCGGAGCTAGAAGCAGAAGTTCAGTGAAAGCTAGTGGACTTGCTCTAAATACAGTCAATGTTTGGGAGAGTCTCTGAATTTGAAAATAAAAGAACAATATAAATGAGCATAAATATTTTGATGAGTAAGACAGGTTTCTTTCTTTCCACGTATGAGACAAATGATAGATGAAGCAAAATACATAACATGGTCTGGTGGGATGCCAGCAGTACAACGTTGAAAGACATCTATCTAACTTTTTTTTTTTTTAATGGCAAAATATTACTTCCAAGTAGATTTAGGAAGTGTGTGCACTGAAACTGCTATAGCAACTTCACCAACAATAACACTGGAAGACACAGCCTCTTGACAACCAGTAGAGCCTGTAGCTGCATCAGCTGCAGAGGTGGAAGTGTGTCCTGATTGTTCACAATGACAGGCCATATCATACTTTCCATTTGGGTCTTTTATAGCCAAGCATAGTGGCACGTGGCTTAATCCCAGTTCTTGGGAGGCAGAAGTGGGTAAATTTTTGTAAATTTGAGGACAGTCTCAGTCTGGTTGACACAGAGAGGTCCAGGGTAACCAGGATCACCTAAAGACAAACAAAACAAAAAAGTCAAAACCATGTCTATTTTGTGTATTAAAAGTCAAGAAAAGATAGTTCCTACAAGGAATAGGGCCAAAAAAATTACCCAGCTCCATGAAAGAAAAACAAGAAAACCAACTCAAAACACTTGAGCCTACTGCATACTTTACAAGAACTAAAATGTATCATAGAAACATATTTAAAACATAGAACTCAGTCTTTCAAAAGAAAGCAGAGAAAAATCAGGAACTATACAAGAAGTATTAAAAAAAACTCTGATAAAAGTGTATTTCAATAAAGCTAAAAAAAAACCCCCTTATTCTACAAAAGATAATTACAAGATTGAAATAGAAGCTACAAAGTAGGAGAAAATATTTGTAAAGTTTTATTTGATGAAAGCCTTGCATTAAAAATAAAACCTTTTAAAATTTAGTGATATGAAATTAAATCTCATTTTATTATTTAATAAGATACCCAAAATATTAAGACAAATATTTTTTTCTTTCTTTTCTTTCTTTCTTTCTTTTTTTTTTTTTTTGATGTGTGTGTGTAGACAGGATCTCACAAGATATAGAACTGGCTGGCCAGAGGTCACTAAGTAGACCAGACTGATCTCAGGCTCAGAGAGACCTAGCTTCATTTTCCTCTCAAGTGCTGGGATTAAAGGTATCTGCCATCATTTCCTGTCCCCAGAAATCTTAAAGAAAATACATAGACTACATCCAATCTCCAGGCCCAGCCTGAGCTGCACATTCTGTGTGTGTGCTGATCAATCTGGTAAGCATAGCTCTCACCTCTCAGCAGACAGAGTCTATTGCATAAATCCACAACTAGTCAAAATACAGAGAACAAGTTGCCATGAGATGCTCATCCCCAGCTGTTACATCTCCAACACAACCTCAGGCCCAGGGAACACCCCAGGAGAGAGGGCAGAAAATGTGAGTCAGATGACCAGCATATCTTCTCTCAGACAGTGTCATCTGTAGGTGACAGCAAGTAAGACCCACACAATGACAACACCGGTTGACATATCAATGAGGATGGAGGAAGCTCACAAGGCCCTACCCCTAGATGAAGAGCTATAGGCAATTAGTCACTGCGGAGGGAGGGAGAATCAGTCTTACCCAGGGTCGAGGCCCCTAGTTGGTTATCCGATATCAAGGTGTCAGCCATAAACATATGGAAATCTAAGCAGCACTAAATGGACAAGTAAACTCAGCGGTTGTATTTACAGATACACAGGTATATTGTATATAAATACATATACATGTAACACAGTAATAGTAATTAAGGTAGAACAGCTTATGAATTTAGAGGCGGTAGAGGTAATGAAAGGAATTGGAGGATGGAAAAGAGGGAGAGAAACAATGTAAATACAGTATTTATGTATAAAATTTTACAAAATGAAGAAACTTAAAAAATGAAGACATACAGATAACAAATCAATGTATGAAAAGAAACTCCACACCGGCAGTTAGAGGGGGGAATGTTACACTGAGTCAGAGTTACACACTAATATACCTGTCATAATGCTGAAGCAAAGGACATACAACCTGAATGTCACCATCATCAGCAAAAAACAATGCTCCCAAGAGTCTCGCTCATTGCTGGTGGGAATGTACAGTAGTTTACCCTCTTTAGGAAAAAAAAAAAAAGCAAAACTGTGTTACAATAGGTTTCTTGGTCCAGGGTGGGTTAGTGGTCCAGACCCACAGACCCGCCATCCCAGCCTGCTTAGCTGCCTGCAGCTGCTTAGGCCCCCAAAATGATTCAGACACTTATATTAACTTCATGCTGTTTGGCCTATGGCTCAGGCACATTGCTAGCTAGCTCTTACATCTTAACTCAACCCATTTCCATTAATCTGTCTGCCACATGGCCTGTGGCTCACCTGTGTTCCTTACATGCTTCTTCTTGGGCGGCCAGGTCGATCTGTCTCTGACTCTGCCCTTCTCCTTCCTAAGATCTGATTTCCTCTCCTCCTGTTTCTATGGTGCCTGTCATGGGACAAAATGGTTTTTTTTTTTATTTAAAGATTGATATTCACAGCATATAGAAAGACATTCCCACATCAAAATTGCTTAATAAATAGAAACATAGTTCGACCAAACTATTTGCTTTCTGTTTTCAGTAGTGCAGCCAGCAGTTTCTGGCTGGCCTAGCCCTGAGGTCCAGACTTGCAGTCCTGTAGCCACTTCGTCCCAAAGAATCATACAAAGGCTTATATTAATTATAAACTGTCTGGGCTATGGCTCAGCCTCATTACTTGATAACTCTTATACTTTAAGTTAGCTCATGTCTCTATGTTTAGGCCCGTGGCTTGGTAACTTTTTGCTCAGTGCAGTATTCTCATCCTGCTTCCTCTGAATCTTGTTGGCATCTCCCTCTGACTCCACCCTTGTCTTTATCTCTGCTTGGATTGCTTGCCTGCCTCTAAGATGCCAAAACAGCTTCTTTATTAACCAGTGGTAATAAAGCATATTCACAGTATACAGAAAGACATCCCACATCATAGTAGTCATTAGCAGGTACACATTTGTTAACACTCATAGGACTGTAGGCTAAAGGAGTGAATTTCAATAACTTCCAACTAAAATGATAATGAAAATGTCATGGGTATTAATATTGGGAATTAAAAGAATAATTGAGAGGGGCTCTTGTAGGCGGAGTTTACTTAGAAGGCACCAGTACCAGACAGATATTTATTAAAATATAAATCAGAACTCACGGTACAGTTAACAGATTACAGTAGCACCTGAACAGGGACTGGAGTCTGGAACGGTGAACGAGTGATGGACAGACGGTGGAGTTGATCCTATCCCCAATCATCCAGGAACCAGGAAGAGAGCGTCTCGTGTTCCAGCAGCCCCTTTTCAATGGGCTCCCCCCCCCCCTTCAGGGGCCTGGTGCCCTGTATAAGTGTCTTTTGACCTTATCAGTTGACACCTGAATCCCACAACAGGCTCTAATTTATACTGGGGAGTCAGGGAAGACTTTGAAGAAGTTCCCTTAGGTAGAGCTGTGAAAAGAGGGGATTTAAAGAGTTGTAAAAAGAGAATTTTAGATAAAAGAATGGCAATTTATCTATATTTCTGAGTTATGTATCTATGGACAACAAACCATGCAGAAAAAAAGAGATGCATCTTTATTAAGAATCCTCGAAGGTGCTATGCAGGCTGCTGGGAAAACACAGTCAATGGTCTTTCCCAGCTGTGAACACTGTCTGCTATAACACTGACCTTGTGAATAACTGAATAATATATGCTCACTGATGCAATAATGGCATTACTGTTTTGGATGTAACCAACTTTTTTGTTTAATTGGATTTCAAGTGGGAGTGAGCACATGTTTGTATTGTAATCCTGGTTAAAAGTCTATGTACAGGAAAGTCACAGGCTTTGGAGGAGGACTCTACTACTGTTTTATTCTAAATGGCATGTAGCAAAACTGCCTTCTAAATATTCATGCTTATATTTATAGACCAATATTGCTTTTAGCCTTGAGCAAATAAACAGACTTTTCTAGTGGGTAGCTGTTAATGCAGTGACTCCAAAGTGGTCAAAGTACAAAGAACACATGATATCTTTGACTCATTTACAGAGGACATTTTTCTGTTTGTGTTAATGTTTTACTAATAAATAGATATAGCCAGAAGTTTTCTTCCCTGCCTCTGATGGCCTCTGGTGATTCTTGCTTTCCTGGGGCTTGTGTTTACCGGATGCCAATGCTGCTTCCTCTTCACCTAGCTTCTGCTCCTTGCCTCTATTTGTCTTCTGTCTCTGTGACATTCGTATGAGATTTCAGGTCACCCAGATCTTCTAAGTTTATTTCATCTCTTAAAAGTTACATCCATAAGTCCCACGGATAAGAACACAGACACATCTTCTGGGACCATTGCTCAATTTACTACATAGACTAAAAAATATCATGAATGAAGCAAGGAACTATATTCATAGTTATATAGATACTAATTTTTGCCAAATTGATTTTATCTATTAACTTAATTCAAAAAGAAAACAAAATGCTCCTTAAAACCAACTGCAGGACATGCGAACTCACAGAGACTGAGGCAACATGCATGGGCTTGCATGGAGCTGCATGGGCCTGCATGGAGCTGCACCAGATGGTTCCCAGAGCTGAAATGATTAGCAGACCCATGTAACATTTTGTTTGTGCTCTAAGGAAGTTTGCCTGGAGATCAGAGGGCGGAGCCAGCCACTAGTTGGCAATAGAGGCCAGGCAGTGTTGACTCTGGGAGAAGGAAGCAGGAAGTGTTGTGGCTACACTGAGAGAGGAATATTAGGCTGGCAGAGACACAATCTCAGTCCCTTTCTCCGTCTTAGGAGTTGGAGAGGTAAGAAGTGATTGTGGCTGCCCCCTTATCTCTCTGAGTTTTTGGCATTTTCCTCCACAGGTGACTCCAGATTTTTATTATTAAGACTAATTACAATTCCAGCTGCAGACACATGCCCTCATCCCGACTCAGAAGCAATCTCCAATTGATAGCCACTTGAAAACTAAATTTAGTTTCTCTAAGGGAGTTTCACTGGGGAAACAAACTACTTAAAAAAAAGATTTATTTATTTATTTTTATGTGCATTGATGTTTTGCCTGTATGTATATTTGTGTGAGGGTGCCAGATCCCTGGAACTGTAGTTATAGACAATGTGGGCTGTAGTAAGAAGTTGCTGACCTGTCCATTCCATGTGACCATCTCTTCCCGTCAGAGATTTTTCAGTGGGTCTTCCTTGATCAAACCATATTAGCCTGGAAGCAATCCACACGTGCTCATCTGTGGAAACAAAAGCAGAGCCTCTTTTCCAAAACAACATATCCTTAGATCCAAATTTCAAAGTCAAGATACTTTTAAAATGTATCTATTGGTATAATTTAGCAGTCTTAAAATCAAATATCTTTCTGTGATGAGTTCATTAACAGTTAAAAAATTAAAAAGAAAACACAATATACATAATCCAGACTCTTTGTGTATATTCCATCCTTACCTGGTTTACTATACTTTATTTCTCTTTCTAAGGACTTTCTCTACCCTTTTTCTTTTCTCTTCCAAGCCAATGTATTTCCCTTTAAACACATTGTAACCTGTCTAGAGATTTTCTTCATCTAAATCCATTTATTACATATCTTTAATCATTTTTTTTTTAATCAGGAGAGTTTTTAAGTTGCTAAACTGTGTGACTAGGACTGAACCACTGCTGAGTTCACCCCACTCAGCTTTTCAACATGGTGGTGCTGGCTGGTAACATTCTGCAGGCAGCTTCTGGGACACACATCTGTGAGACTGAAACTAGAAGTCCAGTGTGGCTCTGTTTCTGTGCATTTAGAATCATTTTGAAGCTTTCTCAGGTCTGTCTGGATCATTGCCCCATATTGGAATGCCATTTGTAGTGAGAAGTTTCTGACCTGTCCATTCTGGCCTAGCTCTGAGGTCTGGACCCACCTGTAGCTGCTTAGATCCAAATAGTCACACAAAGGCTATACAGACTGTTTGGCTTATGACTTAGGCTCATTATCACCTAGCCATTACAACTTAATTCATTTCTACTAATCTGTCTTGCCATGTGGCTTGTGGTTTACCTATTCTCTAGCTGCCATGTGGTGTGCTGGAAATGGAACCTGGGTCCTCTCTAGAATAACAACCAGTTCTCTTAACTGCTGAGCATCATTCCAACCCTGGAAATAAAGTGCTTTAAGGTTAGGCTGCGTGCCCAGAAGTATATAAACAATAGAAAACAAACTCAGAAGCATCTTTGGCTGGCAGTTCCTTGTCTCATAATATCATGTCAGAACTTTTTCTCTTTAAAAAAAATACACATATATTTTCTTTTTATCCTATGAGTCCTTTGTGAATACTTTATGGACTCCAGTTTAATGTTGTTAATGAGATTCCTGCGTGTGTAAATGAGTAAATTCTATGTCTATATCTGTTTCTTGAGCTTTTTTCTTATCTGTTCATATGTTTTGTTCTATTCTGGTGTATTAGTATTTTATATTATATTAATTATATTAGTATTTTATATTAATTAATAATTAGTATATTATATTATATTAATCATATTATTATCCCTTAAGAGATTGTTTTCTAATGAAAGACAGAAAGGAAATGAATCTAGATGGGAGGGCCTGGGAGGAGCAGAGGGAGGGGAAACCGTATTAAAGATATATTATGTGAGAAACAATTGTCAGTAAAAGGCAAACAACAACAGAAGTTTTGTTAATTATGGTGATGGGTATAGAAATTAATTTTTACTTGTTGGTAGCATAAATAAAGTTCAGAGTATTTATAACAAATAACAACAGCAAGAATGAAAGAACTGCAGGGGAGGATGTGACCAACATCAAACACTTGGAAACTATTCTAAGTAAGCCCATGTGTCAGCAGCACAAAGTTAAACAGGTACCTATGCGGAGGCTTCATACATATGAGATGTGACATTACAGGCCTTTCTAGTAAACATGTCTACAGCAACACTTAGAAACTGAAATTCTTTTGTTGTTGATTTTTCAAGACAGGGTCTCTCTGTGTAGCGTTGGTTGTCCTGAAACTCGTTCTATAGATCAGGCTGGCCTCAAACTCAGAGATTCACCTGCCTCTTGATGTCCAAACATCAATACAAGCCAAATAATAATGCAAACTAAATATTGTCTGAAGGACATAAAACAAAATCTACATAATAACAAAGAGACCATGACTTTATAAACAAGAAACATAAGTATTAACTGTAAAAGCTAAATATAGCACGTTTGACTACAGCTAACCCAGGACTTTGTAAATTGAAAGATGTCAAAAATAGAGTGAAAATATGAGCTCTAAAGTTGAAGGAAATACTTAGAATTAAAACAACACAAAATGGATATCCAGAAAATGTAAAGAATTTCTGAAAACTTAAAGAAAAAGAACTGCAAAGTATATTTTGTTTCTAAGGATTATTATGTTACACACACACACACACACACACACACACACACACACACACACACACACACACTGAGGTATATTATAATATAAAATTGGGCAAAATACAGAAGTATCATTAACCCAAACTATGAAATTGCACTTAAGAACTTAAGAGTTTATTCAAGGCAAGAGTTGGATGACCATGAAGAAAATGCATAAGCCATTTTTACAGAATAACTGTTCCAAATTGATACAAAACTATAGCAAGAAGTTTCTGGCCTGTCCAGCCCAAGGTCAGCTGGAAGAAGGAAACATGTTGTGAATTCATGTGCATGAAACATAAATTACAAGGTAACATTACGAAAAGCTACGTTTTTGAGCTTTCATGGCTTTGGATTTTGCTTTTCGTGCATGGAGCTGTCAACACAGCATACTAAGCTGTGGATGAAACCACTCAGTCACTATCTGCCCTTGCTGACTGGTATAGTCCCTTAGTCCTTCTCTCTCTCTCATATATATGTTTGTGTATGCATATGTGCGTGTGTGTGCACATGTGTGTAGTATATCTATGGGTTTGTGTGTGGGTACATGTGTTGGCATACATGTGTCTGTGTGTATGCATCTGTGTGTATGCATCTATGTATTTGTGTGTAGGTGTGCATATGTGTGTATGCATTTGTACATGTGTATGTTTATTTTTGTCATTTCAGTGCTAAAGATATCACTGAGCTATACATCTCACCCCTTGTCCGTTTTTATTTTTCTTTGAAAAGGTTTCACTCTAGCTTGGCCGCCCTTGAACTGACTATTCTTGTGCATCCACTCCCCGAGGCTTGGGATTGCAGTACCACCACACCTGGTCTTTCATGTTTCCACCAACTGCTGTCTGTTTGTGGTGCCTTCCTATGGCCACTTTTTCTTGTGTTTTCCTGTTTCATAATTGGACCCAGAAAAACGTGAGAAAAACATTTTGAGCCATGCATAGGAGAAAGTGCAAAGTTGGAAGTGAGGGGAGCCAGGATGGGATGTCAGATATCTAGGTAATGGAGGAAGCTGATGTTCTGGAAGAAGAGCCCATGAGCCTCTCAGAACAGATATAATTTGGGCAGTGGATCAGAATTTAGAGTCTAAAAGAATAAAAGGGCTGTTCATTACACACAGCTCTGAAGACTGCATTCAAAGTCATGCACATGGAATGGTTCTTCTCTTGCCATCTCCTCCCCCTGACTGCCCTTCTAATTCGGAGCATCCACCACATGCCAAGTGTCTATTTAGGGAGAGGAGCTGCATGGTTAATAGGCACTACGTAATGGACTAAAAGTATTGTGATATTTGGTTAATTTTAATTTGTACACTTTCCTCACATCATTCCTTCATTGAAATTCGATGATATTTCACGAGCTGGCTGTAGTTTTAACAGGACTTTATTATATTATTATTTATATAAATGTGGCTAGGATTTAAGAAAATATCATAGATGCTCTATTACTCTGGGTCAGTGTGTGTGTGTGTGTGTGTGTGTGTGTGTGTGTGTGTGTGCATGCTATAGCACATGTGTGGAGGTCAGACACCTCTGGTGTCAGTTCCTGTCTTCTACCTTGTTTGAGATGGTGTGCACCAGGCTAGCCAACCTACTAGCCTCCAACAATTCTTTTGTCTTTGCCTCCACCACAGGAGTGCTAGGATCACAGATGCACACTACACAATGGGCTTTTACATGGGTTCTGGGAAATCTGAATTCATGTTGTTAGGCTTGTGTGTCAAGCACTGTACCCACTGAGTCACCTCTCTGCTCTCAATCTGCCTTTGAACCTTATCTGACAGCCATATGTTGGTAAGGAGCCTCCTTTGGGATTTCCCCTGGGATTCCTCAGTGTGGTAATAGACAGTAAATTCCTTCTTCATGCCTCTGATCCTTGCAATTACAGTTCCTCAGATGGGTAAACTTTGCAGTGAACTCTGGAAGTGACATCTGACTGTACTTTTCTTTTCTGTACATTCCAATCACCCTACACCACACACACACAAAAGGAACTTCTACATCCTGTGCGTCATATTTGTTATCCTTAACAGGAAGTATGGTCAGACTTAAATATGATGGTGATTGGTAGTATCTTCTCTGCTGTATGGGACAGATACTTTACTGTTATTCTTGGGAATTAATTCTTGATAGCTCAAGCAGGAGTCAGAAGAAGATAGCAAATTAACCTTGCAGGTGTTTCTTCTTTCCTTAGCCCCTCCCTTTCACTCCACTCCCTTTCCCTCTTTCTTCCCATTTTCAGTTCCTCCTTTAAAAACAAAAAGAGGAAGAAGACATATTTTAATTTTTATGTAGCTGGGTTTTTTGCTCGCATGAATGTTTCTACACCACTTGCATGCCCAGTGTCCACAGAGCCCCCAAAAGGGCATCAGAACTGGAGCTACATTACAGATAGTTGTAAGCCACCACATGGGTTCTGGGAATTACACCTGTGTCCTTTGCAAAGTCAGCCAGTGTTCTTAACTGTGGAGCTTTCTATCCAGCCCTGACCCTTGAGACAAGAGTTTCATTATGAAGCACAGTCTGTCCTCAAACTTCAAGAGTTCTCCTACGCTGGCTTCCTAGGTCCTGGGCTTATAGCTGTGAGCCACAGCACACCAGGTCTTTCTATACATGCTGGGATTACAGGTGTGAACTACAGTCCACCAGGTCTTCTATAAATGCTAGTATTGCAGATGTAAACCACAGCACACCAATTCTTTCTGGGAAGTACTCTGTGGTCATGAACTGATGCCTCAAGAAAATGAGAGGGCGTAAAACACACACGTTAAGCTAAGGTTGACAAAGGTTAAGGTTTTATAATTTAACTTTGCAAAAATGTAATTTTGTTCACTTTTATTAATTCAGCAGGGAAATCTCAAATTTCGATTTGAGTAGTGCCGTGTATATATTTGCTATTTGGGTCAGGCTTGTTCTCAGCATTATGGAAATTCTTTAAATAAATGTGAAGCTTTCTTGTTTATTTTAAAGCTGCTTCAAAGTTTCAAATTAATGCTCCATCTCTTAACAAAAAGGTGTAATTTCATACGAGTTGCTTTACTTTACATTTAAATTTGTTTTGCCAAAATTATATATTCAAAGCATGAGCCAAAGGAATGCGCTATGGAGATAACGCGATTGCCAGGCATGCTCAAGGCCCTGGGTCCTATCTCCACGGCTGCAAAAGCAGCCGCACAGTCAAGGTTCGCTCTCCTCTCACATCACCTCCCTTCCAGTCTCCTCTCTTTTCTTTCCTTTGAAGTAGGACCTCATGTAGCCCAGGATGGCCTTGAGTTTGCTCAGTAGTGAGACTGCCCGTGAATTTGTCATCTGCCTACTTCTATTTTTCAGTGGATTACAGGAGCATGGTCCCCAACATCTGAAAGGTTTTACAATTTTTCACTCTTTTCTGTTTTTACATTTCCTCTGGTTTGACTCATGTTTGACACTCAGCATCTTTTCTTATTTCCTGTCATTTCTCAAGTTAAAGGAGGGAGGGCAGACTTTGCCCAGTACCCCTGGTTTGAGACTTTTATAGAGATTTTAGTTATTTAAAGTTGCAGACCAACTAAGACAAAGGGGAAATACTTAAACTTACTGTGTTCATAAATTTAAATTTTTTTTTTTCTGGTTCAGAAATCTAGTAATCTAAACAGAAAGAGTACTGCCTCTGGTCAGTGAATTCTTTCTGAACACGGATAGAGGTAGCTGACATCTAGGGCAGGAGCCCATCTTGTTTCTAGCAGAGTTAGCTTTATTTGAAAGGAGTTGTGTAGTAGTGGGGTTTCTTTGGTCCCGGGCGGCCAGAGGTCCGAGACCCACAGACCTGCTGAGCCAGACTGCTTAGCCACCCACCACCGCTGCTGCTCAGACCCCCAGAAATGACTCAGACGCTTATATTAACTTCATGCTGTTTGGCCTATGGCTCAGGCACATTGCTAGCTAGCTCTTACATCTTAACTTAACCCATTTCTATTAACCTGTCTGCCACGTGGCCCGTGGCTCACCTGTGTTCCTTACATATTTCTTCTTGGGTGGCTTACTCGATCTGCCTCTGACTCCGCCCTGCTTCTCCTACCTATTCTGATTCCTCCTCCTACTTCTTCTATGGTGCCTGTCATGGCCCAAAACAGCTCCTTTATTTAAAGATTGAGATTCACAGCATACAGAAAGGCATTCCCACATCAGAGTTGGTGGCATATTTAATTTTCCAGCTCATTGTTTTATAGCCCACGGTAAGGTTTTGAAAGGACCCCAGGTGTGTCCTCCTCATTATGGAGCTAATAGACAGGATGTGATTCTAGGGGTTGATTGATGTGCCTCTCTGTACTTACTTTTACTTGAGGATTAAAGTCAAATTTTTCTGAGTCCATTTTCATCTGCTTTTCAGATTGCATAGAAGCCTGGGCTGAAGAACTCTTCTTTATGGTACCATCTTTATGCATTTAGCAGACTCTTTCCTTTCTCAGTTCCACCAGTGCTGTAAAGAGGTCTCTGATTATAGCATCGTACAGGCCATTTCAATAGAAGAAAACTTGCATGAAAAAAAAATGTAGTTAAATGCATCCTCGAGTTGCCATTTTTAACTGAGAGCCATCTCTGCTTTTAGGAAATCCGGGACTGCTACCAATTCAACACCCACGTGTACTGGTAATGGCTGGCAAAATATGGAGTCGGGGGCAGACGATTTATGCTATATTCTTATTTCGTTTCTCATCTATCACCTACAAGCAGATGTCTTCTACATGAATACCAATTTAGAGGCCAAGAGTATTTTGGAAAGGGAAAGCCAAGACATTTCCCATAATCCTTTGTCTTCCAATATTTTCATACCTAGAAGTAACCAGAACAATTAACCCCAAGCTGGCCTGCTGTCTTTTCGGGTCTGCGTCCCCTCTTGTTGATGCCACTGGAGGCCTTCAGAACACAGAGCAAAGCCTGCATTGTCTCTGCTCTCCCATTCTAAGTCATTTCATGCTAGTGAGCTCTACCTTCAGGTGCATGGATCATTCAATGCATTCCTCTCATATATGATGCCTTTTTGTAAAATTATCCATTCAGAGTCCCATTGGATGCCTGTTAAACTGAGGGGTTTTGTCCAATATCCCAACATTATAAAAGTGACACCAAATTTCCTTTAAAATATCTAGAGATGTATAAATAACTGAAGTCTTTTATACTTAGACTCTGTTTCCCAGGATATTCCTATTTCATCTTCTGGCTGGGTTTCCTCTTTCCTCCTACTATCTAACAAGTACTAGGTGGTGCTGAATTCAGCACGTCAGGAGCAAAACTTTCAGAAGCTTAGAATTTGATGGAAGCCTCAGAAATGCAGCAGGCAGAAGAAAAATGCTGAGATTTCAGTGATTCCTTAGAGGGATACAGAGAAGGATAATACTGCTGTCTGATATTTAACACAACTCTATCACTAGGAACCGGTAAAGGAATATCTAGGTGTTTTTGCCATTAATGGGGAGTAGGAGTAGATTTCACTTTACTCAACAAAATTGCTGGAGCTATTTTATTTCTAACATTTGTAAGCAAAATCAGGAGCCTTTTAACTTCATAGAGTAATAGTATTTGATATTGATACTAAAAATAGTTGTTAATACTTAGTGAATGGCTGGGATGGAGGTCAACGGGCAGTTGGCCTTGGCTACAATGCTCACATAGATCAGAAATGGTAATGAGTGTTTGTAATTCCAGAGGAGTGGATGTAAAAGGAAGGACTTGGCCAGATCCTGTGATTCTAACAAGTGGGTTGACTTTGCTCCTTAGCAAATACTAATGTTTTTACTTATTTATTTTAATTTTTGAAGTTTATTTCTTGATTAGTAAATATGTAAAATACTGCATTTAACTGGGTTTCCCTCACTCCAAACCCCAAGACAGGGTTTTTCTATGTAGCCTTGGCTATACTGGAACTCAATCTGTAGACCAGGATTGGCCTCAAACTCCCAGAGATCCACCTGCTTCTGTCTCCTGAGTGCTGGGAATAAAATCATGTACCACCACTGCTCAATAATTGAGTTATTTTTATACTTCCTTCCTCCTGCCCCGCTTTGTTCTCTTGTTTGTCTTTCTCCTAAATAGCCTCTGCTCTCGGGCCACATATATCCCATTACTTTCCCTTGTCCTCCCCTTGAAGACTTCTGGCTTTACTCACACTCCTCCCCCATCTCCACATCTGTAAGTACATATTTAAATGTGGATTCCGCATGAGAGAAAGCATAGTATTTCTCTAGTCAGATCTGCATCCTTTAACACAACGATCTCTCATATTGCCTGTTTTCCTGAAAATGCCATCATCTCACTTTTCTGTATAGTTGAATAAAATTCCAATGTGCACGTGCACTGCATTTTCATTGTCAGCTTATTTCTTGATAACCAAGGTAGTTCCATATGTTGGCTATTTTGAATAGTGCAGCAGTTAACACGAGCAAGCATGTCTACAGTGTGCTGATCTAGGGTTGCTTGATGATACATAGAGGCATGGTAAGGCTGGGCTGTATGGTAGCCCTGATTTTAGTTTGTAGGAAGACTCTCTGTCGATGTCCACAGTTACTGCATCAATTGCTGCCCCACAGCACTGTGTGATGATGCTCCTTTCTTAGCATCTCTGTAAGCATTTGTTACTGTTTGTTTTCCTCACAACAACCACACTACCTGGGTTAAAATGGAATCTCAAAGCCTTTCAGGGCTGCCCAAATGTGTTCAGCATCTTTTCTCTCATTTTTAAAATTGGTTCTTTGAAAATTTTATATGATATACTAGATCGTATTAACCCCTCCTCCTACTCTTCCCAGAAACGCCTCCCCTTCCTACCCATCCAGCTTTGGGTCCTTAGTTTCTGTATTCACAGACACTGAGAGATGACATACTGGGGGATTGTTTCAAAACTTACTGTTAAAAATGGTAAGTGACTTCAAAGAGAAACCAAAAGCCCAGATGAACCAAATAAGGACATAGACAGGATCTGGGGAAGAAAGCCATCAGTATAAGGAAGGAAGTACAATAAATGGGAAAAAGCACTTCTAGATGAGAAAGACAGCCACATAGACGTAGAATTCACCAAAGAAACTGAGATGCTGAAACAAAGGAAAACATTCTGTCCATAAAGGCAAAATTCAAACATGGAGGAGAAGTGGGCATGAAGTCTCCCATGAGGGGACGGTCTATTGGCATTGGTAGCTTCTGGGACGAGGACGGTTTATTTTCTTTAAAAATATATCACCTGTGGGTTAACCATGTTCCTGGGAATAGGCCCATTCCCAAAACTATACACAACATGGCCTGGAATCCATGAGCTTTACTTTTCTTTTTTTGTATAGCTGTGCACAGGTAGCCAAGAGCAAGTGTGAGTTGCTGTGTGCTGAAGCCACCTTGAATGCAGAAGTCTGCATTTCTCAGCTCTTTTTATCTGCAAGCTCTTACATTCCCCCATTCTTCCACAATGCTCCTTGAGCCTTGGATGAAGGGAGGTTGATTTAGATAACTTATCTGCAGCTGAGCACTCACAGTCACTTATCCTTGGAATTGTGACCAAGTTTGAGCCTCCACATTAACTCTTACCCAGAGCCAAAGGAAGCTCCTCTGATCAGACCTGACAGCAACATAAATCTATGGCTAGAAACAAATATTTAGAGGGCAGTTTGACAACATGCCTATTTAACACAACAGCAGGCTCCTTGCTGGGGCCTATTGATATTCTCTAGGTTTATAGTACTGCGCTCAAACCCCTTCCTGTAGAGCAGGCCTCCTATTCAACCAGAAAGTTGTTGATAATCTCTAAAATTGTCATGCCGTTATTGTACCAATAGGTATATCTTGGCAGGCAGGTGGGCATGTTAATTTTGATTGCCAGTTTAACAGGATCCAGAATCAACCAAAATGCAAAAGTCTGGGTGGATCTGTGCAAGTGTTTCTAGAAAGTATTAACTTAAATGAGAAGGCTCTCCCCCAAAGTGGGAAATACCCCTCAACAGGTGAGCAAGGTACAAAGAGGTCTGAGGAAAGGGCAGTGTTGTCCCATTTTAGTCAGTGTACTATTGCTATGAAGAGATACTAACCACAGCGACTCTTATAAAGAAAACCATATAACTGGGACTTGCTTACAGTTTCAGAAGTTTAGTCCATTATCATCACTGTGAGGAATATGGTGACATGCAGTCAGATGTGGTGCTGGAGAAGTAATTAAGAGTTCTACATCTGGATCCATAGACAGCAGGAAGAGAGAGAGAGACACTGGGACAGTCTTGGGCTTTTGAAACCCCAAACTCCGCCTCCCAGTGACACTTTCTCCAGTAAGGCCACATCTAATACCTTTTGAATAATGCCACTTGCTGTGGGATGGTCTTTCTGTATGCTGTGAATATGTATTGCTACTATTGGTTAATAAAGAAGCTGTTTTGGCCTATGGCAAGACAGGATATAGTTAGGCAGAAAAATCCAAGAGAGTTACATGGAGAAGAAAGCCAGGATTGGAGGAGATGCTGAGAGCCTTCAGGGAAACAAGATGTAATGGAACACAAGTAAAGTCATGGGACTCATGGAGATACATAGATTAATAATTAGAGACTAATTTAAGATGTAAGAGCTAGCTAGTAATAAGCCTGAGCCATAGACCAAACAGTTTTCAATTAATATTAAGCCTTTGAGTGATTATAAGTGACTGAAGGGCTGTGGGGGCTGAGAAGACAGAGAAAAGCTTCTAGATACAGCCACTCATTCCCAGATGACCAAACATTCAGAAAGTGAGCATATGGGGGTCATTCTAATTCAAACCACCATACCCCCATTTGTTTCCTGCTGGTGAATGCGTCTGGCATTATTTATTGCTGCTGCTTTGGGCACCTTCTTCAGCTGATCTCAGACCCCAACTTCTTCTGGCTCCAATGTGTATTGAAGACTGGTGACTTACAGAAAATCTTCTAGGAGATTTGGACTACTGAGGTACCTCGCTTCAAGAATTGAACAGCTGCCAGGTTTTTAGATCGTCTAACGTGTAGGCAGCCATTGTCTAATACTTAGCCTCTCTTACGCTAGCCAGTCTAGTGAATTCTTTCTTCTACTACAGTTTTCTAATGACTCTGTTCCTCTAGAGAACCCTGCCTAAAGTAGTATATACAGTAAAAAGGAAAAGTGAAAATACAAGGTTGGAAGGAAACAAAATGCTGGAGGAGCTTTGCTCTGGGTCCTTGAGAGCTGGAGACTGCCAGGTATATGGTGGGGATGACAGCCAGTTGAATTTGTGTATGTGTGTGTGTGTGTTTGTCTTTCCTATGATTTATACTGGTGCAGAGTCTGTATTGGACAGGTGTCTTATATCTATCAAAGCTGCTCTCACTTCACTAGCTCTTTTCATATGAAGGGGTTCTGTGGGCAGGGCTGACTCTCCGACCTTCCTGGGGCTTCCTCATTCATATCTCCTGGAGTGTCTAATGATTTATCTTAGATGTGTCTCCTAGTGCACCAAGATCCCTGCACACCGTCATCTCTTTGTAGTTTGAAATACATTACGCATTAATTACCCTGCTGGAGAGATGCACCTGTGGATGGATTCCAAGTAGTTGGCAAGAACACCAGAATTCTTAGGCTGTACAGTGGTAAAGTCCAGGGTAAATAGCTGCCTCTAGAGTAGAGACTGACCCACCTGTGTAGTAAGAGGTTTCTGGCCCGGACTTTCAAGCCTAGCCTCAGGGTTTAGACCCGCAGACCCACAGACCGGCAGAGACACATAGACGCTTACATTAATTTTAAGCTGATCTGCCTAAGGCCCAGGTATATAACTTGCTAACTCTTTACTCTTAAACTAACCCATGGTTCTTATCCTGTTCAGCCATGCGGCTCAGTACCTTTTCTCAGAGCAGCATAGTTGTCCTCTGCATCTTCTGGCTTGTCTGGCAACTCTGGAATCTTTGTGGCATTTCTGCTCTGTTCTTCCTGTTCCCAGAGTTTTCTTAGTCTGGTAATCCTGCCCACACTTCCTGTCTGCCTTTGGCCAATCACACTTTTTATTAAACGCATAGGCAGGACAATTATTTACAATGTAACATCATAAATCCACTACATACCTACTGACTCCAGGCTCAAGGCTATCAGACTCTAGAGATACTCTCCTTTGATGAAGTCTCCTAGGCAACAAGGATGAGGCAATCTTTCCTATGTTTGCTGCCTTGGCTGAGCCTCTTTCTGTCTGCACACCTTACCTTATCACAATCAGGTTCTCCCACTTCCCATAACTGTCTTCCAGAGTTATCTCTCACTCAGGGGCTGTAGCAGGTTGAATTCTGGCTTCCCAGTTTGTAACAGTTTTCTAGTCTGTGGTTCTTACAGTTACAGTTACTCGGTTTGATACAGTGGGATTTTCTCTCAAGACAGCACGGAGCTACAGCCCTCTGAGTCAGAGAGCAGGACAAAATGTCCTTCCCTGTACTGGTGACCCATCCACTGGAGGAGTCACTCTCTCCAAGCCTGCAACTGAATCTGAGGCATGTGGAAGCTGGTGGCTTGTCCTGTGTACATCCCTGCTAGACCTTTTCACCAGGGACTTTTAATTTACTTTTAGATGAGGTGCTTTCTGTCTCTCCCCACCAGGAATCTGTGCGTCTGTTAGGTTCAGATCAGCTCACTTCTTTTCCATCATGACTTTTATTTCTCTAACTTCTCAGCTCTCCCTCCCTTCCCGAGTCCTGGGAACTCCTCTCTTTCTGTGTTTGGGATTCAATTTACTGTTTCTCCTTGTTCACTGGATCATACTTCAATATGTATGTCCATTGTAGAACCAATGCCTTTGTTTTCCATTTTGAATTAATTATCTAATTAGTGCTGGGGATTGGACTCAGAATCTGTCACATACAAGATCCATGCGCTATCATTAAGTTAGATTCCTATCCTTCAGTTTTTGTGATTATTATATATTATAGGGACAGCTTCTAACCTACTATCATATTTGGAAATCCCTAGTGTTGATGTTTTAAAACTTTTAATAAATTGTAAACATAAAAGAAAATACTGTAATGAACCTTATTTATTAATGATTAAACTTTAAAATGATCATTATATAGTCAGGCTCTTCTCATCTATTTATCTTCAATTTACCCCTTCAATGAGATTATGTTGAAGCAAGTCCTGGAAATTTGATAATTTAGTTTACTAATTATGGTGGAGGATCAACTCTCGAGCTTGTGATATCCTGGGCAAGTGCTTTACCATCGAATTACACCCACAGTCTTTGGTATTGTTATCATTACTTGTTACATGTAGAATATTAATAATATTAATATGTTGTTCAGACTGACTCTCACAATTACTCTGCCTCTGACCCTTGAGAGTATGCCACTTTGTTTAATGAAGTTCTTTCGTTTAATGGACCTATAGTAGCATTATCATCACATGTAAGCCAAATTACAATTCATCAATACTATTATACAACTGTTAATTTTGAACTGTTCACCTCATTAAATTTTTTCCAAACAATTTTCTGAAGTCCAGATAATATCCATAGTGTGCCATTGCACCAGAGCTTAATGTTTACCCTTAATCGGATTTCAAATGTTATATCTCTGTTGACTTTCGGATGTAACCAGTTAGCTTATTTTAAGTATTCAAAATAAGATTTTAAAATACACTGCAATCACTTCAGTCCATCAAAGGTGTGCTGTCCTTGGAGCTCAGGTTCCTATGTCAACTGAGGGAAGCTCATGTGTGCTGCCTCCTGCACACATTTAACCTGGTCCTGAGGAGCTTTAATTGCTTTTTAAAAATTCTTCAATAGCTGATGTTCCAGTTTGTCTTTCACATTCTTTGCCAGAATTAATTACTTTTCTGGAGAGCTTAAAGAAGAATATGTTTAAGGGTAAAATTATGGACACTGGCATTAAGTCACTGATTCCAGACTGGCTGTTTATTCTTCCTTTTCAGTGTTGCAGTTAGGCTGTGCTGTGGGTTGGATCTTAACTGTCCCCCAAAGGCTTCATTTTAAAGATTCATTCCCTAAACTGTGATGCTCTTTGGAGGTAGTTAAACTTGTAGGAGGTGTGGCTCGGGGAAGACAGCGAAGTCCTTGAGGGCATGCCTTTGAAGGGGATATTGGGTGTTCAATCTCCCCCTCTCCCTTTGCTTCCCAGTCACTCTGAGATAAAAAGTTCCGCCATCACATGCTTCCCATCATGGTACTGCCTTACTACAGACTCCCAAACAATGGGCTAAGCAACGGGAAAACAGGATCATTGTGACCCTGCCTGACAACTTGGTTTGTAGTGGCAGGATTTTGGAAAAAAACCATGGAGAAGTGTATTAGAAAAGCCTTAGTGTGTAGTAAATGGAGACCACCCGGTAATTCTGGTGGCGACTTAGGAGACCAGACTGCTGATATGAACAGAGACAGCAAATAATGTTCTCGCAGATTCAGAAATGAGAATTCTGCTGACCACTGGGTTAGAGGCCATGTATGTTACATTCTGGCTAGGGATTATGAGGTGTTTTTTGTGGGAGGCTGAGTTTAAAGGTGGTGGGTAGGATTATATTGCTGAGGAAATCTCAGTGAAGCAGCGCTTTCACGCAGTGGCATTGACATTGCTGGCTGCTTTACCCAGATTTATAGACAGCATTCGAGAGAATGAGAACTGGAAAGTAAAAGTAGACTAAAAGAAGCATTTTGTTCTTGAAAGAAATCCATTTAAAGTTTAACAAGGAAGCCATGACTATTAAAGATACGGGAGTCATTAAAAAAAAAATCCCAGTACTTAGTATTGGCACAAAAGTAAGATGCCGTGAGGACATCTTAGTAGTTGGTAAGACCTCTCACATACTGGAGGCTCAAAAGTGTACGAGTCTAAGCAGCTTCAGACTTTGTTTTGAAAAGGTCACAGTGTGCCTTGACCCCCAAAACTGCCTAACAACTGTTCCCCTAGGCTTCTAGATCATTCTGTGTTGGTGACCAAACACTCAGAGGCTGCTGTGGACATGGTTTGTGTAGCTGGCTCCTGTTCCCACTGGTGGCAGACGGTGACATTTACTATGTGAATGAATCAGTCTCTCTCTCCCTACTATTTGTCTGTCTGTCTGTCTGTCTTTCTATCTATCTATCTATCTATCTATCTATCTATCTATCTATCTATCCATCCATCTATCCATCCATCCACCTATCATTTATCTATCTTCTTCAGTATTGGGGATTGAACCTATGAACTTGCTCTTCCTAGACAAGTACTCTGTAGCACTCTATGACTAAGCCATATCCATACTCTTTTCTTAATTTTTCATTGTAAGACAAAGGCTTGCTAAGTTAGCTTGGCTTGTCTTAAAGTCAGTCTGTAGTTTAGAAAGACCTTACACTCTCTTCACTTTAGCCTCCCAGGTACCTATGATCACAGGCTTGTGCCATCAGACTTGTCATTGTCACTAACACATGACAACTGACTGCAAGAGTCATGTGTTATGGATGCAACCAACAAGACCTCAAGTAAAATCACAGGAGGCCACATCAGCATGGGAGGCTATGCAGTCTGCAACGATGTGAGATTCTTGTAGGCATCCCTCAGAAGGCAATACATGAAGCTACAAGAGAGAAACATTAGCTAAGACAAGTAGAGGAAGTCTGTGAGTAATAGTGGACCAATGATAACAGAGAAATAAAGCAGAATTAAACAGGGATATAAGCATGATATGTCTGAATTTTGCTGAAAAGGCAATGCAAGATATATCTTGTGGTGATATATATTTAATAGAAATAGTCTGAACTATCAGAGGACAGAATCACCCAGAGCCAAGTCTTGAAGGTCAGGGAGTGGAGACCCACACCTTTAATCCCATCACTAGGGAGACAGAATTCCATCTGAATTTCTGTGAGTACAAGGCCTAACAGCTAAGCAGTGGTGGCTCACGCAGTTAGTCCCAGCACTTGGGGAGCAGAGACAGGAGGATCTCTGTGAGTCTGAGGCCAGCCTGGTCTACAAAAAAGTTCTAGGACAGCCAGGACTGTTACACAGAAAACCATGTCTCCAAAAAATAAAAACCAAAACAAACAAACAAAAAAGGTTGGAGAGATGGCTCTGTCCTCTGATATTCCAGACAACTTTTATTAAATATAAAATATATCACCACGACATATGGAATATATTACCCTAAAGCCAAGAAACAAAATTGGGTGCCTACCACCTTTGTTTTTGACGAGAAATTTAACACACATTGATCAGGTAAAAATTCTGACGTGAGTCAAGCTAGTAGAGCAACTTTGGGAGACAATGACTTAGGCTTTAATGAAGGTGCCGAACTGGAGTTCTTGAGATAAGAAGTCCAAGAATGTTTATTAATTGATGTCCCTCAGAATGATTCCAATGTTGAACTATGCTTGAAAGCCACTAGCCCATAATTAGGATATAAGAATTTATCTCAGGGCATATAAAATACAGTCACAAGGCTCGTGTGCTCCAGTATGCTGATCCACATCCCCAAACTCCCTTGCTTGTCTTTGATGGCCAATGTAAACAAAACAACACATGAACAACCCAAGAACAAAATACTACAACAGTGATTTTGAATCCTGGCCTTGGGTCATCTGCTCCAAACGAACCCTCTCTCTTTTAGAGGCTCTTAAGATGGCATTCATAAATCAGAGCTGAGAGCTAGGGGATCACTGACACCCTGTCTAGCTCGTTTTCTGTTTGAGAATGCTTCTGCGTTTTTTGATGTCTGGCAGACTTTCCGCCACATTCCAAATTAAATAAAAGAGTTGCTTCTCCTAGCAGAGCATTGGAATGAGTCCAGCTAAGAATTGATCCAGCAACAAACAACTTAATTTATGTTGGTATAAAAAGCCCTAGCCTTCGAGTGTCTGTAATTAGACAGACTCCAGCGGAGACTGAGGTGTGCTAGATGCATCTTTCTTCTTCCCTCTTTGCCCACGGCACACCAACCCACCCGTTCTTTTCATAGACTGTCACAGCTAGAATACTCGGTAAGAAATTATTTGGTCTATCACGTGGGCTTTTAGGCTTTTTGTGTGAATAACTACCAGGAACTGTGATAATCTTAATGGATGAAGATGCTCTCAAGAGTCTCTGAAAAGTTAGTGAAATTTAAGAAGAGTTCTTTATTCAGAACGCTCATAAACTTCCGCATTTTAAAACTGTAAAGTGGATGGGGGGGGGGTGGGCAGGCACTGCTGTCTGCTTTCTCTTGCCTTTGCTTGGCTTCTTTTCTGAGCAAGTCAGGGGCAGCGTTGGCTACAAATGACAAACCCCCGTGTACCAATGATTAAAATAACCTGGACATTGATTTCTTAGAAAGATAGTCTAGGGGCAAACAGCCAGAGGTTGGCACCATTATCTTGTAGCTTGGTCAAAATGTGAGCATTTTCTCATGGTCCCTGTAGACACCAAGGTACACAGGAAGAATAAGGGGAAGAAAAGCAGCTTTCTCTCTCTTCAAAATTAAGCATTAGTCAGAAATAAGTCATACATGACTGTTATGAAAGCCTTTGTTGCAAGAAGCCACAGGATTAGCTAAAACCTGTGACCACATAAAGGGGTTACTGGGGACTAGATAATACATTGAAGGATCCCTACTTTTGTTTTTTGACACTTTCCTTTTATTTATTCTTTGTGTCTTTCCCATCATGCAGCTCTATCCCATTTTCCCCCACTCCCCTGCCCTTGCACCTGCTCCCCCTATGAAATAAAATTTAAGAGAAAAAAGAAGATATAAACTAAAAGGACAAGTCAATTTTGTCATGGAAGCTGCAGTGTGACACAGTGAGTCAGTTTACCCTTTTCTTCATCCATCTTTACTTGGAAAAGCCATCGATCTGGTTCAAAGTCTCTGGTTTCTGCTACACCACTGATGCTGGGCCCTCACTGCGACTCCTCTTGGATATCTTGTTATTGGCCTGTGTCATGGAGATCCTGGAGCTTTGGGTCGGCGGAAGGTCCCTTCATGTGCTCCAGAAGTTCACAGATGGGGTGGGCCAACTCATAACCCTGATGCTGGGCCTGGGTAGTTGCAGAGTTGACCAGCCTGCCAGCTCTCTCCTGTCCTCACTACCAGGTTGAGCTCTCCTGCGTTGCTCCGACTACTTCAACCCTTGATGAACAAGGGGCCTGGCCAGTTCTCCCGCATCTACACCTTCAGGGCCAGCTCTACTGTGCTGCCCAGGCAAAGTGTAGGAGCCACTCTCTATGGGGGATCCCTGTTGTGAGCTTATTTCCTTAAAGCTACTGTTGTTACATGTCTGGGGTTTGTTGTTCTTTGCTGGCTTGCTTTTTGCTGTTGCTGCTATTGTTTTTTTGGGGGAGGATCCTTTAAGAGAAATTCTTTATGAATTCTATATTCTCTGCAATGTACACATTTCTGTTCTTCTAGATGATTAGAATATTACAAATCACACTCCACTATTTATTGCTTTTTTTCTTCATGAAGTGTACTCAGGAGAACATTCTAGAACTGTCAGTATAGGTTTGTCATATTTTTAACAGATTTATAGTTTCACCACTAGATATTCATAATTAAAGTCCTACTGGTTAAATTTAATTATGCTTTAGTGTTTTGTGTTATAAATACACTACGATAGCCACCGTTCTAAGTCTGCACATGTGTAAACAAACATGTAGAACATTTTTCTAGACCAGATTTCTAGATATGCAACTTTGATAACGATTATCAAATTGCTCCCAAAGTATTTCACATTATCCCTCCTCTACCTTATATGATGGAGTCTGTTTTATTACATTTGCCTCTTCCAGTGTGCTAGAAATCACCGTGTATTTTGCTTTTCTGGTGAAACATGTTCCTTCCACTTTACACACAGTCATCTTTTCACTCTCTGGGAAGCTCCTAGTGTTTCTTCTCTCTGAACTCAGCTGGTGTTCTTTATCTTTCCACTGAAATGTACATTTGTTCATTAATTTGATGGATTTATATATGCAGAAAATGATCTCCTTTTGTCCTATATGCTATAAGCGTATTTCCATGTTTGTCACTTAAGCTGTCATGGGATATTTTTCCATGCTTGGGTATAGAATTGCTAAATCTAAAATGGCTTAGTGATCTCTTTAACATTGTCTGAATCTGTTTTTCTTGCTTAGATAGGGCTTACCCACTCTAATGTAAAATGAAAAAATCCATATTTTCTCTTAGTAGATTTGTGTGTTCAGTTATTAAGTTCAATTTATTTTGTCTGAAATTCATTTTGTTATTAGAAGTAAAGAAAGGTTCCAATTTTACTTTTCTGCCAGAGAGCTAGTCACTTTTACCACCATCATTTATTGAATCATTCATCTTTTCTACTCTGAATTAAAATGCCACCTTTATCATATTCTAAATTTCCATCTGTGTCTTTGTCTATTTATAGACTCCTCATTCTGTACCACTCATCTGTCTTTTCATGAACTACTACAAATTCTTTTATCAGTGATATAGATATATATAACTGAATATAGATCACTTATCTTTATTATTAATCACATTTTCATTTAGTTAATTAGAATTATTTATTTAGAAAATTTCTAAGGTTTTTTTTTTTTTTTCACCTATTCTGGCTGGCTCATCTTTCAAAACAAACAAACAACTCAGAATCTATTTCTTTAGGGCAAAAAATGGTTCTGGTGTATTAATGAGTAATTTCATAGAAATACCATCTTTACTGGGCAGTGGTGGTATACAGGTGATATACACCTTTAGGCCCAGCACTTAAGAGGCAGAGGCAGGTGGCTTTCTGTGAGTTCAAGGTCAGCCTGGTCTACATAGTGAGTTTCAGGACATCCAGGGCTACACAGAGAAATCCTATCTTGAACCCCCCTTCCGAAAAAAGATATCTTTCTGTTATTGAATCTTTGATATCAAGTAGTAGAAAGCTTTTTTTCACATAAATTCTGTCTAGTTTATTGCTGAAAGTGCACCTTATTGTTGAAATTGGATGTTACTCAGTGGGAAAAGGAAGTTTTTCATCTATGTTGTTAATTTTTCTTATTCTTTTTATGATTTTTTTCCAGTGCATATTCCAGAGTTTTCTAATTATTTAATCTCCTCTGCTTCAAATAGTAGTAGTTCAGACTCACCCTGATTTTTATTTCTTTTATTTCCTTTAGAGTAAAGTTATGCTGATAGTAATCCCAAATAAAATAAGAAGAAACTATTCCTCTTCCTTTGAATAAACCCAGTCTTAAAGCTAAATCTCTACAAAAGATAACAGCAAAGCACTTAGTTGCTATGAGCATGCAGACCTGGTTAACATTGATTGTCAACTTGACCGAATCTAGAATCTGCTGGTGGCAGGTCCCTTGGACATACCTATAGAGGATTTTCTTGATTCTTTTAACTGAGGTGGTTAGGTTAGATATGCCCACTGTGGATGGCATCATTCCCTGGATGGGACCCTGATTGTGTAAATGGAGAGAGGTAACTGAGCAGCAGTGCACATTCATGATTCTGTTTTCAGACTGTGAATGCAGTGTGAACAGCTGCTTCAATGATTCCTTGATTTCCCTAGCACACACTGCATGGACTGCACTCTTAAACTGAGAACCTGGAGAAATACTTTCTCTTCTAAGTTGTTGTTGTCTTCGTTAGGGTTTTATTGCTGTGAAGAGACACCATGACCATAGCAACTCTTAGAAAGGGAAACCTTTCATTGGGGCTGGCTTACAGTTCAGAGGCTTATTCCATTATAGCCATGGTCAAAAGCATAGTGGCACAACGACAGCCATAGTCCTGGAGAGGTAGCTGAGAGACCTACATCTGGATCAGTAGGCAGCAGAAAGTGACTGTCACACTAGCCCTGGCTTGAGCATTTGGGACTTCAAAGCCTGCCCCATAGTGACCACTTCCTCTAACAAAGCCACACTATTCCAACAAGGCCACACATCCTAATAGTGCCACTATGAGCCTATGGGGGCAATTTTATTCAAGCCGCCACAGTTTGTGCTTGAGTATTTAATCACAACAGAAGAGAAACTAAAGCAAGCCCTCTCCCCATGTGCTTATTGTATCCCTTCTCATTCATTGTACCGAGTTCCAGGTAAATGGAGAGGGGTTAATAATTAGGGTTAGGAAAAACCCTTACTATTCTTTCATAACATTTCATTTTACTGATGAAAGATCAGTCTAAGAGGGAGTAAATAGAATAAATAGAATGGTTTTTCCAAAGTAAGCACACAAAAGTCAAAAGCACCATGTTTTAAGGTAAGGATGCTAAACTATGAAAGAAAAATGAACTCTGTCTATACCTTTTTTCACTTCTTAACTAATGAAATACTAAGAATACAATATCATGCATAAATTTACAAACTAGCAGTACTAGGGCAGAGGGTAGTAAACTAGGTTATTGACTAAAACTTAGCCAATGCTCTATTTTTACATGACATATGAACTATAAGAATATCTCCATTATTTTTAAATGTTTGAAAAACATTGAAAGAATCCTAATCCATGACTTAAGGAAATCAATTGAAATTCAAATTTCAATATTCATCTAGTTTTTCTGGGTTATGTCTATGATCATTCATGTGTTCCCTGAGTCTGAGTTTGTGCTAACAGTGATTTGACTATGGCAGCAGAGTCAATAAGACCAGATTCTAAACTACGGGCATCCTTGGTCTAGGACAGTGGTTCTTGGAGTTGTAAAACATTAGGATGGCTTAAGTATCTTTATTTTAAATTATTATTTCTTGTCCATTCTCTTGTCTATTAAACCAGAAAATCTGGAAAATCAACAGGAGCCATATGAGATGTTGAATATCTCAACAACTTTAAATGAACGTCAGAAGGTTGTTCTTGGCAAATTAAGAATATCAGCAGATCTCTACTGCTATGAAAAAATTAGTGATACTATTAATTCTCTTTGACTTTGGAGACCTTAGTCAATATTAGTTGGCCCATTGCTTTGGGTCTGTGGGAAGGCAGCACAATATGGTGCTAGTTCTTGATGGATGAAGATAAAATCTTTGTAATATCACATAAAATCCAGGAAGCAAAAAAGAGAGATGACCAGATGAGTGTCTCAAGTCTCTTTTGGGAGCATGTGGTCAGTGACACTACTTTCTCCAACTAGTCCCTACTCAGAATGATACTAATTTCCAGTTGCTTCATGCTAAGGACTAAGCCATTAACACAAAGGACCTGGGGATAGTCCTAATATAAATTATGTCATTTTACCTTCACCAGAGTAAATAGGACAAAAAATAAATGATACAACTTTTCTTACTTTTATTTTTTCTAGACAGAGACTTGCAATGTATCCTAGGCTAGCTTAGAAGTCACCTTTCCTCCCACATCAGCCTCCCAGATATTGGGATATAGTAACACACCTGGCTTTGTTATACAGAATAATTGCCTTACACGGACAGAAAATATAGTAGAAGTTAGCAGGTATAATGGAACTGGTCAACAGGGCTGAGAAAACTGGCTAAAACCAGTTATCAAGGCATGTACAAAACACATTTTCTTATGAGCCAATCTGGAGGGCCTAGCAACAGTGGCTGTCCGATGCTTGCTTAGAATCTGATTGCTTGGAATCTGCCTAGCAACAGATGCTGTCAGATCTCCTGATTTTGCCCAGCCAATAAAGGACAGCTACACAATATCACCAGATTGTAACACGGCCTGGGTGCTGGAGGAAGCTATATAAGGCTCTCCCCATTGTTAAAGAAAGGAGTTAGCCCTTTTCAACTGACTCTTAGGTTCGGTGTCATTGGCTCTGTGCCTTTTCACCTCCTCCCCCAAGGAAACCGTTAGAATCCAGCAGCAAGTAGGGACCAAGGACAGGGAGAATGCAGAACTCCTGGCTTATGGCTACCAATTTAAACATAGAGTTTACACTGGGGATGAGAAGTTTCTGGAAATAGATACTAATGATGATTACATAAGATCATGAGTGTATTTAATGCTATTAATTTTTATATTAAAAGTGGTTAAAATGGTAAGCTTATTTACTGAATATTTTATGATAGTTAATAAAAGAAATAGTTTGTGAACCTGTCCAATTAGAGGCTGCTGGAGTGTGCTAGTAAATTCACCCCTTAGGACCTCTGTCTACCAGTGAGGTACCGTTTCTAATAGTGCTTCCTGTCTTCTCCTACCTTGCTCTTGTGTGCAAAGCTAAGTGGGCTCCTTGGGAAGACCACAATGTGGAGTGTGAAGAAATCATGGGAACCTTTAAAAAAGATGTATACAGATGTATATGTTTCAAAGTTGTTTTTTTTTTAACATACCACTGTTCCCCCTCCCTTGCCTATTCCGAGTCCCCCCCCCCACCAGACTCCATTCATTCCTCAGAGAAGGAATAGACCCAAGGATGAGTTAATGCCGTCTGGCATATCCAGTTGAGGATAGGGCCAAGACCCTCCCTCGAGTATCAAGGCTGAGCAAAGTGTTCCTCTGTAGGGAATAAGCTCCAGGAAGCCAGGTCACACATGGACAGCATCCCTTTTGCTGCAGTGTCAGCAGCAGGAGCCATAGCTTGTGTGGAAACATCTACCACACCACTGCCTGAAATCAGAGATGGGTTGAGTGGATAAGATGGGGACCAAAATATTACTTGTATGCACTTTAGACACTTATGCACTTACAGATACACAACAGGGCTATCTACAGATGCATACATTCTATACACAAATAATTTAAGTTACACAAATATGAAATCCGGTTGTGTAAGCACTCCTGACACATAGTGGCCATGTGGTAAACCCAACACGGCACATACAGGGGGCATGCCCCTAAGCGTGGCAATGTAGATTTGTGCCCACTCGCTCTCTTAAAAGGAGATGCCACGTGAAAATGTCTTTTCTGCTTCTCTTCCTCATACCCGCTTGGTAACTCCCCTGAATAAACTCTAGTGTGGCATCTAGTAGTGTGTGTATGATCTCACGAGTGAAACCAATATGTTATTCATGTTGTTTGGCAACTAGCTTGTTTTTTTTCTCAAGAATAAGGTCTGTAAGATGGTCTGGTGCATGGAGGTACCAGAAAGATGTTTTTACTCACTGCAGTTGTGCTTCTGCATTCATAATAACAAAATGACACTTGTCAAAGTCACCAATATTTTCATGTTTCCACATCTAATGATGTAGATGGTATGTGTGTGTGTGTTTGCGTGGTGTGTATGTGTACATTCACATGTGTATGTGTGTGAGTATGTGGTGTGTATGTTTAGTGCATGCACATGAGTACATGGGCACACACTCCCATGCATATGCCAGAGAAAAGATGTTGGATGGCTTCCCCGGTGGTTCTCTGTCTTGAGAAAGGGGTTTTCCCGGAACTAGAGGCTTACTGCTTCATCTAGGATGGCTTACTAGTTAGTCCCTGTGACCTGTGTCTACCTCCATGAGCATAATCAACTTTTTATGTGGATGCTAGAAATTTGAACTCAGGTCCTCAGGTTTGCATAGCAAGTGCTTTTACTCACTGATCCAGACCTCCAGCTCCCAGTGAATTCCTTCTCAGGTGCATCTAATGTAGGTGTCTCCTGCTCTTATGCTCTTGGATGTGTATTCTCTGTTGTTTTCATGAGGGGTGTATTTTTTGTTTCAAGTCACATAACTTTAAAAGGATGAGCAAAGTAAAATCGTGATTTTAAGATAGAGCAGGGTTTGTTTTCTCTTTTCTTTTTTAAAAATGTTTTTCCAAGCTGCTGCCTGCCCTTGAATTTCCTATAAGCAGAAAAAAAATACTAAAAAAATGTTTAACTTGATGCTTGAAGACGATATCTACTAATTATAGTTTGCAGGCATGTGCAACAAAATAACACACATGTGGATTACAGCACTTTGCATTCTTTGCTCACACTGAGTGAAATAGGCTATTATTAGTTGAGAATTATGTGGGCAGGACATAAATGAAAGGATTGTAACAAGGGAAAAGGCATCATTTTCTTCTTTTCATGTCAGTACATTTTAATGTCTTTCAAAAGCCAATCTCACTTAATTGAAATCATTTCAGGAGACTTAGACATACTTGCGCTGAGCTTTTATTAACATGTATAATTTGGAGCTGACGGTTGGGACCAAGATTAGGAAGTATAATGTTTATGTTGGTAGATATACAAAGAGCACACAGAAGAATGAAATCTCAGCCATCTCTGGTTCTGGGTGCCAGGACAAAATACTGTAGAACAAGTGGCTTGACAGGACCTTTTCAAATCTTATCTGGAGGAGGGGACATATAAGGTACAGGTACTCAGTGTTTGCTGTGGCTTCCCTTCTTGGCTTACAGACAATGGCTTCTTTCAGTCTCCACATAGGGAACAAAGGGCACTCGGCTCCCTCTGCCTCTAATGGCTTTGATCTCATTGTAGGGATGCTACCTGCATCACTTCATATAAAACATGAACTGCTATTCTTAGTCTATGTGTGCTGGGGATCCAAGACAGAGCCTCATACATACTGGACCAGCACTAACTAAGCCAGAGGCTCAGCCTTTGTCCTGTATTTCTCATGCTAACATAGAGACAAAATATATTATAAACAATATACCAAGTAAGATGTAAAACCAATAAAATTTAAATTAACAGTGTTAACTTGACAGAGGATGGTATTTTTCTCACAATAAATTGCATATTATCTGGAAAAACACCAAAAGGTACCACCTAGTAATTACTATAGTTAATCAGGTCTGTAGCAATTAAGGGTTAGTATAAATGTAATGCTTACGATATTAATAAATTTGAATCAGTGAAATTGTTCAGATGCTAATTTTAACAAAGCATCATAACTGAATTATCTTACTTGAAAAGAGGATCACCATCCTGCCCCCCCCTTGAATTCCACATTAATTATTAGCTACCATTATATTACTACCAGAAAGCAAAACTGAAACCTTATCAGGTTCGTTGTATGTTAACGACCATCCAGTATTATTTATCTATTCTGACCAGCTGCTGATATAGCTTAAAATCAGGTTCTCATGGGCTGGGCAAGTCTAAAGCCACTGCTCTGCTCTATGGTACTTTCATTTTTCCATCTCCTTTTCTCTTTTAGAAGTCATGTTCACTATTCAAAGACTGTGTTAGCTGCTGTAAAATCCAACCCCTGCATTTCCGGTGGTGGAACCCCACAAAGTTCAGGGCTCCCTTCTGCCCATTCTGGTTAGGAGCTTTTTGTGTTTGTCCTTTAAGGGTCTACCCTGCCTTCATGCTGTGACTCTGTCTTTACTCTTCAGGGCCCCTCTGTTCAGCTAGCAAAACAAGATAGATAGAGGACCATGTGGTGAGACAGAGTTTGGGGTGTAGTTGCTACCAGTGATTGGAGTCTGGGCAGGGTGTTTGCAAGGTCTTGCTTGGCCTCTTGTTGAGAATGAAATAGAAGTCTACACAGACAGAAAAGTGTCAGAGAAACTATACTTCAAGGGAAAACAACCATTCAGGTCAGAAAGTACTCACCAAGAAGACAATAAGCTACACGAGTAAAAGAAGGACCCCAATTACTGCTTTGCATTTCAAGAGAAGGAGGACTTTGGTTAGTAGAGACATAGTTTAGGTGATTTTCTATTTGGATTGATAGGCTTTGATTATGTAAAAGTCCTTGCTTACTGCACATGTCCCTTCCCACAATGCATCTGATTTTAATGATATGCATGCCTAATTAGGCACAATTATGATAGTATATCATAGGATTCTACCTAAAAGTTCACATTGAGGACATGATTCCTCTTATTGCATATGCTCCCCAAATGAGTCAAGAAAAGACTGGCCCATTATGGATTGTGATACAGGATGTGTCTAAATAGAAATGAGATATTGCCAAAGGCCTGCTAAAGGGAGCAATTTATTTCTATTGTTCAAAGCAGGTATACATGTATCTCCATGCTGTAATGCGTGTGGAGGGTTCCTGGGTTGCTACAGGTTGTTAGGTGCATAGTCCAAGTAAATGGAATCCCTAAGCAATTCTCCAAAGTTGCCTTCTTCACAGTGTATGTTTTATAGTTCAGTTCTAGAAATGGTGTGATTTCAATATGGCTCTCAAAGCTTGTATGTTGGGAATTTAATTCCCAAAGCAACAATGTTGTGAAGTAGAATGCTGAAAATTTTCAGAGGTTCTGAGGGCTTTGGGGCTGTGCTTTTATAGACAGAATGTTATTATCTAGGGAATGGAGAATCTACTGACCACATAGTAAATGTTTCTAATACAACAGCAAGTCACTCTCTTCAGTTTTTCATTCTAGTCTCTCTTTCTCCCCTCTCTCTTTCCCTCTGTGTCTCTGTCTTTCCCTGTTTCCTTCTTTAATGAGATGATACCAAAAAAAAAAAAAAAAGAGTCCTAACCCAATGCAGATCCCACGTTCTAGAACTGTAAGACCTAAATCTCTATTCTTTATAAACCATCCAGTCTCAGGTATTCTGTTATAACAAACAGACTAAAAGAGCACACAGAGCTACTGCCTGTGTTCTGTCATACAAGAGCCAGTCATCTGGCCATACCCAAATGCATAGGAGCTTAGTACATGCAGTCTAGGGAGGTATTAAAAGGGAAAAGAAACAATAAATAAACCCCAAACAGTTCCAATTGTATGACTCACATATATCTGTAATTTATATTTAAGTAGTATAATTTATGTGTTAGGATCTATACAAAACAATTTACATATAATCACACTTTTCTTACATAAACCAGATCATAAGCACAAATACCGAAGTAAGTTTTTTTGCCATGTGGTACATTAAAGTTTAGATGGCCATCGAGAAAATGTTTGCTTCACAAATGTTTTATATTTGTGTTGAAATGATGCCATTAAATGCCAAATATTTCTTTGAAAATGAAAGAAATTCAGAGAAAACTTCCCTTCAAGGTCTGTGAGCCTTAGTTGTAGAAAACACTTTCCTAACTGAGTCTCTACCATACTCAAGCAAAACGGTTCCTCCATGTCTCCATAGACCCAGTGTGTTCTCAGCCTCGGTTGTTTACAAAAATTACCTGCCTAGACTGTGTGCCTTTCTTTTAAAAACCTGATTCATGTTCTTGACTGTGTAGCCGATGGCGCTATCCTCCACCACATTCGTCTTACATGGAACCAGAAATATGTCCATACAATCATTAGTTTATGAATAAGTGATTTCCTTTATGCAGTGGATTGCCAATGAGAGCCTATAGAAATTTTGTACTCAAGAAAGGCAGGCAAGTAGACAGGCAGGTTGTTGGGTCTTACAAAAAAGTTTAAACTCACTCAACCTTAATGGTAAGATAATCCTTATAAAATAATTACTTGATTGTCAGGAGTCATATTGTTATCTATCAAAAATTTCTATAATACACTTAAAATGGTGTATATATATATATGTATATATATATAATTTAAATTAAAATTTTTCATTTTGGACTGGTAATACTCCATCAAAGAGTCATGGACAATCTAAGAAAACTCCTCAACAGTAGGCAGGAGAAATTATTTTGAGCTGTTGGTCAAAGTTATCCAGGAGAGTTCCAAAACATTATAGGCTGTTGCTGTTGCATAGATGGGAGAGTAAGTCTCTATTGCTGAAGATACCATATACTTCAGCAACAGGGCCCAGAAATGGGTGATCTGGAACTGACCTTGAAGTGTCCCCCCACCCCCACCCCCCGAGAACTAGATTTTACGATACCAAGGCATCATGCAAGATTCCAAAGGAGGGAAACAACTAATGGTCATACTTTTAGATATGAGTCTATGAGCCACAACAATAATGGACATGTCACAATCATCCTCAGGATCAATAATGGCACACGTACCCGGGAGGAAACCAATAGCTCTGTAATTGGACTTAAGATCTGTTCAGCAAGAAGGAAAACCTATCTGGTACCAAAAACCTAGCCAGCTACCTAGTCATGGATCCTGGAGGAGAACCTACAACCACTGCTGATACATCTACAACACAACACCTAAACCTAAGACTCAGGGATCACTATGTCAGAAGAACAGGAAGTTTGCTATGAGATTGCGTCTCCTAGAAATGTCAGAAGCTACACTAACGAAGTCTCACCAAGTCTCTGCCTAAGCATGACTTGAAAGAGAGTGACAATAGACATAAAAAAGAGGAAAAGACCATTAGAGGCCTCAACCCCACACAAAGAACTGCGGTAGACTAAAGAATGCTCACAGCAGGCGAAGTAGTCTTTCCCAGGGAAGAACACGCTGATTGTAAGAACCAGGGCATCTGGGAGACACCTCAGAAACAGTGCCTGATGGACACCTATAAACTCACAGAGACTGTGGCAACATACACAAGGCCTGCACAGGTCTAAGCTAGATGGAGCTCCAGGGGTGAGAAGTGGGAGTGGAAAAGAGCTCCCACACCTAACTTAGAAGCAATACAATACAAAGCAGGTCCCATGCCAAGCTGTAGATGGTCGACACACAATGAACTCAGCTGTACTTTTGAAGATGTTTTGTCTCATAATACTTTGTTTGGGAATTTTTTTTTAACCTCATGGGCCATTTGTTGGATGTTATGTTTTTCAATTAAATGTTTTTAAGGAATACCTGCATGAGTTTCTGTGCTTTTCTTCCCTGCCTCCCTTTGTTTTGTTTTATTCTGGTTTGATTGTTTTAGGACTTGCCTGTTGTTTTCTATAGAGTGAGAGAAAAAAGTGCAGAGTTGGATGGGTGGGGGTGGGTGGGGGTGGGTGGGGGTGGGTGGGAGGATCCAGTAGAGCAAGAGTGAAGGGGACCATGATCAGAATATATCATGGATAACAGTAACACACCCAAACAGTAACAAAAGGGTTCATGAATTTGAAAGAGAACAAGAAGGGGCATATGTGAGGGTTGGAGGGAAGAGAAGGAAGAAAATGATATAATTATAATCTCAAGACATAAAAAATAAAATAAAACAAGCCAATGACAATCTGAAGAGAGAGATGAGGAATGCAGCACAGCTATTCCAGTTCCTACAGAACTCAGAGAAGTGACATGATGTTGCCAATGGTGGGTTCAAGCTCGATGCACCTGTTTGCCATCTTTAACAGGGTCACACTGTTTTCAAGGAGGAAGTCACTCCTGGAGAAGATATGAGCTCTGTTTGTGTTTGTCTTTTGTATAATTGAGGAAATCTTTTCCAGACGTCACTCACTGTGTCGAACAATGCCCCAAGGAACTGTGAGGAAGGTCCCAGGCAGAGGGCCTTTTAATTAAGGTGACTTTTCTCCCTTGATTGTTCTTAGTGTGGTCTATGCCTCCTGCAACAAACATTTCACTCAGTTCCTAAGACATGTCTATTCTTGTTGGCTGTCAGAATACAGCTACAGAACCCAATCTGGTCAGTGTGCCCTGAATCTGGACATGGCCAATGCCTTACTTTGCTTTCCCAGATATAATCTGTACTACATGATAGGCAATTGTGTTTAAACTGATCTCTACCGAGAAAGTCCTGGGAAAGAGTTTCTTTCTTGATATTTATTATATGTTTGCTGGCGTTTATTTACATGTTTTTCAGAATTCAAAAACCCTTCCTTGAGTCATTACATTCTTTGTTTTACTCTTGTATGAAAGCCCACTGAAACTGAAGTAATGCTGTCTATAGCCTTAGACTGTAGTCTGCCCTATTCTTTCGAGTCCTCAGATCGTAGGTCTCTCAGACACATCTGCATAGGCCAGTGACACACTGGACCTCTCTTTCAATTCACCACAGTTGGCTGAGCTCTTCTCCACTGATCATTGATTGAAAAGAGTCTTTAGATCTCATGGAGGCATTTCCACAACTGAGGCTCCTTCCTCTCTGATGACTCCAGTTTGAGTAAAGTTTACACACAAAACCAGTCAGTGCACCTAAGTTTCATCCTCAGAACCCATAAAATAGTATCAAGAAACAACTCTCTCTCTCTGGCTAAACATGTATTATATCCTCGAATTTGGTTATTTTACCTGCAATTCTCCCTCCTGAGAGGTGAAAGCAGGAAACCTTCTGTAAGTTTGAATCCAGTCTGGTCTGCTAGATATAGTCAATTCCAGGCCAATCTGAACCACAGCCTGATGTGAAGGTATAGATTAGCCTTTGCAGAGCTTTGTTTCAGGGGAGGGATTTTGGTGCCTGAGGGCAGGACCTAGGTCTAGGAAGAATCTGGGAAAAATCTCAGGAATGTGCCTGACAGCCAGTAGATTCAAAGCTTAGATTTGTGCCAAAAGTTTATCCAATAGTTTCTAAGAATTACTGTACCCCATGCCCCTTTACCCAATCTTGAAATACCAAAATGTGTAAACCCCACTTAATTAGCTTTTTCTTTAAAAATCCTCTCATCTCTGAGCTCGGGCGGAATTCCTCTACTGTATAGAAACAAAGGGTTTTGGCTCAGGTTCGTTGAAACCTGTCCAAAGGAATAAACTGACCCTCATGTGTTGACATAGGAATCCAGCTCCCTGGCAGTCTTTGGGGGTCCCTAGACACGGGTATAAGACCTGAGACCATGTTTCAGTATCAAATAGGCAAACAAACAAACAAACAAAAAACAATCTAACCATTGGGGCACAAACAATAGGCCATCAATTGAGTAGCATTGAGGGTTACTTCCCTTGGAGGGTAGATAGCTGGGTCGGTGAAAAAAAAAATCAGGGGAAGACCATTGTGGGGTGTTATAATCCACATCTGTAATCTCACGCTTGGGAGGCTGAGGTGGAAGAATTATAAGTTCAAGGAAATTTGGGCTACATGGGAAAGTCTGTTTCAAAACATAAGAGATCAAGGGAAATGTTTGCTTGTGTCAAAAATTGAGATCAGCTTTCTTAAGATTGATACTCAAAGCCTTTCGAGTAAACAAAATATTGCTAGAAACATGTGTGTGAATCCAGATACTGAAGGGACAGACAGTTACCTCGCTCCTTTCTTTAGAACCACTAAGAACTTGATGACTTATGAAAACATATAAAAAAAACTGTGTAAAGATTCCTTCCTCATGCTCCTCCAGCTGTTATCAAGACAACTGAGCATCCTAATGTCACCAACAGGGGCTCCATCACAGTATCCATGGCTTCCATCCAACTCTCAGGAGTTGGAGAAATTTCATAAGGAAGAAAGTGAAACTCTAGGACATTCATAGATGGTGTTCAGACTTAAGTAACATTTCCTCACCAAATATGTCAAAGCAGTATAAATACACGGGAAAAAAAAACTAAAGATGTGTGAATTCCATTAGTCAGAAGAATACATGGAAACACTGTACTCATCCAACTGGGATCTTTTTTAAAGCTCAGTACTAACAGTTGCTCTGATAGGCTAATGGGAAGTACTTCCTGAGTCCTTGTTTGCCATGTTTATCGTAATGTGACAAATGATTATTGACCCTTCCTCTCCTCCCCACACCTCAGAATCACAGACTGTATCTGTTACAGCTGAGTGGACCTTGGATCCAGACCCCTAGTCTTTCAACAGATTTATATTTAATTTTTATATACTTATTGAAAGGTAATTTAATTTTTAACAATAAACATTTTAAGAAGTAAGCATAGTCTTTAATGTCTCATTAGGTTTCCAGGAATCTATATGAAAATATGAGTTACATACCAAGAATTTTATATAAAGATGTTTATCCTGCTGTATATGGGGTTACAGACTCAATAAGAAAAAAATGCTGCATGAAATAAAAAAATAGCAATAAGGGATTGTCTTTCTAAATTTTGGCACCCTTGGAAGAATAGCTATTTAAAAAAAAAAATCACTGTAGGCCTGGAGAGATAGCTTAGCATTTAGGAGCATTAGCTACTCATCCAGAAGACCTGGGTTTAGTTCCTAGCACCCACATGGTAGTTCACAGCCAGCCACCTATAACTCCAGGTCCAGAAGACCCAATGCCATCTTCTGGCCTCCTCAGGTACCAGACAGGCATGTGGTTCACACACATATATGCATTCAAACACTCATACACAGAAAAATGTTCTATAAAGGGTAATTAAAAAATTAATAACATTGAATATATTGTTTCTAATATATACTGCCATATCAAACTAGATTCTGTTTAAAAACATTAAGAGGTAAATGTATAGAAAAGTACGGTGAGAAATATAGCAAAATGTGAAGTCCTATGTCACCCTAAGGGCAGGAGAGCTCATTGACAGCCGTCATTCACTTCACATGAGTTACTGGGGTTTTTATTATTTTCTTTGGGACAGAATATTGTGGAGATGTCACAGGAGGCTGGCCTTGAATTCACTTGGAAGCTGAAGATGACCTTAAACTTCTAAGCTTCTTGCCTCCACCAAAGGAGTGATAACCTCACAGAAGTGTTACACTCGATTGGTTTAATAACTGTTTTTTTTTTTTTATAATGAGAAATGAAAATAAATGTTCTTTTGTTTAAATGAATGGTTTGAAAAGAGAATGTCATCCGATTGTTCCTCATCAAATATCTCTTATTTTGGTAAATAACAATGATGTGATAAAATATACACTTTATCAACCAAATTAAGCATAAAGAACCAATTAGTCATATTTTTTTGAGTGTGACAGATTGTGAGCTGTTTTCTCTGTGGTATCTGCAGAAAAGATTCAAGCTTTAAGTTATTATAAAGAATACATAAAGAATCACCTTTCTGTGTAAATTGTGGAACTGGATCTTTCACTTCTGGCCTGCATGGCTCTTCTATTTCTAAATCTATGCTTCCTCCTTGTGAATCCTATCAGCAAGAATAGCAACATCACAATGAGAAAGTACTTTCCTGCCCTCCCCAAAGGGCTATTTAAATGTTTTCATAAGCACACTTATCAATAGGATGTAGGAGTCATATCACTAATTAGAAGAAAGAAACCCTTTAGTCAAAGATATGTAGCTTGTTTTTCTTTTCTATTTTTTTAAACTCTAAGGAAACTGACATTTATCATGTGACTGGATGCTATTCAAAGCTGACTAGCAACAGTGGGGTCTTATGTTGTCTTCTTTGGCCAATCCATGATGCTGTGGGTGATTCACCATGGTATGCTTAACACCACCCACCTGATACATGGGATCTATTAAATTCAGCGTGTTTTGTAAGGTCCACCATGTCCATCAGTAACTTCCAGAGAACTCTGTGTACTCTAGGAGAATTTACTTCTCTGTTTCGCTCTTACCAAGCCTTACTCCCATCACCTGACCCTTAGTACTTGACCTCAACATTGCATCATTCAGAAACTGGAAGACACCAGGCAGAAGATGAGTCTACATTGTTCACAGAAGCTACAGCCTGAGCTGCATCCACACTAGTCATCTTCTGTCCTTCCTAGGTTAGTTTCTCTGCTCTGGCTCTCTTCTTGAACTGTGTCTTCAGGGACTGACCTTCATAGCTTACATTCCTTTCACTTTACCTCAGGTCTTTCCTTCAATAGTACGGATTTCCATATCTTCTTAAGTAATATCAATGAAAGGGTTGCCTCTAACACTCAGCGTTTTATCTATACTGAACATGGGACGACTAGTGGCTTTTAAGTGCACTACATTATTTTTCCCAATCCCCTTTGAAGGGTGTTTTTTGTACTTTACATAGGAAGAAATTAAATCTTAGAAGGGTTTAACACCATCTAGGATTATGCCATGTGTAAGCAGAATAGCACGCATTCAAAACAAACTGTGGTTATGAGATTATATCTAATCAGGGGTAATCTCTGAAAAATTCTCCTTTGAACTTGGGTTGTTTCCATTTACCTCATCATGGACAGACTTCCTGGAGACGTGTACATACTTGCCATCTCCTCCTCCCTTTGCATGCCTCAACTCACAACATCTTGACATACGCCCCACATCACCGAAACTGCTCTGGGCAACATCACCAATTATCTTCCTGTTTCTTGACTCTTTGGTTGTGAGTCTAGGCTTTTACGACGAGGCCATCTCTCCAATTCTCCCCTTGTGTTTCTAGGGCCAAAGGATGTTGGGTTCTCCATCTTACTTTGACTTGTAGCACCCTTGACCTTGTTGACAATTCTGGCTTTGAAGCAGTCTTTCCAGGGCTTTCATGAGATCCCACCTTACTTGTTTCCCTCTACTCTAGGATTACAGGTTGCTCCATTTCTGGTGTCCAGTCCTCTGTTCCGGAGCAGCTTCACATTGCTGTGACAGAACATCTGATATGCCTGTGGGACTGAGATTTGGAACATGTAAAAATACAGAGAGAGAGAGAGAGAGAGAGAGAGAGAGAGAGAGAGAGAGAGAGAGAGAGAGAGAGAGAGAGAGAGAGAGAGAGAGAGAGGTGGGGGAGGCAGAGGGAGGGAGGGAGGAGAGAAGGAGGGAGGAGGGAGAGAGAGACACATTTCCTTCAACTAGGCTCCATTTTCTTGCAGTGTCTACCACCTTCCAGTACTCAATTAAAGTACATATACATCTGTGAATCAACACACTAATGGAGTCACAGCTCCCCACCTCTGAACTTTGTAATGTTGGGATCAAGCTTTCAACACATGAATGCTTGAGAGGCCACTTCAGGTCCAAACTATAACCATCCTTTACTGGCAAACTGAATTAGGTCATAGTTGTCCTTTCTTCATTGCGAACACTGTCCTAGAGATCTCATTTCCCCCAGGGTTCCATTGTCACTGCTGATAAACCTGGTATCTGTCTCTGGAGCCTCACTCTAATCTGTCCTTAGACTTGAATGTCTGCTGCTTGTGGGACTTTAGACTTTGTGTGACTCTCAGGCATGTAGAACCTCATTTCTTTAAACATGCCCCTTTCTGAGCCATCATTTCCCTCAAGGGTAAAATGGAGAACATATTTATTATTATCTGATAATGTTAGATGAAAAGCTATTTGAATGGTGCTTATGACAGTTCCTGTCCTGTGGAAGTCACTTAAACTATTGGGAGGGATTTTATAAAACGACACAAAAACATGTCATGGAACATATTTATGGGCCAGCTCCATTCTTTGCTTTCCTATTGCACTTACTCAGGAATCTCTGATTTTTATCACCCTTAAAAAAGTATATATATCCATAAAAACATAGGGACATACACCCTATAGAAGCAAACTGGCTCAAACACTAGGTCCCTTGATCTGCAGCCAGCGGAGGTTGACTTCGTAGCTTGAATTGATTCCCAAAGAAGCTGTTCTGTCCTATACACATGTACCTGCTATTAAGCTTATTAATTAATTCAGCAACAAAAATACTAGCAAGACTAAATAATCATCAAATAGACAAATGGTAACAATACATCCTGGTCCACGCTATGTGAACCTTCTCAAGGAATCCTATTGTATTTTCACTTTAAAGGAACTCCCATTAGCTTCTGAGAACAGTCAGAATTATTGCTCTTTTGCTTGGGGGACATTATAAAGTAAAATAATGGTGTTCGAAGCAAAGCAGCATAATTTGATAAGAGAGAAAACTCTTAAGTGATTAAAGAATATGTAGCAAATATATCTGTGGATACAGGGCCTGGGTGACTTATATCCCTTGTGGGATGGAAATTAGCTGGATGGAATGACTTTCATACTACTGAAAAAGACACATAATTAAAATTTTATCATCTATCAATTAATTTGCTATTAAATATTTTTAAAGTAGAGTTGACCACGGGTAACAGAAATCATGGAAAGCCAGACTGTCATGTCAGCAAGGGACCACAACTGCTCAGCCTTATAGTCCTTTTTAAAATTTGGTTTTTATTTCACCCTTCAGCATTTTGTCAAGTATCTCTTTGGTGCTAGAGATTGTACTTGGATGTCAGCACACACTCTAACAATGACCTACACCTCCAGACACATGTTTTTAAGATGACTCAGCTTTTTTACCATCTCCCATTCCCATAAGGACCATCTTCCCACAAACTTTATTCACAAGCAGGTGAATACTGCTCTTCCCTCTCTCTTCCTCTCCAACACTGGGGAGAAGATTCTTTTTTATCTTTAGGCAGATATCCATGACCTGATAAAATCTTTGTATAATTTTTAAATTATGGAATGTATTTTCTGATTCTGATTGCTTGTGGATCTGTGACATTGTATTTTACTTTCAGATGTCTTCCCGGATGTTACCAGAACACTGCTTACAGACTTCCAGTTGCCCTCTGCCATTCTTTAGTTTCCTCGCCTCAAACCCACCAGCTTGCTTATTTCTCTGCTGTAGAGAACACGTCCCAGGGATGTTTCTTCCCTTTGTTTTTCTGAGTCATTGTAAAGTAGACATCACACACTTTCTAAATAAGCATAATGAGAAAGCATCAAGCAATTGTCTTGTGCTCAAATGACTCTGATTAGGCAGAATAACACCCAGGGATAGTGTGAAGCCAGTTAGGATAGATCTAAAGATCTCAAGTCATGCTAATGTAAGATGGGCAGAACATCTGTGGGACAGCATACCACAGTTATTAAGAGAAAACAAGATTTACTAGGACATGCTCAAAACCAACATCCAGCCACGGGGTTGGGATGAGAGTCTTTTTGCAAGCTGTGGTGGGGGAATCCACCAATACCCTTTAATTCTTTCCTCTTTGTAAGTTGTTTGCAGAGTTCGGAGCTACTGACAGAAATACTAAGGAAGAATCAAATGTCAAATATCACAATAGCTTTTTGGTGACATCACATTTTATAAAATGTAAGAGTCTGCAAACTGTAAATGTACCGTTATTTTTGTGCTAAGAAAAACTGCTTCCACGTAGGCCGTAAAATGCTGATGATCACAATTTAACTTGAAATGGCAGTGGTATAAAATGTGACTGTATATGGAATTCAGTGTCTGCTGTGTTTGTCATGATTGGGGAGAGATTGCTCATAACATGCAGGGAAAAGGCCTTTAGTTTTGAAAAATGTGTTAAGGAGTTTTAGTGGAAAATCCTGCTTGGCACTGTTGTGAGCCAGGCACCTCTTGATGACTGGAATTTGATCCCTGATATCTATGGTGGAAGGAAGCATAGAACTGTGTAAGTTGCCTTCTGACCTCCACATGGAGTCTGTGTCTTGAGTGTGGGTGCACAATACTAATAATAAATTTTTTAAAAAATGAGTATGATTGATGTATAAATGTTTTGGGAGCATTAAAAGAGATAAAATGTGGAAATTGCCTGGCATCAAGTGTGGGCTCAGTTCTTGTTCCTTAATTTTTTTCTAACACGAGGTTGCAAATTACCTCTGCCCCTAAGATGGGCCAGTAATAGCTTTCGCATTGATGTCAAAAGGTTCCATGAGCCTTGGCGGTTGTCATTTGAATGTGTAGATTCATAGGCCCATGTTCATTCTCTCACACACATGTATGTATTTTATTTTTTAAGGAAAACCTAAAAGCACCACTGTTGCCAGTATTAATGTCAGAGCCTGGGCCCTGCCAGTCCTTAAAACCACTATCAGCTACCCATCCTTAGCAGGCCAACTAAAATGACATATTCATGGTGAAAAGCAGAAAGAGCAATGAATGTATCCTATGTTCAGTCTATATGAAAGGCAGGAGGTAGGCAGAAGTAAGCAGCCTCCAGCTGTGCTCTGTTCTCCAAGATGCCGACTAGCTGTCAGCAGTGTGTGAAATCTCTTGAGGAGATGAGTCCCCCACTAGCTGGCACTTTCCTTCTCTCAGAACAAGATTCCTGGAGAAATTTCAGTTTTCACACCCCTTGCATTAATAGTGTGACAGGCAAAAGGATGAGTGTGGAATACGCCCATTTTTGCCAGGAGGGTTATACTTATTTCATTTATAGCGATATTATTGAAGGTACCTACTCTTCCTTTAAATGGACTTATGTTGTTATATACTATTGTATTTTAGTGTCCTAGTGCCTTATTTATCATATTCCAAAGCTAAAAAGAAGAAAGCTGGGCCCAGTGATGCATATCTGTGATTCTGGCCCTCAGGAGGCAGAGTCAGGAGGATGGTATGGGTATGTTCAAGGATAGTTTGGGTTATACAATGAGTTCTAGGATAGTCTGTATATAAGACTGTAGTTGTTTTTTTTTTTTTTTGGTTTTTTTTGTTATTTGGCTCTTTTGAGGGTCCACTCCCAAATAATACACACATGGAATCTTCTTACTTATAAATGACTGGCCTTAGCTTGGCTTGTTTCTTGCCAACTTCTCTTAAATTATCCCTTTACCTCTGAGCTTTGGCCTTTATTTCTGTATAGCTTTTCTTTTGTTCCTATTCCATGTCTGGCTGTGTGACTGAGTGGCTGGCCCCTTCTTTTTTAGCTTCTTGACCTTTCCTCCCAGATTTCTCCCCCTGATTATTCTCTCTGCCTCCCAGTCCTGCTTATACTTTCTCCTGCCTTGCCATTGGCCCTTCAGCTCTCTATTAGACCATCAGGTGTTTTAGGCAGGCGAAGTAACACAGTTTCACAGAGTTAAATAAATGCAACATAAAAGAATCATTAAACAAATATTCCACAGCATAATGTAATACCTCTAAAATAATATTCTACAACATAAGATGGTCAAAAACATAGAGGAAGAGGTAGAAGAAATAGGAAGAGGATAAAGTACAGAGAACTACGGACCAAAAACAGGAAAGAAAAGAAATCCTCATTATTACGAAAAACTATATAAGTTACTATTTACTAATACGTTTTATCTGGACTTATCAGTATTCAGTAAACAAAGATGCTGCCAATACTGTGATACTTACTGCATGGACTCATGAAATGAGCACTTGAAATAGAGTGATGTTTTTCTTTTTCAAATAGGTATTTGAACAAGGTTGAATTGAAACCAGTATGTGTGTGTGTGTGTGTGTGTGTGTGTGTGTATTTAATTCAGATAATAAGAAAGCAGCTCTTTTCAGAAATGAACAAATCAGAAGTAATGAAAACAGAACAGAAAGGAAGCCTTCCTGGGGGTAATTGCCAGCATGTCTAAGGTTTCTTCTCTCCCTTAGGCAAGTTCTTGGAAGCCCTGGCACGTTCGGCACACTGCTGCTGTGAGGAAGAAATGGACATTGAGACCTGGCAATGCTGTCACCGTCTGCGGATGGCCTAGCACTGATTTGTTCTGAGACACAAGATAGGCTTCTTGGCTAATCCATATGAACCTGCTTATCTCTTATGCTTGGCCTCTGTGTTCTAGTTCTTATCTGGGGGAGATGGAGAAGCTGTTTATTGGGGGACTTTGAATCTGAAGTCCTGCTAACTACTTGGCCTGGTGGTTTCCTTTGAGCTCCAGGTTTTATTGTTTATGAGTTTGGTTATCCATTACCCAGAGTAAAAGGACCACTGATAAATAGGAAATTATTTTACATCAGAATGGCATGAATGTGAACAGTAATGAAATAAGCAGATTAAATGTTGTTTCGTGCCTGCTTCTGGGCCTATTATGGCCACATTACCTCTGACATATTTACAAAGCTATCTGTACTTCTGAATGGATGGAAAGAGGTGAATAAGGCTGCTTGAATTCTATGTCTCTTCTGCAATTCCCTGACTTCCAAATAGGTGGCCCCCACACTGCAGAGGTGGCCAGAACTGCTTGTCATTTTTTTTTTCCTGAAAAATCTTGATATTCATTGACAATTACTTTGCTATTTAATAGCAATAATGATACTAATTTTAAAACAACTATTATTATTTTTTAGTGCCTCCCACATACTTAGGCATTTTGTCTTCATTACCTTCACAGCAGTAATGGAAGCCAGGATAGTATTACTCATTTTTCAATGTTGTTATATAATATGTGGTAATATAATTAGTGTGAATTAATTATTTTTCTTAATATTTTGACAGCTCCTTGAGGAAGTTCTTTACCAGTTTTCTTTTCTTTTCTCTCTCTGTGTGATTTATAATTATTATCTTTATTAAAATATACTTTTATACAATAAATTTTGATCATGGTTCCCCCTTCCTCAACTACTCCCAGATCCACCCAATTTCATGTTATCTTTCTTTCTCAGAATTATTTTAAAAATCAGGTCTCATCACTTAGTTTGAGCTGACCTGGAGCTCATTATGTAGTCCAGTCTGAATTCACAGAGATCTTCCTGCCTCTGCATCCTGAGTGCCGGGATTAAATTAAATTAAAAATCTGCATGCTCTATCATATCCAGCCATAAGAATGCTCTCATCCAGATGTCTTCCTATCTACCATATCACAAAGCAACGCAATACAGTGAACCACAGTTAATTACATTCTTTACCAGTTTTCAAGCCAGATTTAACTTCCTATAGGAGACCCACAACGTCTTTATATAGACCTTTATATGGTTTAGCCTGATTCACATTAATGACCTACACCCCTAGCTTATTTTCAGACTGTGACACAGAGATTAAAGATAAAATAACAAAAAGTTAATATAACCAAGCCTACTTAAATATGCTTCAGACACTGAGGGGGATCTCACTATGGTTCCTCTTTAGTGTGTCTGAAATACACCTTTACCTGGATAAGAGACAGGGAGAAACTCATCCAACTGTTTCCTGAGAAAACTATTCTTGCTTTTAACTGAACAAGTCCTGAGGAAAGCAGAGAATAATGAGGTAGCGCTGGGACCTGCAGCGACCGTGTCTGGCTTTCTCTGGCCAGCTGTATGTGTTACCCATATTGATCCCCCAGACCTCGGCATGATTGACATCTTACTAGTTCCAGAGCAAGTGGGAACATGCTAGTTTTTATTCACACCTGTGAGTCATTGAGGAGAAATTATTGGAGGAGTCTTAAGCAGCTCACACTATCTGGGGCAGTATATTTTCCACATGACATATTGTGGCCTGTCTCATACAAATGTGATAGTGTTAGGACCCCAGAGTATCCAAGATAAATCATTAATGCTCACTTGTCTCACAGTCTGCTCTACAGAAGCTTCAAAGTGCTCAGCATTTGGTTGATCATGAGGACTGTCAATACCCTCGAGACTCCCTCTCTGCTAGTAAAATCTGTATGATGAATCATGTTTGTTAGAGGGTTATCTAGAAAGTAAGAAAGCCAGGCAAGGTGTGAGGGGGTTGGAACAGAAAGAACTGGATGTTTAGCTGCATAGGCTAAACCAGACTGGGCCCCCTCATCTTGTTCACAAGAAGGGAACAGGTGAAATTTGAAGCTTGAAAATTTCTCCTATGAAAATTTCCCGTGCTGTTTTAGATGCCTAGGTTGGCTAAGCACTGAAGAGCTTCCCGTAACACCTACCCTCCCCCACCCCATCACTCCCACAACCACTGGACGCTGAATAGACACTGGAGAACCAACACAGCCCACAGCTCAGTTTCTGTGTTCTGAGTAGTTTCTGTGTTTGTGAGTTTCTTACAAAATAGATACTGTCAGCAAGGCTAAGCCCATTTAATACTTATAACAGTGCACTTAAGTGAATCAGTTTTTTTTTTAGTGAGATCTAATGCTTAGTTTACCAAACCTGATCATCAGATCATTATGTAAAAAGCTCATACAACTGGTTAAAGACAGAGGCCGACTATTTGCTCCCTTTATCTCTTCTTCTGAGTCTCGATAATCTTCTATCATCTGTTGAGATTTACAGAAAAATAAGAGGGTTCTCTGGCTTGAAAGAGTGGGGACCAAGAGGACCTGTTTTGAGACTGAGATATCAGTAGAGGGAAATGAACCCATGGCGACCCCTGAGGGAAAGTCCAAAGATACAAAGAGGAACACATTGCAAATCTCCCTTTCTGCATCCCTCATAGATCTGCCTGGCAGCTTCCAAGCTGGGCTTGCTTTGGTTTGCTATTTCAATCATGTTGGCTTTGAACAGTCTTGGTTTTAACATCTTTGGTACATAATAGAAAAGCAGGATGGAGAAGAAGGCCTGGAGACTCTGGTTAACACACACTTTCGTGAAATTAGTGATTCCATATTTATCAAACTGCAAATGAGATATGCAGCATGTTTAGCCCAGAGGACTCAGAGATGACTAACATGGTCTGTGCTTTCAAGAATGCATAATCCAACAGAGGAGGCTTTAATCATTTAATTACAATGCTGAATACTTTATTCCCCAAGATCCAACCATGTTTAAAGTTTAGTGACAAAATAGAAAGGAGAGTATAATCCTCTTGGACTAGCAAGAAAAGTTTGACAGAAAAGGTGTATTGTGAGCTAGAGGGATCAAAGAGCATGAAGTAAAATTAATAATAATAATATAAAAGGGAAGGGAGGAAGGAAGGTAGGGGAAAGGGGGCTGGAGAGATGGCTTTATAGTGGGCTTATGCTACATTGTAAATAATTGTCCCGCCTACTGGTTTAATAAAAATGCTGATTGGCTGAAGGCAGACAGGAAGTGTGGGTGGAGCTACCAGACTAAGAAAACTCTGGGAACAGTAAAAACAGTGCAGAGATGCTGCAGAGATGCCGCAGAGGTGCCAGAGAAGCCAGCAGATGCCAAGGACAACTATGCTGCTCTGAGAAAAGGTACCCTGCCACATGGCTGAACAGGATTATGGGTTAGTTTAGGGGTGAAGAGTTAGCAAGTTATATGCCTGGGTCCCAGGCCAAACAGCATGAAATTAGTATAAGCCTCTGTGTGTTTCACTGGGACTTTGGGATTGCTGGTCGAGATAAGCAGTGGCGGCAGGTCTGGACTGTGGAGCTAGTTTGGATTAGAAACCTTATGTTACATGTCTTAATGGTTAAGAGGGCTTGCTGCTCTGCGGAGAGCCTAAGTTTAGCTCTCAGTACCCAAATTGGACAGTTAACAACTGCTTATAACTATAACCCCAGAGGCTCCCACACCCTCATCTTGCCTCTGAAAGCACTTGTCTACACAGTTGCTTACATACACATAAATGCTTTTAAATGCAGGAAGATGCACAGGCTGTTGCTGCAAACAGCCTTATCTAGATAAGCATATTTTTTTTTTTCTAAAATCACCTCCATGCATCGATTCCCATTATGGTATTCATGAGCTTCCATTTATTCATTCAGAGATGTATTGCCATCTCTTGAGCACCACCTATGCGTTGCTCTCTGCAAGGTAAAAGGTATGCTGGAGTATGTGCTTCTCTGGGCAGTCACAGCATAGGTGGCTACTCCCAAACTGAGCGGCAGCTCATTGGAGAACCAAAAGGTGAGAGTGCCTCGCACCAAGTAACAAAACCACTCTACATGTATAGTGTAGTGAAACAAGAAGATGTTAGCAGATGCTTAGGGATGGCATTATGCGTTAACAAGGCAGGACCCGGGAGCATGAGGAAAGTTTTAGTCATGTGCATTGTTGTTTGAGTTGAGTTCTGAAAGGTAACTATAGTGTCTTAGCTAGACAAGTAATGTGGGGTGTAGAAATATTTCACCCTTTTTATCTAAAAGAGGCTTGGCAAACATATTTATGATAATTCTACCTGCAATCTTCCTCACCTCCTACCCTGTTCACAACCATCGCCTTAGTATTTAATACCCTTGACATCCCAAATTGCTCTTCGCATCACCTTACGGATCTTGCTGTTCTTATCCAGTTATTTTGAGTTTATAGGTGTCTTCTGATTTGCAGAAGGGGTAGCCCTCTATTCCTGCAAAAAAACATGCTTGTCCTTGGAGGCTTATCTACAGTTGCATCCTTTAAGATAATGGTCAGAGAACTCTATGTCTGCAAGTCAATCCTGGTCACCACATTAAAAAGAAAAAAATCGAATCTTACTGGAACATGGCCATGCTCATTCATTTAAGTATTACTAATGGCTGCCTTCAAAGCCACAATTAGTTTCAGAGATGCCATGGCCTCCAATACTATGTGTCCCTGAGATAAGAATATTTAACGCTATGCACTTTGGTTTTCTCAGCAGTCACACAATAGTCATTTTCAGCATGTTATAAAGTGACTGACAAAGTCCATTGTGTTTGGTAGATGCTGTCCTGTGGTAGCCTGCTTCTTCTTATTTCCCCAGTCAAAAGACGATACTTATCTGTCAGCCATGTTAGAAGAGAGCGTCACTAAAGTTCATGATTTTTCCTGGGTTGTCCCGCTAATGATCTTGGGGGTGTGTAAGGTTGATTCCCTGGCTCTCAACTCAGATTGCTTCTGAAGGGCCATCCTAAGTGTCTTGACTCCCTGTGGTTATAGCAACCCAGGCTTTCCCTTAGTCTCTCCTATCTCCAGAGGAAATCCCAAGAACACCAAGTATTCTGAAAACCAAGCTCCTTCTCAGGGTCATGCCCAGTGATTTCACCTGTGACAGCAGGCACCAGACATAGTCTCTGTGTGCAGACACTGGATGGCACCTCAGAACTAATAGATGGACCAGGGCTAGCCAAGACAGTTGTGAAATTGTTAATGTTGTCTCCAGTATTGCCCTAGGATATATGTCCAGGGAAGGAAACGCAGAAGGTCAGACATTTGAGAAAGGGTAGCTATACAAATCACAAGGACAGTGGCAGGCCAGCAGCTCTTCTGTTCCCCAGATCCTCTGGGAAAAGTGTTCAGATCTCTCTCTTCTATAACACATCACTTTCCCACCCACCAAGTCAAGAAATGGTATTTAAATAACAAAAAATAACTCTCCCAAAATATACTTGGGCTGGTAAAAAAACAATTATATTCCCTCTAGTCTTGTTTCCAGACTAGGTAGTAGGGAATGTGCTTAGGGATAGATTCCAGGGGTATCAACCAAAGCGAGTGAAAGATAATTTTGGATAAGAGAGTGCCAAAATGAGAGTACTCTCCCATGACACAGGATATAATAATACCCCGTCGGGAACTTGAAAGAGGCTTGAGCATGTGCCTATAAGCATGGAAAGAGGTCTGAACATACTCATAAGCATGGAAATAGGTCTGAGCATGCTCTTATAAGTATGGAAAGAGGTCTGAGCATGCTCTTACAGGCATGGGGAAAAGTGTGCCCACACTAGGTGGGGTGGAAATAGTGGATAGTTGACAGGTAGCACTGTGTAATAGACATAGGGAAGAATATGTCTGCCCTTCCCCCTTTGACAGTGGTTGGCAAGTGTGGCATTCTTACCCCACACTTATGGTTGCACCACTCTGAAGATTTCCAAGCCAGTCAAGTGAAAAGTGCCACAGAACCCAGAAACACAGAGATGTTCTCAGCCCACTGAGGGTGTCCTGGTGTTTTGAACTCTGAGTAGTACCAGTTCTTAGTTACCTCATTTTCCCCTACCCCAATCCCTATACTCAGCTGAGGTGCCTCAAGTTTGCATTCACTTTTGAGTGCTGGTAATGCTGAGTGAGGTCTGTACCTGACCAGGCAATGAGGCCTATCGTCAGCAAGAGCAAAGGGCATGTAGCAGGGCAAGAAAGGTGGCAACTAAGTGCTTGCTGATCACCAACTTCAGGAGAACTCTGTCTCTTCAATAACAAGAAGCAGTTTGTGCCTAGGAAGCAATCAGTTAGCCTCCTGTTCCTGGCTCAGTCTGAATTATACATTGATAGATTCCAACACTGCATTGTCATTGCACAAATTCCCATGCCAAAGATCAGCAGGACCATTCTGATACCACATGGACTTCTCTTATCTGTGTGAACTTGCTCTTGGGATTATCTGAATGTGCTTGTTCTTAAACTAAGTGACTCCAGGCCATGGGACAATTATCCTCCAACCATCTGCTTTTAAACTCCAAGGCAGTCCTTCATCCTGATTTCTCCTGGGCAGAATAGTTGTTCACTCAAGTTACAACAGAAGGAAAACCAGAAAAGCACCTCCATTTCACTCATTATGCTACCTGGTATCCAATCAATATTGTAAAAGATGCTGGAGATGCCATATTGATGAAACACTGCCGTAACTGTGTGAGTGGGCCCGAATAACGCACACTGTGCTGCTTTATCGCAAGTTTCAGGGTGTGTGTGTGTGTGTGTGTGTGTGTGTGTGTGTGTGTGTGTGTGTGTGTGTGAGAGAGAGAGAGAGAGAGAGAGAGAGAGAGAGAGAGAGAGAGAGAGAGAGAGTCTGCTGTGAGGATTGAGGTGACTTTATGATCAATCCTATTCTAAGAGGATTTGTGCCCTCACAGGAGTGTGCTAATAGCAGATTTCAAAGTTCAGTAATGATTCATAACAGGCTAGGTACCATGCCTGACCCACAGGCAATTGTGAGACCTAAATGTATATTTCCAAAGACTCTTGAGAAATTTACTGAGTTCTAGGAATGCACTTGGCTGTTCCTAGGTTCATGTAGATTTATATACTTCTCCTAGAGCAATGGTTCTCAACCTTCCTAATGCTGGGAACCTTTAATACAATTCCAGATGTTCCAACCATGAAGTTATTTTGTTACTACTTTATAACTGTAATTTTGATACTGTTATAAATCATAATGCAAATATTTTTGAAGATAGATGTTTGCCAAAGGGATTGGGACCTACAGGTTGAGAACTGCTGCTCTAGAACACTAGGGAAAGACTGTATGGAGCAAAGCTGCTTACCCTCATTGAAACAGAGAAGAAAGAGGGAGAAGGAGAAAGAGAGAGGGGGAGGGAGAGAGAGAAAGAGAGAGAGATAGTTTTCTCAAAGAGATGCCCCTAGTGATTCCCAATCAGCTATGAGCCCATCAGTGGATTAGAGTCCCTCACTGAATACCCTCATGATCCAATCATATCCCACTGGCCTCACCAGCTGGAGACCAAGCCTTCAGCAAACCAGTCTTCTGGTGGGATGTGTCATGTCCAAACCATGATATCTGGTAACACTGAAACTTACCTTACATTCCACAAGTTACTAACATCCAAACTGGTACAAATTCAAATCAGTTTTGAAATGCAAATTTTAGCTTAGTGTAAGATATGAAGCAAAATTAAAATAACAAATTAAATTTCCACAATCTAAAGAACAGAGTTTTCTGCTCTGGAAAACTGATAGTGACCATTTTCCAAGAATATGCCAGAAAGAATCATAATAGTTGAGAGTCGGAGTCTAATTTAAAATCCTTTATAAATTGTTGATCATTTTCAACTCCATCATTCTGTAAGACGGCATGGTCCTTCTCACAGCTCAAAGAGCAACAAACCATTCCTGATCTGTAGCTGAGGATCACCTTGACAAAGGTATCTCCATATTAACATATGGACAACTGCTCAGACAGGACTGTCCTTCACCTCAGAGCATTCCTTGCAGCATGTGTCCATCAGTTGCTAATCACAATTCCCACTTGTGACAATCAAAAATATTTCTGGACACTGCCGAGGGTCCTCGGGGGAACAAAATCACCCTTGGTTGGAGTCACTGCTTCAGCTCTATCTCTCTCTAGACAACCACTCTCCTAAGCTAAAACTCAATAAAGAATTTATTAAATATTTACATTGTAAGCATTGCAAACTTATCACAGTTCTTGATGGGTATTAAAAATATCTATTGTGTGTCCACAGCATGCCAAGCTCTGCATTAAGTTCTGTGGTCAAAGGAAAAAAGGCCACACAACTGTGGTGGATGCCAGGGTGGGGGTGAGGGATAGTGGACAGAAGGAAGGAACCTGCACAGTTCTCTTAGTTCCCCATGTGCATATCCATTTTCAGCACTGCTTGGGAGCCATGAAGTTTTTATTCCCAAAGTCTAGTAGAATGCCCAGAATATAGAAGCGTGTTTGCTGATGGAATCCATGATAAGGAAAATAATTGAGAAGCGATGGGAAGTGGAACAGTACACAACAATGACAATAAAGTGACCACATTTAGTTGACTGAAGGAAAAGTCGAATCTACATAGTTTGCTTTGCATCTTGTTCTGTCTTTCTATGAATTTCACAGTATATGGCTTGTAAAGGCATATTCTCTCATGCTAACACATTAAAACACAGCTAGATCCACTGTTCTTCCATGAAGCACTTTACCTTACTATTAACAGGGAAAAATTTGGTAATCAGAAATAACCAAAGAGGTTTCTGATTTTGGTGTAACTACTCAGATGAATGCAAATTTACTGAGTTTTATATGTAGTTTGAGTTCAAATGCAGTGAGCAAAAGAGGTAAAGGTTGTAAAGAATGATGATAAATATAAATTGACATTTTTATTCTCTATGCTTCAAGGCATTAAGTATTTTTCTATATGTTACACTAGGGGATAATGCTATTCCAGGGACACATGGTTTATAAAATCTCAGGGCTAGGCACATGACTCTCCCTTTGAGCTACTAGTCAGGGAGGTCCCAGAGGCATCCAAAACAATATGGGCTGTTGTATTTGCTCTTGGTCTTTATATGATAATTAGATGGTAAGACACTGTTATTGAAGGCATCACACACTTCCATTGGAGGACACAGAGAAACCAATCTTGAATATGATAGAAAACTCTCGGCCCTCTGGCTATCTTTCATAGTGCTAGAAGGTGATGCTCTGGTTGCTGTGGGATAAAATACAGTAATGATCTTATCTGGGGTTGGACCCTCCATGCTGGAATACCAATACTGCGGGCAAGATGCGCCCACTAGTGCAATAGGGGTAAATCTCAGCTTCTCACTGGATTGGATGAGGCAAGAATTTGTGCATGGTACACATGGCCAAAACCTAAGAAAGTCATGAGCCCTAGGGGAGGGATAGTTGACACTGTTTTCTAAATGGTCATGCTGCCAAACTACCTGAAATATTAGTGTTTATATCTGTGACCACTTGTTGCTTTCAATCTTGGTCCGAGGAGGCTCTTACTGCAGTGAGTAGTGATTAATGCAGCGATTCATCACTGACCAAAGGTCTGAGAATAAACAGGAATCTGAATGCTCACCATAGGTGGGCCATCTACATCACTTGTTCTTCCCAGAAACATCATGGAAGTTAGGAGTGTAAAGGCCATAAAAACCACTGGACAGGAGGTAGACCGTGAAATGGCATCCTCTGACAGTGACAGGACAGATGCAGATATCAACCCACAGCAGCTGTGGTTACCTGGACAATATCAAACTAGTGAGGGAGATGTGAAAGGGCGTCATAAGGGGACATGGAGGGAGGGTGTGGGGATGGATATGATCAAGGTACATTATGTATATGTATGAAATTTTCAGAGAATGAATAAAAATGTAACAATAACAACAAAGGAAAATGAGAAAAAATAATTACATTACAATTTCTGTACTCAGGAAGTACTGGAACTCACCGAAAGGAAGCACATGACAAAATAAAGAGAAATTCCTTACAACCCAGAAGTGTCAGGTCTACACATAAGCCACTGTGAATAAAGCTGTCATCTAAATCCTGAGATTCAGAGAGGGAAGGTGACTGAATGGCCTTTAGGAGTCGTTTCCTTTAGTACGTCTGACTCATCTTCAGGGAGTCCCTCAGAATCATTTTCATTCCATACACAAAACATAGCACATTGCATTATGTTTTGTAGACAGAAAATTTGATTTGTTGAGGGATAAAAAGAACATCTTAAAATTATCTTATGTACTTTAAGTGTTCTGTTACACTCGCTCAACACTTATATATACTCAGTTTATTTATGATTGGGTATAGTTAAGCCAAAAATCCCAAGCAAAGACACCTGCAGCCATCTTACCCTAATGGTACCCAGGATCTGCCTGCCTTCATAATATAGTATCCTTGTTCATCTGGGCTCCCTTCTGGTTTTCAGCTCCTGTATTTTAGCCCCTGGCACTCCAACCTCAACTGAGAACTGAAACATGTAATCCGGTCACAGTATCACCATTCACATTGCCCTGCTGATAAAAGATGTGTTTTATCCTTTTAGACTGAGTATGTAGTCAATGGAGGCAAGTAGTGTGACAGTGAAAATAAAGACACAAGCAGAAACACACACACACACAAACACACACATACACACAAACACACACACGCAATACCTTGGAACTTTCATAAGTCAATTGTCTTTCTTTTTTCTTTGACTTGAATTGGATAAAATATAAAGTCTGGCCCTGGGACTGCCATTTTTAACTTATGAGAGGAAAGAAGGCCTGGAAATGGTATTGTTGCAGAGGAGACAGGGGAAGAGATGAGGCAAGAAAAGAGAAGCAAAGGAAGAGGCACCTGAACAGGGAGAGAGTTGGGGGAGGGGACAAGGACGGAGAGGCAGACAGACATGGAGTGGAGCTGCACGAACAGGGTGGCCAGTGTGCAGTGTGATGGCGAGGCCCCGGCTGTAAGCCAGTGTGTTCCCATCTCCAAGTGGCCTGAAGAGTTTGGGCTCATTTTCTGAGACTGTCAGTTTCTATGCGCCCCAGACACAGTGACACCTTCCTACTCTCCCAACATATTTCCCAGTAGAATCTCCCCCATGCTTCTCAGTAGTACAGTGTGGTTATTTAAATGCTCCAGAGGGAAAAAGAACCCCTGATTTGGAATTTTGATGTAGCTAAAATCACATTAATTCACCTATAATTTGTTGAGTCTTTCCCTTATTATGTCTCACTGCACATTTCTGAAAACACACACCAAACTTTAAGCAACAATTAAAATCTCCTTTCAGAAATGTTTTCTCCTTTCTTTCCATTAAGATTAGATTAATATAATTATGACTTTTGAGTTTCATGTGGGAGAGCCATCTCTATAAATGACATTAAAAAAAACAAGCCTATAGAAATATCTCAAGAAGTCTTGAAATTCATTTATATTCATTCAAGTTAGTTTAATTTAATTTTTAAAGAAGTGATATTGTGAGAATTCTTCAGATTCTTTCCTTTCCTTTAACAAAACCACTGTGTGGTTGGTTGGTCTTCATGTTTCTTATCTATTTCCTACCTTCCTATGCAGAGGACACTAAATCACAGCTCCTATTATGACAGCAGTGCCTGGCTTTCTGCTAGGCTGGAGGCCACATTCAGCATGGCTTCTACGAATGTGAAGCTCAGATGCATGCACGAAGCAACTCAGCATGTTGGCCATTGCAGCTTGTTAGCTGGTTGAGCATCTTGCATCTTCTACTTTGGAATGACTATTGTCTTGAGCTGGTTGACGTATGCGGTTGAGCTGGTTAATGCTTGAGTCTAAAACTTAGCATGGAAAAGTATTTGTGTCATCGTGAAGAGTTTAGTTGTCAACGTGACACGGTGGAAGTGTACTCATTCTTCTATTTTAAGGCAAGGAGATTCACACCTAGTCTCCCAAAATGTGAAAAGCCGTGCTAGTGGCCTCTCTGACCCATCTCAATGTTGATGAAACCAGTGTCCAGAATGCTGAGGAGGATTTGCAATAAATTCAGATGTTCCCTAAGGCAATTCTAACATTTCACATAGCTTTGATAAAATCTTCCAGCCAGAGATTGCAAAAGTCAAATAAGATATTGGCTCTGCTTTTCATCTAAATTGATTGCCTAAACTCAACATGATACTGCACAGTTTATGCTAGCCAGAGACTCTGACTGGGAAAAAAATCACATACCCAACCAAGGTGTTATCTGTCTATTTTATCTATTTTATATTATTTTATTTGATAGACTACATGTTGTTGAAACATAATATCTGAGCCAGAAGAAAGAGAATGAGGGTCCCAGGGAGGGAAGAAGTGTGTGGAGCCAATGGCGATGTGTGACCTCCAGTCTTACAGGTACAAACTTCACCTGCCTAGCACATGGAATCACTCTCCGAAGTACCACTGGCCAGTAGCTGAGCTGGAACAGGGATCCAAAAGTACTTGTTTTTGTTTGTTTCTTGGTAGTAGAAATATCACCTTGTTGGAGTATAAACATCCACAAAGTGACCCACAGCCGGGACATTCACCTCAAGCTTACTGACATAGAGGCATAAGCAGAACTTGGCTGAGGCCTGTCTCCTGAGCCTCACTCACAATGAGTTGGTCAGGAGACCTCTGTTTACTGAGTCTCTAAAACCATTCAGCCTGGAAAAATTCCCTCTACTTGGGGTGAAATTAATATGAATCACAACTCAACACTCTCACTGAGAACTTTCCTTGTCCTTATTAAAATTCAGGCAGAATGTAGCCATTCCTATACATGTCATTGCTCCTCTCCAAACTTGAGATGGCCTTTCCTCTAGACTACCCTTCCTCTTCATGAACTTAAATTGTGTTGTCTTATTTTCTCAGAAAGGCTTGAGGCTGCTAATGCAGACCAGACATCTGGGTGTGAGATGGTAGAGGTTTTCTTTTATGCTCAACTCTAAAAAAATACACTTCCAAGTTGACAAAAGTAACAAAGAAACTCCTTTAAAGAGCAGACTTCTTCAAAGTATTAAAACAAAGCACAGCCTCCATTGTTATCATTATGTCCTTTAAACTGTCTTAAATGACCGGTATGGTCATCATGTTCATGTCATTTAGAATCGGAGGCATTTCTGATATTACAACACCCTCCAGTCGTGCTAGAGCAATGCTATGGTGACATTAAAAAAGCCACTCATTTCCTCATGGAGACAGCATGGAGAAGAAAGGATAACAGACATTCCACATGGACAGGACCATATCTGGAACACACAGGTTTCAACCACAGTACTTAGCGTGGCACTCGGGCAAGGAAGGAAGCTCAATATAGGTTTCCTGGATAAAATATTTGGGTGTATGCACTATTGTCTCACAAAAATCAGTAGGGTGAAGATGGGACCAACCCTCTGCTAGCAATAACCAAGCAAGTGAGGTACAGACTTAACTATTGTCAGATAAAGTAACGGGGGAGGGCTCAGGAGAGCTAACCTGTTCTCTCACTTCAAAAGTGGAAAAATCAAGAGCTTTATGATTCGTTCCTCACCAAAGCTTCCCACTCAGAAGAATACAGTTTTAAAAGGAATCCATTTATCCCACCTCAATTTTTTTGGTGTATCTTTTTTTCCCCTTAAAGCATAATGAGCTTGTCAGAGTTTCCATGGTGACCACAGGGTGCCATGGAAACTGATAGATTTAGCTGCACTAAAAGAATAAATAAAATAGGCAGGCATTTACTTGACTGCAGTGACAGCTCTCCTGGATGGGAGAGGAGATGCAGCTAGAATTCTCCTAACTCATCTCAGTCCACATCTCATGAAAACAGGGACTACTCTTTCGGGATGCTCCTCCTGACCTGTGCAGGCTGGATTGTTGTTCCTCTCAAGGCTTACTGTTCACACTCTGGTTTCCTCTCCAGCTGGCAAGTGGTGTGTCGCCAGTAACTGTTAGAAATGCAACAGAGTGTGAACCCTGGAGGTGTTCCAGCACACAACACTGACCAGGGGGAACTTCTGCTGAACCTAGGGGACAATCCCAGCCGATCACAGAAAGTCTGTGTGGGAGAAAATTCGGAGTCAAGACCTGGCTCCCTTCTGTGCTAACTGGATAGGAAAACCCAGTTTCCTCTGTAAAATGTTCAAACATAACTGTCTTATTTCCTCACAGGGTTGTTTTGTAACCAAAAATGGGGTAGTAGAAGGTAAGTCTGTCTAAACAGTCAGGCTCTCGCTCGCAGGAGGGAGCTGCAGGGATAATCACATAGCCAGATGTCACAATTGATTACCCTTCCATCTTGTACTTTGCCTTAATAATTTAAAAGTTTAGGCCACACTTAAATCAACTTTTGAGGATTTGGGGGGGGACGACATCTGACTATGTAAATTAAGGAGAATTGTAATCTTGAAAAATGACTCATTACAGTTTCTTCACGTGTTTGAATTTTTTGTTATGAAACTCTAAAAAGTAGAATAAACAAAAATAGAATAGGTAAGTAGAAGGTATGTCTTAAGTGATAGTTCTGATGAGTTTCTCAACATTCGCATAAACTTACTACATCACCTGTTAGCATTTACTCAGCAGGGTATGGGCAATAGAGCCTTCTTTAGCTGTTCAATATTCACATACCTAATGTTCTGAGAAACTCCATACTGACAAGGCACTACTTAGAGGCGACCAATAGAAAGGAAGGAAGAGAAGAGATGTGGTCCTTGTCTTTCGAAGATAGTCAGGAAAGAAAAGCAGCATCCCCAAAGAACCACTTACCATCTGAGAGAGCAGAGGCAGGCCTTGCATGGATAGGTAGAATGCCTACCTCAGTTAAAGCACTTAGAGGTGAGGAGTCATGAGACATGATACCAGCTCGTGAAGGTGTGCAAAAGACAGAGGAAATGGGAAGGGCAGATCTATGGCCTGTGGGAGAGGGAAGGGAAATAACTCTGAAAACCTGACCAGTGGCCTCCTCAGGAATGTTCCCTGCCAATGCAAACTTCTTCCTTCCTTCCTTCCTTCCTTCCTTCCTTCCTTCCTTCCTTCCTTCCTTCCTTCCTTCCTTCCTTCCTTCCTTCCTTCCTTCCTTCCTTCCTTCCTTCTTTCCTTCCCTCCCTCTCCTTTCTTTCTTTCTCTCTTTCTTTCTCTTTCTTTCTTTCTCTCTTTCTTTCTCTTTCTTTCTTTCTTTCTTTCTTTCTTTCTTTCTTTCTTTCTTTCTTTCTTTCTTTCTTTCTTTCTTTCTTTCTTCTTCTGAGAGACAGTAAAGTGTGGGGCTAGCTGTCTTGGTTAGGTTTCCATTTCTATGATAAAACACCACAACCAAAAGCAATTTGGGGAGCATATAGTTTTTTCAGTTTATGGTTCCATATCGCAGTCCATTATCAAAGAAAGTCAGGACAGGAACCTGGAGTCAGGAATGGAAGCAGAAGCTGTGGAGGGACATTGCTTATGGCTTGGTCTTCATGGATTTCTCAGTTTGCTTTCTTATACATCTTGAGTGTCCAGGGATGGTATCACCCATAGTGGGATGGGCCCTCACATATCAATCTGTGATGAAAACAAAAAAAGCCAAATAGTCTCTCTGACAGCCAATCTAGTGAGGACATTTTTCTCAATTGAGGTTCCTGCTTCCCAAATGACTCTACCTTTGTCAAATTAACATAAAATCAGCCAGCCCAGGAGCTTGGACCCTGGGAATAAAAAAACTATGTTCTGAAGGCAAGTAGAATATTTTTGTGCTTCTTCTTTCTTCCTCCAAACCTCAGTATCCTAGAGACACCAGGATGAGATCCAAAATTTCAGGGAGCCCCTAAGTCTGAAGGTGGAGAGTCAGAAACGAGTGGGAAGATCATGACTTCTGGGATGGATGCCTCTTGAGTTTTTGTATCCTGAGTCTGTGTGCCAACAGCATGCCTGGGAATAGAGCAGAACCATGCACTGCTCAAAGGAGCTAACACTCATCTTATAAAGCACATGGTAACAGCATGAGTGAGCATCAAAACAAAATTCTATATTGATTCCATTACCTCAGCAGAATATTTTCCATTGCTCTGATATTCCTTTCCAGTTCTACATGCTCATAGCCTTTCATGACTTGAATTATAGCACAGATAGCATTTTATAAACTTAACATGGAATTATAGTTCACACGTGATTACATATTTGCTTGTAATATTAACAACTGTATGATACACTATATTTAGGCTGATTCTGAGCTGAGGAGTTCAAGGGATCCTCCTCTCTTGGCATCTCAGTATCAGGCTTGTGTCTTTGTGCCCAGCCATAGTGTATACTATCTGATAATTTACAAATATAGTCTTAACTGTTGGAACTGAGGATTCTTTCATTGAAAAACTGATTAACTCTATCTGTTTTAGGGAACAAGTGCATGCGGTAGAAGCATCAAACCCTCTTTCTAACTAAATCCAAATATTTCCTGCATCTATTCTGCTGAGATTTGTATTTGCACAAGCTGAGGATTGGGACACACAGAGGACTGGTAGTTTGCAGTGTTAAAGATAAAGTAATGGGGACATGGCAGAAGCCTCCAAGAAGTCTGCATAAGGAGTGGGGCCTGGAGGGGTCTCAATTCTGAGTCTGCTGAAGTCCAGCTTCAGAGGGGTTAGGTTCTGAAGAGGAGGTATGAAGTTGGCGGAAGAAGAAGGGGGGTAAATGCACATCAGCAGTCTCTCTCCCAACCAGAGACACTCTTTCTTTAGATAGCATATTGACAGCATAGTCATTCAGTAAGCATCGGGTCATTTCACCCATGGTTCCAAGAAAGGGCAGTTTTATCTAACAGGGCCCTGTATCCCCTTTTTACTTCTGCATCAAATGTCCAGGGTCAAAAGGTTAAGTGTTTTCTGAATCATCTTCAGACAGCATCCATCAAATAAGGAAGTTAAGCAGTTTCTCTAAGTACAGGCCCACTTTTACAGCCTCTGTTCAAGTGGCTACAATGTGTTAGACAGTCTGAAACATTTTTGCTTTTAGCTTAAGCAAGTTACATGTAGAATCATTTAATGTATTCTAAAATACAAGCCTTACAAAATGTCTTGTAATAAACACCTAACTGGCTGATTATAACATTTATCTGTTTCTTAGTTTTACAATGGGGGCCTGCTCTTTCATACACTCATAGAAAGAACAATCCTGGTACCAAATTCTTTTTCCATCAACCCACACCATTCTTATTCCCTATATATAGGCTCCAGTATAGGGCAACAATGTGTCCAAATCAGGAAGATGATCAGCTGAGTTTGTCCCTCTTAGAGCAATCCATCTTATTTGCTACCTAGCCTAGGTAAGGTTGTTTTGGTTTTTTGTTTTTTAAATGTGGAAACAGGTTTATGGTGACCCACGAGCCCATGGTGCTGTTTCTGACCTAATTAGCCTTGCCAGCACTACAGAGGAGGATGGACTTGTGACAACTTGTATCCAGAGTTGAGCAAGAAAATTCTCAGAAGCTACCTTTTTGGTATCACAATCCTTGGAGCACAAAGAGGACTCTTGATTCTGTGACTTTCCTTTCAGGCCATGACCCTGTCTTCAAAGTTCCCCTCCGGAACATGAATATCTTTCCTCAGGGGCGGCATAAGAACAAAACTCCCCATCATGTGAACAACTTCTCCTAAAAATGAAAAGACTTTTGTTTTTAGGAGCAGTTGGCTGGCTACTGCTCCTAAAAGTGAAGGCACATTGGCAACTGAATTCCTCAGTGAAGTTTTGCTGGGACTTTGTCAAGTGAGCATCCTCTGCCTCATGACTCATGTGCCATGGCCTGTCCCATAAGTCATTGTCAGCTGACCAACCATCCCCACATTCCTGGAACTGAGAGTTTTCTCAAATCTTAAGACATTTGCACTGAAACCAGGGAAGTTCAGTGTAAGTTGGGATGAATCAGTAACTGTTAGGGAAAGGAAGTAAAAAGGCTGAGAAATAAATAAATAAATGAAAAACGTATATGTAAGACAGCATTGTGTCATAAGAAGCTCACTTGGGTGAGAACCAGCTCAGGTGTTGCAACAAGGTCTCACTCTTACATGGGAGTCAAGGGAAATACATATCACCAATGGTACTCTACTTACAGGAAAAGGAAAGTGTGCCCATTCAGTTAATAAATACACCAGGAATACTATTCATTGTTCAAGCATTGTACAGTTTCTTTGTTTTCCTGGCATTTCTGTTATGTGTACCAGTACACATTCATGTGGATGGTAGAAACAAAAATAAATGATCAGACATGAGAAACCTCTTTTCAAGCTGTTGTTAAGGGAGTCCAAGGGACCCCATAAAAACAAAAACAATTTGGGATATTGCATCATAACTGGCTGCCTCCAAGATCTGAAGTTAAGTCCCTGTTGCTAAAGACACCACTCAGTTCCGACCCAGCAGTTGAAAGAGTAAAGCTGGAAGTGACCTAGAAGCCTTCTCTTTGAGGATTGCCTCTCACAGTACCAAGAGGTGCTGTTCAAGCTTCCAGGATAGAAAACCCGGTCAACAGTTCTAGCCAGCTGTGATGTCCACAAACTACAATGGCCAGCATGACAAGACAAACACAAAGGTGCAGTAGTGGCACTTATATTTTCAAGGTAACTAACAGCTGTCTATAGGACTTAAGGCCTACTCAATAGGCGGTAATTGAGGTTTGATATTGCAAACCTGGCCAAATATCCATTAAGGCCATGTACCTAAAGGAGAGAACCTACTATTACCACTTTACTAAAGTAGCAAAAAGTTTAACTACGTTCAAAATACTTATCCGTAGATATGTGTAACTCCCACCTTTCATCAGTGAAATTTCTTGCAGCAGAGACCATTACAGAAATTCACAACTGATCAAAGGCAGAGAAGCGTGGGTGTCCAGCCCTACCTGATGCATCCACAACACAACTCCATCAGTGGCTCAGGTAACACAAAGAAGAGGGGAAGGAAAGATATTTTAAGAGTCAGAGGATCGAGATGTCTGTTCTAAGATCGTGCCTTCTATATTTCAAGCAAGTTGCACCCATGAGATCCCATAAATATAGTAGCCTACATGACATCTAAACAATAGCATCAGTTGAGGGCCAAGCTTGGATGGGGAAAGTATTACAAGGCATCTCTAGATGAAGAGCTACAGGTAATTAGTGAGAGGGAAACGCAGTCTTCTCCAGGGATGAGCCCTGTGATTAGTTATCTAGTACCAAGTGGTCCCCCTAAGAACATATTCATAAAAGAAAAAACTGAATGGACCCAACAAACTGTACTAACATTTATATGTATCTATGCAATAATCAAAGAAAAGAGAAAAAAGGGGGATGTGGATAGAACTGGAAGGAGTCAAGAGGAAGGCTGGGTAGATATGATCAAAGTACATTGTATGAAATTAGTAAAGAAATACCATATTAACATTAAAAAGAGATGGTAACAAGCAAATGGAAAAATATGTAATTCATAAGCATGGACATGAAGACTGAAGTATCAGGAAAAGGATGGCCTAGTGGAATGAGAACTTCCGGGCAGGGGGCAATTAACTCGTGTGCAAGGACCGTCACTACATGGAGCTACTATTTGAGGCAAAGCCATGACAAGCTGCCCCTCCAGATTCACAGGAAGCCCATTGCTGTGGGTGAGCAGTGAGAACCTAGTATCCACACCCTCAAGGCAACCTTAGCCTACAACCAAACTACAAGAGCTTGGGGCTGTTGTCTGAGGAGGGAACCTGGACAGGCCTTGCAGTGACTTGGCCCAAATCCTGTTTTCACGAAAGAGGAGTTGAGGATCTCAGGCTCATAGCCTTGCAGATGGTCTTTAGATTCCTATCCACACAGTTAGGCTCATAGATGCTGGTTAGCATGGGGATGTCATTTTCTCCACTTGTATAACTGCATCAACGACTTACCTACCTTAGACAAGAAAAGCTGACCTTGATAATGTGGGTGGGAGCAAGGACTAAATCTTAGGAGAAGAGACTTTGAGATCCAGGTTAACTCTTGGTGGTAGGTTTCCCTGTAAGGATCTGTATGGCAAGCTTCCAGAACCCCAGCAACAATCTGGAAACTTCAGACTCGGAAAAGGAAATTGGCTGCACGGTAGACCGCCAACCAACCTTTCACTTATCACCGGGTTTGCCCCAAGTTCAGAACCTGGTGCTCAAGTTGAGGCTCTGAATGGTCCTCTGAATGTAGATGACTCAGAGAGGACTCTTACGTGCGCAATGAAAGCAAGGTAGAGCGGCTTGATTCCAATAACTCAAGGAGTTAACGCATCCAAAACCAACGCCGGGGTGGGGAGGAAAACCACACCCCACGGGGAGCCGGAGCCAACTCGCAGGAGAGAAAATCCTATTGGCATCAAGGAGGCAGGGAGCCAGCCCCTGGGCGCGGCCTGCAGGGGGCAGGCGATCGCCCCGGGAAGCAGGGGCAGGACGAGGGCTCGCGCCCCAGTAGCTCCAGCTCCAAAGCCGCAGGGTCCGCTCTGCGCCCGACCGGTGCGTCCTCCTTGGCCCGTGGACTCGCGCTGCCCCACCGCTGCCATGTGTGCGGCTCGGACTCCACCGCTGGCGCACATCTTCCGAGGGACTTTCGTCCACTCCACCTGGACCTGCCCCATGGAGGTGCTTCGCGATCACCTCCTCGGCGTGAGCGACAGCGGCAAAGTGAGTGGGCGCGGGGTCCCGCGCACCGCGGACAGATGGAGGGACCCTGGCGCGGTGCTGCGCTTTCCGGGTTCGCTCCTGCACAGTGGCTCTGGAGTTGAACTTGAGCGTTTGGCTCCTAGGGAATGTGGATAGCCTGGTCACTAGGTTCATAGCCTGGCTAGGGTGGAATGACACCCCAGAAGCCAGGAGCGGCGGCAGAGGAACCCTTAGAAAATGCGGTTGAATTTTTTTGCCACATAGCTGACAGAGTGGGGGTGGGTTAGCGGATTAGTGTTGTTTACTGAATTCAGCAGGTAGAATAAGCAAAAACACCTGGTTTCATTCACATGATCATTCACCAAACCTTGCATTAATGCTACTGGCTATACAAGTTCAATGCTGGACAGGAGAGAAATGGAAAATCTGTCTCTGTCTCTGTCTCTGTCTCTGTCTCTGTCTCTGTCTCTGTCTCTCTCTCTCTCTCTCTCTCTCTCTCTCTCTCTCTCTCACACACACACACACACACACACACACACACATACACAGAGCCATTTGCAACAAAACAACCAGTTTCATTTTAAAGTTTAAAATGCCTTCTATGATTATAGGTTTTATGCCCCCCCCATTAGATTTCTACAAGTGTTATATGATATCTGATGCCTACTTCTTTGTTCATACAGATAGTAACTACATACATTAGCAATGCCCTGGCCAATTTGATAAGTGAAGCCATTTCATTTTGGGGAAGAACGGGGTATTTTTAACTATTTCTCAAAGTATAGCAGCTTTGTCTGCCAGGTTGAAGACTGTAGGTACCACCAAGTCACTGACAGTATTGAATTATAACTTGTCTTTGGGAATAACCAAATCTGATAAAATCTTAAAGATTTGTTAACATTAATGTGTGTGTGTCTGTGTGTGTATCCCTGTGTGTGTCTGTGTCTGTGTGCCTGTGTGTCTGTGTGCATGTGTGTGTCTATGTGTGTGTGTGCCAAATAGAATGTGTCATCAGAGAACAACTGTGAGAATTGGTTCTCTCCTTCCTCCATGTGGATTCCAAGGACTGAATTCTGGTCCTCAGGCTTCGTGACAAGCACCTTTACCTGCTAAGCCAGCACACAGGCTACCCAAGCCTGTTTTCTCATAGTAGTTGATTATTTGTTGTTGTTGCTACATTGGGAAGCATGATGTGTTTCCAAGGTGATCAAAGTCTCAGAGCTCTTCTAATGGAGACTTTAGCAAACCTGGGGACCTGTGCATCCACTTCACGGATGTATAAGGGCATGACTCTCGATTTCAGTGAACTCCTACCTGGTGTAAGCCCTAAGAAACCAAATACAGACACTGGGGGCCTGGTGATGAAGGGGAGATGCTAGTTTGACCTCAAGAGCTTTTTGGTTGGTAGCTTTCTTTTTGGAATTAATCTATTTTCCCAGTTTTAATAGATAGTGTAACTGATGTGACAGTAGGTTTGGGTACATGATGGCAATACAAAGTTATCAGATGATTATCTTTCCTTGGGTTTATACGGAAGAAAGAGTTTCCTGAACATGCAGTTGGTACTTGAGTCAGAGAGTGTTCCTCTTGGAGTATGCTGAGACTCTCACTTTGCTCAGTGTGCCGTTCCCACTTGAGACAAAATTAATCCACAGGGATTATTCACAGAGGTGAGCCAGTCAAGATGTACAGCTGAAAACCCCCTTGCTGGTGGATTGTGAACTATTGGTTTCCCTCTTGGGTGCAAGACAGTAAGTCAGCCCTTCCTTGGCTGTAACAGGAAAGGATGTGGTAGGTATTGTAGTATTTGATTTCCCTCATGTTAAAGCAGGGAATGCCCTTACATTTAAGGCTCTAAGATAAACTGCATAGTTATATACTTATTAGCTAAGCATTCTGAGGTATTGAAAACTAGTATGTCCTCGAAATGAGTAAGTTAATATTTGGGATCATCAGACTCAGACACCTCTGATTTGTACAGAGCTCTTAAAGCTAATATCAGGACACAGCTTGAGATGGAGTATCTAGAAGCCCTTGTGAAAATACTGGTTCCCACACAACATCCTCTGAGAATCCAAATGCATAGGCCTAGAGTAGGGTTCTTACAGGCATCTGAAGACTCAGGTAAGGCAGTGGGTGGATCACATTCTGAGGGATCCTAGTGGGTCTGTTGTGTGAAATGTTCTACGCTCATCTCACTTCAGACCCAGGTCTGGGGCAACATCTCAGGGAAGGGACAGTTTCCTTGTCTTCCTTCTCCTGGATCTAACCCCTCATCTCCTGTCACTTGATTTAGAATTAGAGGGTGATAATGACAGTGTTTGATTAACTCAAGTACAACACATTAAAAAGGAATTAATTTTTAAAAAGGCAGAAAAGTTCTCTGTAGCCAATATTTTGGTATTATTTAGAATTCAGTGTTAATTTTTAGACTCAAGCAGTACACAGCTTTTTTTAAAAAAATAAAGATTTCAAACATTTAATTTCAAATGTTTCATTAATCTTGAAACACACTGTACTCAAATATTGCTATTATACCCAGTTCTTCCCACATACATCAGGGTCAAGTTGACTCTAAAGAATCGTGGTGATTGGAACTTTCAGTGCGCACTCACACAGAAACCAGAGTGAGGAAGTGTGTCCTGGGCAGAGACGAATTCTCTATAGAAATGAAGTCCTGAGTAGGAGTGTTCAACTTCTTTAAGACCATGAATGAGACATTGAACCTGTCCAGAGCCTCAGCTTCCTTCTTTGTAGCACCAAATTTAGATTAGACACAGAATGAGCTGATGTGGGACAGTGTCTGTACTTAGTTGATACTTTAACTTCAACCGTGGTCATTCTAGCCCCTTCCTTCCCTAAGCCTCTAGAAATCCCTAGGCCTCTGGCTCAGTGTGGCCATCTTGCAGCTTTCCATGGTGACACCTGTGCAGCTAAGTGGTAGAGAAGAAAGCTGTAGTCTGGGGCAAACCTTTTAGGAAGAGGCACAGTTGCTGGACCTCAGCTGTGCATTTTTGTGACCGTACCTGGGAAAGATCTCAGGGACCTTAGCTGCTAGGTCACGAGGACATTATTGTCATTGTTAATCTCACCATAGTGAAGAAGCTGTTTAGAGGAATTGTGCATCCACTTATGTGGTGGTACAGTCAGCTTTTGAAACATGGACCAAAGACTATCTTCTGTTTTCCCAACAGTTTACTTCCCTAAGGAACAACCCCTGAGTTTAAAACTTACACTTTAGGGGGATGGCTCAGGGTTTAAATTATAAACACCCACATGGCTGGTCACAACCATCTGTATCTCTAGTTCTAGAGGATCTGATTCCCTGTTCTGGCCTTCATGGGTACCTACACACATTGTACACATGCACATACAAACACACATGGATACGCATGCTACATATAATTTTAGCCAAGACACCAAGCTTGCGATGATTAAAGTCGATCTTGAAATAAAAACAAACTGGACTCATCACTGAAGATACATAAGCATGAAACAACTTTATGGGGTCAATAATCTATGAGACATAGCAGACCTTCTGTGACTTGTCAGAATTAAGCTGACCTGAGTATAGAGGGGTTTTCTCCAGTTGAACACATTATGATATTTAAATAATGATCTGCAGGATGAGTAAAACCCATAGGTAGGTTTGATTCAGAGAAGATTATAACCTTTAAGATGGAGGAAATAGCCTGTGGTCTGAAGTTTCTGGCCTGTCCAGCCTGCAGTCCAGACCTGCAGTTCTGCAACCTCTTAGCACCAAATAATCACACAAAGGCTTATATTAATTACTAGCTGTTTGGCCTATGGCTCAGGCTCATTACCAATCAGCTCTTATAACAACCCATTTTCATTAATCTGTGTATTGCCACATGGCTCATGGTTTAACCTGTGTTTTTTCTATATCTTGCTTCCTTGGGTGGCAGCTCCTAGCATCTCCCTGGACTCTGCCCTCTTCCTTTATCTATGCTTGGAATTCCTACCTGCCTCGAAGCTGCTTTGCTTAGGCCAAAACTGTTCCTTTATTATTCGATGGTAATTCACACTGTACAGAAAGACATCCCACATCAGGGTTAGAAAGGATGAAAAGCAAAGATAATTAGAAACCCAAAGTTGGGGAGAAGGATAACACAATGTAAGACAGGGCAGGATGATAAAGGTCATGTAGAATTGAACAAAGATTATTCAAGATGAAGATCACACTGGAACAGGGGTGTGGCTATGTCAGGAAGTGAGGCTAGAGATTGCTACAGTGGTTTAGCTGAGGCAGAATGTTTCATGAACTCCTAAGGCTGTTTCTGTTACCTACTCCTATATAAATCTATTCAACTCAACATTTCAACTTCTAGATTTTCTTATATATAAAATAATTTCAGTCATCTCATAGGTGGTGGAAAGTATTAAATTATTTTGTAAGACAGGATGAGGAAGTCCTACTTCATATGAGGCTGCTTTGCCATCTTGCTTTGCTAGACTTCTCGGTCTGAATTATAAATCTCTGGCTCTGAGTCATCCTTTCTTCTTGCTTGGAAGGGTGAAGATCCACCTTACTGCCAAGCTCACAAACTCAGAATATTGTCCTAGTCCTGAAGAAAGGAATTGGACTTAACCACCCCCTTATGAGACTGCTGGAGAAGGAACAAGGGTTTTACAAAATGCTGCCCAAGTATCACAGGGTTGGTTATCCTCTGATTCCTGTAATCTTGAAAGTTGTTTTCTTCATTTAAAAAAAATCAGAGCTTGGAGAGGTGGTTGAGTGGGAAAAAGTTGTACTAGTTCAAGTCCCCAGCATAAAAATGTAGGCATAGCTGCACATGACTCTAACACCAGCATTGGGAATGTGGGTGTAGAGACAGGCAGATCCTGAGAGCTTGCTGACCAGCCAGAGTGAACTTTCAGTTCAGTGATAGGCCCTGTTTCAAACAATGCAATAGAAAGTGATCAAGGATAATACAGTCTCTTCTAGTACACATGGAGCATGATCCTACATACCTGCATACAACACTTATAACACCCCCCACACACACCACCACCAACAGTAACAACAACAATAACAACAATGCACATTAACATACAAAAAGCACTTGTGGCAAGTTTGGTTACTCATTCAAGAACCATGACTACTTTTTAATTAAAACATCCTAAATTTGGTCCGCCTCTAATGTATTTGGCTTGTGGATACACCATAGTAGTAACCAGTCACAGCACGTCTGCTACCCTAGAATTTGTGGTCCCCTTTTGTGGATTCTTGGTCTCACTGATAAAGAAGATTTTAAAAGTGAATTCTGAAAATAGTTCAAGGACCATTTTATTAGAGTGTAGAGGAACAGAAAAGTCAAGCTGTAAATCTTAGCTGCTGCTGGGAGATGGAGGGAAGGAATAATGGTACCTTTTGAGTAAGGGTTCAAGAAAGGGGCAGACTCAGTAATGGAGACGAGACCAGAGAGAAAGTAGAGTGGGATGAGTATCCAGACAAGAAGTGAGAACGTTGTATGTGTCAGGGCAAGTGTGCTTAGGATTTTGGCTTGTATCAAACGAGGTGGAAGGAATAAGAGAAAAATTGTGCCTTTTAGTCAGAACCCAGAGAGTAGGCAAGATCTATAAGCAGTAGCACTGATGAATGGGCTTTTGAAATGTATAAGTATGCAAAGTGGTCAATTATTCCTCCAATTTCTTTCATAGGTCTTCATGGCGTATTAGATTTTGTGAAGGGTTTCTCCAGTCAAGGTCCTTGCCAGGTTCAGTTCAGAGGTAGTCAAATGTAATGTTCTAATATTTGGGGCCAATTTAGAATGTCATCTCTACCCAGAGCCAGCAACAGAATTCAGTTCTCATTACTAATAGGTAACAACTTCCTCTAAATTGGCTTTAATAAATCCCTGAGACCTCCTCCCTCTCATATAGCATTTTAAATGTTAAGAAGGAGCAATTAGGATGCTTCTCCTAAAATTGATGTTACCCAGAAAAAGGGCAATGAAGTCCAAAGCTGACTATGAGCCAAGAACCCATCCTTAGTGGCCTCTAAGCCTGCTGATTCCCATGTAGTTACCTAATAATCCTATGTCCATAATTTCCCAACTGGATACAACTTTCTCCTCAGCCCATACAATTTCGCATACAGTTTAAGTATTTTCTTAGTAATTAAGAGATGCCTTATAAAGCCAGACCGTGAATTCAACTCTCAGCTCTTTCGTGTACCTGGAACAAAGTTGCTTATACATCTAAGTCCCCACAACTAAAAGTTCACGTGTTGATGCTTTAATTCCCATTGTAAGATACCAAGAGGGTAGACACTTGATTTGGGAATAAGGTTTAGAAGGTGGAGTCCTTGGTATGTGAATCAGACTAGAGTACAATTCTCACTGTAAAACTGGTGTCTTTGTGAGAGACAGCTCTCTCTCTCTCTGTCTCTGTCTCTCTCTCTCTCACACACACACAATACACATACTCTGTGATGCTCTGCACTACCTCAGGGCTCTGCCAAGTGTCTTTTTAAATAGCTTACCCATTTTCGGTGATGCAGAACCAGCATCAGAAATGGACTAAGACCGAAGGCATGCCAGCTCCAAGCCATTTGTCTCCCTTCTGCTTGTGCTCAAGGTTCCACTCAAACAGCATCAGAAATCTTGGAAGAAATCTTCCCATTATTTTTAAATTCCCTCTTCCTCCATTTGATTCCCTTTATTGTCTGTTTTTCTGATAGAGGCTTCCCATGCATTCACTGTATCTAATTTGTGTACATTCTAGTTCAAATTACAGTTTCTGTCCATATTGCTTCTGTAAAAATCAGAAAGTATGGAATGCTTCCTAGCAAACACAGGCTCTTTCAAACAGCATAGGTGTTCAGTGAGTATTTGTTCAGTGTTCAGAAAAATTGGAGCAACTGTTACACATTTTGTCTTCCTCTTGTGCCTTAGTAAGAACAACACCGGATGCAATTTAGTATGGTCTCAGGAGTGACTTTTATTGAACAAAATAAAAATGTTCAGAAGCTGTGATGATGAAATCCATTCTGCTTTGGAAACGATGTTATTTTTAAGAGGATTTTGTTTTATGGAAAAATATAAGGATTAGAAATTACTAATTCCACTACCTATAAATATATTATACTTTTAACTGTTTTTTTTTCTGAAGATATTAAATGCCTGCTGTATGCTGCATGGTTGGTATACTAAAGAGCTAGGTTCTATGGCATTGCCTCAGAAACAACACATTCCAGCTTCAGTGCAATACAGATTTTTCATTACAGCTCATGCAAAGCCTTGCCTTCTCTTTATAAAAGTTAGATTTCAAAATTAATACCATCATTGGGTACCAGGGCAAAAAATTACTATGCCTTTCCCAGTGAGATACAGAACGAAGTGGTTTGAATCCAAATCTGTTTCCTCTTCAGTATTCATATGTCTCTGGATCTGATTAAAGTCTCTCAGTAGGGCTGAGGGTGGCTTTGTAGTTTAAGCATGTGCCTCCCAAGCCTGATGGCATAGGTTTGGGTCCCCAGAACCCAGTAGAAGCATGTTTAAGTAGTACAAGGGTCTGTAATCTCAGAAAGTCCCTACTAGGAGAATGAGCATTGCTCAGATTGGCCTGTGTGCACATCTAAGAGCATTTTCTTGATTGCTTGTTGATGTGGGAGGGCCCAGCCTACTTTGGGTGGTGCCATTCCTAGGAAAGTGGGCCTGGATTGTCTAAGAAAGGTAGTTAGACAAAGGAAGCAAGCCAGTAAGCAGAAACGCTCCATGGTCTCTGCTTCAGTTTCTGCCTCCAGGTTCCTGTCTTGAGTTCCTGCCCAGGTTTATGTTTGATGATGGACCTGGAAGTCAAATAAGCCCTTTCTTCTCCTACTTGCTTTTGGTCTTGTTATCACAGCAACAGAAAGTAAGCTGGAATGCTAGAAGTGTACTGCTAAACCTAGCTGCGTACTCATATGTCCACTTATACATTTCCCAGTGTTTAGGGGAATCCATTTGAGTTCCTACCCAATTGCAATCATTGGAAAACTAATGCTGCTTGTTTTGGAGTCTTGCTTTCTTTTCTTTCCATGTGACAAAGATTTCTGGAGAACTTCCTAATCCAATTATTCATTTATAGGAAGTGACCAAATCTCCATGCCTAGGGGTGCTGTTCTTACGTTAGGGCTTCAGCTATGAAAAGGAGAGAGCTTCCACTGTCAGGGAGTTTTCTTCACATTTGAACAGAGATCTTCCAGGCACTTGGTTCTGAAATGAGGACAGCCCCTTTCTTCCAAGTCTGCAATAGTCGCGGCTGCCCTTGTTCCTCATCATCATACACTTTCTGTAGCCATAGCATATCTGCATACTTGGTCATATGATCTTAAGCTCTAGCTGCCCTTCTAGAAAGTAGAGTGATATTCATCTTTTCCTGGTTATAATTAAGACACTAGAAACAAGAGTGCAAGGTAAATTCTCAGTTGTTGATTGACCACAATGTAATTTTTTTTAATTAAGATAAGATTTAGGAAATAGATCAATTATAATATTAGGAGCACATCTCTTATCTTGGGTAATTGTGGATTGAGTCACATGGTTAAAAAGCAATCCATTCTGTGCACACGTCAGCTTCAAAGATTGCATGTAGTTTCTTTCTCAGGACACTAGTTGACAAGCCAGACTGATGATGGGACAGATAATGTTAGCAGCAATAACACAGAGATGTTACCGAGCACACGGGATTTCTGGACTAGAGTTGAATGCAGTCCCTGGGAACTCTTAGGCGTCCCCATGACCACTGTCTGGGGGAGAATTGATGTTTTTCTTCTACTAAAAAGAGAAAAGACACGAGCTTACAGTATTGACTTTACTTTTGTGATAACTATCCAGAGGTAATAATTTGATTGATTTTTCTTTGCTTTGATGTGATCAATCAATGAACTGACATATGCTTCCTGCACTTAATTCCAAGCATAGATCCATCTTTTGTGATAGGCTTTCTAAGGTTGGGCAATATGTGTATATACCTCCTTTCTTCCTGTGGCTTTGATCTTGTGTCCTACCTTCCAAAGACCTTTTCCTCTTCAGTGGAAGCACTATTTAGGTGCCTTAATCACATCCATTCACTAATGTGAGACGATAAATGATATTAATTTTAACTTTTAGTTAATATGTATTTCAAACCCATCTTGACTGTGAAGTCTTTGCTTGTGAAATGTTACTTCACTCTTGACAAATAGTTCCTTGTGCAATTATGGTCAGAGCCTCTTTCTCCATCGGCACCTCCTGTGTCATCTTCTCTGTGTCCCACTGTCATCACTGTGGAAGCTGAAGCCACACTGCCCTTTCTCTTCTCTGACTAGTATTGGCTTTTAAAAATATTTTGATAAACCTTCATCATCAAACTCCACACGGAAGCCCTCAGTATATCAAACTCAGTTTATTGGAAAAGTAATTCTAATTTAAAGTTCTTCAGGGTTTATGTATAATGAGGTAGACATTTTTTTAAGACCCAGAGTTCCCCAACAGCTCATATGGATAGAAAAAGTGTATTTGACCATACACTCATGCCACACACAACGTTATGTTCATATATATATATATATATATATATATATATATGCGTGTATATATACACACATATATGCATATATATATGAACATTTAGTCCACAAGTTCTGAAAACCAACTTGTTTTAGGAAACACTGTTTCATGGCTCTCATTGAGTACGTCTGGCCTTAGTGATTTTTCAGCCTCTCATTTCTTATACCTCTGTGTCTTTGTTCATATCCCTTTTCCTTCTGCCTGCTGTAAGAATGCATCTTTGAGGACTCAACTTAAGTTGAACCTTGTTATATACATCTATAATCCCAGCAATCAGGAGACAGAGGCAGGAGGATCAGAAAAAGTTCAAAGCCAGCCTCAGTCTCAACTACATGGTGAATTTGAGACTATCCTGGTCTACATGAGACCCTAATATAAACAAACCAAAGCAAAATCCACTGATATAAGTGTGACTTGGGTAAAGAAGGCCTTGTGGACAGCTCTCCTGCTATTCAGCTCACAGCTTCTTTGTATCCTCTGTTCCTGCTCAGAATCTTTTATAGTCTTTCTTTGACCCCAGGAATCTCCCAATAGCCTAATTTTGAAGGTAGAGCTTTGGCTTTCTCACCCTTGTGTACACAATACTTGAATCTGGTAGGCATTTAGATGAGTATATGTTGGGTAAATGTTGGTTAGATTTTTTTTTTTTTTTTTTTTTTTTTTGCCATGGATTAACCAGATTGGAAAGATTGACTTTAGACGTCAGTCAAATGTACAATGGCAAAAAATAACTTCCAAATGATTTGAATGAGGATTCTGAGGATTTTCCACTCCAGATGCTCAATAACAGTGTATCTGGCAAGGGGAGCCCTTGCTTTGTCTCATGTCCTGTGCATAATTAAGACCCTTAGAAGAGTCGATTTTAATTAGACCCTTAAACCTCACAGTTCTCAATGCTTTTGACTTGACTTATGTGAAAGGCATAATGTTAATCACAAAGGCCCTGCTTACTCCTTTACTTTCAAATTCTTGTGAAGGCTTTGATCCTTCACAAAAGGGTAATTTACTTGGAGTACTGCCTGAAAATTGCCACTTACCAATTTATGGTCCTGGAACATGGTCCGCCCTCTACATATAGGAGCTCTATTAGCCATTGCCTGTTCCTCCCAGTATTTAATAGTGCTTCTGCAGAAAAAAAAAACAAGAACCAGAATCCAGTGAGTGCTTTAGAATGAAAGAATAAATAGAATAGACTGTGACTCTGATATAGAGTAAGCAATAGTTACTAGCCTTGGCTGGTTGTGATCGGAGCGCTTAGCCTCAGGAAGAAGCATAGTTAGTGCCTTCTGCACAGCAAGCCAGATATTTTTGTCCTGTGCTATTTAACCCAGTATTTGTTTTCTTTCTACATGTGGAGAGCAAGCACATGTGGGGAGTGGGCACTCGAGAGCCTGGACTCCCCCCCCCCTTTAGTAAATGGAAGTTATTTTGAGTCCTTAGCTCAGTAGATCCATTTATACTTTATGTTCCTGAAAAGCCTGTGGAGCCAATATGCTCTGAGTTCCTGAGGGCTGGTGAAAAGCCAGGGGGTTAGGATGATAGGAGAAATAACAAACAAAAGAGACACAGTGCTCCTTTAATTTTTTTAATACTCATAGTCAATAATCATGGTGGGTGGTGGTTTGAAGAAGAATGGCCTGCGGTAGACTCATATATTTGAATGCCTAGTCATAAGGGATTGTTACTCTTGGTGAAGGATTAGCGGAACTCAGAGGCATGGCCTCATAGAAGGAGGTGTGTCATTTATTGGAGGGTGAGTTTTGAGGGTTCAAAAGCCTAGGCTTTTTCTCTCCCCATAGATCAGGATGTGGCTTTCAGCTACCGCTCAGTGCCTGCCTGCCTGCCTGCATGCTCCCTGCCATGATAGCAATGGACTAACCCTCTGAAACTATAAGCAATCACCCAATTAAATATTTTCTTTTATAAGAGTTGCTGTTGTCATAGAGTTTCTTCACAGCGAGAGAACAAAGTGACAAAGGCAATAGGCAAATGCATGTTTGTCAGTGTATAATTAGGGCAAAAGTGCTGAATACTATGTAGCTTTAAGACCGGGGGACTTGGGTTCTTTTGAGGTACTTCAATGATGCATCTTTGATGAAGGTGCTTGAAGGTTATATAGACATTAGGAAAAGAGGGGTGGGAAGGGCCCATGGAAAGATTTGGGGGGAAGATGAACCAGGAGCTTCATTTATTTATTTATTTATTTTACATACCAACCAACCACAGTTCCCCCTCCTTCCTCTCCTCCAGTTCCCTCCCCTCCTCCCTTCCAACCCCCCCCCCCCATCCTTTCCTCAGAAAGGGTCAGGCCTCCCATGGGAGTCAACTATGCATGACATATCAAGTTGAGGCAGGACTAAGCTCCTTCTACTTCAAGGCTGAGCGACCGCATCCCACCATAAGAAATAGATTCTAAAGCCAGCTCATGGCATCAGGGACAGATCCTGGTCCCACTGCTACAGGCCCCACAAACAGACCAAGCTACACAACTGTTCCCCACATGTGGAGGGCCTACGTCAGTCCAGAATCTGTGAGCTCCCAGGAGCTCAGGCTAGCTGTCTCTGTGAGTTTCTCATCATCTTGACCCCCTGGCTTGTACAATGCCTCTTCCCTCTCTTCAGCAGGACTCCTGGAGTTCGGCCCAGTGCTTGGTTTCTGCATCTGCTTCCATCAGTTACTGAATGAAGGGTCTATGATGACAATTAGAGTGGTCACCAATCTGATTACAGGGGAAGGCCAGTTCAGGCACCCTCTTCACTACTGCTTAGAGTCTAAGCTGGGGTCGTCCTTGTGGATTTCTGGGAATTTCTCTGGCACCAGGGGGTTAGGGAAAAAAAATCTATCAAGAAACTTCTTTCATTGCTTTCTCTCCATGCCTCCCCAACTCGACCATCCTGATACCTCAGTTTACCCCCTCCCCCTCTCCCAGTTTACCCAGGAGATCTCATCTATTTTCCCTTTCCAGTGTGATATCTCTTAGTGTCCTCCTTGTTAGCCAGTGTCTCTAGGGCTGTGGCCTGTCACCAGGTTACCCTTCACTTTATAGCAAATATCCACTTACGAGTGAGTACACACCATGTTAGTCTCTCTATTTTTTATCCATTTGCCAGCAGATCTCAGGATGTCATTGTTCTTTACCATTGAGTAATGCTCCATTGAGTAATACTCCATTGTGTAAATGTACCACATTTTATCTATCCGTTCTTTGTTCGAGGGGCATCTAGGTTGTTTCCAGGAACCAAGGACTTCTAATAAACAATTAAAAAAAAAAAAGCCAGAAAGTCTCAAAATAGATGGGGTGGAAGAGATAAGGCAAGAGACACGGGTGTCCCAATGCTTATCAGAGAGCTCTTATGCAAATGTATGTGCTGACACCTTGGTGGGGTCCCAGTGCCCACCTCCCTGCCCTGGAGACTTCCAACACTCTGTAAATGTTTTATAGATCTTTTCATTTCAAGTGGCACACGTGTGTTTAAACCACTGATTATGAGTTCCCTTGACACAGTCCTGTTTTACACACTGCGTCCCAGCCTTCCAGTGTTGTGTAGGAAAATTTCTCTCCAGGGACACTTTAGAAATTAAGATGCTGCTTTTGGTGCTAATTTGGTACGAAGTTGGGAGGGTGTCCTGGTGGGGAGGAGTTGGAAGAGACAGTGGACAGGGATATGATTAAAATATATTTACATCGTATGGAGGTATGAAATTCTTGAAGAATAGATTAAAAATATGGTTTAAAGTGCTACTCCCCCCCCCCACATTTACAAATATTTAATGTGAATGGATGCCACAGCATTGGAAAACTTAAGTTTCCAAGTTCAGAACTGGTTGAAGCCCTGTTACAAATTAATTAATGGGACTAGAGAGATGGCTCAGCAGTTAAGAGGACTGACTCCTGCAGGGGCCCCAGGTTTGGTTCCCAGCCTGTTAGGGAACAACTACCTGTAACTCCAGCTCCTGTGGATCTGCCACTGTCTTCTGCTCTCTACAGGCACTGTATGCATATGGTGCAAAAACACTTATAAACACATAATTTAAAGAATTTTAGCATGTTATCTCAGAAATAGAATGTAAAATCTCTTTGTTACTGTAATGCAAGATACAGTCATTTTCCTTATTTCAAAAAACCAGGATGCCTGTAAGTGAAGCTTTACTTCTTAAGGTCAAACAGACATTCTTTTTCTATAAAATTGAGATTTTTAGAAGAACGAAATTAAAAAAGCATGTAAGATGATAGAGAGAGATGTTTCTATTATTTAGAATTGTAGAGCTGGGGGGGGGGGGGGCACGTGGCTTGGTGCCAGAGAACTTATTTGCCTAGTATGTGCTGAGCCCTATGTTCAGACCTTAGCACTGAGAACAGACACTGCTTCAAAACAAAACTTTTTGGTTCCAGGAAAGCATTTGAAACCAGGAACAGCCTCCCAAGCCTCTCCCACTTCCCTCCCAAGTGATGACTGTACATGGAAAATGATTTAATCCAGTTGAGCAAAACAGCATATTGATGACTCATGTTATGAAGGAAATCACAACCTTTGGCTACATGAATGAAGGGTTCTACAATGATTCTCCCTGCCCCCATCTGTCCAAACAGTCAGTGGGAAGGAGGAAGAACACAGGATTTGTGCTAGATTTATGGTGATTAAAATGAAAATGAGGAAACCTATTTTGCAATCTAGACAGGACTGGGAGCTTTAGAAGCTGCGTGTGGTGAGCAGAGAGTGAGTGAGCGGACAAGAGCTGGAGGGACATACTGGAGCAAGCCAGGCATGCAAACTCTTGTCCCAACTTAGATTTGTTTTACATCTTTGATCTTTCCATATTTTGGTCTACACCTCTCTCAGCATTCGGCAACCTGTGCAGATCTGTTTGCTAGACCTGGGATCTGAGGACCTGAAAGAATGGGGCAGACCAGTCTGAGGCTGTAGACAGCGTCACTTCAGATTCAGTTTTACAAGATTGTTTTAAAGAATGCAATGACCCAAGGAAGGTTATTTGAATTCATAAACATGTAATTTATTTACGCCAGTAAGCACATACTAAATATTAAGACAGCAGCCCTTCCCCCAGAACCTTTCCAGGAAGTGTAAACACAATTGTCTGGCACATACTACAGATTATATCTGGGAGACCATGAAAACAAGGCAGATTCAGGGTACGCAGAGGACAGCACCCAGCATACCTTTCACCAGATTGGGTTCTATACCTATGTTCTCACATCCATCAGGAATAAACATATCTTATTAAATTGAGTGTAAATGTTATCACAGGAGGTGGGAAATCTCATCCAAGACCAATCCAGGGAACAAGATGCACCTGAGGTAAAAGGCCTCTGCCTTTTTGCCTGGAGCCTTTCTCGTGGTTCATTGGGTGTTGATGACTGTGTATCGTTCTTTGGTCATGTCCTAACAACTCTCAGTGTTCTTTCTCATCCTTCTCGAGTCTCACCTCACTCATCCTCTCCCAGAAACTCTGCACTATCTCTTCTTAGAGCTTTCTCACCTCACTTAGCCCATGACTCCAATCTGGTGCGTACACAAGTGCCGCCATACATCAGCCTCAATTTCAAATATTTATGAGAATTTCATTTCATCAACCAAAAACTAAACCTTCATGCTTTCTTGTACGTTTGCTTAAATGTTTATCAGTTTGATGAGCATCTAATGTAGCTTAAATAATCCATGACTCCTTGATATGCTGCCTTTCTGGGTATAGCAAAACCTCACCCAAGAGCATGTTAATCATTTTCTGTCCAGTCTTGGCATTTCTGCTCCCACACTCTAGAGGTGATGATCTGAGTGTCACCCTGTCACACACAGGTGTAACTTTCCCACAGGACAACCTGGAAGACAATATATAATTCTGTGTGACTGTGAGAGCTGGTCAATGTCCCATCCTTAGCTGTCTGGTTGAAGTGCCTTTGTGTAACCTCCCCCTGGCATATATGTGGTAACCATCGAGAGGGTATGGAGTGGGCTGAAGAGATGATGACTCCTCGAATAAGAACACTTGCTGCGAAACATTGGGCTGAGCTCAGGGGAATCCTGCTGAAGAGAAGAAGGAACGATTGTAGGAGCCAGAGGGGTCAAGGATACCACAGGAAACCCAGAGAATCAACTAACCTGGGCTCATAGGAGCTCAGAGTCTGAACCAACAACCAGGGAGCCTGCATGGGACTCACCTAGTCCCTCTCTATACATGTGACAGTTGTGTAGCTTGGTTTTCTTGTGGGACTCCTAACAAAGGGAGCAGGGGCTGTCTCTGATTCTTTGGCTGCCTCTTGGTAACTTGTTCTTCCTACTGCTTAGCCTGACCCAGCCTTAATACAAGGGTGGTGCTTAGCCTTGCTGCAACTTGATATGCCATGCTTTGTTGACACCCATGGGAGGCCTGCCCCTTTCTGAACAGAAACAGAGGAGGAGTGGAGGCCATGGGTGAAGGGGAAGTGAGTGGAGGGTATGGAAGGAGAGGAGGCAGTGGAAACTGCCTTGGGATGAAAAATAAATAAATAAAATAAATCAACTCTTAAAAAGAAAAAAAAAAAAAAAAACCGAACACCTGCTGCTCTTTCAGAGGACTGGAGTTCAGGTCACAGTACTATGTCAGGCTCTCACTCCCACCTGTAAACCCAGCTCCAAGGGATTAGATGCACTCTCTGGCTTCTGAGGGCATGTGCGTGCACACGTGCATGGGCACACACACACACACACACACACACACACACACACACACACACACACTAAAGTTTAGAAAAAGCAGTTAAAAAACCACTAAAGTATAGCATTTTAATGAAACAATGTATTTGAGATAATTTGTAAGAAATACATAGTCTTATTAAAGTCGTTTATTTTCACAGGTGTTGCTACAGCTTTGGTCTATGGGTTCTGAGAGTATACATTGATCACACCATGTAATATAGCTGGGTCGTGTAATTTGGGATATAGAATATGCTTTGCAGAGGGAGGAGAGATTGCATGAGCAGAGGGTCCGTGATGGGGAGACCCATGGAGTAGGCTGTCCTGTGCTGTTGGGAGCTTGCAGACTTCGAACCTTCATGGAATAGATCTGGACCTTCTGAATATAGATGACAGTCTAAAGGCGTGGGCAGTTTCTGGAGCCTCTTGCAATCTGAGCAGACTCTATCCTGGGTCCATGAACTGCCTTCTCACAGCTCATGCCTAGCGGGAAAACACCTTTCTCAGCCTTGATACTTGGGGGAGGGGCTTGATCCTACCTCAACTGGAAATGCCAGACCGAATTGGCTCATTTGGACATTCCTTGCCTTGTCTGGGTTGTGGCGGTGGAGGGGGAGGCTGGGGGGCACTGGGAGAAGGTGTGGGAAAGGGAGCAGTAGTGGGTATGGGAAATTTTTAAATAAAATATATATATTTTTTATTATATATTTATATATATATTTTATTATATATATATATATATACACTCTGCAAATATTTGTGGAACGGGTTAGAAAACATTATTGTTAGTAATGGTAAATCATTGTATGACCCCGTGTCCCTCAGAGACTTCATCTCTAGACTGTGGTGGTGCTGGAAGATGATGAACACTTCAAGAAAATTCTAGTGGAGAAAACTCAGGTCATGTGGTGAAGGAGATTGTTACCCCAGTGGTTTCTTCTCTTTGCCTTTGCTTCTTGGCCACTATGAAATGAGCACGGCTTCTCACCACACACCACCCCCACTGCACCACTGCACCTTCCTACCATATAGACTGAGTATTCCAGGCATTTTCTCACAGTGATGGAAGGCTGCTAAATATAGTTACTATATGCCAGGCATTAATTCAAAAATTAGTTTATTATCCAATTGAAGGGTTGCTGTGAACTAAATATTAGTTTTACCCATTTTTTAGATGAAGAAACAGTCACTGATAGTTTGAGTTTCTATGGAAGGCGTTTGAAGTCTATCCTGATTCTACAGGCTGTTTATAGCTGTTCTGCTAGGGGACAAGGAGACCTTATACTGGTATTTAAGATGCATGATAGCCTTAGGATGCAGTCACAGTCTTGTGTGTTCCCATTGTCTTTTGGCTCATTGTGTCACCATGGCAAACTTCTGAGGCATTATGTCAATATGTCAGTGAACTTTCTGAGGCAATTACGTGAGCCTCCCAAGGAAATTAATTTTCTGGAAAAAATCAAATTCCAGTAATTCCTAATGACACCATTCATGTTATCATTGCCTGTTAGAACCATCTGCTATTACATAGCTATTCACTTCATCTTTATAGTGCTGAGGAACAAACCCAGGATTCCGTACATATGACATAACAACCCTAGCCACATACTGACCTCCCCCCCACCACACACATGAGGTGGACTTTAGGAAGTCAGAAGAGTCAATGAAAACTTGTATGTGGCCAGGACATTTACACAGGGGAAGAGTCTGGAAGGCCAGGAACTGGGCTTCTCAGTTTCTTTTCTTAGCTGTAAGAGTTGAACTAAGGAGGTCATTCAAAGTGCGGATCTTGTGACACCCAGCACCAAGTCTGTTTAAGAACCGTCATGAAGAGACACAAACAAGGAGACCGTATCATGTCACATGAAATATTTCTCATACTGGTCAGGAGAAATTAGTGATTAAAAAAAAATGTTTGTCGTCCAAATCTGAGGACAGGTAAAAGATACCTGTATCTGAATTTTTAGGAAGAAATTGTCTCCGCTATTTTGTTTTTAAAATATCCAGAATAAAACAAAATCTATTTTTTAGACTGGAGAGATGGCCCAAAGGTTAAGTGTACTGGCTGCTCTTCCAGAGGACCTGCATCCATTCCTAGCACAGGGCAGTTCAAAGCCCTCTGTAACAAAGAGCCAGTCCCAGGGGATCTTGTGCCTTCTTCTGGCCTCCTGGAGTACTACATGCATATGATGCACTGTTATATATGCAGGGAAAACACCCCACATACACGTTTAAAAGTCTATTCCTTTATAAGTGGAGACATGATCTTACTTAACTTGGATGTTCTGAAGCTGTGCTCCCTAGATAGCCAGCATCTTTTTTTTTCATCTTGCTGTTGACTTCATAGGCAGTATTCACTGTCTGCAAACAACAGACACAGAGAAGCCCTTGGAGTTCTGAGTGGAAACAAACGGGACCACACTTAGCTTTTATGTTATCTCTTAACTCCTCTGATGTGATTGCCAGGTAAAAATAAGCTGGTATAAAATGTTTGACTTTTCCAGAGGAACCAGGAATGGCGTTGTGATCAGTGTGAAAGGCACGCAACTGAGGGCTGGCCTCTCCCCATCAATCACTAATGAAGAAAATGTCCTATAGGTCTGCCTACAGCCAGATCTTATGGAGGCATTTTCTAAGTTGAGGATCTTCCTCTCTGACGACTCTAGCCTGTCTCATGCTCACATAAAAACATCCAGGACACCGACCATGATGGATAGCCTTGCCCTGGCCATATGGGACTAGTGACCAAAGCAACTCCACAGACAGGAGAACCCTTTTACCAGAACTCGGGAGTGTCCTCTGTTAGTCTGTACAGCTGTGTTCCAGTGACCAAGTAGGTTGAAAAGAGAAAGGACCCAAACAGGTGGGACAACAAGGTGTATTTTCATTTTAAGGTTGAGGAACAGATATCAAAGATCATTTTTGGTATCTTCAAGAGACATGTATTGGGTTTGACGAGTGAATGCTGTTGTGCATGGACATCATGTAGTAATGTGTCGAGCTCCTAATTCTCTTGCAGATCTTGGAACAGGCCATTTATAGACAGTGATTTTAGAGGTGGAAAGCTGATTGGCAGGCATGACCCTCCAAGAGGATGCAGGTTGTATCTGGAGAAGTGCAGAACACCTGTGAGAAACCAGAACAATCAGCTTAGCTACTGCCTTTGCACAAAACAGGTCTTCTTAGGACCCAACAACAGGTGGGGTTCTTTTGGGGGGAGGGTGTCAAGTTTTATATAAAAGAGTTTGTAAGTTAAATAATACAGAAAAATCTCTCAATTTACAAGTTGGCATAGCTGGGCCAACTTGATAGAAGGGATTTCGTTTCTCAGAGAAGTATGTGGGCATGACTTGGCAACATCTTCCACATTGGTGGAATGGGCACCAGAGCAGCCATTTCAGTTGGTCCCTCTGCCTATCCCTTTGTTTGAGTTTTAGAAATCATTTTTCCATTGTGTGGGAATCAGCAAGAGCTTTAAATACGTAATTACATATTGAGTGCCTTCAGTGTGCTGGACTGTAATAGGTGTCAGGGTTACAAAGATAAAGACACACTGTCTCCCCCTCTGTGCGTTCCTGTGAGTTTCACATGGCTGATGATGACATAGATCATCTATGATAGACACTTCCACAGTGAAGTAGATAGCATATATGAAAATATTTTGCCTACCTCAAACATTTTAATTAAAATTTATTTAAGAATCCTCTTGATTCAGGAGACTGGGGAACCACATTATTTTAACAAATTTATAAGTAGTATGGAATCAGGCTATAATTAAGGACTTCATTGTACCCTCCTTAAAATGATATAGATACATTTGGGATATGTATTGTGCATATACAAATATATAATTTATATTATTCATACTTAATACATAATTTTAGGATGCATACTGATAAATTATAATGAATATAGTCATCTTGGGTATTATTCATTTTTAATTTTGATCCTTAAAGCAATTTAAAATTTGTGGATTACTGGAAGTATAAAGACCCCCAATTATCTCATGCCTACCAGCTTATTGTCTTTAACAGACAGGGGTGGCCCATTAAGAACAAAGGAGATGCCAGAGAATATGGAGTGGAGAAGGCTAGTCCTGACAGAGTTATTTTGATAGAACTGCACAGATGAGGTGGCACTGAATTAAGGCTTGCTGCCAGACCAGCGTTAGATTAGGTAAGAAGTGGCGTTCCATACAGGGAGAGCAGCAGCAGAAAGATGTGGGATCCATGCTTGGGAGGACAGGTAGTCAGAAAGAAGAAGGGAAGAGAAGGCCAGAGCTTGTGAAAGCCTAGAATGGTGGACCAAACATTTTGACTCTTGTGTTCTCCATTCATAAAATTTTCTTCACTTTAATCTAGTGTTTTCTGATTTATTAACATTCTAGATGATAATATTTACAACATGTATGCCTCAAACTCTTAGCTTACAATTTTGAATCTCTAAACACTCTACTTTCTTCTTCTACTTTTTCTTCCCATACTGTTCAACTTGGTGAAGACAGTTTGAAATTCGCCGTCTAGAATTCCTTTCATGTGTAGGCTTGCTGGTCTCAAAAATTTCTTTAGCATTTTAGTGAGTTTGCTCAGGCAAGGTCTTGATGTATAGTTCAGGCTGACCAGGCACTCACTGTGTAGCCCCCCAATGGCCTTGTACTTGTGATCCTATTGCTTTTGCCTCTTGGGTGCTGAAGAGGCAGGCACTCCTTGCCTTTCTCCTACCTCACGTCTGTCTCCCTCAGCTTTTAAAATCTAAAAACGTCTTTATTATGCTCTTGTCCTTGAGAGCAGTTCTGCTGGAGACAGAAGTTTAAGAGGACAATCATTTTCCTCTGAGCATTTTGAAAAGCATTGTCAGCTGCTCCTGGCCGGCTCTTGTTGCTTCTGAGACTCCGTGCTGTACTTCACCTTCCTTTCTGCGGTTCATTCTGCTGTCCGAGGTCTGAGGTTAGAGTTTTACGTCGGATGCTGCCTTCCTCATACCCTCTCCTTTCCCCTGGGGACTTAGGTCACATAAGGGTAAGGTTGGCGGCTCTCTGCTCTGACTAAAACTTTTCTATTCTTTTCCACCACTCCTCACTCCTCTAAACTGTGTATCATCAGCCCTAAGTCTGAAGCGTTACCTGGCCTTTCTCTGGATGTGGTTCTTGTCTCCAGACTTGGCTGTCCTGAGAGCTTCAGGCTGCGTTCGCGCATGCGCATGTGCGAACGTCCGTCGTCATCCGGATAATCCCAAAGCCCACTTTCTTTTTCTTCCTTAGCTCCGACCTTTTGTTTTTGTTTTTAATTAAAAGATTTTGATGCCTCTCTCTTCTCTACATGCACTGTTGTATGTGACTATTTAAATGATCTACAAAGGGCTGTCCCTGGGCTTCCCACTTCACCTACCTTACAACCATCCCTTTTAGCATGTGGTCTTGACTGAAGCTATCTAGCAAGAGTGTCCAACTTTGTGACACTGTCTCCCAATACTGTCATCTAAAAGTTCAATCTTGAGAACTGCACAACCAAGTCAAAAAAAAAATCTCTTTAAAAGCATCTCATAATGATAAAAGTTTAAGATTTTGTATTTAAGGTGGAAAACTGGTTCAGCAGTAAAGATCACTGACTGCCCTTTCAGAAGATCAGGGATCAATTCCCAGCATCAACATGGCAGGCAGCTCACAACTGTCTGTAAATCTAGGTCCAAGGAATCCATCAGTCTCTTCTGGTCTCTGTAAACACTGCATGCCTGCAGTAAAATATTCATACAGTGTAATATACAATATACAAAATAACAAAAATCTATAAAATTATTTTGTGTTAGGCTATTAGTACCTATCCTGAAATGCATGTAGCCATAGCAAGTAGAAAATAAATTCTAAGCACTTTTTAGTGTTACATTTAAAAGTCTTCCAGAGCCAAAGCCTTTCACTGTTTCTCACCTGTTGGGACTGCATCAGGCTCTGGAACATGACTAGAAATAAGGATTTCATACTTATGAAATGGTCTACCTAATGGGACAGACAGATACGAATCAAGTATTTGTGAAAATGTGAAATAATGGAATTGAATACATAACAAACCAAAAGTTTTAAGTTATGTGGTGCCTGCCATGCATGAGCACTGTCCTAAGATCTTTGCATGTGTTGTCTCACTTCATTCTCATATTTCACAGGTATTATTTCCAGTTTCTAGTTATGGAAACTAACATAGATGAACTGGGAGATGACTCAATCCGCATGAACAATTGCTCTACAAACATGGGGTCTGGAGTTTGAATCCTGACACCTAAAAAATTAGGTGTGGTTGTGTATACCATAGCATTGGGAAAGGAGACAGGAGGATCCCCATAGTTTGCTGGCCTCGCCCAAAAAGTCAGCTCCTAGCTCAGGGAGAGAGAGGTTTTGTCCCAAGACAGTAAGGCAGAAGATGACAGAGGAACACGACCAACTTGTTGCTCTGGCATTGAGTGCACCCATGTGAATGCATCACATGATGCATGCACCACACACAAACTGAGACATTGAGGAACATCTGGCACTGTTACAGCCTGTATTGAGAAGTAGGTGTGAATGAAGGTGAGGTGTGACATTAAGTAATATTGCATGGCAGAGAGAGCAAGGTGTGAGATTTTGCATGGGAGAGAGAGCAAGGTGTGAGATTAGGCAAATTTAGGCTAGAGAGGCAGATAAGAAACAAGCTATTTCTGACCTGTAAACCATGTCTTAGACATTTTTTTTTTTTTTTTTTTTTTTTTTGTTTATCCTAAAGGCAATGAAAAGCCATTGAAGTTTTATGCTGAGGCTGAGTGGACCATGGTTTTGTACTCCAGACCAGGAGTTCTGGAAATGGGCTGGCTTTAGAAGGAAACCATGGTCCTGGCTTTAGACACACTGACTCAGGTGTCATGGGAATCACTTTTGCTGTGACCAATGTACCTGGCAGAAACAAGAAAGGAAAGTTTTCTTTGGCTCATGGTCTCTTGAAGAGTTTAGTCTATGGTTCTTGAGCAGAACATAATGGAGGTTCTGGTTTGTCTTCTTGCTACCTAGGCAACATAGAAAAAGGCCTGGAAAAGACAGATGCCTATTTCCTCCATCTTGGTTCTACATCTTACTTCTCACCAGCTCTCGACAATTCCATCATATTATGGACCCAACAAGGGATTAGTCATTCATCAGGTTAGAGACCTCATCATCTGAATAGCTCTAGAAATACCCTTACAAATGCATAGATATGTGCTTTATTAATCTAGTAGGTACTCCTTAATCTAATCAATTTTACAATCAAAGCTGGGCCTCATGGGTGCCTTGGGAGAAATAAAAATATAAAAGATATTAAGACAAGTGTCAAATATATGGACATGAAGTCCATAAAGGAGGGCTGGGCAGGACTTATGTGTGTGTGTGTGTGTGTGTGTGTGTGTGTGTGTGTGTGTGTGTTTATGTCTCATGTGTGTGGGTGTTCACAGAAGCCAGTTGACTTTCCTTGCAGCTGGAGTTACAGATGTTATAAACCATCTGACAGGGATTCTAGGAACCAAACTTGGGTCTTCTGAAAGAGCAGCAAGTGTTTACCCAGAACTGCTGAGACATCTCTCTAAATGCCTGCGGTGAACTTCTAGGTCTGAGTTAGATGGTACCACACTGAACAGAATGACACTTTAACATGTAATGGAAAGGAGCCCAGTCCTTGTTTCAAAGACTTTTGACAACTAGGAGATAAACCTGTTGAAGATGTCTCTCTTGCTGAGAGATTTTAGATCCTGTTTGTGAGGTGTGCTTTAATCTTTTAGAGAAAATTTGAATGCAGGATGAAGGCAGAGTGGGAGGAATTGATTATAGAGTCCTCCACAGAACACCACTGGATAATCATTGGTCTGTTATCAATAGGAACTGGTTTTGGAAGTTGTTTGAATTTATTAAATGGAGGGGGAGGGCAGACAGACATACACAGAGTTGGAACACACACACATGCACGCTCTCTCTCTCTCTCTCTCTCTCTCTCTCTCTCACACACACACACACACACAAACACACACACACACACACACACACACACACACACACACACACACACACACACACACACACACACACACACACACACACACATTTTATTTCAAACCGGGCGAAAAAATGTTAAACTAGTGTTCATTTGGTAACTGTAACTTGAAATACTGGATGCATAGAAAATTATATTTTCTGTGTAGAAGCAAACCACGAGTTTCATGAATATCTTGAACACTCCTCACTACCACCTTCTTGCTGTGTAACTTACAGAGCAAACATCTTTTCATTGCCTTAACAAATTGTCATCTTTCTTTAGAAATCTGGATGGTCTTCCAACGTGATATCCTGTGATTTTTCAATATTTCTTAAGATATTTCTGAGATAGCTTTAAAATATCTCCAAAGTAGTTCTCTGGGAACTTCTTGTGTGTGTGTGTGTGTGTGTGTGTGTGTGTGTGTGTGTGCGTGCACATAGTTTTAGAGACAGAAAAGAATAATTTTAGGTGCTGTTCTTTAGGTACTGTCCATCTTCTTGGGTTTTTTGTTTGTTTGTTTTGACAGAGCCTCCCTCTGGTCTGTAACTCAGGAAGTAGGCTTTATTGTTCAGACAGAGATCCCATAGGTTTGCCTGTCTGTCTCCCCAGTGTTGGAGTTACAAGTTTATGTAACCACTCCTGGCTTTGGAGGATTCAATTTAGGTCTTGCAAATACTTTACTAACCTATCTATCTCCCCAGTCTCAAGTTAAAGGTCCTTGGTCTTAGCAAGTTTTATAGATCATTACCTTGTACATTTGCATTTTATAAAATGTCAAAGTTGGATTTTATTTACACCCTGTTAAATGGCCTCCTATGAGAGTTAGCTTCTAGAAGGTTGGATTGTGCCATTTATGGATAAAACTGTCTTTTCCTAACTGCAACTCCTTTTATCTTGAGGTTTTTATCAAGAACACAGTGTGGTATGTGCTCTTAGAGCCCTGTAAGAGTCTGTGACCATTCTTTCCTTGTTTCATCTGATGGCCCTTTGAGTAGGAAGTGACAGTGTTTGTAGGTGGAGGTGACAGATTATTATCACATTTTAATGAGTAGTAGATAAAAAGCTTGAGGGATTGCTTAGGTTAACGGAATCAGTAAACAAGAGAATCTTCATTCTGATGTAAATTCAGTATGATTTTACTTTCTCAGACTCTCAAATGAGGTCCCTAGGGAAGGAAAAAGGATTTTCCACAGTATTTATTCTGTGCTGAGTTGGTGGACTAGACCAGTATTAGAACTTCCCTTCCTGTAGGGTCTGAATTAGTTTCATGGCAGCTGTGACAAAGTACCATACTCCGAGTGTCTTAAATAACAGAAAGTTATTGTCTAGGAAGTCCAAGTCAAAGGAATCTGCAGCTGGAGTCACTCCTCCTGAGAACATACAGAAAAGGATGTGCTACGAGCTTCCTCCTTGCTTGGAAAAGGCTGGCTTCTCTCCATGTCTTTCACATCCTCTTGTCTCTACATGTCTCTGGATTCAAAAGGACAAGAGTCATATCAGAATGAGGTCCACCCCAATGACTGTATTTTAACTTGATGATCATTGTAAATGCCTTATTATTAAACAAGGTCACTCTCCTTACTGGGGGTTTAGGGCTTCCACATAAGAATTGGAAAGAGGGCCCATAACTCAACCTATAATGGCCCTGTAAGGTCATTTTTTGTGTCTTAAAAAATGACCATAAGGGCAGTTATATAAGGAAGTCTTTTATCCAAGCCCAGATTTCCTACCAAAATCATTGTGTCTGGTGTGGTCATTTCAAGTCATCATTTAGTTTTCGAATGACAGGCTCAATGCTTTTCCTAGCTCACTCTCAGCTGCAACTTGCTGAATATAGTCTCTGAAGCTCTTTTTTGAGGGGGAGGCAGCTGCTGAATTTATTTACTTGTTTAATGATTTCAGGATTCAAATGCATCATTTAACTTTGTGTCTGACATTTGTGGTGAATTTTTCTCAGTGCTTGGTGCTAATTTAATACCATCTGAGCATTTTCTTCTTCCATAGTTGGATAAGGCATCAAGGGATTCCAAATGCAGGAAACAAAGATTAGGGTGTAACATTTTGTATGTCAAAGCAATTTGCAGTATGTGAAGTGCATCCGGAGTGTTTAGCATAGTCCCACCTGTTTAGAAAGCCAAAGGACAGAACATGACCAGACTTTAGATAGTTGGAGCCAGAATGATGTAAATGTTAGTCACTCTGCTTAGCCATTGTGTATACCCCTCCTGTGTGTGTGTGTGTTTTTCCCCCTTTCTGGGCAAATGGGTATTCCATAGATGAATATGTATATCATAAGAAACAAATCGTGAGGGTTTTTTTTTTTAAAAAAGAAAATAGTATTGTATTAAATATAGAGAATTTTCTTGTGCTCATATATTTATAATATTGTAAATTGATTTGATCCTTCCTTCCTTTCTTTCTTCCTTCCTTCCTTCCTTCCTTTCTATCCTTCTAGGACAGGATTTTTCTCTGTAACCAGGCTGACCTTGAACTCACAGAGATCCACATGCTTCTGACTCCCCAGAGCTGGGATTAAAGGTGTGCGCCACCACTTCCTGGCTTATTTGATATTTTAGAAGTATTGTTTTCAGTTAATTCATTTAATAGAAGAAAGGACAATTTCTGCTTGTGTTAACTGCAATGGCAAAAGCAGCAGCAGCTCCCCATCATCTGAGATGCTCCAGCATAGCATCATCTCTACTATCCACCACTTCACATCCCCCATCTCTACCATCCTCCATCTCTGCCATCCCCTATCTCTACCATCCCCATCTCTGCCATCCCCCGTCTCTACCATCCCCCATCTCTACCATCCTCTATCTCTACCATCCCCTATCTCTGCCATCCCCCGTCTCTACCATCCCCCATCTCTACCATCCTCTATCTCTGCCATCCCCCGTCTCTACCATCCCCTATATCTACCATCCCCCATCTCTACCATCCTCCATCTCTACCATCCTCCATCTCTGCCATCCCCCGTCTCTACCATCCCCCATCTCTACCGTCCTCCATCTCTACCATCCCCCATCTCTACCATCCCTCATCTCTACCACCCTAACCACTTGTTTCCTATATTTTTTTCTGTAATGCTATTACTTATCTTTATATATTCATTTTATAGATTTGTATTTCTATGTAACATATTGTTTAGTTTTAAGGTAAAAAAATTCTTGAACTACTGAAAATTTATAAAGAGTTGTAATAATAGTATAGATAGCTCTCATATGTTTTTCTAGGATTAACATTTTGCCAGCTTTATTTTATATTTTCCCTACTATCTCTAGATCAGTGGTCTTCAACCTTCCTTATGCAGTTCCTTTATACAGTTCTTCATGTGGTGACCTCCAACCATAAAATTATTCTCACTGCTACTTTGTAACTGTAATGTTGCTACTGTTATGAATTGTAATGTAAATATCTGGTATGTACCCTGTGGGAGTCACGACTCCCAGGTTGAAAACCATAACTCTAAAGAGATGTACACATCCATACAAGTTATGCTTTTCTGAGCTAAGAGACATACCATGTGATGATTACTTTAAATTGTTGGCACAATCTAGACTCACCAGAGAGAAATGTCTTAGATGATGCCTAGATCAAGTTCTAATTGTACTCATTGCAGTGGAAAGACCTGCCCACTCAAGTGGCGCCTTTCCTGGGCAGAAGATCATGAACTGTGTTAAGAAAGGAGAAAGCAAACTGAGCACTAGCATGCATTCATTCATTTCTTGCTCTTTGGAATTGATGTAATGTGGAGATCCTTTAAGTTCCTGCCCCCTTGACTTCCCATAATGATGGACTCTAACCTGGAATCGTGAGCCCTAAACATCTCTCCTCTCCTCGTCCCCTCTTCCTCTCTCCTCTCCTCACCTGGCCCTCTCCTTCCCACCTTCTCCTCTCCACCTTCTTCCCTTACATTGTTTTTTGGAGACAGAGTTTCTCTGAATAGTTTTGAGTTGAAACTTGCTTTGTAGACCAGGCTGCCCTCGAACTCACAAAGATCTTCCTGTCTATGCCTCCCAAGTGCTGGTATTTAAGGCATGTGCCACCACCCAGATACACCACATTTCTTTTAAGTTGATCTTTTTTGGACATTTTATACAAAAATTGGAAAGGACATTGGGATATGAATTGATACCGAGAAGTGAGGGCCTGGATATACCTTAAATTGGCAGCAGAGCTTGGCAGTAAATATCATCTTTACGGTGCTTATTTTGAAGACATAAAAGATACAGAAGTGAGGAGTCATGGAGAGCAGCTGAGGCCAGGCTGTATGAAAGGGTTCAAATCCCTGTGGAAAGATCCTGAGGGGCCACTGACTGAAGCTATGAAGATGGAGCCTCAGTTGCAATGGAAACCTCAGGGTATTGGAGCTGCCAGGACCATAGGACATACACCAAGGAGAACAGCTGGTTTGGGATGAATCTATCCTGAGAAACTGAATATGCTATGGGTGACGGGGCTGGAGGAGTAAGGCTGCCCCAGCATTTGGAGCCCTGGTGACTCCATTCCAAGCTTCTGATGTTAAATACAGAGCCGTAGGACCTGGTGGTGTTCTGACATGGTCACCCCTTGCTATATACCAAGTCTTCCTTTTTGAAATGAGAATGTTTGTTCTGTGCCATTATATGTTGGAAGTCTAAAACATAGTTATGTTTTGTAGAAGCTTATATTTAAGAGACTTGGAATTTTTAAAGTTGGATGTTTTTAAGACTATGTGAACTTTTAAAAGTGGACTGTATTGTACGTTTTGAGACAGACATGGCCTAAAGGTGATATGTTTGTGTGTCAAGTTGACAAGAGAGTAGAGTTGTAGATGTTTAGTTTTAAGTTAACAACTAAATCTAGCATCTCTTTGGAAGAGAATCTTCATGAGGGATTATTGTAGCCAGAAGTTTTCTGACCTGTCTGGGCATGAGGTCCAGTTCCACAGTCACTTATAAAATAATTATTCAGAGGCTTATATTAATTACAAACTGTTTGGCCTATGGTTCAGGTTTATTACCAACTAGGTCTCACAACTTAACTCCACCCATTTTATTAATCTGTGCATTGCGATGTGGCTCTGTGGTTTTACCTGTGTCCTATTACATCTTGCTTTCTGGGCAGCAGCTAGCAGCATCTCCTTGATGCTCCCCAATTCCTGCATAGGCCAAAACCAGCTTCTTTATTAACAAATGATAATAAAGCATATTCATAGCATACAGAAAGACATTCCACATTAAATTGGCCCGTGAGCCTGTGTCTGGGGGGGGGGACTGCCTTGATTCCATTAATTTAGATTAAAAGACCCACTCAGTGTGGGTGGTCCCATTCCATAGTCAGGAGATCCTAAGTGCCTAAGAGTGGAGAAAGTGAGGTGAGTCCAAACATTTTGTATTCTTCGCTCTAAATTCCTGATCACGGATAATTGTAAGCAGCTCCCTCAGACTCTACCATAGTGGTTCCCCACTGTGGTCAACTGTGTGTTATTATTTATATTCTATCTATTTATTTATCAGCTTGACACAACATAGAGTCACCTTGGAAAGAGAAACCTAGATTGAGAAAGTGTTTCCATCCTGTAGGTCAGTCTCTGGGGTGTTTTCTTCATTAAGGATTGATATAGAAGGGCCCAGGTTAATGTAGAAAGTAGCACCCCTGAGCAGGTGGGCCTGAGTTTTACAAGAAAACCGACTGAACAAAGCATGGAGAGCAAGCCAGCAAGCTGCACTCCTCTGTAATGTCTGCTTCAGTTTCTACCTTTAACTTCCTGCCTTGGCTTCAATCATAGGCTGTGATCAGAGAGTGCCAGGGTTTTATCACAGCAACAGAAAGCCAAGCAAGAGAACCTGTAAGCTTGGCTTACACTCCACGTTAGTTAGGCTGACTCTTCAGTTCATTTTCTCAGAGTATTTTACCACAGCAGGAAAGGAAACTAAGACACCATCCCAGTCTAATCCTTCACTGCATCCTTTCTTAAAACTGTGGATGAGGCCTTATGCAATTGTAACCATGCAGATTAGGAAATTTATGTAGATGTAGTTCTACTACATAACCCATAGCCCCTTCCAAATCCTTTTCATGGATCCAGTAGTACCCTTCAATGGCTCTTCTCCCTCTGGTGCAGAATCAGCTCTAAAATCGCAAGATCGATTGGTGTGTCATATTTCTATAGTTGCCTTCTACCTGAGGCAAATCTTTATTTTTCTTATTATTTTAGGTACCAGATAGTTTTCAATAATGCAGAACTCTTAGACTGAGCCTCAGTTTGGGTTCATACGTTTCTTCAAGATGAGATGTTGGGCGGGAATGTCAGTCGGTCACAGTGAGTTGTATCAGAAGGTTGTGGTGTCCTGTTATTGGTGATGGTGATGTTAGCAACTTCGTGGGTCTTTGCTGTGTTTCTTCACTGTGAAGCTGTTGTATTCTTCGTAAAATAAATTTCATGGAAAGATACTTTGATATTTATTTAAATATCTTATTATTCAACCAAATTTCAGACCCAGGTTTTTAACATGTGGGTGGATCATTTATTTTTATAATGGACTTCAAATGTTTATTTTTCAGTTAACTTCCTCCATATTTTAGTATTGTAGTTTATTTACTGGTCCATTGAGAGACATATGAATGTGTCTCCCCCCAGCCCCCCAAGCTTAAAATATTTAGTATCTGGCCCTCCGGGGAAATTTTTAAAGAATATTTATTATTATTATTATTATTATTATTATTATTATTATTATTATTATTATTACATCCTGTCCACACTTCAGTCTCTCTGTGAGCCCCTCTAAGCCTGGGTTAGTTGATTCTGTGGGTCATCTTCTGGTGGCTGCTACAATCCTTCCTCTCCCACTTCCACAGGATTCCCTGAGCTCCACCTACTGTTTGCCTGTGGGTCTCTGTATCTGCTCCTGTTAGTTGCTGGATGAAGCCTCTCTGATGACAACCAGACTGGGCTATGAGTATAGCAGAATGTCATCAGGCATCATTACATTCACTTTTTTTTTTTTTTTTTTTGCCTGTTATGGTTGTTGCCTGGTTACAGGAGATGGCCAGTTCAGGCTATATATCCACTATTGCTAGGGATCTTAGCTGGGGTCATCCTTGTAGATTCCTGGGAGTTCTTCTTTGCATTGGGTTTCTGCATAACACCAAAATACCCCCTTCTTCAGCTGTCTCTTCTAGCATTCTCCCCGCTCCCCCAACCTGTTCCTATTTCCACCTGTCCCCAGCCCACCCACAAAATCTATTACCACTTCCCAGGAAGATTTAGGTATCCCCATTTGAGTTCACCTTGTTAACAATTTTAAAAAATTGTTTCTTCCTCAATTTCTTTAAGGGATTATATTAACTTCCTTTTAAAATTGATCTTAATACCTCTTTCTTGTGCTCCAGCTGTGTTGTGGCTTACTGTAGTGGGATGGCAGGGCTCTGGAGGTGTCATATTGTTCGGGCTATTGTTGACTGTTCTTACACTAAAGTTTAAGTATTGAAATTTGGAATGATTACAGGTCTGGGTGCTGATTTTTGGGTTTGTCTTTGTTGGATAGGTGTTTTTTCCCTTGGTTTCTGTTTCCTCTTTGGTCTTCTGTCTGGAGAGGCCTGAGGTTGAGTCTCTGCCCACGTTGGGGGCTGGACGTCTGATGGCCTGGATGGCCTCTGGTCTAGCAGGGGCATTCTGGCTGTTTGTGTGGCATCTGATCTGGCTGGAGCTGGGTGGGGGGTGTCCTCTGGTGTTCAGGATGCTGGCCTGGTTTCTGCCAGAGGTGTGGGCTGTAATATGAAGATGAGGGGCAGTTAGAGTTACTGGGTGGGAGAGCGGCGGGGGCGGGGGTGGGGGGTGAGGGTGGTGGCTTACCTAGTTTTCAGGGAGCTGGCCTGGCCTCTGATAGGGCAGAAGGCCTCTTTCAGAGGTGTGGGGCTGATATGGGGACATGGGGACATGGGGAGGAGGAGTGTTTGGGGATCTGTTGGGTAGGTACAGAGAGAATGGAGTCAGGGAGCTGACCAGATGTCTGGTAGGGAAGGAGGCTTCCAGCAGAGGTGTGTGTGTGTGTGTGTGTGTGTGTGTGTGTGTGTGTGTGTATGTGTGTGTGTGTGTGTGTGTGTGTGTGTGTGTGTGTGTGTGATTTTCTATCACTTTTATTTTATATTATCAGAAAAGCAGTCAACTACCTGGAAAAACCTCTAAGCAGATGGATTGTCCAGCAAACACTTTGATTTGCTTTACACCTGAGATGGTCACACAGCCTGATCTGCTCTCTTACTCACAAAAAGAATATTGGATCAAAAAAAAAAAATCTAAGCTGTTCATGTATTATTTGGTGCCTTTTTTGGGGGCAACTTTCACATCAATTTGCCTTGATAGGCTGACTTTTGTTTTTCAAACCAATCTAATTTTTCCGTTAGTGAGTTGGACATGAGGTGCACTTATATACCAATGTGTGTCTTTCCAGGGGCCCCAGAAATCTCTGAAGTGATACCTTTTGTCTGGTCTCAATCTATCACAGCAACCCGAGTGTGTTTGTATGATGTGAATAGACAGAGGCTTTTGCTGTATAGCAGAACTATTTCATAATTGTCCAGAAGTTTACATGGCAACAAGCGGCTTGCCCAAATTTTCCATCTGGTGTATGAAGCGTACATCTTGCAGAGACTTGTGTCATATGCTGATAGTCATTATTCTTCTGCCTTTGGCTTTAATACTTCTGACATTATCATTATTGCTCGTTCTAAACAGCCCTCGTTTCCAGTAAGAGGCACTTGGAGTTGTTTGCTTAGCAGAAGGAATTTCAGTTACTCATCTGGAAAACCAAGGGTTTGGCTGAGAAAACTTCTGCCAGCTGGAACTCTTATGGTTTTAGGAAACCTTGTTTTTAATGATTTGTGTATGAGATTGCCAACTTGCCTAGACAGGACCATGGAGACTGTAAGGAGAAGACCTGAAGGCCATGACAGGCCCTTGAATGAACAAGCAAGTGAATGGCATCATGTGAAGGCGTAAATTTTTTAAAATTATATTTATTTAAGATTATTATTTATTGGAATTTAAACTAACATTTATGATATAGATAATAGCTTACATAGGCACTTGAGAGATCGGATTATCTATGTGATGAACGATGGATGCCGAAGCAGTCTCTCCAGCAGGCAGGAACAAACGGGCCCCCAAGATCTCAGCAGCCCCTCTTGAATGGGGTTGGCCACTCCCCCTTCAGGAGCCCGGGACCCTGGATAAGTGTCTTTTGACTTTATTAGCTGACACCCGAATCCCACCACAATCATGAACCCAGACTCCCTAGGAGGAATCAGGCCATTTAACCATGACACATTTAACCACGTATCAACTGTATTTTTTACTAGATTTTTAGAGATTTCATAAAAATAAATCTGAAAGCTAAACATGACTTACAACTCCTGATTACTTTTGGTCTGGATTTCTTCAACTTTTTTCTAGTGCCTATAATCAGTTTCCATTGGGGTGTTTGGTGTTTCTGAACATACTGAGCACATCCTATGTTGAACTTTTGACGCTCTAAGAGTATTCTAGTTACCCCAACCTTCTTGAAAAAAAATCCATGCTTAAATAGCATTTCTCTGAGAGACATTCCCATATAACCATTAGTCTATTGATCATTTATTTTTCCATGATAACATTCCCTATCAAATGTCAAACGTGTTATGTTCACTATGAATCAATTGCTCCAAATCCCTGTGGTAATGCCATTTAGCTGGAGATCCACAGACACTGCTGGATGAACAAATGAAAATAAGAGCCAGAAAAAGATGAAACACTTGGGTTGTGAGGTAGAGTTCTCCCACCCGATGTTCTGATAACATTATATACAGGGTAATTTTTCATTCACTAATGAAAATGAAGCAATGTCCTCATTGTAATCATTATTCTGTTTAGTCATATCTAGTCCTTCTAGGCCTTAAGATTACAGTCTTTCACTATGTGTGGTGTATAATTCGAGGCTAGATAGAATGAGAGTTTTGAAGAGAGTGTAGATATAAAATTGGTGCTGTGAATGCCCAAACTACTAGTTGCCTGGAAAAATACTTTTCACACTTACAGCAAAACCTCATATCTTCCAAAAAGAATTTTGAAAACCAGTATAAGTTTTCAAACTTTTAAAAGCTGGTAGTATATATGACTTGTTGAATGTGAATATGTACAAAGCTCATTATTTCTTGAAAAAATATGCACTTCTTTGAATTAAGCCATGATATTAATCCTTAAAATGTTCTGAATGGGGGCAGGAGCAATATGGCAATATGTGTCTTTAATCCCAACACACAGAAGGCAGAGACGGGCAGAGTTCTATGAGTTCAAGGCTAGTCAACACAGCAATTCTGGATCTGCTAGGATGACATAGTGAGACCCAAATATGAACTTTCTTCTTTTTAATGGTCTAAAATGCTACATAGTCCCCCTGTCCCTACTGAGTTATGAAATCTGCTCTAAGCCTTTACACAGTTTTAATCTAATGTAGTGTATTTTATTCTTGGAAGTCTTATTAAACATCTGTTATTATACCATTCCTGAGCATAAATTGAAACATTTAAAATATGAGGAAATTTTAAAAATGTCTATTATATGTATTGAAAGGTAATTTGTAACATTCAAATAAAAAGATACTTTTTACAATTACATAATGGGTCAGGGAGAGATTGCTAACTGCAAACAAGAAATAGGCCGGCATTTTTTTTTATTTTTCATTTTCATAATATCAATGTTGAAAATCATTTTCATATAAATCAAAAGAATGAGGATAAAAACAGTTCTATTATAGTAATATTGACTAGTTCTTCACACTTTTAAATTATTTGGTTGAATTATGTATTAATTGTCAGTTATTTTCGATGGCCTGTTCAGTGTTAAGCAATTAGTTCACCTGCCATTTGTTACAATAAGGTTTCTTGGCCCAAGGCTGCCAGAGGTCCAGACCCAAAGACATGCAGTTTCTGACCCCTTAGCTGCCTGCCACTGCTCAGGCCCCAAAATGACTCAGACACTTATATTTGCTTCATGCTGTTTGGCCTATGGCTCAGGCACATTGCTAGATAGCTCTTTCATCTTAATTCAACCCATTCTCATTAATATGTCTGCCACATGGCCTGTGGCTCACCTGTGTTCCTTACATGTTTCTTCTTGGGTGTCTGGCTCAATCTGTCTCTGACTCTGCTTTTCCTTTCCTACCTGTTTTGATTCCTCACCTACTTCTTCTATGGTGCCTGTCATTGGCCAAAACAGCTTCTTTATTTAAAGATTGGTATTCACATCATATAGAAAGACATTCCCACATAATCTCCCCATTTATGTCTAATCAAAAAGAAAGGTTTCAATTTTAACATAGCAAAATTACATATAGCAAAATAGCTATTAAGCAAAAATTACGGTTACAATATCTAGTCTCTTTGTATTTAGCAAAATTAAAGAAAATACTCTATTATCTACCTTATCCTTATGAATCTAAAGTTTCATATCCAATATACCTTTCAAATAACTAAGAAAAACTATACCTATAACTATCTAATCTTCAATTACATCAACGACCACAGAAGGATATATTTACCCAAGTAAACAGGAAGTACAAGCAACTTCCAAAATCTAGAAATGACAGAGATGACACCTGTCTGCCTGACAGTCACCCAAAGTTCCTTTATAAAGTTGGGGCATCCATCTTCAGCCTACAGGCCCAGAGTCTCTTTTCATTTCAGTGGAACAGGAAATCTGCTCTGCCCATTCTGGTATAGTTCATCAGTTGCTTCTCCTTGAGTCTCGAAGAATGTCTGACAGTTTTCTCTGTAAAGCAGGAACCTGAATGATCATCTTGGTTTGTTCTGCCAAAGTTCAGAGGTCACCTTCCTATGGAACCTGCATGTCCAGTTTAAACAGCATACTGTCAAGCAGTCAATACAAGAATAAGTTCTTGCCACAAAGAAAGTAGACTCCATATAGAGTTCCTTCAAATCCCATTGTTCTCTTGAAGTAGATTTGTGCTCCCAGGAGCAGATCTGTCTCACTGTCCAGAAAAGTTCAAGTTATTAAAATAATTTTGAATGCCATATTCTGTAGGTCTTGGAAGTGTTTGAAGATTATATATCTAATTGAAATATATCTTTGTATACCTAAAAATTTAACTAACATGCATTTCTTAATTATATATTATAATTCTAAGTCAGTTACATAAACATCATACCTTAAACAAGAGTAGAAAAATGTATACAGCATAACAGAATTCACCTTAAATTTGTATCAATAAACCAAAATCCATACCAATTTAAAATATTTTGAGATTAACAGCTGATTTTCTGATCAAAGTAATTCAATAATCTACTTTTAAAAAATCACTCATATACTGTATCCCCCTTTTCTTCTTAGAAAGAGATTAATTATGACCACTAACCATTTATAATGAAAACAAACATTCATAAACAATATTTTGGGAATTTGAGCATAGTTTTCCATTACTACTTCCTGCTGATTAAGGGGTGTTGAGAATCTCATGGGTTCTTGAGATTGGATCATAATCTACAGCCCTGAAGCTGATACAATGATCTCTTCACATCAGAGGTTTTTTCCAGGGGGTCTTGGTTGATGAAACCATATTTGCCCGGAAGCATTTCACAGGTTCTCACCTTCTGTGGAAACAAAAGCAGAACTCTTCCAAAGCAATAAATCCTTAGACACAAATTTCAAAATCAAGATACCTTTAAAATATATATTCTTGTTTAACTTATCAGCCTTTGTAATTCACTGTCTTTCTACAGTTAGCTCATTAACAGTTAAGAAATTAAAATAAAACACAATAATAACCATAATCCAGATTCTGTGTCTATTTTCCATCTTTACATGGCTTATTATATTTTTATTACTCTATTTCTCTTTTTTTACAGACTTTATCTTCTTTCTTTTCTCTCTGAAGCCTATGTACCTTTTACACACATTGTAACCCATTTACATGTTTTTTTCTCCACCTGAATCTGTTTTATTGTGAATCCTTAATCATTTTCCAACCAGAAGAGCTTTTAAAATACACTCTCTTAGAGAGCCACACAGTTATTGCAGATAAAGCTGAATCAGTAAGTTCTCCTAAAGGGCCTGTGTCTCTGTTCACTGCCAGCAAACAGAGCAGACCCAAGAAATGCTGCTGCAAAGAAACCATTTGACTCTGTTTCCTTTTTATTCAAAGTAAACAGAAACCTTAAATCAATCACATGCTACCAAGTCTTCTGTGAGACTTTATAAACCGGTCTGGTTGCAGCTTAAGCTCCCTGTCTCCAGTCTTTGAATGTGGCCCATACACTGTGCTATCTCTGTGCAGTGACCCACTTCAGATACACAATTTGGAAGCTGCTTTGGCTCAGTTTCTATGCTCTAGAGCCCTTTCGAATCTTTCTCTGGCTTTATGTGAGTGTTCGCCCCACGTTGGGCATCATCTGTTACAATAAGGTTTCTTGGTCCAGGGCGGCCAGAAGTCCAGACCCACAGACATGCAGTCTCTGACCCCTTAGCCACCCGCTGCTACTCAGGCCCCAAATGACTCAGATACTTATATTAGCTTCATGCTGTTTGGCCTATGGCTCAGGCACATTGCTAGATAGCTATTTCATCTTAATTCAACCCATTCTCATTAATCTGTCTGCCATGTGGCATGTGGCTCACCTGTATGCCTTACATGTTTCTTCTTGGGCATCTGACTCAATCTGTCTCTGACTCTGCTTTTCCTTTCCTACCTATTCTGATTCCCCACCTACTTCTTCTATGGTGCCTGTCATTAGCCAAAACAGCTTCTTTATTTAAAGATTGATATTCACATCATATAGAAAGACATTCCCACATCAGCCATTCAGTTAGTTCTGTTGACAAGAAAGGCCGCAGTACTGAAGAAATATCACAAGGTGTCAGGTATAGGGCTGCATATTATGTAATATATTATTTCATAAGGATTTGCATCTCTGAAGCATATGTTTATTACAGAAAGCAATGAGTAATTATGAACTTCCCACAGGAGTAGTAAAATGACCTCAGTTTCCCCATTTGGTTTACATCTTTCCAGAATAAACTGTCTTTATTTTTGTTTTGCTCAAAAAACATTTTTCTTAATGGATTTTAGATATGTATATAGAAGTGTTATGTTATACTACTTATGTATGAAATTTACAATAGATCACTTTTGGGAAAGTATTGATAAATTCGAACAAATAAATATGTACAGGCTCTGTTGAGTGTTGATTCTTCCTGTTTAATGTTTGTTGATTCAAGTGTATCTTTATAATCACTGAATCATTTTAATTTAGGAATTACTCCTGATCGATATCACAATTTTTAGAGTGTGTCACAATGAACAAAGAAGTCATATTTTTCTTTTCAGTTACACAATTGTTTTTCCTGGGGTACATCGCTTTAATTCTCAATTCACTGTGGAGACAATTTTTATTCTCTAAAGGTTTTTCAAATTTTAATCTTTAATGAAACAATTTTTCCCCATGATATTGCATATAAAACAAAAACAGGAAATGTTTTGGGTTCTGGCTCAGTGGTAGAGTGCTTGTCCATCATGCCCTGCCCTATCACAGCAAAACAAAGCAAGCAAGAAAACCAGACAGGGGCTGTTTCCTGCATTCTAACCTCATTACTTCCTATCTTTTCTCACTGAACAATCTACTTACAGAGAAAGCAGCCACAGTGTGAGAAATAGCAATAGATACCCTTGATCATTTACTGTGTTCCAGGCATATGCTAACTTCATCACCAGAATTATCATACATAGTCTCCACAGTAGCCTTGTAAAGTCTGAGTTAGTGTTTCCTGTAACAGGCTAATAGCAGTATCTTATTAGGTTGGAGTTGGGTGTTTTGCACATCATTGTTTCACTTAATCACATAATGAAGGAGAAATGATGCTCTTTGCCCATCAGCATGAGTCTTCAGAACTCATTTGCAGTGTGTTCTACACTTCTGCAGATGAGAAGTTGTATGTACTTTACTTTTAGGGATGACCAAATGCAAACTATTATCTTTTTTTTTTTTCTTCTCCAAACTCAATCCCATATGGTAGCTAATACCCTTTAAATTCACTCAGCATCACTATAATATTTTTTGAAAATATTTGTGTGTTTAGTGCCAACAACTGGCTACAATTTGGTAATCCCAACTCTTTCTCTTTTTCTTTTAAAGATAGTGTTTTTAGAAGAATCATCTCAGCAAGAAAAACTGGCCAAAGAATGGTGCTTCAAACCGTGCGAGATCAGAGAGCTGAGTCACCAGTAAGTGTCTGTCAACATCTTCCCTTTTGCTGGGAGCCAATACCAAGGTTCATGAGATGAGGAATGTGCAGAAAGAGGGGGAGGCTTTCTCACTAAGCCACTGGCCATCAGTGGGGAACATGGGGAGAGGAAAACAAGCTGAAAGTCAGAAACTTTGAGAAGCATAGGCTGCTACTGTACTGTATTACACATCTGTTGGGTATTTTGTGTGCAGTGTTAGACTCTTGGCAAGTCTTTAGCCCCATTTAAGCATGGGAGAGGGTGGGACAAAAAATCCCCACCAAGGAATAGACTCTGAACAACTACTCTGATAGTATGCTTATGGAAGACCTGTGTCCAGAGTGCATGTGAGTTGACATTTTTATGGTCTTTACTACCTGTATAAAATGTTTCCTGTGGTGGGCTCACTGTCTTCATAACCTGGTTGATGTATTTTATATAAATGAGAACACTTGTCTCTGGTGATAGATCTTTCTATATTTCTATCAATTCAAGACTAACTACCAAATAATAATAGCCCACACCTTTAATCTTAACATAAATATAAAACAACTAGACAAAAATATTTAAAGCAGACATAAAAAAAAATAAAAGCCACAAGGAACTAGGCTAAAAAACTAATAAATAACTAAATAAAATTAACTATGATATTTTCTCTCTTTAATATTTCAGCCTTTCCTCAATATCTAAATTTCCTTTATTACAACCAAAATTCATGCTACACTTGTCTTAAGCTCAGATATTTTTATCTAATTTCAGAAGGTTGTGTTTTCAAATCCAATAAAAGTGGCACCACCATTTTTACTCTGAAAATATGTTTAAAACTTGGAAAGTGGCTTTGGGATGAAGTAGTGAGAAATTCGTTTAGTGATGGTGCTTAAAGAGATTGAGTGAAAGGGGCCTTAGCCTGCACTCAGCTGTTCTGATTGTGTGGCTTCTTTCAGTGTTTGCCATTTATTTAGAACATGAGTAGAAGTGTAGCAATGTCAGCACAGGCCTGCAATCTCTTGCACGAATTCTATTTGGTATTTAATAGAAACACAGAGCCAGATATTGGGGGAAAGCTGAAACATTAGAGAGACAGGGAATAAAGCACAGACAATTCTCACCCCACCAACTCTTCAGGCCTGATTTCTCAAATCCTCTGGCTCTAACTTCTCCATCCTCAGCCAAAAAGGGAGTCCCAGAGAAAACTGAATTCCTCCCCTTTCTCCTCCCCCTTCTCTCCCTCCACTAGCCATCTCACTCCCTAGTTCAGCTTTCCTAGAGCTAGGATTAAAGGTGTGTGTCACCGCAGCCTGATTCTGTTAGGCCTTGAACTCACAGAGATACAGATTGATGAGATTATGGGTGTGGGTCACCACTCCCTGACCTTCATGGCTTGACTCTGATCTCTGAAATTTTTAAAAATTAAATATACAGTATATTACTACAGTGATCCCAGCATTTTGAGGCTGAGACAGGAGAGCTGCAAGTTCAAGGCTAGCCTGGGTTACATATTGAGACCACAGCTCAAAAAGAAAATGAGAAACAGGAGGTGGTATATGAACCTGTGAATGTAGATTAGTGATAGAAGAGACATGATTATTATGTGTGAAGTCCTTAGGTTTAATGCCCAGCAGTGCAAAAATAAAGTCAAACAAAAATAAAAAAATAAAACATGGGTAGGTTTCTGATTATTATATATGGTTGTATACTGTTTTTTTTTCTTGATTTTTATAAGGTTAGGCCACTATCTCAGGTTTAAAATGTGAAGTTGCTATTCTAAGGGAATTATGCTTACTAACGGAGTTGGGAAAAGTTGCAAAGTGTTGGGAGGAGAGCAACTCCACCTCCTGGTGCAGCCAGTAGACCACCTCTTTACTCTGATGTTGGTTCTTGATGGCTACCATCCAGCTCCAAGTCATTTTATGAATGGTGAACTGACTTCTAACCTTGGCCAGGGCATTGACAAGTTGCAAGTCTGTAACCATTCCTGAGCTGCATCTAGTTCTCTGTAAAATGAGGTGGAATACTTAAGAATTAATTCCACCTGTTTCTCTCACATTTCACATCCTTATATCTTTATCTCAGCAAATCCCGTGCTCGCCCTTGGGAATATGGATTTTGCTAATGTCACATCCCTGTGCTTCCTGTGTAGGTTAAAAGCCACGCAGGCCAAAGTCAGTCTTTTCCTAGCCCATCTTGTGCTCTTGGAGGCTGCACCCTCACATTCCTCCTTTGTCCTTGCTTCTTTGCTCTTGAGAGACCACATGGATTTACCTTGCATTAAAAAAAAAAAAAAAAAAGAAGTCTCACATACTCTTCCCATCCTGACTTTTGCTGTGAAAATATGCTCAGTTCTCTCTCTGTCTCATCAACCCTCAGCACCTTGGACAGAACTAAAGCAGCCTGAGACTCAGGGAGTGAATTCCTTTGCTGTTGAAAGACATGGGCTCACTGCTTTAGATGTCCTATAGCCTCTCTGAGGTTTCACTAGTCTTCAGATTTTTGTCACTGGTTACTTCCCTGGCTCCTTTTTAATCTCTCTGATATCTCTGTGTTTTATACCCCCTCTGTTTTCTTGACAACTGTTCTGCCAATGTCAATCATCACCACCTTTTCTTCCTCTGTTCTTTAAATGAATACTGCTGCTCAAGATTTAGCTTTATTTCTACAAAAAAATTCTGGAATTGTCAGCTTGTAGAGAAGCTTCTCAACCCCAAATATCATCTTCAATTCTTGTGTGATCGCTTATCTCACATCTTCAGTCACTTCTTAGACACCTAGAGGCCACAAGCTGGGGACTGAATAGGGCTTTAGTGTGTCCTTCAAAGGTTCATATGCTGGAAGCTGAACCTAGTGCAAAGATATTGAAAAGTGGTGGAACTTTTGAGAGGCAGGACTTGGTTGGAGATGATTCATAGTCATCTTGCAAAAAGAGGAAGTATTTGTGAAAGTGTATTGTATTAACATGAGTCTAAGAGTTAACTTATTCTGTTATTTTTATAGTTATTTTTATTTTTATAGTTCTTTTTATAGTTATTTATATAGTTGTTATTTTTATAGTTCTCTGTGTGTTGTCATACAGAAAATGTGTTCTTGTCTAGATCATGCATATACATTTTTAGAAGTATGAGCTAAATAAACCTCCTTTAAAAGTAAAGTATCTACCCTTGGGTAGTTTGTCACAAAAATATAAAAGTCTACTGCATCATACTTTGACATTTGGTTTAACCTTATATCACGAGACCCTACAGACCTGACTCTTCAACCAGGTTCTCTGTACTTGGTGTGTTCACTCTTGTATTCTTATATGATCTTTCCACCTCATCTCATTTGCCTCTAGGGACTGATAAAATACTAAATTCTTCCTCTGATATTTGTTGTTTGCTTTTCTGTTCCAACACCACAGTCTCTATGTGGGTGTTAGAGATCCAAACTCTTGTCTTTATGCTTGCCCAGGACACACTTAATTCACCGAGCCATCTCTCTGGCCCCTCAACATCATGTTCTGGAAGTGATTCATATTATTGTAAAAGTAGTTGCTTTTTGCTTTCCTGTTAAATAGTATTCCATTGGGACAGTTTATCTGTACTTTCCTGTAATAGTTATTTATATTGTTCCAGTCTGGGGCTATGATATAAACAAAACTGGTGCAAACATTCTTGCACAACCAATTTTATAAAAGTAAGCTTTATTTCTCTAGAGTAAACACTTAGGGGTGAAATTATTTACTAAGAGCCTCTGTATGACAAGATCTCTCTCTCTCTCTGAAATATACATGCCTTTATTAACTCGAGCTATTATAAAGTCTCTGAAGGTGGGAAGATGCCTAAGTTCTCTGTAGACACCCCCCACCAAGTCTTAGCAGAGTTTCTTAGACATGTTTGGGAAACATCATCCAATGAGCACCCAATTGCATGTGAACTCAAAGCTGTCTCACTTTGTGGTAGAGGAAGTAAGAACCCCAAGGATGAAGGTACCCAGAGAGGAACCTCTCACTTTGCACTGTAGACTCATTTGACATTGTAGATTCCCTTACACACTCATGAGATGTCACTACTCTTTGTCTGTCACATGGAGTGTCGCAGAACAAGAGTGCTGAGCCTGGCAGGGAACAGCCAAGGTCAAGGCTCCCCTCCAAACCTCACAAGTTAATGGTTCGCTTTTTCAAGTTCATGACATTTAATGAGCTTGTATTTATTGTTGTACCAATGAGAATACCACTTTCCTACTCCATATGATGAGAGCACCACATTCTCACCACCGTGGGCATTTACTCATGCTTTCGTCTGCTAGGCTCCACTCTTACATGCAGTAACTCGGTTCCCACACTGCTATGGTCATAACAATCTCCTCATTTTTCATATAGTAAAAATTATAAGTTCAGAGACTAGATCACATGACACATATCCTGCTGCTGGTTAATGGTGGGTCTTCTTCATTTAGGCATTCTGAATCTATGTGTGTAACTGCTGTAGCAAGCTGCCTACCACAATGCTCAGAGGATACTGTGTCCAGCTCTACTACACATACATGTTCAGTAATTGTTAGCCGCTCTCACCACTGCCTCATTACCATTTCCAGTTTCCTCTTTAAAATAGAGCATTTTAAAGCTCCCTATGGCTGCATCTTCATCTGGACGTATAGATGCAATTCATTTGCTGGCTAAGATTTTTTTTTCTTGTGGTGTCAAGTGTGGTTCAAGTTCCTTGGGTGATTTTTCAGATTGTTCCAATTGTTCTAAAGTAGTGGAATAAATATTATCTATTAATATACATGTTTGGATGAGTTGATATAATGAATGCCCAGGGGAACTGAATTAGGTCTGTAAATGAGCCTTATGTGCATACAAGCACTTACTTTCCTCTCTTCTGTGAACAGGGCTTCTGAAAACTTAAAAATATCTATCCAGAACTCCTTGGTATAAAAATAAATAGAAATGTGTCTAGGGAGGCTCAGCTGATCAGAAGCACAAATGGAAAGCTGGGCATAGTGGTGCATGCTGCCATCTCAGCACTCAGAAGGTGGATGCAGAAGAAACTTGAGTTCAATGCCAGCCTTGGCTAGACATCAAAATTATGTCTCAAGAAAGAAAGAAAGAGGAATTGAGGCAGAGATGATGGTTACATCATTGCATCACCCTCATTACTTCCCCTTCAGGCCAACCTTTCTGTTTTCCTGGCAATGACCAAGGATCTCAAACCAGCCCAGGCATATTCTTGATGCTTCTGTTGAGAATTCTGCCTTTGAACACATGGAGAAGGTCAAGATTCCTTTCAGCCTTCTAAGATGAAGAGGACCACCGAGCCTTAAGTCACTGCTTTTCATCTTTATTCCCCTTCCGTGCCAAGAGTCTTTGTCCTTCAGCCCAGTTATTGAAGCTTAAAGACTCTATTCCCACCTCTACTTTGTCCAGTTGTAAGAACAGAGTCACAGGATGCAGCCATGGCTTATCTCTTTTCCTCTGCTGCAGCCACTTGGCTTCTGTTCGCTTCTGTGCTTTACCTCTCGCTCCATCTCTGACTAGAGCTTCGCCATTCCCCTTCCGTGCCAAGAGTCTTTGTCCTTCAGCCCAGTTATTGAAGCTTAAAGACTCTATTCCCACCTCTACTTTGTCCAGTTGTAAGAACAGAGTCACAGGATGCAGCCATGGCTTATCTCTTTTCCTCTGCTGCAGCCACTTGGCTTCTGTTCGCTTCTGTGCTTTACCTCTCGCTCCATCTCTGACTAGAGCTTCGCCCATTGCCCTGTCTTCTTGTAGAACTACTTTTATTTCCTTATCTCCTTAAAATAATAAAGCAGAGTTGTGAATGTGCAGAATAAATGAAACCCTTGTCTAACGATGCTCTTAAATGGTTTTCTTCTCTCTTCCTTCCCAGTGAGTTCTTCATGCCGGGTCTTGTTGATACCCACATCCATGCTCCTCAGTATTCCTTTGCTGGAAGCAATGTAGACCTGCCTCTTTTGGAGTGGCTGAATAAGTATACATTTCCTACAGAACAAAAGTTCCAGAGTACTGATGTTGCTGAAGAAGTCTACACCAGAGTTGTTGTGAGTAGTCTATGTGTGGGTACTATGTAAAGGCCTGATCATCTATGCAAACATTCATTTCTAGGACAAACTTCAGTTATGAAACAGTTAAGGTCAGGATGAACAGTGGCAGCGTTTTTAAGTCATTTCATAATCTGCTACACAGGCCACTGTCACAGTGGCAAGGGGAGAATGTAAGTGTGATGACCCTAGTCTCCGTCTGGTGGATTCTACTACAACACTTCGCATATGCTCATCTTCTGGGTGTGCTCTCTCACTGCAGCCAATTTATAGTGCTCTTCTGAGGACCATATGGAATATCCTTGTGGCCTTTAGAAGGCTATGTGACTCACTGTCCCTATCTGTAAAACTCAAAGATAATGATAGAACCTACTTGATGGATTGTTATGATAATTCATAAAGTTAATGTTTGGAAGTTCCTTTAAATAGGGCCTAGCACATGGTGAAGAGCTGTGTTGAATTATTTTTTTAATGTTCATGGAAAGATTGAACCTCAAATTAGTTTTGGGGGATATTACATAGTTTTAGTAGGTTTTCCAGGAGGGAAGATAGGATGAGACTATATTGCAGAGCAGGTGGGAATGTGACGTAAGCACTGACATCCTTTGTGGGAGCATTCAGTCCCCAGTCAGTGGGCTGCTGTAATGCCCACTGTGTGCGGATGGCTGGGAAAATGGTCTGCTTTCTTCTCTTTCATGAAAACTAGCTCCAGAGTAAGAGAGTACTCAGAAAAGAAGGTAGAATGCAATGCTTTCCACCCAGTCTCTAACTCCTGCAGCGAACTCTTCGGACTATGTTCCTGGATTCCTGTAGGACCTATTGGTGGTTCTTCTGTGGTACCTGCTACACACCTCTGCATGAACTGGCCTAGCCATCCTTCCAGTTCCTTGTCTTGTATCATCCCAACCTTAAAGAGTAGAAGCAAGAGCTTACATTCCCTCAGTTGTCATAATTAACTGTAACTGTGGGGCTTACATTTTAGCCTGAATCCACGTGACACTAGAAAAACCAAGAAGGGCTAAAGGCTGGTTATGAATTGGCTAGCACACTGTGTTAATGACTTGTGTTAACTGCACCAAATATTTATTTCCAAAATGTATTTATAGCCACATTGTTCTAAAAAGGGTTTGAAATTTCTTAAAATTGCACAGTATGAGACAAAAGAAAATGAGTCATCCAATCACAGAAAAGGAAGAGGAGGCAAATGGAGAAATGGAACCTTAAAGTCAGTGCACACTCTTGGGAGAGTCTGTTACCAATTTTGCTCTATGTTTCCAGCATATGATGTAGACAGGGGTAATCAGAAATGAAATTCACAGCGTGTGTGTGATTTTGAGAGCCACATTTGTTAGAATAAAAACACATCTGTTCTTTATACCGAAGTTAAAAAATTAATTCTGACATTGCTTAATGTGGATGGATATTATGCTGTCAAAATACATTAGTAAAGATGGTTGGGGCAGGAGAGAGAGGGGGAAGGAGACATCAAGAGAGGATAGAGAGAGACAGGGAGGAGAAGGGGGGGGGAGGGAAATTCCATTATACCACACCTTTACACTTGAGATAGAGCATCAAGGATTATATATCATTCAGGCAATATCCATACATACTTTCTCATCAGAAATGTAGGTTTTTATTTATTCATTCACTGGATATGTCCTATGGTTCTGGTTATGAGCAGGTCCTCACATGCTGTCAAGAGTCAGGGTGAAGTTGACCTCTGACCTAAGAGACTTGGCATTTCTCCTTCACGCCCTGTGTCCCCTCTTTCCTACTCCTTCCCTTCCCTCTCCCTGTGTTCTCTCTGTCTTGTCCTTTGACTATATAGACTTCTGACTCCCCCCCCCCCTGTTTTTAGTTCATTTCAGTCAAATTCGAAGCTATAGTTTCTTATCTACGTCAAGCTTTTCTTCATGAGACCCCAGGCTGGAGGGCTTTCCTCACACACGTCACTGACCGACTGGGAAACCTCATTATAGGATGAACTTTGAAGGGGCAAACAGGCCCTCCTGCCACTGTGAGGACATATCTCCTAGCCATTCATTTTCTCTAGGAAGGAATTCTTCAGCCTCTTCAAGGGGCTGTGGGAGTGACATACTTGGTGTTCTGGTGAAAGTGACCGAGGACCCTGAAGATCAGATAGATCTCCACTTAAATCCTGTCTCCATCTTGTTTGGGGGGGAATCTGTACCCTTTCCATGCTTGCCAGTTCTACAGAGAGTGACTCCTTATGCAGAGAAGGTTGGGAGTGGTTACAGGGAGGAGAGAGTGACTGTAGACTCCAGCAGATTCCTGCTCTCCCTCCTGTGTATCTGCCCTCTTCTCAGGGTCTCCCCACTCTTCTCTGTGTTCTTCTTGGCAGCTGTCTCATCTTGTGCTTTCTTGGGGTTTAATCCCTGTTGCTCTCACTTATAACTGTGAAAGTGAAAAGTTGCTAAGGAAAAAGGAGACATGATAACCACTGTTCTGCCCGGTGGAAGCAGAAGTCTGGCTAAATAAATCTACTGTGTCATACAGAGATAAATCCCATTGGTACACTGACAGATAAATAAAATTTGGATATCCTCAAGCAATCCTAAGAAACGAAGTTAGTTGGCACCACATTTTATGACCTCTGAAGTACACAACCAGGAAATTGAAAGTACCATCTTTTCCTTAAACTCACACTTATAGAGTATAAATACTTTTGCCATTTACTTAGGTCTCTTCCACATCAAGATGGCATACCTTTAAATAAACATGTTTTAAAATTAAAAAGCAGACTTCTATTTTCATCTATATTGCCATGTGACTTTTCTGAGCACATGCGATTCAGGATTTTTGTGGTTTATTTTTAGAGGAGAACACTAAAGAATGGTACAACCACGGCTTGCTACTTTGGAACAATTCACACTGAGTCATCCCTGCTCCTTGCGGAAATTACAGGTGAGCAGCTGAAAGCCAGATTTATGGGCACATCAAGCAAAGACAACCAGACCGTGCCTGGCAATAGTTCATACTCAGCAGGAAGCCGTGCCTGTGGATCTAGAATTTAAGCATTTGCACTTGGAAATTTTTATGAGTAACTGTCTTGGAATATCCTTGACCCTTGAGTGGGTTTTTATTGCTTAAAGGATTTAATTATTTCTATATGAATTCTGTTCCCATGATGATGTTTATAGATTTCAATTTTGTATATTGATTTGAGTCTTTTTAGGGCCCATTTATCAATGTAGCTGTAGCATGAGTTTATTATGTTATAATTAACAGATAAGTCTTGGCAGTTAGCTAGATTCAGGGCATTATGCTACATGCTAGGAACAAATTGTTAGTTTAGTAATACCTGTGGTTTTGTTACTAGGTACCAAGCAATATACAAAATACTTTGCTCTAAATGGCCTTCTGACATCTGCTGACGCCCTCATAGCACAGATACATTATCTAAAGCTCAAAGAGGTTCACATTTCCATGACTTCTGAGCTGGGAAGCAAAATGAAGACTGAATTTCAGCTGATAATTCCACACATACCCAGTCTAGTGCCTGGCATATAGCAGGCACTTGGTGAACATTATTGGCTGATAATGTATTTAGCCTGCTGCTGGTTTCCAGGGTAGTTCATACCAAAGGCTGATCCTGAAAACAAAAAGTGAAGTTCTCTGAAGAGGCAAAGATGGCCTCTCTGGGATGAGTCCACGGGAGTGGTCTTTAACTGCATGGAAGACAAAATACGGACAGGCTAAAATGAAGAAATGAAATGGACAGAGGAGTGGAGGACGGAGATGTTGGCAATGGAGACAGGAAATAACATAGCTTAACGAAAACGGGAGGGGGGGTTGGAGTCATTTCATGGTCAGGAGAGGGAAGAGGAGGATGAGCAGGGTCAGATCCCACAGGGGTTTGAATATGCTTAAGTTATGAGCCAGGAGAGTGAGAAGATGAGAGTGATATGTTAAGGAATCAGTTCAATGACTAGATATTAAAATAGCTTCCGAGAAGAGAGCAGCAGAAAGCCTTCTAAAGATTTAAGACAGCAGGGAGACACTGTAAAAGAGCCCCATCTATGTAGCTGAAGTGAAGAGTTCCTCCAGCGCATCTGATGAAGGTCCTTCATTGCCAGCAGCTGCTGGGCATTCAATGATAACATCTGTGCTGCTATAGTCAGAAAGAGCAGTAACACATCAGCTGAGAATCATGGACCTCATGCGTTGTTCTTTGTGTATTCCTTACGATCTTACACAGAGCAGAGGACTCTAGGACATGGGAGTCTAGATCTCAGATGATAGCTGCCACCTTGGAGTAATCATAAGGATGAGGAATCAAATCCAAGTTGACCACCCAGCATGTATGTTCTTAGCATTACATATGCTGTCCTTTATCTAGAGGAGGGACAAGACATGCATGGGGAGGAACATGATCTAGCCATGGCAGGAAAGTAACAGATGGGAGAGAAGTGAATGAGAGAAAAATAGGAAAAATGGTATATTAAGAATATTAATACATTTTCTAGGATCGGAGATTATTCCCTCTTGTACCATGGTGAGTGTCAAGACAGTTGTGACTTTGCTAGAAAAATAGACAAAGTGAAAATCAAAAGGAAAGCGTAAATGAGAAGTATAAAATATCCAATTATTTTTGGCAGACAGGGAGTGGACTTGGGACTGGCTGAAAGCTGTTTACTACTCATTGACATTAGTGGCTTTGTTATTGTCACAGTGGGAAGGCAGGGCGATGATTCTTAACATTCTCATTTTTTTTTTAACTTAAGGATAATTTTAATTTAAAAGTGTTTTTAGGCTCCTCAGAAAAAGTGTTGAAAAAGAAACACATCTCCAGATTCTTTCTCTGTGTGCTTCACAGATAAATTTGGACAGCGAGCATTTGTGGGCAAAGTATGCATGGACTTGAATGACACTGTTCCAGAGTACAAGGAAACCACTGAGGAATCTGTCAAGGAGACGGAGAGGTAGTGTGCCTGGGGCTTTTCATCTGTGTTTTGGATGACTCATCTGCTACTGTGATACAGTTTGAACAGAGAGCAAAGTAGACACTATTAGTACTCAGTTAGGATCTGAGCACAGCGACAGACTCTTACGGATTGTTACAGTGGCCAGTGGGTGGTTCACAGAGCTTTCCCCTGTAGACCATTCTTAACCTTTCTAGAGCGCACCACAAAGAGTCTTTTTTATGATAAGAAAACGGAGCCTGACATAACCTGGGTGACTTGGCCACAGCCATTTAAGTCGGCCATTTACCATTACTCTAATGTACTGCCAGAGCTATTCATCTTAGAGAAAGGTTTCTTTGAGGTTACTGTTCTAGAAGTTCCAGTACATGACCTAGTGACCGCATGCCTTTGATGAGGCAGGAGGTAATATAAACTACACTGTTCACCTCATGAGCCAGGAAGAACAGAGAAAACTGGCCAGAATTCCAAAATGCTTGTCAGGTGCACATGCCCAATGACCAAAAGATCTTCTAGAGGATCCACTTTCTGAGATACCCCACTTCCCAAATAGCATCCACCTAGGGACTAAACTTTGGCACATAGACCTTTGTGGGACACTCTTCCAAACCATTTTATTAGTGTAGATTAAAGTGTCAGAGCCAAGATTTAATAGAATGAAAAATCACTGTGACTTAAAATGTAGAATTCCTTATAGCAGGACATGGATCTCAGTCATGTCATCCTTCTGGTAAAAGGGGAAAGCAAGAGACATTTACAGGTTTTTATTCGTGCACATGCTTAGGAATAAGGGTAGGAGGAGCCACAGAAAACATACGAGAAGTTATGGGAAATGTCCCATTTACAGGGGAGTGAAAGACGTTGAAGTAAAAATGACTCAGTGAGGCACAGTGCTGCACACCTCTAATCCCAGTGTGTGGGATACCGAGAAGGATCATGCGTTCTAAGCCAGCCGTATAGTAAGACACTCTCTAAAAAGCAAGACAAGTTTTTTTTTTTTTTTTTTTTTTTTTTTTTTTTTTTTTTTTTTTTTAGTTAATCAAAATATATGTGCTTCCCTGGCATGAATCACAGAGAAGCACAAGAAGGTGCAAAGCAGAGACATTGTCCTTAGTTAGGCCACCCAAGGACCCCAGTGTGAGATCTTACTCTATATGCTTTCAGCGGTTTTCATTTTTTAACTTTTATTGATTCTTTGTGGCTTTTGAGTCATATACACCCAGATCCCTGTCTGAGCACCTCCACCCTCTGACTTATGACCTTCACCCAAAACAAAACAACTTAAAAATAAAGCCTAAAAACAAAACGAGAAAAGCACTGGGCGTGGAAGCTGTAGTGTGGCCCAGTGAATCACACAGTACACCCCTGAGCCCATACATCTTTACTTGTAAGTGTTCTTTCCTATGGATCAGTGACTTTAACCACCTAGCATTATCCTATTATTTGCCATAGAAAAAAGTCTGCATGCATTCTGGAATGACTGCAGCCTAGGAAAATAGAGAACTAAACTATCTCCTCCCAGACCTATTACCTGGGGAGGTGTAGTGCAGACACAGAAGGAAGGCTGGGTTCCTTATATGCCCTTACTCCACATCTGTGGACTCGTGGGAAATAGACCATTCACAGTAAAAGGTCTAGACACATCCAACAGTGATGCACCGGCAAGAGAGACACTGAAGAGACCAAGGCCTGTTCTAGAGCCACTAGCATAGAGTGCGTTCACCAGAGGATGTGAACAGCCTGTTTGGGGGTAATCTGTACCTCAAAAGATAGAGCACCATATATAGACAGAAATATCAAAGTATGGTGTGGACAGGAATAGCACAACAGGTCCACATCAAGACTCTAATATGACTAGTTTCCAGCCACCACTTTCAGATGCTAAATCCAGGTGTCCTGGATACACCAGCATTGGTCTCAGGATTGGACTTCAAGAAATCCGCTTGCAAGAGTGTTGGGATACTCAATACTGTTCTCCAAGTTCAGCACAGCAGGACTATCAACGACTCACAGATAGCCAGCAGGAGAGAATAGAAGCCTAGGACAAGGCAGGCTAGTTTGTAGGGTTCAGCAGAGCTGCCCAGGATAAGTGGAGTCACATATGTACACCCCCCACATTGTACCACAGTGGGGGGGGGACCCTGATAACACACTTCCGCTGAGGTTTTATTCCAGGTGGACACTTGGCTCACTGAATTCAAGAATCACAGGCAGGCCAGGACTAGAGAGATGGCTCAGCAGTGCAGGGCTTAGCTTTGGTTTCCAGCACACACATGGCTCCTCACGTGTCTGCAACTCCAGTCCCAGGAAATCCAACACCTGATCTGTACAGGCACCACACACAGAGGGTGGAAGCATATACAAAGGCAAGTATACACATGGAATAAAAGTAGCAAAAGAACCACAAGGTCTTCTGTTCAGGGACAGACGAGGCTGAGCGAAGGCTCTGTGTCCAATTCCTCCAATCTGCATTGGTCAGATTTGCAGCTCTTCTTCAGTTATTCTGGGAGCTGCAAGAAATAAAGAGGCCTAGATCCATGTCACACACCCCACATGTCTACTGAATGGTATGTGGATGCAGGAAATGTGGTATACAATAAAATTGATCAGCCATAAATGAAGTCCTAAACACATGATGAACTTTAAAATTACTATTCTAAGAAAAAGGGAACACGTTATAAACTTCCGCTAATATTGAATATAGAAAAACTTCAAGTCCACGAGACAGCAAGTGGAGAGATTTGCTGTGCATGGGCGATGACATTGCCTGTCTCCTGCATAGAGACCTAGGGGATCTCCTTCTAGTAATGAGAATTCAAGGACTGTATCATTATGGAAACCCCACAACCAGAAAGTTGGCTGCAATCATTAAATAGAGCACTTAAAATGGGTGAACTTTATGATATGTAAATTATACTTCCCCAAAAACTATTTTGAAAAATGGAAATATATTCCAGTGCACAATTTCTTTATGAGTCGGGCAGGAAAGGCTAGGTTTTTAAGTGCATAGTTTTGAAGAGTTGCTTTTAAATTCACAAGAGAATGCTTCTTGAAAGACATTAAGAGACTAGGGTAGAGTGTCACCCAGATTCCCCACCTGTGTGGTCCTCTTCTGTACTACAGAGCTTCTCTTCTCCCTCCAGCACCCATTCTCCGATGTTTACCCGCACAATTGGAGCAATTTCTTTTGACGTCCAAGAGTCTTAAGATGTATCCACATACTCTAGAGTCTTCTGAAGACGTAGAATTAAAGATGAAAAATAGACAAAGTGCCTCTTCTGGTATGCCAAGGCCACTAAGTGGATTTATCCCACAGCATAAAATTAGTGTTTAAAAATGTATGTTTGTGCATGTGTGTGGATAGGAGATGTACTAGTGCACACCCCTGTGGAGGCCAGAAGAGGATGTTGGGTGTCCTGCTCTGCCACACTCTACCTTACTCCCTTGAGACAGGGTCTCTCCCTGAACTACAAGTTTTCAGCTGGGTTGAAACTCTCGGCATCCTCCTGGCTCTGCCCAAACACTAGGGTTAGAGGCATGGAGAGCTTTTTACTTCTTTTTCTTTTTTTCTTTTTTTTTTTTTACATTGGTCTTGTGTGTTCTAATTCAGGTCCTCATGTTTGCATACCAAGTGCTGCTATCTCAGCCCCACAAATGAAGGATTCTTACTTTTAAATTATTACCCTCTTAGTTTCCTGTATTAGGTTAAGGCTTCAGATTTACTCTTTTGGGGCATAAGTTTAGACCTCAGCTTTGCTTCTATTTTCTGAGATTCTCTCACTTCAAGTATATTTCCTTTGGAGTGCCAAGGTGAGAGGCTACTTTGTGGTCACAGGAATAGGGGCACACCTCCGACCTTTAGGGCTGGCCCTACAATCAATCAGCCACTGCACAACCTACTCCACTGCTGTGGTTGTTTTGCCTTAATTCAGTGTGTTGCCCTGGAGCTGAAGACGGAGCCCAGGGCTTTGTTCATGCCTGGCCAGTGTCTATCCAGAGCTACATCCCCAGGCTCTCAGTTCATACTTTAGTCTGAAATAGTAACAGAAGGGAAAAAACTAATAACTAACAGTCTTCTGGCCAGGGAAGAAATACCCTCTTGATAGTTGTCACCGTTCTAGGAGGCAGAAGTGCAAGTCACCAATTGTCCCATCCCACACACACTTCACAGCCACCTCATTCACAGTCTTCCTTCAGACTCTGTCCTTGGAGACCGGTGGTGGTACTGTGTGTATAAGTCGCTTCAACGTAAGAGGAGACCAGAAGAACAGGTTCTAAGGCTCCAAAGTGCTTGTGTGTGCCAAAAGTCCATGGCTCTATCATCAATGGAATATGAAGCACTTCAACTGTGTCACAGAGAATTGTAGCCCCTAGCATATGTAGCAATGGGGGTTTCTTGGTCCTGGGCAGCCAGAGGTCCGGACCCACAGATCTGCCATGCCAGACCCCTTAGCAGCCCGCCACCACCGCTCAGGCCCCCAGAAATGACTCAGATGCTTATATTAACTTTATGCTGTTTGGCCTATGGCTCAGGCACATTGCTAGCTTGCTCTTACATCTTAAATCAGCCCATTTCTATTAATCTATCTGCCACGTGGCCCGTGGCTCACCTGTGTTCCTTACATGTTGCTCTTTGGACGGCTTGTTCCATCTGCCTGACTCCGCCCTGCTTCTCCTACCTATGCTCTGATTTCTCCTCCTACTTCTTCTACGGTGCCTGTCATGGGCCAAAACAGCTCCTTTATTTAAAGATTGATATTCACAGCATACAAAAAGGCATTCCCACATCAATCATAGCCTGGGACTGTGTGGATGTTCAGAATTGCCTAAAAGATGTCACGGGACAATATTCCTGGTGATTTTCCTCTCCCTCTTTTGCTATCAAAGAAAAAGCTGAGTAATTTTTACTTGTTAATCTCTAAGTAGTGGGGATGAAACCCACACTGTTAGAGATGTTTACATGGAAATGCGGACATGTAAGGATCACATGTTCACCCTGTTGAGAGATTTATTTATTTATTTAAAGGGGAAAGAACATAATTTACTCAGTCAGTATAAAAGGAAAATTTCACAGAATGAGCCCCTGGCCCTGGTGAATCAAGCTAGGAAGAGGAGGGGGTTCTGCACTGGGTGAAAGGTGTTCTTCATTTATTTTAAAATGATTAACTTTTCTACCTTCACTTGTCACTTCCTTACAGATTTGTGTCAGAAATGCTTCAGCGGAACGTAAGTGAATTTATTCAGTTTTCTGTTAGCTGTAACATCTGTCAAGTTGTTCTGATAGATTAGTGTGTGTACCTGTGGCTTAGTCTATACATAAGAGGTATTCTTAAAACAGTGATTGTTGACATGCGTCTACCCAATGGCTCAGTTCATACAGGTCAGACGTTTTAAAATTGCAAACATCTAGCAAATACTGTGAGTACAGAGGTGTGGGGTGTGATGGTTTGTTGCACATATGAAGTGACAGATAATGATTAAAGTGAAATCCATTCACATGTGCCAAAGGAGATAAAATGGGTATCTTAGAGAGATGCCTGCATTCTACATTTAGTGCAGCCTTATTCACCATAGCCTTAATATGGAAACAACCTAGGAGTCTATGGATGAAGAGATTAAAAAGAACAAACTAAATTTGTTCATTTGTATATTTCATACATTAATCAAGAAAACTATATATATATATATATATATATATATATATATATATATATATATATATATATGCTTGTAGATACATATATGTACATGTGGGATAGGTATACAATCTATGTATGTCTCCCATATCCCATGAGTATGTTATGCATGTATAATTAGATACTCTTCATTCATAAAAAAGATCTTACTATTTGAGACAGCATTAATGGATCTGGAGGATAGTATATTAAATTAAATAATCCCAATTCAGAAGAGAAATACTTCATGCTCTCATTTGTTTGTGCAATCTGAAAAGATCAAATTCACAGAAACTTCTGGTTTTTACTTTCCAGTCGAAGCTTGTAGGACACTATATTTTGACCTCTATGGTTTTTTTGTTTTGTTTTAAGCACAGTTTTGTAGTTAGAAACAATTATTTGATTTTAGTGGATTTGATTATTCACCATTAAAACATGCTACAAACTTTATGTTTACTGAAATTGTTTACAGCTTTAGCGATATTATGTGTACTTTTTAAAAAAATTTCTTTATCCTTTGTCCATATACAGTATGGAATCCAAGTTTAGTCAGGTATGGGAATTATATCCAAAGTTTACTAAGCTTCTAGTTAGTGTAAGATGTGTTGGTCATCTGACTGTCACAATAACGAAATACTTGAGGTAAGCAATTTATAAGAAAGGAAGATACAGTGTGAATTCTAATTGCTCGTAATAATAAAAACACAAAGTCAGGTATTGGGGTAAATTGCTGAAACATCAGAGAGATAAAGGAGCAAGCCACAGCCACCTCTTACCTCTAAGACTTTTCAGACCGAAGGGGGCTGAGATTCTGTCTCCACCCACCTTATCTTCCTGTCTCCACCTTCCTTCTGGTAGGATTAAAGGTGTGAGCCTCTACCACCTGGCTCTGTTTTTCTTTTAGACTGGTTCAATCTCCTGTAGCCCAGGGTGGCCTTGAACTCCTGATCTTTCTGCTTCCTCCTCCTAGGTCTTGAGATTAAAGAGGTGTGCCACCACTGCCTGGCCTCTATGGTTAACTAGTGACTAGCTCTGCTCTCTGATCTTCAGTCAAGCTGAAGCACAAACAAAATATCACTCAGGAAGGTCTGCTTTGACTCACAATTTCAGACCGTTTTAGTCTGTGGTCACTTGGCCTGGAGGCTTTTAGCCTATGGTTCGGTAGAACATGATTGCAGACATTTCAGTCAGAGGGAAATTGCATACCTCATGGCTGCCAGGAAGTCACAATCAACTTCCTTCTAGTTGGCTCTACTATCCAAAGGTTCTGTCACTTCCCAGTAGCACTATTGGTCAAGAACCTTCACCCAACATGAGTTTGGGGGGACATTTAAAATACAAACTATCATTTAAAGTGTGACAATCTAGTCACTGTCCTCAAGAGGCACCCTCTACACTCAGCCTTCTCATTCACATTGCATTTCCTCTTCTTGGTCAGAGACCTTTTAGTTTTAACATTGGTCTCTGAAGAGAGGTTGCTCTGTGGTCAAGGAGATGGTGATATGTGGACACTGAGGACCTGTTTGGTGGCTCCTTCTTCATTGGTTCTGTCCACTGCTAGTCTCCAGTGAGGATTGAGAAACAGGCTATGCTCAGACTCAGTGCCCTGGCTACAAGGATGCCTTGATTTGTAAATGTGTGGTGCATGAGGCCCACAAGGAATCAGCCATGCATCTGCTTTGCCCTGGCATTGTGGAGCCCATGAAGACAGTGCTATTTCTTGCCTCCAAGCAGTCTGAAAACTGGTTTATGAATTCAGAGGACAGACTCTTAGGTCCGTAAGCCTAGCCCTTGCTTCCATTTTCACTGTCACACTGGAAGCCATAGGAATGTTCAGAATTTCTTGCAATTCAGCTTAATGGATAAGGCTTATAGACCCTCTTCCATATTCACATTAGGAATCATTTTATCCTGCCAGCCAGTCTCTGAGGTACTACTAAAGAGTTCTGAGTGAGGATGCAGGAGCACACCTCCTCAAGATGTTGGCAGAGAAACAAGCCACTATCTCACATGTGGTATCCCCACTCCAGGACTCATTTAAGGTGATGAGAAGGGAATGCCTATCATCAGACTTGATCCTCAGTTGAGTGTTGTTCCCAGTCATGAATTGTTTTTTTTGGAAACTCTAACCTCTGGAGGTTTTCCTCAGTATTGAAACTGTACGTCACATTGTTGTGGAATGTGTTATGTGTTCATAGTCTCCATATTTTCCTCACAATTTTTTTTATTGTTATTTCCAGTACTCAAGGGTGAAACCTATAGTGACCCCGCGCTTTTCCCTTTCTTGTACGGAGACCCTGATGAGTAAACTTGGTAACATCGCCAAGACTCATGATCTGCACATCCAGGTAAGCATTTTTCTTTGGTTTGTGCCTCTGTCCATACTTGGTCTCCTGATACCCTCAGGCCATCTCTAATTATCTCTAGTTAGTCTACTAAGATCTCCTAGAGTCAAAGGATTTCAGAACAGGAAGTACCCCAGCTGACATGACCAGGAGGCACCCAGACTGACATCACCTAATCCGGTTGGTCAGTTTTGCAGGTCAGGAGCCTGAAGTTTCTTTCATCCTCAACACTCTGATCTGTCATGGACAAGCCAAGACAGTTTTATAACTTCGCCATTCTTGGTAAAATGCATTTAAAACATTTCCTTCCTACTTTTTATTTGATGCTTTTCCTAGTGATCTAGACCTTCATTTGAGGAGGAACCAATTATTATTTGAAAAGTAGAAAGAACTTAATTTCTACCTTACAAAAGTGCCTTTGAAATCCTTTTGTTCTGAGTTTCTTAATTTAAAACCAGGAACAAAAAATAAACCTTCCTTTACCACTAAGTCGTTGCCATTTAGCAATAAAATGCTTTTAGAATCTCACAGCTGGGTTAAAATTAGGAGCTCCCCTCCCCCATTCAAACTTAATTCCACACTGCACTAAAATCTCCTCTCTTTCAGAGCTGACAGTCTTAAAGGGAAGGGAAAGTTGGGGTGAAGCAACTGATTCCTCACTTTTTGTTTATTTTTAAAATGTATATTCATAGGAACCATTGGTGTGTCTCTCCATGATGACTGTTTGTGGCTTCTGATATGTGGACTTTGAATTCAGTCCCCCACAATTATGCTCTGGTGATAAAATTCCAAATTTGGATAACATTTCTAGTTTGGAAGCAGTATGTTTTATTCAAAAGAAAGAAATAAAAATAAGGAAGGAAGGAAGATACAAATAACATTTAAAACTACATGAAAATCAAGTGGAAAAACCATATAAAAAGTCTATCCTTAGGCTAGAGATGCACTCCAGTTGACAGAGTGCTTGTCTAGCATGCAGAAAAGCCTGAATCTATCCCCAGCACAACTTGGACATGGGGACACAGCACTCAGAAGGTGGAGGCAGAGTACGAAGTTATCCCTGGCTAGAAATCTAGCTCACAGCCATGTTGAGAAACAGGACTTCAGCTTTGGCTAGAGGAATGGATCGATGCATCCAATCAAATCACCTGGTTGTCTTCCGCTTGTGAAACATCCTTGCATTTCATCAATGGACTGGGATTTACTCCTGATCATGGGTAGAGTTTGATGAAGGTGAAGCACTGGTTAGAATCTTTGTTCACTTTTTTTTTTTCCAATTCATCTTGCTATGTCTCTCCTTAGTATAGAAAAAGAGACAAAACAGAGTTGTTCTGGAAGTGTTTGTTGGCTGATGAATTCTTCCCATGATCTATTCTCGTCACCTCTTGGTCTGAAATGTTTCCTTTTCTAGAGACTTGGGTGCAAGTCTCTGCTAAAAGACACTTTATGTACTCTCAGATTTCAGGTACCCCATGAAAGGCTGGTGTGGCTGCCTCAGACTAACTTGGTTCACGTGTGAATTCCCATGAGCTGCTTCCTGAGGAAAGCAGGATTGTTCAGCTCTATTATTTTCACATTTTTTTTTTCCTGAAAAAAAAAATCATTCAGAAGGCCAAGAGAAGAGACAGACGGAGGACAACCCTGAGCCGTTTTCCTTCTGCCTCCATACACTAGGTTCTGTAAAATCCACCTGAAATATGACTAACTCATGCGCATCAGAAATGGAAAATGATGTAACTAGCCCAACACTTTTATTGAGCAATGAGAAATGAATGGTAAAGGAGAGAATAGACTTGTTCTAAGACGTGTAACTATGCTCAGAACTCAGCTTTCTTCCTTCAAGTTTCAGGGGGTTTTTTGTTTTGTTTTGTTTTGTTTTTTTGTTTTTTTCTGAGCGAACCCTAGATTCATCTTCTAATGGCCATTGGATTCTTATAGGCATGTTGCTACAAGCAAGGCACTGGATGATCTTAAAAGAATACTTATGTATGTTCTTACTATAGATTAGAGTTTCAAGACTTGAGAGAAAGATGCCCCCCCACACAGCCATGCCCAAGATATTCAGTTTGTCATAAAAGATGCATACAATCATTTAAATTTAAACCCAAGTACAGACCTTAATGTTCTCATATGTAATCGCCTACATCAACAAGTTCAGCAAATAGAAACTAGCAATGGAATGTTGTAACCGAAGATAGAATGTTAAATATTTTACAGGAAAAAATGAAAATGTTATTTCTCTGTTTGCAGAGTCATATAAGTGAAAATCGTGAAGAAGTTGAAGTTGTGAAAAACTTATACCCAGGTTACAAAAACTACACAGATGTCTATGATAAAAATAATCTTCTGACGAACAAGGTAAGTTCAGTATCATGATATAATCTTTATAATGTAGGCTGCACCCTTTAAATTTCAAAATCTCAGAAGTAATCACTGTTCTACAGCACACACGCCTTTTCCAAGCTAGAGTAAAACCAGTGTGTGTGTGTGTGTGTGTATGTGTGTATGTGTGTATTTGTGTCTGTGTGTGTATTTGTGTCTCTCTCTGTGTGTAAATGCTTGTGTGTGCATGGTATGTGTGTATCTATCCACCATCCATCTATTTGTGTGTATGTCTATATCTGTGTGTCTATATATAGATGTGTATGGGTTGTGTGTGTGTGTGTGTGTGTGTGTGTGTGTGTGTGTGTGTGTGTGTGTGAACATTGGCCTGATGTTTCATTGCATGGTAAGCATGATCTTTTTTTCCAATGATGGTTTCACAGTGAATTTTTCTTCAAGTCAGCAGCTCCATTTCCAAGGATTATTGTTTAAAGAGCATAAAAATAGTTTGTTGATAACACAGTAAAGCTTGAAAATAACTAGCCCCAAGGAACCGGTTCAGTCATAGAATTTCCATAATTAGAATTTCATCCAGCATTCACAAAGAGCAAAATATGAATGCATCCACAGGAGAACCTTCAATAGAGTTGGATATGCATCTATATATGTGTGGTGTGTTTTCACACTTAAAAACTGTCCAGAGAGACAGTGGATGCAAAAAGTCGTTCTTTAAAACTCTGAAAACAAAGAAAAATGTGCATGTATTACTTCTATAATTCATTAAAACTAATGTGAGTAACAAGAGACCTCATTAAGGCAATAAATATACCCTTGGCTTTGGCCTTCCAAACCCCCCCCCCCCAAAAAAAACCCCACACTGCCTTGAGAGTTTTCAGAAGCAGGTAATTTTTTAGTGACTACAGAAAAGGATATGGGGCTGCAAGTGATTTGAAAGGCTAACACTTCACATAAGTAATGTAAATTTTACATCAGAAATTTCATCCTCTTTTACATATATTACAATATGACTAATAAATTAACCTTAAGTTTTCATGTTAATTTTATTTTCACAGAGATTGAAAAAGTTTTATTTTAATAATTTTTTTTGTTCATTGAACTATGTCTCCCAAAAGGAGAAAGCAATTAGAAATAGGCTAATATTAAAGTTAAAATATATATAATACTTTATATTAAAGTAAAAAGCCAGAGAACTAAATGTTACCTGAAAACTCAAAAATCTTACAAAGATGGGAGTTTAAAGAGGTTTCACATATGTGGCACCTGCTTTCTTAAGTAAATTTTACCTCCTTAGGTAAAAGCTATTATGATATGACATATCCTGATATTATGCCCATGTCTGTTGCACGAATAAAGGAAACTCAGAGTCAGATCTCAGGAAAAGGTTGAAATATCAAAGAGAGGAAACACCACAGTCAAATCTCACCCAGCTGTCTTCCAGCTTCCTCAGCCTCACTCCTCCTGGCTTCTACTGCCTGCTCTGTCTTCCTATGTCTGCCTTAAATACCTTCTTTACCCAGTTGTTTCACATCCAGGATAAGATTAAAGGCATGGCACCACCACTGCCTGCCTGGGAGCCTGGAACTCCCTTTGTAAACTAAGCTGACCTCAAACTCAGATTGCTGGGATTAAGGGCGTAGGTCACCACTCTTTACCTGTGCTGGGATTGAAGGTGTGAGTTACCACTCTCTGATCCTCCTAGACTGACTATAGATCCCCCTGATATCTCAGACTGGTTTTTTATTACATTTGAAACATATACCTACACATGTCAAGAACCATTGATGCCTATATTGAAACTAATTACAGAAATAAATAACAATTCTCTCAGATATGGTGGCCTATGCCCCAAATCCCAGTATATTCAAAAGTTTGAAGCAGAAAAACTATGAATATGAGGCCAGCTTGGGCTCTATAGTGAGTTCAAGGCCAGCCTCAGCTGTATAGAGAGCCCATCTCTAAAACGTACCACCTATAGAAATTAACCCATAGATCTTTTAAAAAAACATATTTATAGCTTCCATGGACTTTCAGAAAGTCCTGATTAAAATAAAGACTAGTGTCAGTCTACTAGAAGCACATCATATAGATTTAGAAAAGAAAGCAGCTTGAAAATTTTCTATAGTAGAGATGATACAGTCATAATGTGGTCAGTCTGGCTTCAATCAGCTGGCTGACCCTGTACTGCATTGTAAATCAGTCAAAAGGATGGAAATTAAGAGGCAGAGCTAGAATGGAGTTCCGTGATAGAGTACTGGGCTTGATTACCAGCACTACAATCAATCAATTAATCAATCAATCAATCAATAAATATCAGGTAACTTTGTTGAGACTTTGGGAATATATATTTGGATGCAGGGATTTTGTCCTTATAAACAATAGCAACTGTCTGTGTAAACACCATGGTAGCTAAGCTCTGGCTTCTATATCTTCTTGTAGTCCATAGCCATGAATTCTAGTATATGCACTTTTAGTGGTAAACTCCATGCTGGCTATTCTTCTCTCTAGACAGTCATGGCACATGGCTGCTACCTTTCTGAAGAAGAGCTTAATATCTTCAGTGAACGAGGAGCATCCATTGCGCATTGTCCCAACTCTAATTTATCGTAAGTATACAGTAACTGCTTGGTAGATTACTAATGTGTAGTGTGTATAGGAGTTTTCTGTTTTCTCACTCATTCTTTCTTTTAGACTCTCTCTCTCTAGTTGGTTTGAGTGGAGAAGGAACCAGGTAGATGGATATTCACCTGTGCTAAGGTGAAGGAAGAAGGCATTCAGAAGAGGGCATTGTTGCAGAGTATACATTTAAAGCACTCCATATTTCTGTAAATCTCTACATTTACACAGACATGCAAGGGGGAAGTCAAACAGACCTCTTCCAAAATAGAATCATGTGACTGTCTATCCAACACAGTATGTCTGAGATCTCTTTCTTTGTCAGTGTAAGTCATAAAGATGCAGGACTAGAACAATGTCGCTGGGGTTTGTGGCTTGCATAGGGAAAAAATGGACAGACGTTTTTAGCTGTTTTGTTGTTGTTAGAGATGAACCAGGGCCCTATGTATGCTAAACAAGAAGTCTATACCACTGAGTTAGACCACAGCCCTGACAAATTCTGGCTTGTAGGGTTTGGAGACTTGGAGGAGGGGGTCAGAGAGATACTCTTAACTTTTGAGGCTTCTTCCAAGGCCCAAAGCATCATAGACTGGGCTATCAGGTTTGTGTCCTAATACTAACTATTTATCCTTTGGGTAATACATTGTTCTGGATATAGAGAAATGTGATACTTTATAAATTATATTTTCTATCATAGAAGGAGTTGTCTAGAAAGTCTTTATCTCTATTAGATTTACAGACTAACTACAAGGCTTAATTCTTTGCTACTTTTTATGTAACCTCCCACCCCCATTTTCTTGCCACTTTGTACCCTCCCAAAAGGTGACCTCAGGCCAGGAAACTGGAAGAAATCTTTTATGGTCTCCTCTACTTTTCTGGCCTGGTCTGATAAACTGCTAGCCTTGGGGATAGTAAAGATGAGAATATTTAACAGTGTCCATAGGCTGTTATATTACCCAGATCTCCTCGTTCCTACTTCTTCTTTCTCTCTAGGCTGAGCAGTGGCTTACTGAATGTGCTCGAAGTCCTGAAGTATAAAGTGAAGATAGGTCTGGGGACAGGTAAGCAGCCTCCCTCTGGACCTGGATTGATGAATAACCATTCTGATGTTGCTGATTTGGAGGTATTGAGTCTGTGTTTAAAGAATATGAGCTTTATTGGCTGCTAAGAGTGGATGTCTTAATAATAAACATCAGCCAAATAGGTAAAAGTTTTCAAGTCAGAACCCCTACCCCCAAGCCGTTTTCCCTCTTTGTTGTTTAGAAACTAGGCACCCATGCTAACAGCTCAAGCACTTGGACTCACACGCACAAACTCACACATGGGCATATAATTAAAAAAAAATCTTAAGAAAGGAATTAAATTACTCCTGCTGAAAATTTAGTCAGAGACATAGAGAATAAAACTAAGAAAGAGCATGTGAGCCTCAAGGAACAGCATGGAGGTGGAGGCTGGGAGAAGAGCCTGAGGGAGGACTGACAGCATGGTTCTGAGACAGATGCTCCTGGCTCATGAGGAACTGGAGTAGATACAGTAGGTCAAAGTCAGAGCTTGATCCAGAACAGTGTTGATCAAACTCACACCTCTGTATGCTAAATCGCACCTGAACACGTAGTGACAAACTATTTTAATTTTAAGAAAAACAAAAATACTCCCAAAGCATTAAATCTCGGAATAAAACCAACCAATTAAAACCAACCAATTAAAAGCCAATTTTCTTTCAGAGGATTGTTATGTTGTTGGTGCAAATAATATCAAAGGCAAAAGAATTATTGATCAAAAATACTATTTATATATCTGGACATCTCTTCTTCATGTGAAAAAGCAGCTGTGTAAAAGCTTGGAAAATAGTCTCCTCATGACCCCTTTGAAAAGAATTCCTTGAATGTCTCTATCAATGAGTCAAACGAAGGGTCTTTCTACAGGAATGTGAGTACAGCTGGGAAGTTAGGAGAAGCTGATACCCGTCACGCACCAAGTTACAGGAAGACAAGGCCACATGTCTCCCCACATTTAGAAATGCAAACCAAAGCTAGTCTGAGAGTAGAAAATGGACTATCGGGGTTTGGGGGAGGATCATAGGACAGGGAGGGGGAAGGGGCACATAAAAGATTGATAAGATATATGCAGGTATAGAACTGCCATGACAGAAACCATTCATCTGTACGATTAATAAGTGTTGATAATACTAACAACAACAGAAGAGTGATCATAGCAGGTGCCACACTTCTGCTCAAATTGAGAACAGTGACAGTGTTAAGGAGTTCAGAGAAGCTGATTTGTATGAAGAGAGTACTATAAAAGTTTCTTGAATGAATTATTTTAGAACTTGTAAAGAGAAAAAGTTGACAATGTTAAAAGTGTATCCTTTTTTAAGTAATTCACGGTAAGTCAAAAAGATAATCCTTTGGTGGAAACACGTGATAATTGTTTTTGAGGCTGAGCATTAGAGTCTTGAGTTTTGGTTTACATTATTTATACATTTTTAGCATGTTATAAAAAATTTAAGTAATGTATACGGTGTAAGGAAGAGATATTTAGAGTAATGGATATTGGTCTTCATCTGTAATTCATTTGTTTCCTATAGCTCATACACATAGACTGGGGTAATTTTACAGTGTATTTTAAGCACACCTGTGTCACATGATATCAGATGTAGAATTTTATCGTGTGTCGTCACTTGCATTTGGGATTTTGAAATTTTGGATCTAGAATGATTACCTAGCATAAAACAAAAAAAAAACTACCCAAAGAATTACGAAAATGGGATTTCTCTCATTCTAAATATGAAGAAAAAGGCAAAATAAATAGAGAATAAACTCTGAGCAGTAACCTGTAGGGAAAGTTTAAGTATATAGAACAAATACATAGAGCATGATGTACAAACAGTCTGCATGGTGCCACTGTCCCACTTGCCAGGACTATTTCCCACCCTAGTGTGACAGTGCCAACCAACGCTTTCATGACAGATTAGTTTTTCTTATTTGGCACAAGCTACAGCAATCTTAGACAAAGGAACTTCAACTGAGAAATTGCAGCCCAGCTCAGCCCTCTTGGATGCCAGGAGATATCACAGCATCGCTTCCTCCTCTTCACATGTCCTTATTTTCTGTGCATTCCGTTCACTTTGCAAAGCCCAGCCCTAGATGACCTCAACATTTCCCTTTCTATGCCTGCAGCTGGGTGTTTAGAAGTTGCTGGAAATAACAAGCCAATGTCTGTAGAGAAGTCTCTGGGGCATTTCCTTGGTTAATGATTGATTATGAGCGGGGTGGCTCCAGCCTCTGTGGGCAGTACCACCCTGAGCAGGTGCTCCAGGGATTTATAAGAAAGAAAACTGACTAAGCTGTGGGGAACAAGCCGGGAAGCAATATTCTTCCACGGTTCTGTGTTAATTTCTGTCTCCAAGTTCCTGCCATGAGGTCCTGTCATGGCTTCCCTTGATAATGGAATATAACCCGTGAACCAAATAAACCCTCTCCTCTACAAAGTGATTTTGCCATGGTCTTTATCACAGCAATAGAAACCTAAATAAAGACTTCGGTCTAGTAATGCCTTCTTTCCTCAACCCTTCCTGCCTTCCTAGCGCAGCCCTCTTGGATGCCAGCAGATATCACAACATCGCTTCCTTCTCTTCACATGTCCTCTTTTTCTATCTGTTCACTTTGCAATAGCCCAGCCCTAGATGGCCTCAACAATTCCCTTTTCTATGTCTGCAGCTGACTGGTTAGGAGTTGCTGAAGAGAACATTGGATTTCAGTGTTAAGTTTTGTGCTCAAATTCCAAGCCGCTCTCAACACTGGTGACAGAGATAATTAAATTTCTCTAATAAGTATCTGTCTCCTTAGTCCAAGACAGGTTTTTTATCCCTCTTGTTTCTCCTAAAACTTTCTATTGCAGTCAAGCCCTCCTCAGGTCCAGCTCATGGCCTCTTCCTGTATAAAGATAAAAAGACAAATCAAAAATCTTGTCTTCAGTTTACCACCACCGAATTTATATACATTCTTGCCCTTCATATGTGTTGTCTTCTGGACTATTCCTACCCAATATGCAAGCATCTAAAATATCTTCTGGCCCTTCTAGGTCATGACATGTAACTGTTCTGTTACCCAGACTCTCCCGTCTTCTTCCTTCCCTATGTTAATTGCCTTTCTTCACAGCACAATTCCTTCCAATATGGACATCCGCACTGCTCCTATTCCACCCCCACCCCCAGTCCTGATTCTTGCCCAGCCCACAAGGCATCCATCTTGTTCTTTTTGCTGTGACTCACTGCAAGCATGATCTCTTTGCTGCTGCTGAGAAGATGCCATTTTACTGTGACTCAGAGGCCTCTGTGGTCTGTTGTGTAAACAGGGATTTCTCCTGGTTCCAATAGTTTACATGATGTCATCAAAATGGCATTTTAATTTTTTTCTCTGTTGCTGGCTATTCTTTCTTCTCTGAGGGCTTGCTATCTCTGAAAAGCTGACTTCAAACCTCAGTCAGCCAATCTGCTTTTTTTTGCACTCCACCCCCCCCCTTGGGGGTTTTTATCCTAACTATGGTCTCACAAGCCTTTCAGTTTTTAAGTGTATCCTAAACCCTCTAACAAAAAAGTCCCCAAGAAAAAATTGACAAAAATCTCATATTTACGAGCCTTTGTTGTTAGAGGCCATATGAATTATCACAACTAGCTGGTGTGGCATGGTACCCTGGTTAAATAGAAAGTTACCGTGTCCTTGATATTTTAGTCTCTAAAATGGAGCTGATAATAGGAGATACCTTACATGTTCGTGTTGAGGATTGGTTAAGTCAATGTTATATTGTTCTTGTAATGATTCTTGGTATGACACAACACTGATTTTTGACAATTGGCTATTTGGCACTGCTTTTTATAATTATTATTAATTTGCTTCTTTTTAGTTGACATGAAATGATTACACACAAAAAGCTTAATGTGTGCTTGTTATTTATTTGTGTGTGTCCAAGTGTTTGTGCTTATGGTATGTGTGTTAGTGTATATGTATGTGTTCACATGTGCATACAGAGACCAGAGGTCAACCTCAGGTTTCATTCTAGGCATTGTGGAAGGTCTTTGAATGGGATCTGGGCTTCCAACTGGGCTGCATGAGTGTCCAGAAAGCCCTGGGGATCTCTGTGTCTCCGCTTTCCCAGCATGCCAACACAGCAAGCTTTTTGCATAAGTCTTGTGGACCAAACTCAGGACCTCATGCTTGCATGGCAAGCACTTACTGACTGATGTATCTTCCCAGCCCTGATTATTTCCTGTTAATGCAAGCTAATAACTTAAACAGCTGTAATAAAACTTTTTGAGGAACCAGATGATCCTCTAGCAAGACTGTTCTAGAGAAAAGTACTATATCTAAAAAAAAAAAAAAAAAAAACAAAACAAAAACAAAACAAAACAAAACAAAAAAAAACCCACACAAAGTTTAACTAAGGACAGTTGAACATAAAACTCAGCTGCAATCCAGAACTACTAGTAAATAACCAATTACTTTTGATAATTGCAGTATTTATAGGCACTGGTAATCATATAGGCCTCCCATAAATGACAGGAACGTTTAAAATTGCAATGGATATTTGATTAGCTATAAAATGTATTCTTTAATAAAACATGCTATTTAACTTGACATTGTATCAACTTATAACATGCGTTTGTTCCTGCCAAAGGCAACGTTTCAATTAATTATGTCTAGGGGCTTAATCTGAGGCCCTAAAACTCTCATTTCTCATTCAGTGCTGCCAACCAATATGGGAATCTATCCATATTAGCTTTGGTTATTTATTGTACTACGTTTTCAAAATTTATGTTCATTCTAAAGCTTTCTGAATAATTAGTGTTGTAAAGATGACTTTTTAATTTTCTAAAGTTTTCATCTAGGTTGGAATAATACTCTGATGTTTTCTTAAATGTATGCAATTGTTAGTTTATGTCTAACCACATTATAAACTTTTCACAGCCATATTTGAGTATTTTCTGTGAGTGTTCAATATATATATTCATATCCATCCATCTATCCATCTATCCATCCATCTATCTATCGATCTATCTATCTATCTATCTATCTATCTATCTATCTATCTATCTATATCTATATATCTTTATTAGCCATGTGAATATTATAATGGGTTGAGTTGTGGTCCCCAAAAGAACTAAGGCCATCTTAGGACTAAAGGTTTCTGTAGATAGAATCAAGGTAAGGCTATCAAGTTGAATTCATTCTGAAATGGGGTGGCTCCTTAGCTCAATGGTCAACACTTAGAAGACACAGAAAGACCCAAGAGAGGAAGGCAATGGAACATGGAACAGAGACTGGAGTTACTGCCACCTGCCAAGATCTCCATGAGGCATGACAATCTGGAAGGAACAACTCGGAATTCTTCCTGGACTTTCTGAAGGGATGGGGTCCTTGCACATACTCTGCCAACTGAACTCCACTCACCCGATAGCCCTGCCAGCACTTGAATTTTAGACTTCTGACCTCCCAAACTGTGACAGAAGACATTTCTATTGTGTTAAGTCACAAAACTTGGGGTGTTTTCATCAACCCTAGAAGCCAATAGTGGAATATATTTGATTTTAGTGAAAGATGGTTTTTAAAAGTCAGCCTGCAAAGTAACGGTTTTGTTAGAGCATTTTGATGTGTGCCTGCCATTTCCCATGTTCTCCTTGTGCTTCCTTCTTGTCCCTTCCCTTCCCTTAAATGGTGGTCCTTCTGCATTTATGCAAATGACAAATTTTAAACTCACTTAAATGTTGGCTTATAGCTATAAGTTTACAGATGAAAACTTTTTAGAAATTGAGAAGTGGAATGTTTGTCATTAAAACCAGAGTGGGGGGAACATCATATAAATCTGTTATTCCATCTGTCTTTACAAAGTTACCATTTGCTCTGTCTTTCCTACTGTAGATGTGGCTGGTGGCTACTCCTATTCCATGCTTGATGCTATTAGAAGAGCAGTGATGGTTTCCAATATCCTCCTAATTAATAAGGTGAATGAGAAAAGCCTTACACTCAAAGAAGTCTTCAGACTAGCCACACTCGGAGGAAGCCAAGGTAATGACTATTTATTCCCCTCATACACCACGTACACCCATGCCAATCTGTGTCTTTGGCTATAGAGTAAAGGTGCACCCCAGTGAACTAAGGCAAATCCTATATTAATGACTCATATATGTCATATAACATACCCAAACCATAGCCATGTGGTGGAACAACCATTCTTTCAATGAATTCACCCTTTGGTAGATAACTGTTTAATGCACTATTGCCACATTGATAATTTTAACCAATTTTTTTATGCTAGCCATATGCATGTGAGTTAATATATTAATTCAACAACATATTGATAATTTTAATAAATTTTTACACTATCCATATGCATGCAAGTTCAGATAATTCATCCTTCCATTGAGTCAAGCACTTTTTTCTTTTAATAATAACACTATTATTAAAAGTTATTACCAAGGTAGTTGAATTCTTTCCATGGAGCAGTATGGTGAGTGCCCTTCACGTGCGCTGCTGTTCAGTCCTCACAGCCACTGTGATTTCATTTTACAGAAAAGGAACCCGAGTAACACACAGCTGCCAAGGTGAAGTGTGCCATGTTTTGAATTCAGAAAACAAATCAAGTGTGCAGTCTAACCTCCATTACACTGTCTTCCCATATAAATCCCTGCATAGTCTTGCACTGACTATTCAAACCTCTTTAAATGGAGAGAGATACAACAATGTAGTTGACTGATAGGCAAGTATTGTTCATCAGCTTTACTTAGGTGTCATGTATGACTACAATATAAATAATAACTTTGATTATTTTTAGCAATATGGCATAATGAAAATAGCTTCATATCACTGACAGCTCCAGATCAGTTAAAACACAGATATGTAGATCTATGTAGATTTATGATAGATACCCCAAATTATAAATAGGTGCCCAGGGATATATTCTTTGCATGTTCCAGAATATGATGAACACCAAAAAAATATTTAAAAAAGAGAGAAATTATGTTACAACTTTTGCACTTTCCTAGGCTTATTTCATTTCTGAAATTCTTAAGTGTGACCCCCTCCCCAGAGCATCATTATTTATGTTAGATACTTTAGCTCAGTGACCTGCTACCCAACCACTGGTGAAAGCAGCTTGAGCTGAAGTGATGGGTTTTGGTTGTTTTTTGTTTTTCCATGGGCTCTGTATTTTGCTCCACTAAGTTGCTGCGTCTGATCAAACTGCTGTGGGAATTTCCCAAATTATTCTACCTGGGAGTAGCTTTTAAATCAATGCTGTGGGGCCATGAGTTACTGTTACGGAATTTCTCCTCCTCAATTCATGTCTGCAGTATAGCCTAAGTGGAATGGGTTGAAGAAATCCCTGTTTAAAGTGTGACACTTCCAAGCTCTGTCGTATCTTTAAACTCACTCCTTGTCTGGCATCTTCACACAGCTAGCATTCTGAAAGTAGCAAGTACATTTCCTGAAGCCATTGGAGTTGCTGACCAACCTGGTTAGGTTTATAGAAAGATCTAGGTTTATATCCATTTGAAAGTTCACTGAAAGCCCTCACCTGTTTCTTGGTTAGCTCATTTTTGAACTCTCCCTATTTTGAAGATTGTTTATATATACCATCAGACCCCTCCTGGGGCCTCTTACCTGTGTCAGCTTCTCTGGCCTACTAAGCACACATAATTTCATGTTGAATATGGCCATTAAAGGTTCATGGTGCTCCTTTGTCAAGGACAAGAAATAGCTTGTAACAAGTAAAGGAGAAACGTACCAGTGCTTTACTTCACACCAGGCTCCCTCCACCCTTCCCCACATAGTCATACAACTCTTTGAGCAGTTAATATTTCCACACCACTCTCAGGCTATGAGACTTCCTTAGGATAAGAAGCTGATTCTTTTCTGAGAGTGAAAAACAGTCGCTATTTAAGTAATGTATTAAGAACGAGTATGACTTATAATGTGACATTCTGATAATTACCAAGTTGTCAGGATGTCTGTGCATAGAAATATCATGCGTCAGACACTGGGCTACACCAGAAAAGGAAAGAAAATTCTACCCAATATTTCCACATTATAAAATATTCTGGCAGTGACAGAATGCACGAGGCACACGTAGATCTTAGAATACAGAGTACAGCAATGACCTCAATGCAAGACCTCAATGTCTTTCTGAGAATATGGGCTTTAAGGAGCTGGCAACCAAACAGCATCATTGGTAACAAAAGCTGAAACCTGAACACTCTTTAATACATTATAAAAATGAGACATGTTCTACCTTGGCATCCAGTGACCATAGTTGTAATATGGCCTGTGCTCTATTTTGTAAAACCATTTTTCTTGAACAATCAGAAAGCTTTGAAGTTACAGAGTGACTTCCTTTTAAAATCACCAGCACTCTTAAGTTGCAGAATCTTTGGACTTTGAAAAGGAATATATACACACATATATGTATATATGTATATATACGTGTATATATATATATACATATTGAATATACATATATATTCAAAGGATTTAAACTAAAGAATTCATAATGAGTTATGGCTGTACTAGAAAGTTCGCAATGATTTTTTTTTTTTAATTTGAGGTTTAGTTCACTGCAATGAAAAGAAATATTCCCAACTATCTTATGGAAAAAAGCTGGGAGTGTTGGGGAAAGGGGGGTAAGGTAGACAGATTGCTACCTTGCTTGTTATTATATGCTAAGCTTGTTACTTTGAGAGTTTAGCAGGTTACACTGACAGAGCTGACATTGGGACATCATCAGAATCATGAAGCAGCGATGATGGAGAGATTGGCTTTCCTGTCCTTGACGCTCTATACAGAGGTCATGTGACCTGTTGGATGAGAGTACTCTGCTTCACTATTAAGATAGCAGGGGGAGGTCTAGTTATTTATATGATGGCAGAGTCTGTTCCTGCAAACAAGAACGTCAGAATGATTCAGTGGTGATTCTGATTGCTATTCACTTCCATTGTAGCCCTTGGGCTAGACAGTGAGATTGGAAACTTTGAAGTTGGCAAGGAATTTGATGCCCTCTTAATCAACCCCAAAGCATCGGACTCTCCCATTGATCTGTTCTATGGGGATTTTGTTGGTGATATTTCTGAGGTAAGTAAAAGAAAGTCAAACTACGTATCTTTTTATTGTTTTTTTTTTGGGGGGGGACTATTTTTGAAACACTTATTACGGTAAGATGTATTCATTTAGTTTATGCATAAGAAATATCCTAATGGTTTTTAAAAAATTCTTTTGCACTTCTATTATTAAAGTAGGTTCCTGAAAAATTGGCTTTGTCTCATTCATTTAATCATTTTTTCTTCTGTAATACACCTTTTTGAAGTACTTGCATTTTTTGTAGTGATTTCTTTGATTTGTGTAGTACTCTGCATCTGACAATTTTAACGTTGTTTGTCAAGAATATCCCAGTAGTAGGCAGGGAATGGTGGAGCACACCTTTAATCCCAGCACTAAAGAGGTAAAAGCAAGAATATTTCCTGGAGTTCAGAGCCAGCCTGCTCTACATAGCAAGTTCCAGGACTATATTAAAAAAACCCCGTCTCAAAAACCAATTAATAAGTAATGTTCTGTGGAGGATAAACATTTGTTAATAGCTAGTAGACTGATTTTTGTTTGTTTGCTTGATTTGGACTTGGGTTTTTACTTATTCATTTGTTTTCGGAAAGACTGCGTCTTATTTTAAAATGTAAATTTTGTCATTAAGAAATGAATTTTAGCTTCTGGACTTTGTTGATGGCATTTTCCTGTAAATTTTATTTATAAATGTACAAAGTACTATTTCTTAACATTTTTATTTTCCATTTTAGGCTGTTATCCAGAAGTTTCTCTATCTAGGTAGGTAGATATGTTTCTGGGCTGTAAGTACAATCTTTTCCTTGGTAAGACTCTCTGTTCTTGGTACATTACATTAAACTCTATGAATGTTAAATTGTGTTCATTCATTTTTAAACAGTTCTCAGCACTGAGCTTGCAGTGTGGCACAATGCCTAACAATTCCCAAAGAACATACTTAGGTCTCAACTGGGACACAGGAGGGGAAAAGAACCTCATGCCAAACCTTCTTATGCCCCTTCTAGGCCATACAGCCTTCCTATTCTGGGACAGAACTGAACTCACAGGCAGAGTTCTATCCCCTGAGACATTATAGACACAGGAAAGTCTAGAGTAGAGACTCCTTTCCCATCGTGTGAGTTCGGGGCTAGGTAGAGTTGAGCTTCCAGAGGTTACATTCTACAGACTGCACATCTCAATGTGCTGAGCATGATCCCGGGAGTAAAAATAGATTTGCTTTTCCCACCTGCAACTGGAAATGTCAGCCTGCCCCTTCAGCAGAAAGTTCAGAGAAGGGAGGGCTTATCAAACATTGGTTGGTTTCTACCTCAGATACAGAATGGAGACTCCAATCTACAATGAGCTATGATGCTGTCTCTTAATCAAGTCATTCCAAGAAGCTTATAAATGATCTTGGAGAAATAAAGCTTCCACCTTTTTGCTTGTGTTTCTTCTTTTTAAAAGTGTTTTGTTTAAAATCTCTTTCAAAGGTAATTAAGGCAATTATTGACCCCAAAACGCAAATGATTCTTTGGTTTTTCTTTCAGGAGATGACCGGAATATTGAGGAGGTTTATGTGGGTGGAAAGCAGGTGGTTCCATTCTCCAGTTCTGTGTAAGACCCCTGGGCACCCGTGATGTTCTCCTTGGATGATACGGTTTTTCATCTTCCTTGTGCCCAGGTGCCAGTTAGAAAGAATGTTTTAAAAAAAAAGTACCGTGTTCTTCAGATGACTTGTATTTCTATGTATACTTCCAATGCTCACTTGGCAAACTGTGCAAAGGAAGTGCACTGCTTCTCAACTCTGGTTGAGAGCATTCACAATTTCATGACAGAGCCTTCTTTGGGGCTGCTTAGGTTTGTTAAGCTCATGCAGAAGGTAGGGTTAACAGCTGGCACTGTGCTTCTAATATTGAAGTAAAACCTTTCCATATAGGGAAATACGGTGCAAAGAAATATTCCTATGTGGTTAGACATTCTGAACTAAGTTAAAAGTAGAAAACTGTGTGTACCATTGAGTAGATTCTTACGAAAGGGCATACGCTAGGATGAACAGATGTTGGGAAAAAAAAATCATTGATTGTGCTTGGAAATTAAATATGGAGAACACTCATGTAAAAAGAGAACTTATTGGATTTTAAAATGTGCTTCTAGGTTGACCTTATCTATGGAAATTTGCACTTTGTGGAATTTGCATTTCAGAGATGCGTTATTGTTATGCGCTGCCTTCTTTAGGGATGAATGTCAGAGCCGGAATGCCACATGCTTTTCAAATATAGTTCTGTGCTTCAGTGTTTGACAGAAGTTGAGTATTAAAGATTTAAAGTCTCTTAGGGATAGTATTCATATAGCCACATGGCATAAATAGTTGTGTTTTTGTGTACTTCAAAGTCACCTTGATTTCTGGCTGTGTGGTGTTACAGTTGCTTCTGTTTCATTAGATGAGAAACAAGCCCAGGTACCACTGCTGTGTAGACTTGGGTCTTCATAAATGGGGGAAGTACTGTATCCCCCAGAGCCATTAACAGTAATGGGACAGGGTTTTTGCAATGCTGAATCTACACAACATAATGTGTCATTGTTGCTGTGAAGTTCACCCTCCTATCAGTATGCTAGAACTTAAGAGCCAGGTGCAAGTCCTTTATAGAGCAATGAAGGAGGCTCTGTAAGGCCTGCATATCGAAAGTGCTCTGCTTTTCCGATTTATCAAATTGTCACTTAGGATAATGAAAAGGTTATAGAAATCCCATTTAGTAGGACTTACTATACTAGACAAGAAGAATATTAAACAAAAGCAGGCATTTTTTTGCTCTTCTAACTAACATAATGTCCCTTCTTATAACAATTAAAACTAGATTATAACCACATGGAAGATTCTTAGAAAACAGTGATGTGAGGTCTACTGAAATGGTATATTTGTCTTAATTTATTACACACCCTATAAATAATAATAATAAAAAAAACAGGGAGCAAGTTTTCTTAACATACCATTTCATTTTCAGGGCTTAGGTGTGTTTCCATATTATCTTACAACAGGAAAACCTTAGGCAGTAGAGTTATTTCTGTGTTTTCAAGTCTGAGAGCACACAGTTTCTCTACCACCCAGGAAATCTCAGTTCCATATATCATGCTAACTTGGCAGTAATTTGCCCAGATCTGTTTTCCTGGTAGAAGCATTTTTAGATTTAGTTGTGTACATACTATATCTAAATATGATACAAATATTTGCCCTTAGTTTAATTTTTTTAAAAAAGTTTGTTTTGTGAGATTGAAATAAATAAATCCAACTTCCAGTCTTAGTCTGAATGCCCAGTGTTTCTAGCACACCAGCAACATCAAAATGATCTACCAAATCCCCTCCCCCCATTTCTCTCTGAGGTTGGCAAGTGTTTTCTGCTGTAACTTTTGACTATTGCCAAAGGAACTTAGTCACAGGGCATCTGACCTGAGTGAGGCAAACTCAGGCATGTGTTGAGTAAGAGCTCTGAGAAGCCAGTAGCTGCTTCCAGCCTTTGGAGATCCCACACTCATCTTCCTTAAGGGTGTGCATTTTAATATTGAGCATCAGCTTTTAGTTAACTTAAGATTCACACATAGTAATATAAATAAGTGTAATTCTGGAAGCAGGAATAACAGTCCTTTGTCACTATCTTGTCAAGCATCCAGATTAGTCCTGATAGTGTGTTATGAGCTGAATAACTTCTAATAAAAACAGTGTGTTGAAATGTTTACATGTACTTTGATCTCCCTGCATCCCTTATGACTTTTGTATTTTATTTTCCCAAGTGATATGTGACATATGCTGTTCTAGTGCCCCATACATGGGGCCAGATGTCCTGCACTTTGAAATGTTGCCTCTGCCTAATGTAGGTTGACTTTCTGAATTATAGACAGGCACTCTTTCTAGCCAGTTCCAGTAGTCACTTTTTGTTTGAATAGTTTGCTCTCTTGAGAAGAAATAGAGAAACATAGAGGGAGAAAGGAAGGAAGGAAGGAAGGCTGGTTAAGACATTGTGCCCACCCCCTTACTCCAATACTGTGTATCTCATTACTCATTTTTTGATGACTCCGTTGTAAAAAGTTAAGAATCAGTAAAACTTATCATGTGTATTATAATTTCAAATTTTCTTGCAACCAAAACATAAAAGTGGGCTAATAAGTTGAATTTGTTTAAGGAGGGGCATTGAAAATAAGAGATTATGACCTGAAAGTTTCTTCTAATCTTCTTCTGGGTCAAGGAGACTGGACTCCTCTGTTGTATTATCTTAGCTGGTTCTTTGCTTGCACTGTCAAAGACTTTAGAATTTAAGAGGATATCTACCTTCTTCCCAGGAGGAGGCAGCATCCCTTCTAAGTTAATACTGTGAATACTGAATCTCTTTTCTTCTTCCCTGAGCAATTTCCAAGTTAAAGGAAAGGAAAAAGTAGGAAACCCCTTCTTCATTGGTTAGCTTACTTTGAATATCCATGTTGGCAAATGCTCTGAAATTTTACAAAGAAAACATAATAATGGCTATGAGACGTAGCAATGTGTCCTAAATCTTCACTCCCTACCAGATTATTCCTATTTTTACGCTTTTTCACTTCAGAAGAAGACATATAGAAAGTCTTCAAGGCTTGCTGGAAAACAGTCAGGTCCACCTTGTGTTTACATGTGGAAGATACCCAGAACTGGGTGCTTCTGGAGCCTGGTAGGCATCTTTTAAAGTTTCTGCTGCTGGAATACTCACATATTTTAAGAGTTACCTTAGTTTTTAACAGACTGAGAAGCATATGAAGGGCAGTGACTTGAAATGAATCTTAAATCACCAAGACTCTATATAACTCTTTCTCGGAGCAAACGGAGATGTTCGCAATTTCTAATACAGTAGCTGCTTTAGGTATGATGTCACATATTGCACTTTATAATGTCTTTAGAGAAGGTATGAGGATGTTTCTAAAGATGTGGGAAGAAGCAGACAAGTGAAAAGCCACCGAGGAAAACAAAACAAAAAGACCTCTTGCCATTCGTTGCCATGCATGTTTCCAAGGCTAGCCCAACCTTCCTGCCCATCTCCAGCACTGAGTGTGAGAGATCCAGTGTTGAAGCATCAGTTTGTGGATCTTGCCCAAATTTAGTGACATGCAAATGCCAGTCAAGTCAATGATAAAATGAAATGTAAATCCTGAGTAGGCTTTTACCAGGTTACTGGAGTAACTGATACCATTATTAACCTGTTACTTGGAAGCGACTCATCTGTCTATTTCTTACCCAAAAAGCCTATCCGAAACCATTCCTGACTCTCTTGTCAACCTCTTGATGGCTGTTCTTAAGAATATATACATATATGTGAATGGGGGACATCCTTCCCCTCAGTATTTGTATGATTTGCTTATTGTTACTGTACTGAGTGAACCTCGTTGTGCATCAGGAAAATAAAATAAATGAGATTTTGTGTTTGCCTTAGTGTTTGCTGCCTGTTTTTGTTGCGAGTTCTAACAGTATGAACAAAGGAGGATGAACCTGATCGTACACTTTCTTTTCTTATAATGGATTAAAAACAGACTAGAATATTTAGCTGTGGGTCTGTATACATCTTCCATCATATCACTATGCATGGCTTTTTAAATTAAGCCACTCCGATGTTTCTTTTAAACTGGCAGCTTGTTTGGGTTGATTAGAGGATTAGTAAAAACATATTCCAATTGTGTCTGTGAGGAACTGACAGAGATGAATAGATCATAAAAGCTATGACCTATTGAGTAATTTAATCCACTAAAGGATTCAAAATTTAACTAGAGTGTTGAGTGTGGTGGAACTATAGCAGATGAGGCCTGGTTGGAGGAAGTAGATCACTACAGACATGTTATTTCTGTTACTGACCCACTCAGCTTTATATAACCCTTTAATAAATATTAATACCTTATATAATCAATTGCCAATAAATAAATACTACAATATCTTCTAGCTCAGTTGATAGATAAAACATGAGGCTCTTAACCTCAGGGTCATGGGTTTGTGCCCCACGTTGGGTACCATTTGTAATAAGAGGTTTTTGACCTGTCTGGCCCATGGTCCAGACCTGCAGAAACATACAAAAGTTTATATTAGTTATATGTTGTTTGGCCTATGGCTCAGGCATATTGTTAGCTAGTTTTTGCATCTTAACTTATTTTTATTATTCTGTCTTGTTACATGGCCTATGGTGTATCTGAACATTTTAAATATATTGCTCCTTTGGCAGCCAGATCATGTCTCTCTCTGACTCTGACTTCTTCCCCTTTCTCTATGTTTAGAATTTTTGTCTAGTTGTAAGATGTCTTGCCATAGGTCAAAACAGTTCCCTTATTTACCAGTGATACTCGCAGTGTACAGAAAGACATCCCATATCATTCTGCCATGTCTTCTTTGCCATGCTGAATTGAAGCCTCTGGTATGATGAGCAAAATAAAACCCATTCTTTATTAAATTGTTTATATCAGCTAACAGTGTTATCATTCCCATCCCATTATGATCTGATCACTACACTTTTGGCTTTAGAGTAGTTGATTTTTCTTATTATTTAAAATATATTTGTTTTTAATTTATGTGTGTGTATAAGTACTACCTTCTATATATACCATATGTCCGCAGGTACTTGTGAAGGCCAGAAGAAAATGTCATATTTCCTGGAACTGGAGTTACAGGTGGTTGTAAAGCTCCTGATGTGAGTGCTATGAACTGAACTCATGTCTTCTGTAAAAGCAGAAAGTGTTTTTTAACTGTTGAGCTCTCTCCATATCTATTTGTCATGTTTTTAAAGCTATAGCTCAGAATAAGAAATATATCTCACATCAATAATCAGTTTATTGGAATGTACAAAAGGCAGATCTAAGGGGAAACTATGAACATCTACAGTTTAAAAGCCATGGAGCTCTCAACATTACATCTTTTAGATGTACTAGTATTTCTCAAAGCCTTTGAAAATCAAGAATAAAATAAATTTAAAACTGTAAAAGGAAAAAATAGTAAAAATCTGAGTTGAAGCTACTAAGCTAGCAACCAAAAAACCAATAGAGAATAAATAAAAAGGTTGATTTTTGAAAAAGAAAAGAAAAAACATAAACTCTTAGCTAAGCCAAGTAAAAGAAAAGACCCACATTAATAAAATTATTTTGAAATTGAGATATTACAGCAGATGCCACTGAAAACAAGAAGATCCTTAGAGATTATCTTGAAATTTTACATTCACATACACTGGAAAAATCTAGAATAAATAGAAAAAATTCTAAACACATATGCTTACCACTTGAGCCAAGAATGTATACTCATTCTAAACAAACAGTTACAAAAACTGAGATTGAACAAAAAGTCTCCCATCAGAGGAAAGCCCAGGACCAAATACAGGCACAGGTAAATTTTACCAGGCATTTTGAAAACTATCAATAGCGCTCTTTGAACTGTAGAAATGGAAAAAACAAGTACTCATATTATGAAGGAAGATACAATGATACAAAGGTCAGGTAACAACAACAACAAAATCAATTTGTTTGATTACGAAGATGCAAAAATATCAATAAAATGCTGCAAATTTAATTTAATAACACATTAAAGCCATGACTAAGTTAGTCTCATTCTAGGGAAGCAAGAATGGCCCATCATCCATTTATCAATAAACATGTTAGAGCCCATGGATAGAATTAAGAACAAAAATTGTATGACCATCTCTGTTGTATTAAATTTGTGGCCCAGATTTTTTGGCCTAGTTTTGAGGTTTGGACCTGTAGATCCACAGACTCACAGAGACACATAGATGTTTATATTAATTTTATGCTGATTGACCTGGGGCCCAGGTATATAACTTGCTAACTCTTTACTCTTAAACTAACCCAAGATTTTTATCTTCTTTAGCCATGTGGCTCAGTACCTTCTCTCAGAGCAGCATACATGTCTTTTGTATCTGTTGGCTTCTCTGGCGTCTCTGCTCTGTTCTTCTTGTTCTTGTTTTAGTCTGGGAGCTCTGCCCACACTTCCTGTCTGCTTCAGCCAATCAGTGTTTTTATTAAACGAGTAGGTGGGAAAATTATTTACAATGTAGCATAATCCCACTACACATCTCAATAGATACAGAAAAGCTTTAGATGAGTTTCAGCACTGCTTCATGTAAACAACTCTAAAGAAATCAGGAATAGGAAAATCAAAATAAAGGCCACATTCATTAGACCTATAACCAATATTTTACTGAAAGGCAAACTAGAATTTATTGCCTCTAAAATAAAGAACAATATGAGATATCTAATCTTACCCCTTTTATTCAATATATAACTAGAAATCTTACCTAAAGTAACAAAAGAAAGAAAGACATACAAATGGGAAAAAAGTTCATCGTCCCTATTTGTAAATGATATATGGTCATATACTTAAAATACTTTAGTGAATCTACCATAAGACTCTTAGATTTGATAAATGCTTCTAGCAAAGTAGCAGGATACAAAATCATTAGTTAAAAAACAATAATAAAGTCACCAACCAAAAAATCAGGAAAATAATCCTATCCCCAAAGGCCAATAAACAAACCACCAACTAGGAATAAACCTAATCTTAGAGGTTAAATTCCTCTGTGACAAATCTTGAAAACACCAAAGAAAATAAGTCTGTAAAGAAGGAAGGATTTTCTATCTTCACAGATTAGCAGCATTTTTAAAATTCTAAAAATGAGGAACTGGAGAGATGACTCAGCACTCAATACCATTTGAGGGTCTTTCAGAAGACTTGGGTTCCCAACACCCATATGGTGGCTCACAGCCATCCATAACTCCACTTCCAGGGGAGCTGGTATCCTTTTTGGCCATTGAAGCCCCTGCGCAACACTCTCTCTCTCTCTCTCTCTCTCTCTCTCTCTCTCTCTCTCTCTCTCTCTCTCACTCTCTCTAACACACACATACACAGTCATACGCATAAATAAAAACTAAATCTCTTTTTTAAAGATTCTAAAAATGACTGTGTTACCAAAAGAAGCCCCAGATTCAAAATACTTCCCATCAAAATTTAATAACAAGCTTTACAGATCTCACATTTATATAGAAACACAAAATACCCCAATTTTGAACAGAAAAAGCAATGTAACAAGTGTTACAATGCCTGCTTTAAAACTGTGCTGCTGAACCACACTTAGAAGAACAACATGGTATTGGCACAAAAGATATTGTCTAAGAGGCACCATGATAAGGGCAACTCTTATAAAAGGTAACATGTAACTGGAGCTTTTGTACAGTTTCAGAAGTTTCGTTCATTATCATCATGTTGGGAAGCATGGCAGCACACAGGGAGTTATAATGCTGGTGTAGTAACAGAGTTCTATATCAGAATCTGCAAGCTTCAGAAAGAGAGGACCACCGGGCCTGGCTTGAACTTTGAAAACCTCAAAGCCCACCCCCAGTGACACACTTCTACCAACAAGGCCACACCTGTTCCTTCTCAAGCGGTGCAATTCCCCAATTACTAAGCATTTAAATATATGAGTCTGTAGGGGCCTTTCTTATTCAAACCACCACAGATCTATGCAGACCAATGAGCTAGCAGAGAGCACTCAGAAATAAACACATGCAGCTATAGCTGTCCAAATTTTACAAAAGTGGCAAAAAATACGCATTAGAAAGAAGGTAGCTACTGGGCTAGAAAGAAGATGGCTCGGTGGTTAAGAGCCCTCGCTGCTTTCACAAAGAGGACTGAAATTCAGTTTCCAGCCTTCACATTAGGCAGCCCACAACCTCCTGTAACATCAGCTTTAGAGGATATGACACTCTTCTGGCTTCTGGAGCCCCCACATGCATGTGTCCTCGAACAAATAAGTAGATCTTCAAAACAAAGAAGGAAAGGATATAGACTCTTTCCAAGGCAGTGCCAGAAAAACTGAATATCCATGCATGAAAGAACAAAACTAGATCCCTACTCTCTCCACTCTATGAAAAATCAACCCAGTGGCTCAAAGACCTTACTGTAAGAGCCCAGATTCTGAAACTCCTAGAGAAAAATGTGAGGTCAATACATAGAGATAGGCAATGGCTTTCTGAATAGACTTCTGTCGCTCATGGAATACTAGAAAGAACTGATGAATGGGATTATATGGAATTTAAAATCTTATGTACAGCAAAAGAAATGGAGCCTACAGTGTGGGGGAGGGAGGATGCCTTAGCCAGCTATTCATGTACTAGAGGAGTAAACTCTCAGGATATACAGACATCCAAAAAACTAACACCAAAAGAGAGAAGTAATCCAAGCTAGAAGTAGGCAAATGAACTGAGCACACACACCCCTTTTAAGTTACAACAACTTTATTGTATTAACAGTTCTGTTGATCAAAACATGGCGCAGTCAACATATTCTCTAGCCAGAACAGCATGATGCACACATAGTGTTGATGTCAGTAGACTATTAGATTGTAGGACATGAATCTGAAAGTCATGTTCTCCAAAGGGCTTGAGCAGCTCTACAGAAGGAGAAACTCTCACGGGGAGCAGTGGCACATGTCCTTTGGGATCTGTGTGAACTAGAGACCAGCCTACTCTGCACAACTTTATGGTAGGACCCTGTCTCAAGAAGAAAGGAAGGAAAGAAGAAAGGGGGCAGGAAGCAGAGAGGGTCTGGGAGGGTCAGTCCAGGTTTTGCATCCTTGGGTTCATCGCTCACTACCCAAATCTGACATGGTCAGAAGGCACAGTGCTAAGTGTTGAAAATGCAGGAGTCTGACTGCTCTCATTGGCAAAAGAGCCCATGCAATGTAACAAATGCACAAGTATCCCCGTATTGTGAGAATGTTTTGATGGGGTAAATGAGGTAGTGCTACAGACACAATGGCAGGGACAGACTCCCGGGTGGCATCGTGGGACCTGGACCCTGAAGGGTGAAGCATTCAGATCTAGGAAGTAACAGGTAAGCAGAGAACAAGAACCCTGGGAGAAGGAATCACTGAGCGCACTTTTAAATGACGAAATGCGAACAGTAAACACAAGACTCAAAACATACACCATCTTTAGCCACTAGGGAGGTGCAAATGGAGACTGCAGGGACAGTCCATGCCCCCTCCCCACACCTGTCAGAATGGCTATCACCAGGAAAACAAGAACACATGCTAGAAAAAGAAAAGGGCCACTAATAGGAGGTTGGAAGGATGGTTAACTAATACAGCCATTTATGGGAACCAGTGTGGAGGTATCTCAGAAACTAAAATGTAACTACCACGTGATCCTGCTGTTCCAGTCTTGATGTGTACCCAAAGTGTTCCAAGTCAGTTTGTAACAGAGACACCCACACAGCCGCTTTATTATAGCACTATTCACAATAGCCAGGTAAAGATATGTGGTCCCTGTGTGTATACACAAACTTCAGTTATAAAAAGAGCAAAGTCACTCTGATGTGGCCGTGTGCGCCTTTAATCCTAGCAGTCAGGAAGCAAAGGTAGGTGGGTCTCTGTGAGTTCATTAGCCTCATCTATACAGCGAGCTCTAGATCATCGAAGGACACGGAATGAGACTCTGTGTTAACACACCAGAAGAAGAAAAGCAGAGGAGATGGCCATCATCTTGCTCGTAGGTAAATAAATGGCAGGGAAGTTAGCGTGACTCAGGAAGACAACAGTTGCGTGTGCTTCTTCATATGTGGAATCGAGACAGAAGACCGAAATGGCCCAAAGGTGAAGGGAATACTACCTGGAAAAAGAAGGGTTCAAGAGGTGGGAAGAGGAAGAAAGAGGGCAATTGGGGTGAGAATATACAAAAAACATTGTGAGCTTGTAAAGAAAGGTCAGACAAAACTATTGTTTGTAAGATCCAAGAATCAGTTCACACATAAAAATAGACATGACAGTCTGAAACACAATTTTCTAAAATAATACTTATTTTTTTAATAAAATACATCTGTGATATCCTGGGCTACTTTCAATACTATTATATTTTATTTTGACTTCCAAATTTTATTCTATATTTGTATTTTACTGTAACTTTTTAGAATGATGGCATCTTGAGCACCTGATGAGGTGTTGGATCCATGGCCTCTGTATCATCATGCCTGGATCATGCCCTCTGTTCTGTGCTTGGCCATACCTTGCAGGAAGAAGGGGTGGAGCTAGGCAAATATCTGTAAGTCTCTATGACTCCAGTGTTTCGGTTTTTGATTTTAGTTGCTGTTGTTTAAGAATAAGAGCAGTGCCCATCCTTAGGTCATGAAGCGTAAGTAATGAGGGACTTGGATAACAGGTAAGATGGCACCCGGGTGCTGTGCTGGCTAGTTTTATATCAACTTGACACAAAGTGGAGTCATTTGGGAAGAGGGAAGCTCAGTGGAGAAATGACCCCTCTCCCTGGCCTGTGGACAAGCGTGTGGAGCATTTTCATGATTGATGGTGGATTGAGGAGACCCAGTTCATTGAGGGTGGTGCCACCCTGGGCAGGTGGTTGTGAGTCGTTTAAGAAAGCAGATTGAGTGATGATGAACAAAGCCTGTTATCAGCATTCATCATGTCCTCTGCTTTAGCTCCTAGGTCTGGGTAAATGCTTTAAGTCCCTGCCCCGACTTCTCCAGGAAATATGCTGCAAGCTGTAAGATGAAATAAACTTACTTTTTGTTTTATTTATTCCCAAACTGCGTTTGTTGTGGTGTTTTATCTAGAGACCCTTACACAACCTTTGGAGGGAGTGTGGAGGATTGGGGCTGTTTCCTGTAGTCCAGACTGATCTGTGTAGCTGATATCCATGGCATAGCAGAGAACAACCTATTCCTCTTGCCTCCACTTTGCAAGGACTAAGGTTACATAAATACTGTGCTATACCCAACTCTGACTTTTTTTTCCTTTTCTTGTAAAGAGAAATTGAGGCAACATATCCAGGAGATAAACTTCATGTTCATGTATTAGTAATAATAATAATAATGGCCAATTTTAGGGCACTGTGTTCTTTAATAATGCAAAATTATTTTATAGTACTGAATTAAAGATTTGGATAAAGTAAGATTTACACATAAAAGAAATACAGAACTGTGATAAAGTATTTTTAGGAAGCCATGAAGAAATCATTCAGTGGAACAGAACAGTAAGTTTTTGTTAACAACAACCAAAACAACCAAATAAACCAGATTTGTTTTGTTTAAATCTTTTAACAAATGGAAGTAATAAATGGGAAGGGGCATGGGAGGCCTGGGTAACAGAGAGAAAATGGGGACAAGTAACACCAAAGGCCCTTTGAAAAGCCATATAGAAACTTACTATTATAGGTGCTTCCTAATATATATGTATGTGAATGTGTAATGAAATTTTTTATATATATATAAAATTTATAGATATCTCTCTCTATCTATCTATATATAGATATATATATAGATATATATATATAGATAGGGAGAGAGAGAGAGAGAGAGAGAGAGAGAGAGAGAGAGAACTCAGCATATAATGAGAGTGAGAATGTCACAACTAGACAAATTATACCACCAGGTAAAACATACAGTACAAGAAATGGGGTTACATCTTGTTAGTCATTGGCCAAAAGATCCCATAGATGCCCCCCCCAATCATGGGCTATTGCCAAGGCTATTGGTTACTCTCTATAACCTAAACATAAAGTCCTGTTACTGAAGTCACAATTTGTTTATGTCATCAAACATGGAGTAATCAAGTCGGTGCCCAACAAGAAGCTTCATGCTTACTGACTACTGTCCAAGGTACTCTGAATGCTATTGGAGGAGAAAAGTAGTCATCAATATAGCCGCCATCGAGTAGCTACAAGCCAGGGTCTACAACAGAAAATGCCCTGCAAGATATACTGGTATAATTGTGGCACAAGTTATGAAAGTAACCAACCACTCTTTGATTGGATTTAGGACCCACTCCATAAGATGGAGTAACTGCTACCCAAACCTAGCTCTTCAGGAGCCCAGAGCAGCTTTGACTGATGGGTCTCCAGGTTCCTTCCATATGGCAAGTGTCTTAACAATTAGTGACTCGTGATAGGGGCTTGGGGGAGTGGAGAGAGGCAAACTCAGGTGATGAAATGGCCAGTTCCCTCTGCAGAAGGAATCGCCCTTTTGAAGGTGACTCTGTGCAAGAGAACATGGGAACCAGACCAGACACTGCTAAAATGGCCAAGAACTTGAGACTAGATAGATCACTGGCCCTAGGGGAGAACATACCACCATTATCGAACTATAAGAACACAGCAATAAAATGACTCCTAATGATCTATGGCTATACTCATGGATCAGAGCATTACCCAAGAAGCTCCTTCCTGTAGTAGATAGTAATTAAAACAGTAACCCACAAATGGACAATCTACAGAAAGCGAAAAGCTCTGGACCACTCAGCCCTAGATGGGATGCCGCTATCAAACTCTTCTCCTCAATGCTCAGGAATCTATGCAGGAGGGTGGAGGGCAAGAAAGACTGTAAGAGTCAGTGATGGAGAATGACTCCCATTAAATAGCATCATCCAGACACAACAGGACTGATACATATCATGACTTTACAGAGACAGTGACAGCCTACACAAGACCTGCAGGTTCAAACCAGACAATCTTCGATGTGGAGTTCTACCCCATCCAAGAAGCTATTTACAATTGATTCTTGCTGGCAAAAAATAATCTGTTTTCTTCAGTGGAGTCTCACTGGGTATATCAAATACACTCCAGGGAAGGCTGCAAATTCCAGAATAGCTGGCTAACAACAGATAAACTCTGCTTTTTGTTGTTTGCTTCTTGTTTTGTTTTGGTATTTTTAATCACTTTTTTTTTTGAGAGAGTGAGAGAAAGCATGAAGTTGGGTGGGTAGGCAGGTGGGGAAGGCCAGGAAGGTTGGGGAGGAAAAAGAATATGACCAAAACCTATTGTATGGAAAATTTAATTTAAAAATGGATAATGGGAAAAGATTTTCTGTTCTTTAAATGAATAAAATGGCATTTTAAAAAGCAATACACACCCTCAGACACACTAAGTCAGGTATCTCTTTTATCTCCAACCATGTTCCTAATATACACTGTTTTGGAGGTAGCAAGAATCATATGTGAGCTACTCAAGAAAAGTGCAGGTTTTCTGAGTCCAGAACTTGCATTTTGTGTACAGCAAAGGTCATTCTGCCATCACTGGGCAGAAAGCTTATTGACAAACTTTGCAGAAGTTTCTACCAGCAGGTGGTAAGAGCAGCAATGGCCATGATGGAAATGGCCATGACCCATAAACACACAGGGCTCTCTCCTGACCTGGGACCCAAGAGTGTAGATATCTCTAATGGTGACTACTGATTCCCACCATGCTCCCAGGACCACAGAGACTCCTGTTGCTTCCACATTCTATGGGCTACTTTAATATCTGATGTTGGCACAAGCTACTTCTGTATTGTTTCTGACAAGCCCAAACTCAAGAGCCAAGACTATAAACTCCTTTGGTTTCCTGTGCTCTCCCATTACTGAACTCTTTGGAGACAAGGAATTAAAATCCAAGGCTGTGTGTGTGCCTCTGGAGGCCCTTCAGGGCTGTGTTCTACCCAGACTAACTAAATATCAGCAAGTGGTGGAACTCCAAGTATGGAGAGATTCTGGGCCCTCTGGAGGATGAAGTGTCTTTTTTTTTTTTTCCCCTGAAGGGTGTTTGAACTCAGGATACGGAGGACACTGAGCCTCACCCCAGGGTATGTCTACTAGGATCCTCCACAGTAATATGTCTCATGACCATGCCTTGACATGCACGTGCTCAGAGGTCATCAATTTCATGGCATGGCTTTGTCCTTTCTATAGGGCCAATCTGGGACAAAAGTGGGACAGCACTCATATCCGGCTGGTCTCCCGCTGTAGCTTGCATGTACCAAATGCTCTACGCAAGTCAAAGCACTTTCTAGTTGCACAGTGATTAAAGGGATGTTAGATGACACTGTCAGGGATCTTGACTTCTCACCTGCTGCTGGCTTCACTTGAATGCCAGACTCCTTTATTGGAAGTGTAATGTTGCACAATCACATGCTTCATGATGGTCGACTATAATCCACAAATGTTGACAACTGGGAGCAAGGTAGCAGTGTCCTTTGAAGCCAAGGAGGAACTTCTAACTTCCACAAAAAAAGTGCTTCTATGGTGGTTTATGTCTGCTCTCAGTTTCCCTGAGGCTCTCTGGGAGACTCTGGCATAGGGTGTTCTAATTGTTATCATAGCCAAGAACCAACACATGTAAGAAGGAAAACATTAATCAAAATGTTTTCTGACACTGGGCATGAGAGTCCACTCCTGTAGCACCAACACTGTAGAGGCAGGGCAGGAGGTCACAAGACCCCAGCCAGTCTTACTAAGACCTTACTTGACAAAACACAACAAAATATTTTATAACAAGGTGTAACACAGGAGTAAAATGCTTGCCTACTGTGCACAAGGTTCTAGGTTCAATTCCAAAGACAAACATGTGTGTGTGCATGCACACACACACACACACACACACACACACACACAGACAAACTCACAAACACACAGATTTACACAGACACACACACACATACAGGCACACACAGAGAGAGACACATATGCTCATACAGACATAAAGAGAGAGAGAGAAAGAGAGAGAGAGAGAGAGAGAGAGAGAGAGAGAGAGAGAGAGAGAGAGAGAGAGAGAGAGAGAGAGAGAGAGGGAGGGAGAGAGATATTTTCCTGCTCAGGGTGTAAATGTCGTATAATTAGTTTGGCAAATTATACACCAAGTCTTGAAACACTCTTTCCAAGAAGAAGACAAAATCAAGAGAATAATCATCCAAGAGTTTTTGAAATCTTGAAATTTGAAAATGTCCAGAAATATTATATTAACATGTCAAAATTCAAGTGATTTTTAAAATTTGTAAGTAGCCAGACAATGATAACTGGCAAGTGCACTCCCAGCACTCAGTGACTTAGTTAAAATGAGAGACACCAAAAGTTTGAGGCTATCTTGGGCTACATAGTAAGTTCCAGGTTAGCGTAAACTACAGAATGCAATCCAGTCTCAAATAACAAAAACATAAATGCTATAAACAGAGCTAAATAACCTCTGGCCACTTAGAAAAAATATTATAACCCCTGCCATGGAGGAATTTTCTTAATCAGTAAGACCTATGAATATCAGAAAATGTCCAGCTAGTCTTTAAAATCAGTCAAAAGATAGAAGCAGTAAATTCACAGAAAAATGCAGTTGAATATCCATAAGAAATGGTGTTCATCTGTCCTGAAAGCTGCTTCCAAGTAATACATAGTGGCTTAATATTAATTATAAATGCTTGGCCAATAGCTCAGGCTAGTTACTAGCTAACTCTTACATTTAAATTAACCCGTATTTCTTATTTTTGTCATATGACTTGGTATCTTTTCTCAACTCAGCATGTTCATCTTGCTTCTCTCTGTGTCTGCTCATAAGTCCTCCAACTCTGCCCTTCTTTTTCCCAGCATTCTCTGTTTGGCTGTTCCCTTAACATTATTCTGTCCAGCTATTGGCCAGCCAACTTCTTTATTAAACCAATCACAATAACATATATTCATTCACATAATGTAAGGGAATATTCAACACATAAGAGCCATTGATATTAAATTATAGTTTCTCAAAGCCATAAAATAATAATCTCACATGTGACCTTGCAATATACCAGAGTAATTAAGCATTTGTCTAATATATATGAAGCTATGGTTTCAATCCCAGTAACACACACACACACACACACACACACACACACACACACACACACACACACACAGACACACACACACTATGCTTGCATAAAACATGTAACAGACGTCCTTATTTGTTACTCCTGAGACAGCAGAGGGAATAATCTGAGAGGAAGAATTTAATAACAGTCTTCAAAAATTAAAAGTACTCGCCTTACAGTTCAGCCCTGGGAAACGTATTCTATATACAACCACAAATATATTTTTGTAGTTGCAGTAGCAAAAGATTACAAACAGCCTGCAAGCCTATACACACATAACAAGCCCCCATGGAGCAGCTTGAAGATTTCTGAAGCAGTTGTCTCTACGGGAACTGGGGACTCAATTACATCTCACAGCTTTCTCTTTTGCATCTGTAGTATCTAAGTTTTGTGGTGGTCTTACTCCTTATTGACATACATGCATATTTAAAAAGAATCAGCATGCACTAGCACTGGAGCACTAGCAAGAACTAGCCTTGTGCATGCTGATTCTACATGTGAAGCATCATGCCAGAGGTTTATTGTATTGACTCAATTTCCCCAAAAATCTAAGGAAAAGGCATACCAATTTCTCAGACAACAGAAGTTAAGCATCTGGGCTAGCTCCTAGACCACACAAGGGGCATTAGTAGGACAGTTAGCAAGATTTTGCTGCGGTTTGAGGGTTAGCTCAGAGGCTGTCTTCTAAAGAGGAAAAACGGAACATGTTTTGAGTTTTGTGGACGAAGTGAGAGAACCTATGAAGGTCACCTGCTGCCAGCCTCCTGGTTCTGTGATGTCAGCACAAAAGCAGATGGAGATAATGGGCAGGTACAGTCTGGAAAAAAAAATCACAAACATTGAAATTTGAATTTCATGTGTTAAACTGTTCTCAACTGTCTAAACACAGGTAGAGGGCTCTACAAAAAAAGATGGTAATCATGTCACTCTCTGGTGGCATTTAACCTTTGGGTAAAAAAACAATATTAACTGTTCTGCTCCAAATGTTCAAGACAATTCCCTTATTTTCAGAAAATAGACATGGAAACACAGTTAAAATATCTGTTACCAATATTCCTGTGCCAAAGTTACTCAGCTTCTAATTGAGTACATCCACTGATGGGAAATTCATTTTAACTAATTCATATCACTACGGGACAACATAAATTATTAGAAAATCCTTTACCAAATTTAAAGGTAGTATTTCATGTGAGCCAGAGGCTAGGAGAAAAATATTATTTGAAAGTGAATGAAACCAGTGTTTGCTACAACGTTGTAAATAAAATAGGCACTTTCCAGGAGCAATCCATGGAAGTGAAGATAATGTTTAACCAGTGTGCCACCTAGTGGCCAAGGCATGAATAGACGCACGTGAAATAAAGTCTCCCACAAGGCCCAAGAGTGTGCGGGGGTGGGGGGTGGGGGGGGGATATGGGTGTTACTTCTGTCTTTTTTAATCTTTATAAAGGCTTTGCTACTAGGTGGTTATTATTTGAAAGTGGTGATGATTGTGGGTCAGGCAGTATTAATTCCATTTTATAAAAAAACAGATGGCTAAGCTTGTCCTTCAAAGACTACATCTAAACTAGCCGAATTCCCAGTGTCTGTGCCTGCTCTGCTGGGCTACACCTGGGGCTCACTTCAGCCAACAGAGTTCAGCAGAGCTTCATATGCTGATTCTGGACCTAAACCTTTAAGAAAGCCCGGAAAGTTCTGCTATTGGAAGGTGTAAGCCAAGATAAAACGTCTAGAAGGAATGGCCTGTGATTGCAGAGGCTGTGCAGACAGAACACATGAGAAGGCCCATAGAGGTGCTTGAGTCCTAGTATTGTAAGAAGAGTGAGCAAAAAGATTGGGGGAAGGGAGACAGGGTAGAGAAGGGGAGAGAGAGAGAGAGAGAGAGAGAGAGAGAGAGAGAGAGAGAGAGAGAGAGAGAGAGAGAGAGAGAGAGAGAGAGAGAGAGAGAGAGAGAGAGAGAGAGAGAGAGATATTTCATTACATAGTCCTGGGTATCTCTGCAAGAGCCATATTTGCAAACAGTGTCGGGGTAGTCAGTTAAGCCTCTCTTTAGTCCTCCGAGAGACATCCCGTTAGACCTAGCTAGACTCTATGGGCCTACAGACTCTTGGGGGAACTCGGTTTTGAGACAATTCTCTCCAATCTAATATAGAACTGAAATGAAAGGATCCCTAAGCAGAGTGTAGTGGGAGTATGAACTTTCTGCCTCTCAGCTGCCAGTGTGGGACCCTTGAAAATCCTTCTGTGACATCCAGTGTAATGCGCTGTTTTATCAGTAGAGGGCCCCAGAGAGAGGCTCCAAGAAGGAAGAATACCCGCCCAGGTGGGTGCTTTCACTAGGCTCTGGAAGAGCAACTTCCTCTGGCAAAGATTTCTCCATAGCTGCGCATTAGGTGCTTTCTCGGCCTCTTCTTTAGTAAAGCGGTGGTCCCGTGGCTAAGGGTCTCAGACAGTGCTAAACCACACACATGCCTGGATTTTTGTTTCCCGCATCCTTTTATTAGACCAACAGTTCTAGGGGCCTGCAGTCTCGTGAGCTTGCCTCCGGATGCTTGTTCTTCCAGCAGCCCAGGGCTGCCCTCAGGGGAGGCCTCTCTACCCTGGTCTCCATGGCATCTTTAGGAAGGCCACACTCCCTGTGGGTGGGCAGCCGGCCTCCCCTTCCTCATGATTTGATGCTATGAACTATGAGGAAGGGGCCCAGATAGATATATCTCTCTCAAGATTGTGTTTTACTTTCTATGTTTCCTTGCTGTTTGAACGACCAATGGACTGCAGTGAGTGGCTAAGATGTGGGTTCAAACTGACCCCAAACTACAGGGCTTCTCTGCAGTTTGTCAGACACACGTTACAGAGAGAGAGAGAGAGAGAGAGAGAGAGAGAGAGAGAGAGAGAGAGAGAGAGAGAGAGAGAGAGAGAGATTTATTTTTAATTACATTTGTGTCTTGAGTACGCACATGTGGGTGGAGGCACAGAGGCCAAAAGAAGGCCTCAGATCCCTTGGAAATGGAGTTCAGAGTCAATCATGAGCTGCCTGATTTGAGTTGAAAAATGCTTTTAACCGTTGAGCCATCTCTCCCACCCACCTCCCATTTTTGCTTTTTATGATCACTTTCACATGTTTCCTTATGAACAATACGCAAATAAGTAACATGGTATCAGTATTAATAAAGCAGATGTATACACGGTCATCCATAGACACTCGCTTCAGCAGTACAGAGGATGCCAAATGTCACGTAATGCCACTGAGATCATGTTTTGGGAAAAGCAATAACAAGGTGAAGAGAAACATCTTTTGCAGATGTTTCCCAGCCTAAGCAGATTGCATTGGAAAGGTCCATGGTCACTTTTCTAGGCCAAGTGTGACTTATTATCATCTTTTGAGTCAAATCATTTATCTTGCAATGAGTGCAACAGATGTCCTCCCACCTAAGAAGTGACTGGCACATCCCCAGAACTAAATAATGCTAACGCTGAGGCAGAATTGGACTGGAAAGTATTTCATAGGCAAAATGTAAATGAGGGCGCAGCTGAGCCCTGCATTCAGTTGGGCCAGTACCCAGGGCCTATCTCAGAAACTAAGCAATGCATGTTAAATTGATTTGTATCTGCAATTCTTAGTGTCTATGACCAGATCTGCCCATATCTGAAGACTCATCGCCAGTACCACTTAATCTAATTATATGCATTTCAGAGGCATCTTGCTGTGACAATAATTGAAGAACAATGCAAATTGCTTCATTTTCCTCACATTACTGTATCACCAGATCAATAAAAATGTTTTCACATTTCTAACTCATGGTTTTGTTGTCTGCCCACCGAGAGAAATGTTTGACAAATACACCATTATCCTAATGGGAGCCGCCATTACAATCCAAGTGTTAGTAGTCCTTGGGGAGAATGTCTCCAGAGAACAAAAATGGGTGCTGCCTGTGTTTTAAGATTTTGAAAAAACAGATCTGAGTTTGTGTAGTAGTGGTGGGGGTTTCTTTGGTCCTGGGCGGCCAGAGGTCCGAGACTCACAGACCTGCCGCCTGAGACCACTTAGCCACCCAGCCGCCCAGGTCCCCAAAAGTGACTCAGACGCTTATATTAACTTTATGCTGTTTGGCCTATGGCTCAGGCACATTGTTAGCTAGCTCTTACATCTTAACTCAACCCATTTCTATTAGTCTGTCTGCCATGTGGCCCGTGGCTCACCTGTGTTCCTTACATGTTGCTGCTCCTTTCTCTGCCTCCGACTCCGCCCTTCTTCTCCTACCTATGCTCTGATTCCTCCTCCTACTTCTTCTATGGTGCTTGTCATGGCCCAAAACAGCTCCTTTATTTAAAGATTGATATTCACAGCATACAGAAAGACATTCCCACATCACTTCCCCCTTTCTGTCTAATCAAAAAAGGAAGGTTTCAATTTTAACATAGCAAAATTACATATAACAAAATAGATATCAAGCAAGAATTACAGTTACAATATCTAGTCTATTTGTATTTAGCAAAATTAAAGAAAATACTCTATCATCTACCTTATCTTGATGAATCTAAAGTTTCATATCCAATATACCTTTCAAATGACTAAGAAAAACTGTACCTATAACTATCTAATCTTCAACTACATCAAAGACCACAGAAGGATATATTTATCCAAGTAAACCAGAAGTGCAAGCGACTTCTAAAATCTGGAAAGGACAGAGATGACACCTATCTGCCTGGACAGTCACCCAAAATTCCTTTATAAAGTTGGGGCATCTATCTTCAGCCTATAGGCCCAGAGTCTCTTTTCATTTTAGTGAAGCAGGAAATCTGCTCTGCCCATTCTGGCACAGTTCATCAGTTGCCTCTCCTTGAGTCCTGAAGAATGTCTGATAGTTTTCTCTGTAAAGCAGAAACCTGAATGACCATCTCAGCTTATTCTGCCAAAGTTTAGAGGTCACTTTCCTATGGAACCTGCATGTCCAGTTTAAACAGCATACTGTCAAGCAGTCAATATAAGAACAGGTTCTTCTCCAGTGGCTAACCATTGCCACAAAGAGAGTAGATTCCATATGGAGTTTCTTCGATGCCCATTTTTCTCTTGAAAAAGATTGGTGATGCCAAGAGCAGATCTGTCTCACTGTCCAGAAAAGTCTAAGTTCTTAAAACATTTTAAATGCCATATTCTGTAGGTCTTAGAAGTATTTGATGATTACATACCTAATTGAAATATATTTTTGTATACCTAAAAATCCTAACTAACCTAACTATAAGTTTGATTATCAAAGGTAACTATTAACCTTCATTTCTTAATTATACATTACAATTTTAAATCAGTTACGTGAACATCATACCTTAAACTAGAATAGAAAAATACATACAGCATAACAAAATTGACCTTAAATTTGTCTCAATAAACCAAAATCTATACCAATGTAAAGCATTTTGAGATTAACAGCTGATTTCCTGATCTAAGTAAATTCAATAATCTAATCTTTTAAAAAATCATTCATATACCATATCCCCTTTTTCTTCTTAGAAACAGATTGACTATGACCATTAATCATTTATAATGAAAACAAACATTTAAAAACAATATTTGGGGAACTTGGGCATAGTTTTCCATTACTACTTCCTGCTGATTAAGGGGCATTGAAAATCTCATGGTTGTTGAGACTGGATCAGTCTGCAGCTCTGAAGCTGATACGGCCATCTCTTCCCATCATGTTTTTCAGGGGGTCTTGGTTGATGAAACCATATTTGCCTGGAAGCAATCCACAGGTTCTCATCTTCTGTGGAAACAAAAGTAGAACTCTTCCAAAGCAATAAATCCTTAGACACAAATTTCAAAATCAAAATACCTTTAAAATATATATTCTTGTTTAACTTAGTAGCCTTTGCATTTGCAATCTATTGTCTTTCTGCAGTTAGCTCATTAACAGTTAAAAAATTAAAAGAAAACACAATAACAACCAAAATCCAGATTTTGTGTCTATTTTCCATCTTTACGTGGCTTATTATATTTTTATTACTTATTTCTCTTTTTAAAGACTTTATCCTCTTTCTATTCTCTCTGAAACCTATGTACCTTTCACACACATTGTAACCCGTTTACAGATTTTTTTTTCATCTGAATCTGTTTTATTATGAATCCTTAATCATCTTTCAACCATAAGAACTTTTAAAATACACTCTCTAAAGATCTGCAGTTCTTGCAGATTAGGCTGAATCACTAAGTTCCCTTAAAGGGACTGTGTCTCTATTCATGGCCAGCAAACAGAGCAGACCCAAGAACATGCTGCTACTAAGAAACTGTCTTTGTTTCCTTTTTATTCAAAATAAACAGAAGTCTAAGATCAATCACATGCTACTGAGTCTTTTGTGAGATTTCAGGAACCCACCTGATTGCAGCTTACACTGCCTGCCGCCAGTCTGCTGGAGCCATTTTGAATGTAGCCCGGATGCCACGCTTTCTCTGTACAATAACCTGCTTCAGATACACAATTTGAACAGTGTTTTGGCTCAGCTTCTGATCTAAAACACTTTTTAAATTTTCTTAGGCTTTCAGTGGATATTCGGCCCACATTGGGAAGCCATCTGTAGTAGTGGGGTTTCTTGGTCCTAGGCAGCCAGAGGTCCAAGATCCACAGACCTGCCTCCTGAGACCCCTTATCTGCCCAGCCGCCTGCCGCTCAGACCCCTAGATATTACTCAGACGCTTATATTAACTTCATGCTGTTTGGCCTATGGCTCAGGCACATTGCTAGCTAGCTCTTACATCTTAAATCAACCCATTTCTATTAATCTGTCTGCCATGTGGCCTGTGGCTCACCTGTGTTCCTTAAGTGTTGCTGCTCCTTTCTCTGCCTCTGACTCCGCCCTTCTTCTCCTACCTAGTCTGATTCCTCCTACTTTTTCTATGGTGCCTGTCATGGCCCAAAACAGCTCCTTTATTTAAAGATTGAGATTCACAGCATACAGAAAGGCATTCCCACATCAAGTTTGCTTTTAAAAAAATGTAGAAATTTGCAGTTTTGGACAAAGTGTGTATGTGTGAGGGAGGAGCCTAGTCAGAAGTATTCTTTGCAAACAGCTCAAGCTAATTTAAGGATAGTTGCTTTAAAAATCAAGATGTTGAACAATCCAACAACCATATAAGAGCATGATTTATTGTGGTCTGGCTGTGGGCAACCACAGTCAAAACAAGGCCAGTGCTGGGCCTTTTGGCAACAGCTCTGGTAATGGCAGCCGGTGCTGAGCATCAAGGCCACTAGATGCTGTACTTCCACGGAGCTTGTCCTCACTTCCCATCTGCTTGTACAGTGGGGATCATAGGTCATGATATAGTTCTGATATCTTACTGCCACCCATTTGAGACATTAGGAAGGTGAGATCTTAATCTCACTGTGATGTTTCAAGGTGAGACATTTAGGGGATGATTAGGATAGGAACTAGATTATGGTGCCTCTAGGACTGAATACTGGTGGCTTTGTAAGAAGAAGAGAACTCAGAATACTCATATGTACACACATGAAACATGAACATGCAACATGCTTTGCAATATGATCAGAGCCACCTTAGAACTCTGCTGGCAAAAAGACCACTGGTAGATAGGGACCTTAAACTTACAGATCTAAAAACTAAATAAACTACTTTTCTTTGGAAAGCTACCCAGCCTCAGATGTTTTATTATGGCGATGCTAAATTAAGTAACACATGGTTTCATTTTCTTTACAGAACTAGGAATGTATACTGAGTTTTCTTAGTAAGAGCTGGATAACACATCCCACCAACACCATGAAGACTGGAGAATTCCTAGAAATGAAACAGATGGACTGGATATGAGGCCTGAGTTAAAATAAAAACCTTATAATATCTATCTCTGCCATAGGTAGGTTCTAGCTTCTGCCTCCCAAATCCCTGACAACTTTGTTCAAAAAAGAAAAAAAAAATTCCTGTCTTAGATTATCTTTCTGTTCCTAGTTTGTCCCAATATTTCATCTAAATTTTTATGATCCATCACTAACTCTGATCCCTAACCCACTCCCTGTAGCAGTGGGGTTTCTTGGTCCCAGGGGGCCAGAGGTCCAGACAAGCAGACCTGCCATGCCAGACCCCTTAGCCACCTGCCGCTGCTGCTCATGCCCCCAGAAATGACTCAGACGCTTGTATTAACTTCATGCTGTTTGGCCTATGGCTCAGGCACATTGTGAGCTAGCTCTTACATCTTAAATCAACCCATCTCTATTAATCTGTCTGCCACATGGCCCATGGTTAACCTGTGTTCCTTACATGTTGCTCCTTTGGGCTTCTGGCTCTGTCTGTCTGACTCCACCCTGCTTTTCCTACCTATGCTCTGATTTCTCCTCCTACTTTTTCTATGGTGCCTGTCATGGGCCAAAACAGCTCCTTTATTTAAAGATTGATGTTCACAGCATACAGAAAGGCATTCCCATATCAACTCCCACCATCCCCTTCCTTTTTCAGTTAAACTTTTTTTTCTCAGGTCAAGTGAGGTGTTTGAAGAGGTAGAATAGTGTCGCGGAGAGGGGAAAACAAAAGTGTTCATGTCATTGTCAAAGGCACAAAAGGAGTAATCTAAGCACCCATAGCCATGGCCAGAAGTATGAACATAGTAACGTAAACAGACCTGAGATGGGCCCTGCTTATTAGCCTCCATGCCACTGACTTCTTTACAGCAGGCTGAGATTATCAAGGAGAAGCCTGCTAGTACCAGACACAATGCTTTCCACCTGCTGCCTTAATGGCACAGAAAAAGCACCCACGTGGCCTTTCAGAGCCTGCCTGCACTGATATCCTACAGAACTGCAGATGACATCTGCTAGTCATACCGATAACCAACTAACCACTCAGAGGCTGAATATAAATTATAAATTCTCAGCCGATAGCTCAGGCTTCTTACTAGCTAACTTTTACACTTAATTTAACCCATAATTCTTATCTCTGTCTAGCCATGTGGCTTGGTATCTTTTTTCAGTATGGTTTCTCATCTTGCTTTTCTGTTTGCAGGTGACTCTCTGACTCCACCCTTCCTCTTCCCAGAACTCTCCTAGTCTGGCTCTTTCATTCAATCTCTTCCTGCCCAGCTACCAGCCAATCAGCTTTTTATGAGCCAATGAGAGTAATACATATTTACAGTGTAAGATTGTTACACAGAAGAAGACACTTTAAAAATTCAATAGAAGGGCTGAGAGTGTAGCACTGTGACAAGGTGCTTCCCTGACAGCTGGGAGGCATAGTACCCTCCCTACCACTCACACAGTCCAACCTAGCACAGCCCTTTGGTACTCTCTGGGGTAGACAATCCTCTTTTAGAGTGATGTTGCCTAGATATATGAGACACCTAAAGCAGCATCTCTCCTGGTCCTTTCCTCTTTCTTGTGATGGTCCTATGATCTGCACTGTCCTTGGAAGATGAAAAATTTCTTCCCTTAGTTATCCTTACGTCAGCAGCTCTCTGTGAAGTATTATCATCTTGTCTTTCTTTTGGCGGCCTTGGAAATTCTCACTATAGTACCTAAACATGTCTTCTCCATGACTTAGGAATTATCTGAGACCCAAAGTAAATTTTTAACTGTACCAAACATTAGGCTCTGAGAACTAGTTTAGAAACAGAAATATCAAGTGTGATATGACAAACTGTCTTGGTTTCTAAAGCCTGAGGGTATTTGGGGACATGGTTTATTAGTGCTAGAGTTTGATCACCCTAGAAATAGCTGCTTCTATGGCAAAAATACATTTTACATGCTTAACACCTCATTGTCACTGGTGAACTTGTGGAGAAAGCCCGTTGGAAAGCATATTTACACCTTCATTTGTCACAACCTGTCTCAGAGTAGAGTCAATATAACAGCTTAATGTCCTCTGCTCCCATCAAAACTTTCATATTCTCCAGATTTTCCAAAGATCAAAAGAATATTCATGATCTAGCCAAAGGAAAGGTGACTGTGGTCCCGGGAAGGAACTATGCTACAGTAAGTCTATGGCATCTGTTTTGTGCTGTTTATTGGTGTGTGATGTGTAGCGCTGGTCAGTTGAGGAAAGAAGGCACTCTGAGATGAAATTTTGAGGTCTATGTGACAGCAGGGAGGTCCAGCCTCTTCTGATGTACTTAACCCCAAACAACAGTACAAAGGTGTACTTATTGAAAGTTACACAAAGTATTTCCTCATACCAAGGTCCCCAATCTTAAGTCATACATCTTACTCAAGGAAAGCATCACCTTTATTATATATCACTGTGCAATTTAGAGTAACACAAGAGCCTCAGGTATGCCTAAGACATATTGTGATCAAAGTCACGGGATGGCAAACAATTCTCCAGATTACAGGAAACAATCACTGTTTTCCACAAGGATTCTTCAAGGTCAAAACAGAACTGTCAATTCTAAAATCTACCCCATACAATAATTCTGTTAAATTTTGATAACAGTTTTTGTTGTTAAAACAAAAAGAAACAAACAAAAAAACGATGTGGCAGGGACGCACACCTTTGATCCCAGCACTCAGGAAGCAGTGGCTATCCCATTCAGAACAGCCAAGGCTACACAGAGAAAGCCTGTCTTGAGAAACCAAACGGAACAAAGAGTATGAATCTGCCCTGAGATCCTGACAAACTGTCACCTATAACAACAGCTGTGTGTGAGAAAAGCTCATATTTGAAGATTACTGACCAACACTCATGAGGTCAAACGCAAGGCCTATTTAGTAATGTTCATAATTTTGGTGACGCTGTTAAGAATTTATAAGTCTATTCCATTAGAATTCCAAAAGCATAAAATAATAGCAACAGTAAGAGACCCTATAGGGCTGGACATGGTCCCTAAGTTTACTCTGGCTAAATTGCTGTCTAGTTTACTTGGATTAAGTGTATACCTGTGTGTGTGTGTGTGTGTGTGTGTGTGTGTGTGTGTGTGTGTGTGTGTGTGTGTGTGGTGTGCGGTTTGTTTTTATTTGAGACTGGGTACCACTGTGTAGCTTTGGGTGTCATGAATTCTCACTATATAGACCAATCTGTTCACGAACTCACAGAGATCAGCCTGTCTCTATCTCCCAAGTTCTGGGATTATAGACACGCGCCACTGTGACTGGAAAACTCAGCTTTTAACAAAATATCATGTGACTGTGCAAAGCAAACCAAGTTTATCATGAAGTTCTGCCTGTTAGGATTCTCGCTAGGATGGCAGCCTGGGAAAAGAGCATGGCTGTAGAAAGTTTATTTGAGAAGTGATCCTAAGAAACAAAAGTGAGGGAATTGAGACAGAGAAAAGAAAAAAAAGTCTATTAGGAGGATGTTGAGTTTCAATAAGTAATGTTGATTTTGTTCTGTAAAACCCAAGAAGAGCTAGAGGCTCCCGTGGACCAGGGGCTTGGGCCAGGTTTTGCTGGGTGTGTTAGTTTCAAATCTTTTCGAAGGTTTGGATCTGGGCTGAGGCTGTAATCATCTAGGTGGGGCTGTGACAGTCTGCTGCCCATGGGCCACCCTAAAATAGCTTTGGACATGGCCACCCAAAATTGTCACTTAGCGAACACTTATGTTTTTTGTGTTTTTTTTTTTTTTTTTTTTTTTTAAAAAAAACCTCTTTAGATTTTGTGTATACGCGTGCATGAATGCAGTGCCTATTAAGAGGGTGTCAGATCCTCTGGAACTGGAATTACAGGTGGTTGTAAGCTGCCGAAATCAGGTGCTGGAAACTAAATTTAGTTCCTCTGTAGAGTAGTATGCACTCTTAACCACAGTATGACATGATTATACAGTTCTCAAGCGTATGCCTTGTAGGTGACAGCATCCTGTTGCAATATCCGAAGACTGGCTATACCAAGAGAATCCTTTCTGGGCAAAACCATCTTTTCCCAAGATGACTCACTTATGTGCTGGAAGGCTAATGCTGGCTTTTGGTCCTTAGCAACCCTCCCTATGAGCCTCTCCACTGGGCTTCTTGAGTCTTTATAGCACGATAGCTGGCTTGCTCCTAAGCCATGGAGTTCTGTATGTTGCTGTTCTGTGAACCAAAATGTCTTTCCTCCTGTTCAGTTGTTTGCAAGTGTTTGGTCACATTAATGACAAAGGAAACTGATGTTTCTATTTATCTGGCCTTTATCTGGCTCCTTTGGAGCCGCATCAATATCCTGCTGATTTCTCTGATTTGATTTCTCTTCACTAGAGCTAACTGTATAGATCAGATTCTTTTTACTTTATGTCCCTAGAACTGCTCAAATCCTCTTTCCCATGGTATTTTTTTAGTTCTTTTAAAAAAATTTATTTTAAAAGGTTTTTTTGACACATATAACACTGCTCTGCCTCCCTTCCCTCCTCCCAGTCACTCCCAGGCCCCCCTCAGCCTCCTTCCACCCCATCTCCCATTCAATCCCCAAGGAGGGAAAGGCGTCCCAAGGTGGGTCAGTTCAGTCTGGCATACCCAGTTGCAGTAGGTCTGAGTCCTTCATCCCAGTATCAAGGCTGGGCTAGGTGTTCCTCTGTAGGGAATGGGCTCCGAGATGTCAGCTCATGCACCATAGTCTGATCCTAGTGCAAGAGACTCCACAAATCCGCCTTGGCCATTTGACAGTTGTCTACCTTTGGACTGTTTAGTTCTTTTCCCTGAAGGGTCCTCAATGGTTGTTTCTGATTCAGTGAACTCCCAATAGCTCAGGGAGCTCGACCTGGTGCTTAGCTATGAATCTCTGCTTCTGCCTCTATCCATTGCTTGAGGAAGTTTCTATAATAACAATTAGGGTGGTCATTCATTTGTTTATAGGAGAAGTCCCATTTAGACACCCGCTCCACTATTGCTTGGAGTCCTAGCCAGGGACATCTTGTTTTCTCATGGCATTTTAATATATGCAGTGGTATCTGAATAAGTCTAACATTGTTGGTAAAAGAAAAATACTGTGTATGATTACTAAAGCTGTAAAGTACCCCCTCATCCAGTTAAACATTGGGGAATAACTTGATGATTCTACTATTTGCTCATTACTCTCCTCTGCCCACGTGCTGTTACTATATCTAGTGGTTTAAATGAGAAGTGTCCCCTACAGGCTCATATACTTGAACACTTGGTCCCAGTACTGTTCGGGAAGGTTATAGAAATTTTATCAAGTACAGACTTGTGAAAGGAAGTCTATCACTGAGGTTAAGCTTTGAGGGTTTATAGCCTCAATACAGCTTTCGCTAGTTTTCTCCACTTCCTGTGTGTGGTTGACATGTGATCTCTCAGCTTTTTGCTCTGGCTACCTGTTACCATACTTCCTCTTCCCTTACGAATTCTCTCTCTGGACTGTAAGCAAAATAAACCCTTCCTTCTGTAAGTGTGGTCACCGCCTTTGATCACGTCAATGAAGCAGTGACTGATATGGTTGGCCATGGCCATGTTTATTTATATAACGAGTAAAAAGCCTTAGATAAGCCAATAAAAACAGTGGTCCTCTTACTTAGCTGTTCATTAGACTTACCCAAAAGATTTTAAAATGAAACTTCATATTCCCAGTTATATAGCAAGTCAATATGTCAGACCTACGGGCATGGAATATAGGAACAGTGGTTGTTAAAGCTTTCTAGGTTGGTTCCAGTGCATAGCAAAGTTTAAATGAAGTGAGTTTTGAAACTTTTAAACCTCGGATCTGAAAATTATTGAGGGTCCAGAGTTGCAGCTTATGTAAATGATATCTAAAATTTTAAATGTTTTAACCTATGTTGGAGACAGACTTTTAATGGATATATAATCATTCAGTATATCGGCTTCCTATTTCTGATGGTATCCTCAGGAGAACAAAAGCCTTTGTATCTATGTATGTGTGTGTTCAAGTGTGCTTATGTGTGTGAGAAAGGCATAAGCTGGGATTAGGTTACTTCCTCAACGGCAGTCTACTTTATGTTTTGAGACAGAGCCTCAAGGTTATTGATCAGGCTGGCCTGTCTGACCAGCAAGCCTCAGGAGTTCTCTTGTCTCTGCCTCCCAATAGCTGGGACTTCAAGCACTCAAGTTTTCCTCATGGGTGTTAGGAATCAAATGATGTCCTCATGCTTGTAAAACAAGCATTTTATTGACTGAACCGTCTTCTCAACCCCAAAGTCTTAACTTTGTTGAAATACAGTCTTTTTAAAAGTTCTTTTATTTATTTCTATCTCCACTGTTATATTTAAGAATTTTTTAAACCCAATCCAAGGTTACTAGCATTTACTCCTGTATTTTCTTTCTGGAGAGAGAGTCATTATTTTAGCACTTTAGTGCAGCCTATTTTGATTAAATCTTTGTATAGGGCAGAGGTAGAAGTTCAGCTTCACTCTTTTGCACATGTACCTGCTGTTTGCTTAAGAGATTTTCCTTTATCTTCAATAGATGATACAGCATCCCGTTAATAATCAAGTGACTTTAAATGTCAGATTCCATTTTATTACAATGATCTTTCTGTCTACCTTTATCTCAGGACCACACAATCTCTCTGAATTACAGTAAGTTTAGAAACCATGATGCCCAAGTTCTCTGAATTTATTTTTTTCCAGATTGTTTTGTGTATTTTTTTTTTAACTCCTTGAACTTTTGCATACATTTTAGGTTTTTGACCAAAAGTCATGTGGAAGTGTGATGGAGATTTTATGTAGTCCATAATCAACTAGAAATAATTACCATTTTAACACTGTGCCTTTGGTATATGAACATGGTATATACTCAAATTTATTTATCTCTTCTTTAATCACTTTCAAAAATTCCTGTACTCCCTCTACTGAATTTATTTCTGTGTATTATATTCCTATTGGTACTATGATAAATAAAATGATTCTTTAAGTTTCATTTTTACGTTTTCCTTATTAATGCATAGAAATGCAACTGCATTTTGCATATTGAGTTTGTATTCTGGACCATGCAGAATCTGTTGCTTAGTTTGGGCAGTTTATGAATTATCTTAAGGGAGCTGTTTGAAATGATATATTTCTTAGAAATTTTCATATACAAAAATCATGTCATTTGTGAAAGAAGTAGTTTTACTTATACCTTTCCAATCTAGATTTTTTTTTGTTATTGTTTCTAATTCTTGCACAACTGCTTGGCCAGAAAAATGTTAAAGTATGAAGTTAAACAGAAGTGGAAAGCATCTTTCTTTATCTTCTGATCTGAGGGGAAACCAATTAGTCTTTGACCACTGAGTATATATGGTTTGTAAGTTGTATCAGCCTTTAAAAGCTCCCCTCTAGTTCTAGTTGGTTGAGTATTTTTATCACGAAATGGTATTGAATTTTTTCTATGCTTATTTTTTCTTCTTTTAAAAAATTTGGGTTTTTTGTTGTTGTTGTTTATTTTAAGAGATGGTATAATGTAACTAGGCTGGCCTCAAACTTACTCTGCAGTTGAGGCTACCCTTGGACTCCCGATCCTCTTGCCTATACTTCTCAAGTGTTGAAACTGCAGGTGTGTGCCAAATCCCCAGCCCGCTAGCTGTATTTCTGTATCTATTGATATGTTCATGTACTTTTATCTTGCCAATTGTATCAACTTACTTTGTTATGTGATTGATTTTTCAGATATTAAAACAACAAGGATATTCATGGAAAGAGTCACTTATTTTTTTGTTGAGGATTATACATATATTATGTGTATATATTTATGTGATATTTATTTATTGCATAAATATATGCACATATGAGTGGGTTTTTAGAAGCAAAGGACTATGCTCTTAATTTACCCTGTGAAAAACTAAAGGTTAAACTGAAATGGGAACAGTAATTAGAATCAAAAGATAGAACGGAAGCTCTTTCTTACATGAGGGAACTTGCCCAGTTGCATTATGGGATAGGCTCTGTTTCTTCATCTATATAATGGAGTCCAGCCCAGGGGCGTGGTCAATGCTCTTGGAGTCATGTTCCAGCCGTGGTAAACTGCAAGTCTCTAAAACATCACTTAAAGTTCAGATTTTAAGAGAATATCTTACGTATTTCACGCCTTACTTAATGTCTCAGATATTTCAGGACAAAAGATAAGTGAATTAGTTTAACGCAGCACGATCACACAAAGTTTACTTTGCGAGGCACAGAAAAGTGAACGATTTTCTTTAAGAGGGTGTGACTAAGCTTAAAGAGGGATTTGAGCTGAGTTCCGAGACATGAATAGGAGTTTCTCAGTTATAGACAGCATGGTAGAGAGATAATTTATGCATAACATATAATATAAATATATCCTATATGCATATACACAATATGAACATATACATATAAGACACAAATATATTATATGTAATATATAAATATATTATATACTATACGTAACACCTATGTTTTCTTTTTATAAGCTTTTATTTCAAAATTTTAAGAGGCAAACTTTTTACTTGATTTTATAGTGGCCTCAATTATAAGAGTCAGCATGTGGTTGAGGTAAGTTTAAATAGGCAATAAGACCTCTTGCTCATGGAACCGAAAGTCATCAAGTCTTGCAAGTGGGTTTCCAATGGCTCGTAACTAGAACTACACAGTTCCTGTTGAATTGCTGCCCCTACTGTCATGATGCCACTGCTCCAGCAGAGGACACAATTTTAAACTACTTTTCTTCACAATATTTAGCATCCTCTTTCATAGACTTTAATTTTTAGTGTATTTACCATAATGTGCTTGGGGTATTTGAAATAAGAAGGGCAGGAAGCAACGTTTATCCATAAATCATAAATTATTCAAGGAACACTTCCCAACAGAGTGAGAACGGGCAGCCACAGGCAGTCAGCTGTCATTTGGCATTATCGGGGCTTCTGCTCTGGTGTGAACAATACTAGGGAGACGATGAAGTAACAAACACTCTTTCTCTGTCTCCTCCACTCTTTCTCAAGTGTTACACTCAACTAAAGATTTTCTTAGCTTAATTTGAATCAGTTTGTTCTTGCTTTTGTCTTTACATTTAAAGATCATTCTGTAGATGAGCAACAAGTAAGCAATGACTTGAGTACAGCCACAGACTTCCATCTTGGTAAAGTTTACAGATCTGATTAGTTGGTTGCGCAGCTGTCCTGCCCATATAGGTAGGGGACTATGATGGTTACTTTTGATTTTCAAGCTGAATAAATTAATAAATGTCCAGGGGACTGAAGAAACATCTAGGAGAGTCTCCAGTGTGTTTTCAGTGACAAGTCTATCACAAGGACTCTGATCTTTGATGAAATCAAAACATGATGTCATTGGCAGTGATGAAAGATAGGAGGTGGGGCCTACTAGAGGGAAGTAGCTAATCATGGGTATGTTCTTGGGAACTGTATGTAGCCTTGACTTGTCTATTGTCTTTCCTTGGCTTCCCAGCTACCGTGATATGCAGTGCTCTGCTCTGTCTTGTTTGTCTATCAGTATGGACTGATACATCTGAATCCAGAAGCTAAAATAAATCTTCTCTCCTTTAATCCAGATCTTGACTCAAGAAGATACACCTTTAATCTGACTACAGCTTCTGCTGGAAGTCTATTATAAAGACACAGAAAAAGGAAGCTTTTGCTCTTTGTTTACTTGCTTTCTCTTTGATATCAAGACCATTCCTTCCCTGGAAGTACAGTCTACTTCTTTGGGAATTCCAGCATATACTGAATATTAGTTGAAACATCCAACCTCATGGATTGACCAACTACTGATTCTCTGTTTTTTGAATTAATTAATTAATTTTACATAGTTTTCCCTCCCTCCTCTCCTCCCAGTACCTCAGTTATAGTCAGCATGGCTAGCCTCTCCCCACTTCCCACCCTATCCCCTAAATCCACCCCTCCTCTATTTCTGTTCAGGAAAAGGCAAGTCTCCCAGGGTGACATATCAAGTTGCAATAAGACTAAGTACCTCCCACATTTTGAGACTGGGCAATGAGACTCAGTACAAGTAGTGGGGTCCCAAAAGCTAGTAAAAGGATCAAAGACAGTCTCTGCTCCTACTATTAGGAGTCCCATAAGAGGACCAAGCTACACAGCTATAACATATATATGCACAACAATAACACATATATATGGTAAGTTCCATGCAGGCTCCCTGTTTCTCATTCAGTATCTGTGAGCTCCTGTGAGCCCAGGTTAAAAATAAAAACCTTTTAAAAAATAATTTGTTTTTATTTTTTATGTGTCTTGATTTTTTGCCTACATGTATATCTATCTGTGTAAAGGTGTCAGATCCCTAGAACTGGAATTACAGGTAATTGTGAGCTACTAGGTGGGTACTGGGAGTTGAACCTGAGTCTTTTGGAAAAGCAGCCAGTGTCATTCTGAACCATGTCTCCAGGCCTTAACTACCTATTTGTGAACTTTCTGTTGGTAGACAACCATTGTTGGACTGCTGGACTACAACCTGTATGCTATTCTAGTAAATCCTATTTCTATATGTATGTAAATCATTTTATAAGTTCTGCTACTCTAAAGAACCCTAACAAGTACAGCCACCATAATTCAAAGATAAGATCCTGTGGCCAAAGGCACAACACACTTTGGTTTCAGGACATAGAAATCAAACTGGAACCAACCAGGAAGCTTCTTCCTTTGTAGAGAACTGTCATAGTGCTGGAAAATGCTATCCAGGCCTGGAGATAAGGGAGAAGAAAAGCCATTAACTGTATTATAGCATTGGATCCCATGTACTACAATATAAACCAAGCAAGATATGTCCATAAGTGCATAGGGGCATGAAGGTTATGGGGACAAACAGCTACTTTTCTGATTAGATCCTAGATATGTTCCACAGGAGGAAATTCATATCTAGTACCATAAACCTTGTCAAAAGCTCATGATCCAAGATGTCATAGGTCCTAGGGAGGAACCTATGAATGTAATTTTATTAAATAGAAATACTGTCAAACTGTGTTCTAAATATATATTTTAGACCCACAGGTTAGTACTGTTCTTGTCCCTGGTCAGTGGTTAATAAAGAGGCTCATAACTGGTTAAAGTGCTAGGAATAAGTGGGTGGTGAGCACTTAGTCCTCAATGTTCTATCAGAAGACTGGAATTTGGATCCCACCACTCATATCTGACAGCTCATAAATGCCTGTAACACTAGCCCAAAAGGATTCAAGCATTCCCTCTTTCAACCCCCATGTACATCTACAAACACATACATATATACATATGATAAAAGAAATGTTTAAAATTGTAATTTTAAATACTTGAAAATAAAGAACACAAGAATGGGAGTTTCTTCTGAATAGTTTAAATGAATATTTTGTTTAGGTATCAAAACTTGCAGCACTGGTTCTGGCTTAATACTTATTTAAAGTAAGAGACATTAATTAAAGAGGTAGCAGATAGAGATTTGAAAGAAAAGAAGCGCAGTGATCATCTATCAACATACGGTATCATGCAAGTAAACCATGCAGATGCTTTGAATAACTGCTTCAGAAACAAAAGGCTGCTTTAGAATGTGAGACAGGGTTTGTACTCGAGCTCACCCTATGGGAGGAGGGATGTGCCTTTGGGACAAAGTTCTTGTGTTTGTAAGCCTCAGTGAATGCGGTTTATCTTCTGGCATCTGCTGCTGACCACTGGGACAATGCTAACAGTGGACATTGGTGGGTCTTCCAGTCAACATAGTCAGTAAATGAGTTTGTGACCAAGAGGGTAAACGAAATATGAGAAAGAACAGAACTATGCATGTGTGGACACAGTGCGCAGAGGGCTCCATCCTGGGTAAGAGAAGGTGAACTGAGCAGTTCTGCTTCCCTGTCCTATTTGCTTTCAGTCAAATTCTATATCTAGATCTGCTGTGAATACTGATAGGTCCCAGAAAAGAAGATTAAAAAGAATCCACATATCAAGGAGTTTTAATCCCCAAAGACCTTTCAGTATTGTTTCATATTTATAATTTGTACATAAGGCAAGCTGCTAAGAGCTGTACACAGACACTCATACTTTCTAGTCACCCAGTGCCTCACGTGGATGCTTGAGCATGCCCTCTCTCAACTCTGTCCACCTCACACAGACACTAGAGATTTCACACCAGTGATGCCAAAGGTCAGATACAGAAACCCCCCCCCCCCCGCCCATATCACTTCAGAATATTTGAAGAAGGCATGAAGATTCCTGACTTCCAGTTGGGGCAGTCAAAAGGAATGCTGTGGATCCCCAGCTCCATAGAGAGGGATGTGTCTTGGGACCCAAAGCAGAAGTGATACATTATCAGTCCCAAGACATGGCTCTTCCTTCCAGCTGTGCCCTGGTTCCTCTCAATGTCCTAACCATGCAGAACACAAAGAATGGTCATCAAACAACCTTAAAAGTTAGAGCCCATGTGCTGGGATCAACGAGAATGGCCACAAATGAGCTATTCCATTGTTTCAGGTGGATTGCTATAAAAAAAAGCATTTGTTCAGTGAAATCCAATTTCTAGCATCCTGTGCATTCACCAAATAGAGTTGCTTTTTATTATCTTTAAAATTTCGGTAGAGAGTTAAAGGTCAAGAACCATTCGGTTTTGCCTGGTTTTCAACTATGATGGCTGCCCTTTCTTCCCTTGCTTCCTTTCGAGACCTTTGGACTTGCTTAGTCATTGGGTTAGTGTAAAGTTAATTGCAACCTCACCTTTCCTTGTTTTGGTAATACGAGGCTTGTCATTTTTGGACACTTTCATGTTATAATTATGCAAAACACATTGAGAAACAGTAGTGCATTTTTATTCTCCCCAGGGACTTACTCTTTAAGCTGTTTAGAACAGAATTTTGGCATTATGTGTCAAGATTCCTGTCATCCCTTGGGCAGCTTAATGTTGCCTGCCTGGGCCAGGGCTCTATGTCATTAAAATCTTACTGCTTTCAAATGTTCCCTGAAGTTAAAGCATTATGAAGCTTTGCAAAAGCAGTTTTACTTTAAATGTATCTGTCAGTACATGTGTTTGGGTCATTTTAAAGTACTAATATGAATGAATCATCTTGTAACTTCTTCCTATTTGGTAATCTTCTTGTTCATACCAGATTTCTGACATTCCTTCAATACAAGCCTAATTTTTCAACTGTGAAGCGTTTACAAATCTTCCATGTTGGCTTCTTTTGTGTGGCTGTGATCAAATGCTTGAGCAAACACCTTAAGGGAAGAAATATTCATACTGACTTACGATTTTGAAATTTCACTCCAAGGTCGTTCGGTCTAGTGTGCTTGAGTAACATCACACTGGTACAAGAAATGGAGGAGGTGATTGCTAACTCATGGTGAGCAGTAAGAGAAAAGAGGGAAGCCGGAAGGAGCAAGAAGCAGAAACCCCAAGGACCTTCCACCAGTGAGGTATTTCCTTTAGCTAGACCCCACCCACAATAAAGTTTTATCTCCCCCAAAAGCTTCCCCATCTAGAGACATAGATTTAACACACAAACCTACAAGGACATTTTCTACTCAAACATGAACAGCTTCTATGGCACAGGCATGATGCCCACCTCTGCCAAGCCTTCCTTCACTGACTCCTCTGGCTCACTATGAGCTGTCCCGCTTGGTCTTTGGAACTGGAACTGAATTTCATTCATACTGTTTACTTGCATTTGATGACTTGTTACTTTACTTTTTCATATAAGTATATCTGATTTTGTCAGCGAAGGTTACAAAGTCTCTAAAAGGCTGGCCGAGGTATCCTGGCTGTTTGGCAGACTGATGTGGGACCACTTTAGTTCAAAAGTCTGAGGCTGGCCTGAACAGTATATTGAGACCTATGTCTAAAATCTTGAAGAACATCACTTCTTATACATTTTTGTTCTTACACCACTTACTGAAATACATTTAACAGCTATATAAAATCTGCTGACTAATTGGTCATGACTAATGAGTAACATTTGCTGAGCATGGTGGTTAAGAACACAGTGTGGGATCAGGCTGGCCATAATCTCGACAGGGATGCTTGCTAATCAGAAGATTTTGGGGTGTAAATTTCACTGTTTCTCTACCCATAATATATAGACCAAAATATATGTCTTTGGAACTATTTGAGGACAGAGAAAAACTAAAGAAAAAATAAAAAACAAAACTTAAACAAATTAGAATTCAGAAAAATCTTAGGCAAAATGATAAATTCTTTTATGTGTGTTATTGATTGAACTCATTCACAAGGGAAAAGCTACTATTATATGGTTTGGTTTGGTTTGGTTTTTTGCAATATAGGTGAACTGGCATTTATTCAAGATATTTACTGGAAGGCCATAGAAAATTATTTAGGCAATAACTACAGAATCTGGCTGCTTAACCATACAGGACACTAAGTGCTAAAGAAGGTAGTATTAGAAACCTACTGACATTCAAGGTTCCCAGTGAACACATCAAGGTCCCCTTCAAGGTTCCCAGTGAATACATCAGGAAGTGTGAGGATTTGTTAAAGAATGAATCCTCTAGGGGTGGATTTGTTAGGATGTGAGAATGACCTTGGAGGGAACATTGTTGGAAGTCAATGGCATTTCAGCTTAATTGGGAGTGGGGAAGAAATGAGGGTGGTATGAGGGGTTGTGTCTTCCTTGTCAACTTGACTGGTTTAGATTCACCATGGGCCCCTGCTTCTGACTGTGTCTACAAGGGTGTTTGCAGAAAGGTTTAAAGTGGAGAGGCCTGCTCTGGAGGCTAGAAGGTCTTGAGCTGAATGAAGGAGGATGCCTTTCACAGGTATTTTGCTGAATTTACAATAACAGTAAATAATCCAAGTTAGGGATAGAAGAAATAACTGGTTCTACACTGAACCCTGCAGGAGAGACTGCAAGGAAACAGTTGACTAAGCAGCTGTGCTCACGAAAGCCCCAGGGACAGAAGCCCATACAGCCTGACTGGAGGAACTTGACTGACTCCATTTTGGAGGTGGGAATCATTTTGCTATATTGTTAAAAATAAGTTTCTGTTTACTGTAAAGGTGGAGTTGCTCTGTTTTCTGGAACCTGACCTGCCCCAGCCCATGATGACCTTGATTTGTTTTTGAGAATACCCTTATCTTCCCTGAATCTCTCAGAACTATCCCTAATCTTAGTAACCACTTAAGGGCTTTTTTTTTTTAATTTTTTTAAAGACTTTTCTTTCTTTATTTCCTTATTGCCCATTGTGCCTCTTCTGTAAAGCTGTTTTGCAGCTGCTCATGATTTTACTTTTTAAAGGGGCCAAAAAAAAAAAAAAAAAAAACCAAAAAAAAAAAAAAAAAAACCCGATTGGGACTATCTCTTTAACCTGCCTTAAGAGGCAGTTGCTGGCCAGCTCTTGGGTGCACCCCAATTAAAAAAAAAAATCAACCTTGCTTCAAATTTGGCTCAAATTGTGGTAGTGATCTTATTCTTTACATTGGGACTAACAGAGGCCTGGTGACTAGGTATATCCAAATGAGACTGACTGGGCTTTAGTCCAAGCCGCCAAGAGTGCCACTCCATCTAGATGTCCTAGATAGTTGACATGGCATCCTGGACACCAACCTCTGTTGCCTAGCTGGCTGTGGTACTAAGGAAGAATCCCAAATGGCTTCCTGGCAGGACAGGACAGAAGTAGAAAAACTGGAAGGCCCCTGAGGACTTGGAAGATGCTTTCACATGGAGATACAGCCTTACTATAAGCAGATGAATGTAAGGAAGTGGAACCTGGTTTACTGTCCTGGATTCCTGCCTCTCTCCCCCCCCCCTGGGTCATTTGGTAATGTTCCAAATCTTCTTATCTCAGGTTTGGGAGATAGGGTCTTGGCAGATCTGATTAAGTTACTGTGAGACCGTTAGGGTTGGGGCTCATCCAGTAGAGCTATTTATCTCCAAGTTTGGTTCCTACCGGGAGCAATTAGTGCAGCAGTGGGTTATATGACAGAGGCTGTCCTCCCATGGCAGCCAGATAATAAAGCTCAAGCAAGAGTTTGTGCGTGAGGTTTATCCTTTGAGGTCATGCTTCCTCCAACTACGCTATACCTCCTAAAGGTTTCACAGTCTCCTCAAAACAACAAAGTCAGATGATTTCTTTAAAGATGCATTTAAATATTCCTAAATTATTCCTGGCCCATGTTATGGAATTATGGGAAAGAGACATTCAGTGGGGCCTAAGGAAAGAAATAGGTCTGGTCTGCCTACCTCGGGCATGTACCCATGGGGCAAACAGCAAAGGCAAAGGTGTGAGGGGTTTGGTCTTCCTTGTCAACTTGACTGGTTTAGAATATAGCAAAAGGGAACAGGGTCCTCCTCCACCCGTCAGCTCAGAGACCTCATCCTCACCGTTATTTCTCCAGGGTATAGGCATTTTCTCAAGGTTTATTTTTTTATTTTTTGTATTCGGTGGAACATTCAAATAAAATCAGTTCAGTAAAGAAAATAAAAATATTCTTTGTCTTTCAAATCCTAAACTCATCAAAGTATTTCAAAGTATTTCAAATATTTCTTTGTTTACTTCATATTTCAATTAACCATGTGAGACAGAAATTCAGGAAAGGTAAAGATTAAACAGAGAAAGTCATAGACCCAAGAAGCATCAGAATAGTGAAGTGTGTGCGTGTGCGTGTGCGTGTGCGTGTGCGTGTGTGTGTGTGTGTGTGTGTGTGTTAATTAATAAAAATGTGTCTCACTGTCATGGACATCATGGAGTCAGCTCACCTCACTGCCTCAGGTGAGGCTGCAATATCTAAGTCTCAGGAAGGTGTTCTCTTGCTGTCTACAGAATTAGAGACGCTGGATCTACTACTAACCGGCATCTACTAACAGAAGCAATACAATACTCGTACCCCAAAGGGGCTGATAATTTTTACAGTCATCTTCAGAGTTCTCCCATTGTTTTGATTGTGCTTAAAATTCAAAATAAACGATGCAATGAATCTTCCTCTCCCCCACCAAAAAAGTGACTGGTAAAGTTATAAACAATATAAAACGAAATCAGACACCCTTAACTTCTCAGGACTTCACTACCCTTAACTATTGAAGGGTATACATTAAAAAAAAATACTAAGTGATTTAGATTTTGGTAAAGTATTGCAGGATAAAGAGATGTATTTTTGCACTCTTCTGTGGCTTAGCATAACTCCAGCTATTATATAGTTTGGGGACAGGATAGATAGCTTGGTGGTTAAGAGCACTGGCTGATCTTCCAGGGGACCTGGGTTCTATTCCTAGGATGCATATGTTGCTCACAGCCACCTGTAACTTCAGGGAATCTGACATTCTATTATGGCATCAATAGCCACTGCATGCAGGTGGCACACAGACATGCATACAGGCAAAAAAACATAAAATAATTTTTTTAAAGTTAGAACTTAAAATTATAAAATTTATAATGTAATATATAATAATTACATTATTATATAATAATGTAATATACAATCACATTATTACATATTACATTGTTATATAATGTGAAATATAATTAATATGAAAACTAAAATAATTTTTATTAGATGTTATTAATTAGTTTGAAGAATGTAAGTTATACTGAGTTACTCCCCTCATGGTTCTTTGGGGACAAAAACATTTCTAGTAACTAAATATTTTTTTCTATTATTTTATAACGCTTTTATTTCATTTTTATTTATGTATTTTTAAAGTTTTTGAGATTATAATGTAATTACATAATTTCCTCCTTTCTTTTCCTTCTTCCTCTTCCTCTTCCTGCCCCTCCTAAGGAACATTGTTTCATAGCCTCTTTTTTCAAAAATATGTGTTTCATGTATATATTCTTAATATATATATGTGCGTATGAATATATATTCCTAAATATGTGAACACAACCTGATTAGGTGGTATAACGTTACTTGCACATATATGATTTCAGGGCTGACCGTTTGGTATTGGATAACCAATTGGTCTTCCCCTGGGGAGACAATGTCTCCCACTCTTAATCTTTCTTAGGTGTCTGTCTGTCTAAGCAACCCTAGACAAACCTAGTCCTCATGAGCTCCTCACCATCACTAGCCTGTCTGTTGGGTTGTCCTCGTTCAGACCATGTTTAGGCAGCCCTGTTGGTGGAACTTCATGTGTGGCGCTTCTCTCACATTTCTAGGAGACACAGCTCACAGCAAGCTCCCTGATCCTGTGCCCCTCATAACCCTCTGCACTCTTTTCTGCAATACGTTGTAGACATATCAGTTGGGCTCCACAACTCTGCACTTCCATCAGTTAATTTTCTGAAAGGTATCTGTTGTGAAGAGAAGTTTCCCTGATGAGAGAGAAGTGAGAACTATGCCTGTCTATGGGTACTAGGATACACATTTAGAGTGTGGTTTAACGTTTAAGTTCTCTTTCAAGATTCATGATGTCACTGGCCCTGGTAGTTGGTTTCCAGTATCATTCATGGTTTGCTTTTTGTAAAGTGGGCCTTAAGTGCAATCAGATCCACTGGTTATCACCAATGAATTCGTGTCACTACTGCATACAGTTATTATAATATGCTGGTCATTCTTGTGATCCATAGGCACCATTGCTGGGTGGAATTATTAGTTACTTCCCTCCTTTCAAAGACTGCATGGCATCTTCTGGTACCATAAAAGGTCAGATCCAGCTTAGGTACCCTGGGTCCCATGTCTGAAGTACATGGTATCTTTAGCAATAGAGACTTACCTTTCAAGACAATCGAGCAGTATCAATAACTTTTAATGTTTGGGGAGTCTCTTGAACAACCCTGACCAGTAACTCAGAAGAGGACTTCTCATAACTGGTGCTGACAGTTGATTGGCTCCTTTGTGGAGCATTGGCAACCTAGATGGGAAATAAGCATTCATATTATTTTGGGTTTTTTTTTTTTTTAAGATTTTGTCTTTGTTTTAAATTATGTGTATATGTGGAGGGAGCACATGAATGCAGTGTCCATGGAGGCCAGAGAGAATGTTGGATCCTGACTGGAGCTGGAGCTACAGGCAGTTGGGAGCTACCTGTCATGGGTGCCGGGAACTGAACTCAGATCCTCTACAAAAGCGGTATGTACGCTTAACCACTGACCCATCTCTCCAGCCCTTGTTGCTTTATTATATTTCATTAATTTATTTATTCATGTCAGAGACTGAATTCAGTGCTTTGTACAGGCTAAGCAAATGTTCTATTTCTGAATTCTGTCCTCTGCCTGGTTTTCTTCAGTGCTAAGACTGAGTCCTTTTCAAAAATACCTTTTCATTTTCCTTGCAACAAACTTATCAGGTCCTTCATCTGAGGACATCTAAGAGGGCTTTCAATTGCAATGTATTTTCTGTTCAGTTTGCAGATAGAAGGTGTCTGTATCCTGCTCTCTGCTATTATAAGTACAGCTTTGAATATGAACAATATCACGCTGATTAGAGGTTTTCAGCATTAAGCATGAGTCTCAGCTGTAAACTTAACAAATAACAGAATACACAATTCTCTGGCACGTCCAGTCTTTTCATGTCACAAAGTTGAAGTTCCATCACCTCACGTGACAAACAAGTCAAATGCATGCTATAATCAAGGGAGCAGGCTGTGATTAAATTTGCATAGAGCTGCCTTCAAACTCTCTACAACTCCATAGAAGTAATGAGACAGAAATATGGCAAAGCATCTTTTTCTAAAGAAAAAAAAATTTTTAATCGAGAGCCTTTGATGTCCCTAATTTTTAGGTGATTAGGAGTCGGCTCGTTGGGCGTGTCACACTGTCTTTCCTAATTATTGTCACTTGCTTCAGCACCACAGATGACATTTCTAAGAATCTAGTCTTTATAATGTGTGGGGACTATTCTCTTCCTTGGTCTGTTTGGCAAAAATATACAGAGGCCCTTGCTATCAATCTGACCGGCAACATGTTCCAGCCATGCTTGGAAAATCTGTAGATTCCAGCAGCCATTTCAATGAGAAACTGAAGAAATTCTACCAAAGGAATGAAAGGAAAGAAAAAAAATACAACTGAAATCTACCTTTGGAATTCTGAGGTTCTTGAAAAACAGTGTTACTGTTCCCTTTGCGTGACTCCACAAGCTTGATGACATCATTCTCTTCATTTATAGGTGTTCTAATGGCAAATGGCTGGGTTCCGAAGCCTTCATTTCAGCCATGAGATGTGCCATTATATCAGTGAGTTAGAAACACACAAAGTACTTGGGCAACTCTGGTGAAATTTGAATGGTTCTGTGTGACTACAAATCCAAAGTACCATGGTTCCCATTACTAGTCCTAGGGAGGTAATAATGGTTACTGTCTGGTTGTAATGTTTCCCCCATTTTCAACAACTTTTATAGATGAATTAGTAAGTGAACAACACCTGGGAAAGATTCCTTCTCAAAGGGGACTGACTCCAACTTTGTCCTACCTCCCACCAAAAAAAACAAAAAATAGAAAATCAGTATAATTGGGGTATCAGCAAATTAACTGATTCCAAAACCTGAAATAGTATCAGGTGCTGAGGGTGAGGTTCACTGGACCACTCAGAGCTGCCCATCAGAGGGAGGTTTATTACTCCATTTTTTTTTTTGTGAGAATAATAACTGGCAGTCCTCAGAGTTGGCCCAGTCCAGTTCACACCCCTGCCTGAGCAGTGAGCATTCAAGGATTGATCCACAAGCTCATCTCTTCCTATGGAGCCCTGCCATGCCTGGTGCTTACATGGCCATGGCTGGTTTGTTTGGTTTGCTTTCTTTCCTCTCTTAACACATATTCTCATTCTGAGAACACTCTCAAATGCACGATTTGAATACTGATTTCCATCTCAGAGTCTGTTTCTCAATAAACCCAAACTGTGATATCTGATTTCTCCTTTTCTGTAGGCTCTACATACTGTTGCTTTCCTGCAGTTGGAATTAGACAGAGAATGAAATTAAATAGTGCTGCATGCGCGTATGTGTGTGTGTTTACACTTCTATGTACCCAAGTATGTGTGTGTGCATATGTGTGTGTGTTTACACTTGTGTGTACCTAGGTATATGTGTGTGTGCGTATGTGTGTGTTTACACTTTTGTGTACCCAAGTATGTGTGTGTGCGTGCATATGTGTGTGTTTACACTTGTGTGTACCCAAGTATGTGTGTGTATGTGTGTGTTTACATTTGTGTGTATCTAGTATATGTGTGTGTATGTGTATGCGTGCACATGTTCATATTTTCCTCATGAAATTTCTGAAATACTCATATAATAGTACATGTCTCACAGACAGACAAATTCAGTAGGACTTAACAAATAGTGTAGTGGGACTATGGTCTGGTTTAATAAAAAGCTGATTGGCTAGAAGGCAGACAGGAAGTGTAGGTGGGGCTATCAGACTAAGAAAACTCTAGGAACAGGAAGAACAGGGCAAAGACACCAGCGAGTCGCCACCAGAGATGCTGCAGACACAGAGGAAAGAAGTTGAAATGCTGCTCTGAGAAAAGATACCGAGCCACATGGCTGAACAGGATAAGAGTCATGGGTTAGATTAAGAGCAAAAGGAGTATGTCTGAACAATAGGCCGACAGCGTGAAATGAATATAAGTGCTTGTGTGTTTCTGTGGGACTGCAGGTCTGTGGGTTTGGACTACAGGCCAGACAGGCTAGAAACTATGTACAACAAAATAGCAACCAAATGCGGAAACTTCCAAGTTGAGGGTGGAACAGTTGTATGTACAGAATGCACACATTTTTCACATTTGGTGGTCAGTGTCTTGTTTAGGGCTGATAGACAACCTCAGAGAATGGCAACTTGTTTAAGCGGGAGAGGCCTAGCGTTATACACAGATGCTGTACTCAACACTGTGTGGTGCATGCATCTGGCTTTCTTTTAGGTTAAGCTGGGAAGCCAACTTCACACATAAGTGAAGTGGAAGTTTTTGTTGATTTTAAAATTTATTTGAAGACATTTTTGGAAAAAAAAAAACCTGCCTTATCACTATGTTTCTTTATATAAATACTCACTTATGTATTCTGCTCTTTTGAGAAAGGGGCTTACTAGGTCTGGATTTCTGCAGCCCAGACTGGCTTTGAAGACAGAATCCTGTCTTAGCCTCCCTTCATACTGGAGTTATAGTATGCTACTATTTACTACACCTTGCAGGATGATTTGGGGCTTTGGGTGTTATTTTTTGTTTGTACTGGGAATTGAATGCAGGAGCTTATACAAGCTTTATGCGGCTAGGCTGTCCCCTTTTAAGTGTCTACATTTTAAAATAATATCTTTTATATATTCTTGGACAGTTTAATATATGTAAACTATATATCCTGATCACATGTACCCTTATTACCCCCCCCCCCCCGTTTTGTAGTCAGAGTCCTTCTACATTGTCCAAATTGGCTTTGAACTCACAATGTAGCTTAGACAAACCTCAAACTAACCATCTTTCTGCCTCAGCTTCCTACGTAACTGGGATTCGAGGCATGTATCACCATGTCTGACCTCTTTCAGTTCTTGTTGGAATTGGCTGGGAAGAAATAAAGTTATTGTTTTTGTAAAATGGTGGGAGAGAGGCCTTAGTGAGTTGGAGCTAAGATACCCCATGGTGGAGACAGAGATGCCATGCAGACAGCACTCAGTGAATAGTTTTATTGAGGGGAAGAGGTAGAGGGGGAGAAAGGGAGAGAGAGAGAGAGAGAAAGAGAGAAAGAAAGAGAGAGAGGAGGTGCAGAAGTGACCAAGAACTCGTGATAAGTGAAGAGGAAGAGAGAGGATAGGGACTTGCCTTTCAAAAGGGGACTGAGCACCTACACATAGACTGCCTGTGCACAGACTACGTTATTCTGGGCTGTCTAGGTAGTTGCCTGAATACAGGCAACACATGCGTAGCCATGGGACTCTGGACTGACTAGTACAGATGCCTAAGTACTGACATCCATCCATTTGTGGCCATAGTAGGACTCTAGAGGCAGCTAAAGATGCTGGAAATGCTAATAGTTGTCAAACAGATTGAAGAATAATGCAAGCTGTACTGAACCCTTAGTTCCAAAGGAGACACCCAAATTCCCACCTTACTGCTAGTAGATTCACTGGCATTGCTCAAAAATCTTTGTTTCCAGAGTCCTTGAATTGTCAAGGCCAACTCTGCGGTCAGTCTCCCGAAACAATTACATCTTAAAATCTCTCTCAATAATCTCAGGCCCATGCAATTAGGAGTGCATATTTCACCGTTAATATGAATGTTTCTGATTTTAGTTTCATCTTTTCTATAAAACTGTAACAGTGAGACAGGAAAAAGGGAACTGGGAGTTTAGCCAAACTAAATAAATCAATTTTTATGTGCCATTGTGTTTCCTTACATCTTTATGGAGAAACTGAGGTGGGTTTTTGGCCCACGCATCTTGTTGTGCTCCTCTTGCTAAATGTGTTATATTTGAGGATTGTCACGATCACCTCCTCCTGGTCTGTTTATTCTGTGCTTTGTCAGTGCCCCGTGGAGCTTGCTCCTCCCTCCTCCCTCCCCTTCTCTCTTTCTCCACTCATACCCATAAATATTTTCTCTCTTCTTCTCTTCTTCCCTTCCTACCCTGCCTCTCTCTCAGCAGTTTTACACGTAGGTGCATAGTTGACTACAGAGTCTTGTTGAGGTGGAAGATTTTTAAAATCAAAGCAAAACGTATGAATACAGTATTTTTCATTCCTGCCTTTGAAGAGAAAAACCTTCAATTCTTTTATTGAACAATTCCGTTTCAGCCCTCGCTGCTGCCCTCCCCCCCTTTCTCCGCCTCTTTTTTCTGCTCTTCCTTCTCCCCACCTCTCTCTTTTGAGACGGTCTGGTCTTGCTATGCAGCTCCTGTTGGCCTGGATCTGGCCAGGCTGTCCTAGAACTCACTGAGATCCCCCTGCCTCTGCACTGCTGGGATTAAAAGTGTCTGCCATTACACTCAACTTGCCTATTCTCTTTTTAAGAGGAGAAAAGAAACAGAAGAAGGAGCAGGAAGAGAAGACCAAGCTGAAGCCAAAAACGAAGGAGGAGGAAGAGGAGGAGGAGGAGGAGGAGGAGGAGAAACACTCTGTTACCCTGTTTTCTCACAGTTTGCCCTTTCAGTCAGGTCACCTGGACTGCTAGTGACAGAAACCCCTTTCAAACCAGTTTGCTTAAGAGACTCTATTGAGTGGTGTAAAGTAAGAGCTGAGGGGAAGGATCCTGTTTCAGGTGTGGGTGGACACCGGAGCTTAGTGACATATCAGCTTTCCTTCTCCGGGTCTGTTGGCTCCCTTCTCCCTGATCCTGGCTCCCTCTCAGATATCTGTTGTTCACTATAGCAAGATGTTTTTGCTAACCCTCCTGTCCTCCAGCATTCACCACCCATCACCAATCCGAAGGGTGGACCTAGTCCTGTCTTAAGTTTCAGCCAAAGTCTGCTTAGGCAACACATTGAAGCCTGCCTTTCGGCTTGTCATTGCAACAGGAGATGGCAGTCCTGGTGTTGGAGAGGTGAGGACAGTCTGACTCAAAACACTGAGACCAAAGCAGCTCCTTGGATAGACAGCAGTTGCCAGGGCCACAGAAAAGCATATGACAGAGCAAGAGTGGAGAAGTGAACATCCAGTGTGTACTTGACCTGCCCCTGATGTCTCCCATTCTTGACCCCCTGAAATTTAATAAACATTGCACACAGTAATTGTCCAATTAAGTCCTCAGACAAAAGCCATCTTCTTACTAGTTTAGAATGGAAAAATTCCCTGCTGCTGCTAGAAATGTTCTGGATCTTGATAGTGGTGATATTATACTTGTGTACATGTGAAAAAATGCATCAAGCCACACTTAAAATGTGTGTGTTTCACTGTGTGAGTAGCTTTGTGTGTATAGACCTGTTGTTAGTTTTTTTTTTTTTTTTTTTTTTTTACTTCCTGCAATATTCTTAACTGTTTTTGTGGTTTTTTTGAACATAATAATCAAACCTACTACTTTTTGTTTGCTTTGTAATAAACCATATTGAAGTGGAGGGTGGGTCACCAGGGAAGAAAACCCGATAGAGTTTGGGGCTTAAGTCCTACTTGGTCTTCCTCTGGATTTAAGAGGTCTTACATCCTAAGGTCTCTTCTGGATTATGTAGTCATGTATCATATAATGCTATTTATGCAGATGATGGACCATCATAATGAGGGGTCTATAACACTATGTCACCTAGTGATATTGTGGCCATCTTTACGTAACAAAGTAATTGAATGATGACCTATGTTTTAGAAGGTGTCTCCGTGGTTAATCTATTTGTATGGTTGTATTTTGCTCAGAAACCAAATCTGTTGGCCTAGGACACATTTAGAGACTGGAAGAACCTGAAAGATCATGTCTGGCATGAAGGCTTCCAAACACTTCTTTAAATTAAATAGGCGAGTACTCCAACAAAAATAAATAAATAAAACTGGTCTCTATTATTTATAAAGTGGCATAATCTCATGTGTTTAATGAATTTTTTTATTAATACAAAATCAGAAGTCAGATATGGGGTAAGAACCTGAATAATCAGAGATGTGACAGGAAATCCAGTAGTGACCCCCTGTCTCTTCCATTCTACCATCCAAAAATAGCAGAGATCCGCTCTAGTCTAGCCTTACTACGTCCTGTCTCCATTAGTCCTCCAAAACCTCTATGGTTAGTTTTGGTCAACTGGTGGCTAGCTCTGCCCTTTTACTCAATGTAAGCTTTATTGTCAGAATGTGATCAAAACAGCACACAACAATAATCACAGCTATTTTCAACAAGGCAACCACAACTGACACCTCTTGGGGGTGGACTTAGAATGGAAAGGTCTACATTCACACTGTGACCACCGCCCTCACTAGCTGTGTGACTGCCTCAGTTCGCCTCAGTTCTGCAAATGGAAATAATGGTAGTGTGCCTGACTTTCAGCCCCCCTCCCCCCGAAAACCATGAAACATCACTCAGGAAAGGTGTTTGTGTAATCAATGTCACTCCTATTCTGGTGTCCCACCCATGTCTTTGACCACATTAATCACATCTTTTGAACATCCTTAGGCAATGTCCGGAATGGGGCTTTAGTGCTGTCATCTCTCTATGTGAAGATATTGCTGGGAATCAGTTCGGCAGCATCTTCCAGTTTACTAGCATCAGTACACCTTGCCTGCGCTGCATGTTACATAAGTCTTTAAGCTGCTACCTTCACAGCTTTCAACTTATTTTTGGGATCATTTATTAGTTTGATCTAATTTACTCTACTTAACAACACTATTCATATTTGAAATCTCATTACCAACTGTTGCCAGCCTCCTGATTTCTCTTCATTACCACATCCTTCTTTGGCCACACAAAGATGAACAGGGAATAATTGTAATGATACAGAGAAGGAGGCAATTTTATTTTCGAAAGTGAGATTATTGTTAAGTAAAAAAAAAAAAAAGCTTGTTGGTTTTGTTAGTTACTAGAGGAAGATGATGAAGGTGATTTAATATGAACTGTTGAAGCGTTTGAGAAGTTCGCTAATAACTTTCTGTCCCCACACAGAGTGTCTTCCAGATGAAAGGCACAATTACTCACACTCCTTATCTGATTTAATCTCACTGCAATTCCATTAATTAACATCAGATAACTATTGTCTTCTACCTTTTATGTGTGCTGAGATGGAGGTGAGTGTGAACAGATACCATGAATAAAGATAAAGGCATCTACATCCAAGGTCTTTTTCCTCATCTTGTAGAGCGTGGATGGGTCTCTAAGCAGATAAAGATAAAAGCTATAAAGATGCTAATAAAAAAAAAAAAAACTGGCTTGCCAGCCACAGAACCTGTGGTCAAGATTCCTATACGGTCCTTAGCTAGTGTGGACTAGGAAGAAAAAAACAAAATACAAAAAGGCAAAAATGGCCACTTTCCCATTTCACTGAGGGCTTCTTGAGATGAATATTGAATTTTAAAATAGCAGCCTAATGTTGCTTCCAGAGGAAACTCCATTAGTTTCTAAGAAGATATGCCAGAAAAATGGGATGAGCCAACAAACAATATAATTAATCCTAGTGAAAATTGCAGAACTTAAAGTCTACCTAAGACAAATAATTGCCGCCCAGACTCAAAGGCCTTTGGGGAATTGCAATTTTGTAATGTAATTAGTTCTTATAATATTATGTTAAATTGCAAGCATTCAGAAAGCCATCTAATTGTATCCTTGTGAGAGCACATCTGTTGTATAGTGATAAATGGAATAACATACTTATCAACTTTTAAATGATAAGTGACTGAAATGATTGGCATGTGATATGCACAGGTACTGAATTATTAAAATGACATACTACTAGGAAAATGTATGGCTCAGAGTAGCAAGGCCTCTCTTTATTCTTTTGGAAAAGTGGACCTTCTTCTTCACTGTAGTGTGCTGGGGACCCTTTTGTGATCTTTGAAACACTGGAGTATTAATGGACCAAGCCACGAGTCAGACTGACAGTCCAAGCCAGTTCCTATTCTGAACTATTTTTGCAGCTGCATTTACATGCTGGCTACTGAATGTAGCAGCCATCCCTGCATTTCTACATTCATATCTTTTCCCCTGTGGCCCTGTAGATCCATCGCTCAAGACTAACAAAATATGATACACACAACATCAAAGGGGAGCTTTGAAATTTAGAAACCTTGCATTCAAATGTTAAAAATAATGTTCACAACAAATCACGTTGAAAAAAATGTAGAACATCATAAACGCATGAGCAGATATTATAAACACAATCCACAATATGGTGCTGTTCCCCGCGATGAGAATGCTGGTCCAGATGTGACATGAAATAACACAGGCAAGAGATAGGAAGGTTAGAAGGGAAAATTCCATAGTACACAGAGGACTCAGGAAGAAAGGGCAATGATAGAGCCTAAACATGTTAGCCAAACAGAAAAATATTTGTTCTTCTTTTTAATTAAATCTCTATGTTTATAGTTAATGGGCATTTGCTTGTTTGTTGGCCTGGTAAATTGGTTGTGAAGGTCCCACTAGGAAGTGAGGCACAGATTATTTGAGATCAAGTTTCTCAAAGGATGTGTTATAGCCCTACATAGGTTCACAGAAGTGAACATAGAGGTCATGAAAAAGTTTGGCAGCAGTAAAAGGTTTCTGAATGTAAAACCAAAATTTTAAGCCATCAGGCAGAGGCAGTGCTTACCCACACTGGACTGTGTGATGTTACCTCAGCCTTGGGTCTGAAGGTAGAACTCATGCATGTGCACTGTGCATGCAATCACACTATGCAGTGACAACCATGCTGCTCGAGACTATTGCATACTGTGAATTGCAGTCTTTTTCCTGCACACACACACAGTTCTGCCCCAAAGAGGCATAGAAGTTTACTTATAAAAAACAAAATTTCTCATAGTTTTCTATCATCATCCCTCAATAGGTAAGGATCACATGAATATAACTCTGAGTTGTATTATGCCAAATGTCTGGCTTTAAAGTTTTCTTTTTGAATAGCTTACTAGAGTTTCACATGCACACAAAAATATATTAAATACATTTAGATGACTTTAGTGCAGAATGTGCAACAATTTCTGAAATGACCCTAAACATACTTCTGCCATTTCCCCGCAAATGTAAAGTGGAGTTCTCAGCATTTGTGATTATAAAATTAAAATGTCTATTATTGTGAAAATGCTCTACATCTTGCAGAATCAAATATTCAGGCAGAATTTAATTCTCTGTGTAAAAAAATAAACAAGTATAACCATATTGTCAGTGTAAAATTTAGATTTTTATCCTTGATAAGTATTGAAGATATATGTATACCAAAGAATTGTTTTAAAATAAAAGTATTTACAATTTATTGTGACTAAATCTTTGATTTGTATACTTATCTCAGAACACTCTGTGTCATATGTATCAGGGGATCACTGTAGCACAAATCCTAAAAAAACCAAACAAACATGGAGTAAATGCTGAAAGATCAGAAGAGCCAGCCACTAGAGAGACTTCTTGTTTCTACTGAACCCTCAGGCAGAAAGAGATTGAGCTCCTGTCTCCTTTACTCTTATATTCCCCTCTTTCTTCCCAGCCGTATCACTTCCTGTCTCAAACTCCCTAGTGCTGGGATTAAAGGCTTGTGTGCCTCCCAAATACTAGATCTCAAATGCTGGAGTTAAAGGTGTGAGCCACCACTGCCTGCCTCTATGGTAGCCAGTGGCTGGCTCTGCCCTCTGATTTCAGAAAAGCTTTATTTGTTAGAGCATACACAACACATCACCACATATTGTAACACTTTCTTAGTTTAAAAATAGTCTCAAATGGAAGAAGTTTAAGGAGTCCTGACATAGAGGACCTCACAAATGAACTTTCCTGTGTTTTATTTAAGACATCTCTAATATCTAGGCACGGGGACACACATCTGTGATTCCAGCACTAAAGAAACTGAGGCAGAAGATCCCAAGCTCTCGTCTAGCCTGGCTATCTACTCCCCAAGACCTTGTGTCAAAACAAAAAGAGAAAGAGTATTTCTAATTATTGTCAAGGAAAAAATACTGAAAGTGTTTAAGAAAATGAGAATGAGCCTGCATTAAGTCTTCTGTCTAGCAATGCTGAAATGTTATTCATAGTTTTCTCAATTTAAGGGTGAATCAATGGCATCAAACAACTATGGCTTCATGACACAACCTAGGTAAGCCATGGTCTCAAATCGTCTACCAAGACAATAAAGATTTGAAATGACTGATAACTATATCATATGCTTTTCTTGCCATGAAACATAATTACAATAAGTTAATATTTATGAATCTCATTAGGCTCTCAGATGAAGTGGAGTGATAAGCGACTAAATAAATATTACATAAATAAGTAATTACTCAAGCATCTAAGACCTCTCCGATTATGGGTTGTAAATTTAAAATCACTAATTGCTTCATAGGACTTAGGGCTCCAGAAGATGAGATATGATGCTGTTTAAAATGAAATCTAGTCCCCTCTGATCTGACATTGAAAACAAATGAAGGAGGAGGTGGGAATATGATGAAAATACATTGTATGAGTGTATGACATTTTCAAAGCATGTAAACTTCTTTTTACAAAAAGAATAGAAAAAGAAAATAAGGCCCCAATTTACCAATTATTCCTTTTTATTTTATTTTTTACATATCACTGGACATATTTTTAAAAGATATCAATCAATGTAATTGATATAAGAACATGGGGAATTAAATACAATTCTATGATGTGTTCATAGGCAGCAAGTATATAAACAGGCTCTAAAACAGGTTTAAAACACTTGGTGGTCATTTTAGGTAGAAAGAAACCCACCTGGAATTCCTTGGACCACCATTGCCCAAGATGCAAGTGTTCTACACTGCAAATATACAAATGTAGTCATAAAATCTTGATTTTTCTATACTTTCCTTAGCTATAGCATCTTAATTTTATATAAATATAAAAAACAGAGAGGAATGGTGAATGAGCAATCACATTGCCAGTGAAGTCTTTTTTCCCTCATAATTATAAAAGTTGACAATTCTGGATTCACTGGGTCCAGCGGCACACATCTGTAATCTCAAGAGCATTTGAAAGCAGAGGCAGGAGGATTGTCACATGTTTGAGGTCACCTGGTCCACGTAGTGAGATGCTGTTACACACACACACATACACACACACTTTTCTGTTGCTATGATAAAACACTCTGACCAAAAATAACTTAGAGAAGGTTTACTTTGGCTTCTGGTCCTAGGGGAATAAAGTCTGTCGTGCCAAGGATAGCAGGGCATAGTGGCAGAAGACAGGAAGACAGCTGGTCACCTTTCATCAGACATTGAAGGTAGAGAAGGCAGAAGTAAGGCAAGTGTATGACCTTCAAAGCCAGCAACTTGCTTCCTCCAGCAAGGTTGCACTCCCTAAACTCTCCATTACATCTCCTGGCATCCCCACCAGCTGGGACCAAGTATTCAAGTATGTGAGACTACAGGGGCATTTTTCATTGCAACTACCCCAGTTGGAGTTCTGTTAGCCATTCAATATAGAGTATTTGTGAACACCACTTAGCTGTTCAGTTAATTCTTTGGAGACTCACCCGTAATAATAACACAGAAAACATTCTATGGCTCCCTACCTCAACTTCATTATGGCAAAATATCTTTAAACTGTTCCAGAATCAGAAGGTTTTTCTTTCTAATTCTTTACAAAGTAACGTACCAGAGTTACTCCAACACAAAGGAGTTTTGAATATGAGCTCAGGTCAAGCACTAAGAAATGCAGCCACATCTCTATTGGCTTCTTAGACTCTTTGACATTTTCTAAACTACCACTTTCAGAAGCAGAGAAAAATACAAACATTAGACAAGGAAATTTAGTTCAGATCCCAAACTGCCCAGGGCCAACAGAGATGACGCGTTTACTTGAGACCACCACGGAAGTGCTTATAAAAGCCCTACTCTGAGTCTTCACATGGTTTAAAGCACTTCTTCACGTATGATGACAAATGTTACCTCTCCCTATTCAGGGGGAGCCCTGAAGAATAGGTGCACATACATGGTTTTCCTCTGCATGAGTGTTTAAAGCATAAATTATCCAAAAGTTTAAGAAACAATGTGAAGCCAGCTTTAAATAAATCCAAGTTGGTTCTGGACAGCATTAAACAATCTGAGACTTGTACTAGGGCTGGATTTCAGGCCTATCAAAGCAAGCAAAGATGGACTCTTTACTGAAATGCATCATCTTAGGGAGTGGAAAAAGGAGTGACATTCCCATAAGAACTTGAAGAGCTGACAGCAGTCTGAAGCAAGAGGCTCTGGATTTATTTCGCCCTCATACTGGTCCATTCACTTAACAACTCGGAGCCCATGCTAACATTTGAAGTATAGTAAGGACAGTCATGGTACCCACCTGGAAGGTTGTAAAAAGATGGGAAAATGGCATAAGACATCTTGTATCTGTAATAAACCTTCACAGAAACCAGCATTGTCTTTTCTGCGGGCCTAGCAGTAAAAGGAGCAGAGGTGTTGAAATATTTGTCAATATATTTGCTCTGTAGTAGACTATGAAATACATCCCATGTTCTCCGACCTCCCTCCTAAGAATACTACTAAGAATTAGAACTTCCCAGATGCTAAAATGATGCTATTTAGTTGTTCATCCTCTGTGTAGCAAGTGAAATGTCCTCGTGCAATTGGTAGTAAGCCTGTATTTGTGTTTCAGGCATTTGGGCTGCTCTAACTACAGTCCTATAAAACAGGTATTTCTTTCATAAGACTCTGGAAGCTGGGATGTCCAGGATCAAGTGGTCAGCAGATTCTGTGTTTGGTGAGGACCTGTTTTTGGATTCACAGATGTAGCCTTTTACTTGTCTTTGCATGGTGGATGTGGACAAGGCAAGTCTTTGAGGATTCCTAAGGGCTCTTTTTTTTTCTTTTATTTATTTTAAAGATTATTTATTCATCTATTGCATACACACACACAGGTAGGTGGATGGTGGGTGGCCAGGGAGCCCAGGGGAAAATGTTAGATCTGCAGCTGGAGTTACAGTTATGGGTGGTTGTGAGCTGCTTGACATGGGTGCTGTGAACTAAGCCCAGGTTCTCCAGAAGAGGGGCAATCTCTCTTAACTGCTAAGCCATCTCCCCAGCCCCTAGCAGGACTCTTCTGTAAGGATGCTGATCCCATTCACTGTTATGTCTCTATCACCTTCCCAAGGCCTAACTCTAATAGTAGCCAGTGACTAGGTTTCAATGTGTGTGTTTTGAGGAGACACAGGTGTTCAGACCACAGCAGCATAGGGTGGTATCCTGAGGGATGAGGAGTTACTTATAATATTAGCAGCCAATAGCTATTGAAAGTTCACCTGGAGTCAGAAATCTGCTACAACTTGGCCCATTGTTCTCAGTACCATGCCAGGAAACAGGCACCATTTTTAACCTGAGAGAAAACTGGAATTCAGTGGAGTCACATAGCTTTTTTGCTGTTGCCCAAAAAGTTAATGGCAGACAGCGCTCGTCAGGGCCCAGTAGTGTGCTTGCAAAGGTTCTGAGACAGGATTTTGTAGGTCAGACAGGAGTTATAAAGGTGGAAATACCTTCTATATCATCACCTCCTCATACTGTTTATATAGACACTGTAGGTTATTTTTCCTCCAAATAAGACCTTTGGGATGAGACTAATTATTCGAGTGTGAAAAATGTGAACCACTCCTAGGTTTTAAAATAGTAAGGAAAAGCCCTGCTGAGAGAGAGAGAGAGAGAGAGAGAGAGAGAGAGAGAGAGAGAGAGAGAGAGAGAGAGGGAGGGAGAGGGAGAGGGAGGGAGAGGGAGAGGGGGAGGGGGAGAGAGAGAGAGGGAGAGAGGGAGAGAGGGAGAGAGGGAGAGGGAGAGGGAGAGGAAGAGGGAGAGGGGAGATCAGTGGCCAGGGGATGGGGAGGATAATCTCATGCAACTTCTTTGTGGGCAAAACAGCAGTTACTCCAGAAGCAGCCAGCACACATTGGGAGAAAAAGACAGTTTCTCAGGGGTGCTTTTAAACAGCTGTCTCTCTTGTGTTTAGTTTTGTTTGGTTCTCTCCCTTCCCTCACCTGTTTGTCCTGGGAGATGAAATAGTTTTGGGGTTGCAAGCTGTCACCAGGGAATGGAGCAAGACTTTGTACAATAAACAAAAACACCTGCCAGAGCCCAGCTAGTAGCCAGACTGCCAAGGAAACCTGGCCTGGTGACAAGGTCCATTCAGCACGACAGGGGTCACCGAAAAGTCTGGCTACTTGCTGGGGCCTCTGGCAAGGCACCATCCTGCCTCTATGGGGGACAAATGTGGCCTCCTTGTACTGAGCCTTGCAGATGCTCTCAATAGCCTTAGCCTGAGTGGTTCAGAACCTACAAGATTAAGGCATGTTTGTGTGTGTGGTGTGTCTGTGTTTTCATGTGTGCCAAGGACTTATGGCAACTCTCTAGGAAAAAAAAAAAAAAAAAAAAGACCTAAAGCCTTCCTCAAATTCCCAAGGACCCAGAGCCCTCACAGGAGAATCAAAAGCAGAAGCAACATGTGTTGGGCCTTTTGCAACAGCCGACTCCCAGCCCTTACTTCTGGGAGCCGTAAGGCTAAGACTGTTAGCCCACCGTCTCTTATGAAACAGGCACTTAGAGACCACAATATGGAGTTCTGGGGGTTAGCATTAACCCCACCCCTTTTCTAATCTAAGCTTAATCCTTCTTAAACCTCGCCTGGCCCTGGCTACCAGGAACCATGCCAATGCCAAATGATACAGTGTTTATTCATCTCAGGTCTAAACCCACTGCTCAGGAGCCACAGAAATCAAAGGGAGCTGGAACTGCCATGTGCGGATGAATGGTAAACAAAAGGGTAGTCAGAACCCACTGGGCTGGGCTGGGCTGGGGCGACAATCCTTTTGTGCACATCTAGCTCACATAAGGTCAGGGCTCCTTGAGAGACAGGGCTGGAGACAGACGCAGATGCTCTCCTCAAGTAGCTGGGGATATAGACACAGCTGCTCCTAATGGGCCCTTTCCCTGGCTGTCCTTAAAGCACAATAGGGCCCTAGAGCAGTGCTCCGTTCCAGACAGCTCCTTGGCCAGTTACTTGTTTAAATAGCACTTTCCAGATAATTCTGAGAAGCTCAGATCTACATGGATCAGGCAGAACATGTGGTCTGACCCCTATTTTGACTGGAGCAGTTGTTTTGTAGCTGAGGGATTTACAAGAGATGTTGGTTGGGAAAGAGATGGGAGGAGGGGACAGAATTCCATTCTGAAAACTTCCTTGTATTTGGTGTGTTTTTACTTGAAAGAATTAAAATGAGAGAAATCTTCTAGATTTTGAGACCATGTGAATTTTCTTCCTAGTTTTCTTTGCTGCCCCTTTTTGGACCTAGTTATTCAGAACCTAGTTATTGGCCCGTGTATAAGAAAGGCATATGGATAGAGAAGATATAAATAATTAATGATTAATTAAAAGTATGTCCTGAATCTGAGAGTAGAACAATAACAAATTTAAAAAGAAATCTTTTACCATCCTGCAATCATTAAATTTTCCTCAGTCTATCTTTATGCACTGTTGTTGGTATTTTGCATTTTAAAATAGCTGTGATTATCTGGACATATTTTATTTTCATTCTGTAGCTTGACAATGTGCTATGATGATAGCTTTCATATTATTCCATATTCTTTTCTTTTAAATTTATTTTATGTGTGTGTGTGTGTGTACACGTGTGTGGGAAAAAAACAAAAACAAAAGTGACCTTAAGGAAGGAAGAATCCATTTGGGTTCAGTTGACAGGACCTAGGAGTAGCTGGTCACACTGCATATTCAGTCAGGAAGCAGAGTAATGTATCACTGTGCTCCAATAAGCCTTCTTTTTATGTAGTCCAGAATCCAAACCCAGAGGATAGTATCACCACTCTTAGGTACATATTCCTACTGCAATCTACTGAATCCAAATAATTACCCACAGGCATGACCAGTAGAACCCAATCTAGATAATCTTTTATAGGTGTGCCCAGAAATCTGTCTCCTAGACAGTTCTAGAGCTTGTCAAGTTGACAGTCAGCATTGACCATAATAGTATGCAATTTCACATCTGGCTGTTTCCTTTCCCCAAAATTGCAATCATGGGCACTATCTGACATGTTGAACATTTTCCTCACAACTGTCCTTCAAGATTGTCCCAAAAGGAGATGTACTGCTGTAGCTATCTACTTCTTAGTGGTGTTGGCATAGTGTGCAGAACCATTTGTAAACTGGACCCCAGTCTTCTCTTCCTGAGTCAATCAATCATAGGACATATTCCATGAAAGCAGAAGCATATTAGGGACAGAAAGCACTGTAGCTAAAGCAGAATCCTAAGTGTGGTGGTTTGAATAGGAATGGCCTCAATAGGCTCATATATTTGAATGCTTGGCAGTTAGGGAATGGTGATACCTGACAAGGATTAGGAGGTTGTGGCCTTGTTGGAATAGGTGTGGCCTTGCTGGAGGAAGTATGTCATTGGGGGTGGACTTTGGCTTCAAACTCTCAGGCCATGCCCAGTGTCTCTGCTTTGCCTGGTGTCTGAAGATCCAGACACTGCTCTCTGCTGTCTCTCTAGCACCATACCTGCCTGCATGCTACCATGCCTCCCACCATGATGGCAATGGATTAAATCTCTAAACTATAAACAGACCTCAATTAAATGGTTTCTTTATAAGATTTGCTATGGTCACGGTGCCTTGCCATGGCAATAGACCATTTACTAAGAAAAAAGGATTTAGGTAACTTCTTCACATAATTTATGTGGTTAGGACCTATTTAGACCCAATTATGCATGTAGTACTTCGGCTTGATAATTGATTGCTGATATACATTCCAAATTGTGGTCAGATAATACCCACCTCATAACAGGAACTTCAGGTGTGATGATCATCTGATAGCCCATTGTCAAGTGTTCAGAAGGGGAATGTCTCTCAAAGGGAAAACAGATGTCTGCAAATGATGTTATGTTCTTGCTCCAAAATTCCAATGGCTTCTACATTATTTGCCATCAGGGCCTGCCAAAGACTCCAAACAGTATCCTTATTTGCCACTGATAACACAAGTACCATGGTGTCTGCTGGATCATATGAACTGAATGCTAGAGTAGCCTGCATGGTAGACTGAGCCTATGGATGAGCTTTCTTCTGTTTCTGACCCTACTCAAGACTAGCAGCTTTCTTGGGCACAACATGCCTCCAAAACCCAAACCAGCCATTAGGCCTCCTTCTTTCTTGGTGGAGAAAGGAGGCATGTACCTTAGATGGGAAGCTACCTCATGCACCAGGGATATATCCTAATCCCACTACCAGAGGTCCCTTAAACAGACCAGGCTCAGAATCTATCCCTGGTGCGTGAGCTGGCTTTTTGAAGCCCATTACTTAGGAAGGGAAACCTTGCACAGCTTTGATACAGGGGGAGGGGCTCAGACCTGTCATAACTGAATGTACTTTTCTGACTCCCCATGGGAAGCCTTACCTCCTTCAGAAAAGGTGTGGGGTAGGGGAGCTGAAGGAGGGAGTAGGAGGGGGGGATGGGGGGGGGAGGGAATCTGTGATTGGCATTAAAATAAATTTTTTAAAAAAAATTAATAAAAAAAGAATAAATAGTACCTTAGAATAAATATTTCTGTGTGTCTCACAACACTGGGCTCCTAGAAGTGTTTCTAAGCAAGACGACCCTTGATTTCGGTTGTATATATTGATGCCACATTAAAGAAAGAAAATGTTCTTCCTCTTGGAATAGTTTAGACCAAGAGTGAGCACAAATTTGAATTCTCTGTCTTTCCTTCCATATCTTCCATCTGCACGTGTTCTTTCTCTAGCAAAGAGTTTTGCTCTATACTTATTGTGGTATTTTGGAAGAAAATGGCGCCCAGAGTCTCATAGAGAACAGCTTATTAGAATGTGTGGCCTCACTGGAGGTGTGGCTTTGTTGGAGGAGGCGTGTTAGCAGAGCAGGCTTTAAGGTCTCAGATGCTCACGCCAGACTCAGTGTGGCAGTTTCTTCCTTTTGCCGTGGACCCATATGTAGAACTCCCAGCTACCTCTCCAGCACCTTGTCTGCCCGCACGCCACTATGCTCCCCACAATGATGATAAGGGACTCACCTCTGAGCTGTAAGTTTCCACCTCAGTTAAATCTTTTCCTTTGTAAGAGTTGCTGTGGTCATGTTGTCTCTTCATAGCAATAAAAGCTCTAAGGCATTTATTGAACAGCACAGAAAACATGCTGTGGAGAAGGAATGAGGACTCTCTTGAAAATGAAAGAGCAATGTGCCTAAGCCATTGGCCAATCGGCATGAAGCTAATATAAGCGTCTGAGTCATTTTGGGGGGCCTAAGCAGTGGGCAGCTAGGCGCTCTGGGTCGGCAGGTCTGTGGGTATGGACCTCTGGCCAGACAGAGTGGAAACCACACTGTAACACTAGCCATCATACCTATTCACCCGCAATAATGCTCAAAATCATAAAACAGATGTTATCAACCTGTATCTACATGTTGCTTTCTACATTATGGTAGACATTTGTTTTCTTCAAGGTTGTTTTTGACCTATTGGTTGCTCCGAGCAACTGATTAGTATGTGGGTATACACATGCATGTCTGCATGTGGATACAAATTGCATGCATACATACATTCATACATTATTCTGGGTTAGGGACATGGAAGAATACATAATTTAAGAGTAAGACTATGCATTTAGGTTATGTTGTAAAAGCTAATTGCATGGGAAGTCTAAGGCATAGTAAGGCTGGTCACACTGCTCTCTTAAAAGCAAGTTAAACTTAAACAGGCTGAATACACAGTAGGGAAACTAATGGAGTCTATAGTTTCTAAACATATTATTACCTTAGTTACAAGGTCAGGCAAAAATTTAGATTCTGAAGGCAAGAGGTATTTTCAGAAAAAGCTATTCCAACAGTAGGTTTGTTTCCCTATGCTCTCTATATGTTCTACCAAGAAGTTCAGAGTGGTTGCTACCTCCAACTTATTTGGAAAAAATAGCAAAACATAATAAATATAATGATCTATTGTGATACCTTGTGTAAGAGACAAATGATCAAGATCCCTGAGAACTACATTTTGATACAGGATTGCTGAAGTCATATGCTCTTGCCATAAAATAGTATAGGTGTACTGTTGGCTTTGCCAGCTGAAAGCAAATTGCTCTGGTGATCCTTTTAGACAAGTATGGAAATGATGTCCACAAAGTCAACAGCTTTATACCAGCTACTAGGAAGTATGTTAAATTGCCCAAGCAAGGAACCCACAACTTGTACAGCAGCTGCAATTGGAGTCACTACTTGATTAAGCTTATGACAATCAACTTTTATTATCCATGATCTGTCTATGTTTTGAATAGGCTAAAATGAGACGTGGTTCGAACCACCACCCATGCATTGTTCAAGCCCTGGATGGTGATGGTAATCACTGTAAACACTTTAGGGATAGGAAAATGGCTTCCATTTGGGCTTTCCATCCGTAATAGTCCTCAACCCTCAGGTCATGGAGCCAATGTAGGGATCCTGCCAATTGATAAGTACATCTATACTAAGTATAAATTCTGAAGAGATAACTACAAGATGAGTTTTGAAACCCACTTGTCCCACTGGGCCCACTATGAGCTAGACTTCAGATAAAACTCTATAATCCTCTACTGTAACTGGCAGGGTACTGTGGTGGGATGCAGGTGTCAGCTGATAAGATCCAAGAATACTTATTCAGGGTCCTGGGCTCCTGAAGGGGGGAGTGGCCAACCCCATTGATAAGGGGTTGTGGGACCCTGAGAAGGCCCGTTTCCTGGTTCCTGACTGCTGGAGAGACCGGTTTGGCATCCATCGTCCACAGCTCGGATAATCCAGTCCCTGTTCAGGTGCTACTATAGCTGTTACCTGTATCGTGAGTGTTAGTTTATATTTTAATAGATATAAATCTTGGACTGGTCCATTTTAAGGGAAACTCCGCCTATAGGGCACAATGCTTTGGGTAGGTCTCTTGGAGCAAATATCAATTCAGAGACAGTGTCTTGTAGGCCCCCAAAGGTAGAACTATTTCTTTCTATCAGTGCACAACTGCCCTAGTAAAAGACTAGTAAGTCTTTTGGGAAGATTTATAGTAAAACTTTTTCAACAAGACCTTCTTCAGTCACACTGCTTCAAACCTGGAAACTAGTTCATGGGCCATGAGTTTCTGTTGCTGATTCAAAGTAGCTCTTTAGTCTTTCCTATGAAAATTTTCTACTTATGGAGATCAAGTGAAAACTTTCTAGGCATCCTACATACTTCATTGTTGTGGGCTAATCTTTTTGTACACTGCAAAGATGTGTCCCTGCCTAAGGCACCTTCTGATTGGTTTAATAAAGAGCTGCATGGCCAATAGCTAGGCAGGAAAGAATTGGACTTCTAGGGAGGGAAAGAACTCTGGGAAGAAGAAAGGCAGAGATGCCAGTGAGACATAGGAAAGCTGGACATACAAAATAAAGGAAATGTTAAAAAAAAAAAAAAAGCCAACTGTTGCGGTGGAGTAAGAAATGAACATGGCAGAGCAGTGATGTGGGAATGCGTTTATGTATGCTGTGAATCTCAATCTTTAAATAAAGGAGCTGTTTTGAGCCATGACAGACACCATAGAGAAAGTGGGAGGAGAAATCAGAGCTTAAGTAGGAGAAGCAGGGCAGAGTGGGACAGATCGAGCCAGCCGCCCAAGGAGCAACATGTAAGGATACGGGCCACATGGCCAACAGATTAATAGAAATGGGTTGATTTAAGATATAAGAGCTAGCTGGCAATGTGCCTGAGCCATAGGCCAAACAGCATAAAGTTAATGTAAGCGTCTGAGTCGTTTCTGGGGACCCGGGCGGCTGGGCGGCTAAGCGGTCCCGGGCGGCAGGTCTGTGGGTCTCCGGATCTCTGGCTGCCCGGGACCCGAGAACCCCACCACTACTACAGAGCAGGTTCATTTATGATATAAGAGGTAGTGGGACAAGTTGACGCTAAAAGCTAAGCTTTCATAATTAATAATTAGTTCCACATCATTTTTATGAGCTGGCAGCCCAAAGTAAAGTCAAACTACATTTCATTTCTGGGAATGTTTGACTACATAACCAATACCAATGGTATGCATGGGTCAGACCATTATAAACATCACTTTGCCCATGGTACCAATATGATAAGCACACTTATCTTGATGTAGGTCTCTCAGTTTCCACACTTGAATTTTGCAATTCTTTTCTCCAACTAGAGAAATCTGTTCTCCATTGAAATAGCCACATCTTGAACTATAGTGACTTGGACGTAGACTAGGGCAATGGCAGGGCTTTAGGGCATTTTGAGTATGCTGGAGCCCCCCCCCCCACACACACCTGTTTCTTCCTGACATTAGCCATCATGGAGGATTAGGTCTACAGGGCAAAGTTCACAACAACATTCCAATCGTTCTGATCCTCTGAATCCCTCCACTAAACTGAGTTATCCTAGACACCTCTAGCCTACTGGTTCTATAGTCCACTCTGGATTTCTAACTTCTGTGAGCTTTCAACAATGTTGGGTGCCCTTTTGGTGATGCAGTTATCATGAATTATATAAATGACTCATGTGAAATTCCTGATGTGCATTCCTAAAAATAACCCTGATAAAACTACATCACCAAGTTGGACTTTGGTGATATTTTCTCTTTATTTTCTCCTTGATTCAATATCTGTTGTCAGTAAGCGTTTATTCATGTCTCCCTATGCATAGTGTCACCCAAGAGGCTGCTGGAGGAAAGATTTTTCTTTCCCAGGGCATAGGTAGAAATCTTTATAGATTGTTTATGTGCATGAGAGCTAGGAAATCTCCTGTTTGAGTTCATTCACTCCTTCCCTTATCACTTTATCCAGAGATGCTAGAGGCAACCAGACAACATTATATTCTGTGCTTTTCTACAATTTCCTTGCTCCTTAGAGGGGGTTTGAATCAGAAATATTAACCTGGACCCTGGGCAGGTGCTAAGAATTGTTAGAAATCTATTAAAATCATTATTAGTGTTAGCTATAAGTTCTTTACTGTGCATTTATGTGTATTTTCCTGTTAAAACAGCTAAGATGTTGGAAGATGGGCAAGTTATGAACTCTTTCTTGATTCTCTGTTTGCCTTGAACAAAGGACTATCAGTGGAACAGCAGAATAGTGGACCTTTATGCCAGGACCAGTAGTTTGAGCACTCCACAGATGCCTTGTAAACTTACCCAATAATCACAGATGAGTGCTCCAGCCTCTGAAGGCACAGCCTAAGCCATGGCTGTTCTCTGTTTATGCCAGATTCACTGCTACCATAAGCTTTTGTGGACTGTAAGGAACCCTGCAATCATTTCTATGTAGATCATAGCAAAGAAACTCCCATAGTTGGTGGTAAAGGGGCAAGACCATAATTGGCATAAGCGTAACTCTACATCTGTATATAAAGTTCCTACGATTGGTCTAAATAACCTCTCTGTGCTTCTCTTAAGTGGTCTTTTCTTGGCTGCCTTTAGTGATGTGATGATAGAATATAGAACGGCAGCAATGGCTAAGCTGGTGTAGTGTCAGTGAATGCAGTAGCTGAGCAGTTGGAAGGCCAAGCTGTGAAAGTGGCCAGGCCAGGCAGCTTGCTGAGGCTTAATAGCTAATGAGAGTGGGCAGTAGGCCAGGTCACAAAAGTGGTGAGGCAGTGGGCTGTTGGCAGCTGAAGAAGCTGCTGAACAGTTCAAGAGAGTGGCCAGTGCCCAAATGAAAGATAGACCAGAAGCAGAGAGAATTGGATGCTGAAGGGGAGAAGGTTCTAAGGAGGCAGGGAAGAGAAAGCACAGATGCTGGTCATTTGAAGAGTTCCTGAAAGTTCTCAAGCCTTCATGAAGCCAAGCGTCTCATTAACTTTCAGGCCTGGGAGCTGTGACAAGATGGTTATTGTTCTGTCCAGTCTCAGCAGATCTCAAGAAAGAGCCCCAGAATCACACCAACTCTCTGAATGCAAATTCAAAGCAAAGTTTATTACAGCTGTACAGCTGAGCTCAGCTCCTGACTGTCACATAGCAGTGTCAGTGGAGAAGAGCTCCTCCTACTCCAAAGCAGGAATATTTAAAACAAAAATCAAACAAAGACCATAGAAATGCCTTTATAAGGCTGGGAAGTGAGGAACCGAGGGGAAGCTTCTTTACTATCACTCGCTGTTAGGTGGGCAGCTACTGGCTGACTGGCTGTATTAGGAGGAGGAGGAGTTACTCCACAGCTGGGCCAGAATGTCCTCTGATTAACCAGGGCCTTGGGTGCTTGGCCTTGGGGGTTTAGAAATTTCTCAGGATAGAGAACTAGAAACTTCTTAGTCCTGAAATAGCTCCAGGCCTCAAGGTGGAAAGACTTTAGTTTCCACAGGTATATCAAGGGTGGAGAAATGCAGGCATGTATTTCTACATGGAAGTAGCCAACTGTTGCAGTGGACTAAGAAACTGTGACTTCTTCGGCATACCCCCTGCTATTCCGGTTGTAGAACCAAGGATGCCAGTATCTGTAGCTAGCACAAAGGCTCTAACACCAGAGGGTACCATCTGTGGCGGCTGCTGCTGCTCTCCACTGCAAACTGTGAGTCATACAAACACTGCCCAAAACCAGGGCTTGTTTCTCCTTGCTTTTGGTGGATATTGCAAAGGATCCTCACCCAGCTAACTGTTGAGAAATTTGACTCTGACACCATCACCTTCAACTATAGTCTTGAGTGAGTTATTAACTATATCCTATGGCACCTTTTGAGACTAGAGAAAACCTTAGTCGCTCGGTGAGTACTTTCAGAGGCAGTCGCCTCCGTGTGCAAGAAAAAAAACGCAGTCAGCCCCAAGGGACAAGAAGCTGGCCTCTAAAGCTGTCTTTTGTTTCTGATAAGGAACACAAGATAAACTTATATGGTGACCTGGAGTGAAATGCTAAACCTGATAAATTTTCTGAGTCTTCTGGTCCAATCCTGTAAGGCAATGGTTCTTAACCTGTGGGTCACAAACCCATTTGGGGATCAAACAACCCTTTCATAGGAGTAGCCTAAGAGCACCAGAAAACACAGATATTTACATACAATTCCCAGCAGAACAGTAGCAAAATTGCAATTATGAAATAGCAACAAAAGAACTTTATGATGGGGGTGGTCACTGCAACATGAAGAATTGTATTAAAGAGTCACAGCATTAGGAAGGTTGAGAACCACTGCTGTAAAGTGACCTAGAAGGGAGCTTTGTTTTTTTAATACCAAATCTCCACCCAGAGTCATTTCAAACTGCCATTCAAAAACAAACAACTAACTAGGTGATGTACGAAGAGGCACAGCACCAAGTTGAACACACTCAAGAACGTGCCTGCCCCTGCACATGATAGGTCTGCCTTAAGGATGTGTGAACTTCTTCAATAAAAGCCCCCTTTTTCCTTCCTTGGGAAATAGCTATGTGAAATCTCAAGGCTTTCTCACTGTGAGCAACCAATCTCCTTTGACTCTTTTTACCTCCTTGGCTGTTGTACCAGCACTCTCAAAAACCTTGCATTTAGTTCCAAAAGGGGCACACAGCAGTGAAAGGTTAGTAAAACTAGCAAAATGGCAATCTAGAGGTATGCTTTTTGCATCGATAGATTGAAACATTTGGATAGTATGTGGAGGACCAGTGACATGTTTTAAAGGGTGTAGCCTGGTGTTTTCTGTTCTGTCTGAGCCCCTCTGTCAGGACAAAGCTCTCCTACCCACGGTCCTGCAGCTGTTTATAACATAATTACTCAAAGGCTAATATTAATTACAAATTGTTTGACCTATGGCTCAGGCTTATTACCAACTAGCTCTTCAACTTGACCCATTTTTATTAATCTATATATTGCCTTGTGGCTCCAGGGCTCTACCTGTGTCCCATTACATCTTGCTTTCTGGGCAGTAGCCTGCTGCATCTCCTTCTTTGTCTTTATCTCTGCTTGGATTTCTCACTTGCTTCTAAGCTGCCTTACCACAGGCCAAAACATCTTCTTTAATAGCAATAATAATAAAGCATATTCCCAGCATACAGAAAGACATCCCGTATCAAGTGGGTGAAGGTGCTTGCCTAATGACCCGAATTTGATCTGTGGGATCCACATGGTAGAAGACAAGAACAAATTCCTGAAAGTTGTCTTCTGACCTTTATATTCATGCTTTAACATGAATATACCCCCTCATAATTAAACAAAAACATATATATAGATATATGGAGGTAGTATGGTCAGAGCCAAATACGATGAGGAGAGGCTAATTAAGCTGGCGTATAGACAACATGCTTCTTGTCCATTTGTAGAAAGGCTCTACATAGAGTACTTATCAATGCGCTACACTGAGTACAGTTTTCATTCACAACAGTACACATGGCATACACAGAACTGATATACCATGATACAGTAATAATTAAAGCTGCCAAAATAAAGCTACATAGATTGGATAACTCAGACAGAGGCTAATCTTCTTAGTGCTTTAGACCCTAGATGTTTGGAATCAAGGGCTGGTTATTTTTGTGAGTCTTTATCCCCCATTTTCTGATAAACACCTTCTGCCTCAGCCTTCACACAGTAGCTCTTCCGTATACCTTTATGTCATATAAAATTTGTAAAGATGACAGTCATACTGAATTAGGGCTAGACAAAGGTTTTTGACTTAGGTAACTTATTTAGGACCTCTATCTGTAAGGACAGTGAGATTGTGAAGTGCTAGATTTTAGAAATTTAACATATGAATTTGGGGGAGCACAATTTAGTTCATAACACATAGAAAAAGAACTCTCCAGAAGAACAAGGAAATTCTAGTGGAGAGAAGTCTATTTGTTTGAGAAGGAAGTAGCATAATATTTTGGTATTTCTTCAGTAGAACAAAACTTATAAACAAGACAAGATGGCTGCTGATGGCAACTCAACCCTTGTTCCCAACCCTGCCTCAATGCCTGCCCTGAACTTTGAGGTTGAATGACTTCTGTTTGACATCCATCTTTGAGTTTAAATCTAAATCTGCTATAAGCAAAAGAATTTCTCTTTTTCTGTTCTAGTCCCATTTTATTTCTGTAATCCATCTTCTAAGACAGAATAGAAAGAGAAGATATAAATTGTGAGGAAGAAAAGAATTTGACTATGCTGTCTCTAGATCTATGATCAGAGCATCTCTACCTTTAAATTTACCAGCTCTACCACTGAGGTACAAAGCAGTCATGTGATGTGGGAATGCCTTTCTGTACTCTGTGAATATCAATCTTTAAATAAAGGAGCTGTTTTGGGCTATGACAGGCACCATAGAAGAAGTAGGAGGAGAAATCAGAGCATAGGTAGGAGAAGCAGGGCGGATTCAGGGACAGACCGAGCTGAAGCCCAAAGGAGCAACATGAAGGAACACAGGTGAGCCACGGGCCACGTGGCAGACAGATTAATGGAAATGGATTGATTTAAGATGTAAGAGCAAGCTAGCAATGTGCCTGAGCCATAGGCCAAACAGCATGAAGTTAATATAAGCGTCTGAGTCATTTCTGGGGGCCTGAGCGGCGGCAGCGGCTGGCAGCTAAGTAGTCTGGTGCGGCAGGATCTGGGCCTCTGGTTGCCTGGGACCAAAGCAACGGCACTGTAACAGCCATGGATGAAAAACATCATCATATCCAATAAAACTGTATTTCCAAACAAGCAATAGGTCACCTTCAGTCTATGGCCAAATTGGCCAACCCTTACAAACTAATAATCCAAGAAAGTTAAAAATAGCAGATTGAACATACATCTATATGTATATATGCATGTATGCACACGTGCATGGATGTATGTATGTAGTGAGCACAGACATATGATGAACTATACTTTTTGTTGGCTTATTTAACAAGTTACATATGCTTGCATATAAATCATAGTTCAGTTCCTTTGACATCCTTTCATCCATGTCCCACAGACCCTCAGAGTGGAGGTCAGATCATCTGTGATTTAGAAGGGTTCTCTGGTGATTCTTCGCAGTGCTAATGTTGCTTCCCTGCTTCCAGCAGCATTTCTGAACTCAACTGAATCCACCAGGAAACTGTTCTCACCTTCACAGAAGGCTCTCCAGGGTAACAACAGCTACCCCAAGCTCCCTTGTTAACCAAAGTGGAGTCCTGCTCACTTCAGTTACTGAAAAGTTCCTGACATATTTTTGTTCTCCCCGACGGGATAGGTTAGCAGCAAATGTCTCCCCATTAACTTGACCTACTGAAGAGGTACTCATGAAACCAACAGAACTTTGCTTTTAATAGACACGAGAACTAGCTGCCTCTATCACGAAACAAATGTTGAGACAAGGCTTAATTTGTAAACCTCCGGCAATTCTTTGTTGTGGCTTCTCTAAAACGTCCAAGTGTAACCTAGATGGAGTTAACACCAACTGGTTATCGTTCCATCAGCGTTTAAAAAGGACTGCAAAATGGCTGCCAAATAATTAACAAATAACCCTCAAGAGACTGAGATTTAGACAAGGTTTCCATAGATAGGTGGGGAAACATTAGACAAAGTCAAGAACATGGACTGCTACCAAAGGTCAAATGGGAAAATTAGACCAGCACAGCTTCTTTCTATTCTTTCTGGTAGGCTTCTTCTAAGTTAGGAACCATCAAGCTTTTCTGCAAATATGTTGCGCTCTTCAGCCATATTCAAAGAAATCATCTGTGCTGTTTTGGTATGAATACAACCACAGGCAGTCTTCAACAGTGAGTGTGGCTATGCATCCAGTCCTTCATTGACTAAAATCTGAAGCTTACACAATTTATCTTTAGAAGTCAAAGTTTTCTTTCAACATTTCCTCCCCAACAATTAAAAAAAATATATAGACAACACTTTTACTTTGGAATATCTACAGAGACAAATGGACAAGACACCCAGTCTAAAAACAAAAGCGATTTGCTGTGTATAGCCCATGCTCTTCCATTTTCCCTACATTTACTCCTGTAACTCTTGTTATTTTCCACACATCTCTGTGTCCACGTCATGGATCCCAAGTACCACCTCAATTTTCAAGTGACTTCTTATCCTCTAAGGCCTGCTCTACTTCCCGGATGCCCTCATCATTTCAGATATGCAATATATTGTAGTCTGAGCTGGTTTATTCTTGTAGCCTTAATAAATATTTCCTGAGCCATATAAAAAAAGCACATAAGGTATCAAGATAAACATAGTCAAAAGAGAAAGCAGTCTTTTAAAATAATAATTACTATTATTATTATTGCTTTTATTTAGCATTTATTATATACAGGTTTCATAAACTATACATCAAGGTTTTGTGGCAGTCTTATAAAGCAGGTGTGGTAAGACTCCCTGGCTAGTAAGTGATAGAAGCAGAACGGAGCCAAAGCATTCTAAGCTGTCTGCTCTTATTCTCCCCCTACCTGCCAGCTTCCTCTATTCCTTCCATCCCTGTATATGTTCCAGACCTTAGGAAGAAGGAGGAGATTGGGCTTTTGAAGTTTTTTTAGAGGGTGAAATTCCCTGAATTAGATTTTTTCACCCCAGCATCCTTTTCCTGGTTAAGCAAGAACAGGGGAGAGTCTGCTGCTCACGTTCCAGCAAAGAAATCTTACTTTCACTTGCTTTCTGTCTTCCTTTTGTTTTTGTTACTCAACACTTCTGTCCTCCATCCCTCTTTGATTTCCCTTCCTTCCTTCTTGTTCCTCCCTCCCTCCCTCCCTCCCTCCCTCCCTCCCTCCCTTCTTCCTTCCTTCCTTCCTTCCTTCCTTCCTTCCTTCCTTCCTTCCTTCCTTCTTTCTTTCTTTCTTTCTTTCTTGCCTTTTTTGAGACAGGATTTCACTGTGTAAATGCCCTGGCAAGAGTAATAATGCATATTCTTTCTAGATAATATAGATAGGCTGGATATTTTTTATCCAAAAAGCTTCAGATGAAAAGCATGTCCAACTTCAGATTATTTTGGATTGTGGAATATTATAATAAATATACTAAGATGTCATGGGTATGGAACTCAAGTTTAAATATGAAGTTCATTCATATGTACTCCATCCACAAGGTTTTAAGATAATTTGATGCTTTCTGTTTTGCTTTGCTTGTGGTGCTGAAGGCTGAGAGTAGAACTTCAAGCATGCTAGACAGGAGCTCCACTGTTGAGCTGCATCCTGAACTCCAGATTTTACGTGTTCAGCATGTCTCTGTCTTAACCACATTGTTCACATGAGGGTCAGGAAAAGTTTTGTTACTGTTGTTTTTACTTCTATCTTGTGAACACTCAAATTGTTCCAGAGGATGAAGCATTTTGGATTCTGGGTTTTCAGATTAGGAATTTTCAAGCTACAGTCGCGTAAAAACACTGGCCCAGCGAAGCACTGTTGTCGGGGTCGTGGCTACTGAAAGATGCCTTGGAGCCTGGACCGATGGTTTTAGCACATGGCCTTTCCTTCCAGAGGCCACATTATTCCTTCCTTCTTAGTAGTTCCTTTTTTTTTTTTTGCTTGATGTGACATTGTCACTTCATTCCTTCTTGAGAAACTATATAGAGGCTCATAGTGATAAAAATAAGAATTTGGGGGGAGGGGCTGGAGCGATGGTTTAGTAATTAAGAGCAGTTGCCCTTCCTACAGATGTTCCAGCTCAGTTCCAAGCATCCCAAGGTGCTTGGGTGCCATCTGTTAACCAGTTCCAACCCTCTTCTGCCCTTCTAGGCAGCAGGCACACACATGGTGCACCTATATACATGCAGGAGAAACATGCATAGACATAAAATAAAATAAAATTTAAAAATAGAACGTCCAAAGCTCACATAAACAAACCCACTGTTGAAAATGATTTACAAAGTAAAAGGATCAGAGAAGAGAAATAATTCCGTTAAAAAAAATTAAGATTTTCCCCCTTCTGTGTTCCCGTGATGCCAGGAACATCTAGTTACTGCCATTTCATCACTTAACTCCTCCATCTCCACTCCTGCTGTCTCCTAGAAGCATTCATTATTCCAGTAGAACTTCTCTCATTATTGAGGCATTATTATTCCGCTGCTTCTGCTGTGGCCTCTTCGCTTCTGAAGTCCCTACTTTTACTTCAAAGATGACACATTAGGAAGAATGCTAATTCTCTCTACTGTTGTATTGACCAGGTCTCATAGCCCCCACGTGTCACATTTGAGAAACCAGAATGTATGATATCATTAGTAGAAATTAACCTGACATATGCATGTGTGACAAGGTCACTGTGAAATCTATTAACAGGTTCATATTAATATGCATTAATGATTATGACTGAAAGAATTATCTACTTAAAAAGAAAGCAACAATTATGGTGACACAAATTGGCGGAAAGAGTCACTTCCTTCCATTACTTTTACTTTTAACATATTTTTATGTCTCCTTATACAGAATATATGTATATGGTTTTTCTTCTTATAGTGATTTTAGAATATAGCATTATCTGCTCTATTCTGGCAACATGTTTAAGAGAGTTAATTAATCATGCTGCTACAATGATGAATCAACACAGAACCATGAACCCAAATCTATGTATTCTTTTAAAAACTATTTACATTTTTTTTATGCATTTGAGTATTTTGCCTGTGTGTATGCATGTGTACGACATGAATCCCTGGTGCCCACAGAGATCAGAAGATGATGTTGTGTCCCCAAGGAAATGGATTTAAGAATGGTTGTGCACAGCCGTAAGGATGCTCACAACTGAACTCAGGTCCTTTGAATGAGCAACATATGTTCTTAACTGTCAGACTAACTCTCCAGTCCCAGTTTATGTATTCTATTACATATTCTGAGAACTACACGTCTTCGCCTCTTGTGCCAATATTTAAATCTCACTGGATATCCACATGGCTCTCATTGTCTATCTTTTTCTTTGGGGTAATTGTTAATCTCGGTGACTTGGCTAGATTGAGAGTCATTTTGAAAATTGGTAAGGCATACATCTGGCTGTATCTGGGAGAGTGTTTCTGAGGATGACTGGCCTGAGGGTTAGAGCATACCCTGAATGTGGGAGCATTCAGTAGTTTGAGATATCTGCTGGAATAAAAAGTGGAAAATTCACAGACACACATGCTGACTCTTTGGCAATGGGAGCTTTCAGACAACAGACAAGATTCTTCAGCATTTTAATGAAAACTTGTCCCAATACTTCTCCAGGGATCTTCCACATCAGCCTCAGTCTAAGGCTGCGTCATTGGACATATTTGTGCTGAGCCCACCAGCTTGCTAAACTAAGCTGCTGGTTTTCCTGGCTCTCTAAGCTGGCAAAAAACCATTGTGCAAGCCAATCCATCAAGTCTCTGCATAATTACATTCTACATTTCCAGGGGTTCTGTTCATCTGGAGAGAAAGTTCTGGTAACATAGGCTGCTTGGTTCCACTTGACATCAAGTGTCATTTCATTTGTAAGAAAGTTGACCTATGTGTGACACAAATCTCATACAGTTTTCTCCGAAAACTCATTTATAAGATTTGAAGGATATGGGGTGAGTCTCAGTTTTTACATGTTAAGATTTTATACCTTCTTGCATCTCTTCATTTTTTTCCCCCAGACGTGAAAAGGAAAACCTCCTGCTCCAAGGACAGGGTCCTCTACTGGAATGACAACGTCCCAAGAGGCTTGAGTGTCCCTACAGAGAAAAGAAAGACATGTTCTCTTTGACAATGATTCCAGTGTTGCACAAGTCAGTTCCTTGGACCAGAAGATGGATTCATTCTGTCATAGGAATGGTGCATGGGGTTAGAGAACCAAATTTTATTTCAGTCTCCACTTATTCTGCTAGGTCTGACACTCTTTTAAGAAAAATATTGATTTTTTTTTTAAAAAAAAACATGTATGAGTGCTACCTACATGCATTTACATGCACTACATGTGTGCCTAGTGTTACTGTCTAAGGGTCTTGACCAGGTTCGGTTATTTTTTTTTTTTTCCTGTCAGTTAAAGAATTAAAAGGCAGAAAAAATTTCAAGCACAACTGATTGATAATAGCTAGGAAATTTTCAAACATAAAATAGGTTAAGAAACAGGTTGTTTTAATTTTTTTGTTTTTTTAAAGACAGGGTTTCTTTGTATTGTTGCACGAATAAATGAGACTCAGGGATAGATCTCTGAGAAAGTCGAAGATATTAGAGAGAATAAACACCACAGTCAGATCTTACCCAGCTGTCTTCCAGCTTCCATAGCCTGGCTTCTCTTGGCTTGCTCTCCTCATCTTTCTATCCCCGCCTTAAATACTCTTTGGTAAATTAAAGCTTGGCCCCACCACTGCCTGCTTGGGAGCCTGGAATTCCTTCTATAGTCTAAAATGACCTCTACTCAGTTGGGATCAAGGGTGTAGGTCACCACTCCCAGGATACTCCCTGTGCTGGGATTAAAGGTTTGAATCACCACTCTTATTCTCCTAGACTGACTGTGGTTAGAGCTCCAGAACTTCTGGAGCTTTTGTTAAATCCCCACATAGACTGTGGGTAGATTCCCTCTGATATCTCTGAAACTTCTGAAGCTTTTTTTGAAACCCCACACTGTATACTCCTGGCTCTCTTGGAGCTTACTCTGCAAACAAGGCTGGGCTTGAACTCAGAGATCTGCCTAACTTTGCCTTCTGAGTGCTGGGATTAAAAGCACTGCTGCCATTGCTGCCTTGAAAAAGGCTTTTATGAGAAATGAGGCAGTGCACACACAGCAGGAGCAGCACATGGAGAGAAAGACCCTCTGAAAAACATACAGGAGATACCAGAAGACCAAAAATACAGTATTTTTATTTTTATTAAATATACATTTTAAACACAGTATTTCATATTAGTTTGTCCTTCTACAACTCCTTACAGATGATCTCCACCTCTCTATCCACCAATTTCATATTCTTTCTGTCTCTCTCCTTAGAAAAAATAATTAGTCAGAACCTCCCTCCTGGTCCACAGCTGACTAGGAGGTGAGTGGAACTCTGACCTTCAGGTAAGTGGAGACCACAGTCTCTGGACCCCAGCCTGGGGACACAGCCCCCAGTACCCCAACTATACTCAGCTTTGCCCTAAACCAAAAAAGCTGGGAGAGCCCCCCTCAAACCAAATCCCCAGAAAAACAGTTGGAGGGACATCCCATAAGCCAAACCTCACTGAAACCACAATCTGCATCATCACACACCAACAACTAGAGATCCCCAAAACTTCCTGGTCCACAGCTGACTAAGAGCCAACTAAGAGCCAACTAAGAACAACTCCTGCAATCACCGGAAGACACACAGCTCCTTGGCCTACAGCCAACTAAGAGCTGAATGAGCAGTCCCTTCAATTACTAAAGACACTCAGCCCCCAGGGTCACAAATGATTAAGAGCTGAGCAAGATCTAAGAGTGAACTGAGGAAGCAATGGACAGATACCAGTGTAAGAATACATACAACAATATAAAGAACAGCAAGACACCATCAGAAAAAGAACTGAGCATAAAAATGAAGAGGAAACAGAAGAAAACCTTAAAACAACTTTATGAAGATAATAGCAGCTTTAAAAGAGGATATAGAGAACTCTCTTAAAGAAATAGAAGAAAATACAGACAAAAAGTTGGAAGAGATTAACAAATCCCTGAAATAGAATAATGAAAACCAAGAAAAATAAAACAAACAGGTGAAAGAAACATTCTGGGAATTAAAAACTGAAATAGAAGCAATAAAGAAGGCACAAACCGAGGCAAAGCTGGAAATAAAAAACCTGAAGAAATGAACTGGAACTACAGATGCAGCATAGCTAGCAGAATGCAAGAAATGGAAGAGAGAATCTCTGGAGTGGAAGATTCAATAGTGAAAATAGATACATCAGTTAAAGAAAATACTAAAACCAAAAAAGTCATAACACAAAATGTCCAGGAAATTGGGGATACCATGAAAAGACCAATTGGAATTGAAGAAGGAGAATACCAGAACAAAGGCACAGAAAATATATTTAACAAAATTATAGAAGAAAATATTCCAAACCTAAAGAAGGAAATGCCTATAAAGATGCAAGAAGCATAAAGAACACCAAATAGACTAGACCCCTAAAAAAATCTGCTTGACATATAATAATAATCAAGCCACTGAACTTATAGAAACAAACAAACAAAAAATACTAAGAGCTGCAAAGGAAAAAGGCCAATTACTTATAAAGGTAGACCCATCAGAAAAACACCTGACTATTCAACGGAAATAATGAAAGCAAGAAGGTCCTGGTCAGATATTATATAGACACTAAAAAAGAATGGCTGCCAACCCAGACTACTATACCTAGCAAAACTATCAACCACCATTGAAGGACTAAGCAAGGTATTTCATGACAGAACCAGACTTAACAATACCTGTCTACAATCTGACCCTATAGAAAGCACTAGAGGTAAAACTCTAACCTAAGGAAAGCAGATACATCCATGGAACCACAAATAACCGATAATCCCACAGAAGAAAAACCCAAAGAAGAGAAATACACAAAAGCTACCACCAAAAATAACAGGAAATAGCAATCATTGATCATTAATATCCCTTAATATCAATGGACTCAATTCATCTATAAAAAGACACATCCTATAAAACCAGAAGCCATTCTTCTGCTGCATACAAAAAACATACCTCAACTCCAAAGACAGACAGACACAGAGTAAAGGGTTGGGAAAAGACTTTCCAATCAACTGGTCCTAAGAAATGAGCTGGTGCAGTCATCCTAATATCTAACAAAATAGACTTCAAATTAAAATCAATCAAAAGAGACCAGGATGGACATTACTTACTCATCTTGGAAAAAATCCACCAAGATGAAGTCTCAATCCTGAATATTTATTCCCCCAACACAAGAGCACTTGTGTATATAAAAGAAACACTACTAAAGCTTAAACCTCACATCAACCCCACACACTAATAGTGGGAGACTTCAATACCCCACTGTCACCCTTAGATAGGTCAACCAGACAGAAACTCAACAGAGAAATAAGGGATCTAACAGATGTTATGACCCACATGGACTTAATAGAAATATACAGAATCTTCTTCCAAATACAAAGAAATATGCATATTTTTCAGCACCCCATGAGCCTTCTCTAAAATTGAACAATTTTTGGTCATAAAGCAAATATCAATTGATATTTAAAAAAGGAAATAACTCCCTGTATCATACCAGATCACCATGGGCTAAAAGAGTTCAGCAACAACAAAAATCACAGAAAGCCTACAAACTCATGGAAACTAAAAATCTCTCAATTGAACCACCTCTGTGTCAAGAAAGAAATTAAGAAAGAAATCAAAGACTTCTTAGAATTTAATGAAAATGAATCCACAACACACCCAAACTTATGGGACACAATGAAAACAGTGTTAAGAGAAAAATTCATAGCACTAGGTGTCTATATGAAAAACCTAGAGAAATCTCACACAAGAGTCCTAATAACAGAGCTGAAGGCTTTAGAACAATTAGAAGCAAACTCACCTAGAAGGAGTAGACTACTTCTGTCAGTTTAAGGGCTCGATCTGGTATAGACTCATGCAATTTCTGTATGCTCCCACAGTTTCTGTGAGTTAATATGTACTTCAGTCCTGCTGTATCTAGAAGGTCTCCTCTTCTCCATCCTCACTATCTCTTACAATCTTCTGCCTATCAGGAAAGTTTCTTCAAGTCCAGATGCCAGGGTTTTGGTGGAGAGATTTCATTTAGGACTGAATGCTTCAAAGCCTTTCACTATTGTAGGAATTATTCACTGGCAATTGATTATATAAAAAAAATAATATTTATTAAGGAGTTTATATAAACACTCACTGATACAAATGAACCTCAAGGCAATTTTTGGAGAGTTGGACTGTCCCACACAGTGACGATGTCAATCCTTTCTCCAAGAAAACAGGAACAAACAGGAAGGGCAAGAAGTGTGTAACAGGGCCCTCAATGGGGGCTGGTCATACCCCATCCAGGGTTCTGAGATCCCAAAGCTATGCCTCTAGGTCTTCCTCAATAGCACCTGAATTCCACCACATTTCAATCTCTGCACATTGTCCAGTTGTGGGTCTCTTTATTTTTCCCCATTCTCAGCAGGAAGAACATCTCTGATAATGGCTGAGCAAGACATTGATCTATCTACGAGCATACTAAAATGTTAGGAGTCGTCGTATTGCTATGATCCTTTGACAAAACAGTAGTACTTGATTTTCCTCTAGATTCATGACCTATGTAGTATTTAGTCTCAGGTTCTTGCTTGAACAGTGTTGAACATGGGCCCTAAGGCATGGAGTGTGCCTTAAACTCAGTCAGGTTACCCCCAGAGCTATTGTGCCACTACCTCACCAGTGCACCTCACAGGCAGGTCACCATCCTAGATCAAAGGATTTGTAGCCAGGCTGGTGCTTACCTTTCTCCTCTGGTAGCCTGCAGAGTACTTTCCAGAATCGTGATCACTGGTCAGTAGGGGTGAAGCCTATAAATAGGCACTAGCTCAACTTCTCCTTGTTCAATGGGTTATTTAGGTGCTGTCTTCAGCAATAGGGCCTTGCCATCAGTTTGTGGAAAGTAACCAATAGCTTCAACAGTGTCCTAGATTGGCTTTTTTGGGGGGTGGGGGGTTGTTCTATGGGGCCCCTTTGGCCGACAACTCATTTTGATGTAACTAATTCCTGGCACTAAAGACTTCATTTGGTAGGGAGAAGTGTCTAGTGGGGGCTTTGTCGCTCCCATTATTTGGTGATTCCAAGTATATTTCTTTCATATATGTACTCATTTTAAGAAGCTTCTTATAACTTTCCATATGCTCCCTCAAATGACCCTTACGTTTAGCTGTCAATTCCTTTACCCCCCCTTTTTTCCTCTCCCTTTCCATTTGATTTTCTCATTTCTGGTCCCCCATCCATTCATAATTATTTATTCTACTTCCCCTTCCTAGGGAGATTTTCCCCTTGCCCCTGGTCTCATACTCCATAACTAACCTCTGTGGTTATACGGATTGTATTCTGTTATCGAAGACATTGCAGCTAACATCCACATATAAGTAAATACATATCATATTTTTCTTTTTGGGTCTTGTTTAACTCATTTAGGATGATTTTTTTCTAGTTCTATATATTTACGTGCAGGTTTTGTTTTTTTTTAACAGCTGAGTAATATTCCATTGTGAAATATACCACATTTTCTTTATTTGTTGGCAAACATCTAGTCTGTTTCCAATTTCTGGCTATAATGAATAAAGCAGCAATGAACATGGATGAGTACGTGTCTCCGTAATAGGATGTAGAATCTTTTTGGTATATACCCAAGAATGGTATAGCTGGATTTTGAGGTAGATCAATCCCATCTTTTTAAAGAACTGCCACACCGCCTTTCCATTGAGGCTATACAAGTTTTCAGTCCCACTAGCAATGGGTAAGTGCTCCCTTTACTTCACATTCTTGCCAATATGAAGCATCTTTGTTTTTAGTGATCTTGGCCCTTCTGACTGGTGTAAGATGAGATCTCAAAGCTGTTTTGATTTGCATTTCCCCGAAGACGAAGGGTGTTGAACATTTCTTTGCTTCTCAGCCATTAGTGTTTCATCTCTTGAAAACTCTGTTTAGGTCTGTAAACCCCACTTTTAACTTTAACCCCAAATTAATTATTTGTTTTCTAGATATATAGGTTTTTGAGTTCTTTATGTATTTTGGATAATAGCCCTCTATTAGATATTTATTTAGTAAAAATATTTCCCTATTCTGTGGGCTGCTACTTTGAATGCCATACAGAAACCTCTCAGTTTCATGAGGTCCCACTGATTAATTGTTGATCTTAGTGCCTCTGCTATTGTGTTCTGTCCAGAAAGTCTTTTCCCATGCCAATGAGTTCAAGAGTATTCTCCATTTTCTCTTCTCTCGGGTTCAGTGTATCTGGCCTTACATTGAGGTTCTTGACCCATTTGGAGTTGAATTTTGGGTAGAGTGATAAGTACAAATTTATTGGAATGGTTTTCCTTTACTGATTTAGGGTTGGTACCTTCTTGGCCTTAAAGTTCTGTAGGTAGTCCATAACCAAGGAGAACCTACTGGAGGAAGAAGATAAGAACTTTGCAGGTCTTAGTTTTAAGTTGCCAAGTTTTTGTCTCCATCAGGAGAATGAGGAAGAATTCAGATATTTTGGAAGTTTGCTACCTTTATTACATAGCTATGATGCCTACGCTATATGTCTATCGGGGAATCTAATCCCTCACTGGTACCTGTACAGGCCAGAAGTAGGCATCAGATCCTCTGGAACTAGAGTTATAGATGGTTATGAGTATTCATGTGGGTACTAAATCCAGCTTCTCTGCAAAAGGAGCTCCTAGCCACCATTTTTCTAAGGACATTAATCTTGTTCCTCAGTGTTGTCATATCAGGCTGTCAGTGTAGGAAATGGTGATGTGTACAGCAAAGGCTTGCTTCTGGGCAAGATTTTCATGGAATTCAGGTTTCCTAATATGACTAGATGTGTTGTTCATCACTATTACGCAAAGCCACAAAAAGAGGAAGAAAAGGCTTGCTATTCAAAACCACATAAAGATCAATCTCCTTTAGGACTATTAGCACAGACTTCTCTTCCTATAATAGCCCCTTCCCACTGAACTGACATCTTGTCTTCTGTCATACATGAACCAGGTAAACTCTCTCTCTCTCTCTTTCCATGTGTGTGTGTGTGTGTGTGTGTGTGTGTGTGTGTGTGTGTGTGTGTGTGTGTATGTATGAAGGATAGATAGATGAATAGTTACAGATGATATAGGTAAAGGTATATGAATAGGTATAGATATAAATGACATGGATATAAATCTTTCTCTCTATATATATGCATATGTATGTATGCATATATATGATAGATAGTTGTATGATATAGGTATAGGTGTATGTATAGATATAGATATAAATGGCATAGATACAGCTCTTTTTCTCTGTCTCTCTCAGTCCAATGTAGTCCAAGCAGGTTTTGAACTCTTGGTTCTCCTGCCTCAGCCTTCTGTGTGCTGGAATTACAGGCATGTGCCACCAAACTCGTCTTTTAAAATATCATCACTAAACATTCTGTATCTCATTGATCCTATGTCTTGTGGCTTCTTTTTTATTGATTAGAGTTGAGATTTCTTTGTTTTCATCAATGTGATTTCTCTATCATGATCCCTAGTATCAAGAATCTTCCCCTCATTAAATCATACCCACTTTGGCTGAACTTGTTAGAAGAATAAAATGTATGCCTCATCTACACATAAACCTGTGATTTCTTAGCCAGGATAAGATTTAAAAGGCATTTTAAGTCACATTTATGGTCTCCATTTATCAAACTCAAAAAGATTAATTTCAGCAATGTATTTCATTTAGTCATCTGCCTTCTTTAAAAATAGCAACGAATAATACTGGAAGACAGCTTTTCATGGGTTTGTTTATTGGGTTATCTTTAATAGTCTCATTTTCTTATTTACTGCTGGGGCTCAAGTACAGTGCAATCATCATTAATTAACATACACAGGCACTGATGGTGTCATAAATAAAGCAGTGTGGAGAGGACCATTTTGTCATAGTGTCTTGCAAGGTAGGTTAGCTTAAAAGGAAAGGCATGCAAACTCTCTGGCTTGAAGAGCAGAAAGGACCTTCCCACCCCCTTTCCCCATCTGGCTACAAACATGTACTATAACAGCCACTGATTTTCCAAGTGAACGGTCTTTTCCTGGTCCCTGAGAGAGTTAACTTTACGGCAAAATGAAAGATTATCCTCTCCCATCTGTCACTGAGTCTCCATCCTATATTCAAGTCCTTGAGCAGTGAGAAAGCAAAAGAAATAGATAGACTTAAATGTACTGGGAGCTGTTTCATGAACAAATGTGTTTCTTATTTGTCTTCGGAAGAATTTTGAGATTGGCTTGTTCACAGGCCTCTCACTGACAGCTGAAGGGAAGATTGGTGATTACAGACTGGAGTTACTTGGGAAAGGAAAGCATTGTGTCATGGAACATGATGGGAAGGGAACACAGAAAACACCAGGTCCTGAAATGGAAGCTGATTAAACCCAAAAAGACTCTGCTGGGGAGGGAGAAAAATGGAGTCAAGGACTTACAGAGACAGCATTTAGTGTCTATCCAGGGAAGGCAAGCAGTCCTCTTTAGATAATCAACTTAAAAAAGAGAAAGGTTGATTTTAGTTTATGGCTTTGGAGGAGGGCCCGTTTCTTCTAGGCATAACATTGCTCACTCCATTGCCATCTTGGAGTTTACTTCCCTTGGCTTGGTAGCTATGGCAACTAATTGACTGGACCAGTTTAGAGGTAGCTATTGACATTTCTTATAGAATTATAGGCAGGAAGTCATGGGACCCTCATCTGGGAACACAACCATTATTCCCTCCTGTATGTCCCCACCTGCAAGTGATCTTGGAAAATCTCAGTGTGAGTGGAAAGTGGAAGGTTAATTGAGAGGGAACTCTGACATCGTTATGAGGCTGTCATCTGTTTTGGAATATTCCTATAACTAACTCTCCTGTGCTCTGTAAATAAGCACAAATTAATTCCTTGGTTTTCAAAATTGGATTTTGATGGAACTGCACTTTTGTCTGTATACTATCTGTGGGGAATAGATGTTTGTTTCCATATCTCTGAGAAAAGATGGTACAATCTGAGGTGTCTGTCCATGGTTAGTTAGCCCATCATTTTGGGACCAGTGGCAAGACTGCACATTCTGGTCAGTGCACATAAGAAAGGACACTATTCCTCTTATGGTGGCCAAGAAGTGAAAATGAAGAGAAAACCAGAATTGCCACATTCCTGAATAAGCCAACTTTCTCAAACTCCACACCCTAAGGGTCACCTAGTATGGCTCTACAGGCCCAGAATCAAGTCTTAAGCATATGGGTCTTTGGAGTCATTTAAGATTCAAACTGCTACAGTAGACAATGTGGTATTTTTGACAAAGCCAGGTGTGAAAGGCTTCTCACATCTGGGAGGGTCAGCTATAAGGAGATCAGACATCTGTGTGATGTCATGGCCTTTATGGGGAAACAGATTTAAATCCTAATGTAAAACGTGATTGCTCTAATTCCAGTATCATCACTTAAGACGTTCACTTGAGGGGTGTGTTTTCATCCTCAACAAGTCACAGAATTTCAGCTGAAGCATTAAGCTGTGGGACATTTCCGTATTTAACTCCATAGGCAATTTAGGAGAAAGATGAGTTATTGGCTTCCCTGGTGTATATTTGGCTTTCTCTTCCTCCCCATCTACTTCAGACTTTTGTGTTCATTCTGGCAACAAAGGTGCAGACATGTTTAGAACAAATACTTGAGTTGTCAGATCTGTGGGGATATAATTAAACATTCGGAGATATCAAAGGACACAGATCCACCTCTTCCAGTTTTTTGTTTTGTTTTGTTTTGTTTTTTTGAGACAGAGTTTTCTGTGTAATAGTCTTGGCTGTCCTGGAACTTGCTTTGAAGACCAAGCTGGCTTGAACTCACAGAGATTCTCTTGCCTCTGCTTCCCAAGTGCTGGGACTAACAGTGTGAGCCATATCTTCCAATCTTAGTTTTTTTTTTTTTTTTTGTTTTTTTTTTTTTTTTATTGAGGTACAGTGAGGCACTTATTAGTGGACAGTGCAGGGAAATCCAAACAAATACACCAGTGGACAGAAAGATAGCTCATAGTAACACCCCAGAGGACAGTAAATGTTCCAATGCCCCAAGAGGAGCTTCCTAGGGGACAGCATAGTAAACCTAGCCCCTAAGCTAGAGTCTGTCAGGTGGAGGAAAAAAAATCACAGGACCACAGGACCACAGGACCACAGGACCACAGGACCACAGGACCACACACTGTCTGAAGCTTGGCTGTCACTTCACATGTGAAAAACATTTAAACGCAAGACCAGTCTGAGTCACAGAACTGCTGCAGGCAAATCTCACAGCAGCCTACAGTTTCCTTCAGGGAACTATTTTAAAATTCCATTTTTAAAATGTTGTTTTTATTAGCAAATAATAATGTATGTTATAAGTTATAATGTAATATCTTGATATATGTTTATTAGAGAATGAATAAATCAGATTACCAAAGAAGCTTTTATTTCCTAATCATCAAGTGGAAAAAAATAAGAATCTTATCCTTTCAAATGATCAAATCTAATTAATTCATAAGAAAGAGAAATAAAATGTTTACAGCTAGCAAAAGTGTGCTGTGGGACTATGTTCTTGTACACTGTAAATATTTGTCGCTGTATATATTGGTTTAATAAAATGCTACTTGGTTAGAAGCTTGACAGGAAGTAGAGGTGGGGCAACTAGAGGAGAATTCTGGGAAGTGGAAGAGCAGAAGAGCAGATGCCAGAAAATGCAGAGGAAGGAAGATGAGGGTGCTGCTCTTAGAAAAGGTACCAAGCCACGCAGCTAAACATACATAAGAACTATGGGTTAACTTAAAATATAAGAATTAGATAGTAACATGCCTGAGCCAAAGGCCAAACAGTGTGTAATTACTATACACCTTAATGTGATTATTTGGGACTAAATGGCTGTGGAACAGGCCAGACAGGACACAGAAACTTCTGACTACAAATTCTGTCTCCCCAGTAATGATATATTACAGGCATGGGTCACTAATCCCTGACCTTCCGGGCTATGTGTGATTCTGACCTCTTGATATTCCAAACTATTTTTATTAAATATACAATATATCACCACAAAAGTGTATCATGGTTACCAACTGAAATGTTTTTTTCTAATTTAATTTTCCAGAGTTTCTATATGATTTCACACATGGTACATAAGCCTTCAAATGGATCATTACCACCACCACCCCCAGCCCACCAAAAGTTATTTTAAAAGAAATTAACTTGATTTAATAGCAAAAATGGATTTGGTTATATTAGAAATAGAGATTCTGAAAGAGTAGGGTCCTGGATAAGAATGTGCTGTAATCAGCACTGGACCATTTTATATTTTTATTTTGTTTTATGTTTTTGTAAAGAAATTTGCTCAGTATTGCCCCACTAGCATGTGGCCTTTAACTCTGCTGTTACTATGCTTAGCAAAAACATCTTTTCTCAACTTAGACTCTGGAAAGTACAGTCTCCAGCCCATGAAGAGATGGAAAGGGGATAATCAATGGGTACAGGGGTGCAGTTAGACAGGAAGAATAACTATGCTTAATAATAATTATATGACTATTTCAAAGTTGTTGATAAAGAGGATTTTTAATGCTCCAAACATAAAGAAATATATCTGAAGTGAGAGATTCACCAGTTACTCTGATCTGATAATTAAATTCACACCAGATTCTATAAATATGCATACATATATAATTATTTTATATCAGTTAAAAATATATTATGCCCAATATGTTTAAAGCTGCAAGTTTGGTTAGTAAAACACATACATACACACATGCAACACACACATCATACATTAAAAAAAAAAAGGAGGAAGTTTTTTTAATCTTTCCTCAGAAATCTATTGAAGTATTTCTCAGAGGTAAAAGGCACATAAAACAAATATTTTCTTAATGCATCAGACTCTACAGGCTTGAATTTGATGTTGTGTTGATCTGAATACACTAAGCTTTTATTGTCATTTTCAAAATTTGTATCAATCAGGCATTGTCCTAAAGGTGGGATTCCTCTTGGGTCTGTCTGTGGAAGCTGCATGATCTATCAGCAATGATACAGTCTTTCATACATTTCACTTATGTCCCCCAGCGTACAGCCCACAAACTTCCTTATTCAGCTGTCTGAACTGGATCTGGGGTTTGTTAAATGCCCAGTCATATTCTCCTGCTTCACTGTGAGCCTGACTAGACATGCACCTACTGCTCTTGAAGCTATAATGAGACCATCAGAACTTTCCCTCCTTGGGAAAAATATTTTATAAGGTGATGAAGTCCCTTCTAGATTTTTTTTTTGTATGTAGGGATAACCTATTATAAATAAAATAGCAATAGCTCATTAGTACAGGATATTATATTATCTTTATTAGCTAGTTTCACAAATGGGGAGCACATAGCTACCTTTACCCTCTAAAGCCAGTAAAAGTTCTACTGTTTTAAAGCAGAGCTTTTGACAGGAGAGATGGCTCAGAGGTTAAGGACACTTACTACTCTTGCAGAGAACTTGAGTTTCATTCCCATACAGCGCCTCACAACTGCTTCTAACTCCAGTTTGGGGGAATCCCGCACCTTCTTATGGCCTCTAAAGTCTCCTGCATATGTGTGGTGCATATAAACTCATGCAGACACACACACTGGGAGAATTCTCACTGTGCCACTGGACCTGGGGATAGAGTGCCAGCACCTATACTAAATTCACCTTTTGTCTGTTGGGTCCCTTTTATTTCTTTTGTTGCTTCTATGTGAATCTTGTCTGAGTGTCCCAAGGGTACAAGCTAATGCAAAACTTGTTTGGGAAAAATCCAGCACACTGCGATATTCCTTCATCTAGTATTTGTATTTGGCATTGTCCTTTTGGAGGTCCAGTCAGATTGTGTTGAGGATATGGAAATTAACTTGCTAAAGTGTAAATAAAATAAAAATGCTCTTGGCTAAGAGTAAAGGTCTGAGTCCATGAAGAGGCTGAATCCCCCTGCAGCTGAAAGGATAAAGACATTCTTAGTGTGCTCTTGTGAGACCCGGAGCAGCTTGACCACACAACTGCCATGACAGGCTTAATGAAAGACAGACAGACAGACAGCAAGCTCTTGCTGGCAGCACCCGGGAAGGACCCATAAGTAGATACATCCATGGAGAAGCCAGCACCTAAGGAAAAATACCTGACATTCCAAACATTCCTTCCTGAGAAAGGGACAGATAGTCTCTAAGTATAACTGTTGATCTGCTGATATAGGTAAACCTTAAGGACCACTGTTAAATGTTGAAGCACCCCTAGAATTTAAAGCAGCCAATGAATTCATAACAGGTATTCCTAGACTGAGTTTGGACCAATCCCAGGACTGCAATCCTGAAACTCTGAAGCCTTCCCTCTAATAAAATCCCTTGCCTGGTGCTGCTCAGGGTCACTCCCACTTCACTGCTGTATTGAACAAATGGAGTGACTCTTTGCTGTTGCATTGGACTGGTCTCTCGGTAGTCTTTTTGGGGATCTGGACTCTGGACACAACACTCTGTGTCTTCTTCACAAGAATTCTGTCAATCCACACCCATAAACCAACACATACATAAATAAATCTTTCTTTAAAAAAAGTTTATCATATGGAAGGTATTTAGTATTTTCTTAAGTCCTTACTTAGCATACTTATGCACAATAACTATATATCATTTTTCTCCAAATCATCCAAAGTATATAACAATGTGGAAAGCAAACAATATTTCTACTACTGTAGGAAATGTTTTCATAGCCATCGTGGTACCTCTAAAAGGAAGCTCATATTCCTTCATGGAGTCCATCATATCAAAGGAAAAGGACATATTAGTAAGGGTTTTAATCTATGGCTAATGCTGATGATCAAGTGATTATCTACAGTTTACCTAAAACATCGGGACTGTAGGCAACATGACTGTTCTCTCTGCATTCAGTTGTTACAGTTAAAGCAATAGTCCCCGATCACACATCTCGTAGTCATTTAGTCCTTGCTGTATCAGCTAGGCAATGGGTTGGATTGTTTCCCAAAGAGAGATGCTTAAGTTCTAGTCACCTGTGCCTGTTAATGTAACCTTACTTGGAAATGAGGACTTTGAAGGTCACATTAAAGTATGGTGGGCTCTGCAGCCAATGACTGTTGTCTAAAGAAAAAGAAGTGATTTGGACATACACTAAGGCACATAACCACACCCACAAACACATAGCACACACTACAAACACAGCCATGAAGACAGCTGCAGACTGAAATGATACAGCTGTAAGTCTAGAAGTTTGGAAACAGCTTCAAAGCTGAGGACTATAGTTCGGTCATTTAGCTAGTGAGTTTGAGGTTCCACCTTAGCGCATGAAGGAGGAAGAGTGAGGAAGGCAGAGAGGAAGGGAAAGGATGGGAGCAGGGCTGGAGGAAGAGAAGAGAAGGGAGGGAGAATTATTTACAATGGTCAGAAATTAGAACACAATTATGGAATTGACTTTCCCCCAAAGCGTCCAGAAGAAAGAAAGCCTCCTGGTATATTGAGTCTAGACTTGTAAATTCCAGATCAGAGGGGAATAAATTTCGGTTTTCTTGAGGTCATGTATAGCTCTGTGAAATATGCACACGTCACTTAAAATGAATCTAGTCTTTAGGAGATGTCATGTTCAGGGTTTGGGGAGGTGGCTTAGTAGGTAAATTGTTTGTTGCACAAGTATAGGGAGCTGAGTCCAGATTCTGAAGAAACCCACAAAAAGCTGGGTGTGTGACATGTGTCTACAGCCCGCACTGGGAAGCTGGGACAGGAAAGTTCTAGGTTTAGTGACAGAAACTAATTCAAAATCCAAGATGGAAGAGCAGTTGAGGAAACCATCGCAGTGCCAACCTATGGCCTCCACTTGGGCCCGCAAGGACATTCCTGCACATATGTGCATACATGCATTACCACACAACACACACATACACACACATACACACACACACACACACACACACACACACACACACACACACACGGCAAATTGAGAGAAAACAAAGAAATATGCACACAGAGGAGATTTTGAGGTTTTTTGAACATATTACCATTGGGCACTGATAATTTCAGGAGGGTGTAAGGAGATCACAAGTTAGTTGAGGTGAAAGACATGCAATTAGATGTTTTAATATTTCTATAGTGGAAAATTCTTGCCTTTTAGAATCTCCAACCCAAAAGGAAAATAAGTCTAATGTCAAAGATTCCATTTGCACTGTCTTTTTACTAGTTCTCCTACAACCAAACTGTTCATTTACACAGACACCTATAGCTTAGCAGCAGTCTTTGGAGATAGTATGTGCAATACTGACTTCACAGAAATGACTAAAGTACAGGACACATCCATTTATTTAACTTATTTATCTTGAAGTTCTATGGGAAATATTGCTGCTGTAATGTTGCTAAGACCTTTCTGGAGCCTGGCCAATGGGCCTGTCCAGTGCCCTGATGTTAAGCAGTCCTTAAGAAGTCTTCTCCCCTTTGCCCCCTCTCTCGTTCCTTCCTTCCCTTCCCCCCTTGCCAGAAGGTACATGTTCCTGACCCCCTGCTTCCTTCCACCTTTCTTACTCTATAATAAAGTTACTCCTTGTGAGCCCAGCCTACATGTCTCTTTCCAGTGGCCTGTGTGCAAGGCTGCCTGCTGGTATGGTACCCCATCTGCCAGCTACATGTATTGTCAATATATTTATCCTAACACCTTTTGTTATAGAATGTTACTACAAGCTAAAAACTATACAACAGTCATCAGAATAATTTTATATCAAAAAATGGAGAAACAAAAAACACAGTCCGTGTGGCATAGGTTTTTGGGTTTTTTTAAGTTATATAAATATTTATTCATGGGTCTTCTCCAGAATTTATTCTTTCCATTAATCTATGTTTCAAGTTCTTTTCCCATTTCCCTGCTTTTATTGCTATGGACATATATATATATATATACATATATATATATATATAATAAAAAGTGTTTTGTTTTGTTTTTTTAAATGCCAAATAGTTGTGTTTGGGATGGTGTTTCCAGCTCAAATCACCACTGTCTTATTAGTCTGCTTAACCTTTAAGAACTAGGGGTAACTTACTAACTTATTCTTATTTTTCATAGATCTGGTGACTAGGAAGTTGGAGATAAAGGTCCACTGTCTTCTTCAACTGCTATTCATAGTATTTTTGAGACAGGATCTTCCAATGACTTGATGATTCAGCTAATGGGCTTCCCAGCAAGCCCCAGGGATCCTCCTATTTATAATCATCCTGACCAAGCCAACTCCCTAGGACCTCTGAAATCTTTGTTATCTTTTTCATGAGGACTCTACTTTTGGCTCTAATCACTCTCTAAGGGCAGCTAATTGTCGGGCTGCTTTGGGGGTTTGCTCTATTTTGTTACATCTATTCAATGTGAGACAACTGGTCATTGTCAATTCTGCTGTATAGTCAACTGATATTATAATGGAGTTCTGACTACATGAGTGTATAATTCATGGCTTTTAAAAACATGCCATTGTTGTGCTAACTCTGCTAAAAAGATGAATAAATGTTGGTTTCTATTTCTTGGCTTCTCCTAATGGACTAGATAAAGTAAATTCCAAGAATAACAATGGCTCAGTTTGTTAGGCAAGGTGAAAATGCTGTTAAGTTTGTCATGTTCAAATAGAGTATACTGTGGTGCAGTTTTCTAAGAGGAAAAGAAATATCAAATGAGTAGGCCTAGACTTAGTGAGACATCTGGCTATAGATCATTTTCTACTGAAGTTCTTTGTAGGTAGTTAAAGACAGGTCACCCTGGAGGTGCTCACAGTGCAAATTTTAAGATGGTTCTTCATTCAGGAAATACTCAGGTCAAGAGGCTCCAAGAGGGATGGGGACATGGCTCAGTTGATAAAATGCTTATTGTCATGCAAGCATGAAGGCCTGAGTTCAAATTCCCAACAAATGTTTCCATAAACCCCAAAGCTGGGGTAGTGAAGTCAGGCCAGTATCTGGAGCTTTCTGATCAGTCAATCTAACCAACCTGGTGAGGTCCAGCCTCAACAAGAGACACTGTCTCAGTAGAAGACCTTCAGCATCGACTTCTGGCTTCAATGCATGTTCACACACATGACTTGTATGTACATGTGTCATACACATGCACAGAGCCCCCCAAAGAGAAAACTAGTAGGATACTATTCAGATACTCATGTCAGCTACTTCATAAGCTCAGAGCTGTCTCCTCTGTAGGTCCCCATTATCATATTTTTCTCCTGGAGAATTCTTCCCTGGAAGAGTGTGCAGTGAACAAATTCAGTGTATTTTGTCTATATGTGTGATTGTGTAAAATATGTCCTAAACTTTACTGACTTCTGAAGGAGGAACCTATGGATTCTTTCGATGAACATGCTGAAGTCTGCATTTTCCCCAGACCCTATGACTCTGCTAATTTTGGGCTGCAACTGGTGACATTATTTTTTCTATACCGGTCATTTCATTTACATAAGTTCTAGAGTCCTCACTTCCAGGTTTATGTTAACATTTTCATCTGCAGAAAGAAGACCATTCTGTGTACTTGATTACCAGTACAGTAGTTTGATGTCTTTTATATTCCTTTCCAGTTCGGGTATTTCTTTACTCACTGAGGTAGCTTAGGACCAGAGAAGACAGAGTAAAACTTAGAACAAAAAAAAAAAAATGTGTGAATGGGGATGGGAGATTTAACTCAGTGGTAGAGAACTTGCTTTGTAAGACTAGGCTCAGTACCAGGTTGTGGCGGTGGGATGTAGTAGGTCTCAGAGTCTATTCAGATAAATGCTGTGCAGAACTCTCTGAATATTATTTTACTTGGTTGGATTTAGAACACTGGCTGCCTTGTTTAGGCTCCCTTTGTATTGGGGGAAACAAAGGCATTAAACGACTTGTCCCAAATTCCTTATACATTAAATATTAGAGAAAAGCTGGAACTATTGAATTTCCATGTCCTTGCTTTTTGTCTTTCTATTTCATTTCTCAATGAGACATGCTTCCCTACACAATTCTGTTATACCAGATGGCTTTGACTCAGGGGGTCAGTCTTGGTAGCAGGCACCTTTACCTGTAGTGGGATTTAGGTGTTAGCTGGCAAAGCTTGGAGGTATGTCTCTGGAGTACTGACTGGGAGCCTGAATGGGGCGTGGCCAGATCCAATTGAAGTACTAGGACATTGACCTTCCTTCCTGTTTATTCCTGTGTTCTCAGGAGTAGATCCAGCCATCCATCCTGGGACATTTGCACTCTCCAAGAATTGTCTTAAGGCTCAAACTGTATCCGTGAGTGTCTATATAACCCCCTAACGAATGTTAATCCTTCATATGATATATTGCTAGTAAATTTACCAGTTGAGCTATTTTGGTAGTTCCATATCTTTTGATTATGTATTTACATTCAATTAAATAGGTTCTTGCTGGTCTGGAATTGACTTTAGAATAGGAATGTGCAGTTGGAGATCTAGCAGTGAGATGGTGGGAACTGTCTGACCTCCTTGCTCTAGATTCTCACCCAACTTCTAAATAACTCCCATAGTGCATAACAAAAGTGAATGTCTTTTCACAATGCTCTTCCTTCACCCCTTTGCGGCATATGGGCATGTGTGGTGGGGGAGTAACTGAAAGCTTTATGTGGCTTTCCTTCAAGGATGGTAAATAACAAGGTATTGGTGAACAAGTAGGTAAATGAGTGTTGTATTCATTGGAACTGGATGTTTGTTGTTGAATCTCACTGAACTCCAAGAAATGATAAATCTAAGTGGTTGCTTTTCAGAACCACCAAGCTAAATTCTGAGCTATATATTGAGAACCACTGAAGTTTCAGAACAAAATGGGTTTGTTCCCATGTCGACATTGTGTGAAGTGCTTTAATGCTTTCCTGTGTACATGTAAGACCATGTATACCCACAGTTAACTTCTTATCATGGTGACAAGATACCTCATAAACAAACAATGACAACAATAAAGCAGGTTAAGGAAGAAAGATTCGAATGGCTGAGAGTTTGAGTCTGTGGTCACTGGCACCATTGTCCTGGGCCTGTGGTATGGCTGAGCAGTGTGGTGGAGATGGCACAGCAGAGCTGAGCTTCTGACTTCATGGTTGACAGGAGATAAAAGAGAGAGATCAAAGGCCCAAGAAAAGTTTCACTCTAGATGTCACCCCAGACCTGCTCCCTTTACCAAGCTGATTTCGACTACATCCTAATTTCTCTGGCTATGAATCATCAGTTCATTAATCCTTGATAATGTCAGAGCCCTCACAATCCAACCATCTTTCAACGCCCCACTCCCTGATACTGCAGCCACTGGGGACCACATGCAAATGAGTTAAGCCTATTGACTGTCCAAGTTCCCACCTCCTTTTATTGTAAAAGTCTCACAGGAGACAGTGAGTACATTCCAAAACAATGTCTCTGATGGCTTCTTGACAGGTTATATAGGGTAGAACAACAACAACAAAAAAATACAGATTTTCCCAATTTTTGTTTCCTGATATACTGGGAATGTTTTAAGACCCAAGAATACTTACACAAGCATGTACGGTTGTTTTGAACTCTCTGGTTGATTTTGGTGATCCAAGGTGTGAGACTGTCTTCATTAAAATATTTACCCTACCTTTCCATCACATGACTTAAACAAACCTCATCAAGTTTGTGGCTAGATTGAAGAATTAAAGAAGCTTAAATACTGAGTCTAAGATATTTCTGCTGCAATAGCAGTTTGGGAATCGAGTATATGTGGGGATTCAATAAAAATTTCAGAAGTTTTGGAGATATCAGAGGGAATCTACCCACAGTCTATGTAGGGGGTTAGTAAAAGCTCCAGAAGTCCCAGAGCTCTGACCACAGTCAGTCTAGGAAAATCAGAGAGTGATGATTCAAACCTTTAATTCCAGCACAGGGAGTATCCTGGGAGTGGTGACCTACACCCTTATTCCCAACTGAGTCAAGGTCACTACAGATTATAGAAGGAATTCCAGGCTCCCAAGCAGGCAGTGGTGGGGCCACATCTTAATTTATGAAAGGGTACCTAAGACAGGATAGAAACACAGAGCGAAGCCATTCCAAGGGAAGTGAGGCTGAGGAAGCTGGAAGACAGCTGGGTAAGATCTTACTGTGGTCTTTATTCCCTCTAATATCTCTAACTTCTTCAGAGATCTATCCCTGAGTCTCATTCATTCCTGCGTCCCTACCCCAAAAAACCACACTTGTCAGCCAGAACAACACATGACCGGAGGAGTAATTACTAGCAGCTAGGCTTTCTGTTCCGGGTTAGCCTCCAGCCTTAGGCAGAATGGCCACATGTGTTTCTGTTTCACTCTCATCTGGGTAAGTCTTTCAGACAGTGGCCTCTTTCTCCTGGTGGGTTGTTTCTTTTTTCTTTTGGACCCCTCCTTGGGTTGCTGTCACACTAGGTAGCTGCCCCACTTCACAATCATCAACGGACAATAACCATAAGTAACTCAATTTATTTTTTTTTTAAAAGAGGGAATTTGTTTAAAGCAATGGAGGGTGATTGGTCATACTGTAACCTCTCGTTAGATGATTTAATATTAAAACCAGTGAAGGAAAACATAGATAAGATAAATGGAAATATCATAATGCTTATCGTACTATTTACTATGAATATTTATTGTTTGATATCACAGAAAAAGTTGTCTAATGTAAATCCAAAGAAAAAAGGTCTTTAAGAAGCCTATTGAGAAAGAACACAAAGATGCTCAAATTCAAACAGGAACATGAAAAACCAATTTCAGCAAGTCATCTAAAATTAGACAAAAACAGGCAACATTAATATACCCAGTGACCTTTAAAAAAATGAAGGATGATAAGATGAAAGAGAAGCTAGCCGGGCTCCAGTAAAAATATTAAAATTACGGAGAGTAAAGGAAGCAATTGTGTCTTATGGGATGCATTCACTATTTGTTAAGCAAATGCTGAACTCCTGGTCATGCTGTAACTGGGTCACCCCTAAAGATTGGTTAGATATGGTTAGAGCCATTCTTGAGGCAGGGATGCTCATGCAATTCAAGTCATGGTGGAGGGAGGAGGCTAAAACAATAGAACAAAGAAACAGGGCCAGAGGCATAGAAGTCTCTCAAGACCAACTTCTTGGGGAGGGACATTATGCTGATATTGACAGGCAGTCATTATACAGTGACCATCTTCTGGAATTATGTCGCATGGCAGCTTTAAATGCCTGGGACCAGATTGAAGAAATAGGAAAAAAAAAAAAAAAGTGAAACATTTACAAAAGTAATTCAAAGTCCCAAAGAAACTTTTACAGACTTTTTGCACAGATTAACCACAGCAGTAAACAGAATGGTACCAGACTCAGAGGCCAGGCGAATAATCATTGAATCACCGGCTTTTGAGAATGCCAATGCACAATATAGAAAAATACTTAGACCTTTAAAAGCAAGGTCAGCACCTTTGGAGGATTGGATTCATGAGACAATTAATATGGAGTCTTATGACAGTGATAATAACTAGGTAGGCGAGCTTATTTCAAGAGGTATAAGAAAAAATCAAAATGTCAAATGTTATAATTGTGGAAGGGAAGGTCACATAAAAAGAGATTGTAAACAAGGCGTTCCCAGAAACAATGCTTTTGGTAGGAATAATCCCAAGAGAACACCCCTCCCTTCTGGAATATGAAGAAGGTGTCAAAAAAGAAGACATTGGACTAATGAATTCAGGTCAACAAGAGACAGACAAGGGAACTTTCTGCCCTTGAGAAATGCTCCTAGGGGGCTTTCAAAAATCCCCAGGTCAGGTAACTTTCTGCCCTCTGGAAATGCCCCAAGGGGCTTTCAAAAGCCCCATATCAAGTCCAATCCAGTCTTACCCTGCCATTGTGGAGGAAACACCTTCCCAGAACAATTAAAAAGGTTAAACCCTATTTTAAAAAGACACACTACAAGGTATGATAGAAAATTTAGAGAAAAAGAAAAAATTCAGGAAAAAATATAAAGCAAATATTTTGGTAAACTTCTATCAATGAGCAAAGGCCAAAATTAAAAGTACAAATAAATGATGTTATTATTGAAGGCTTATTGGACATGGGTGTGGATGTATCTATAATTTCACCAGAGTCATGGCATCCAAGTTGGCCCCTTCAGGAGGTAAATGTTCAGTTTTTGGATATTGGGTCCATATCCCAGGTAAAACAGATTGCATGATGGCTTGAATGTATAGGACCAGAAGGACAGAGAGGAATATTAAAGCCATATGTGGCTGATATTGCTATAAATTTATGGGGAAGAGATTTACTGCAACAGAGGAACACGCAGATTAATATTCCTCCAAATACAGAAATAAGCCATGAACTGGCACATGGTCCCAGAAGAAATATCAGAAGGTATTATAAGAAACAGTCACAGACCATTCAGGTTATAGGGAAACAACACAAAATAGCTGCTGATCTTTCAAAACACCCACAGCACTACCTCTAAAATGGCTAACAGAGAAGCCTATATGGGTTTATCAATGGCCTCTAACAAGGAGAAATTACAGGCCTTAGAGCAGCTGGTACAGGAACAGTTAAATGCTCAGCATATAAAAGAATCAGGAAAATTTTTTAAAGGAAAATTAAGACTTCGTCAATTGACAGGAATGGACCCAGCAGAAATTGTTGTGCCTTTAACTAATGAAGAAATTGACCAATTATGGGTAGAAAGTGAACCTTAGCAAAGAGCCTGCAGTATTTCTTGGGAGATATTAATAACAAATATCCTAAAAGCAAAAGAATTGAATGTATAAAGAAAACGAATTGGATTCTCCCTTGTATTGTACGAGATAAACCAATTTCCGGAGCTCCTACATTTTATACCGATGCAAACAAATCAGGAAAGACTGGTTACAAATCAGAACATATAAGGAAAGTGACTCAAATCCCTTATAATTCTGTTCAAAAGTCAGAATTATATGCCATCGTGATGGTGTTAATGGACTTTACAGAACCACTTAACATAGTCATTGACTCTCAGTATGCAGAAAACGTTGTTCTACACATTGAAACAGCTGATTTTATTAATGATGAATCAGAATTAACTTTGTTATTTATTCGGTTACAAGGAATAATCAGGACTAGAAATCATCCCTTCTATATAACACACATTCGATCCCATATGGGTCTGCCAGGTCCTTTAAGCACAAGGTAATGATGAAATTGATAAATTATTAATAGGAAATGTACTAGAGGTCTCAGAATTTCATAAAAAGCATCATGTTAATTGCAAAGGATTAAAAAGAGATTTCTCTATCACTTGGTAACAAGCCAAAGAAATTGTAAAAAGGTGTCCTACCTGTTCTTTCTATAACCAAACTCCATTGCCAGCAGGAAGTAATGTTAAAGGTATACATGGAAATGAAATCTGGCAGATGGATGGATTTCATTTTACAGAATTTGGGAAATTAAGATATGTCCATCATACAATAAATACATTTTCAGGATTTCAATGGGCAACTGCTTTGAGTTCAGAAAAGGCTGATTCTATAATCACACATTTGCTGTAAGTTATGGCCATCATGGGAATACCTGTACAAATAAAGATTGATAATGCTCCAGCATATGTCTTTACTAAAATGAAACATTTTTTTGCTTATTATAATATAAAGCATATTACAGGAATACCACACAATCCTACAGGGCAAGCAGTTATAGAGAGATCAAATCGAACTCTAAAGGATATGTTAAATAAACAAAAAGGAATAACAAAGACCCCCAGAGATAGAGTACATAATACTTTATTAACCTTGAATTTTCTCAGTGCTAATGACAAAGGAACAATAGCTGCTGAAAGGCATTGGACCATAGAAAAAACAACTGAACTAAATCAGCCTGTTTACTTTAAAGATGTACTAACCTCTGAATGGAAGCCAGGGTATGTGATACATTGGGGAAGGGGTTTTGCTTTTGTTTCCACAGGTGAAGAAAAGTTATGGATACCATCAAAATTAATAAAGACTTGAATTGAACCAGAGAAACTTCATGAAAGTAAGAATTGATAGCTCATCCACCCGTATTACAATTCTTTCAGTTGTAAGAAAAAACAAAGGGTCCGGGCAGGTTTCTGTTTTTGTCTTTACAGGAAACTTGAAATACCTATCTTCAAGAAGTTAAAAGGCCTTGGACATCTAGACATCTAAAGCAAAATGAGGCTATCCAGGAAAATTTGCAAACAAAAGAATATGGTAACTATTGGTACCATATACTTGATAGGGTAAAATCTCATTACTTAACCTTTACAAAATTTTTATATTAGTTAAAGTCCCAGTTTAATTATAATTTAAAGCTGGTTTTAGAGTTGGATTGTGGCTCTCTCCTCTAAATTCAAGCATACTTGTTAAAGGAAAATGAAAAAATCTCTGTATCATATCAGAAGAGCCACCTAATATGGGACAGAAGAATAACAAAAAATAAGGGACTAGTCTATTGTTACTAATCCTATGCTCAATAAATTGATATATGTTTAGTTTCCTATACATTGTGTTGGTTTTTAGTCTCTTATCAGTTTTCTGCAGTGATCCAGGACAAGGCCTAATTGCGAACTTGAAATATCCAAAAGGAAGATGGGGCCCCACAACGATGGTTTCACATGAACTCTGACAAAGCCACTAGGCTGACAAACACCAGTCAAAGATCAGATTTGGACTACAAACTGCTCAGGACAATTTTGTGGAAGCTCGCTGAGATGAACCAGCTTCACAGACTACTATATCCAGGACTTGAGACAAGCCATGCACTTTCCTGTTATACAGACACTGGACAACAAATGACACATCTACTTATTTCAGCACTTGACATTTAACAAAACTTTTCTTTTCAGGATCCCCAAAAGATGCCGTCACCCCCAGTCAGCAGGAAGTAAATTTAAGAACATGTCACCCACATTCCCAAGTGGTGGGGTGGGTTGGTTTTGGTTCCCAAGTGGTGAGGTGGTTTGGTGTTGGTTGTTCAATGCATTATGAATGATTGTCATTGTTTAGGTTAATTGGTTAAAAACTGTTCATGGTTATGGCTAGAAAAAAGTTAACAAGAATGATTAGATTCAAGATTCAAGTTTAAAAAAATAGAAAGGAAAAGGGGATACATATATTTAGGATATAAGGATAGATTATGGAATCTTCCTTTAAAAGGATTTACGAGCTTTAAATATTTTACATTGCATTGGTTTTCTGTATACAAATTGTGCATCTTGAGATTGTGTCACTGTACAAATATTTCTATGCTTGTTTGAGGTAGTATACTTAATCAGTTTATCTAACCTTGTAATCCAAATTGCTAGTCCATGAAAGTTTTTATTTTCAATTAATTAGAATATAAAGCAATGCAAGTCAGTAGTTAGACATTACATTCAGACATAGTCATGTTAGATATGTTCGCAAGGTCAAACAACTATATTTTAGATAAACAGGTCTTCTTCAAAAACTTCAGAGATCCATAGAATATGGCATTTAAAATATTTTTAGAACTTAAAGACTTTTCTGGACAGTCAGACAGGTTTGCTTCTGGCAGCCCCAATTTACTTCAAGAGAAAAAAGAGCATTGAAGAAACTCCATATGGAGTCTACTTTCCTTGTGGCAACGGTTAGTTATTGGACAATAACCTGTCCCTGTATTGACTGCTTGACAGTGTGCTATTTGAACTGGACATGCAGGTTCCCTCAGAAAGTGACCTTTGAACTTTGACAGAACGAGCTGAGATGGTCCTTCAAGTTCCTGCTTTTCAGAGAAAAATGTCAGAAATGGTCCGTGGACAGTGTGAGACCAGTAGCGGCCTCTGGCATGCTGGGCCTGGATCTTCCTGGAGTTGGGTTTCTTGGGAATACAGCCCAAACTCCATGTAAGGCTAAATACCGGCACGAGACCGATAACCAACAAGTATCGCTAAGGAAAAGTGAAAAGAACTTTGAAGAGAGAGCTCAATCTTCAGGACACAAGGAGAAATGACTGAACTACCCCAAAATGGACAGAGCAGATTTTCTGCTTCATTGAGATGAAAAGAGACTTTGGGCCTGTAGGCTGAAGATGGATGCCCCAACTTTATAAAGGAACTTTGGGTGACTGTCCAGGTAGATAGGTGTCATCTCTGTCATTTCTAGTTTTTGGAAGTTGCATGCACTTCCTAGTTATTCGGGTAAATATTATTTCCTTCTTGGGTCTCTGAGGTAGTTGAAGATGAGATAGTTATAGTTACAGTTTTCTAATGGCAGTTTTAGAAAAGAAACTTTGAAGTTAAAGTTCATAAGTTTAAGAGACATCAAAATAATAGCTTTTAGTTAGAAAGGAAATGAATTAGGTATAATCCTTTGGATTCATCAAAATAGGATAATTAATGAAATATTGTCTTTGAATTGTCAATTGTTAATGGACTGGATATTACTCATTTATTGTTTGTATATATTGTATATAATTATGGTACCTACTGTATATTGTTTTTCTTATGTTAGCTATCACCTTCTTTTTTTTAAAATTTGACACAAAAGGGGATATGTGGGGATTCAATAAAAGTTTCAGAAGTTTTGGAGATATCAGAGGGAATCTACCCAAAGTCTATGTAGGGGGTTAGTAAAAGCTCCAGAGGTCCCAGAGCTCTAACCACAGTCAGTCTAGGAAAATCAGAGAGTGGTGATTCAAACCTTTAATCCCAGCATAGGGAGTGTGATGTGGGAATGCCTTTCTGTATGCTGTGAATCTCAATCTTTAAATTAAGGAGCTGTTTTGGGCCATGACAGGCACCACAGAAGTAGTAGGAGGAGGAATCATAATAGGTAGGAAAGGAAGGGCGGAGTCAGGGGCAGATCAAGCAAGCCGCTAAAGGAGCAACATGTAAGGAACACAGGTGAGCCACGGGCCACGTGGCAGACAGATTAATAAAAATGGGTTGAGTTAAGATATAAGAGCTAGCTAGCAATGTGCTTGAACCATAGGCCAAACAGCATAAAGTTAATATAAGCGTCTGAGTCATTTCTGGGGGTCTGAACGGCAGCACGCGGCTGGGAGGGTAAGTGGTCTCAGACCTCTGGCTGCCCGAGACCAAAGAAACCCCATTGCTACAGATGGCGCCCAACATGGGGCGAATATCCACTTAATGCCTGAGAAAGTTTAAAAAGGGTTTTAGGAAAAACTGAGCAAAGGCAGCTTCCAAATTGTGTGTACGATGCAGGTCATTGTACAAAGAAAGCATGGCGTCCGGGTCACATTCAAAATGGCGCCAGCGGACTGGCAGCAGGCAGTGTAAGCTGCAATCAGGCGGGTTCCTAAAATCCCACAGAAGACTCAGTAGCATGTGACTTATTTTAGATTTCTGTTTATTTTGAACAAAAAGGAAATAAAGACGGTTTCTTAGTAGCAGCATTTTCTTGGGTGTGCTCTGTTTGCTGGCCACAAACAGAGACACAGTCTTTTTAAGAGAACTTACTGAATCAGCTGTATTTGCAAAAACTATGTGGCAAGAGAGTGAGAGTATTTTAAAAAGTTCTTCTAGTTGGAAAATGATTAAAGATTCACAATAAAACAGATTCAGATTAAAAAAAAAAAACCTGTAAATGGATTACAGTGTGTGTAAAAGGTACATAGTCTTCAGAGAGAAAAGAGAGAAGGTACATAGTCTTTACAGAGAAAAGAAAGAAGATAAAGTCTTTAAAAAGAGAAATAGAGTAATAAAAATATGATAAGCCACGTAAAGATGGAAAATAGACACAAAATCTGGATTTTGGTTGTTATTGTGTTTTCTTTTAATTTCTTAACTGTTAATGAGCTAACTGCAGAAAGACAATGGATTGCAAATGCAAAGGCTACTAAGTTAAACAAGAACATATATTTTAAAGGTGTTCTGATTTTGAAATTTGTGTATAAGAATTTATTGCTTTGGAAGAGTTCTGCTTTTGTTTCCACAGAAGTTGAGAACCTGTGGATTGCTTCCAGGCAAATATGGTTTCATCAACCAAGAACCCCTGAAAAAATCTCTGATAGGAAGAGATGGCCACATCAGCTTCAAGAGCCCGGGACCCTGGATAAGCATCTTCGGACCTTATTGGCTGACATCTGAATCCCACCACCGGAGTGTCCTGGGAGTGGTGACCTACACCCTTAATCCCAACTGAGTCAAGGTCACTTCAGATTATAATAGGAATTCCAGGCTCCCAAGCAGGCAGTAGTGGGGCCACACCTTAATTTACAAAAGGGTACTTAAGACAATAGAAACACAGAGCGAAGCTATTCCAAGGGAAGTGAGGCTGAGGAAGCTGGAAGACAGATGGGTAAGATCTTACTGTGACATTTATTCCCTCTAATATCTCTAAATTCTTCAGAGATCTATCCCTGAGTCTCATTCATTCCTGCAACAAGTTTAAGTAGAAATTATATATCAAGAAAGGAGTGATAATAATTGACCACTGTCCTGATTAGACTGAGACTGAACATCTCTATTATTTCAGCCACAGAAACAGCAGTGTAGAGCAAATTGGTTTTGTTCATCATACAGTTCAGCTAGAAATACAATAAAAGATTTGAACCTAAAACATTAAAACAAATATGTAAGGTAACACATTTGAAACTCACATTTTGGCTTGGAAATACCAAACAAAGTGAGACCACAGTGTAGGTGAAGTTTACTTAGAAGGCACCAGTGCAGGATAGATATTTATTAAAATATAAACCAACACTCACGGTACAGGTAACAGTTTATAGTAGCACCTGAACAGAGACTGGAGTCTGGAATGGTGGACAAGCGATGGACGGACGATAGATTCTGATCCTGAATCCCACTACACCATGGTCTATGTTTGAGAGCAGTAATAGAAGGGTATTGGGAAAATTGCAAGGCAAGATGATGATGATGAGGAGGAGGCAGAAGAGAAGCAGAAACAGTTGCTCTTAAGATAGAATTATATATAGTCCTGCTTGGCTTAGTGCTTTCTATACAGACCATGCAGGTTTCAAGCTGTGATAATCTTCCTGCTTCTATCTCCCTCCCAGGGGCTGTATTTTAGGCATGTGTCACTGTCTTAGTTACTGTTCTCTTGCTATGAAGAAATTCCATGACAAAGGTAACTTATAAAGGTAGGCATTTAATTGGGAGCTTGTTTATAGACTCAGAAGGTTAGTCCATAACCACTATGGCAGGAGCATGGTAGCAGGCCGGGAGACCTAGTGTTGGAACAGTAGCTGAGAGCTTTCATCTTATCTGCAAGATGGAGTTGTAAAGTGTGAGACTGGGCCTGGTATGATCACAGTTGACTCCCAATGACACACCTCTTCTAACAAGGTGATACACCTTAATCCTTCCTGAACAGTTCCACTAATTAGGAAAAAAGCATTCAAACATATGAGCCTATGGTGGTCACTCTCATTCAAACCACAACAATCACAATGACTAACTAGGCAAGTGCTGTTACCTTTTCCTGCAGAAGCACAAATGAAAGTCTAGTTATTCTGATGAGCATCACCAATAAACAATTATTTCACCAAAGTTCAACTTGGTGAGAACAATCAATTTATTGTGTTTTCTTACAAAGCACATGTAACCAGAGGAGGAACTTTTCTGTTCTATTCACCCAATTATACCCAGCAGTTGTTTCCCAAATTATCACTCAGGAGTTTATATTAATTATAAATGCTTGACCAGTAATTCAGAATTATTATTAGCTATCATTTGCATTTAAATTAGCCCATATTTTTAAATCTATGCCTTGCCATGTGGTCTATGGCTTTTTACTTTATTTTATTTATTTTTTACATGTTTTGCTTCCTCAGAGGCTGGCTGGTGTCTCTTCCTCTTCCCATCATTCTTAGTTTGTTTACCCCACCTATACTTCCTACCAGGTACTGGCCTGTCAGCTATTTATTAACCAATGAGAATAATACATATTCATAATGTAGCAAAGGATTATTCTACAGCATTTCCCGCTTTTTGTCTAATTAAAAGGGAGGTTTCAATTTTAAAATAGTAAAATTATATACAACAAAAGTTAGTAAGTAAGAACTACAGCAACACTATCTTAATCCATTTTCATCTGGAAAAATTAGAGAAACACCTAAATATTTTATCTTGGTGAATATACTTTCTATTGTAACTAAGAAAAACTATAATTAAAACTATTTAGTCTTCAACTTCATTAACGATCCCAGAAAAATGTAATGTTACCTAATGACAGGAACCTCAAGCTGCTTGGACAGTCATCCAAAGTTCCTCTACAACATTGGGTCATTCAGCTCTGGCCTACAGACCTAGAATATCTGACAGACTTTCTGTGAAGCAGGGAATTTTGAAGGACTGTACTACCTTTTCTTGGCAAAGTCTAGCAGTTACCTTTCTTGCATCCTGTTGGTCTAGTTTGGACAGTAACATTTAGCAATTGAGAAAGGGCAGTTTCTTTGCCCACACAGCTAGCTTTTGCCATAAAGAAAACAAACTTTATATAGAGTTTCTTTGATAACCATTATTCTCTTTGTAGTAATTGGTGCTGCTAGAAGCAGACATGTCTCATTGTTGAGAAAAGTCTAAGTTCTTTAAACATTTTAAATGCCATATTCTGTAGGTCTTTGGAGTGTTTCAAGATTGTCTATCTATCTGAAATATATTTCTGTGTCTGTATGACCTTGAAAACTTGCCTAACATGACTATAAATTTGCTATTATAGATGACTATTAATTTATTTTTAGTTATATATCACATTTTAAAATGAGCTGCATAAGCATAATACCCTAAGCAAGAGTAGAAATATACAATTCAATAAAATTAACTTTAAATTTGTATTAATAGACCAAATTCCATACTAATGTAAAACATGTAATACTAATAGTTATTGTTTGGATTAAAATAGATTCAACACCCTTTTATCCTATTATTTCTATATCTCCCCATTTCTTTTCAGAATATGATCCTTGAATCTAATCTCCTTTGTTTAACTTTTGTCCTGACCATTATCCATAACAATTTAAAGCACTCCTCCCCCAAATGACAAATATCCATAGTTTATTTTGGAGAATGTGGACATAGTTCCCTAGACTACTTCCTGCTGATTGGGGCACTGGTAATCTTAAAGAGACCCTGAGAAAATTTAGGATTATAGTCAAGTTCTGACTGGAATATTCTGTGAGACAGAATCACCTCGGTCAGTAGCCTGGAAGTTGTTCTAGATGTTGGATCACCTGGGCCATCATTTCCATTGGTGTCTGAGCTCATTGCTCTGATAATATATACTTTTAAAGGTAACATAGATATTTGGATTAGTACAAATATAGATTGTGCATTGTATACAAGCCAGCCAAAAATGATCTTTTGTTTTATGTTTCAACAGATAAAATGTACATCATATGTCTCATAGTTTTTTAAGGTTTATTTATGTTTGTAGCCATATTTTTAAGGGAGGGATCTTCCTCCATCAAACCTGATTTTTCTTAACACAGAGTGAATCCATAGCATCTCATTTCCTGTAGACACAAGAGCATCACCTCTCCCCCCAAATCACATCTTTTGACTTAAATTTTGAAGTAATAAAAATTTTAAAATATATAGGTTGGATTAATCCAACAATATTTATAATCAAATGTCTCTTAGCAGCTGTTGCTCCTTTCTCAGCAAACAATTCAAAACAACACAATAACATATAGTATTCAGCTCTCTGCATATTTTCCATCTTTATGTGGCTTTTAAAATTATTTACTCTCCTTTTATTATTTTAAAGGTAATATATCTTTTCTTTTAATGATTGTATCTTTTCTTTTCTCTCCCAAGCCTATGTATATTTTTAAACACACTGTGAACTATTTAGAGGCTTTTGTCTCAATCCATCTTTAATGTGCATCTGTAACCTTTTCTGTCTGCATGAGCAAAAATCCTGCTGTGTAACTTAGATCATGGCATGTTGGTGTTGGCTCCTCCCCCTTGGTTCCCGAGAAGAGGTTAGTTTTATGGCAGAGGTGTCTTTACCACCAACTCTAGGAGCCATGTTTATGCCTCTAACACTGAAAAGTTCCTAGGTCCATGCTGCAACAGAATATCATGCCTCCAGTTGCTCACAGACACCAGGTGTTTGTTAGCAGATCCTGTTAAAAGAGACACCTGTTTTTGCTGCTAACGCTGAATCAGGAAGCTATCTTTTAACAGGAACAGCACCTGCCCCTCACAAATGAGCCTACCCAAAAAATAGTGGTTATCAAGACGCCGAGTTTGACTCCATTTTTGTGTTTATAATCCTTTTAAAAACTTAGGATTTTATGTGGATGTATGGGCAGCACATTGGAGCACCAGATGTAGCTAGAGGTGGAGCTTTCTATTCCATTTGCCAAGTTAACCCAGCCACTTCCCAAATTACCACTCAGAGGCTTATATTAATTATAAATGCTTGGCCAGTAGCTCAGGCTTATTATTAGCTAGCTCTTACAATTAAAATTAAAATTAACTCATACATATTTCTATGCTTTGCCATGTGGGTTCATGGCTTGTTAGTTTTTTGGTTTTTTTTTTTTTTTTTGGTTTTTTTTTTTTTTTTCTTCATGGCTTGCTTCCTCAAAGGCTTGCTGGTGTCTCTAGACTCTAACATTCTTCCCAGAACTCTTAGATTGTTTGCCCCACCTATATTTCCCAGCTACTGGCTTGCCAGATTTTTATTAACCAATAAAAGTAATATATATATTTATAGTGTACAAAATGGTCATTCCTTTGCAAGCACAGGTGAAGGGTTACTTACAGGTGTGAGGGTAATCCTGCAAACAGATGCATCACTCACAATTAAGTCCCACCTCATCATGAATGTCAAACCCATGTAGTCTTATTATCAGTTTTTTACTTCTTTATGTAGTCTAACTTCTCCCAAGACCACATGCAGCTAGGGAGAGAAGTAGTAACTTGAATTCAGGGGTTTCCTGACCCTTTTTCATAGATCATCTGGCTATCATTGTGTTGTTCTGCTCTAGTTGCCATGGTTCTAGAGTACAGTCCAAGAATAGGATCTTGTTACGGTCAGAAAAATCTCCCTGTCACAGAAAGATGATAATGACTTTGTTTTTGAAGCAGGGGCTGATTTTATAGCCCTTGGATGGCCTGAAACATACTACATAGATCAGGCTGGCCTTAAATTCATTGGTCTCTGCTCCCTGAGTCCTGAGATTAAAAAAGCCTGCACTACCATCCCTGGTCACCTAGAGTGCTATTTTTGTGCTTCATCAATGCATGTTCTCCTTCAACCTACACTCATTCTTGTTGCCTCTGATACAGAGAAAAGGTACTAATCTAGTATCTCTGAAAAGGAGGTCAAGTTGGTACTTGGCTTATATGACACATGATTCCCTTTGGAAGTCCTCAAGATTCTTCCCCAAAAGACCATTTAGATCCACAATCTTTGAGACAGATCTGTTTTGACCAAGAAATATACCAAAGATAGAATGTAATTTCCATGAGCAAGAAAACCCAGATACCAAATATAGAGTGTAATTTCAGTGACTTATAGACTCCAGCTTTAAAAAAAAAAAAAGCAATGAAGACAGCCTAGCAGTGGGATTCCATTTTCATTCTACTACATTAATTTTAGTTCACTACAAAAGACTTGATTCTTCCATTCCACATATCAGAATCAGGCCTCTTAGACACTTGTGAACAGGCCTTATAAGGAGGGTCTCAGCTGTGTTGAAATTGATGATAAAAGTGATACACGCCTGTAATTCTAGCACTGAAAGGCTGAGTCTGGAGGATATTCAAGCCAGCCTGGGCTACCCAGTACGGCCCTCGTTCTATGTATTTTTGTCCTTTGAAAGGTGTGTGTGTGAAGAGATGGCTCAGTAGTTAAGAGCACTTTCTGTTCTTCCAGAGGATCCAGGCTTGGTTCCCAGCACCGATATGAAATGGCTCATAAGACCTATATGTAACTCTGGTTCATACGGTCCAACAGCCTCTTCTGGCCCCCTGAACGTAACAGTTGACATTCTCTCTCTTTCACACACACATCTTACAAAGAAAAAAATAGTGAAACATTTAACTACTTTAGTGTTTAATGCAAGGCATTCAGGTGGTTCAGGTAACTTTTTCAGAGTCAAACACTATTCTGAGACATAATCTCACTATGTAGCCCTGCCTGGCCCAGAACTTACTTTTACTGTGCAGCCAGCCTGGCCTGGAACTCATTTATGTAGTTCAAGCTGGCCTCAAACTGACAAGAGAACTGCCTGCTTTTGTCTCCCAAGTGCTAGGATACTAATACTCTGAACGTACCAGGTTAAGCAAAATACACAAAAACTAATTTTACCTTTTTTTTTTACTTTTTTAGAAGTCAGGAAATTTAAAATTGTATAATACTTAATTTCTATTGTAGCACCTGAATAAGGATTATAAAAACTGTTTGCACGAGCCCTCTCAGCTAATAGTATTTTGTATAAATTTGTGGTTTTTTTTTTTTTTTTTTTTTTTTAATCAGTCCTATGCCTTCTGGTATACTTTAATAGAGATCTTTCAAAAATAGCCTGCCTAATCCAGAAGATGGCCAGAAAAACTCCAGTTTGGTCAGAAAGTAGTTTAGGCTACCTCAGCACTTAGACACAAGAGCATTTGTTTCCTGCTGGATACTGGGAATTCTGCCTAATCATCCTGCTCCTGGTGTTCCTAGCAACTGTAGCTCACGGCCATTTTATCTCCAGGTCAAACAGGAATGACTGCATTACCATCCCTTTCGAGATCTTTAAAAGCATAAATTAAGCTGATGCAACTACAGTAGTAGATGCCCTAGCCTGAACAGGACCTGTTCTCTAGGGAAGCAAATTCACATTACTAGCTATTATATCCTAAACCAACCTTGCTTCATCACATTAAGATATTCCTGGGAGGAGTTAAATAAAATCAAGTAAATTGTGTTGAAGAACCACATACAAAAACAACCGTGGCCTTAGAATGGAAAAATTCAGGATTTCTATCTTAGTATCACAGAAAACCACTTTTAAGAAAACTCAAAATATGAGTGGTAGAAGCCAACAAAGGAACTAAAAAAGGGTAACCTTACTGTTAATCTTTCCATTTCATACCCTGGTTCTAGCATTCCAGGAATATAACTGCCATTGTACAATTTTGTTGTTTTTATCACTGGCATAATACTCTTAGTACTTAATTACATATCTGTTGTTTTTAGAGTTATCAGTTACAAGTCGGCTTCCTGCTGGTTACATGTTAACTACAATAAACTACTCTTTAATTCACAAAAGCCTGGCTTTCTTTTAAGGCCTCAAACATATCTATCACCCTAGTGCTTGCTGAAAAGCTATGCCCAATGAGACAACTAGTAGACTGAACTTGCTTCAAACAGGTATCATCTATTTTTTTTCTCATCTGACATGATTTAGATAGCAACAAATTGGTTATGTGACCCAAGATACTCAATACAACCTAATTTTTATGTCAAATAACTTAAGTATAGTTAAAATTGGTACTTTCAAAAGTATTTAAGCTTATCTATGTATAATGTAAAATGCAAAAGGCTAAAAACAAGTTGGCAGAGTAACCACTCTAACATATTTTTACTGCAGAATGATTTTATATTAACCTAAAAGTTTAATGTTAGAAGCCGTTTTACACTACGTAGGTTTATTAGCCATATGGCTAAGTCCAAGGAACAGCTTTCTTGGGAAATATACTCTAGTGAAGTATTTTTCCCATAGGTATCGACACGGAATTAAAAAAACAAAAAACAAAAACAGAAAAGCTCAGGAACTTGAAGAGTATAAAGATGACAAAACAAGGCCTCAAGCACTATTTAGGTGTTTGTAATTTGCATGTTTGAATCTATCTTTAGTGATGGGGAGGAACAAGAAAACAGAAGCCAGTGAGATTAAATTTGCCATGGATATACACAAGCTGCCTGAGAGCTAGTTTTTGAGCTAGTGTGAACACACACAGACACACAGGGGTGGCAGGATATTATCAAACAGTTCCTGCCCTTGACTGAACATTGATAATGTAAAGATTTTTTAATTAACTTTTGAGTAAATTATCAAATTAACTCCTGAACTGCTTGCGTACATTTCACAATTTCATATACACATACATAACCTCAAATCCTAAGTGTCTCACACCATCCAGACTGGCCTGAAACCTGCAGTAATTCTTTCAGCCTCTGAAATACTGGGATTAGAGGCACAAAATGCTGTATGTCTAGCTACAATCTAAAACAACTCAAGAGTATCAATTTGCTTAAAAAGTAACTTGTAACTTATTTCAGTTTGCTACTTATCTCATGTAGTCAAGTGGCCCACACCTTTAATTTCAAGTTCAAAAATAGCCTGGTTTACATGGCAAGTTCTAAGACAGCCAAGGCGATATTAGGGATCTGCCTGGAAAACCAAAAATCTCATGTGAAGAATGTTATCTCTACCAAAAAGACTGACTTCCATGTTGTGAACAAAATGGATTTATATTTATGCTATAAAGCTCATAAGCTTTTTTAACTCTGGGAGGTTATAAAACTGAACTCTGCAACTTTTTCTTATTTTGTGTGGTGCTTGCATGCAAGTCAAGGGCAGGTTCTCTGGGTCCTGGGGTTCAAACCCAGATTAGGGTTGGTGAGGGCAAAAGCTAAAGTGTTCTCTAAAATGTTGGAGTTACACACAGTTGTGAGTCACCCAAAGCAGGTGCTGCTCCCTTTCCAGCCCTCAGGAAAACAATCTTATTGACTTTAACACTTTCTAAAGTTATGATCTAATACTACAGACGTCCACTTTAAAATTTGCTTCAAATGAAGACACACATCAAATGAATTTATACAGGTTATTTACAGAAAATACTCACCCAAGTTATGACATTTACCTAAAATGCACACATAGTTCAAGTGGTGGGTATGGGACAAAGTGAGGCTTCATATAACCATATGGTCATTTGGAAACCATCAGAACATATATAAAAATAAAGCCAGACATATTTAGTATTGTGTTACTATCTTAGTAAATATGTATGTACCCTTTTTGGGTTGCTATTTAGGGACTAGACATCTTCAAAAAGAACCTAACTCAGAATGACTCCAAATGACTGTGAAAGTTAGAGATCTGAAATTAGGCATGGCAGCTCACATCTACAGTCCAGTACTTGGAATGCTGAGGCAGGAGCTTGAGTTCAGCTTGTGCTACAAGGTGATTTACAGTTGGCAGTCTCAAAAAAATCAACCAGCCAGGCAAAGTGGCACAATCTTGCGATAGCAACAGTAGCAATTTTGCCATAAATTCAAGATCATTTCAAAATCAAAAAACAAAGCTACAGATCTCAGTCTTTCCTTGCAACCAAACTCACTTTTTATCCATTCAAGTTCTAAACATCCTGAAAAAAAAAAAGCCAATATTTAAGAACTATTTAATTTTAAACTCCTTACTGCTTTAAGTGTTTTACTGGCATTCCTGAATTACATGCTATCACTCTTACCAATAATAGCCAAATACTAAATTCTTAGTACATGCACTTTAGATAAGGCCCACTAGAGTAGTTAAATTAGTCTAAGAGTCCAACAGTCTAGAAGAACCCAAATCTTCCTAGGTGCCTTACACACTGTATTATTCTCCCAGCCCCCCCCCCCCCCATATATAGTGACCTTAAGATTTGAAGAATGATACACATACATAGGTCATAATTATATATATATGGATACATGGATATAGCATATAGGTAGAGACAAATATGAGCGTGCATGTAGCCAAGCTCACATTCCTTTAACCCCAGCCTCCTGGAAGCTAGGGCAGGATTACAAGTAACAGATTAACCTGAACTGCACAGTGATTTCCAGACCAGAGCTAGAGTTGATGCTTGGAACCACTGATTATTACAATGTCTTACTATGCCTCCACACATTGATGAGGAGCAAAGATCCGCTATCTGAGCATCTAAATTTTAGTTCCCAAACAGAAGTACTTGCTTTAAACATGCATAGAGCCTTTGGTTCTGTCTTGACATCTGTAAGGAGACAAAGTCATTTTAAAAATGAACTAGTTCCCCATATTTTTAACTCATTCAAACCCTAGAGATTCAGAGGGATAATACTGCTCAACACATTTCCACTTGATGGAACAGCATTCATCAACAATGGATGGAAGTAAACCAGGTTATTTTCAGTCTAAAGCCATCCCTGAAAAGCAATGGCTTTTTTTTTTTTTTTTTAATTTCAGTAGTCCTGGAGCATTTACTGTTATTCCTTATCATTCAAGCATAAACAGACGAATAGACTCAGCCTAAGGTGCTTCTCTAATTAGAACCAAACTCATATAGAAAAAAAAAAAAAAAAAACAAACCAAACCAAACCATCTTTATCATTCAGGATTGTCAACAGAAAAAACATAGAAAACATACATATATGCATTATTTAGATTTCACTTCTTTCCCAAATTTTAGGCTTTAAAATCAGCCCCTATGTGCCATACCTGAGGAAGTTTCATGATCAGCTCACGACACTCACATGACAGGATTCAAGAATGATCATGAAAAATAAATTTGCAATACAAATCATGAAAATTTCCCTATTTCCCTGTTTTGGGGTCTAAGGCTTAAAAACCCAATGAACAAGAAGTTTCCCTCTGTACACTGCTTTTATTATTTACATAATACAATATAGCATCAATGCTGAATAGCATGATTATGTGCAATTACATAAATATGAACTATCTGTACACACCTGCAAATCTAACTCAGAACTAAAGTACATAAAACTGAAGCAAAACTGAATGTTTTAATAAAGAAAAACTAGGACTGAACACTGCAATAAATCAGAAGTAGTGCCTTGTGTACATACTTAACTATTTACAGATGAAAACAGGCATTACCACAACACTAATCTAACTATACTCATTTATATATAAAAACACAAGTTTCATACATCACAAAAAACCTTCCATTATAACACAGAAGTGATATTACCAGACAAGCATCAGTGAAGTATACTGCCTTTTCTAGTTGTTATTGTACAATGCTGTAGATAATGCAGCCCATGCAATACACCCAAGAACACTAGAGTCCTACACCCAAATACAATATGATAAAGCAGCCCTCTGCAAGTGGTGTTGGATACCACTAAAGAAGTCTACTGCAGCCATGTTGGTTATGATTTTCCATGCAGAAGGGTACAGTTACATTAAGAACTGAAGTCTTTAAAAAGCTTTAAACATTCTCTCTTGAACCAAAACATTCAACAAAAGATGCACATAAAAATGAACTGTTCAGATACCTTTGCAACTTAAAATTCAGATGCATGTTATTTAACAGAGCTGCTATATGTGAAAACCAAACGTAGAGTTTAATTTCTTCTTGTAAACAAATCCTAGTGCAGTTCTGTGCTACAATTTTAGTAATGAGAATGTAGATATCTTCTGGTGCAGGCCAGCACAATAAGCTTCAAAGATTATCTCAGGCACCCAGTTGTTGACTTGATGGTAGTACTTCTAACCAGTTGTGAAGTTACCTTTCGAAGAATGTCCTAATTGACAGGTTGTAGACGACCAATTTAACCAGGCTTACACATGGCACCCAAATACCGGTCTTGTAGCTTTCTTCCTGCTTCCAAAAGTCATGTCGAAATTAAGGTGAAGTCTGACTATGGTAGTAGACTGCCAGTCCTTTTCTGGTGTACCATTTTTTTTTTTTTTTTTTTTTTTTAAAGTACAGGCACATAACACTAGCCAAAGATTATACCTTGATTACACATTCCCAAAAGGCAGATATGCTGCAAACATGCAGAGATTTCATTCATTTAATTTGGCACATGGAACTAAATTTTGTTCCTAATATCTGTATTTCAATTTGTGCAGATTTTATTCCAATTTTACTGAGGGGAGGGCATATACATTTGTAGGGCTGTATCTATCCAATTCTGCCTGTAACAAACACCCAAACATCCTAAAATATCAATTATAAGACAGACAAGTATAAAGCAAAACTCTGGAGAACATCAAAGGAAAATGGCCATGCATCTGCTCTTTAATGTTTTCCTACGATATATTAAAATAAAAACAAAGTTTCAGTCTCTTCACATGTAGTAATTTTATATTCTCTGGATTTTTTCAGCCACAACAACTGGATTCTCTTTTCTGATTTTTGCTGCAGCTTCTGCTTTGTAATCATATGGACAGTTGTGCTTGTCAGAGTATCGGTGAAGTCCACAAAACAAATTTCCACATCGGCAGTCAAACCCTGCATAAACAAGAGGAATCACTTGGCAACTTGCAGCAATTAGGAAAACAAGCACCCTAGTCACTAGAGAAAAGGAATGGGTTTTCATTACTTTCATTAGGAAAGGCTCTCAACTCCTAGTTCATCTAAGTTCTAGAATTAGGATGCCTTGAATTCAAAACACAGCCTTACCACCGTACCAGTTATCTTAAATGAAAACTAAGCTACAAACCAACTACAAAATTCTGTTCTAAGAAACACCTAGACCATTTTATGCCTGGTTCCAAGTAAGTGTTCACTGCTGTTAGTTGTTCAGCATCAAAGAAAGGATTCAAAAGGAACAAATTTTTATCTATCAAAAAAATTTCTTTTATTCACAAGGCTGGAGGTTAAGGATAATAATAACTACATGACTAGGTTTACAATTGGATGGAAATTTAATCCGATTTCTCAATCCACCAGCCCTTCTTTCTGAAAATGTTTTGATTCCTTTGCTTTCTTTAAATGAGTAAAACTAACAGTTCCTTTTGGAACAACTCTTTTAAGATATGAATTGTTTTATTTGTTAATACCTGTAAGGCCAACTTTCTTCCTACACATAAAACATCTGTTCTTCTTTGGTTTCGGCAACTCTGGAGCCTTTTCTTCACTTTGAGAAGTACTGGGTTGAGAAACTGATGGACTGGGCTGAGTGACAACTGAAAGACAAGGTTATCAATTAGAAATCCGTTGGAAATCATTAGCTGACAATTACTCAACTAAGATTAAAAATTTATGTTTAAGCAGCCCTTTTTAAAAAAAAGTTTGGCTATTTCTTGCCAATTACTATACTAGTATATTCTAGTAAATGACCAGTTAAGAAATTCCTTCAAACAAAACAAACAACTGCTTTCTAAAAAATTAAAACAAAAGATTATCAAATATAATGGATATGTTTCTGAAGTATTAACTTTAGACTGGACCAGGATGTTTTTGTTGTTTTGATAACTCTCTGGCCCAGGCTGACCTTGAACTTGAAGCCATCATCCCATGAGTATACAACCAAATTGGGCTTCAGACCAGTTTTTGTTTTGTTTTTTAAGATATAACTCTTATTTTCACTGTTATTTGTGACTAACTGATATATCAAAAGACCCCACCCTTTTCTAATTTTTATCAAGATTTGTCACAATGAATAATTGCAGACTGTTGTACTGAAGCCCCAATCCCTACCTGTTCTGCAAACATATTAAACCTAACTATACACTGTAAATGACTTATAATGTAATCCAAAAACAAAGAATGGCAAAGTTAGCCAAAGGATGCTAAAACTACTGCCTAAACAATATGCCATTTCCAATGCTTAATATGACCAAGTTTCTAGAACAGGCAGATTGCTTTAATGTAAACTGATTTCTCAATTCATATCAGTAAATATACAAAACCTAGTAGCAGACCAACAAAAAATATTCCACCTACTTTTTCCCAAGCTACCATGGTAATTGTAATGTAATTTTCCTTAACGTGATGAGAATACGTAGTTGGGAATGTGTTAGCCAATTTTTTTTTTCTTCCCCTCCCCCCAGACCTAAACTGTTAACAGGCTCTTCAGACATCCAGGGGAAAGAGAGAATAGAAAAGGGGGGAGGGGAGAAGGCAGTGAACCATAGATTTTTATCAGGTAACAAATGTGGTTACTAACTACAAAACTACTTTCAAGTAATTTGTGTGTGTGTGTAAAACCTACTTGGTCAGTTTTTTAAAGTAGAATTCTTTTTACACAGATTTGCCTGCCATTTCATGAGCAAACAATCTGAGATTGATACAGTACAGGGGGGAAAACAAAACCAAGTAACAGAAAAACCTTGGTATATTAGCAAAAGTCAAGACTGCAATCCCCTGCCATTTTCCCCCCACAGGGCATTTCATTGTCTCCTGTTCAAAGACAAACTGATTTGAGTAAATTATGTGGCACATAGATAATACTAACACAAGTCAGTCTTGTAACATTAGGAAAATTCTGGTTGGGCTATAAAAACAGCTCTAAAACTATTAAAAACGAAAGCCCTTCCATACCTTTTAACGTCTCACAACACATTTAATAAGAATCGCACACTTTTACAACCTTCAGCATTAATGTTGTTTCCTATAACACCAGAGTTGAGACTAAATAGTCAGAAAACTCCCCATGGCCATGACATTTAAAGTCATTAAGTTCTTACCACATAGTTTCCAGACTACTTGTTTGTAGGAATGAAGGTAATGAGGGGATGAGTAGAAGAGGGTAAAAAGACTAACTAGTTTATATTTTTTGATACTACTTTTATTTGCTTGGCCTGTAATGTATAGCTCTCCCTCTGGTCCTTCAATGAAAGGAGAGAATCCCATCACCAACTCAATTCTTTCTCATACTTTGAAATTCAGAACTGAACTCGTATTAAACTTAAAAAGCATACCTGGCTCTGACACCTCTGTTTTCGGGGTAGTTATTTTGTCCTCTCTTGAAATGCTCATTTCTGTCATTTGTTGAGTTACAGGCAAGGCAGCCACAGGCACATTTCTATTTGAGTTCAAGCAAACAATTATTTTTAATGATGTTAAGGGTATTGTTTTTTGAGATAAGTTGTCAATTCAAGTTTAAATTATGTGTTATTTCCAACATGATCAAAAGGCACCAGATTAATTTAAAAATTTGGAAAAGATATTGGATGTTCAACATAAATGAGTAGAAATAAAAAGTAATTTGATAAATGGCTCATCAACTCATGGCTGCATATTTGTATATCACATTGTAGAACTAGAAAAGTGTTTTAACTGTGCCCATAATTTAAGGACAAAAGAAGCAGCTGTGTTGAAATACCTTGGGAGGCACTGTAATATAGTCAACAGAGTATTACTCTTTACAATCCCTAATCCTCCATTACAAAGAAATAAAAAACACAACATTTTCAACAGTGGCTTTGAGGGGTTTATGAAGTATGTTGTGATTTACTCAATGATATTAATGGAATCCTACAACACACAATGTAGGCAAAACCAAGGCCACCTGATAGAACCACTATTATTATACGTATAGCACAGACATCTTGACTTTCCCAGTAGAGACTTAGAAATGTTCACTCTTACCTTGACTTTTCAGATGTGCTGCCAGCAGCACCTTCACAGTTGTTTAAGCTGGCATCTGCTCTCTGTACAGATGCAGAATCTGAGGTAGGACTGTTGGAACCACTAGCTGTCCCTATTTAAAAAAACGGATCTGTAAGAAACAAATCAGCACTACAAAAACCCACTTAGTAAGCACTTAGTAAGTATTAATACTTGCATTTAATTTAGTGATCTAAGCACCTTCACTGCATTGCAATCCTACACTTGACATTCAGAAAAAAAAAAGTTATATCCCAACGAATACATGTATGAAAACTTCAAAAAGAAAAACTAAAAATATCACAAGATGTTTGCAGAACAGTCCTTTGTTCCTGAGGTAGTCGCGGCAAGCACTTGGGCTGTTGTCTGTTACACTCTTGTCAGGCATTCTCGGTTTGACATTCTCTTGATTCCTAGGTTCTTTTCTCCACCAGTTCAAGTGTTCCCCCTCCCCCCAACAACTTACCCATTGGACTCATTCTTCCACTGTTTTGTTGTCTCTGAAGATGTTCTTTGTAGCAAACAGAACACATTCCATTTGTCCTAGGATTCCCATAAAAGCCACATCCTGTACTACATAGCATGGGCCCTGGGGTCTGGTTAGTTTCCTGAGCCATATTTTTCTGCTATAAACAAAACAGAATTTTAGAAATTAGCATGTCACAAAAACAAATTGAATACAATTAATCACCACTATACTTAGCTATTTATAAACACCAAATGTGTTACTAACAAAAACCAAGATTGTGTTAAACAGAAATGAGTATAATTTATTGACTTTAAAGGACAAAAAATGTTAAAGAAGTGTTCTAGGACCAAATAAAAATTATAGTGTTGAATAATAAAGTGTACAATTTCATCTGCCACTACTCAATTTCAGTTTCTGAAGATGTCAGCTTTCCAGTTATCGGGGTTGTTTAATTTTGAAAACTGTCACTTTTACTTTTTGCTCTTGTACTACAAGTCAACCATTTCAAATGCTGGATACTTCAATAGTAAATGCATAAACAAGTACTTTAAAAAACAAACACGCCACAATCAACTAATCACTACCTCTTGATAGTTCAAGTTGGCCAAATCCTACAGCTTTGAAATAAAGCCCTACAGCTTTGAAATAAAGATTACTGTATGTGTGTCTAATGCCTACTCACTCAACTGCCAACAGACAGCAGTGAGCTCCTATGTGGGTGTGCTGGAAACGGAATCAAGGTCCTCTTAAAAGAGCATTAAGAACAGTTGAACTATCTCTACAGTCCACCTACAGCTTTCTTAAAAACACACCCTGAACCTGTCTTAAAGACATTACTTGGACCCCATCAGAAATACTTCCACTGGGACAGGCACCTGTAGCCTCGGTGCCTAGAAATCTGCAAAGCAGACATTATAAGCCACATTCTTTTCAGTCTGTATTAACTTTAAGAAGTATTTCTTTTTTTCCTGTTGAAAACCAAAACCTTTCCAAACCCAAACTTGATGATACAAACAATATAAAAGCATACTACTTTTGGTCATGGTTAATATTTAATGTTAGGGTACCAGAACTTTACATAGCAAACATACCTGGGCCTTTCAAAAGTTTACACTGACATAAAAAATGAGCTAAACTTACTAAGCTTCCCATGGTGTAAGGAGAAAATACACATTAGAAAAATTATTTTAAGAATTATGTAAAAAAGCATTATTTGAGAGCATTTGGTTAAAAAGAAATTGTGGTCACTTCATCTTTTTTAGCTACTACACAGTAAGACACACTCCATCAACTCTTCACCAAAATTACAAAAATGAAAAGTATAACCAATCTGACCAGGGCAGAATCATGGTGAGTATCCAGTCTTGAACAGTTAAATGACAGCAATCCTCCCTTTTGTTAGCACAAGAGCACTTTACTTGAGCAAACCAAGCTTGTATATAGTGATTAAAAGCCAGTTTAGAACAACAGTAGTAATTTAGTGGACACTGTCTCTTTAAATAGTGAGTAGAATTTAGCTGACTCATTTCAGAGCACAGCATCGTAAATATTTCAAGATTACTTATGCAGTTTAATAAACACTTTTAGTTGAGGTTCTAAAACGTTGAGTGTGATACAAGCACAGAGAAACAATTCAAATAATAAATTACACATCTTTATTTCTCCATGCAGTGTGCTGATCTTTCTTTTTCATCTCTGTTAAGAACTATGCTTATTTCATTTACTGGGCTCACTTCCAGTGATACCTGGCATTCTTAAAAGTATACTGAGGAAATTTTAAGACAAACCATCAAATCAATTTAGTTAAAAGCACTTTTCTTTTGTAAATGAGAAGACCCCACTTAAACAAGGATTTCACCTTCTTTAGAGAAGACAACTTAAATTCTTAAACTTAAGTACAAAGGAAGAACAAGAACGAAGACATTAGTCTTCTATAAGGCTTCCCCCCCCCCAACTAAGTCAGATTTTAAATGCCATCGCAAGTGCACAGCTTGCTTTAATATTTCTCCGAAGCTTAGATCACATGGGAGGGCGCTTCAGCCTGTCACAAGGCTGCAATGTGACAAGCTGAGCTGGATGGAGGCTCTCACATAAAGCCTAGTCAACAGGGGCCTCTGAAATCAGCTTCTATTTATATCTCAGAGCCTGCCAACTCCTACACAACCCCAAGAACTAAAGATGCAGTATTCATATATCTCATATAACAAAACAAAAAGCAATTAAGGCCTCTAGGTTTTTCTAATGCAGGATCAAAAAACAATCTCACCTTGAACCCACAATACCCAAGCAGAATAAATAACAAAGTAAAATGTGGTTACTGAAAAAGGGGTAAGAGGGGGGAGTAAGTAGGTACAGTGGAGAATGCACGGAAGCACAAATACTCCTTACATTTAATGAAATCTATTATAGGGTGTTTGTTAGTTCACATATACTGTATTTCCATTCTATTCTGGAAAAAAAAAAGTTGTCAGAAACTTAGTATTCGTCCATAAGCCCTTCCAGGCATAGCTGCAATGGTTTTTTGTTTTGCTTTGCTTTTTTAAAGTAAAGTTTAGGGCTTTTCTTAGGTCATAGCTCAAAACGAACCTTGTTGAACTAATGAAACTATTTTTCAATTCAAAACCTGAAACGAATGAGCTTTCCTTTTAAACTATGATATAGACATTTCGGGTGCACATGGTTAAAAATGGCAAGACCACTCACTAACTTCGACCCTCAGACCCGAATTCTAAACGCTAATGTCCCATTAAGCCTGACCTTGGCCAAGTCCTTAGTTTCGTCTCCTCAGCCAAACAGGTTTTTAAAAGCTCCAGATTTAATACTAGTCCTGGGCACAAAAATAGAAGGCAACAACTAAAACAAATCCCTCATTTGGGGCGGGACACTTTAAGAACAAACTTGAAAGGCAAAAGTGAAATATTTTCACCAACTGAGGTTGTGAAATCTCCCTTAAAAAAATCATCAAAACGAGACAGCTCATTATTTACTATTCCTTTGGTTACTGAATACCAAGCATGAGAATCGAGGTTCTGACCCATATCTTATTTTCTCCTAAAGATCCAGGTAATATTCCTAGGCAGCTTCAATCGACATGTAACTTTTAATACCTTCCTCAATATACAGCTCCATGGAGTGCATGGAAAGCGAGCAAAATGTTAATGTTCACCAATGCTCACGCAGACAAAGGGAGAGGCGCTCGATTTGCCTCCATGAAAAGGATCTTGAGGGAGAGGCTTCACCACACTGGAAAAACTAAAAAACCCTCCGGGAGAAAGCGGTGGGGTAGGCGTCTAGCGATTTCGACCGAGTTCGGAGCCCAGCAGCCCCCATCCCCCTCCAAGCGCAGGCCGCGCTCCGGGAAGCTCGGCAGGGCCTGCTCCAAAAAGCACTGAGTCATGCACTCGGCGGCCCCTCGCCGGAACGGCTCGGCGGCGCGGGGAGCCGGGCGCGGCAGCCACCTCGGCCTTTGTCCGCCGGCCGGTGCACGAAGCCGCAGCACGCCGGGCATTGTCCCTGTTGGCCGGCCGACCGGCCGGGCCCGTCTTTGTGCTCGCTGATCGGGCGTGCTCCCGCCCCCGCGCCGTCCTGGCCCGCGCCACTTACCCTGCGGAGCCCGGATGCACTAGCGAGGTGGCGCGCGACGCCGGGCGGTGTGGGCCGGGCCGAGGCCTCCGGGAAGGGCTAGCGGCCGCCGCGGGCCGGAGCGGGTCGGAGCTACGGCGGCGCCGCGGGGGCCTCCTTTGTTAGAAGCGCCGAGGCGGCCGAGCCCCGCCGCAGCTAGGGTGGGAGGGCGGCGGGGGAGGAGGAGAACGGCAGGCCGCGGACTACCGCCGCTCCAGGCGCTCGGCCGCCGGCGCCACACGCCTCCACAGCGGCGTCCCGGCCGAGCGACGAGGCGCACGGAGCGCGCCGAGAAGCCCGAACGCCGAGAGGGACGGAGAACCGTAGTCTTCGGGCTTCCGCCTCCGCCGGGGAAGCTGCGCGACTCCGGGCAGCGGGAGGACGCCCGACTAGGTGCACACGGCTCCACGATCCGGCCGACTGACGCTCCAGCTCTGACCGGCGCTCGGGATCTGAGGGAAAGGGCGGCGGGGGCGGGGCCGGTGCGTCAGCGAAAACCCGGTCGGCACGCCGCGGCGCGGTGACGTTGAGGCCCGAGGCCCCGCCCCTAACCTGCAGGCACTAACTGAGGGCGGGGTCACGTTTGGGGGCGGGGCGAGTCCGGAGGTTGCGGTCACTGTAGCCCAGTCACTCTTGGGCCGGCGGCTCCCTGGGTGGAGTTGCTGTGGTCGGTCCACCGAGGCCACCGCGTCTATTTTTAACCCTATTGTCCGCCCTCTGCCTCCCCCGCCAGCCCAGTTCTCACGCTTCGTCCCCGGCTCCGCTGCTATACCTTCCCGCGGGACGGGCAGCCGCGGCCGGGAGGAGGCTAGCTCGGTTAGGGCTGTCGCTGCAGCTCCGCCCGCCGCCGCCCAAGGTCGCGGTTCGCTGCTGACCCTGAGCTACGACCCACCGACCGCCCGCCAGCCCCAGTCCCGTGCCGCCGTTCTGAACTGTTAGGCCAGCCTGTAGAAAACCCTGGAAATTGACTATTTCAGTAAAGCACGGAGAACTGGGACAAGACTGGAGAAATGGAAGGAGGGGACAAACAACCCGGACCCCGGGCAAGGTGCTGGGTAATGGTCCAGAGCATGAACAGAAATACTTCTTGCCTCTTCGCGGGTTCTGAAGGGCACAAATATAGTTTCCACAGATCTAAAGACATACACAAATGGTTAAGGCTACCTTAGCTACAGCTAGAATGTAGTTAGAGCCCTTCACGTCGGATATTTAAGAATTTTAGGCCTTTCCCCTATGTACCATTAGTTTGCCTTGGCTGGAGCACAGGGTCCTTATTTCTAGGTCATACTTCAGATGATTGTATTTTTGGTATTATAGGAGTAGTGGGCGAAGGGTGTTACTGTCCCGATGCTTGCTGTTAGTACAGCAAGTGAAGTACCTGGGACATAATGTTTTTGTTTTAAATCTATTTTGGGGTTATAGTGCTATGATCAAGTAATGTATCTGAGATTTAGTCTGGGTTCATTGGTCCTAGGACATTTAGGATTTATTTCCTCAAGCTAGCAAATAATAAAAATAACTGCCACCATTTACCATCCGTTTTCAGCGTCACATATTTTTTAGTTAGGGTCTCCTTAATTTATCACAGTAATTTCCTGAGAAAAATGTCCCGTCTTTTTGTCGGATAAGGTAGTCATGATAAAGGATGTTTGCCTGGAGCACTAGAGGGTGGAAACACTAATGGAAACCATACTGAGGATAAAAATAACAAGAGAATTAAAAAAACAAAAGCATAATATTTCGGTCTCCCTTACTCTCATGTTTCATTTTCATAAGATTTTTATCTTGTCCAATTTAAACAAAGTCATTATTAAATCATGGCGTTGATGCCTACACATCTGCTGAAATCAGTAATCGGTTTAGACTTTCTCTTAGGAGTCTTCTCTTTTGTAGTGAGTCATTTTGGATTAACCCCAACTAATCAGTATTATAACTTACAATTGACAAGTAATAAAAAGTCTGATAATTTAAGTAAAACATGTATGTGGTCTATGCGTATTTACGCTTTTAGGGTGCTCACATGGTAATACTGGCATGTATGTGAACAGTCAAATAAATTAAAATTGCTTGCAGTGTAAGTAGAGTTATATAAAAAGCCTCAGCTCTATCAGTTTCTACTGGAAGTCCCACTACCTGTTCTGATATGCCGATTAAAGAGACAAAGTTTGTTTTGCTTTGTAGACCAGGCTTGCCTTGAATTCACAGAAATTTGTCCTCCTGTGTCTGGTACCAAAGCAGGCGACACCAGTGGATATTAAAGGAATGAAATATCACACAGAGAGATTGAGAGATCGAATAGGTACAGCTTCACTGGGAAAATAAGTAGAACCAGTAACTCCAAGTCAATCTTTGGGACAAAAAAACAAAATAAAGAACAAAAACATAAGGTCTAAGCTGGGCACAGTGGCACACACCTTTGATCTCAGCACTAATAAGGCAAAAGACGGATCTTTGTGAATTCCAGGCCAAGGTGGTTTATGTAGTGAGTTTCAGGGAAGCCAGGTCCATATAGTGAGATCCTCTCTCAAAAAAAGCTGGCTTAAGAAGGCTGGGCATGGTGGTGTGCCCTTAAATCCTAGCACTTGGGAGGCAGAAGCAGGTGGATCTCTGAGTGCAAGGCCAGCCTGGTCTACAGAGTGAGTGCCAGGACAACCAGGACTACACCAAGAAACCCTGTCTTATCCCACCCCCTCACAAAGCAAAGTAAGTTATTAATCTACCTTAGAGTATAGGAACCTGGGGTTATTTTATCTTGCTATGATGTGTTAGGGTTTTCTAGAGTAACCGAGCTTATAGAATGTATCTCTCTCTATATATGTGCATTTGGGATTTATTAGACTTACAGGCTATGGTCCAGCTAATCCAACAATGGTGGTTTATTAGTGGAAAGTTCAAGAATAGAGAAGTTGCACAGTCCACAAGGCTGGATGTCTCAGCTGTTCTTCACTAGACACTAGAATCCAAAAGAAGTAGGTTCTCATGCCAGTGAAGGAATGGACTTGTTAGCAAGACGAGGACAAGCTGGCAAAGAGCAAAGCCTTCCTTCTTCCATGTCTTATGTAGGCTTCCGGGAGAAGGTGTGGCCCACATTAAAGGCATATCTTCCCATCTCAAGAAGCAGATTGAAGATATGTGTCTTTCTACCTCAAAGGTCTTCACCGACTTCAAACCAAGCAAAAAAATCTCTCACACGTGAGCCCTCAATTTCTGGATTGCAGTTCATCCCAGATATAGTTGACAAGCAAAACTAGCCATCATATATTATAAAGATAGAATTATGACAATTATAAAAACTTCTGGCATTATTAAGTTATCCTGCCATAGATAACTTTTCTTTTTCTCTCTGTACTTAGGGAGAACTCAGGGAAGAACAAGGCCTTTGCTGGGTTTTGAAATCTTTTTGGAGTGATTTGACATTTGCATTGTGTTCCTTTATTTCTAGTCCTTCCCACATTTCAAAGATGAGGGCAAACCAACTCAGTATTTAAAAGTCATTTCTGAAATTGCCAACCAAAAAGATTATGGAGTTAAATTTAGAGAAAATCAGTTAAAAATGCAATATAACAGCTCTTAGAATGTTTGCCTCTGTAATATTTAATGACCATAATAAGTTACCAGTCTAGGGGGATGGCATAGCAGTTAAAGTGCCTACAAATTGTACTCTGACCTTCACATGTAAATACACATGCACTAGATAATGGATTGTATTTGGTTTCAGCTAAATGAGTGCCTGGCTGATTATTTTTCTCTGAGAAAGTAATAAAGAGTGCATCAGTTGTTATGTAGACCTTGTGATAATCTATATATTTTTAATTTTATGTGTATGAGTATTTTGCTTGCAATATGTCTATGCACCATATTCATGCCTGGTACTTATAGAAGTCAGAAGAGGGTATTGGGTGCATCCATTGAAAGTGGAGTTACAGATGGTTGTGAACCACTAAGGATGCTGAGAACCAAACCTAGATCCTCTGTAAGAACAGCAGATGCTCTTAACTGCTAAGCCATCCCAATCCTCCAGTCCTGACCTTGTGAAAATTTAAATGTCATATGTACTTTCACTAAAAACAACTTCATTAAAAATTTTTAAATAAGTATCATGATGGCCCCTTATCCATTCAAGACTTTTTGACACAATGAAGAAATAACACTATGTTCAATATAGAAATAATCTTTAAGACTAACAGCGCAAAAGTCTTATTACTTGCATAAATCAAGAATTGAATTAAAAAAGATGGCTTAATATGTACATGTAATTTGCCTTGATATCACCTTTAAGAAACAAGATTTTTTGGTCTTAAGAACTCTGAGAAATCTTTGTGACTGAACAAGCCAGATGTAATATGTTAATTTTATTCCAATGCCAGCAGTTAACAGAGAATTACCCAGAAACAACCTGGGTTCATGGATAGAGTCAGCCAATAAAATAGTCAAAGACCAGGCTGGTGACTCAAGTCCAGCACCTCAGATGATCCAGAGCTTGCCAAGTGAGTAACTGTCTTATGGCCCTAGCTATCAGACATCAGGAAAGAATTTCAGAAAGTGGGCAGGCACCCTTAGGAAGGGAAGGATTTCAGCAGAAGACTGGCAGAGGAGGAGAGGACGGAATAGGGTGGGCCTGTGTTTTAGAGAATCCAATTCTAGGCAAAGAGCCAAAGGCTGGCATTTTAAGTTCGTGCAATGTTTTTCCACTTAGGATGTTTATTAACATTAAGTTGATAAAATTCTTATGACCTTTTGTGTGGAGAAGACTGAAGCTGATTGGTAGGCGTCCAGTGAGACTCCGGTCTTGTGCCCTTTGGCTCAGAGTTGTCACTGTGAGGATTTACTTCTTGTATACATTTCTTTCTTACTTTGGTGTCAAGTCCATTGCTTGCTGCATACAGCTATGTCTTTGCCTTCAACAGTCCTTCATAGGCTGTCTCTTTGCTAGTTCTACATCTCTAAACACTGCTATTCCACAAGATTAGCCTAGAGTACTCTTTCTCTGTTATACATGCTCTCTCCCAATGGCCATATCCACTTGTGAATGTCTACATGCTACCTGCACTTACTACTTGGTTTACAAATGCTTGGTTTATAAATTAGTTAAAGATATATTTATGTAGAAATTTTATTTATAGTAACATTTCAGTTTGGCTGAAAGAACTTTATTATTTTGCAAATGAAAGTTACATTGGCACTGGAAAAATATTTGAAACTATCTTCTCTCTGTTATTATTGAATAGTGAATGAACTGAAGACCATAGAAATCAAGAATTTATTTTATTCCTTTGGTTCCAGTAGTTTTAGAATGGGCAAAATAAATCCAGAGCCTTTGAATTCCTGAACTACAATTGTTTTGATATGTGTCTGATTTTAATTCTGTCTGAATTATAATTCAAACAGCACAGTTATCTTTAAATGTGAAACATACAAACAAGCTCATAAGGAAAATCATGTGTGTGTTGGGGATATCATATGAAATCCTGAGTTGAATTTGTGCTGTTGATATGAGAATGACCATGTCAAGGACCACAATTCCTCAGACCCATAGGAATGACAAAGGCTTCTTCAGGTCAGGCTCAGGGAAATAGCAAAGCCTTGCCCTGGTTGGTGTATAGATGGTAACAGTGTATAGGCCACAGCTTCCTCCTCTCAAATGCTGGCAATCTGAGAGTGTTCCCATATAGAGACCTACTATCAAGATAAGCTAAACATACCCTGGCTGAGGTGTATTAAATAAACCTGCCTCCATTATTCAGATACATAAAAATAAACCTGCTGAGTTCCTTGGCTGCTGATGTGTCTCCATTAGATTGCACAACCTGCCTAATCCCAGCTTTTCTGTGCGTGTGTCTGTTGTTTCTATGTTCTCTCAGAACCTTAGTTAGGGTGATTTCAAAACCATGTATGTGGAGGACTGTGTGTATATGTACATGTTGTTTTATCCACCCAGGCAGAAGCTGGTAAAAATAAAGTAAAAAAAGCTAACTGGAAAGGGGAAAAATAAACAAATAAAATTAATTTCACCAAAGATGTAGAGATAGAAAACAATGTGTGAAAAATACTAAACATGATCTGTTATAAGGGAAATGAAAATTTAAAACACAGTGTGGCGGGCTTGACTCTTAGCGGAACACTTTGGAAGCTGACCCAGGAGGACTGTAAGTTCAAGGCTAACCTGGGCTGCAATGTAAAACCTGTGTCTAAACAAAACTGTAATTTCCATTAAATATCACTCAAAAATCTGCTAGAGAGGGCAATCATCTGGAACACTGACAGACATAAAGCCCTAGTAAGGCTATGACAAAGTCTTATGCACTGAGAGTCCATTGAAGAAGATAGTTTGATGTCCACCTATTCCCCAAATTGTGTACCTATAATCTAGCAGTCACATTCCTTGATATATACTAAAAATGGATACAAATGTGTTGACACAAAAACTGCTTACAGATGTTTATAGCAACTTTGCTTATTATTGCCAAAATTTAGAAGCAGCCAAGATGTCTGCAGTACCTGAGTGGAGAAATAAACTATGTTAACACATTTGGTGTTGCTAAACAAAATACTCAAGGGCCAAGTAACTTTAAAGAAAAGAATTCTTATTCTGTTCAGCTATGCGGCTTGGTATCTTTTCTCAGAGCAGCATAGTTGTCCTCTGCATCTGTGGTTTCTCTGGCTTCTCTGTGACACCTCTGCCCTGTTTTTCCTGTTCCCAGAATTTTCTTAGTCTAGTAGCCCCGCCCACACTTCCTGTCTGCCTTCATCCAAACAGCATTTTATTAAACCAGTAGGCAGACAATTATTTACAATGTAACACAATCCTACTACATATCTCCCTTTTTTCTTTTTAAAACAAGAACCCCAAATCTAATTTCCTTTGTAAAGTTTTTTTTTCACCATTATAACAACTTGTAAGCAACACTGTAAACAAAGACAAACATCCATAAGTCATTCTTTGGGAATATGCGCATAGTTCTCTAGGTTACTTCTTGCTTAATGCAGGCACTAGCAATACCATGAGGATCCAAAGAAAAAATTAGGATTATGGACAAGTCCTTAGTGAAATAGTCTGTAAGGCTGGGTCATCTCAGTCAGTCTCTCCTTGAAGTTGTTTTGGATGCAGTGCTCAGAGGAAACTACAACAGAGGTGCTCTGAAATGCTGAATCATCTGGACCATCCATTTCTATTGTATACTTTTCAGGGGGTCTTCCACCATCAAACTTTATGTTCTTTATCCAGGAATAAATCCACAGCCTCTCATTTTCTGTAGAAATAAAAAGAAAACCTCTTCTCCAAAGTAGCATAACTTTTTATTTTAATTTTAAAGTCAACTCATTTACAAAATATATAGGTTGAATTAATCCAACAGCATTTATAATCAAATGTCTTTTTAGCAGCTTTTAGTACTTTATGTTCAGTCAAAAAACTTAAAGACAAGACAATAGCGTACAGTCTATGATGGAAATGCAAACTTTACCTCCTTTTGCAGAACCAAGGTTACAGCTTTAAGAATAAATACCAGAGTGTGAGCTCCAAAAGTCTCACATGGATAGACACTCTTTGTATTTTCCATTTTTACATGGTTTATTACTATTTATTTTTACTCTATTTTTAAGGGCTTTCTCTATTCTTTTTTCTTCTCTCTCTCAAACCTATGTATTTTTTTAAACACACTCTAAACCATTTATTAGAGGTTTTTTTTTTTTTTTTTTTTTTTTTAAGTCTATCTGTTACAATAAGGTTTTCTGGACCCAAGCACCAGAGTTCCAGACCCACAGACCTGCAAGTCCCAGACCACTTAGCTGTCCACTGCTGCTTAGGCCCCCAAAATGACTCAGATGCTTATATTAAGTTCATGCTGTTTGGCCTATGGCTTAGGTACATTGCTATCTAGCTCCTTCATTTTAACTTAATCCATTTTCACTAATCTGTCTGTCACATAGCCTGTGGCTCACCTGTGTTCCTTGCATGTTTTTCTTTGGGCAACGGCTCGGTCTGTCTCTGACTCTGCCCTTCCTTCCCTACCTATTCTGATTCCCCACCTACTTCTTCTATGGTGCCTGTCATGGGCCAAAATAGCTCCTTTATTTAAAGATTGATATTCATAGCATACAGAAAGACATTCCCACATCTTCTTTCTTTACTGTATATCTCTTACTTCTTATCTTATTTTGTTTCTGACCACACCTTTTCTTGGTGAGGGTGACTGACTCCACACAGCTCCCTCTATTTCCTTCTGTTTCTGCCCATACCTTTAATCTGTCAAGGTATGGCTAAGGATTATAGGCTTGCCTAGGGTGGCTAACTCAACCCAGCTCCTAGTTTAGCTTCATAGAATTTAGCTTTTTAGCCAAAGTACTGGTAGGTCTCACAGTTACCACTCTGGAATTTTAGGGTCCATATAATCACTAAGTAAAGCATTGCCATCTGCTGCTCATGAACTCCACTTAAATATTTGGCAGCAGGGTCTCTTAAAAAAACTCACAAGTGCTTTGTCTCTAAGGCTGAATCAGGAAGGTTCTCTTATAAAAGCCAAGCCTCAGTTTGCCTCCAGCAAACAAAGCTGATCTAAGAAAATGCTGCCACTAAGAAGTCATCTTTGACTCTGTTCCCTTTTTGTCCTTATTAACAGAAACATTAAATCTCCCATATACAGCTCCTTCCTTACATTGAGGCTCAGGAACTGGCCTTGTTGAGTTTAGGTTACATGCAGCAAACATGCCATTTTTAATTTAATCCCATATAGCACTCAGTCTCTTTACCATGGCCCACGTAAGAGACATAACTAAGGAGCTGCTTTTGGCTCTGTTTCCGTGCTCCAGACTGTCTTTAAGCTTTCTATGGCTTTATGTGGGTATATTTTACTCACGTCAGTTTGTCATTTGTTGTATTAAGTTTCTGGCCTGTCTGGCCTGTGGTCCAGACCCACAGACCCGCAGAAATACACAGATGTTTATATTAATTTTATGCTGATCAGCCTATGGCTCTGGCATACTGCTAGCTAGCTCTTGCTTTTAAACTAACCAGTGATTCTTATCCTGTTCAGCCATGCTGTTTGGTACCTTTTCTCAGAACAGCATAGTTCTCTGTATCTGTTGGCTTCTCTAGCGTCTCTGCTCTGCTCTGCTCATCTCATTCCCAGAGTTTCCTTAGTCTGGAAGCCCCACTCATGTTTCCTGTCTGCCTTCTGGCCAATCAGCTTTTTATTAAACAAGTAGAAGGGACAAATGTTAACAACTTAACAACATAACCCCACTACAACACACAGTCCCAAATTCAATTCCTGGTTTGTTTTGGTTCAAAGTTCTGGAGGCCAAAGATCATAGGTTGCTATAGTTTTGGTCTAGAATGCTCTCTAAATGCTCATGCATTTGAGAATTAGTGTCTAATAGAGGAAGATTATTATTGGTGGTGTGCCCTTAAAGAGGATATTCCTCAGCTCTTCTTTTTGCTTACTGTCCATTATGAGTTGAACAGTATGTGCTCCTGCTACAATATACTGTGACAACCTAGGCCCCGAAAGCAACAAACAACTATGGCCTCAAGCTGTGTACCAAAATACACCATTCTGTTTTGTATGTTGATATTCTCAGGTTTTTTTTTAGGACAATATAGATTTAGGTTAAGGGCTAAACTTCAGCCTGTAGATGATGAGATGCTCCCACACCCATGCAGAAGAACTTCTGAACAGCTTTGGTTTCAAATCCCCTTTTGTGTTTTCAAAAACTTCATCCTCCATTGTTTTCTAGCTGAGAGTTTAAGGAGTACCTTTTTACTGATCAGGCTTCAGGAGAAGAACATTGAAGGAATAGTCAATCTGATGGATGATTCTTTTTTTATAGGATTTCATGATTTAACTGCTTATTTAAATGAATAAATTTTTACTTTATTTAATATCTAAATGAAGATAAAGGTCTTACTTTGTAGCATTGGCCATCCTGGAACTCCCTTTGTAGACCGGGGGTAGTTTCAAACCCATAGAGATTTTCTTGTCTCTGCCTCCCAAGTACTGGGATTAAAGGCGTATGCTATGACCCTTGACAATAAATTAATTTTAAAGTGAAAATCAATAAAACAATGTTACTACACACAGATTAAAGAAATTTTAAATTGTGTTAGCATGATTCTCCTCTTTCCCTGGAGTAGAGTGAGAAGGGAGGGAACCATTCTGTAAAAGCATAAAGTCGGTATCTAAGAACAAACTCAAGCCCAGGTCAGCACGACTCTGAACACTGCGCTCTTTCAGTGCAGCAAGCGCAGTTTCTAAACCAGTGAAGGTGACAGGATTTTAGCCTTAAATGAAGACCAACACCTTCTTTAGTCTTTCATTTTTATTCCTTTATTCCTTAACATTTGCTCTTCATTCCACAGCAACAGGGAAGCACTCCAAACTGTATTTCAAGCATTTATTAGAACAGTTTGTGCTAATATGTTTAAAAGATACATACACATCCTTACCTCCCTAGAATTGCAATATAGTTTATGCTATTTAACTGTGATGACAAAGTGAAATCCTGCTTCAAAAAAGTGGGAAAAAAAATCTTTATCATCCAGAACTTGACAGTGATTCTGTTGCTGAAGACACCTTTTACTAGACTCACAGAACATGGAGAAATCAGGTTGCTATTCTCTTGGAAGCTTCATCTTTACTAACCAGCTTTAGATGGAAGGTGATATCCATTTGTGAAGCCTACAAGCTACATAATGTCTGTCCAAACAAGACATGCCCACTGGTGCAATAGTGGGATGATAGTAACCAATTACTTTCTGATTGTATCTAAGACTTGCTTCATTAAATAGTATCCTGATATGGGATGTTTTCCGTATGCTGTGACTACCATTGATCAATAAAGAGACTGTTTTGGCCTATGGCAAGGCAGATTGGAGTTATTTAGGAATTCCAAGCATAGATAAAGGAGAAGAAGCCAGAGTCCAGAGAGATGCTGCAGGCTGCCACCAAGACAGCAAGACGTAAAAGTACAGATAAGCCACAAGCTACTTGGCAGTACATAGATTAATGAAAATAGTTGGTAATGAGTCTGAGCTTAGGCCAAGTAGTTTGTAATTAATATAATCCTTAGTGTGATTATTTCGGACAAAGCAGCTGCAGACAGGTCCTGACTTTGGGGCTAGGCCAGGCCAGAAACTGGCTATAGTTTCTATTCATAAAACTGTTAATGGGACAAAAGGATAGGGTTAGATAGGTCATAGGTCCTAGAGAAGAAACTACTGTTATTGTAAGGAGCCCTTGGAGTCAGCACAGAACACATCCAAACACCAAATTGTCAGCACAAAGAAGATTTGTTACCCCAGAGGGACAATGGAGGCAGGGCCTGCCTATGGATTGGGCAAAGACAGTATTTTTGCAAGAGTGGGTTTTTAAGGAGAAAACGAGGAAGTCTATTAGTATGAATTGGTAAGTCCTGATTGGACATGTTAGCCAGTGTAGCCAAATAATGACATTTTGACTGAGAGATCCTGGTGTTTTGGACACCTTGGTGCTCAATACTAGGCAGTCAAGCATAAGGAAGTGGCCAAATAAGAAAATAGACCTTGGTGGCTAGCTTCAGGAATGTGATTTAATAGTTTAGCAAAGGAGAGAGGAGGGTTGAGCAAGTGCTGCTGGTGCTTAGGCCTTCAATTATTTTCCTCCTAAATGGGCATACTATTAAGATGATTTCTAGTGACTTAGTTCTATACCAATAGAACAGTACATCTCTCCACACATTAGAAAAACTGCTTCTTGCAGTGGATGAGTAATAACATAGAGGTACTCAATTGCTCAAGTAGTAGATAATGGGAGACTGGCCTGCTCTAAAGGTCATGTACAAACAAATCACTCCTTTCAGGGAAGATTGTAATAGCCAGAGGTAGAGAATGACTTTAAGGAGAGAGTTTTCTAGACACAATGGGGAAGTTGAACATAGGAACCTACAATGATTATGAGAGCATGCGTAAGACTGTATATGCTCAAGCCAGACAAAATCACAGGGGGATATGGGCACTAAATCCCACCACTAGCTGAGGTGATTGCTGGGAGAGAGAGGAAGAGGCAGCCTTCTTTAGTGATGTGACCTCTAGTAGGCCAACCACACTGCAAGGCAGGCCCCACTCCTAAGAGCAGTTGTGGGACACACACTGGACTCAATGGTGCAGGATTCATGATAGGAAATTGGGGTATGGTTGGGGAGTGGGGAGAAGAAAGCTCAAAGTTGGGTAGATAAGCAGGTGAGAATGTAGAGGGTTGATATGTTAATTTCACCGATCAAGACACTAAACTTGAAGCAAACTTTAATTAAATACTGTCCAGGTAGATGGGCTCTGACTAGGTTCATCTCTGGAAAATTGTCCCCATGAAGTTTTCAAGGGCTTAAGAAGAAAAATCCATAATTCAAAGCATTCCCATCAGATCCAATTAGGAACAAATAGATATCCCACTGTACCTCCAGTCTACAGCCAACCAGGGGCAAACATACATCCTGATTATTTCCTGCTTGTGAACCTTAAGCCCACAAGTGATCAAGCACATCCAGCACAGACGGACAAACTTGTACAGGAGAATAAAAATCATGTGGCTTGTTATCGCCCATAATCAAGAGCCTCCAGCATTTCAGGAACCGTCTGTCCTTGAGCAAGGGACTTGCAGATCAGAGGCATTTTTGTTTCATGGATCTCTGAGGAATAGTAAGTAACTAAAACTGAAAATTTAACTTTGGTTCTCAGATCTGGGAGGTGTTTGGGTGGTGAATATGATAAAAATACATTGTATGAAATTCTCAAAGAATTAATAAAATATTATTTCAAAAAAGTTAAAAAAAATCACTGTTTCAACTGAGTACACAGTTAAACCTACCCTTGCCTCCTCTTTTCCCCCCTTCCTTTCTCTCATTTTCAACAGTTGCAAAAAGAATACAGGCAAGCTGTTTAAGATTTAGGAAAGGAATCAACCACAGGACAGGCAAGTCTTCATCATTTCTTTCCTATCAGATTCTAAGAACCAAAATACCAGTGGGTAACATTTGCTAAGCATCCATGTTATAGACTTCCATGGTCAGCAGTTTGCATGTATTATTTTGATTCTGGAAGGAAAATTAGGATGGAAGCATAATTACCAATCCCATCTTGATAATGTGGAAATTGCCAGAGGCTATTATGCACTTGCTGGCAAAGCCAGAGTACTACACCACAGTACATATCAAAGGCTTGGATCATGAGGTCTTGCCCCTTCACTGGCTTTTGTTGTTGTTTGCTTGCTTATTTGTTTTGCTTTTTGGAGACAGAGTTTCTTTTTGTATCCTTGGCTGTCCTAGAACTAGCTCTGTAGACCAGGCTGTCCTCAAACTCTCAGAGATCTGCCTGCCTCTGCCTGCCTAGTCCTGGGATTAAAGGCATGGGCCACCATGCCTGACTATGTATGTTAGTTTTTTTCTTTTGAGGCAGGGTCTCTTTATTGAGTTCCAGCTGTCCCAGGCTCCTTCACTGTTAAGAGGAGGCATAGCAGTGCTGTAAAGGCCCTGCTATCCATAGCTGATATTAGCTGTCAACTGGACAGGATCTAGGATCACCAAGGAGGAACACTTCTGATATGTCTGTGAGAAACTGTCTAGACTGGGTTAAAAGAAGTAGGAAGATTCACCCTGAAGGTGGATGGGAATGAGGAACCTGCCTGACTCCATTTAGAAGTCAGGGGCTACTATTAAAAAGTAAAAAAGTTTCTATTTACTATAAGAGCTGAGTTACTCTGTTTTCTGGAACCTGACCTTCCCTAACCTGTGTCCTTGACTTATTTGTGAGAATACACTTACCTTCTTAACCTTCTCTAATCACTTGATGACATGATTTTTTTTTCTTTGAGATTTTTTTTTTCTGTATTTGCTTCTTATTGTCTCATGATCTCTTTTTGTAAAACTACTCATGATTTTACTCCTAAAATGGGACCCAAGAAATGTATTCGGGGACTGTTCTCTTTAAGCCGATTTAGGAGACAGTGCACCTAAAAGAAAAAAAATCAAGCTCACTTCAAATTTGGCTCAAATTGTGGGAGTGGTCTTACTCTCACTGTTGGGATTAACGGTACCATCCAAAGGCTATGGTCATGAACATGAATAAAAAGACAAAATGTGTTGAGTACAAACAGTCCCCAGTCTCTACTCCATGACTGTAGGTACATATGACCAACTGCTTCAAGCTCCTGCCACCATGTTATCCCACCATGGCAAACCATGAGCCAAAATAAGCCAAAGAAACTTCCTGTAATTTTTTTTTTTTTTTTTGGCCAGGAATATTGTAGCAATGAGTAAGATAACTCATAGAGCTTCTGGCCAAGAAATGCTCTATGGCCTGTATGTGGTGATATGGTTTTTTAATCCCAGCACTCAGGAGTCAGAGGGTGAGGAGGGCAGATCGCTGTGATTTCAAGGGCATTCTACACAGTAAGATCCAAGCTAGCCAGGGCAACACAGTAATAATCTGTTAAATAAGACAAAAACAAACAAACAAACAAACAAACAAACAAAAAAACCAGCCAGTGGTGGCTCATACCTTTAATTACAGCACTAAAGAGGCAGAGGCAGGCAGACCTCTGAGTTTGAGGCCAGCCTGATCTACACTGAATCAGGAAAGCCAAAGCTATACAGAGAAACCCGGTCTCTAAACAAAAGACCATTCTAGTAGGTGGTTAGCTTCCCGATTCTCAGGGTGCTGTGGTTTAGATCTCAACTATTCCCACAAGGATCTTACAGCAAATGCTTGATTGACATCCTGTTCATAGTTCGGTGGTAGATGCACAGGGGATATAGTGCTGTATGAGGTTTTTGGCCTGAAATTTTGGGCCTAGCTTCAAGGTTTGGATCCACAGACCCTCAGTCCCCCAGACCCTCAGTCCCACAGAGGCACACAGATGCTTACATTAATTATACGCTGATTGACCTGGGGCCCAGGCATAAAACGTGCTAATTCTTTACCCTTAAACTAATCCATGATTCTTATTCTGTTCAGCCATGCAGCTAACTCTGGAGTCTCTGTGGCATTTCTGTTCTATTCTTTCTGTTCCCAGAGTTTTCTTAGTCTGGTAGCCCCACCCACACTTCCTGTCTGCCTTTGGCCAATCAGCATTTTTATTAAACCAGTGGGTGGTTTATTTACAATTATTTACAATGGAAAAACATAATTCCCTTACAATAAAACATCATGGAAGTTAGTTAGTTCACAAGGTGTGTGCCATTGAGGAGGCTGTAGGCACTGCAGACTCTCCCCCTCTCCTTCCCCCCACTTACACTCTTCTCTGCTTCACAGCCATCATGAAATGAATAGTTTCCTTTGTCATACACTCTCTGCTTTAGCATTGCCTTTTTTTTTTTTTTGCTTTAGAGATTTTTATTTCTAAAATGAAATAAATTTCCTAAGCACATTATTAGTCAAATATAAAAAGTGGTTTATCATGCGATGTTGAGTCTAAGTTTAATAACTGAGTCTGGATTTTTTATTTTACCATATTTTTTTTTTAATTGATTCTTTGGGCATTTCACATCATGCACTCCAATCCCACACATTTTCCGGTTCTTCCATGTCTGCCCTTCACCTTTGTAGCCTTCACCTCAAAACAAAATAAATAATAAAGTCCATTTCATTTCTCTGTCTTGCCTGCCTCTTCATTGCTTATTTGTTTGCAGTGGTAGCATTGGGAACTGTGGTGTACCATGCAGTGTACCCTTTTGTCCAAATAGCTAGACTTGCAAATGTTCATTGTGTATTGTGTTGTCTGTCTGGTTGGCAACTGCCCAAAGCAACAAGAAAAGTGCCCATAGGCTGAAACCTCCGAAATCATGAGCCAAGGAAAATGCTTTGTTCTTTGAAGTTGTCTCAGCAACTTTGTCACAAGAACGAAACAGCTAACAGACAAAACTTAATCACACAGACTCCAAAGCAACACAAGATTTTATTCCTTTTATTTTTCTTGTTTGAAATAGAGTCTTACTACGTAGCCCCATCTAGCCTGGAACTCACTATGTAGATCTGGCTGGGTTCCAACCCACAGGGTCCCAGCTGCCTCTTCCTCCCCACCCAAGTGCTGGGATTAAAGAATGTGTCACCATGATTGGCTCATTTGATTTTTATTGTCAAACATTTAAATCTAATATCCAGCCTTTGTCAAGAATAAATAGATCTAGTAAATGCCTAGTTTTTCCTTGTTTCAGGTAAAGTTAACACTCCAAACTGCTTCATTATTTGTGTTCAAACTGTGCAGTGTGTGTGTGTGTGTGTGTGTGTGTATGAGAGAGAGAGAGAGAGAGAGAGAGAGAGAGAGAGAGAGAGAGAGAGAGAGAGAGAGAGAGAGAGAGAGAATTAACCATATGTCACCAAAGGCAACATATTCTTAAGAGACAATTGTGCCAGATTTGGTGGCACCTGCCTCTAATCTCAGCACTTCAGGGGTTGAACCAAGAAAATTATGAGCTCAGTGCCACAGAGCTAGATGGACTCTCTCTCTCTCTCTCTCACACACACACACACACACACACACTAAAGGCTGAATTTTTTCTTTAATTGTACAATCATTTTGATGTGCTTAGAATAGAATACAACTTGATCATAAATTGTGAGGAGGACAGAAAACCCATGATTCACCCAAGCGGGGATGATGGGACCCAGATTGTCTTTTCAAAGGAAAATACAAGGAGTTTGGAGAGATGGCTCATCTGTTAAGAGCACTGGCTGTAGGACCTGGGTTTAATTCCCAGCACATACAGGACAGCTCACAACTATCTGTAACTCCACTTTCAGGGGGATCTGACACCTTCACACCAATGCACACAAAATAAAGCTTAAAAAAGGGGAAAAAAGCCAATAAAGTAATCACAAGATGCAGAACTATTTGCTAAGATGTTTCCAAGCCAACCTAAAAAAAAAAACAAAAGAGAAGAAAAACAACCAAACAAACAAAAAAAACCCCAAATCAAACCAAAACAAAAACCTCTCTGAAACTGGCCCCAACCTGGCCACAGAGGCTCCTGCCTATAATCCCACCACTTGGGAAGCTGAGGCAGGGTTGCAATGAAATAGAGGCCAGCCTGAACTCTCTAATGAGTTCCAGGTCGGACTGTGAGACAAATCTCTCAATCTAAGTAAATAGATTTGATTTAAAAAGTAATAAACTTTTTAAACTTAGACTTCACTTAAACTCTGATGCTGAGAAATGGCTCCCTGCCACCTACAGACAAATGGAAAAGGGAATCAGTTTTCACCCTGTAAGACCAAAACGCAGCTCAGGCTGCTTAATCCAGAGGTAAATGGCTGAGTTATTGAGTTCACTGACTAATACTGCATTCATAGGTATCCTATGAAGTCCAGGGATACGGAGTGAAGCTGCTAATTTTGCTGATTTTTTTTCTTTCTTTCTTTCTTTCTTTCTTTCTTTCTTTCTTTCTTTCTCTCTCTCTCTCTCTCTCTCTCTCTCTCTCTCTCTCTCTCTCTCTTTCTTTCTTTCTTTTTTTGACTTAAACTAAGATGTGTTTGTTCTATATGCCAGGGGATCTGAGTTATTAATGGCATCCATCCTTCACCAGCAATTATTATCCTGGGAACAAACCACCCTGGAATCTGAGTAGGAAGAACATCAGAAACTGACTCAGGACATGGTGGGAGACGTAGCTCGGTAAACACTCGAGGACACTTTGTTCTCAAGGCAGGAGGACATAGAGAGGGAAGTGGTACTTTCCACAAGAGATGGGGATGTTCTGAACTATTGCAGACGAAGAAATCCTAAATTTCCCATCTCTGATTTAGGGGAAAAGAGTTAAGAAATTAAATGTAACTTAAATTAGGCACAGTCGCCTGCTTCTGTGATTCCAGAGTTTGGAAGTTCTAAGCAGCAGATTCAGAAATTCAGAGCCATCTTTAGCTATATGATGAGGCCAGCCTGGGCTACACGAAACCTTTTCCCAAGAAAGTAACCAAACTTAAACAATGACAGATATAAACAAACAACAAGAAATTCATTGAACTTTTGATACAGTTTTCTTGCCAAAAGGAAGACGCTTCTAATCGGTTGTAGTGGTACATACCTTTAATCCCAGCATTTGGGAGCAGAGCTAGACAGAGCTCTGGGTTCCAGGACAGCCCAGGGGCTACACAGAGAAACCCTGTCTTGAAAGAAAAAATTCTGATTTTGTTCATCACATATGTATTAAGGTTGCTATTATTTGAATATAATTTTCATTATGCTATTGGGCCAATTTGGTAATCCTATGATCCCAGCACTTGGCAGACAGCAGCAGGCAGATCTCTATGTGCTCTAGGCTAGACAGGGCTACACAGTGAAACCCTGTTTATAACCGAAGAATAAAATAACAGCAACCCCCTCCATACACAAAAAAAATATGTTATTGCCTCGGCGTGCCCTACCTTTAATCCCCAGGATTCAAACAACAAAACAGAAGAGTCTATGCTGAAATTTAATCTTCATTATGAAATATTAGTAGGTAGAATGAGATGGGTTCTTTAAGAGGCTATTAGGGATCTAATTTCATGGGTAGCTTAAAGTATATAATTAAAGAATAATGAACTAATAGATACTAGGTTAATGGGTTATCTTAAGTGTGAGTCTGCTCTAGAACCCAGCTTGACTTATTTCTTATACACACTCTGTCTGTCACCATGTGATGCCTTACTCTGCCTAGAGACTCTGATAGCACAACAGTCACACCAGATGTGCCCTTTCAAACTTGAACCAGATTGTGAGCCCAAATGAACCTCCTTTTCTGAGAACATCCTCAGCTTACTACGCTAATAGCAATAGCGGGCACACTAAGAGAGGACATCTTCTTTGTCAATGACTACTGGACTCCAGAGACTGGTGATGGGGATGACACCATCATCCTTTGAGAAGGGTCCTGAATTCACATGTTACTGCTCTCATCCCTGCCCATTTGGTTCCTGATATTCAGGCTTCTTTGCTTTTCCATAAACATGCTGTATACGGTCTTGTTTTAGAGACTTTATACTTATTACTTTTTCTGCTGAATAATCTCTTGTCCTAAATGATCAATTTTTGTGTGTGTGTAAGACATGTTTATGTATGTGTATGTGTGTGTCTGTGTCTGTGTAGTTGTTTCCATATGTGTATGGGTTAAGATATGAAGGCTAGAAGCTGATATCTTGTGTCTTTTTATCACTTTTAAATTATTTTTAAATGTAATTTTAGCATTTAACATTATGTGCGTGCATGTGTCCTTATAAGACTATGTTTATGTGAGTGCTCTGGGAGTCTAGAGGTATGAGTCTCTGGAGCTGAAGATACAGATGGTTATAAACCACGTGACCTTGGTGTTATAAACTGAACTCAGGTCCTCTGGAAGACCTTAAGTGATAAGCCATCTATAGATCCCAGTCACCTTAATTTTTGAGACAGGGTATCTCACTGAAGCTGGAGCTCCCCAGTTTGCTGCACTTGCTGGTCCTCAAGTTCCTCCAGTCTCTGCCACCCCGAGTTTGAACTCAGGTCAGCAGGCCTGGAGGCAAGAGGCCTCCTTGGAGACACTTTTCAATCCTTTATTTTCTTCTTAAAGATCCTCTATACAAGGAGACCCTCTTTGGGTCCTTATGGAAAAAGATACACACACACACACACACACACACACACACACACACACACACACACACACACGTCCTCACACCCATGTGTCTTGCACTATTCTCTTACACTATTTTACTCTTTTCATATCCATTTTCTTAACAGTCATCCATAGTTCTATTTACTGTCTTCCGCCATGATCAACATATGTTCCACGAAGGCAGAAAACATGTCTCTTTTGCTGATAGTTGATTTCTCAGGGTTAGAACAGTCCCTGGCATGTTATAAGTACCCACTGAACAACATGGAGAGAATCAATGGAAGAAATGAGCAAGTAGATCTCCAGAAGCTCTGACTCTGGTTTTATGGACTGAACTTCTGGGGATCCTTAGCCAAGTTCCATACACTGTTAGGAACTTAGGTCAATAGCCTTTGCCCCTGCGCAGCAAATGACAGATGGTACAAGAGTGCATGAATGATCAGATCTCCATTTATCCCTCTTTTCATTTTGTCTCTTATGACACCAAGTCTCATTTCAGTAGTTTTATTCCTTGAGCATCTACAAAAGATACCTTGTAAAAAGACTGGGTTCCCTGTGCTAAACACTACAAAATAAGCAATTTCCAGAATTTCATGGAATATCTGTCAGGAGAGTTAAGTCTTCACATTTCGACTATCACTTCTCAGTAGGTCGGAAATACATGAACTGAATGAGGGAGAAGCTCTGTCTGAAGTCTCACAATGGCTCTGTCCATCCCAATGCAGAACAGAGAAAGAACACTTAAAACAAAGGCTTGTTTAGTGTCTTAGCCACGTTAACTTTTAAAAGAAATACAGTGCCAGGAAATTTCTATCCTACTTGCTTTATATTTTACTGTTAGACAGCTTTAATCAATTGCAGGTCTTTGTTAACATACATGAGATCTTTCTTACAAAATATTTTCATCTGTGTAAACACCATCATTAGCAGGGAAACTTTTAGACCAACAGCAGTACCCAAGATTTCAACAATGAAAAATTGTTTGACTTCTTTGCAGTTGCCCACTCTTGGCTCTTTTAATGAACAGTTGGGCATGAGCTTGGTGCTCAGTTTCCATAGAACCCACATGTCCTTGGGGGATCTTACAGTTGCCATCTAGACAAACATATCATTGTTGTGCTGGGCGAGGCTCCTCCTTTAACCTACTGAGTGGTTTGAGCCAGCTATTAGGAGAATTAATAAAAATCCAGCACGCTGTGAGGATTAATCTCTCCCTGGGCCTGCCTTCTATGTCTCTTTGTCTCCATGACTCTCTGAACAGAGTAAGTGTAGGTCAGTGCCCATCTGAAAGCAATGACACATTGGGCACATTGGCATTGCTGTGTGCCTTTCACTGTGCTAAGAACTCCAGGATTGTACAACTCTGTTCTTTCTACTTTCTGGGTAGGAGAGGGGTATAGATAGTTTTTGGCTTGTTTTGCTAAACATTGGTCCCTAAACCACATTCTGTCTCAGAAGTTTTCTTTAGGAGCCGCCCTACTGATTTCAGGATTTGCTCCTGTACCATGCTTCCTGTGGCACTAGAAATGAATTTGAAGAATCCTGGATTTGGGATCACAAGCCACAGACTCCAGATCTAGTGTCAAGATTATTCTAGCAAGAAAGAAAGAGAAATAACATTGGCACCACAGAATTGTTTGGAATACACAAGCCAGCATAAAAATAGTTGATAGAGAGTACATAAGAGTTATTAAGCCCCGTTCTACTTTATGACAATTTTAACAATAGAATCTTCAAGACCTCCCCATTACAAAAAGAATAAAGTCTGATGCTTGTTATAAGAGGTCTTCCATGATGTGATAAGCATGTACTTTCTACATAGAACCTATTCTTCAAGCTATCCAAGAATCTTGAAGGATCCCTACAAGAAAGGCTTACCTTTAAGCACCTATAACCTCTGTGAATAGTTTTCTTTCTCAGGAAGTCCTCTCACTTACCTTAACCAATTCAAATCCTCTTTGCTTTTAAGCTCCAATTTAAGTACTGTCTCTTACTCTTTTACATCAGGCACAGGTCACTTGGTACACCTAATATTTTATTGTAAAAAAGGAGGTATGTGACTTCCATGAAAATCTTTCTGAATTGCGCATAAGTATCAATATGGTTGATTTTAAACAATTCTTCGAAGTGTTTTGAATGGTCTTGAAACTTAGTGAATACTTATTAGTTTCTTTATTTGGTAAAAGTCATGGGAAACTTAGATTTTGGTTTGTTTGCTTGTTTGTTTTTCAAGATGGGGTTTCTCTGTAGTCCTGGATATCCTGGAACTTGCTCTAAACTCAAACTCGCAGAGATCCACCTGCCTCTGCCTCTCGATTGCCAGGATTAAAGACATGTGCCACCGCCACCCAGAATATCTCTTGATTTCTGAATAAACCCTCCCGTAGAGGAAAAACTTTGCTTTCTTTTTATACCCCAGTCTTCCTGTCTGCTCTTGTCTTGTCCTTCATCTCTGCAGCCTGGTGAGGTGCACATACTATCATTATATGGAAAGGAGAACAATCCAAGAGTCAGAAATGTTTATGGACTTCACAACGTCTAAAGATAAGGGCAGAACTAGGCCTCCAAACACTTCCTCAGGGTGGAAATCTGCTCTTCATCAGAGCTGTTGTCTGCTAGCTGGCAGGAGATTTCACTTCGAGTTTTTACATTTCACTCATTCATGTGCAGGTGCTCCAGTGTGTGTGTGTGTGTGTGTGTGTGTGTGTCTGTGTGTGTGTCTGTGTGTGTATGTGTCTCTGTGTGTGTGTGTCTGTATGTGTGTGTGTGTCTGTGTGTGTGTGTCTATGTGTCTGTGTGTGTGTGTGTCTGTGTGTGTGTAGGCCAGAGGGCAACTTTCAGGTGTCCATTGTCTTCTGCTACCATGGGAGTTCTTAGGAATTGAGCTCAGGTTTCCAGCCTTGGCAGCAAATGCCTTTATGTTTATTGCTGTTCTGCCATAGATGTAGCCATTGAAAGATGATTTGAAAAGTATGGACACTGGTAGTTTGAAAGAAAATAGTCCCTAAAGGGAGTGGCACTATTAAGAGGTGTGGCTTTGTTGGAGTGGCTGAGGCCTTATTGGAGGAATATGTCACTGTGGAGGGAGACTTTGAGGTTTCATAGATGCACAGGCTACACCCAGTATCTCAGTTCACTTCCTGATGCCTGAAAAAAAAAAAAAAAAGATGTCAGACACTAGGATACTCCTCTGGTGCCATGTCTACGTGCATGCCACCATGTTGTACCAAGATGATAATGAACTAAACCTCTGAAAATGTAAGCCATCTAGATGAAATGTTTTTCCTTTTCAAGAGTTGCCATGATCATAGTGTTTCCTCACAGCAATAAAAACTGTAACTAAGACAGATACTTAGCTTTAGAATATCCTTAAATTCTTAAGGTGGTAACACAGGCCCAAGGTAGTACATACCTGTAATCCAAGCTACTTATGAAGTTGAGGCAGGAAGATCATAAATTCAAGTGTTCCTGTGTTATGGAGTGATTAGAAGGGCAGTCTGAAAAGATAATAAAAATAAAAAGTGAAAAGATGGCTGAATATGTAGCTCAGTGATAAGTGTGTTTGCCTGGCATGTGCAAGGCCCAATGAGAGAATAAGAGAGTGAGAGCAAGAGAAGGAAATGTGTGTGTGTGTGTGTGTGTGTGTGTGTGTGTGTGTATGTGTGTGTGTATGTGTGTGTGTATGTGTGTGTGTATGTGTGTGTGTATGTGTGTGTGTATGTGTGTGTGTATGTGTGTGTATGTGTGTATGTGTGTATGTGTGTGTGTATGTGTGTGTGTATGTGTGTATGTATGTGTGTGTGTGTATGTGTGTGTGTATGTGTGTGTGTATGTGTGTATGTGTGTGTATGTATGTGTGTGTATGTGTGTGTGTCTGTGTGTATGTGTGTGTGTATGTGTGTGTGTATGTGTGTATGTGTGTATGTGTGTGTGTATGTGTGTGTGTGTATGTGTGTGTGTATGTGTGTGTGTGTATGTGTGTGTGTATGTGTGTGTGTGTATGTGTGTGTGTGTATGTGTGTGTGTGTATGTGTGTGTGTGTGTATGTGTGTGTATGTGTGTGTGTATGTGTGTGTATGTGTGTGTATGTGTGTGTGTGTGTATGTGTGTGTGTATGTGTGTATGTGTGTATGTGTGTGTGTGTGTGTGTATGTGTGTGTGTGTGTGTGTGTGTGTGTGTGTGTGTGTGTGTGTATGTGTGTATGTGTGTGTATAGACACATAGTCCATAAGAGTAAGGAGGATTCTGGGTGGGGAAGATACAACTAGAGAGAAAGCATGTTTCCGATTTATATGCAGAGCATGGAGGAAGAGGAACACAGGACTCTGGGACATAAGAGCTGGGGACTTCAAGGATGGACGTCCCCTATGGACCCTGAAAATTCTTGGAGGAGCTTTGGGCTTGGAACACCAATTCAAGATGTTTTTTAGCTTGCTAGTAGGCCTTCTAGAAAGAGAAAATGACCAAATCATGGGAACAGGATCTGCCTAGCTGAAATGAGAACCGAGATCTTCAATTCAAAGGAACTGCATGAGTCAGAGTCCAGTGAGATAAACAACAGAGACCTATTGTGAAACTTTAGATCAAAGGTTTACAGTGGCAATTTAACATTCATGCTCCACACTTGAAGATGTGTATCAACAACACAAAAGGAAAAATCCAAACACAAAAGGAAAGTCAAAATCCAAAGGAAGAAGATGTGGGCTTGGGTAATAAAGAACTGATTATGTCACCAAAGACTAGGGACAATCAGAATCTCTCTAACCTTGGAATGTCAGGCTGGTCAGGAGTGGTTGTGCATGCCTAGCAATCTTTGTTAGCTAGACAGCAATAAATTGATTTAGGGTGAAAACTTTGTGTCACAGTTTGTCTTAGTTTGGGTTTCTATTGCTCTTGACTACGGCAACTCTTATAAAGGAAAACATTTAACTGGAACTAGCTTATGGTTCAGATATTTTGTTCATTGTCATCTTGGTGGGAAACATGGTGACACACAGGAATACATTTATCAGAGAGGTAGCTGGGAGTTTTATATCTGGATCTGAAGGCAGCAAGAAGGGGCAGTGAGACACTAGGTATAGTACGCCTTTTCACTGGACTTTCCTTTGGACTACCAGCCCTCATATAATGCCACAGAGGTAATTATGAAAGCTTGGCCTATATCTTAGACTTATCTCACTAGATCTTATGAGTTAAATTAACTTGTTTTTATTAATCTATGTTTTACCATATGGCTTTTTAACTCTCTTCTATTTTGTATGTCTGTCTTGTTCTCTGTCTTCTGGATTTTCCTCATTTCTTTTCCCCAGAGTCCTCTCTGTTCCTGCCTGGAAGACCTGCCTAACATCTTCCTGCCTAGCTATTGGCCATTCAGCTCTTTATTAAACCAATTAGAAGGTGCCTTGGCAAGGCATATCTTCATATTTTAAGCATATATTCTGCAACAGAAGATCGCCACTTTGAAAAAGTTTTTTTTTTAAAACATGGCCACAAATTTATTTGTGTTATTGATTAATTTTCAATCTGCATTTTTATCATCCAAAATAGTTTTCAAAAACTAGAACTTTATATTACATTTTCTAATGAGCTGCATAGGTACAGTACCTTCAAAAAGAGTAGAAAAAAATATATATATATGTGCTAACAAAAAACCCCTTAAATTTGTATCAATATATAAAAGTCCGTATCAATTTAAAATACTTGAGATTAGTAGATTCAATAATCTATTCCATTCCCTATAATTTCTTTTAAGTAGGGGATCCCTAAGTCTAACCTCCTTTGCTTAGTTTCTTTTCTGACCATAACCAATAACAACTTGCAACCAAACCTACTAAAAGATGACAAACATCCATAATCTATTGAATGACCAAAACACAACCCACCTCACCTCTTGGGAATGTGTGCACCATGTTCTCTAGACTACTTCCTGTTTTCTGGAGGGAAATAACATCTTTAGGGGACCCTTGGAAAACTGAGATAATGCTCAAGTCTTGAGAGAGCTAGCTGTTGTCCATTCTCAGTTTGATGGGAAAGTGTAGGGTTTATCTGAGGTCCTGGCTAGGGTTTTCTATGAAGCTGGGCCCTCTCAGATAGCTGCTTTGAAGACTTCTTGGAGATAAATTTTTGATGAAACTGTAACAGGGGCATTCTGAGAGACTGGATCACCTGGGTTACTTGTCTTCATTGGTGTCTAGTCAATTTTACCCCCATAAACTTAAATTTTTTAATGTACTATACATATTTGCATTAACACAAGTATGGAATATGTGGTATGTATAAACTCTCCATTCTGTATTTGAGCAAGTTAAAAGATACCTTTCAACTTTATAAGTTCATATAACAAAACTGTAATATAAGTCTATAGTCAAACCATATGAAAGTATGGTATGTAATAATAAGTTATGAGGACTCTGTAACTAACAAGATTAATCTTGTCTCATCCAGTCTCAGAGCTGTCCCTAGATAGAGATCAGAATATATGTCGACTCCTCTTTGTAGCTTTTCTTTGTTTTTTTTTTTTTTCCTCATGTTTGTAGCCAAAATTTTCAGGAGGTCTCCATCAAATTTGGTCTTTATTAATTTTGAAGGAATCCTTAGCTTTTAGTTTCCTGAGGAAACAAATGCATAACCTCTCCCCCAATGCAACACATTTTATGACTTCCATCTGAGGTTAAGACATCCTTAAAATATATAGGCTAGTTTAATTTAGCAGCTTTTTCCCAATCCAATGTTTCTCAGCAACTGCTGTCTTTTTGTTCATTAGCATAAAAAAATCAAAAATCAACAAACAACAATACAGGATCCAGATGCCCTGTGCATTTCCCATCCTTACATGACTTATTCTTTTTATACTATTTAATTCTCTCTTTAAAGACTATTATTTTAAAAATATTTATTTTTTTTTATGACTGTCTATACCAATTTTCTTTTCTGTCTTCAGCATCTAAGCACATTTTTAAAGCATACTGTACTTTTTAGAGGCTTTCTTGTCCCAGGTTGGACTCTCTGTGCAGCTGCAACCTCTTCTGACTGTGGGAGCCAAATCTTAAAACTGCTAGGTGGCTGACACATGGCTAACCTTAGCACATGCTGGCTGGCTCTGCCCCCCTCCTCCTACACATGGCAAGAACTACACTTAACAGTCTCATCCATACTTAGCTGTCTGAGCTCTAGAAAGTTGTTGTGTCTGAGATGCAGCAGGCACTTTTACCTAGGACATTGGCTGCTCAAATGCTCTGTTGCACAGCAGGGCCATTTAAAGGACCCACACCTCTGTACACCTTGGGCAGAAGGCTCCATGTTCAAGGCTTTTTCTTAGCTTTCTCAGACCCTATTTTTGAACATATACCCTAGGCCTCCATGTCGGCTGCCAAATTATAGTAAGCTTTTTTTTTCAGACTTACTTTTGGGCCATTAGCCCTCAAATAATGACAAGGAGACTTATTATTAATTATCAAAGTTTAACCTTATCTTAGGCTCCTTCCCAACTAGCTCTTTTAACTTAAATTAACCTGTTTTTATTAATCTACATTGTGCCATATGGCTCTTTACCTTTCCTCTATAATGTATATTAATGCATTTCCCCAGTGTCTTGCTGGTGTCTCCCCTGCACCTAGATTCTAACCCTCTCTTTCTTGAAATTCCACATATTCTTCTCTGTATAGCTATTGACCATTTAGCTCTTTATTAAATCAATCAGAAGGCACCTTGGCAAAGCACATCTTCACAGTGTACAAAAAGATTATCTCACAACTAGACCTTACTTGAGCCTCTGAGACCTCAAAGCCCACCCCCAGGGACACATTTCCTCTAACAAAACCTCACCTACTCAAGATCACACTTCCTAATAGTGCCACTCCATATGAACCTGTAGGTGCCATTTTCTTTTATACATTTCAAGTGGTTAGAAATAAGAGGCTAAAACAAGTCATATAGGCAGCCAGTTTTGTTTCTGTAATGGAGCCTCAGTGAACACTTCCTATGTTGAAATAGTCTGTGCTTACTGTCACTCATCAGTAGTGAGAAGGTAATGATACTGACTCCCTAAGCAAGGATGATAAAGCTCAATATCCAGGTGGGCCTAGATGTCACTCTCTTTTCCCTCCTCTGGCCAATTTTAACCAATGTTCTCTCTTGACAGGGAACCATATTTTTCCTTTTTAAAAATTATTTACTTTTATTCTTTGGCACCTATGTGCAGGCACACACACACACACACACAAAATCATTTACCCCATCCCCCTCCTCTCCTGCCAAACTCCTTTTATTCCAACTAGTGACTCTTCTACTTCTGAATTTTCTACAGTGACACTTAATTATATGTACAATACTTCAGCAAATCTTTGAGATTTTTCTAGAAAGGATGATCAAATTGAAAACTATAGCTTGGAGAATTCCCCCAACTTGACAGTGATGTCACAAATAAAGGTGGCCATTTCTGGGTTCTGTTCTCTAAGTTTGCAGCTGTCTAGGTCTCCTCAGGTAGACCAGGAGTAGTACCAGACGTTGGGAGTGGCACCAGGGCAGGATGGCCACTATGCAGACCTGGAAGGACATCTGTCCAGATCAGAGCAGAGCTTGGCTGACTCACAGAAGAATTAAATCAAGGAAAACGTGAAGTACATATCAGATAGATATTTACACACTAGATAATGGCTCAAAAACCTATTTTAACAAGCTTTCAAAACAACAGAAAAAACATGACCAGAAACTCTACATAAATCAAATCACTTCATAGGAATGTTATCTACTTAATATAAAATAATTTTAAACATGATTTTTTTTTAGCAATTGGTAAACTATAAGAGGAGACTTTATTTAACATCAGTGTCTGTAGCTTATCTCTGAGTGACATAAGAATCATAAGTTCAGAATGATCCTAAGAGAATGGAATTATCAGCACTCTGATGCCCCCCTCTATGAGCAACTTGCTTAATCATAGTAATGCAATTTGTTCATTGGCTGTAGTAGTTTGCATGAAAATGGCTGACATTGTTAGGAGGTGTGGCCTTGTTCAACTAGGCACAGCGTTCAGAAGCTCAGGCCAGGCTTAGTGAATCTCAGTCTCTTCCTGCTGCTTGTGATCAAGATGTAGACCTCTCAGTTCCTTATCTAGCACCATATATATCCGTGTGCCACCATGCTTCCTGCCGTGCTGATAATACATTAAACATCTGAACCGCAGGTCAATTCTAATGCATAGTGTGTCTTCACAGCAACAAAACCCCTAAAACATTGGTTATCAACTTTTAACACATCCAAGCAATAAACATAGAGGAATTAATTGTGGTTAAGAGCAGAGTGTGGGTTATTGCAACTTTGATGTTGCTGAAACTTTAGCCGATTGATCTGGGGAGATGAAAGGCAAGAGAGGGATGAGCAATAGTGAAGGTACAATTGCCTTCATTTTACAAAATGAGAAGTCAAAGTTTAAAAATCGCCAAAAGTGACCCTGCTGAGAGATGCAGAAGATATTGTTTTGTCAAACAAAACAAAGGAAATAATGCAATTCAATCCACGCTGTAAACAAAAATATAAATTTTAGATTACAGACTTTTATGTGAAAATAATGTAAACAAGGCTCATGTTCTATATAGCAACTGATTTTATAAAAAAAAAACAAAAAAAAATTTTTTTAAAAGTATTTTGAATATTAAGAAGTACCAGCCTTAACCAGGTGTGGTGGTTCACACTTATAATCCCAGAACTCTGGAGGATGAGGCCAGCCTAGGCTACATAACAAAATACTGTCTTAATAAACAAATGGGCAAAAAGAAACAGCATTCTTAAAATTTAGGGCTGTGGATTTGGCTATAATAAAGTTCAGAAGTGAAATAGCAAAAAGGCATGCCACAGATTTGGAAGCACTTGAAATATATATTTCATAGCTATTTGTTGCAGTCAGAAAATGACTCACATGTAGAATATAGAAAAACTCACAAAACTCAATAAAAAAAGTAATACCTACTAGAAAATGAGCAAGACCCAACAGTTATAATTAGACAATTAGACAAAACAGGCTACGGTGGACTCAGTGGCTAAGAGCGCTTGTCTCCTAGAGGACCCAGATTTGGATCTCAGTGCCTACACAGCAGTTCACAACTGTCTGTAATTCCAGTTTCAGAAGATACAATGGCCTTTCTGCCTTCCAAGAGCACCTATCTTGCACACCGTATACAGACATGCATGCAGGCAAAAGACTCATACAGATAAAATTTTAAAAATTAACACAACAAGACACACACACACACACACACACACACACACACACACAGAGAGAGAGAGAGAGAGAGAGAGAGAGAGAGAGAGAACAAACACCCCAAAACAGGCTATGTTAAGTTAATGAACAAATGTGATAAAAGGCTTAACATTATTAGTCACCAGTGAAATGAACATTAAAATTGTAAAGAGTGGCTGAAATTAAGTATTCACTGAAAGCTAAGAGTTGCCCAGGGCATGAGACACCAGACACCCCCGCTCTCCCTTATGTTGCTAGTGGGGATGGAAACTATCTTAACCAATTTGGAAAGCAATTTGGTATATCTGCTAAAAATAAAAATAATCTGCTTTAAATAATAAAGATTCTTTCCAGATTCAGTAAAGAATAAGAAACTTATAACAACTTCATTCAAAATAGAATAAACTTAAGAATTAGCAAAATGTCCATTGGTAGAAGAACATAAATTAATTATGGTGTGACTCTGCAGTGGATTTCTATATAACAATGAGCATGTCTTATATAACTGCATGCTACAATATGAATTTTACAAATAGAATACCAAGCTAAGAAACAGGCTGGGAAGATGACTTGGTGGTTAGCACTTGCTACGTCAGCCACGTCAGCCTGATAACCTGAGTTCAGTCTATGGAGAGAATGGACTTCCTGTTACTTCCAGTCCTAAGTCTGCTCTCTCACTCTCACACACACACACACACACATACACAAATATACACACTACAATTAAAAATCAGTTTTAAAGTCTTATACAAAAATAGTTCATGATTCTATTTATGTAAAATTCAAAATTGAGCAAAATTATGATGCTGAGAGATACATTCTTAGAAGACAAAGATATAAAGCAAAGCAAGGAAGAACTTCTCCAGCAATGGAAGGTACTTCCTGGGGTTGGTGCACCTCTACTGGATCTGCTCCAGGTTTTTGTGGTTTTAGCTAGGTATTTCAGGGTTCTCAGACTTATTCAAAGAACTGAAAATATGGAACCATGTGGATTTGTGAAGTAGCAGGGAGTAGCTTTAGTCAAAAGCAAGGCACATGGTACAGATCAGAAAGAAATACACCCCAAGGGGGTTGTGGGTCTCCTGTGTAAGAAATAGCCAAAAGGCCATGATTATTGTTTGGGCATTCCATTTATGGAGTTTAAGAGAAGGAGTTTTTAAATATCATTGTAAGGGTAATTTTCTTTTGATTGACAGGTTAGGCCATGCAATCTTTTTTTTTTTCCTCCTGTGCATGTCCTTTTAATAATCTGGTTTTAATCATATGCATATTTAATTACTCATAGGCAGAAAGTGGTAAATAGAAACTTCACTCTAAATATCTGCCTATGGACACAATTGCATTATTATTCACACACCCAAAGCCACTTCATGCTGAATTAGTTTTTATTCCTTACAATTAGCTTCAATGAGAGTATATTTGAACAGAAATCACCTAACATTTATATTTTTAAAGAACTATTTTATTTTCATTTATGTACATTATGTATGTCTATGTGAAGATATGTGCACATGAATGTGGTTGCCTTTGGAAGCCATAATAGGGCAACAGAGTTATAAATGATTGTGAGCTGCCTGATACAGAATGCTGAGAAATAAGCCCAGGTCCTCTGTAAGAGTAGCACAGGCTGGTTGCTACTGAGATATCTCTTCATCCCCTAAATGTAATTGTTGTTATGGGTGACAAATCTTATATCATTGTTCAGAGAGAGGTGCATATATGTCCAATGCAGATGTGTGTTTGTGTCTGTCTTACTATTGCTGTGAAGAGATATCATGGCTAAGGCAACTCTTATAAATAAAACATGTAATTGGGATGGCTTACTTACAGTTTCAGAAGCTCAGTCCATTATCATGATAGGGAGAATGGTGGATTGTGGGCAGATGTGGTGCTGCAGTAAGTAGTCGCTTAGAGTCCTACATCTTGCAGGCAACAGGAAGTTGACTGAGACACAGAGATATCCTGAGCATAGGAAACCTCAAAGCCTGCCCTCACAGTGACATGCTTCCTCCAACAAGACCATACACCCTCCAACAAAGCCATATATCCTAAATAGTGCCATTCCCTATGAGATTATGGGGGGCCAATTACATTGAAACTACTACACTGATATTACATTCTTCAGATAGGGATGTATCCTAGTTAGGGTTTTATTTTGTTTGTTTGTTTCTCTGTTTTCTTGTCAACTTGATACACATATTAAAGATTTCTAGAAAGCAGGCCCCTCAACTGAGAAAAGTCCTCCATCAGACTGCCCCTAGACAAGTCTGTGGGTATTCTCTTGATTGATGGTTGATATGGGAGAGCACAGCCCAGTAGGAGAAATGCCATCCCCTGGCAGGGGATCATAGGTGATAGAAGAAAGCTCATTAGACAAACTCTGGGGATTGAGCCAGTAAACAACATTCATCTGGGTTTTGCTTCAGTTCCTGCTTCCAGATTCCCACCCTGCTGGAGGCTCTGTTCTGACATCTCTCAGTGATGGGCTGTGACCCGAGAGTTGTAAGGTGAAATATACGCTGCCCTCCCCAAGTTGCTGTTGGTCACAGTGTTTATCACAGCAATAGAAATGAAATGAAGGAAGGATATGTATGTATAGTACATGCAGACAAAGGAGCCAGGTTGCTTCGGGAATTATTAGAAGAAGGGGTGGTGTGTGAGTTGCTAAAACCAAATAGGATCCCAGCCCCTACTATCTTCTATGCTTTCCTGCCTCATTTGTTAGGGGAGCTGAAGGTGGAAGGTCATCCTTCTTGGAACTGCTTCCTGCTGAGTGAGTAGGGCAGAGACAGTCTTTCCCTTTCTGTCCCTAAAGCTGTTATATCTCCTGAGGCCTCACTGGAGAACATCCATAAAATTTCCCAGCTTGCTCATCCAGGGTTGAACAGATGTCTCCCTTGGCATGGTCACGTGAGGGTCATTTTTGTTCCGGATGGCAGCTGTTCTTGAAGAACCATCTGTAAATTGACCTGTTCAGACTGGAGGGAATAAAACTTTGCTACCATACTAAGGAATGCTGGCAGTATCCAGCTTGTCCAGCCTGGGATCAAAAGACTGTTGTCTGGATTATCAACCACAGCAGCCCCTCAGAGATCACTGGTACGCTGCTGGACTTCTCCAGCTTTAGGAGTTAAAAGCTGCACACCCTTTGGAGACACGTGCAAGCTTTCTCTTGTCCTACAATGAGCAGGTCTAAGACTCCTATTTTGGAGAAGTGCTCCTGCCAGGGAGTCTAGTTGATCTTAAGTTTAGACTAGCCTGTCTTCATTCTTTTGCATGCTCCTGACAGCTTCTTTTAACCGTTGTTTGAAATACATAGTTTTTCCCCAGATGCCAAGATATCTTCCCCCAAATGAGCGATTCAGACCCATTGCCTGTGGGATCAGACTTACTGCTTGTGTGTGATTATGGATGCTTTATGTGTTGGAAGGAGAAAGAAAGAAGACATTTTTCCTGACTCTGCAAATATTTGCTTGTCACATAGTCAGGCAAGCAAGTGCCCCCTTGAAATGTGATAATATTAAAAAACAAACAAAAAATTTGTTGACTATACATCTAGTAGAGGTATTGTGAACTAGCAGCTTGGCTCAGAAGTATGAGATATAAAGCATGGTCATCTCAGAATTCGTATGTATGTATGCATATATGTAGGATTTTGAGGCCAATATGGGCTCTAGGTAGCAGGCTGGGAACATACTTTCTGACTTAACTTTGTGGGGTCATTCCTTCTACTGACAAATTGACAGCAGGTCACGGGGAAATTCTAGGTCATTTTGGCTAGATTTGATTGTCCAGTCTTTGAAAGTATGAACTACCTCTTATAGGATACTGTAGGATCCAAGAAAATTTGTGATTATATTTAGTGAGGGGGAAACAGGTGTTTTTTTTTTTTCTTTTTTTAGTTAGATTTTTGTAGAACAGAAGTTTGAGTTATTCAGGATGGCCCTTCCAGGAAAATCCTGAGCTGAGTTGGTTCTAAAATATCAAGAGGAGGAGGAGGAGGAGGAGGAGGAGAAGAGATTAATGGAGAGGAGAGGGTTCATGAAGGATGTAGTTCAGAGTCTCTAAGTCTAAGTCCTGAGTAGTTACCTGCTTAGAGGTTAGACAAGAAAGAATCTGTATGAACTGTGAAACAGGCTTTCAGTGCAGGGATCTGAACCCTCGTTTGTGTAAGGAAAGGAGGAATTTATCATTGAGTCTTAGGTTCGAAGTGTGAACAAAAGCCTGTGGTAAAGAACACATTACCATTTTGAGATAATTAGGGAATGGATCCTGCATCTAAGCTGGTTCCCAGTTCCTTGGCTTCCCATTATTGCCAATAGCCAGTGTGTTTTGAGGACTGAATACTTGCAAATAAACCTCTGCTAGAGCTGGAGATTCTGCCTGTCCTGGCTGTACATGGTCTCTTCTCGGTGTAGTAAGATGTAACCAGTAGGAGTTAATGAAATTTAGAAGAGCTTCAGTCTGATGAATAAAATTATAAGTACCAGTCAATTTAGGAAGCTACACTTCTGCCCACTGCCCACTTTTATTGCAAATAGACTTTTTTCCATATAAAATATCTGGATAATAATTTCCCCTTCCTCTATTCTAGTTCCTTCCCACTTCCCCTCCCATCTGGACTCACCCCCATATTTGTCTTTCATTAGAAAACAGGACTCTGGTGGTCTATGCCATTAATCCCAGGACTCAGGAAACAGAAACAGGCAGTTCTCTGAGTTCAAGGACAGCCTAGGGTACAAAGAATGTTCCAGGGCTGCCAAAGCTACTACACAAAGAACTCCTATCTCAAAATAAAATTATTGCTCTAGTTAGAACTTCAAGTACTGTATTGAATAAATAGAGAACAGGCACCTTATCTTTTCCTGATTTTAGTGCAAATGCGTTGAGGTTCTCTCCATTTAAGCTGACGTTGGCTTTCCTTAAGCTGCCTTTACAATGTTTAGGAAAGTCTCTCGTGTCCCTAATATTGCCAAGACTTTTGCCATGCAGGGGTGTTGAATTTTGTCAAAGGCCTTTTCTACATCTAATAAGATGATCTTGTGGTTTTTCTCTGGTAGAACATATTTATTGATTTATGTATGTTGAATCATCTCCGTATCTCTGGTATGAAGCCTACCTTATCATCGAGGATGGTCTTTCTGATGTGTTCTTGATTTGATGTGAAGTGTCTTTTATCAGAAATCTTTGTATCTATGCTCATAAGAGAAATCGGTCTGTAATTCTCTTTCTTAGTTGAGTCTTTATATGATTTGTATATCAGAGTAACTGTAGTTATATAAAAAGAATTGAGTAATGTTCCTTCTGTTTCTATTTTATAGAATAATTTGAGGAGTATTGGCATTATCTCTTCATTGAAGTCTGTTACAATTCTGAGCTAAAACCATCTGCCCTTGGGGTTTCTTTGGTTGTGAGACTTAATTCTGCTTCTATTTCACTGGGAGTTATGGTGTATTTAAAATACTTGTCTTGATATAACGTTGGTAAGTGATATGTATCAGGGATATTATCTGTTTCTTTTAGATTTTCCAGGTTGGTTAGTATAGGCATTTAAAGCATGTCTTTAAGATTCTCTGGATTTCCTAGGTGTCTACTGTTATACTCCCTTTCTAATTTTGTTAATTTGAATATTCTCTGCCTTTTACTTAATTTGAATAAGGGTTTGTCAATCTTACTGATTTTTTTTTCCCCAAGAACAACTTTGTTTCGTTGATTCTTTGTATTTTTTCTTGTTGTTTCTATTTTATTGATTTTAGTCCCGAGTGGATTCTTTCTTGCTGTATATTTCTTTTGTGTGTGTGGTTTCCTCTTTTTGTTCTAGAATTTTCACGTGTGTGAAGTTATTAGTATGACATTACTCCATTTTTTTAAATGTAGACACTTAGTGCTATGAACTTGTCTCTTAGAGCTGCTTCATTATGTCACATACGTTTAAGTATGTTGTATATTCATTTTCATTGAATTCTGAAAAATTTTCAATTATTTCTTGAACCATTTTTCATTGACTAGTGAGCGGTTAAGTTTACATGAGCTTTTGAACTTTTCATTTTTTTTTTTCTGTTGTTGTTGTTATCTAGTTTTTATCTGTGGTCAGAAGGAATGTTATTTCAATGTTCCCATGTTTGTTGGGACTTGTTCAATGTCTGGATATATGGTCAGTTTTGGAGAAAGTTATGAGAGGTGCTGAGAACAAGGTCTATTTTTTTGTGTGTTTGGGTGTTCTGTTAATATCTGTTAGGTTCATTAGGTTTATTTTCAATTAACTCTAGCATTTTTGTGTTTAATTTTTTTTTTAAAGTGGAGGAAACTCTGTGGATTATATTATGCACCAAATATAAGTCTTTAAATTTTTTTAAGTTTTTTTTAATTTTTTTATTTTAGAGACAGAGTCTCATATAGCTCAAAATGGGTTGAGGCTACTATCAGCAATCCTCCTGCCTCTGCCTCTTAAATACTATAATAATAAGCATGTGCCATCATGGCTAGCTCAAATTAAGTACCTTTAAAACACAGTAATAAATTACATAAATTTACATTTCAAGTAGCGAACTTCTGTTTTTTTAAAAGCTTGTCTGTTTTTATTCTTTTTACATTAAAAAAATTAAGATAATGCTCTGAAAAGGGTATGCAGGTTTTCCCTTTTATGCCAGAGAATTGAGGGACAATAACAAAATAAATTTAAGCTAGTATGGTAGTGCATGTGTGCCATTTCAGCACTGAGGAATTCGAAGCAGGAACATCTCAGCAAGTGCAAGGTTAGCCTGGGCTACATAGAGAATTCCAGATCAGTTGGAGCTACATGGTAGATCATGTCTCAGAAAGAACTCTGCCCCCACAAATGCTTTAGAAGTGGTGTAACCATTGAATGCCTCTGGCAAACCTGTTCTGCCCTCTCAAGGGTATATAGCTATAAAATTAGGTAGTCTCATGATAAAATGGAGTATGAGATGAGCCAATATTTATTCAGTGTTAAATAGAGCTGTAAGTTTTGTATTTCTAAGTTAAGGCTCTACCATGTTAAAAATAACTTCTAAAACTGGGAGGGATTAAAGTCCAAGAATTTATAATAAAGCGCTCCCCCCCCCACCCCCCCCCCCCCCCGTGTGTGTGTGTGTGTGTGTGTGTGTGTGTGTGTGTGTGTGTGTTTGTGTCTGTGACAGATTTTTACCTTGCTTAGTCAAGCAGGTCATTCTCCTGCCTCTACGTCTTGAATACTTGGATTATAAATATATGCCAGTACACCAGATTAAAATCATAAGTATTTTTAAAGGAGGGAATCAGTTTTCTCTTATTTCAACTCAGTGGTTCTTTTTACTTTCTAGCTAATGTAGGAAAATAAATACAACTTTCCCCCAGGGAATGTATTATTTATGCCAAAGCAGTTAAAGAGTACATCAATTAATTATTCTTGTAAATCCCAGCAGCTTACTCTCTGTGCACTGTAAACTTGCTTCGAAGGAATGTGTGTTGAGACATCTGGAATCTTTGCCTTTAGAGTTTGGAACTATTTTGGTCTCATTTCCATCCACCATCGACTATCCATCTGCTTACTTGGTATCTCAATACTTTTGAGTGTTGACAATAAGAATAATATAAGCACCCATTGCTTGCAGCCACTCATGTGTCCCTCTCACATCTGGCCAGTGGTCTTGGTTTTGGTCTTTTTCGTTGGCCTTGTGACCTTTCCTCTATTCCTGGCCACGTTTCTGAAGAGAGGAAAGCAGTGATTATGTCTTCTTCCCCAAGAAGGTTGCATTTCGGGAATGAGATGAAGTGAATAGTTACAGGCATAAGGTCAACCAATCCATTTAAAAAACAGGATTGGGAAATTAGTAGTGGCTGACACCATTTTTAACCTGTGTGGCCTGTAACATCAGCTGGGTCCTCTGCTGTGTCTGCTTGAATGCCCCTGTGTACTGTACATCTTGAGCCTTCTCATGTAGCAACGTTCTTGGTAAACAGTATAGTTGAAAAGGACAGGCTGAACTTATTTGGCAATGGTACACCTTATGTATGATGGACGGACACTTGGAAAGTCTTGAGCAATCACTTAGATGCCCATGTGTGCACACACTCAGGCTTTATGTGACACACAATGATTCATCTCTCAAGAGGCTGTTTTTCTCTCGTCCAGGACTGGCAGCCTGCCCTACTCTCAGAAATGGGGGATTTCTTGAACTAATTTGGACAAGCAGGCTGCAGTTTTTAGACCAGGAAGCAGTAACGCTTTGTGCAGATAGAACTGCCAATTATCCATGAACTTCTCTATTCAGTGTTCAAAAAAAAAAAAAAAAAAAAAGACCTTTTTATTAGTCTCTTTTACATGATGGTTCGTAGAATTATATCTTTGTGTCTCCTCTAAAGCATAAAGGAGTTATTATAACAATAACCCGACTATCTTGATAAAGAAAATACTATAGTTGAAATTTGTTTCTGAAAATTTGCCTTGGATTTGGATAGAACCTGGAAAGTGTAAACTTTGGAATTAAGTTTCAGTTTGTAGAAAAGAAGGCATGGACTCTAGTCTTTCATCTCCTCCAAGATATAGTTTTCTATTCTGCTAAATAAAAAGGTAAGTAGTCTGAAGACGCAAATCAGTGCAAACACACTCACCTAAGCGCAAGGCTGAGTCACGCCATGATTCAGTGGACTTCTTCAGAGACATCTATGTCTTGTGCCTATCACATTCCCTGGCAAGGAAACAGTTTACATCTGTGCTGAGAATCCACAGATCACAAAGAAAAAAAAATTGCTTTGGGCTCATGTATACTCAGTTCTCCATTAATTAGGAAAAGTAGTCTAGATTTTGTAAAAAAAAAAAAAAAAAAAAAAAAAAAAAAAACTGTTTTTCTGTTTTCTTTGCCTTCCCTATTTCTCTCTTCCCTTCCCTCTCCTTTCTCCTTTCAGTCATGCACTCTGCTCTCATCCCCAGACTGACCCCCCTCCTTTGTGTGTGTGTGTGTGTGTGTGAAGATGTGAAATGGCAGATCTGTCTGAGACAGAACCTGGGAGGGTGGGGGCTGGAATGGTCTGTTAGGTTAATGGCAAACACCGGGGTAGAGAGATTCCATGAGACTCTTTAAAGTGATTAAGTAAATAAATAAATACGTACAAGTAAGCAGAACTCAGCTTCTACTCGGGGCGGGAGAACCTGTCCTGTCTCTTTGGGGCAGTCTTTTAAATTTACAGCCTTGCTGTCATGTGCTGTTCTGTCTGTCTCCAAGGAACTCAGGAGTCTCAGCCCAGGAACCCAACTGTGTACTATTCACCGGGAACTCAATGTGAGTAAGAAACATCCTTCTAGGTAAAATCTTCCCCTTCCTTGGAAGAGAAATGCACCCAAATAATTACAGTGCTCCAAGCTAAGTGTTAGGTCAGCAGCGAACACATTTGCTCTGGTTACAATGCCTAGTAGTTGTTAAAACCGGTAATATAGTAGTGCTTCTGGGAGCCAGTGCATATGTGTAATATTTTTACACTTGGATTGACTGATGGCAGGGTGAGGTTTTGTTGTTGCTTCTTGTTTCTTTGTTCGTTTGAGGACAACATCTCATGTATCCCAGCCTAGCCACGTAGCCAGGGATGATGTGGAACCCTCCTCTTCCTGTCTCTGACTCCAAATGTTATATGACTGCCGCCATGTTAGGTAAGAGCATGATTTGTGTGTGTGCGCACAGGCTCTAGTTTTCTGCTAGGCCAAAAGCAGATGATTATTTTTGAATATATAATATCTTTTAAAGATAATGTGCCATATTATGAGTATGTCTTTTGTGCATAAGTTATCCAAGCTTGTTTCTTTTTTAATTTCTTCATTTCTTAGTCAGTACCACACTACTTACCTAGATGTTTGAAGAAATAGTTGTTACATGCACTAATAGGTACTTTTCTCTCTGCTTTTCATAGATTCATAGATTTTTTAAAATAGGGTTTTAGATCCTGAAATTGTGTTTTGAAATCTGTTTCTGGATGATGAGAACAATGGAGTGCATATAAATGTGTGTGGCTTCAGTTGGTGGAGGAGGTCATGCCTAGAGGGTGCACTGGTCTGCACTATAATTATAATGTGAACATTTACTGTATTTATGGTTTTATTGTGACATTTTTAATTAGCATTGTCTTAGAGGTCAACTGGATGTTGCATCAATAAATCAGGTCTAAGGGCTGGAGAGATGGCTCATGGGTTAAGAGCATGTGTTAAGTTCTCTGTGCCCATGCAGTGGTTCACAGTCATTTAGACCTATATTTTGAAGGTCTCAGATGCCCTATTTTGGCCTCCAGGGGCCAGGACAGACATGGTTCACAAACAGTCAGGCTAAAAACCTATACATATAGAATAAAAACAAATGAATTTAAAATAGAAATAATAAAAAAGCTATGTCTAGAACAGTTCTGAGTTCATCTCATACTTTTCTTTGTAGAACTTCTTTTAGATACCAGAAGTGTCAGGAAAATCCAGGCTCACAGGAAACCTCTGTGACTTCTCTCCTCTGCCCAGTTTATAGTTCTGTACAGTTGAATCTCCACTATGCTATCCTGTTAAAGTTATAAGTATCAATAGTTATGAAACTAGTTACATGTGTGGTGACTTAAGTATTTGAAAGTGACATTATAACCCTGGCTTAACACTGGTGGAGTGAGGGTTGTGGAATTGGCTTAGTGGGTAAAGGTGCTTACAACTCAAGTGTAAAGATCTAAGTTCAAGTCCCCAGAACTCATATGAAAGACAGGTGGGAAGCATAAACATCTGTACTCCTAACAGTATTTCAAGAAGATAGGAGACAGAGACAGGACAATCTGTAGAAGCTCATAGGCCAACCAGACAAGCTAAAGCCATAGAAAACACAACTCCATCTCAAAGAACGCATATGGCAAGAACACACATGCAAGGTTGTCCTCCAGCCTCCACATACAGGCATAGTACCTATGCTCCTGTATCACACACACACATGAACACACACACACACACACACACACACACACACACACACACACACACACACACACACTGAGCTGAACTAGGTGTAGAGGTATACTACACACTTGTAATCCCAGAATTCCAAAGGCAGAAGAACCACCATAGGTTCAAGGGCAGCCTGGGCTATAGAGTGACACTCTGTTTTAAAAAACTAAAGAAAAAATATAGTAAGTTTGACCCAAACCTAAACTACATAGCAAGAACCTTTCTCAGAAAGAATCAACAAGCTTTTTAAAGACCCAGTCTGTACCAAGAAAGCATATATCCATAAGTAATGCTTTATGTGGCCCATAATTTTTAATTGTTCGTTTGTAAAACAACATGTGGTTAATTTATTTGATTAAAGAATTCAGCAAAAACTATTCTTATATAAATACAGTTAAATAAAACGGGAGTCTGTAACACAAAAACTGAGTGTTCTTTTCTTCCATCTGGAGTAAATTGTAGGCAACTTTTGTTCCAGATTGCTCTTTTTTCCCTTTTTTTACATACAAAAGGAGATTTACAGGATGTTTGTCACTCAGAATTATATCATAGGCATTTAAAAAATAAGCATTCTCTCATTCTCTCTCTCTCTCTCTCCATTTTCCTTCTGATGTGAAGAAACGAAAGTCAGCGTGTCCAGTGCCTAGAAACCTTTGGAAAGATTACTTCTCACATTCAAATGCTGTCTAATTGACTATTTTCAAAATTAGTTCTGATTGTGGGAATTGCTCAAAAAAACATTCAAAGAAGGCTTATTTTTCAGAGCACTTTTATTTCAAACCATCTTTTAAAGAACATAAGGTACGCACAGTGATCACATTATTTTTGCACAGTGGGTTGAAAACAGAATAAAAAATAGTTGTTTAAGTGCCTTATCTATGCTGTACCAAACATGAAGCAGTGAAAACCCCTTGAGGTAAGGAACAACACAAAACACAGCAGCAGCTGGCTTCCCTGGAGCAGAGGCCCCATGCCTGATATGAACTGATAATGCTTTCAGCTTACTATTTCAAAAATAGGACAACTAACTTCAAATTTCTACAGTTCAGTTCGCCCTCTCCTTTAACTTTTCCTGTCTGCCACTATGCAAGGATCAGGTGACCAGTCTCCGAAACAGGGCCGATGAGACTAGGCACTGGTTGGCTAGCCAGAGGACTTGTGTTTGGCTCTTGGCACATACATGGAAGGAGAGAGGCATCTCTTGCAGACTATCTTCTGACTGTGTGCACCCTGGCACATATGCACCAATGCACATACACAAACGAATAAATGCAATCTAAAAAGGTTAAAACTATCTGAAATAACAGTTTCGTTTAGCAACCATTTGGTTAAAGTTGAGTATGACTCTGTGTGTGTGTGTGTGTGTGTGTGTGTGTGTGTGTATGTGTTGTGTAGTGATATATATGAGATAGTGTTATTTTCTGCTTGTTAAAGCTGTAGCTTCCAAGGTAGGCATACTTAAAGCAACATTTATAAGGATCTACAAGTAAAAACCTGGAATTTTGGAGACTCTGACCATGAACGAATGTGAAGGTACTGTTGTTTAGCAAGTGCTCAGTGCTGAAATGGAGGTGTTCACTGAACTCACCAAGGAGGGTCAGGGGACTAGGTGAAGGGATTTCCAGAATTTCTTCTCAACAGCTTGCAGTTCATGACTTTACTAGTAAATCCTTTATCTTTCATCTCCACAGATTCAGAAAGAGCAAAGGCTCTATTTACTTGTAGCAGTAAACGCCAAGCAACGGTCCCATTTGGTGTGATGGTTTTGTCTATGTTTTTGAATCTTTCCAGTTGTAGGTCTATATTCCTACTCAAGAAAAATATAGCATGTACACTAAAACACACAAAAAATAAATTTAATCTTAAATATCAATTACAAAAGCATTTTCTTTATTTTATATTTCTTCATATGATGTTACAAAATTCAATTTTGCTGGAACATGTTTTATTCATTGTATATTAAAAGCTAAAGTATAAAAATTGTAGAACAGATTAATCAGATGTATGGGAACTTTACTTTTTATTTTAATATTTCCTTTGTCCTAAATTATGTACTTATGTGTGTGTTTGTGTAGGGGAGGTGTTTGTGTATACATGAGTGCAGGTGTCTTCAGAGTGTTGCATTTCCAGAACTGCAGTTAAAGGCAGTTGTGGACTGCTTGACATGGGTGCTGAGAACCAAAGGTGTATTTTCTACAAGAGCAGCAATTGCCTCGGACCCCTGAGCCATCTTCAGAAATCTGTATTTTTAATTTATTGAAAATGACGACTGAAGGGCTTTTAAGGTTACTGTGCTGATTAGTCATGATTGGGTTTGGAGTGCTAACTAAGATATCTGTGAGAGGATTTCCTGGAAGGCTAATCAAAGTGGGAAGCCCCTCCTTCAGACTGGTCAGAACCTTTGTGTTTCCACTAAAAACAGGTCTGAGGGAAACCCAGTGCTGATTTTACGGTATCTTCCTTTAGTCCTTGCTTGTGAGTATATTTACTCTGCTGTGCCTGAGGCTGCCAGGCTGCCCTTTTCTGATGTCAGAACTCAGCTCCTTTGGTTTTCCCACATAAGGTGAAGACCAGTGATTCCACAGTAATCCTCCACTGTCAGATCAGGACTCCTGAGACAACCAGCCTCATTCAGCTGAGCAGCTACTGAGTTCTCAGCCACTGTTGGACTATAAAGCCTCTGTCATGTAAGTTCATATTGTAGAGTCAAAGAGAAATTATATATGCAGTAATATGCATACCTCTAAAAATGAGTAGAATGAGCTCCTCAGTACATTGTATCATGTGATATTAAAATTTAAATCAGCACATCCTATTTACTATTCCCTTTTAATTTTTGCTGTTGCGAATAAAGGTCAATTGCTACCCTTAGAGAACGGCTCAAGCAATCAGGCACTGTTGTTTTCTACGCTGATAGGAATGTTAGTGGAACCCTCTGGGAGCTCAACCCAGAAGGAACTGTCAAGCCATTTTATATTTATGGGTGGTTTCAAAGTGCAAAATTTTCTTGTCTCTAAATTTCTATTGTTGATAATTTCCTCGAATGTTTTTTTTTTTTAAAGGCTTCTATTTTAGATCTGGGAGAACTAGCCAGACTGGATGATGAAACTGTTTCCTTATAAAAGGCATTCGTTGCAAATCATGCAATATTTGTTTGCACAGGAAAAAAACAAACTATATATTTATAGCAGAAAAAATTAAACCACAAATAAGCAACATTAACAAAGAGCTTGTGGCACCTGGGAGATTACCACAGTAAATGAATGTAGTAGTAGAGGAATATTGGGTAGTGAGTAACCTTCCTAGTATGTGGGGAGCAGGGGAGTTCATTAGTCCTTTGTTTAAAGACATAAAAAGTGAAATGACTCAGTGTGAGCTTCCACCTGGGCATTTCCTATACTAACCTGTTGACCTTACCTCTGGCCATATCTGAGAGGGAGGTGATTGTTTCTTGTTAAACTGTGAGGGAGAAATGAGAAAGGAAGTGTTAATTGTTTAGAGTGGAGATAAACCTGGGAATTGTAAGACTGAATGTAGGTGATTGCTCTTACCTGTTGTGTGGCCTTCAGGCGATTCTCAACCTTTTTGGGTACCAGTTTTCCCACTCAGCTAAGGAAGAATGGAAAGTAGGTGCTAACTTGGTTGGTGTGCTGGGTGGTTGTTTTATTTGTTTGTTTTTGCGTGGTTTTTCTTTTCTTTCTCTTGTCTTTTTTTGTCAACTTGACTAGAGTTATTTGGGAAGAGAGAAACCAGCTGAGCAAATGTCTCCATCAGATTGGCCTGTACACAAGTTTATGGGCTTTTTCTTAAGGGTTGTTAAGGGGACCACTGCCACCTCTGGGCAGGTAGTCCTTGGTTGCATTAAAAAGCTGAGCAAGCCACCATGAGAAGGCAGTGAGCATCACTTCTTCTTTAGTTCCTCTTCCAACTTCCTTTACGATAGATTATAAGATGAAATAAACCCTTTCCTCCCCAAGCTGCTTTTGGTCATGGTGTTCTATCCCAACAATGGAAGGCAGATGAGCAGTTGGGAAGACTGGCCTGAGGAAAAATCTGTTTCTGCTTTGTTGGTGGGGATGAATTGGATAACAATGGAGAACACTTTTTAAAAGAAGAGCATCTTGAACACATGGAATACAGAATGGGAGAAAATCTTTACCAGATGTCAGACTGAAGGTTAGTATCTATAATATATAAAGAACTTCAAAAGTTAAACACACACAAAAAGTAAAACTACTAGTCATCAAAGGGGCTATTGAAATGGGCAGATAGTTTTCAAGATAAAAAACCCACAAAGGCCAAGAAATATTTTTAAAAGTATCCTTAATCACCAAGCACTTGAAAATTAAAACTACTTTGAGATACTATGTCATCCTAGTCAGAATGGCTTTATTAAGAAAAGAGACACAACAAATTCTGGCAGTGCTGAAGGGAGGAAGGGACCTGTTCTCACTGCTGGTGAGAGTATAAAGCAGTACAGTCATTACAGAACTCAATATGGAGGTTTACAAAGAAGCTAAAAATGAAGTACCAACACGACCCTGCTTCATTACTCCTGAACATATATCCCAAGGATTCCATATCCAGAAAAGATTTCATTTTCATGTTTTTTCACAATTCAAGAAATGTATTATTTACAATATTAAGAAAATGGAGCCAAATTTAGCTGTCCATCAACAGAGGGATGGATAATAAAAAAATGCAGCAAATATACACAATTTCAATGTGGTGAATACGTAGAAATATATATATATTTTACTCAACTGTAAAGAAGAATGAAACTATGAAATTTGTATAAAACAGGTGTAACATAGTAAGGACTCAAATTATATATTAGTAGCAAGTCAGACAAAAATTATATGTTCTTTCTCATGTGTGAACTCTAGCTTATAAAATTTATATGTATTCATAAGTAGCAGTTGAGTGTAAGTATAGGAGATGTAAGTATAGGACTGGAAGCCATGGTATAGAAGAGGTTTTGAATTGTGTAGAGTATAGAACACACATAACACTGAAGGAGAGTTGAGGGACATAGGTAGACAAATACATTAGTTACTTTACTTACTTTTGTTGAGACAGGGTTTCTCTGTGTGTCTTTGGCTGTAGCAAGACAATAATAAAAGGAAGAGGCTTTATTTGGGCTTATAGTTCCAGATTAGTCCATTACCATCACAGTGTGAAAATGTGGCATCAGGCAGGCATGGAAACTGGAGCAGTACCTGAGAGCACACATCTTGGATCATAATCAGGAAGCAGAGAAGGTGAGCAGCAATAGTGCGTGATGTTTAACTCCTCAAAGCATGCCCCTGTCACATGAATATTACATCCCCACATGCCCTAGTGTCATACTTACAGGAGCAATTTCACATCTCCTAATTTACCCAAAAAGTGCCATCTACTTGGGACTAAGTAGCCAAATGTCCTAGATTACTGTGGCCATATCGTCCAAATCATCACAACAAGGAAAGAAGATGAGGTCTCTCTTATATAAAGGCTTCTCTTTCCCAGAAGACATTCTGAAGGTCTGAAAGGCATGGGGGTGGGTATCTGAACAGGAACAATAAGGAGAAGGGGAGAACCCAGGGACCTTGTAAAACACTCAAGCCAAGATTTGTTCAACTGAATTCTAGCCATGGACCCTTACCATCTCAAGATCAAGATGCTACTTGTGTTTTCTCTGGTTCTTGACCTTCTGTCTTTCCTGAATGTTTAGTTCTTTGTCCATTTCCAGGAATAAGCTTGGTGATCCTTTAGATGGCATCTAGCATCCACATCACAACATGAAAGGATCTACATAGGGTGAAAAGGTACAAGAGGAGGCAGGATAGGAGAGAAAAATTAACAGATGCAAATATGCTTGAAAATACCATAATAAAATCCAATAGTGTGCATATTGATTTAAAATTTTAAAAATAAAAATAAATGAATAAAAGAAGTTCCTCTAAATACCAAGTATCGTTTATTGCTTTATTCACTAATTGATGATGGAACTGTGCGTTTAATAGGGATTCTCTTCAGTAATGAAGGAAAGTGAGGTTATGAAATTTGTGAGAAAATGGAAGGAACTGAAGTGTATTATACTGAATAATGTAATCTAAGGCCAGAAAAACAAATACATCTTCTTTATCGTATGCAGAGTCTTTTATTCAAAGTTTGAAATGTCTGTGTCTAAGCTGGAGCATCTGCAGATTCCAGGAATCAACAGAGCAGTCATGAGGTAGGCAGGAAAGAGGACTGAAAGGCGGGGGTTGCCATAGAAATAAAGGGGAAGAAAAAGTGAGGGGTGACAGGTGAGGGGAGGAGACAGGTGTAAGGAAAAGCCTTATAGGAGCATACTACTTCATAAGTTGACTAAAAATATTACCCCCCAATAAGTTACAGGTTCTTAAGTCTACATCCCTTTGCCAGGTAGGAAATACTTACCGATAAGCCCATTACTAGGGAGTGAGGCTCTCAAAACAGCACAAGTTATTGTCTTTGTTCTTGGTTGTCACAAGAAATAGATGGCAAGACATTTTTGTTGAAGACAACACATACACAATAAAAGACACAGAGAAACCACACAAGAACCAAACTGAAAGATTCTACCTATTGATTGGTGTTCACAGTGCCAGAAGGTACTATCTACACTCTCGGGGGAGAAAAGTTACCAACAATCTAACCCAGGCACGAACCCTATATTCTACCACGCCAATGCATTCAATAGTGGTATGACTATTCCTGATGCAACCAATTACTTTTTGGTTGGATCTGAGGCTATGAATATATGTTTAGTACTGCAAACCTGGTCAAAAGCCTATGCATATGAAGGCCAATGGTACTGATGTTTTGCTAAATGGAAATATAGAAAATTGTCATCTGATGGTCTTGCACTAAGCCTTAGTCCAAGAAATTTCTTTTGAAGTTGTTGATGGTCAAAATAAAAGCACACTAACTATCCAAGTCTTGAGGATAAAAAATAGCTAGTATGTAGCCTTAAATAAAACATCTACCTCATGAAGCCAGGGGAACTTTGTGAGGAGTGGTCAGGAAGACTGACAGATGGTGGATTGGTGGATAGGGAAGATCTTCTGGATATAAAATGGCTGCTGAAATCATGATCACACAATAACTGTGACCACCTGCCAAAGACACACACACACACACACACACACACAGAGTAGGAAGAGAACAGGAGAGTTTAATGATATATGAATAGTATGAGCATAGTGCATTGTGAAAGTAAGAAACTGTTAAAATAAAAAAAAACTAATTAAAAATTTAAACAAGTGAGTCTTGTCTAAATGACTGGTTTTCTTTATTATTTTCTTGTGGGATTTAGATTCAGAATGTTCAGTATGATGGCTTCTCAAATATGACTCATCCAAACTGAGGTGTACTGTAAATATGGCATAGCCATGTCTGATGGAAATGGTCAAAGTCACAGAGTCAGCACAACTGCTTGACAAAGATCCAGCAAAGCTGAGCCTCATGATGACCACCCTGCCACCTTTGGTTGTCATCTCTACCTGTTGCATATGTGGGAAGATTTTTAATATTTGTACAATTTTGGGATGTTGGATTGATAGGAAATTTCTTATCAATCATTTATGCCTTTTCCCAGGATTTCTGCTTCTGGGCTTCCCCAGGAAAGTCCTGACATAGGACCCCTCCCATTTCTAGGGAGCTATCCTTATCTACTTGAAGGTCTTCTTTATGCCTTGAAGGTTGTGATGCACATAAAGAAGCCAGAGGTCTCTTTAGGAGGCTATGAAACATTCTTGAAACATCTGTCTCTCTTCTTACTCAGGAACAAGATAATGGAAACAAAGTCAACTCAAGATTCGGTGGCTAGAAGAGTTGGCTACAGATCATATCAGATTGCAAGCCTCTTCCCACTATACACTCAGGAAACTTCATGGCATATACAGCCACAAAGTTAGATTGGCTGCAGTTACCTCTGCCCCATACAGAGACATATATTGATGAGCAAAGAATGGAGTGGGTAGATTATAAAATAATGAGATGTCAGGACCTCCCTTTCTTAGAAAATTTAGCACATTTTTTACTGTGGTATCATATGACCAAAGAACAACAGAATTTCAGGATTAGACATATAAACAAATTCTATAAAGATATAGCATTATATTACATCACAATTTGAATAATAATACAGCAGCTTCCGCCTGAGAACATTTCTTGGGCCCAATGACCATTGAGAGTTAATAATACACTGCTTGGGACATGGCAATCTGCTTGGGCTGGCTTGGAAACTTCATTTTGGTCTAGCATCCTTGAAGCAACCAGAGCTACCAGCCTGAGCACAGACTGTCATATGCCTCTAAATCCTTAAAAACTGGGCCATGGGGTTAATAAGTAAAAATGATAACTCTGTTTATCAACGATGTCAAAACTTGTGGAAAAAATGATTGGAAAAGATAATTCTGTTCTGTCATAATTTACCAATGCTGACTTAAAGATAAGAAAGAATAAATAAAACACATGTCCAAAAACAAAAACGATTTTATCTATGTTTTGGAACAACATGAATGTATCCCTGCTTACTGAATTCTGTATAAATAAAGAAACACTCTGGCTGCTAGTCAGTCAGGCTGCAAGATTCTCCCAACCATCATGCCCAGCTCACTCCTTCCTTCACCAACTCTTTACATATCTGATGGGACCTATTCACCACCAGCATAAGTATAAAATGAACATTAAAATATCATGTGTTTGTGTGTGTGGGTGGGGGGAAGGACTGGAGAGATGTCTCAGCAGGTAAGAGCACTGACTGATCCTCTAGAGGACCCAGGTTCAATTCCCAGCACCCACATGCTGCCAGCTCACTCCTGTCTGCATCTCTAGTTCCAGGGTGTTTAACACCCTCTCATAGACATACACACAGGCAAAATACCGAAGAACATTAAATAAAAAATCAAGTTATTAAAATATTATGTGTGTTGAAATGTAGCATGTGTTATATAAATGTGTGTGTACATGTATATGCATGTACATTCACCTGTGTGTATGAGTATGGAGGCCATCTGAGGACATTATGTCCTTTATCACTCTCTGCCTTGTTCTGTTGAGCTAGAGTCTCTCAGCAAACCTGGAGCTAGGCTGCCAAGTGTCATTGATCCTTCTTTCTAAACTCCACACAGCTCTGGGGTTACAGCTATGCACAACCATGCCGTTTTTTTACATAGGTGCTGGGGATTTGAACTCTGGTCCTATTGCTTGATCCGCAAGGGCTCTTCCTCACTGACCATTGTCTTAGTCCTCACATTTTGAAAACTCAGTACACTAGATATGTAAACTATCTCCATAATAATTTTAAAATAATGACTGAATGCTGTCACAATCATACTAGATATCCCAAGATCAGTAAGAACCCATTACTAAAATTTATTTTACTTGTTCTAACTTTTTGAGTAAACTAGAAAATTAAAGTTAAGTATGTGGCTCACGTTCTCACTCTTTCCACCTCAGAGCAGTAGTATATCAAGTCAGTGCTCTTTCTCACTGAACCATTATCTTAGAGCCCACATTTTGAAATTTTCCAAATGGAATATACTTGGGAAAATACTTCTTGACATGACATAGCATTTGCACCCATGAGCTGTGGCTGTGGTTACCAGCATAAGACTGTTCAGATTAAACTCATTTGTATTTCATTATGGAAGAGAGAGGGACTCATAATGTACATGTGTTCCTAAGGAGCAGTTTGGCTGCTGGGGATGGACAGTGTCACTTTCTTCAGTGGTGTGTCTTCTGATAAACTGCCCAAGTTCTAGTAAATAACCTTCCTTCCATGCTCATGCAGACAACCATAATTAATTTCTGGATCATGCACACTTGCATGCCCGCTCTCACACACAAGACAGAAGCAAGAGGAAGACATGTCTGGAAGGAGAAGGACCTCAGAAGGAGAGAAAAGGGGATGAGGGAGTGGAATGGTGGGGTTGCAAATGACTAAAATTCATGATATGCATGTATGAGACTGCCAAGGAATTAGCAAAAGTAAAGTAAAAGCAACACATAAAAGAAGGGTCTCATGGAATGAGTGTCAATGGAAGTCATCTGATTTTAAGATAAGTCATCTGATATTAAGCAGATAAAAGCAAGGAAATAAACATAAGAAACACCTTAAGGGAAATGTGACACTAACAAGAGATGATCATGGACTTGCGCATGACAAAATTAGTTCAGAGTATTTGAATGCCACAAAAGGTGTGTTAACTGAACAGTTTCTCGGATTACCCACAATGGCTTTAGACAAGAAGGTAGAGATGGGTGAGGAGAAGAAGCAGGGGATGATTTACAAAGCATGCTGCAGACTTTACAGACTGGCCTTGCCAAAGGCAGGAGTTTTCCCAATGCAATCATTGTGTCAATCAATGGCTATACTGCTTTGAGAAACTTAATGGCATTTGGTAAGTAGCCTTTCTTCTGGAAACATTTTGTTACCTCTTAAAGACAAATCATTTACTTCCAGAAAGCACTACACTTATGGGAAGTTCAGTTCAAACCCAGAATTAAATTCTGTTGTCCAAATATGGCCAGATTTCACGGGAGAATTGGTGTGGGTGTGGGAAGAAGGATCAGACTCTAAAAGGACATTGAAAAATCTTCTTTTACTGTTTTAACAGCCTTTGAGGGTTATGCCAGAGAGCACCAAGTCTGAAACCACCTCTCCAGAACCATACCCCTTCGTTTACCTGCCATTACCACTCCAGGGAGTGCAGGCTGGGGTTGGGTGAAGAAAGGTGTGAGGGCCTGAAGTGAAAGTCTGAAGTAGAGGTTAATGAAATGTGCCTCATTGGTTCAGAATAAATTGTACCTATTAATATTTTGTTTCAGATTTATCTCTTAATATTTGTGATGATTCTCAACATGCATGCTTGCATACATATGTCTTTTACTAATTTCAGTAAAATTGTTGAACTACTATCTTTTGAGACTTCTTTCCTGTTCTCTATTCAATAACCCTTTTGATATTCCAGTTAAAGATGTTTTACAGTTTTATTTCATCTTTGAAATAACACATTAGATTATAATAATATGAAATCTAAATTTCACATTTAGGTTTCTATAACCCTCTTGACTATAATTGTAACAGTTTTTAATATAGTTTACAACAACAAGTTTTTTATATTTATTTATTGGTATGTGTGTATGTGCATAAATGTATATGCCACCACAGAACACATGTGAAAGTCAGAGAACAGCTTGAGAAATTTGAATGTTAACTTACATATATTAGATTAAACAATAAACATTACCTTAAAATCTTGTTTTTGGAAAATGCTTTATTATATTATAGATATCCTTTTTGCAGCTGTGGATTTAGGATAATTTTTGATAATAGCCATATTCTACCCAATGATGGCTCCACCGTCTATTCCTGTTATGTACTTACATGTCCACATTTTTATGGTGGACATGTAAGCCATATCAAGCCATGTCAGCTATTCATTATGAACTAGAAGCAGGCTAGTCCCAGTCAGGTTCTAAAGAGGGAGTTGGTAGACAGACCTTCATAATCAGATTGTCTTGGTTATGTCTGACTTTCTGATTCAGAATAAATACATGAATTGTGGCCTGAAAGGTGGAGACTTACCTCTCATCATTTTAACTAACAATTAATTTCATGCTGCTAGAAATGGGGAGGTAGGGAGCTGACAGCTCTCTGTCAGTCAGGCTACTCCAGTTACTCTCATTAGGCTATTCTCTATCACTGATGCAAATGACAGAACATGTGTTGGCCTCTCACATTTTTAATCTGAAGATTTACTATTATTCATGTTAACTTCTCTTCTTTGCTCCACTTCATTAATAACACCTCAGAATTAGACTAAACTTACATTTACTTATCCACTTTTGACTACACATTTGCAGGGCTTTGGTGAGATGCATATAAAAACAAAACCAAATGCTATTTTAACTTGATAGATTCAAATTCCTAAGCACTACAATTTTCAAAATTTTGTCTTAAGAATGAATTTGTAAGTGTTCTCTCTTTATCCCTAGTCCCTTATAAAATTTCTGGAATACCTTAAAAATTAAATAAAATACTTGTTGAAGAAATGAGTGAATGGATGCATCCACTATTAATTTGTGATTTAAGTATTGACAAATATCTGGACCAGTGAAGCTGCTTACTTCCATAGTTAAATAAACACTGTGATTTAATTTTTTTATTTTGGAAAATGTAATTGACATACAGAAATTATATATGTGTGGTTTAGAATGATGTTCTGATACCTGTATATATGATCAATGGTCAAATTAGAATAATGAATGTATTCCTTACCTCAAATGTTGATAATTTCTTGGTAGTGATAAAAATCAAGATCATATTTTTTTAAGCTATCTTGAAATATATAACTCCATTAGCTGGAATAACCCAACAGAACATATGTAGCAGAACATCAAAACTTGTTTTTCCTATCTCTAAGTTTGTGCCAGTCAACACATTTCTTGCTCTTCTCTATCTACAATACTCTCCCTAGCATCTGTGAGCTAGGCAGCTTTCTATCATTATGATGAAATAAGAGAGGTAATCAACTTAATAAAGCAATTTTTTTTTTCACAAGCTTGGGCTCAGACTCTGGTACTTGAGAGAATAAAAGCAAAATAGTTGATTTGGGCTCAGGGTTTCAGAAGTTCTAGTACATGCTCTCTTGGTTCTGCAGCTTTGAGCTGTGGTGGCTCAATATATCATGATGGGAGCATATAATAGAAGAGACCAGTTTACTTCATGGTGGCCAGAAAGGAGCCAGGATCCTGGTATTTCACTCAATAGCACAACTCTAATGAATAAACTTTTTTATACTAGCTTTACCTGCTAAAAGTGCCACCAACACCACAAATGTGGGGACCAAGCCTTCAATATGTGGGCCTTTGGAGAACATTGGAGTTCTGACCAAAAGCACTGTGGTAATTCTGTTCTACCTATGATGTCATCTTTTCAGATGCTTCCTACAATTGTTACCTTGTAGCACTTGTCTGTGGCTGGCTTGCTTCACTTAACGTGATGACCCCTGTTCCTTCTGTGTTATTCAGAATTTATTTTTTAAGAGCATCCCATTGTGTATACCTGCTTCATTTCCCCTTCCCTTCATCAGCTGGTGGACATTCAGGTGACTGCCCTATCTTGACTAGTGTACAGTGCTGCAATGAACAGGCCATTCACATGGCTTTTCAGCTCTCCACTTTCTTTATCTTTGTAATTCATGAGTTGGACTGCTGCCTCAAACGCTAGTTCTTTTTTTGGTTTGCTAAGGAACTTTGCATGCTGCTTTCTATGCTGACTGATCTCATTTACACCCCTTCCACCAGTGCCTAAGAATCCTTTCTTAATATCCTACCAGTATTCATTATCTTATTCCTTTTTGATATAGCCATTTCAACCAGAGTTAGGTAGGACCCTGTGGTTTTGATTGCCTTGAGGATTGGTGATACTGAGCATCCCCCCCCCCCCCCCCCCAGCCAATACATCTGCTGGGTACTTCTTTTGAGAAATGCTTGGTCCTTCTCCTCTCCATTTAGAGATAAGTGGTTATGTTTTAGCAATCAAAATTTACCATCTTCATTGTGGTCAAGAGCTGTCTATAGAGAGGGATGACAAACTGCATCCTCATGGCCAGGTCTGGCCTGCTGCCTGTTTAGTATAGCTTATTCTACAAATGACTCTGAAACATTTATGTGTGGTTGGAAACAATCAGAATTGCAATGTCTGTGGCAGGTAAAAACTGTATAAAGGTTCATTTTGGTATCATACTGCTATGTTCATTGTTTCCTGTATGACTTTTGTTGCTTTTGGTTATAAATCTTTATTTAGGAGTGGCTCACTAAACCTGAGACTTCACTCTCCCATCCTTTATTAAAAAGTGCTACTTTCCAGTTGAGTCTCAGTTGTACTTTTGACAGGTCAAGAGTTTATAGGGTTTGCTTATTAGACATTTTAAAGCTAGAGAACTTCAGTGAATGGTCAAATTTTGTAACAACTTGAAACTTATTACAGTAACACATTTTCTTTTCTCTTTTATCATCCCAACTCAATGATAAATCCAACAGAATTTTTTTGTTGTTTTCTTTGAAAATGTACTACTACAGCATCTTGAATATCAGAATTGCTCAGTTTCACTTATCCCAGGTCTAACAAGGCAATTGGTACCCATCTGGCTTCCCAAGGTCCCCTCCAGGCTCATGCCTGATCTATGGTCACATGCTAGAAAGACAAAGGCTTGAGTATTGGGGTCTTTGGAAAGTCTGTGAAAATCTGAAGGCTGTGCATATATTCCAGATGTGGCAACTCTGGAGTCTCTGTGGCATTTCTGCTCTGTTTTTCCTGTTCCCAGAGTTTTCTTAGTCTGGTAGCCCTGCCCACACTTCCTGTCTGCTTTGGCCAATCAGAGCTTTTTATTAAACTCATACGTGGGACAATTATTTACAATGTAACATCATAAATCCACTACATATCCCCCTTTCTCTTTTTAAAACAAGAACCGCAAATCTAATTTCCTTTGTATAATTTTTTTCACTGTTTTCTATAACACCTTGTAACCAACACTGTAAGCAAACAAAAAGGTCCATAATCTATGTTTTGGGAATGCGGGCATTGTTCTTTAGGCTACTTCCTGCTGAATGAGGGTGCTGGCAATCCCATGGGAATCCAAAGAAAAATTTAGGATTATGCACAAGTCCTTAGTGGAGTAGTCTGTAAGGCTGGGTCATTTCAGCCAGTCTTCTTGAAGTTGTTCTGGATACAGAACTCGGGAAAGTTCAACAGAGGCACACTGAAATGCTGAATCATCTGGACCATCCATTTCCATTGGAGATTTTTCAGGGGGTCTTCCTCTATCAAACTTTATGTTCTTTATCTAGGAATAAATCCATAGCCTCTCATTTTCTGTGAAAATAAAATAATAATAGTAATAATAATAATAATAATAATAATAATAATAATAATAATAATAAAAACCCTCTTCTCCAAAGTAGCATATCTTTGGATTTCAATTTTAAAGTTAATTTAATTACAAATTATATAGATTGAATTAATCCAACAGCAAAACTGTCTTTATTGTATATTTATTTCTTAAATTTTTCTGTTTCTGACCACATCTTTGCTTGGCTAGGGAGATTGATTCCACCCAAACTCCTCTATTTCTTTCTGTTTCTGAACACACCTTTAATCTGCCAAGATCCTTGGCTAAGGATTAAAGGTCAGTAGGATGGATGGATGGCTCCACCCAGCTCCTAGTATAGCTTCATAGAATTTAGCTTTTTAGCCCAGGCATTCTGGGGAATTTTAGGGTCCATATAATCACCAAGGAAAGCTTTGCCATCTGTTGCTCATTAACTCCATTTAAGTATTTGGCAACAGGGCCTCTTAAAAAACTTCACAAGTGTTTTGCCTTTAAGGCTGAATCAAGAAGCTTCTCTTTAAAAAAACCAAAAAAACAAAAAAACAAAAAAAAAACCCAAGCCACTGCTTGCCTCTAGCAAACAGAGCTTATCCAAGAAAATATCACCACTAAGAAGCCATCTTTGACTCTATTCTCTTTTTGTCCTTATTGACTGAAACCTTAAATCCGCCATATAGAGCTCCTTGATTACATTTGGGCTCAAGAACTGACCTTGTTCACCTTAAGTTGCATGCAGCAAACACACCATTTTATAATTTAATCCCATAAACCACTCAGTCTCTTTACCATAGGCCACTTCAGAAACACAGCTCGGAAGCTGCTTTGGGCTTTGTTTCTGTGCTCTAGACCATTTTTTAAGCTTTCTTTGGCTTTATGTGGGTATATTTTACCCATGTTGGGCTGCCAGTTTTAGTATGAGGTTTCTGGCCTGGACTTTCGGGCCTAGCCTCAAGCTTCAGACCCGCAGACCCACAGACCTGCAGAGACACACAGATGCTTACATTAATTTTAGGCTGATCAGCCTAAGGCTCAGGCATATAACTTGCTAATTCTTTACCCTTAATCTAACCCATGACTCTCATCCTGTTCAGCCATGTGGCTCCGTTTCTCAGAACAATATAGTTGTCCTCTGCGTCTTCTGGCTTGTCCGGCAACACTGGAGTCTTTGTGGTATTTCTGCTCTGTTCTTCCTGTTCCCAGAGTTTTCTTAGTCTGGTAGCCTTGCCCACACTTCCTTTCTGCCTTTGGCCAATCAGCGCTTTTTATCAAACTCACAGGCAGGATAATTATTTACAATATAACACCATAAGTCCACTACATCTAGGTGTATAAAATGAATTTTTATTTATATTTTAGATTTGATATTTTAATTTTTCATTAATTTGTTTTCTACAGCAAAAAAAAAAAAAAAATCTTATTTTCACTAGATTCCTGATACCAAGGCTGGCACATCTGGAAGAAGGCAGTACCATTATTGTATTTCCCAAACAAACTTCTGTCATGAGGACTATAGAATGTTCTCACAGCCATGAATCCTTATTTTATACTTTTTTTTGTATTTTTTGAAACAGTCTCATTCCTTTGCCCAGACTGTCTGGAATTTCCTATGTAGATGAATTTTGCCTGAAGCTCATAGTAACCTTCCTGTATTGACCTCCCTAGTGATACTGGTTTTGAATTATGACAATTTCAGAATCCATTTTTACCATAGTACATTCTGTTGTTTTCCAAAGAAATAGATTTGACTTCTAAATTGCTATAATAAAAATGTTAGTTAAGTATGGTGGCTCATGCCTGCAATCCCAGTACTTGGAAGCCTGAAGCTAGAGCATTGGCATAAGTTCATGTTCTGCCTAGGCTATGTAGTATGATGTAAGCCTAGACAACATAGCAAGATTCAGTATCAAAACCAGCAAGGCTGGAAATTTCCACAGGAGATAATCCTATAGTTTTGTATCCATGAATGCAATGGCAGTCTGAAGGAAGAGATAAATAAATAAAAAATTATTTATTTTATGTGTATGAATGTACACCAGGGGAATTCTTGGGAATTACAGTGTTTTGTAAGCTACTATGAAGATGCTACTGATTGTACCCAGATTCTCCACAAGAGAAACAAATGCTGTAACCACTGAGCTATCTCTTCAGCCCTGAGATACTTTTTCTTTAGGGGATCCCAGACTTTTCACTTAAGGCTTTCTGCTCATTGGATAAGGCCCTCTTACATAATTGAAAATAATCTGCATCACTCAAAGTCTATAGATTTATGTGCTGAGTGAATATATAGCATAGATACTATCTTTCTCTTTTATACAATCTGCTAATTTATTTTACATTTGCTCTCTCTCTCTCTCTCTCTCTGTGTGTGTGTGTGTGTGTGTGTGTATGTGTGTGTGTGTGTGTGTGTGTGTGTGTGTGCATATAGAGGTCTAATGTGTAACACTATTCTTATGGAGATGTGAACGAGCATTTACTCACCCCCAGATGAATAACCAATGACAGACCAAAGTAAAGATACCACTAAAATTCAACGATACAAGCCAATGAGGTTTTCTTGGAGTTCTTGTAGGAATATGGGTGAGGGTTGCTTAGAGGAGCAGAAACGGCGCAGAGAAAGCTCTATCTCCAAGAGCCCACCCTGGGGTAAAGGCAGAAACCTAGGAAGTCCCCATGTGACTTGATCAGCAGGTTTGCTAGTTTTTCTTCCTCGGTAGCTTGGCTGGTCTGTGTCTGTCCTCGGCATCTCAACTTGTCTGAAAGTCTCATCACTTTTTACTACCTATATAAGCTTGAGGAGAAAGGGCCCTAATGTATGGATTCAGTTTCAAGAACTTCCTGAAAATTTTGAGTTGTTTACTTTTTAGCTTAAGGAGCTTCCCTACAAAATGGAGTATTTTATTTTAGAACATAAGTGTCTCCCCAAGTTAGAATGTTGCAAAGATCAGAGGACATCTTGTGAGTTTAAGGCTAGCCTGTTCTACATAGACAGCTCTAGGCCAGCTAGGGCTATATAGTGAGACCCTGTCAACAACAACAACAACAAAATAAACAAAAATCCTAAACAAGAAACTGTTAGAATTCATAGGAATCTAAAGCACCTTGGAGAATCACATCTGACTCCATTGTTTCTCTTCCAGTTTAACACTCTTGTCCAAACTCATTGCATTTGTAGGGGACAAACTATTGTGACAGGAAGAAAAACAGCACCCAGGGAACCCAGAAACTAATCATAAAAGCCATGAATATGCCATCTTAGCAGGCAAGGGGATAGTAACTTTGCTCATGAACTGACCTTAAAGTAGAGGTGGGGCTCTGGATGATGCAGCTGGGCCCATCATAATTGTAAATCTTTAACTGTGGAAGACAGAGCAGGAAGAGGAAATTTGAGGTGGTAATAAGCATAATGTAGACTCAATGGCAAACTCACTCTTTCCAAGCTCATGGGCAAAAGTCCCAACACTGCGTGATTTGGAGATTGGGGGGGGGGTTCTGTTTTAGGGTTTATATTGCTGTGAAGACACACCATGCCATGGCAATTCATATGGAAAGAGTTGGGCCTGGCTTACAGTTCAGAGGTTTGGTCCATTACCATCATGGCAGGAACCATTGTGACAAGCAGGCAGGCATAGTGCTGGAGAAGTAGCTGAGAGTTCTACAACTTGCAGGCAACAGAAATGCTCTGTCTCACTGGGAGTAACTTGAGCATAGAAAACCTCACAGCCCACTCCTACAGTAACACACTCCAACAAAGCTACATCTGCTCCAACATAAGCACTTCTCCCTCTGGGTCAATAGAGCTGTTTTAGTTCAAATCATCAGAGCATCTTTGAAAGGTGACTAGAGTCAGAGTTGCTCATGGGGTGGGAGACGCTCATGGTGATGTGATTAGTGTCCTTCTGAGAAGGCGCTAATGTGTGAGGATAGTTCAAGAAGATAGCCATCTGCAAGCCAGAAAGTGGGCCCTATCACAACCTGACCAGGCTCGTTCTTGATCTTAGACACCCAGCCTCCAGGCCTGTGGGAAGTAAAACTGTGCATTAAAAGTCACGTATTTGGGACAGGACACTGAGTTGACTAAGATGAGATATGTGACTTTCCTAAAGTCCTTGGCCTTTAACACAAGGAAGAGACCATGAGCTGATAAAAGCAGATGACCTCATACCAGGCTATGGAAAACAAAACAAAACAAAAAAAAAACAAAACAAAAAAAAAACAAAACAAAAAAAAAAAACCTGTTCTGTGACCTAAAGACCAGAAAATAATATGAATTTGTTAGTTTAGGCCACAAAGAGTATAATAGTTTGTTATGGCAGAAGAGCAACAGCTATATAGGTACAAAGCATAGGATGAAAAGAGCTGAGCACTTATTATTTCAACCAATTCAAATCTATCCAAGTTCAAACTGTATTTATTAAAAATAGAGCATGTCAGCTACTGAGCATGGCTGGAACTGCTACGGGGAATGTCACACTTGTGGGAGAGAATGTTCCAACCCCTTCAAAAGACTGTTAACACACCTTTGACATAGTTCTTTTTATTTCACTAAAGCTCTTTGGAAAAACTTGCAAGAAATCAGCTAAGAATACTGAACCACGCTGACCCAACTCTTTCAGGCAACCCAAAGGAAACTACTTTTTATAATACTAAAGTGAGCACACCCTAAAGTGTTCATGTCTGCCACTTCTCTTTTCTTTTTCTGAGTCTGGATTTTATCATGGGGCTGTAGCCCTGTCTAGTGTGGTACTCAATATGTAGACTAGTCTGGCTTCAACATAGAGTTCCTACTCTTACTTCAGCCTCTCTAGTGACAGAATTATAGGATATGCAACCACATCTACCTAACAATCCAATTTTGAGCATGAACAATAGACCTTGAACTAAGCATGCCCAGAAACAGTAGCATCCGCTACCTTTCCTTTTGAACATATGTCCTTAAAATACATGCTCAGAATGTACCTGCTCCAGTTCTTTCTTATATGAGTGATATAGGCAACACAAAGGAAGAACAGCATTGTACAGATAGATAATCATTGTGCTCAGCTCTCTCCTTTCTGGCAGTGCTATGGCTTTGCACCCATCAAGGTGTAAAACTATTGCAATTAGTTGTAAGAGGAAGAGTACATTGTTTTTCTAACAAATACTTCATACAAACTATCAAAGGTTGTGCTTAGACCCGCCCTGCCTCATGTTGTTTAAATACTATCTAAAGAATTCTGTTAGTGCTTATATTTTGGTATTATAAAATATTTATAAGAAAAAAATTAAGATTTTTATTTGCAATTAATTTCTACTTACATTTCAGAACAATGATTTAGTTGCTATTATCTTTGCCTAGCTTCTAAAAACAGAGTAAATAATTGTATAACGTTCTATTATGATAATACTATAACAATTGTGCCCTCTTCATGTTGAATATACCTTATTTTACTTATTCGTTTATAAATAAACTGTGAACTAGGGCTCTGGTTTATCAAGAAAAAAGGTGTGGTACTCGAAGTTCAGTGTGCCAGGGCTGGCAGTCTGGACCTAGGCAAGCTGACTGCTGAGACAGCGGTTTTAACCATTTCCCTCACTGCTATACACAAAGCAACTAGGGATAGCATGAAGCAATGGAAAAAAACATAAGCAGAATTTTAAAAAGAGGGTTATCTATTATATATATATATATGTATATGTATATGTATGTATGTATGTATGTATGTATGTATGTATGTATGTATGTATGTATGTATCTACCTCCACACCCACCTATGTACTTATCTATTGATTTTTTTTTCAGGGGTGAGGAGTCTGGTTTGAGGAAGAAATTTCCCAGCCAAGTAAACTGAATTTAAAGTCATCAAAAGAGTGAAGGCCTTCCTTGCCTTATATAATTTCTCTTGAATTTCTTAGTAGAGAAGTTATCCCTAAATGATTGTATTACCTATGTTCTTTCTTCTTGTTATCAAGAATAGAAGAGAAAAGCCAAAACCATCATATTGAACTCTGAGTGTTGACCATAGGCCATTGAATTGCCCCAGTGTTGGCAAGTAGTACAGGATAATGAGAAGTCTGCTGAAACAGAAGGTTTATGAGTTCAAACCTTCCCACTTATATAAAATTGAATCCCTTACCTTAATTTTTCTCACCCAGAAAATAAACAGACTTTTTCAGAGCTGCTTTGAGGAAGAAAGAAAGTATTCTGAGAGTGCATGAATAGGGTTAGGAATATGCTTTCTTCCTTCTCTGTACCCTCCTCTAGAGGGTAACTTTGTTCTGTGCACTAGACATAGAGCTGGCACTTGCTAATTTGTGGTTTAGAGCAGCTTTCTTAATCTCTGTGGCATCTGCATTTCTTTAATGTACAGAATGGGGAACAGATACCCTGGCTTTGATTTTTGAGTAGTGTTCCTACTCATCTCTCATTTCCTTTTTATCTTTTTGTTCCAACACTAGAAGAAACCATCTCTTTGGGGCTTGAAGACTAAATCACTATTCAGCTAAGAATAGGATGCTAATGAGGAGGTTGGAGGAGTGGAGGTGTGGCACAGTGGTAGAGCACTCACTTTCATGTATAATTACTAGCAACACACATGGCATCTCATTGAGACATATGGTGGTTGGTTTTTTATTTATTTATTTATTTTGAGACAGAGTCTCATTCTGTGTCTCAGGTTACTCCCAAGTGCTTTGATTACGGGAGCGGACCAGCACCCCTAACTTATTTTTATTGGTGACTTTTCTATTGCTATGCCCAAACTCCGAGACAAAGGAAAGTTAGAGAAGACAGAGTTGTTTGGGGCTTATGGTTCCAGAGTGTTAGTGTCTGACAGCTGGTGTCAGACAAGGAGGCTGGAGCTGGGAGCTGAGCAAAGCAGGAAACAGAGAGCATACCTGATATGGGGCCAGCCTTTTGAATTCTCAAAATTCTCAAAACCCACCAACTATAACATACTCTTCCAGCAAGTCCACAGCTCCTAAGCCTTCCTCAACAGGGATACCAAGCATCAAATGGCTAGAACATGGTGAGCATCTCATTTAAACCACCAGGCCATTTTTCTTTTTTGTTTGCTTTGTCTTATTTTGTTATGTAGCTCTGGCTGCCCTGGAACATGATGTATATAGACCAGTCTGGCTCAAACTCACAGAGCTCTGCCTTTCTTTGCCTCTTGAGTGTTGGGATTAAAGGTATGTTCCTTTATGCTCAGCTTAACTGTGTGTGTGTGTGTGTGTGTGTGTGTGTGTGTGTGTGTGTGTGTGTGAATATATGTATGTGTTGCAATAAGGTTTCTTGGTCTCAGGTGGCCAGAGGTCCAGATCCACAGACCTGCAGTCAGCCCCAGACTCCTTAGCAGCCCACCGCTGCTCAGGCCCCAGAAATGACTCAGACACTTATATTAAGTTCATGCTGTTTGGCCTATGGCTCAGGCACATTGATAGCTTGGCTTGTTCTTACATCTTAACTCAACCCATTCTCATTAATCTTTCTGACACATTGCCCCTGGCTCACCTGTGTTTCTTACATGTTGCTCCTTTGCTTCTGTCTCAGGTCTGTCTGACTCTGCCCTGCTTCTCCTACCTATGCTCTGATTTATCCTCCTACTTTCTCTATGGTGCCTGTCATGGGCCAAAACAGCTCCTTTATTTAAAGACTGATAGTTACAGCATACAGAAAGACATTCCCACATCACCTCCCCCTTTCTGTCTAACCAAAAAGGAAAGTTTCAACTTTAACATAGCAAAATTACATATAATAAAATAGCCATCAAGCAAGAATTGCAGTTACAATATCTAGTCTATTTGTATTTAGCAAAATTAAAGAAAATACTCTATCATCTACCTTATCCTTATGAATCTAAAGTTTCATATTCAATATACCTTACAAATGACTAAGAAAAGCTATACCTATAACTATCTAATCTTCAACTACATCAAAGACCACAGAAGGATATATCTACCCAAGTAAACTGGCAGTGCAAGCAACTTCCAAAATCTAGAAATGACAGAGATGACACCTATCTGCCAGGACAGTCACCCAAAGTTCCTTTATAAAGTCGGGGCATTCATTTTTAGCCTACAGGCCCAGAGTCTCCTTTCATTTCAGTGAAGTAAGAAATCTGCTCTGCCCATTCTGGCACAGTTCATCAGTTGCTTTTCTTTGAGTCCTGAAGAATGTCTGACAGTTTTCTCTGTAAAGCAGGAACCTGAATGACCATCTCGTCTTGTTCTGCCAAAGTTCAGAGGTCATCTTCCTATGAACCTTCATGTCCAGTTTTAACAGCATACTGTCAAGCAGCCAATATAAGAACAGGTTCATGTCCAGTGGCTAACTGATGCCACAAAGAAACTAATCTCCATATGGAGTTTCTTCAATGCCCATTTTTTTTTTCTTGAAGTAAATTGGTGCTACCAGGAGTAGACCTGTCTCACTGTCCAAAAAAGTCTAAGTTATGAAAACATTTTAAATGCCATATTCTGTAGGTCTTATAAGTATTTGAAGATTACCTACCTAATTGAAATATATCTTTATATACCTAAAATTCTAACATGCATTTCTTAATCATACATTACAAACTTAAATCAGTTACATAAACATCCTCTCTTAAACAAGAGTATAAGAATACATACAGCATAAGAGAATTGACCTTAAATTTGTATCAATAAACCAAAATCCATACCAAATGTAAAACATTTTGAGATTAGCAGCTGATTTCCTGATCTAAGTAAATTCAATAATCTAATTTTTAAAAAAATCATTCATATACCATATCCCCTTTTTCTTCTTAGAATGAGATTAACTATGAACATTATCCATTTATAATGAAAACAAACATTTATAAGCAATATTTTGAGAATTTGGGCATAGTTTTCCATTACTACTTTGTGCTGATTAAGGGGTGTTGAAAATCTCATGGGTTCTTGAGACTGGATCATAGTCTGTATCCCTGAAGCTGATATGGACATCTCTTCCTATCAGAAGTTTTTTTCAGGGAGTCTTAGTTGATGAAACCATAAGAGTGTTGAAGCAATCCACAGGTTCTCATCTTCTGCGTTCCTCACATGTTGCTCCTTTGGGCTTCTGGCTCAGGTCTGTCTGACTCCACCCTGCTTCTCCTACCTATGCTCTGATTTCTCCTCCTACTTTTTCTATGGTGCCTGTCATGGGCCAAAACAGCTCCTTTATTTGAAGATTGATATTCACAGCATACAGAAAGACATTCCCACATCATGTACGTATGTATGTATGTATGTATGTATGTATGTATGTATGTATGTATGTATGTATATATGTAAGTATGTACGTATGTATGTATGTATGTATGTATATATGTATGTATGTATGCATGTACGTATGTATGTATGTACGTGTGTATGTATGTATGTACGTATATATGTATGTATGTGTGTACGTATATATGTATGTATGTGTGTATGTATGTATGTATGTATGTATGTATGTATGTGCACCACATGCCTACAGAAGCCGGGGAAGATCAGAAGAGAGCACTGGGTCCCTTCGAACTGGAGCTATAAATGGGTGGTTGTGAACCTTCTCACGTTTGCTGGGCCCCAAACCTGTGTTTTCTGCAAAAGCAACACGCATTCTTAACCACGGCTCTCTAGTTCACTGTTCTTAAATTTAAATTTCTTCTTATCTCAGACAACTTTTTGAAATCCACTGGTGCTGAATGTTTGTAATCCCAGCTCTCAGGAGAGCAAGGCAAGAGTGTCAAGATTTGAACAGCCTGGGCTACATAACAGAACCCTTTCTACCTCAACAAAAGAAAGTGAAAATAAGCAAACAAACCGCACCAACACTTATGAATGGCTTGATACTTCCTTTCGAACACTTCCTTCCCTTGTCTCCTATCAATGACTCAAACCTCATCTGAAACTCTCCTCTTCTCATGTTAATATTTTTCCAGTACTTAACAGTGAGCTAGCAAGTTCCTATCCATGACATGCTCTGTGCCATGAGAACATACTTTATTTCCTTCTTCATCTCTATCCAACTGCTCCGTTGCCCAACCTTTCCCTGACAGTAAATTAATTTGGGATAAATTCTGTTTTCCTCCTTGTCATTCATTCAGTTTGATCAGTGACTACATCTTCAACACTTGGTTACTACTTAGGTGATTATTGTCATTTGTTCATTCTTTACTTGTGCATTGATTTGCTTAATGCCTATTCCCCTAAAAGATTATAAATTTTGTTCAACATTGGCTCTATATTTCTCAATACATGCTTGGAACATGATTTGCTCCATCCATGTTTATTGAATAGATCCAGGAAGCTTTTGGCAATGGTGAAACAGAGATCTACAGAGGTTATGTAAAAGGTGTCCACACTCATGGTGATGGCCAGTGATGAGACAGGCAAGTATAGGGAGTAGTTTGGTGACTAAGACTCTGCTGGTTTATGGTTTATGTGCTCCTTTCTCTCTAATAGTGCACATGGCAACTACTGTTCCTGCAAATACAATGCTCACACATTGCCTCCAAACATTGCTCCTGGCAGCCTCAAACCCTACCTGCAATAGGCCACACATGTCCCTTCTCTGAACAATGGGATAAGTTTTTTCTCCCTTTTATGACAATTAGACAACTTGGACACGTTCTATTCAAAGACATTTTCAGCCCATCCTGATTGAAGAGTACCCAGTTGATTTAGTTTGAGCTGGTTTTGAGTGCTTGGCAGTAAGGCAAAACTATCCCAATTGAACTTGTAGGGGAGAGCTCCTACTCCATATCCATAGTCTGTACTCAAGGTCATATGTTCCTTGTACCTCTCTGGGTGCAATAACACAGCACTGGAGTTTGTGAGAGTGAGTGGAGGGGGACAGCCCTAGCTGCTGGTTCCTGATGATCTCAGTGAGGGTCATGGCAAAGATAAGGCCTCTATCCTGCATTCTCATGCTTCAGCCCTGCACTCTACAGCATGCTTTGGACCCCAGTTTCAGTCTCCATGGTATATCCACCTGATTCTTGATGGATGGCTGTTCTATTTTCTAGGATCTGTTGTGTAAGGACATTGGAAGGTATAATTTGTTGTGTGGTGGTTCTTACTGACTCAGCATGAGGTTTCCTTATCCCCATGCTGGAGCTGAATTAATGCTTCAGTATCTTTAATTTCAGGATTTCACCTCCCGCAAGGTTTCTAGTTTTTGGTTAGTCCTCCTAACTGTTCCTACAGTGTGTGTGTGTGTGTGTGTGTGTGTGTGTGTGTGTGTGTGTGTGTGTGTGTGTGTGTGTGTGTGTGTGTGTTGGGGAAGACCTCCCTAGCAATTTCAACTGATCTTGGCTAGAACGCCTTGTGAAACTAGATCACCAGATCAACCTCCTGCTTTCAGACCAGGACGTACTGACACACCTTGCCTGAACTGTGGCCATCCCCTATTCTGATAGAGCTGAAGCAAACGCTCAGGTTTTTAACTATGTTGGATGTACTACCATAATCTGAATTGAGGGTCCTAATGAATAACCAAAGTTATTCAGAAAAACAAATGAACAGACCAATAAACAAACAAACAAAAAACTCCAATAAACGGCGTCTACAGTCCATGTGCACAGATCCCCCTACCCCATTATTGTACAGTCCATGTGCACAGATCCCCTACCCCATTATTGTCCAGTCCATGTGTACAGATCCCCCTACCCCATTATTGTCCAGTCCATGTGTACAGATCCCCCTACCCCATTATTGTACAGTCCATGTGTACAGATCCCCCTACCCCATTATTGTACAGTCCATGTGTACAGATCCCCCTACCCCATTATTGTCCAGTCCATGTGTACAGATCCCCCTACCCCATTATTGTACAGTCCATGTGTACAGATCCCCCTACCCCATTATTGTACAGTCCATGTGTACAGATCCCCCTACCCCATTATTGTACAGTCCATGTGTACAGATCCCCCTACCCCATTATTGTCCAGTCCATGTGTACAGATCCCCCTACCCCATTATTGTCCAGTCCATGTGCACAGATCCCCCTACCCCATTATTGTCCACCTTTTCTTGTTCAGTCCTGGAGCTCAAACCCAGAGCCCAGAGTCTGGGCTTTCTAACATGGTAAATTAGAAGCCCCACCTATGTGGATGCAATAGTGAAAGAAAACAGGAAAATACACAGTGATATCTGTCCCAGGAGGAGACAATAGCTACAAACAACTTGATTTAGTAAGCCGCGTGAGATCTCTGCTGGGAAGCAGGCAGGGGACTCACATAAGGAAATCAAGACTGTAATCAGAGAAGACGGCTGAGCGTGGAGAGAAAGAAAGCGAGTAGCTGCAGACACTCTTTAAGGGGTCTTTCTTGAAGTGAAGTCTAGAGAGATGGATCAGCAATATGAGTGCTGTCTACTCTTCCAAAGGACCTGGGTTCCACATCCAGCATCCACATGGTGGCTCATGACTGTCTGTCACTTTAGGTCCTAGGGATCGGAAACCCTCTTCTGGCTTCCATGAACACCATGCACTTCTTGTGATGTGCATACATACACACAGGCAAAACACCCATACATACAATAAAGTTTGAAACAAGAGAGGCCGAAGGAACTCAAATGCTTGCCACCAATGGATTGTGACAGAATAAACTGTGCCTGGGAAGTCTGAGCAGATGGAACTGAGTTAGCAGTACCTTATGTGAGCAAAGCCTGAGGCCAAAGGTAGTTTGGAATTCTTTGTATCCTGCATCGGGAGGATGCCTCACAGGTGGCCTCAAGTTATAAAAGTGTGAAAGAGACCCACTCCTTATATTGCCTGCTTTTTAGTCTGAAGATCTGGAGGGCCAGGGTTGGAGATACATTTTGACAGGGGCCCTGCAAATGCATTGTATATTGAGCTAAGATGTTTATAAACAAGTATTTGAGATACAGTTGTCTATTTTAACACAGAACAAAACTGAGTTATTTCAGATTGTAAAGTAATAGTATAGCTGCTATGTAGACACAGGGGAATTGAACAGTGATCTGGCATTTTAGTTTAAACTCTTGATAATGAGTTTCATTTCAAAAGGTCATGAGAGTAGATTTAAAATAAAATAAGTCATTCCTTTTCTCTAGTAAATATGATAATCAAATGTGTGTTAGTAGGTGAGGGCATGAAGGTTAGAAGATCCTGCGGTTTTGTTTTGTTTTGTTTTTAATTTCACAGCTAGCGCACACAGAAAATCCATGTTTAACTCAATCTTATGTTCACATGGACTTCGGGAATCTCATGATATTCTGCTAAGTAAAAGCAGAGATGGTAAGATCCTTTGTAGAGGAGTTCAGGCCTAAATACCATTGACCAAATCTGCACAGCACATCAGTAGAGAAGCATAACTGAACTCATGTGAGAAAAAAGGTCAGGCGAGTGCTCTGTGCTGAAGGTGTAGGAAATGAGCTGTTTGAGACCAGGAGATTAGGGTCAGGGAAAGAAGGAGGAAGGGCACCTTCCAGACTTCTCAGTGGTGTGAAATGCTAGATGTGGATCAAAAGGGGACACAGAGGTGAGCCAAAGACACTTAAAAAGTACCTCAAAAAAGTTTGTTAGATGTGGTTTCCTCTGTTTTTTTTTTTTTTTTTTATTGTTTTCGAACAAACTGTGTTAATCTGTGTGCATTCCTGTAATAAAATGCCTAAAACTAGGTAATTTCTAAGGAATAGAAATCCCCTCTTCTGATTTTAGGAGCTGGGAAGTCCAATATTTTAGTAGTATCAGGAACCAGCACCTGTGATTTCTGGTGAAGCCTTACTATATCCAGAGGATGGAAGCAGCAAGGGCAGAAAGAATGCTGTGTTCTCCTGTGGCAGAAGAAACACATGAAAGGGCCGAGCTTTCTCCTCCTGCCCTTCTCAAAGGTCACCAATCCTTTCATGTGGGCTCTGCTTGCATGATTTAATTACCTCTTAAAGGGCCCCTTTCTTAGTACCATCACATGAGTTTAGGTTCTAATATATTAGTAATGGAGACGTTCATATTCAAATTACAACCAGCATGTTAAAAGCTTTGCTTCTCAGCCCGCTCCCAAGAAATACATAGTTCCGTGTGTCCTACTAATACATGAAGAATGAACGATGAGATATACTTTCAGCAGGCTTTGGTCAACTTCATGGTTGAGCCCACTGATGGAGATCTTTGTAGGACAAGGCATCAAGCAAAGGTTTTCAGATTCTCATAATATTTCAATTAACTGGCCATGGAACCCTTTAGGCTAACAGGGCAGCCTCAGTGGGCCCTTTGTCCTTTGCCTTTGTGAAGTCCAGGACACTCCATATGCAATATGACGTTGATTCCTTCGAACAAGCAGTTTGGGAAAAATCCAATTCACAGTACAGAAGTAGAGACTGGAAAAGGTCAAATGATTCAGTAAAGGCCACTCAGCTGAAGGTGGTAGGACTGGGGCTGGCCTCCAGTTTTCTGGTCTTGCCCTTTTATCTTGCACTGTTGCCTCCCAGGAAGCCTTTTGGAAGCTGGAAGTGGATATGTGGGAAGCATAGGATTGTGCCTCATAGCATCTTTCTCTCATCTCCCTCCCTCAGAAACAGAGCGTGCTCTGAATGTCATCTCTGATAAGTTGTCACGTTGCTTTTCCTCAGAGACCATGAGTGACCTTCAATGTGGTTACACATGAGGCAGCTTAGACCACATTTTGGCAGCTCTGATCATCACCCGGTTTTCCCACATTTTGAGTGGCAATGATTTCTTCTCATGACTTCACCTATTTGGCCTTATTCTGTTATTTGGATATTGACCAAAAAGGGCTTTTCTTCTTTCTGATGGACAGGACTATACACTAGGCAACTCAAGTGCGCTTGAAAGAGTTTCCTGCCATACCCCAAACTCCTTTTCATACTTAGAGCAGAGACAAGCCTCATTCTGCCCAAGACAGGCCTCTGTATTCATGCCTGGGGGCAGCTCATTACCTGTGCCTATTGGCTGAGAAGGGCATGCTTATGCAAATTAATGCGTAGCTTTGTTTTAGAGCTTAATTCATGGACTAAGCAAACACACTTCTGAACAGTGGCCTTCCTCATTCTACTCTACCTCAGTCCTTCAAGACACTGGCTTTATGCTTGGTCTTCTTGAGAGCCTGGTGTTAAGCTGTTAAACCCAATAAATCATATATTTGTAACTTAAAAGCAAAAGAACATATGATGAAAAATACTTTTGTCAAGATGGAGAGCTAAGATTTTGAGAAAAATGGTGAGGTAGGACAGAATCTAGACTCACCCAGGAGCTGAGCCTCTGGCCATTCCTGCAGGAAATGCTTGCTCATCCTCTGACACACCTAACTGTGTGAAGGTTACTCTCTCAGCAAGGCATCCTGGACTCCATAAAATGAAAACAGTGAGCTAAACACTAACATGCATTTATCATTCACTTCTCCTGGGTGTGGACACAATGTGACCAGCTGCTTCTAGCTCCCCTTGCCTCAACTTCCCCACCATGATAGGCTGTACTCTGAACTGCTGAAATTAACTCCTTCCTCAAATTGCTTTTGTCAGGGTATTTAATTTTAGCAATTGGGAGTGGGGGAAAAGACACTAATTACTTCTAATTATCATAAGAGAATCTTGGTGTGAACTGAGAGGAAGATGGGATTATGAGAGACTACCAAAACCAACTTGTGATATTTTTTATTTTACCTTGTTTTAGGAGAGTGTGTTGATTTGAATAAGAATGAGCCTATAATCCCCATAGTTCCTCAGGTATTTGAATGCTTGGTCCCCAGTTGGTAGAACTGTTTGGGAAGGATCAGGAGGTGTGGTTTTGTTGGAGGAAGTGTGTCACTGGGAATGAGCTTTGAGATTTCAAAAGCTCACATCACTCTTAGTGTTTTTTTTTTTCTCCCTTTGCTTCCTATTTGTGTGTAATGATATAAGCTCTCTTATATATCCTTGCCTACATATAACCTATTTATAACGATGTCTCCCTATAACCGTGCCTACATGCCAGTTGCTATGCTTCCTACCACAATGATCATGGACTCATCCTCTAAAACTGTAGCAAGCCCATAAAAAGCAACAACAACAGACAACACCCTGTCTTGTTCCTGAGGCTGACTCCATTTATGAGAGTGTTCCTCCTGTCCATCTGCTGTGCTCCACTACTGTGACTGGGAAGATGACTTGGCCTAACTTAGGACATGAATAGGTTACCATTGTGCAAAAAAATTCTTCTTCTTTGAGGGCCTCAATTTCCTTATGTGAGATATGATAAAGTTTGACTAATATTCTTTCCTGCTCTGAGAAAAACTGCAAAGTTCTTTCTCCTTTCATCCAAAAAACGCTGCATATTTGAAACCACAATATCATAGAGTTTCCCCTTCCCTCCAGCATCTAGTACATTACATTTCAGCATAATGGCCTCTTTTTCTCTGTGTATTCTCTCTCTTTCCTAAACATATACATACAACCTGCTCAGCCCATATAATGCTCCTTGTATGTATGTTTTCAGGACTGACCATTTGGTGCTGGATAATCAATTGGTGTGCTCTTAGGTTGAGATCTCCTGAGATTCCCCCTTCATGAGCGCATCTGTTGTTGCTGTCTCTGTTCAGTTCACGCCTCCCTTCTTATTTTGTGTGGTAGTTTCCTGCTCTGTAGTGCTTCTTTATGAGCAATAGTATGCATGAATATCCTTGCTGTTCCAGAGCGAAAAAAGTATATATAGGCTTCAATGTAGAACTGACTTCAACCAACTGATCATTAGCAAATGCTTAATATGTGCTTAGATTCAGGCCCCAAAAGAACAGAACCAGACCTAGATACAATTCAAAATTACCAATCAATCCAATGTAAGTTAAACATCCAGGTAGTGTGTGATTGAAAAACAAATGCTTTATGGTTTTTAAAATTTTTATTTAATTTTTTTTTACATACCCACCACTGCTCCCCTCCCTCCCCTATTTTCAGTCATACTTCAGCTTCCCCTGCATCATCCCCCCATTCATTCCCCAGAGAGGGTAAGGACTCCCATAATAAGTCAATGTAGTCTGACATATCCAGTTGAGGTAGGACCAAGCTCCTCTCCCCAGTATCAAGGCTGAGCATGGTGTTACTCTGTAGGGAATGGGCTCCAAAAAGCCAGTTCATGCACCAGGAATAAATTCAGATCCCGCTGCCAGAGGCCCCACACACTGCCTACACCATTCGACTGTCATCCACATTTATAGGGCCTAGTTCAGTCCCATGCAGGTTCCCCAGCTGTCAGTTCAAAGTCAGTGAGCTCCCAGTAGCTCTAGTAAGCTGTCTCTGGATTTTCTCATCATGGTCTTGACCCCTTTGCTCATAGAAACTTTCCTTCCTCTGTTCAGCTGGACTGGGAGCTCGACCTTGTACTCAGCTGTGGATCTCTGCGTCTGCTTCCGTCAGTTGCTGGATGAAGATTCTCTTGTGGTGATGGAGTTCTTCAGAGTCTGTGTCACTTTATGCTTTTGATGCTGAAAATGTGTAGTTGTTTTTCAAGGTTAATTAGCTATGAGATTAGACATGTCAAATTTATAACCTGACCTAAATTTTTGTTTTCAGTAGACTTGATGCACACTTTCACTTCAAATTTTGTTAAATATTTATTTTCAAGGTCCTGTGTTTAATGTATCCATATTTTATTTGTATGCATCACAATCAAGGCCTCAATATTCCCCATTCCTTTTTTTGCGGCAGAGTCTTGCCATGTGGCCCAGGCTGGCTCTGAACTCAGAATCCTTCTTTATCCTTCAAAATGCTGCAGTAAGATGCTGATACCCCCATACCCTAGATAAAGCCTTAATCCTTGTACCCATTGGTTTGGTTCAGAATTTGATTTTAGGGGAATGTCAGTCAAAGTAAAGATGGGTTTATTATTCAAACTGTTTCACTTACGAGTACAACTCCAGATTTCAAAGGTTGAAATAACCCTTATTACCCAAATGCAGCAATTTGAGTTTTAATGCACACTAGGAGGTATAGCTACTGAATTTCAGAATCCTTGCTCCTTCATTCCTGCTTCTAAACCACAAACTTCATCTGTAAGCATTTATTTCCTGCTGCCTAGCAGTGGGGATGCATTACCTTACATCAGCAGTCTTTAGGGACTTAACACGAAGGGATATTTTCTATCATGCTGTGCTCCAAAATTAATTTGATTTCTGAAGGGACATAATTGCTATTTTGTGGTTATTTAAGGTACAGAATTTACCTTCCACAGCTAGGCTTCCTCTGTTCTTTTGTTATAGGATCAACAAAGCAAACTCCTACTAATATCTTTGAAACTTTAAAAGCTGTGAGTTTCATTAGTGTTGGTCTAATGGCCACTACCTCTTTTGAAATATGATGGGCTTACAGTCTGTATTCAAGACATTATTGGGCCTGCTTAGAAAACACTAACAAAATTCAAGATATTTCTAGATAATTGAAATAAAGAAAACCATTGTGTTTTCTCATTGCTCTTTCAGAAGAATCTATCAACTTCATGACAACCTTCATCTTATCTATACCCTTCCATCTCAGTTCTCTACAAGCTTGCTGGGCTCAAACCCAGCTTCCAGTAAACTCAGCAGTGGCAATGATTAGGGATGGAGGTGACTTTACATTGAGGCTAATCAAGGAAAATGCTTTTCAGTCAATCATAACATTAAAGTTGTATTTTCTGTCATAACAAGGAAGAGATTTTCATTGTACTAGTAATGGTGGTTGGTGTAAATTAGCAGATATGGGGATCATTCTTGCATAAATTGTTAAATTCTAGACAAAGGACAGTAAAGGAGAGAGCCAAGTAACTCACTTTAGGGCACATGAGAACACTTGCTCAAATCATTTTTGAATTCATATATATTGAATCTGACAAATTCAGAATTTCTCATTACAGAATGACACGAGAAATGTGTTAGTCAAACAGTACAATAAAAATAGAAAACTAAGTCTATTGGAAATGGGGTCACAAAATATATTCTTCAAAATTTTTATAATTACTTAAACATATTACATTCTTTTTTCAAATAATCTTTCAAATATAGTCATCATTATATTTATATCAAGCATCATATTCTTGTTTAGCTGTACCATGCAACTAACTGAAAGTGTATATATATTTTATGACTTCAGAGGAAGAATTTTTTATGGTACAAAACTTCAGATTTTTAAGTATTTAGTAATTCCCTGCAGTATTTACTATACAATGACAAGGAGTTATTGCCCAAAGACTTAAAAATTGGCACCTTGCAAACTCAGAGATTCAGAGGCCTAATTCAGCTAATCTCTTCTTCATGACTGCCCTTCTAAGATCCTTAGACATGCATATAACTGCCTGCCGTATGCCTTGTCTTTGATGTGATACAATCTATATGTCTTGTATATTATGCTATGTGTTTTTTAGTGGTTTCATAATACTGATATTTCACTAACATGAGATAAAGATGTTAGCTATGTCCATTGACTCTCTGAGTGGTTGCTATCTGACAATAAAGGAAGCAAAGCAATGGATATTTTTCTTTTCTTCTTTCTGTTTCTCTCTCTCTTTATCTTGTTTCTTTTGTTCTCTTTTTCTGTTTTTTTTTTTTTTTTTTTTTTTTGAGGGGGTGGCCAGGGATTTCCAGCAATCTAAATTCCCAATCTCTTATAGCGGTGTTTGAATACTTACAACTTTCTCATTAGAATAGGAAAGTTAGACATTATACAGATCAGAGGAACATTTTCCTTAACTCTGGCATGTGATCTTTTGGTTTAATACCAGCATGTAGTCATAACCACAGAAAGATTCACTTGTATTTTTGTTCACCTTGTCCTGACTCAGGAAGCTCTGGGTATACCTTCCATTCTTTTCCAGGCTGTAAGAATCAACCCCTTGAATGTAAACAGTTTTGTCTATAAAATTGTTCCCCTAAACAGTATAAACAAAAATAATGGGAAATATATTCTAATCTTTTGGCTTTCATTCTTGCTTAAGTTAGGAAAATGAATTCACTTTAAGCAGTGTATAAAAATCAGTTGCAGTTGGAAGAATGTGTCTAAGTTTGTGGCTAACCAGGAGTGGGAGTAAGGTGCATTTGCCTTCCAGTCACAGCCATGATTTGCCACAGATATGTTTAGGAAGAGCCTGTGAACTACTTTTGTTTGCCCTGCCCATCACAGCCTTGGCGTGGGAACCAAGGACCCTGAATTTACTGGATATCAGTTTCCCTTTCTGTAAGTTAGCTAATAACTCAGAGACAATGTGAAGTCAATTTATCCTTATTCAAAACATTCCTCATGTAGGCATTGCCTTTAACTTAATTTTTAATTTTTTGTTATAGTTTTAACGGGTTAAGGTGATGCTATGTTTCCCTCAGTGTAGTAGACAGTGAGACACACAGGAGGGTATGTCATGCAAAGAGAGAAGGCAGTCAATGGGCTGGTAGAGATACTAGATAAGGAACAGCGGTCACTGGCAATGGCAGGATCATAGGAAGACTGGGGAGGGTCCTGGGGGGGTCCCAGCCAGAATCTCTGTGGGATGAGGTACTGCTAACATTTTTTAATTCAGAGTTTTGACATTGTGAGAAAATAAACTGCTTTTTAAGTCACTCAGTGTGTGCTATTTTGTTATGGAAGCCCCAGAAAAGTATTACACTGATTACTTGGTATAAAGAAGCAGCCTGACAATTGGTTTCCATAGAATTATTTGACTTGATTTGTAAGTAATAATTTACCTTTATTGGAGCTTGTGGGGCAGAAGACACTCGACATACAGCATCTGATTAAACATTTAGGACACTTCTAGGGGCTGCTAGTAGACCATTATAGGCAAAGAAGCAGAATGGTTCAAGTTCCTTGATACAATTAAGACCCATTTCTGTTTGTTCAGTTATGAACTGCTAAACTCTTTAGCCTTTCAAGATAAAAGAAATGCCATCATTGTGTGTGTGTGTGTGTGTTTGGTTGCACACATACCATGGTGCTTGTGCCCAAGTCAGAAGACAACCCACCAGAGTTGCTTATGTTATTCTACCATGTAGGTTCTGGGGGGACAGAATTTGGATCATGCTTGGTAGCAAGTGACACTTGACATTTTGCTAGCCCTCACCAATCAACTTTAATTCGATTATTTGTTTCTTGATGTGGGTATGTCTTTCTGTATGCTGTGAATATCAATCTTTAAATAAAGGAGCTGTTTTGGCCCATGACAGGCACCATAGAAAAAGTAGGAGGAGAAATCAGAGCATAGGTAGGAGAAGGGCAGAGCCAGGCAGATCAAGCAAGCCACCCAAGGAGCAACATGTAAGGAACACAGGTGAGCCCTGGGCCACATGACAGACAGATTAATGGAAATGGGTTGAGTTAAGATGTAAGAGCAAGCTAGCAATGTGCCTGAGCCATAGACCAAACAGCATGAACTTAATATAAGTGTCTGAGTCATTTCTGGGGGCCTGAGCAGCAGTGGTGGGCGGCTAATGGGGTCTGGTGCGGCAGGTCTGTGGGTCTGGGCCTCTGGCCGCCCGGGACCAAGAAACCTCACTACTACAGTTTCTTATGTATTTTAATTAGTTTTGTTAAGGGTTTGTCTATCTTGTTTATATTTTCAAAGAACCGAATCTTTGTTTTGTTGATTTTTCATATTATTAACTTCTGTTCCATTTCATGAATTTCTACCTTCACCCTGGTTTCCTTGCACCCACAGACTAGGGTTTGGCTTACTCTTTTCCCAGAGCTTTAAGGTACATCATTATTTATTCGGGATTTTACTCATTGTTCAAGTAGATACTTCAGGCTATAAACTTTTTCCAAGGACTGCTTTCATCATCCCTTTATCTCTCTCCCTCCCCCTCTCTTCACTCCTCTTCTCTTTAACTATCATTACAGCATGGTTTATTTTTCCCTATGGCCTCATGCATAGAGCTGTTCTTCTCTTAAATTTTAAGGCTTCTTCAGATACCTTCAATAGAGCAGGCTTATTGTTTATTCTATTATATCAAATAGACTTTAATATATTTATCTTGAAAAGTTTTATCCCCATTATGACTGATAAGTTTGCCATATATAGTAGTCTGAGTTGGTAACAATTGTTTTTCAGAACTTGAAATACATCTTAAAACATATTCATTGTTCTTGGCTGTGTGCACTTGTGCACGGTATGTGTGGGTGGGCATGGGCCGGAACACACGGGATGTTAGGGAAGAACTTTCAGAGGCTATCTTCCGTCATGGAATGACGGAATGACTCAGGTCCTCAGGTTCAGATGGCATTTCACTGGCTCTGAAGTGCTTCTTTGAGGACCCTCTGGATTTTAGAGCCTCGGGTAACGAATCTGTGGTTATTCTAATGGAACTTAGCCTCTTGTTGCTTTCAACCTCTCTTTGTGAGGTATAGTTAGTGTTTAAACCATAATCTGATGATGAGAGCATCTTCTTTGCCCTTGTTGGTTTGGTATCCTAAATACCTCATGTATCTGTATTGGCATATTGTTTCCTAACTCTGGGAAATTTTCCATTACTCTTTTAAGGAGTATGTTCCATACCTTTACAATGAAGCCTGTCTCTTACTTTAAGCCCATTGTCTGTAGCGTGTGAAGGTTGCTTTCATTGCTTCTCCAGTGCTGTGATAAAGCACCATGACGGAGGCAACTTACACAACGAAGTTCAGTTTGGCTTCTGGGTTCAGAGGGTTGGAGTCCATGATGTTGGAACAAAGAGACAGCGAAGAGCTCAAGTTTGTTTCACAAATATGAGGGAGAGAGAGAGAGAGAGAGAGAATGAGAGAGAGAGAGAGAGAGAGACTAGAACATTGTAAGTCTTGAAATTTCAGAGCCTGCTCCTCTTTCAAACAAAGCCACACCTCATCATCCTTTTCCCAACAGTTCCAACTGTGAACCTAAATTCAGATTTATGGTTGTCATTGTCATCCAAACCACCACACAGATATATCTTGAAATTCCCACTAGTACCTTACTATTTTATATTTCCCTTGTTTGATTGGTCCATTCTTTTGCTCTGTCTCTAAGCTCAGATTGTCTTTGCCTTTACTAAAACTTCCTGAAGAATTTTTTTTTAGTTTATTTCCACCATTTCAGGTTAGTTTTTATTGTTATTGGATTTCTCTTTAATATTATTCATTACCTTCCTTATTTCGTTCAGCTTGTGGTTTAGAATACACAAAGTCATTGTTTTGAGTTCTATGTTTGGGGTTTTGTGTAATTTACCCTCACTAGGGATCGTTACTGTAAGGTTAATGTTTTTAGAAAAGTTGTGCTGTGCTGCTGCTTCATGTCTTTATTACCAAGTTGGGGTTTACGTAGCCATCACTGGCTTGCTGTTTGGCTCATATACTTTCTATCAGTTCTGCTTGCTCACTTTAACTATTTACAGTGCTCAAGTGGAACTTGGATGTAGAGTATATAGTTCAGAAAGTAGGTCCTTAGTCCAAGGTCTCAGGGTGCCTGGTATAAACTCTATATTATTTCTTGAGTCACATGTTAACTGGAAGAAGAACCACAGCTTCTTGATATTATCATAACAAAATCTCATAGTGGCCAATGAGTAACAGTGCCTTCTTTGGCTTCAGTCACTGTTGGAGCATAAACAACTCAGGAGAGTATGGCGCACACTCAGATCCTGATTAATAAGAAGTGGCTGGGAACTAGGATGAGTCCAGGCAAGGATTAAGTATTAGATGGACTTCGGAAAAGAAATCTGGGCAGGTAAAGTAATTGGGAGAGGAGAGATGATGTGCCATTATCTGAGACGTTAGAGACCGTTACACCTATGGAAAGTCACAGTGTAAAAGGAGGAAGGGACAAGGATGAGAGGAAAGAGATGACAGGTGTCTAAGAGAAGGAGTGATTGAGATGCGTAGTGAAGAATGCTTATAATAAACTGGGGAAGACACATGAACATCAGCCCTAAAGTCTACGAGCACTTACGAAAACAAAACTACCATGGACATATGTAAGATTAGAAATTAAATAGTAGAAAATAAGACTTAAAGAGAAAGCCTATGGGCTGAATTGCTGACACCACAGTGCCCAGCTCTCATGCCTCTATCTCCCAAAGTCTTCATTTAGTGGTGGGTCTGAGTCATTTTACATAAGTAGTTATCAGAGTGGGTGACTTCTTCCCTAGGGAGAACTTGTCAGTATCTGGAAGGTTTTTGTTTTCCTTTCTGAAACTCAAGGGTAGGTGAATTGGTAATGCTGCCATCTTTGAGGAGAAAACCCAGCGTGCTGCTAAATTTAGCACAGGACAGCCCACTCAAGCAAAGGTCAGTATTATGATTGAGAAACCATTCTTTAACAACACTAGTTTCACCTTATTGGAAACAAGTGTGTGAACAAGTCACATTTTTTCCTGGTTCATTTCAATTTTTGTTTCCTAGATGTTGCGGATTATATTAGGTGCTTTCATATCTCTGACTATGCAATTAGTATGTTAAAGCCCTAATGCCTAGTATCCTAGAATATCATTGTCTTTAGAGATAGGTCATTTAAGGAGGTAATTAAGTTAAAAGCGAGGCTAGTGACCCAATATGACTGATTTCCTTTGGAGAAGAAATCAGGGCACATAGATACTAAAGATACATGTTAACATAAAAATCAATCATTAAGATTCAAGTCTCTCTCATACATGTGTTGAAAACCTAACTCTCAATACAACCATGTTGGTAGGTGATTAGCTCATACATGCTCTGCCTTTATGGGCAGATGGATGAATGGATTAGGTATCACAGAAGTGGGTTCCTGGTGAAAATGGATTCATTCCCCTTCATGGTCATGTGCTCATGTTCTTTGGCATTCCATCTTCTTCTGCAAGATGCATTGAGAAGGATTTGACAAGTGCCGAATAGAATCCAGCATCATGATTTGAACTTCCTAGTCTTTGGAACTGTACACTGATAAATTCATGTTGTTTATATATAACTTCCTCTCAGCATATTTTGCGGTATGAAGTGGACTGAACAGCATCGCCGGGACACAGAGAGAAGTGAGGCCTTAGAAAAAAATTAAACCAAACCTTTATCCCAGTCAGCTGGTCTCTCAAACTATAAGGCCAGAAGTAAACTCAGGAGAGTCCTATACTCAGAGGTCAGAGGCGGTCATCTGATGACCTGCTCAAAGTTGCTCCACCTCATTCCCTCGAGGCAGGGTCTGGCACAGATCTTCCTGTTCCTGCCTTCCTCCTACAGATCTCCAGCACAGAGATTTAGGTATGTGTGCAGCCTGACCTGGCTTTTTACCTAGGTGCTGAGGATTTCAACAGGTCATTAAAGTGACCTTACTTGTTGGGCTAGTTAGACTTGGCAAGCATTTGAGGATCACCATTTTGGCCTTGTGTGTGGGGTCTGGACAGAACTCAGCTACTTACTTATTTTAAGAGCAACTTAGGAGTTTTGAACAACCCATTTAGGATACAGTGTACATATGCAAAAACACAGCACCCAGCCACTGCTTTATTGTCTCTAAAATTACAAATAGCTTTTTTAAGTTTTGAATTTTTATTTTAAAATAAATATGGTTATTATGTGGTCAACATGGTTAAAAAAAAACAAATGGTTATCATAAAAATTTGCAACATTCAGAAAAATGTTTAAAAGCAGAGAATAAAATCACTCACAATTTTTTTTTCACAGTGTGCAGAGGTGTTTGGTCTGTGTATATATATATATATATATATATATATATATATATATATATATATATATATATATGTATGTATGTATGTATGTATGTATGTATGTATGTATGTATGTATGTCCGTGTAGCATGTGAGTGCCTGATACCCTTTGAAGCCTCAAAGACATGAGAACCCTGGAACCAGAGTTATAAATGGTTGTGAGTTGCCCCTGGGAACCAAACCCTGCTTTTCTGGAAGAACAGCCAGTGCTCCAAATGACTGAGCCTTCTCTCCAGCTTAGGATGCTGTTTATATTGTTCCGTTTCCTTCCCAACTGAGATATCTGGTGAAGGCTGAGTACATAAGCTTCTAGAGTAAGTTTCTGTCTTTGGGGTGGCAAATGTTGGATCTAAGAGACAGACTGAAATCATATATGCACTTTGCTGGATCTCTGAAGTCCAAGCGTGAAATTATTATGGCTAGTTCCTTCTAGTACAAGATCTCCATTCCATGTATTTTTCTGTTCTGTATTCCAGGGAATCACTCTGCACACATTAGTGAATGTGACAGAACATAGGACCATTTCAACTCAGTGATAGAAGTAGTCAAAGAACTGAGACTCATCATCAAACTCACCAGGTGGGCGATTCTAAATCACCAGAAGGAAGTCAAGCCAGGAACTCAAGGCAGGAACGGGAAGAAGGCAGGAGCTGACTCAGAGGCTATGAAGGGGTACTGCTTACTGCTTTGCTCCCCATGGCTTGCCTGCCTGCTTGCTTAGAGCACCCAGGACCACCAGTCCAGAGATGGCCTCACCCACAATGAGCTGGGCCCTTCTCCATCAATCACTAATTAAAATTCCCTACAGGCTACTCCTGCTGATCCATAGTTTCCTGACTTCCTCTGCTTCTAGAGAGCAGCTTCTGCTACAAAGCTACTTGACGGATGAACACAGGTGACAGTGGGTGGCACACCTCAAGGGCTAAGTGCTGCCCGCCATTGTTGCTATCGTTTAATCATTTCTATTGACAGTTAAAAGTCTGACTCATAATAACCTCTGATTGTTCATATTCTTCCACGGACTTGTCTTTGTCTTTTCTCTGAATGTTTTCATAGCTGACCTTACTGGAGTGGATACATATGGCCACGTTATAAGTAAACACCAGAAACCTTTGAAGCTATCATGCACACACACAAACACACACACACACACACACACACACACACACACACACACACACACACACACACAGAGAGAGAGAGAGAGAGAGAGAGAGAGAGAGAGAGAGAGGGAGGGAGAGAGAGAGAGAGACAGACAGACAGACAGACAGACAGACAGACAGACAGGACAGAGAGAAAGAGGCAGAGACAGGGGGAAAAGACAGAGACAGACAGAGACAAAGACAGAGCAGTTGTCACCTACAACTATCCAGAGGATCAAATCAATTTCCACTTTCCCCACATCTTCTAACCCTGAATGTTCAAGAAGAAGCTAATAATATGTGAAACAATGGAAGCTCTCATATTTGGGCAATGGTGGCTGTGTGTGTGTGTGTCAGTTTGCACTCCACAGCCTAAGATGATCTGAAATTCATTGTATAGCTCAGGCGGTTCTGGGACATACTGTACTCCTGCCTCAGCCTCCAAAGCAGTGAAATTAGAGTCCTTCACTATCATGTCTGGCTTTTAAATATATCTGATAATGTAATGATTATTTAACAAAAAGAATAAGCGATGGTAGATCTTCACAGAGAATGTCACTCACATATCTATACTGTGCTGCATGTGTGATACACAAAGGGATTGTGTCAACGGCAGCCAATTAGGTCTGAGCATGGTTAGCCTACCAAGTTCACACTTGTTCTTTACTCCTAAGCACTGTCAGAAAGGATTTCATTGTACTTTGTTTCAGAAATAGAATTTGTGATATATTGCACAAGTGCTGGGGTGAAGTTTCTTTTTTTATTTAAAATAAATTTTATTCAATTTCAGCCATGTGCCACCTTTCACGAATACCATTCTGCTATATAATCTATGAAAAAAGAATTAGGTATGCAAATTAAAGCTGTTAAAAGAGAAAGAGGGGAAAATATTTGGGTCACTAGCAGAGGTCATGTTACTCTCATATTATTTAAAATAACCCCACATTAAATTATGTTTACTTTAATTTAATAGTAGTCTTCAACAAATAATCTTTGGAGGTGGTTCTTTAGAGTAGTATGCCTCTGGATTTGGATACTTTATTAGTCACATTTCTATTGCCATGTTAAAATACCATAACCAGGGCAATTTATGGAAGAAAGAGTTTATTTGGGCTTGATGATTAGAGTCTATGATGGCAGAGCAAAGGCATAGCAACAGGAATCAGAAGTCTCATATCTGGAACGGCAAGCTTGAAGCACACAGTGTGGACTTTAAACTCTCAAAGGCTGGCCTCAGTGCCGTACTTCCTTCACTAGGTCACATCTCCTAAACCTTCCAAACAGCATCATTAACTGGAGACCATATGTTTAAAATGCTCAAGACTATGGGGGACATTTATCATTCAGACACCACAGATATGCTGTATGCACAGATTTAAGGCCTGGTTTCCACCACTTATGAACCAAGCCTTAGTTCACTATTAATGTCTAGAATAACAATTGTCACTTTCAGAGCTGTCAGGATTAGGACATAATACACATTTAAAAAAATGGTGAAGTGAGAGTCAGGGATAATAACAATCAAAGATTCAAAATATCACCACTTGAACAGGTTATTCTAGTCAAATACTTTCCATACACCCCTGACGTGTGAAATATATACAGAGTATACCTCAATAGTCATCAGTGTCCCCACTAACATTAAGCACCTTGATTTTGGAAGGATTTTTGAAAAAGAAAAGTATAATTGTGCATATAGATTGACTATTAATGACATAGAAAAGTTTTTATGCTAATAAAAATGGTAAGAAGAAAGGGTATACTATTACAAAGACTTCTTTTTAAGTCTCTGCTGGCTCAACATCCTTATGGTATTAAATTATTACCTTCTTCATAGAAGCAAATACACAGACACACAGATGCCTTCTAGGTATATTACACAGTTTCTAATTTTTACAAATATTAAAAATGTCCTAATTATATTTGTGAAAAAATAATGCACAGTAGATTAAAAATAGCAGTCACATTCATCCTTGTGTTATTTCATTTCCCATATGCCGCCAAATCAAATTGTTAGTCCCGCGGTATTCTTTCATGGAAGACCCAGGGGCAATCCACCCTCAAGCTCTTCCAGGTAGATTGCTGACCAAGTCACAATAATGTCATCAAGGTCACGGTCAGCTTGTTTCTATGTATTCCCCATCCATAAACTTATAAGTTCATAAGAACATGGCCTCTTTCTAATGTGAATTTCTGACTTTTTCAATGGTTAGGAACTTTTATGGTTAGTTCAGTTTCAACTGGACAAGCATGCACCCAGTGCCACAAGCCACTTTGACAAAGTATTTTATTTTTTGTTTATGATTGTTTCGTATTGCACATGTGTCTGTTCACCACACGTGTGCCTGATGCCCACAGAGGCTAGAAGAGCGTGTTGGATCTGTTGTAGACAGTGTTACAGACAATTATGAGCCACCAAGTTGGTACTGAGAACCGAGCCCAGGTCCTCTTCAAGCAGCAAGTGCTCTTAACCCCAGAACCATGTTCCCAGCTCTCATTTGTGTGTGTGTGTGTGTGTGTGTGGTGTGTGTGTGGTGTGTGTGTGTGTGTTTTGTTGTTGTTGTTCATTGAGACAAGGACTCACTGTGTAGACCTGGCTGATCTGAAATCCTTTATAAAGATCAAGATAGTCTTAGCCTTAGAACCATCCGACCCTCTCTGCCTCTGGAGGGCTGGGATCAAAGGCCTTCACCACCACACCTCTCCTAAGCTCTCTCTATCTTTTTTTATTAATTCAAAAGTCAAGAGGTAAATCACACTAATCACATCCATAAAACTTGTTTTTCTGTGTAACATAACTGTGCTAGATACCTTTATACCTGACAAGAATAAAGAAGGGGCAGTTTATTTAGAGATAGCTTGAGGGTACCGTCCATCATGATTGGGAAACCATGGTGGCAGAGCATGAGGAAGCTGGCCTCACCGTGTCCACAGTCAGAGCTCTGAATAATGGTGTTCAGTTTGTTCTTTTCCGTTTGTTTAGTCCAGGATTCCAGCCCATGAAATGTTCCCACATTCAGGATGTTTCTTCCCTACTCTTCTAAAATTCTGTTGAAACACCCTCAAAGACATACACAGAGGTGTGTTTCTGTGGAGATCCCAAATTCCGGGGGTAAAGGGGATGGTATCCTGACCACTAGAGTCTTAAGATAGTCACACACATGTTGTCGTCTCTTAGCTAACTATCTTTTGAAGATAAAACGTTAGCTGAGGAAGTGTGGACCAAGAATGTGGACATCTAAGGTACAGAAGTATTTAGCAGTCTGCCTTCTGAGGGTGCTGGCTCAGCTCAGTTTCTCCTCACTGGTGTCGTTTTTATGTTTTATCTCTGTACCTTGGCAACCCTGGGTTCAAATGATCCTTTTATAGTTGCTACAGTAGTGAAGAGAATATGGTCTCTTATGACTACTAAGGTTGAACCTATCTGTTTACTCACAGATGTTCACATACGTTCATTTGGGAACTGTTGACTCATTTCCTATGTATGTTAGGCTCAGTGACACCAAAAAAGCCAACTCCAGCTAAATCAGACACAGATACCCCCTCCCCCCGGAGTTTACAAAATCAGAGAGAAAGCTGGAGAAACAAAGCTGGTAAAGGAAGGCTGCCCACTGGGGGTTCAGGACACTTCTCGCTTACAGGTCCTGGTGGCCCTGGCCGCTGTCTTGAAGCTTTCTGTCCAGCTGAGCCCCACTCTTCAGTCCCTCTTCTATTTTTCTATTGTTCCTTGAGACGTGGGGTCTAGGTAGAAGCACCTCATTGACTTGGTTTCATGCTGATTCTCCCTGAGTCAGCAGGTGAGCACTTTGGCTCCTGTATCGGAAAATGGGAATTCATGTTCCAGTGCCAGTTACCTCCATTGGATACCTACAGATGCTGGCTGGCCATTCCACAAAGATGCTTCTTTTTTGTGGTTTTCTTTCTTATTTATAGATTTCTTATACATTGGGACCTGCATACCCTGCCATATATGTGGCATATATTATTTCAGCATCATTCTTTTTAGTTTTGTCTTTTAATAATTTTTATAGATCATATGTCTCACATGCATAGATGTACACACACACACACACACGCACACACACACACACACACACACACACACACACACACTCACACACACACTACTTGTTACTTTTCCTCTCCCTCTCTTTCCTCCTCCTCATCACCTTTGTGATGGTAGGAATAAAACCTGGGATCTTGCCTATGCTAAGCAAGTACTCAACAGCTAAGATATGTCCTCTGCTCTGTCTTAGGTATTTTTATGGCAGGATAACCTCTAAAGAATTGCTCCAACTATTTCTTTCTTGAAAAAGCTGATACAACTCAAGTAACATTTTGTTCGATTGTTGTTGAGATGATGTTTCTATGTAGCCCAAGCTGGCCTCAACTCTTGATTCTCCTATCTCTGACTCCCAGTTGCTGGGATTGCAGATGTACACCTCCAGAATTGGCACATTTTTCCTTTATCAAATTAACTGACTGAGCCCAGTGAACCCAACTAGGTAGTTAGCTATGGCAAAAGGAGGCCATCTTAGGTTGTCCCCAGTCTGGTAAGGTTATTACATGCTGGGTGATGGTGAATTATCTGATTTCCTTCTTTTAGAAGTTATAGATGTTAGGAGTCAGTTATAGGTCAATGTAAGATGGGACATGGAAGCTTAGGGAGCACATTGAATTATTTCCTGTGCTTCTGGCCTAGCTTTGGATACAAGCAGCCATGAGGGTGTATAGCTGACAAGGGATTTCTTGTTTAAGTCATATGAAACTTTGCAGTAAAACTCCACCATACAAGTAATTTCTGGGTACCTTTTTGCCCCAGTTTAAAAACAAAACAAAAAAATTGAAACCAAAACTTGTCTTTTAGACAGATATTCAGATATTCCTGGGTAGTTGATTTGACCTTTAATTCCAGCATTCAGGAAGCAGAGGCAGGAAGATCTCTGATTTTGAGGCCAGTCTGATCTACATAGTAAGTTCCAGGACAGGCAGAGGTACATAATGAGACCTTGTGCTGTGAGATGGTCTTTCTATACACAGTGAATATGTGTTGCTACCATTGGTTGATAAAGAAACTTCTTTGGTCTATGGCAAGACAGGATATAACCAGGTGAGAACCCAAAAGAAATACAGGGACAAGAAAGGCAGAGTCAGGGGGACACTGTGGGAAGCTGGGAGAGCAAGATGTGGTGGAAAACAGGTAAAGCCATGAGCCACATGGAGATACATAGATTAATAGAATTGAGTTAATTTATGATGAAAGAGATAGTTAAAAATAGCCTGAGCTATAGATCAGTTTGTAATTAACATAAGCCTCTGGCTGGTTATTTGGGTTTTTCATCCATCTATAACCCTGTCTTGAAACAAACAAACAAAACACAAAGCCAAACTAACCAAACAAAAAAGAACAGAACCAAAAATGTACTTTCTCAAGTATTATCTTACATGCTCTCAAATAACGAGTTTCCTCTGTTCTCAGGAACAAATTACCCACAATCTCATCCCTTCTTTCTAATCAGCCTCTCTCGGGTGGGGTTAAGGTTTTTTTGTTTGTTTGTTTTTTGGAAACTGCCATACCAGGATTTACAAAGTAATTGAGGATGTAGTTAAGTCACGTATGTGCCTAAGATGAAGTATGAATAATGCCATGAGAAGTTAATCTCTATATAAACTTGGGAGGACAGGCTGGGGACATAAAGGGAACCAGAAGGTATTTTTCAAATGACTCTATGGACAGACAAGTCCACACTTCCTAATCAATATTTTCCAGAGCTTGTGGAGAAAAATAAATGTTTGAGGGTGAATTGTTTTCCAGATATACTGCTTATTGTTAGAACCTATGAGAAGTCCCCAGTGGTGCTTCAAAAAGCCCCTGTGCACTGTCACCAGCTTGATTACAAATGTGAGGACACAGTAATATTTGGCAGAAGTCCCCTCTTTTACCCCTCCCCCCATATTAGGATGGTAAACTTCCCAGTACTGCATAAGCAATTTGAAGACACTATTTCTTCTGCAATGCTAATATGCTTAATACTAAGCTGTGGTCTCTTGTTGGGCGCTGTGCTGATGAAGTGGATAGAATGGTACACTCAGGATGTCACTTGAAAATGAGTTCTACCTAGGGCTGAAACTTGATATTCTTTCTTTCTTAATTAAAAACATTAAAACAAAAAATATTATCACATTGTCTCTCTCCTTGCCTCTTACCAGTCTTTGCCAGGCGTCTCCATCTTGCTCTTCTCTTCAGTAAATTGATTTTCAATAAAGATCTTCCTAAAAGGGAGGCTTCAGCAATGGTGTGTGTGTGCACACGCACGCGTGCACACATTCAATGTAGAAGGATTTGTGCCATGAGTTAATTCTGAAATGCTTTTTTCTTCTAAGAGTTACTATAATCCCTTTCGCCTACACAGAGAAAACAAGTGGACTCTTTGTTGTTTTGACTGTTTCCTCACTGAGAATGAGGCAGGGAGAAATGGGGGAGTAACCCAGAAGGAATTTACAAAGGCGGGCCAAGGAAATTTAATTTTAGCCGAAACGTTGAAGAATGCAACTCCCCTTTCCTGTGGTAAGTCTGGAGAGGTGTGTTAGTTATGTCCTGGTTACAAGTCTATCCCTGGATGGCACAGCCCAGCTGAGGAGGTAGGTGCATGTAGATACAACAGCATGGCCTGATACTTATTAATAATTAGCTAAAACCAAACTGTTCCACTGTGGACCAAGTAGGACACTACCATTTTGCTTTCTTGTGTTTTTTTGCTTCCTATCAGTCCTTGTCATTTAGTTTATTTATTTTCTTATTCTGTAAATACACACTTATTTTGTGTATGGTGCTATGTGTGTATGTCTAGAGGCAGAGGTTAATAAGTGTCTTTCTCAGCTACCTTTGATTTTGAGACAGACTCTCTCACTGAGTCTGAAGCCCACCAATTTAGATAGGCTTGACTCTATTCCCTTTGATTCTAGGACTATAGACATTGGTACCAGGGACGTGAACTCAGTTCCTCATGCCAGTGCTAGCACTTCACGTTCTGATTCATCTCTCAGCAACTACTTGTTTATTCTGAATCTCTCATGTGGTCTCTGCTGGCCTGAAGATCACAACCTTTTGTCATTAACCTTTGCTGTACTGCTATTACAGAAGTGAGTCACCATGTTTACCTCTGTTGATACTCCTAAAATTAAAAAACACACACACACATTTATTTATTTGTGTGTATGTGTGTAGACATGTACCACAGCATCCTTGCTGGTGACAGAGGACAAATTGCATGTGTCAGTTCTCTCCTTCTGACATGCTGGTCCTGAGCACTGAATTCAAAGTCTCCAGAAACTTTACCCTGCTCAGCCATCTAGCCAGCCCCATTAGTACTTATTTAAATCTACATTTATTGTAAAATTTTTCAGTTGTATGGTCCTAGTTTAGACATTTGATCTCTGCCAACTTGCACAGACTTCTTTCTCTATGTTGTATGTCTTCCACAGTTTTCTGACTTTTTTATTCTTTGGTGTTATTATGTTATTTTTTCATCAAAATAATAAACATTACGACTCACTTGCTCCACTATTACTTTTATTGGATGATCATTACCAACGTTTTCAGATAAATGAATGAGACATCAAAATGAGCTGTAGGGAGAGGACTTGAGGATGGATGTTCCAGGACTTTGTCCCACGGTCCTGCTTCCCCTGTCCTTTAATGGAGCATCTGAAACAATGGAAATGAAGCTTTGAGAAACACTTTACTTCCCCTTTCAGGGCCTTCAGGGTGCTCAGAACCTCTTGAAAGGAAGGAAACATCTGGGTAACAAATATTGAAGCAATAAAAGCTGGACCACACACCCCAGCAGACCAGAAGCTGAGGTGGCTGGATGCTAAAGCAGGACCGTGTGTTTAACTCCAAAGAAAATTGTGCACATAGATAGGATGCATACTGAGAAACTGGTAGGACTGGTTTGTAATAGTCAAGATCTGCTGGGATGCAGGGCCATTGCCTTAGAAAACGGAGACATAGGCTGCAAATTCAGACAACTGACAAAGGCCGACCAGGTTTTGTGAATATCCATTGGCACTCTGAGACTCCGATGACAGCAAGATTGCTTCAGGCATGATCAAGGCCTTTAGATATTCTCCACTGACCTTCAGAACTCAGTAACACCGTTGTAGAAAGCCATCCCCAACCACTCTGTGGAGCAATACTCTTCCTTAAGCTTCCTTTGAACCCTGTTCTCTGAAGAGCTAACCCATAACACCAAACATCCCCACCATGTCAAGGCTGTCTTATCTGACTTTCTCTTTGGCTTCCTGCAGCCTGAAGAGGCAGATGATGCACTTAGACTATCCTCTAAGCTAAATACATGTACATCACACACTAAATGCCTGGCAAATGCTTCTTGAAATGATATCATTTAATAAATCAGACAGTGAAAAACCTATGCCCTTGCAGGTCTAGACTCCAGAAAAGGTATCTGGCAACTGCATAAAAAAATCGCCTTTGAATTTAGACTGTGTTTGAAGGCCTCTGGGGTTAACGGAAACCAACAAGGTTATAGAGCCACCTTATCAATGGATGGACGAGAAAGAAGGTGGAGAAGCTGACTCATTCCTTTGAGCTGACAAAGAGTACAAATCACTCCAGACAATAAAGAGAAATGATGCATCCACCCATGGAAATTGATGAGACAAAAGGGGTCTGAGCAGATGTTCTTCCTCTGATCCTGACCTTGTACTATGTCTCCATCGGAATGTAAGCATCTGAGCTATGTATCTTGCGGCCTTCTCCAGGAAAAATACAACTAAGGTAGAAACACTGGGGCAGGTTCTGGCATGTGTTGTTGAATGAGAAACATCAGAGGGCAGGGCAGAAGTTTATAGTAGAACACCAAGTGACAAATTTGACTTGGAAGAGAGATGTCTTAGGAGGGGCAATTTTTTTTTCTTACCTATTAAGGTATCTTGCTATGGTATTCGAAAATTTAGAATTATGTGCATGAATTCTTTTGATAACATAATAAAGTACAGCTAACCAGCTGGGTAGAGATAGCAGTCTCGGGCAGGCAGGGCAGTGGGCAGAGTGACTAATAATTGTACTTTGAAGAAAGGCTGTGGGGTTCAGGTCTGCTCTGGCTCCCAAAACTCTAATAGCATGAGCTGGGCAAAGTAGAGGAAAGCTCACTTAGGATTCCTTCTTTTAGGTCCTCACTGTCCAGTCACCCCCAGCCGATACTGTCATCTCCCATATGTGTCTACCTCTCCATCATTTTAACTTCTCATAGTTCGTGTACTTAGTAGTCAAACTCAACTTCCTCCCAAGTCACAACTGATTTATTGTCCCAAGTCTAAAGGATTCATAGCTAACTTCTAAGCTTTCCTGACTTGACAAAGGTTCCAGTTTTCGTTCCCAGACTCTTTCTTGATTTTTTTTTCAAGATTTATCCTTACTCAGCCAAAAGGGTCCACAGAAAGCCGGAATAGAACTAACTACAAGCTGTACAAAACATGGGCTCTGACCTTGTAGTCACAGTGAGTCTTAGCCTTTTCTTAGAAGTGTGAACACAAATAAATCACACGTATTCTCTGTGCCTTATTTTTTCATGTACATGGGGAAAATCTGATGGTGTCTAACATTCAATAAAAACTTAGTATTACCATTTAACCGGGGTACATATTTATATAAAGTTCTTATTTTTTCTTTTGAGACAGGGGTTTTATGTAGCCAGAATGGCCCTTGCTATACAGCCAAGGATGATCTTGAACCCTACTCTTTTTATCTTCCTCTTCCCAGTGCTGGGTCTCTTGGTTATTTCCTTAATACCAACTTCACACAGTTAGAGTCATTTAGCAAAGTTCCCTCAAATGAGAAATGCATGCTCTACCCCACCATATTGGCCTGCGGAGCATTTTCTTGATTAATGATTGAGGTAGGCAGACTCAACTCACAGTGGGCGATGCCACTCCTGGACAGTCAGTTCTCAATTTCATAAGAAAGCAGGTGGAGCATGCCACAGGGAGCAAGCCAGTAAGCAGCATTCCTCTGTGGCCTGTGTTTTAGTTCCTGCCTCCAGGCTCTTGCTTTGGGTTCCTGCCTTGTCTTCCTTGGATGATGGATTGCTGAGGAAGTGTGAGTGACGTAGTACCTTCCTCCCCCAAGTGGATTTTGATCATTGCTCTTAACCGTACGGGAGAAATCTAACAAAGACACTGGGGTTACAGGCATGTGTCATTGGGCAAAAATTACAGCATGGTGTCACTCCTTTCTTCTAAAGATGTTTGTTCTCACCAAAGGTAATCTCTACTCATCTCTCCTGGCCAGGGTAGGTGCAGAGCCAGTACTATAAAAACTTTCTAAAAGAAAAACCATCTATTTAGGCAAATTATCATCTACTTCCAGAAAGTCCTGATTTCCAGGTTAATGTTCCTTTCCTAGTTTCTCCCCAATATATCATCTGTATGGGGTGGTTAAGATCATCACAGTGTCGTGGAGAAAGACTCGGTTCCTCTCCCTGGTGTCTGTATTAGTCAAGAATCTTCAGAGGAACCAAATAAAAGAATAGAATAAATTAGAACAGAGTAGAAGAGATTGGAATAGAATAGACTATGAATAAATAGAATAGAATAGAGTAGCATTATTAGGTTGATTTGTGTGTCACAGGTGTTGAAGAGCTCGGGGATGGCTGCTGTGAGCTGTGTCAACAGACACTGCTGCTGTTTTAGGAGCCTGGAGGCAGGAGTTGAAACACAGGTCACTGAGGAGTGCTGCTTACCAGCTTGCCCCCACAGACACGCTTGCAGGCCAATTTGGTTGGAGGCATATTCTCAATTCAGAGAACTTTCCCAAATGACTCTAGCTGGTATCAAGTTGACAAAACCAATCAACGAACAAACCAATCAACCAAACCAGAACATTCAGACATTTTAAATGAACTTGTTAGAGCTCTGAGAGCCGCCATCCCCCATTATTCATTTAAATCCTAGAGCTGAAAGACTGATAATTCTGAGTATAACTGACAAATAACCATCACTGCAGTTAATATGTGGGACAGAGACCAGAGCTTCCAAGAATCTCAATTCAAACATTTACTTCCATCTGGGTCCCTGAAAATGGTATCTTTCACATCCTGGGTGGGTCTTCTTTTCAATTTGCTAACCTATGTCTCAATTCTATCCACAAATATCTTGAGACACACCCAGAAATGAGCTCTCCTTGAGTGCTAGGCATCCCTCAATCCAGCTTACACGACATTGAATGTTAAGCAGCACACTATCACATCTACCCTGCTGGGTTTTGCTGTGCTATGGCTGATCTGGGTGTTTCCCTGACCTGTGAACACTGAGGGCCTTTGGTTCCACTCTGGAGTGGTCTGATCTTATCACACGCTGAGCTGAACTCTGCTTTTGGTGTATCTGACATGTCTGCACCATGTTAGTGGTACAGAGGGATTCTGTGGCTTCCTGGTTCCTCTTATGACAGTGTGCTTACAGTAGGCCACAGGTACTGGTGTGCAGTCCATTGACCCCCACTGAGGCTCCCATTTGCCATGTCTGAGGACTTTATGGGGAAAGCATCCTGGCTTGGCATTTCAGCCCACCCATGTGATACCACCAGACATTTAAAGATAGAAAGAGGTACACTTTATGATCTGATAAAAATATCCCCCCAAATCACATATAATAGAGAAATGTGGCATCATAGCCATATAGTTTTAATTTTTAGTATTTCTTAGCTTTAATTTAGTACAATTTAACTTTGAGTTTAATTTAATTTATAATAATTACTGCTTAATTAGTTTGCAAAATGTTCGTTTTCCCTCCCTCCATCTCTTTCAACCTTCCCTTCTCTCTTCCTTCCTCTTCCACATCTGTCTCTTCTTCTATCTCCCCTTCCCCTCTCACCTTCTTCTTGGTTGACAGTTGCACTCAAGGCCTTGTGCACACTTTCATGTGTTTTACCTCAGAGCAATACCCACATACCACAACCAGCTAGTTATCTGAGCCAGTGAACTCTGACCACCACTGACCGAACCTAGGCTACCTTTTCAGACAGCTGCTGGCTGTCACACCCTCAACTAAATTCCACATTCCTCTTCTGGGACAGCCTGAAAGATAAATTTAGGTCCACCCTCTGCAGTACACAAGGTGATGCGGAGTCAGCCAGTGACAAAGCACCGAAGAAGTGGGTCAGAAGCTTCTCTGCCTGCTGTGTTAACTTTGACCCACAAAGCTTACTTTCTCCCTGGTGCAGTCTTTCTAAATAAGGCAGAACATCAAAATCCCCTCAACTCCTGAAGCAAGTTCACTCAATGGTCAATTCATAGACGCTTTTTTAGATGAAAAATCAAACAGATTTACTACCTTCATTTTAGCAGATTAGGTTTTGTTTGTCTTTTTTGTTTGTTTGTTTAAATAGCTCTTGGAGCATATGGTATGCAGCTGAGGAACTTGGTTCCTGTCTGGGTGCTCCTGTTGGCGTGCCCTTCCTACGGCACACCTGCTGAGTCATTGTATCTGTTCCCTGTGGCCCTTCCTTCCCTTTGCTCTCTATTCTGCAGGTTCAGTAGTCTGCCCTGTCTCTTAGGCACGCCACCGTTCACTGGAGAACACGGGAGGTGGCGCCTCATGCGGTCTGTTGCTGACCACTCTCTGCCCTAATAGGTTAACCTCATGAAGCAAATGAAGAAAACAGAGAAGGCTGCAAAAATAACAAGTCCAAGGAATTCTGAACATGAAGTCATTACAGTGCTGGTATCTGTTTATACAGTCCCCCCACAGTTCTTTAAATCATATGAGTGTTACTCCTTATTTCATGTTGTGCTAATACTCAATTCCAGGGCCCGTGTATGCTGGGAAAGCCCTCTACCACTGAGTTATAATCTCCAGATCTCTGTACTCTTACGATGAGGTCTTATTTTTTTGGCCCAGACTGGCCTGGCCTCCTTTCTCAGAATCCCTATTGCTAGAATTACAGTTGCACGCTGCTACATGTGGCTAAGTAGAGAGGTCTTTTAAAATGATGGGCTCAAGCACCTAAGCCTGCAAGTATTGAGAAGGTTCTGGGAGACTGATAGCATTTTATCTGGTTTAGACACTGAACTTCAATAGAAAAACATGAGGAATACTCTAGCAGACATTTTGTAAAAGAGGATTCAACTAAGACAGGTGGAAAATCTGAACTCCAGCCACGGAAGAGACCAGATGTTTAGTCTTCAAGAGCTTGTTATCATGATTAGAGGATCAACCCTACCTGGAAAACACATGCATACCTTAAAAAAAGAAAGTTTCTGTGTCCTCATGGTGGACATTTGTAAATTTGTATTTATGAGTTTGCCTACCTTCTCCCTCACTGGGCTTTTAGGATCATGCCAGGAGCCGTGCCTGTTTCATTTCCCACAGAGGACATGCTCACAAACGCATAAAACTGAGAACAAAGAGCAGACTTTGACAGTGTCAGCAGCTGGGCCATGCATTTAGGGGAGAGAAAGGTGCTCTTTGGGGAGATGAGCAGAGACAGAGCAGGGGTTACACCGGAGAGCAGGAGCACATAGGATTAAAATCCACAAGTAGGAGGGCTAGTTTTGTGTGCAAGAGCCTCTCACCTAAGCCGAGGGAAAGTGAATGAGGTGCATTGCATTTGTAGGTTATTAAAATGTCGGTCTCTTTTCTGGAGAAGTTTTCATCTGATGAAACAGAAAGGGAGGGAGGGAGGTAGAGAGGGAGAGAGAGAGAGAGAGAGAGAGAGAGAGAGAGAGAGAGAGAGAGAGAGAGAGAGAGAGAGAGAGAGAGAGAGAGAGAGAGAGATGGGGAAGAGGATGAAGAAGGAAGCAGGAGAGGCAGAAAGAAAGATGAATTGAAAATCCAAGGGAGTGGTGGGAATTACTCCCAAGAGAGCGATGAGCTGATGGCCAACAGTGTCCCTTGGGGAGGGTCCAGCTGAGAAAGCACTGCCAAAGTGGCCAAGCACCAGACCTGGGAGAAGCAACCCACGGGGTGGTAGAGATGACAGCCAGTTATGAAGATTTGTGGAGCTCTCTGTCTCTCTCTATCCCTCTCTCAGGGATAATGTCTGCCCTGCTGCAGTACAGGAAGAGTTCAGGTTTCCCAGGCTGGTGGGAATGACTCATTCACCTATCTCTTCAACTCAAAAGGTTTGAATGTGTTAGACAGAACACAGGCATCAACCGCTGGGACTCTGGGGGAAGTTCTTCCCAAGAGCTGGAGTCGGCCTCAGCTTTCTAGGTCTTAGGTCTGTGAAGTAACTGCCCTTATTTTAACAGTAAAGCAGCTTCTGTCTTAGAAGTCTAAGATATACAAATATGTTTAACAACTAAACGGCTGCTTTTTGTGAAAGAAAGTATAAAAATTTGAGGTCAGCCTAAGGAGTAACCCATGCTGTGCAAGAGCTGTATTACATAGCTGTCCCCCAGCTTAGTTTACTTTTTATTGTTGAAATGGGTCCCACTAAGTTGCCCAGACCAGCCTGTACCCACTCCACAGCCCAGGAAGCCCTTAAACTGTGGATCTCCTGCCTCAGCTTCTTAGTTGCTGGGACGACAGCCTGAGTCCCTAGGTATGGCATGAGTTTAGACTTTAGTAAATGTGAATCTGATTCTTGGCTCACGCACGTGGTAGTTTGGAATCTTGATTCAGTCACCAAGATTCTCTGTCTTCTGATGCTGAAAGTGTAAAAATTACTGGGACCATGGAAGAATCAACTGGGGAATGTCTATAAACCACCAAGAAAGCCAAGCAGCATGAAGCAGATGATAAATAATGTTTAACTTCCATTTTTTCATATGTCCTTCTCTTATAGTTTTATAATGCTTTTAAAATACTAGACCACAAGATTTCCCAGCATAAAATGGCACCTCTGTCACTGAAAACAGTTTTCTGAAGAAATACATGTTCTTATTAAACATTTCAAATAATATATGATAACATGCACTTCTTTGCTGCTGCCTTAGCCTTGTTTTTCAAAGACAAACATATTTGATTTCTACCGAATATATTTTAAATACCTTTGTGTCATATCAATTTGTTTAAAAGTCTTTTATACTTTTATTTCTTAGTGTGTTAAAGTTTATGTTCTCATTTCCCCAAAATTAATTTATCCTACTAAAACTACTCTGCTGCCTTTGCTTCCCAAATAATAGTTTTACTTTTTGACTCCTTTATTGGTCAACTTAATAATTTCAAATAATAAATAACATTTTAATTTGCTTGGGTGCTGTAGTAATACTTGAGTACTTAATCTGAAAGTCATGACATTGTCAGATCAATTCTTTCCCTCAGCTTCTTTTATCCTTCTGTTCTCTAACCTCTGTCAGTTTATTATTCTTGAGGTAGGTAAAGTTGAATCACTTTTACAGCTCTAATTAAGCTTTGTGAATTTCTGTGGTAACTAGAATCAAAACAGTAAATGTCAGTAAATATCTGAAAGAAAATGGCCGCCATGGGAATGGCCCCACTAGGAGGTGGGCCCTTGTTGGAGTTGGCATGACTTTGTTGGAGGAAATGTGTCACTGGGTGGTGGGCTTTGAGATTTCAGATGCTCAGCCAGGCCAAGTGTGTCTCTCTTCCTGCTGCTTGCTGATCTGAATGTAGAACTCTGCTCCTCCTTCAGTACAATGTCTGCCTGTGTAGCACCATGGTTACTGCCATGATGACAATGGATTAAATTTCTTGAACTGTAAGCCAGCCCCAATTAAATGTTTAACTTTATAAAAGTTAAATGGTCAAGGCATCTCTTCACAGCAATAAAACCCAAGCTAAGATAATATTATTTCTTGCTATGGCTACCTTAGTATTGATTCTGGATTTTTCATAAGTAGCTTTCTTGTTTAGAGTTTTGCTTTTCCTAGGATTTTCAATTGCCTTTATTCTCCCATTTTAAGGTTTTATTAACCTTTAACTCTTCCAGCATCCCAGGGATCAAATGTATATTTTTTCCTACTTCATTTTAAAATTATTTTTAATTATTTATATGTGTCTACATGTGAGTGTCTACACTGAGTGCATGTGCCCGTGAAAGCCAGAGGTATCTAATTTTCCTAGAGATAGCTGAAGTTACAGGCTGTTGTGAGCATCCCAAAGTGAGTACATTCAGTTTCTTCTAGATGACTTACCCACCCCAAGCTCTGTGTTTTTCAAATTTCCTTAGTTTTACTCAATATTAGTTTCCTAAAATATCATTACATTTATTAGCCAGGCTCCTCTTCCTGTGATGATTTTTCAGACTCCTTTTGTTTGGGTGACCTTCAAAGATTTGTGTGGTACCAGTGAGATATTCTTTAGATTATCCCTCAACAGGAATGTGTCTTGTGCTTTCCCAGTGAGTAGAATGTCACTGTGGGTTTCTAGGAGAGGGTCACAAGAAGCCCAGTACCACACTCATCAATGGTACCTACTCTGACCATGTTATTCCTATTGACGTGAGCTTGGTCAGCAGACTCAGGGAGCTTCTCAGATTCTGCATAGCCACGTTTCTATTTTATTCCCTTTGTGTACTTTTGGGAAAGGTCATTATATATGCTCCATACTTTAGACGGGAGTTATGTTTCACCTCTCTGAAGGCAGGGGAGCTCTGTAAATTATTTAAAATTCTCCTGCACGACATGTTTTTCTTTTCTTACTGATTTATTCAGTTATTTATTTATGGTCATAAGACTCATGAATACTTATTTTACACTTTTTTTTTTTAAATTCAAATGCTACTTTATTTTGTTGCTAGATTTGTTTCAGCTTTGACCACTTAGGACATCTTTCATTTGGCTTCTTTCTTCCTTTGACATGTTTCCAATATTATGGGTTTGCAATTTTTTGCTTATTCACTTCCTTAATGTCTGGCACCATAATATATACAAGACTCATTTTCATACTTGCTTTGATCCTCCAATTAGATCTGTCTTGATAAATTTCTTGGCCTATTATTGAAAAGAATTAGAGACCAAGAACTGAATTCTGGTTGTGTTTTTTTGCTATCAAAATGCTTGTTTTTCTCAGTGGACAGAGGGAAAAAAGAAGTAGGTATATAATTTATCAACCAACATACCATGAGTTATTTATAGACATAACATCTACATTAGCTAAAGATGAGTTCATACCCATTATGTCCAATTCCAGTATCATCACATGGACTATTCTAGCTGATCCCCCCTTTTAACCTATAAACTCTCGGTCCACTAATGAGAATTCTGGTTCACACCATCCCTCAACATTTCCTTAGTTGTTCTATTCCAGCAGAGTTATATCATATCAAAACCATTAACTGATACCCACATGGGAAAGGACTCTGTGAGCCCAGAGTTCAGCTAGAGTTCAGTTTATGAACCATTAGTCTGACAAGCTCCATTCATTTCCAGTATAGCTTAGTTAAGTGAACGTCCACCTTCCAGTGAGGTTGTTTCCTGCATCTATAATATGGATATATTGTCCTGTCACCTTCTAAATTCATCCTGGGACTACCACCACCACAATTTTCTTGATATTTTTTAAACATTCTTTTTAAAAATTTCTGTTGATGTTTATTTTCTGCTATCACATTTTATTAGAGTTCATTTTTTCTCTCTGAATTTATCTTTATCATTTTGTTTTTCTGATAGATTATATTAACTGTTTGAAATCTGTATCTATGAAAATCATCTTTCTCATGCCTGTAATCCCAGTACTGGAGAAAAACAAGGTGGAAGCCTTATGAATTCAAAGCCAGCCTGGGAAATATAATGAGAAAAAAAAATTGGCTTAAAAAATGCAATTGGTTCTCCCTGAATAGGATCTCATAACTATTGCATGCCACAGAATAACTTCCTTCCTCGCACAATGGCAAAGGACTGGGAAGAGGAGAGAAGAGTCTGCTTTGGTTCAAGGTATGCACAGTTAGAGGTGTAGATAGTCCAGCTTACACTTCAAGGCAAACCAATGCAAAATCAGACAAACCAAAAGCAAAAATTCTCTCTCTCTGTATATATCTATACAGTTTCCTTTTCTCCATATTAGCCTGCTTTCTTCACATTTTCTTGGCTTAACACTGTTCAAAACTAGACATTCTAACATTTCTGGTAATTTTTGCCTCCTGTTCAAAAGTAAGGGACAGGGAATATAGCTTCAAGTTGGAAGCTCTGAGGATGGGAACAAGTCATGCCATTTCTAGTTTCCTTATAGAGCAGTTTGGAACCATGGTGGGGGAAGGCCTTGTATCCTGTTAAAGGTCTCTTGGGCTGACTCGCTATAGAAGTGTCTTCCAATTTTATTCCTAAACTGTAAGCATAATTATATATATAATTAGCAACCTGGTATCCATACTTTTAGTTGTGTGCCCTTCTATCAGACCAGAGAAAGGTCTGTTTTTTCCCCAGCAGCACAGCAGCTACACCTGAATCTACTGCTGTTTCAACCAGAAACTGTGGCTCTGCAGTTAGTGGTCCACTTCTCAGGCAGTGTGGCACAGTGCAACTTTTATGTCCAGCTGGATATGCCTCCTGCCCTTGCCACCAAATGTAGTTTTCACTAAGTCTCTTGTTTTATTTATCAATAAGAGTCAGAGGCCATGGTGAAAATCTGCTAGCATAGAGAGGTTGAGGAGCAAATAGCTGACTTTCCCTCTTTGAAGGCTGTCTCAGAAAAAGAGTGACTTTCAGCTCTGCCAAAGCAAAAAAAAAAACCACTACACGAAAGTCCCTCCCTACTACTTCCTGTGAGTCTCTCTATCCGTCTTCCAGACTCCCTCTGAATCTCTATGATTACTTTCTGTCAGCTAGTTGCTGGCTCCGCCTCCTGGCCCAGGGTCAGCTTTTTTTTTTTTTTTTTTTAATGAAAGCAAATGCAAACGAGGTTTGGGGCGGGGCGGGGGTGGTTGGAATATCCTGAAACTCTTTTCTCATCTTGCCAATCCTTTGCCATTGTGTGAGGAAGGAGGCAGTTCTGTGGCATGCAATTGTTAAGAAATTCTAGCAAGAGGAATCCAATTGCATTTAAAGAAGTTTTTCTTTTCCTTTCTTTCTTTATGTCTTGACTTCAGTTTCCTCTCCCCCATCTCCTTCTAGCCCTTTCCTTCTGCCGCCCCCCCTCCCCATTAATTTCTCCTTGTTTGTTTCCATTCAGAAAAGGGCAGGCCCCTCATGCCTATCAACAGAACATGGCATATCAAGTCGCAGTAAAACTAAAAACCTCCCGACATATTAAGGCTGCCCAAGGTGACCCAGTGTGAGGAACAGAGACCAAAAAGCCTACAAAAGAGTCAGAGCCAGCCTCTGCTCCCACTGTCAGCCCCACAAGAAGACCAAGTTACACAACCATTAACATATATGCAGAGGGCCTAGGTAAGGCCCATGGTAAGGCCCATGGTAAGGCCCATGAAGGCTTCCTGGAGGTCAGTCTCCATGAGCCCCTGTGAGTGCAGGTTAGTTGGTTCAGTGGATTTTCCTGTGGTGTCCTTGACCCCTCTGGCTTCTACAATCTTTTCTCTCTCTCTTCCACAGGATTCCCTGAGCTCAGCCTAATGTGTAGCTGTGAGTCTGTGCATCTGTTTCCATCATTTGCTGGATGAAGCCTTTCTGATAACAATTAGGCTGGGTACCAGTCATGTTTGTCTTTCTGGATATGTGTTACCCTCACATAGGATAATTTTTTTTTCTAGTTTCCATCATTTGCCTTCAAGTTCCATGATGTCAATGGTTTTAACAGCTGGGTAGTACTCCATTGTGTAAATGTACCACATTTTGTTTATCCATTTTTCTGTTGAGGGACATCTAGATTGTTCTGGCTATTACATAAGAGTTGCTATGAATATTGGACAAGTGTCCTTGCGGTATGATTAGACATCCCTTGAGTATGTGCCCAAGAGTGGTACCGCTGGGTTCTCGAAGTAGATTGGTTTCCATTTTTCTTAGAAATCACCATATTGATTTCCGAAGTGGCTGTACCAAGTTTGCACCCCACCAGCAATGGAGGAGTGTTCCCCTTGCTCCACACCTTCTCCAGCATGAGCTGTAACTTGTGTTTTTGATCTCAGCCGTTCTTACGGGTGTAAGATGGAATTTTAGAGTCGTTTTGATTTGCATTTCCCTGATGGCTAAGGATGTTAAACATTTCTTTAAGTCTTTCCCAGCCATTTAAGGTTCTTCTGTAGAGAATTCTTTGTTCAGATCTGTACCCCATTTTTTAATTGGGTTAGCTGGTTTAACTGGATGTTGGCACATAGAAGAATGCAAATAGATCTGTATCTTTTACCCTGCACAAACCTCAGTTCTAAGTGGACCAAAGACCTCAACATAAATTCAGATACATTGAACCCTATAGAAGAGAAAGTGGGAAAAAGCTTTGAGTTGACACAGGAGACCACTTCCTGAGCAAACACTAATAGTACAGACACTAATCAGCAATTCATAAATGGGACCTCATGAAACTGAAAAGCTTCTGTAAGGCAAAGAACAGTGTAAACAGGACAAAAAAACAGGACTGCGAAAAGATCTTCACTGACCCCACATCTGACAGAGGGCTCATTTCCCAAATATATAAAGAACTCAAGAAACATGACATCAAAACAAACAAACAAACAAACAAACAAAAAAACCCCAAAAACCTAATTGCATTTTTAAAAAGCAGTGAATTCAATTAGAGTTACTTGCTAGTTGTGTAGAAGTTTATTTACAGCAGCAATTATCAGTGGCTATGCCAAAGAAGGGCATGTCATTCCTTCCTCTATCTATGTCTTGGTGGCCAAACACTTAGAAATTCTATCATCTGACTGGACAGGTGGCTCTGTGGTTAGAAGCACTTATTGCTTTTACAGATGACCCAGGATTGAGTCCCAGAACCCACATGTGGTTCATAGCCATCTGTAACTCCAGTTCCAGGGGATCCAATACCCTTTTCTGATTTCTTTGTGTACCAGGAATATGTACATTCAGGCAAGATACTCAAATATAAAATAAATAAATCTAATAAAATGTAAAAGAAAATTTCATCATCTTTCTGTTATCCTTTGCTATATCACGGTTTTGCTGGGGGTCCTGGTGTCAGAAAAGTTAGATTATTGTGTACGTTATGACTGTTGACCTTTCCCCAAATCAAGGCTATAGCATTTTTAATGCTTTTATTATTGTTTTAAAAGGTCTGGGATGCAGAAGGTATATAGTTAATCTGAACTGGGGTGACACATTAATACTTCTTAATGCTTCTTATTATCCATCACTGTGGATATTTATGAAATATTAGTTCAGTAGAAGTACACAGAAATTTTATAATTTTCTCTGTACTGAGCATTGAAGTTGGTAAAACACCAACAGCACAACTGTCCCATTCTGGTTTTTCAAATTAATCAAGAACAAAGACATTCATTGTCCCTTTGTTTTTACTTTTGAATAAACCCCAGGGAAGAGCAGCCAAACACATTTATTAGGCCTTGTAAATCAGCAACATTATCTATTACCACTTGAGGGGTTGGGAGGGTGGGGTTCAGCAGGAGTCCTTGTCTCTCCTTGGTTTAAAATCCCTGATATGTTAAAAATTAACTTTCCCAGTGGATGCTCATCCATGCAGCATTGTTCCTACATACTAAGTGCTTTGAGCTGAACATTGCTGGATTTATGCATTTGTTATGGTACATGATGAGCTAAAGCAGATTAAAATGTTCTGTTTGCCTCTTTATAAAGTGCAGCTGTCTAGGTTATTCAAATAATATTTGCTCATGTGATGACATAACCCTGGGTAACAACTGGGTTTAGTTTTGGCACTACAGCTTCTGGGTGTGTGACACCTTGGTTTGCCTGAGGCTCTGACTCTCATTTTCCTATTCGGTGGGTCTCACACTTCCTCGCTAACAGTGGAGCAAGCACTGACTTGGGTGGAAGTGACAATAAGTTAATGAGGAATCAATCCCAGCATGCCTCTCTGGTTGGTACAATACTGTGCAAATGTAAACCACACTTCTCCAAATAGTGTTTCAGTTTATTAAAGAAGCACCTATTGGGCTAAAATATTTAGTGAGGAAAAATCACTTCCTCAAATAAATAGCAGCCATGGAGACTCATGCTCTCAGCCTCCCAAACACATTAGAAAAAAAAAAAAAAGGCATTTATTAGATCTTTTGTAAACGTTTCTAGGTTGGAGATGGTTCAGATTTTGGCCCAATACGACTCCTAATGTTTTCAAAGCCCCTGCTGACTTATCTTCTGATTTGAAGGCCAGTGTACACAAGCCACTGCATCTGACTGCTCATCTTACTAGGTTATTACGTTTAGGAGGTTGTCAGCATGCATCTGCCTAAGCATCTCTCAGGGGTGCTGGCATTTTTTTCTTAGAGAATTTTCTATGACGTCAAGGATCTTGGGCATCTTAACGGATGTTATTCCTGGCCTTTCAGAAGGAAATCCCTCTGAGCTTTCCTGTCTGTTCTGGGCTTGGATGTCTGACACTGAAGAGACTTAACACCTAATGTCAGTGACAGCCTGACAGCCCTTTGGAGAACAGACGGACTCAAAGCCATTCTCAAGGATTCTTCTTTTATTTCTTAAATACCATTTGACCGCTGGAAAGGCAGCTGAACTTGCTTTTTTTTTTTTTAAGTGTGTTCACAGCAGAACCAGGGAGGAAAGGGTATCACAGCCACAGCCTTCTCTTTTTTCCCCTGCCTCCTTGAAAGGGTTCTTTGTCCCACCTCCAGTTACTGCTCTGGAGAAAGTTACAAAAGATCAAGGGAGAGAGAAAAACCTGGCTATTTCTGTGTTCTCGGTGTGGCAGGCTGTGGCTATGCAGGCGTTTATAGATTGGTGAAAGCGGATCTGAGGCATATTCCTGTGGTCTAATGGCTTTGTCACGACTACATTAGTGTGGCCCATGCTCAAGTCAAGTCAGGAGTGAAGGCTTTATTTGACTCATGCTGACTCTAGAAACACAAGATATCATAGCTGGCTGGCAGCTGTGGTTGGATTTAATTAGGGTAAGTGGAAAATGGATCAGCTGTTTTCACTTCTTTGACTACACAGTCTCCAACCCGCATTTTTATTTATGGAATGTTTTCTCTGGGAGGTAAAAGTGCAAATGAAGTGAAATGAAGTGCGACGATGTACTAGATACTTAGATTTAGTTATTTACAGATGTTGTTTGGCTTAGCATTCCTAGTCTTTGGGTCTTAATTAAAATTTATTCTTTTTTACTTTAATTAATTAACTTATTATTGAGGGGCACACATGTGCCACATGGTGCACGAGAAGATCAGGAGACAGCTTTGGGAGTCACTTTTCTCCTGTGAGGCTCTCTGTGGTTTCCAGCTCATTGCTCCGGGCCAACGGCAGTACTTTTGGAGCAAAGTTTTCAGCCTCTCATATCACTAAGGGCACTGGGATTACATGTGTATGCCACTACATCAAGCTTCTTATCTGGGTTTCAGGGATTGAGCTCGGTCATCAAGCTTCTGCAGCAAGGATTTTACTTACTCAGCCATCTTTCTTACTGGCCCCAGCCCTGGTATCTGTCTGTCTGAGCCTCACTTCTGCCTCGTCTCCAGAGTGCTGAGATTATGGATATAGCATCACTATAGCTGACTTTTATTTTGTTGTTTGCTTGGGTTTTTTTTATTTCACTTCTGGGGATCAATTATCAATTTATTGGTTGGTTGATTTCTTGAGAGCGGGTCTTACACTAAAATTCAGGCTAGAGTCATACTTGATGTACAGTCTTCCTGCCTTGGCCTCCTAAATACTGTTTGTAGCTTGAATTCCTTGGCTACTTCTGTATTGTTACAGCAGTCCAGGCTCTGACTGCTTTTATATAGTTGCATGTTGATGAATCTCCCAAAATTAGAAATTAAAATATTTAATCAAGATGAGAAGTCTGCAAATAAATCTAGTGAAGAGAAAGGACAAGCCAAGTGGGAGATTAGTGGCTAATAACTAAGGAAGTTATTACTGAATTAATGCACTAGTGTTCTGTGTTAGGATCAATAAGCTATTCATGCAAATAACACTAGCTTTGGCTTAACACTGCAGTTCCACATTACATAGTAAAATTACAAATTCGATAGTTTAAGTCCACTTGCCTTTTTGTTTTGTTTTTAGGAGTTTCCGAAGCAGGTGGTCGTTCTTAGGTGAAACAAGGAAAGCAATAAGGTCAAGAGATTGGGGACAAGAGGTCAGGTATTCGGCTTTGAAGGGATGAATCTAAGTGCCCCGGGTCCGTTGGCTGAACCTGTTCAATGGGAAGGACATGGCTCTCCTTTATTGGGGAGAAGCCTCTGTGAGTTGGGCTATGGAGTCTGGGGAGGGATGATAATGAAGACTCTTGGAAAGAATGGAGGCAGTTAGAAGGACAGGACAAGGGTGAACAGAGTACGTCTAGAACTCTGGAGAATCTAAACACTGTATTCTGTGGTAAATGCTAGAAAAAATATCCTTAAGAAAAAGGAAAGAAGTGTTAGAAATGTCAATGAACACAAATGCTCAACTAACTCTTAGGACAGTGTCAGCCTGGTCCTTCACAGTCAGGGTGAGGATTTGCAGAAGGAGAGGTCGTGATGCTCCCCACTTGGGACTTCCCACTCTCAGAGCTTCTCTTTAGGAGAAGCTGCCATGCCACATGAGGGTTAACACTAGCTCATTCCTACCAGTAGTGCCAAGTCCGTTTTCAGAGTTTATCATGTTATGATCCATTTCCATGAATATGCATGAGGACACCTCATCCAAAGCTTGCACTTTTTGCAAAGTAGACATTGAAATTTCTGACCAGTCTTATGCTTAATATTTTGATAACATTTTCCTCAAACTGGGTGGTAATTATTAATGATCTTGATCATCTTAGCAAATAGTAGGAAAAGTCATCTGCAACATTAACTTTTCGCTTATTTTATTATTTAAAAAATATTTTTAGTACCTCACGAACCACTTTTCCCCTTGCAAATATTTTCTAGTCTCTGATCGGGGACCATATCTAAGACATCGTGACTGGGTCACAAAGAGGAAACCGTGATTCTGAGCTTCTGTGCTTGGCAAGATACTGAAAAACCAACTTGAAGTAATTGCTAAAGCTCATTACTTTTCATCTGAAAGTCTCGAAGTAAAACATCTGTTTTTACAGGTGAGAAAAGTCCTCCTCTGTGGTACAGTTACAGAAAGCCTGGAGAAAAATAGGTGATTCAAGTTATTTTATCAGTGCAGACGAATGATAGAATTAGTGTCAGGCAATGAGATCATCGCATCTGTTCCTCTTCCTCCTAATGAAGTGATTTAGGGAGGACACTCCAGCTCTAGGAGCTAGGCTTTCTCTCTGTTCCCAAGAGGGTTTGTTTTGTTGCTATTCCTGACAATTGCTTTGCTTTGCAATTGCAAGTCCCCTTCCATGATTTCATTCCATAGGTACAGCATAGACGATCAGCTAACCAACGTGCATTTATTATTGTGATAATACAGCCACCTCCTCCCTCTGAAAAGGACGTTGGTGGTATTTTCCATAGGTAATTAGCAACCAGAAAGTCATTCTGGCGTGCGTTTCTGTCCTCATTGGTTTGAGTTTCATATTTACCAAGGTTTTTGTCATTTTTTCCATAACTATACTGAGATGTCAGAGGCTAGTCTCTGTATGATAAAAAGAGGAGGGCAGAGATATATTTAGCTCACAAAGGCATGGTACTGGCCCTGGTGAAAAGCCTCATGGGAGAAAGCATCACAGTGGCATGATGCCCTTGAGAAGCAGTCACATGACAAGACAGGAACACATAGTGTGACTCAGAGGTCAGCCGCCTTTCATGTAGTAACTTCATGTGGGAACTACTAACTTACTCCACAAATCCTGAAGGGAAAAAAAAATTGCTTTCAAGGACACAATCCCAAATGTCCTGAGTTCTGCCATATTTTCTTTAAGATCATCACATTGCTGGCTAAGCCAAATCATGAACCTTAGCAGACATGCTCATGCTGTGTCTAGACTACAGTATTAATAGTTAGAGCCAAATAGTTCAGTGATTAAGAAATCTTGCAGAGGATTGGAATTCAGTTCCCAGGACCTCTATCAGGTAGTTCAGAACTGCCTGTAACTTCTCCTCCAGGAGATCTGATGCTCTCACCCTACGTGGTAGCTGAATGCATATGAACACACACACACACACACACACACACACACACACACACACACACACACACAAATATAAGTATAAAAAGAAAATTTTATTTTTTGAGAATTAATACAATTTTGGGTAGAATCTATAAAAGAGAGCACTGTGTAATAAAACACAAGAAAGACACCATAATAGGAGATATCAAAATATTCATAAATTTGCAGAGAAGTTTATACTCATGCTTCTTACCAGCTGATCATTATACTTGTTCCATTAAAAAATGGAAACTGTAGTCAATGGTGATTCTTCTTACAAGACACCAACAGAATACCGGTCAGATTAAGGATATTAGATTGACTGACACATTCAGAAAGGAGTGATTGGTGCAAAAATTAATCATCTTGATGTATACTTTTAATTTTCCCTTCACTTTCCCTTTGTAAACTAACTCGCTCCCAGGCCTCATTGCATCTGCTTATGGGAATTTTGTTCTGAATTTTCAGATTGCTCAGGCCTGGACTGTTCTCCTAATGTCAGCAGGATTCATCCTGCTTGTGAATGCTGGGACTAAGATCCTGAGAACTCTGCTTACCCATGTGTTTGAGGCATTCATATTTATTTGAAAGGTAATTATATTATAGGACGATAGCATTAGTTTCTGGGTTTGAATTCTGCTTCTGTTTCTGACTGATACCACACTGCCACACAACTTTTAACAGGGAATAATAATGATGCTAGCTCTTAGATTAAGAGAATCAACTGTCCACACAACTAAGCATAGCACCCAGTTATAGCAGAAAAAGCAAATAGGGTACTTCTATTGTTTTTTTTTTAAGTGTTTTTTTAAGTAATTCTATTTCCCAATCAACTTAATGCGATGATAGGCTCTAGAAATTGTTGAGTGAAAAAGATTGAACTTTGTGCCCCCTTTGAAGGTAGCTAAGGCAAATTGGAGAGGACCCAGGGACAATAGGATCCTATAATTAGATTACACGGTGGCCAGAGGTCAAAACCCAGGAGCAAGCAGAACTTGGAGTCAAGGGTCAGTGATCAAGCACAGGCACAGGCTGAGCTCAGTGGTATTTGCTCTGAAGCCTTCAGGGGACCCTAGGAGAAAAGCAGAGCACCCGAGGCCATGAACCATGCTCCTGGATCACAGCTGGCCAGATCTGTGCTGTTATCTGCAGCTTACTCTTCACAGCATGGAGAATGAGCCTCTAAAGCCAAAATCTGCCATTCCGGTCTTCAAACCCCTAGAGAGGCTTAAGAGCCAAACTCTAGCAAAGGGTCCATGAGTCTCTGTGGTTACCAGAGCCATCACTTAGCGTTCTCCATCCATCACTGGCTTCTTGGTACTTTTTAAAAATAATAATTATTATTATTATTTGCATTTACTTATTTATTCAGGGGCAGGGTACATGTATGGAGGTCGTGAGAGATTCTATGGAGTTGCCATGTGGGTCCTGGGAATCAAGCTCAGATTGTTAGGCTTAGTGGCAAGTTCCTTTCCCCAATTTGGCCATCTCTCTAACCCCTAAGTGGTATTCTTTCTTCCTTTCTCTTTAGATAAAGATTTATTATTTTTATTTTATGGGTATGGTTGTTTTGCCTACATGTATGCCGGTGTGCCATGTGAGTGTAGTTCCTGTGGAGGTCAGAGGAGGTCATTGGATCCCCTGGAGCTGGAGTTACTAATAGTTGTGAGCGGCCATATGGGTGCTAAGAACTGTAACTACATTCCAGCTCTTCTACGTTATCTATCACTTTTAATGGCTAAGCCATTTATCTGCCCTCTCACTAATATTTAAAGAAAAAAAGATAGTCTTGCATCCTCTTGTCCCGTGTCTCGAAGGCCAGGACACCCACAGCAACTTGTTCTTGTATTAAACTCCTGGTAGCTGTCTCACTTTCCCAGAAAAAGCCTACCTCAGTCCCGGCCCACACCCATTCTCTGCTCAGCTAACTCCTTTTTATGGTATGTGAATTAGTAATTCAGTTTTCTTATCTGCCTCTTTGCTAGACTATACGTTTTCTGAGGGCAGAGAGCCTTAACTACTTCGTTTATTAATGTGTTCAAGAGCCCGAGACAGTTTTTGACACATGATCTCATTATATGACTGAAGAGACAGATGAGCTGAAGAACCAGAACCAGTCTGGACTGTAAAAACCCCAGAGCATTTTTGGCCACTGGCTGAGCACTTGCCGGCCGAGGGCAATGGACTGTTCAGAACAGCACAGCTTTCTGACTTCAACTAGTTTGGCAGCCTCCACTTCCCTTAAGTCACGGTGTCTTCTCAGTTTTATTGCCTAAGACTTGGGCTTACTCAGGCAAAGAAAGCCAGGGAGCCGTGGAGAAGACCTCGATGATCCAGATAATAGAAACGTCTTCGCTTTAATTTTCTGACAAAGAGGCAAACATCTATTAAAGCCTTGCCGCCCCCCCCCCCCCCCCCCCCGCTTGTCTCTAATTTGGTTTAATGATTACCTTGTGATTTAGCACTTATTACTTTTCTTTAATTCTCTGAACTCTTGCAATTTCTGACCTTCTTCTAGGTGGGTTCATTTTGTCATTATTTGCCCTTCCCCCATTTTTAACTGATTGTGATTTAAAAACTTCCAGTATTCATGAAGTGCTAATGTTCCTTATATATGAATAATAATCATAAAGTTACTTAGATTGATTTAGGGGTATATAGTAACTACATAGGTCTGACTTACTGGTGTCTGATAGAGTTTCACCAACCTTTGCTCCAACCTTGAAGGCAGGATTTTGAACTCAGTAAAATTATTACAGTCTTTTCAGAATGCATGTAATCTTTGGACCAGCCCCTTAAGAATCATGGCAAGTAAATGGTGATATGTTACTGATTCACATCTCAGGTAACCTAAAATAATCAATATTTTATTAATTTTTAAGGAAAAACTTCTTACTCAAGTCCAGAATGCTAGCTGTTAACTAGAACGTATGTTGGAATCTACGAAGTAATGAACTTATGTAGCCATCACTAGGCAGTTTTACTGTGGAAATTCACTGGTTTCTGTAGCGTTTGGCACATGCATTATCTTCCACAAAGCAAGCAAACTCTACCTGCAATTTCTTCTGCTGCACAGCAGATATTCAGATACCATCAAGGAGACCTTTGTTCTTTTATAGGCAGGATTATTAAGTCATCTTTTGGCTCCATGTCAGATTTTTTTTTTTTTTTTGAGACAAGGTTTCACTGTATAGCTCTGGATGTCCTGGAACTCACTGTATAGACCAGGGTGGCCTCAAACTCAGAGATATGCCTGCTTGCTAGGATTAGAAGGAATGTACCACTGTGCCTCATTCAAATTAATTTTTGAAGGAATGAGAAATAATTCATTTGGCCAGTATATCTGGGGACAAAGAATAAAGAGGGGATCTGAAAGACTAAAGGAAAATTTCTGAACATGAACTAACGTTATAATCTTTTCTTGATTTCTTTTCTCTTCCTACAAGTACAAGAAAATAGTATGACTTAAATGCGGTAAATAAAATTTTACAGACCCAAATTCTTATAGTCAAATCAGATGGAAAGGGCCTGGTGAGGATTTGACAAACTATGGCCCTTGGCAAAACATTTCTGCTCTCTATTTTAGTAAATAAATTTTTTGAGGGGAACTTAGCCCTATGTACACTTTTACATATGACTTTGAGTGTCTCCTCACAAGGGCATTTTGGTACTGCTATCTTGGAGCTGGAGATAGCAATACCAAAGAAGTTACTACTGCCTTTTTACAGGAAAATGCCTTGGCTGCCAGCTGGATTATTAATAGGCTATTCTAAATTATTCTAATTTATTTTATATAAAATGAGGAAGTGATAAAATCATATAATCTTACCAGTTGGACTGTTCACAAAATAATCCAGGAACCCAGTGCTATGAGAAGCAAGCCTGTAAATCCACATATAGGATTATTAAATAAACTTGAATGCCTAGTCTCGTCTAAATGGGGACAGAGGATAGAACTCTTTTTTTCTTATTGATATATTTTTATTTTTAAGAGTCTATTTTTTGCCTGCATATATGTCTGTGTCCCCATATGTGTGCCTGTTGCCCATCAAAGCTAGATAAGAACATTGCATCCCCATGGAACTGGAGTTACAGATGGTTATAAGCTGCCATGAGGATATTGAGACTTGAACCAAGGTCATCTGAAAAGAGCAGCCAGTGCTCTTAACCACTGAGCCATCTCTCCAGCTTTGAGAAGTCTTCTCAAGTGGAGAATGTGCTCACTAGACTGTGGACAAGACACCTACCAAGGTGCAGAAGTAATAGTGTAACTTCAGGTTTTATGCTCCTGTCTCAGGGTTGCTATTGTGATGAAACCCCATGAACAAAAATCAAGTTGGAGAAGGAGTGTTTATGCTTCCATATTATAATCTATTACTGGAGGAAGCCAGGACAGGAACTCAAACAGGGCAGGAACCTAAAAGCAGGAGCTGATGCAGAGGGTGTGGAGGGGTGCTCCTTACTGGCTTGCTTTGTCTTATTTCTTGGGAACCACCCACAATGGGCTGGGCCCTCCACCATCAATCACTAATTTAAAAAATGCTTTACAGGCTTGCTGTCTACAGTCCAATCTTTTGGAGGCATTCTCTCGGTCCAGATTTCCTCCTGTCAGATGACTATACTTTGTGGCAAGTGGACATGAGTCTAGCCAGCACTACTATCTAGAGGAGAAGTCAGCTTCGCTAGTATTTAATATAAGTTGGCACTAGATCCTGGAGTGATGCACCATCAGGCAAGTTATCTGAAAACACTTAAAGAACTCTAGTCTTAGACTCCTAGGGATGGATTTCTTGCTGTCTTTATTCCAGTGTGTTGACACTCACTGAAGTTTGCATGGACTTAGTTAAATGGTTTGGGGAATTCATTGTCTGAAGAACTACAAAAATTCTAAAAATATCTCAGGTTGACAATAATAAAACCATGTATTGCTTAATAATTAAAAAAAAATGGTGAAGGCAGTATATCTTATCACCCTTTGCGATTGGTCCTCAGCTGTGACAGGAGGCTAAAAGATGAGCTATAAACTTTAGTGCATTGTTGAATAGTCCTAATAATATCTGTGAAATGGATTCACATCCTCAGTCAATGTAGACTTTGCACTATTTGGATGTATCGCTGAATATTAGTCATTTTTACATACTTAGAAAGATTTAAAAAGAGCGCCATTATCTGAAGGTAAAAATGAGATCCCATCAGGAATTAACTTTTTAGCAGTGACAGTTATTAAAGTTGAGAACAGAAGTAATGAGTACAAATGATAGTCTGAACTACAAGGATTTTAAAATGTAACTAAATATAACAAATCTGCAGTGCTTACATAAGCCTTAGTAGTGCTAATGAACTTTTAAAGCAAAAACAGTCAATGCTGGAGCTTCAGAGATGGCTTCACAATTAAGAGTGCTCACTGCTCTTGCAGAGGATGGGGTTCGGTTCCCGGCACCCTTATGGCAGTTCACAACTGTCTGTAACTCCAGTTCTAGGGATTCAGATACCCCCTTCTGGCCTTAGAAAGCACCAGACAAGTGATGCATATATATGCATGTAGGTAAATACCCATATGTACACAATAACTTTTAAATATTGAAAGTATAGAAGCTATCTTTGAAAATTAATAGAAAATAATACTTAAAAGGACTGCTATTTGCTATTACGATATCATTTTTTTAAAAAAAATAAAATCTATTTTGCAAGCCAACAAAGGAGTTTGCCACCAAGTCTGACTATCAGAGGGTCTCATATGGTGAAAAGAGACAACTGATTCCCAGAGTTGTCATCTACCTCCAGTGTACTATGACAAACGCAAGCCCCTACACTGCTAGGCCTGACTTTATTTTCTGAGGTTTTAGCTATTTGTAGTCAATTCAGTCTGAAAACACTGAAGAAAAATGTCCCTGTGTGTTAATTCTGTGGCCTTCTGAGTAGTACAGAAGGATCTCGTGCCATTCCATTTGCTCTGCCAGGCTTGACATCACCTCCAGTCTAGCAGACTGCTGTTCGTATGCCACAGCCTGTTTGTTCCGCTGTCCTAGGCACCAGATCATCTGGCATTACAGGTCTCCTGCTTGCCGAAGCCTTGTGTAGTAGCCAAGCACTGCGGCCCATTGCCTGTGTCATTCTCCTCTTGTCATCTTGTCCCTAAGGCTCGTGGCACCCACGTCATTGTAGGGGATGATAAAAAGTACAGGATAATAATGTTTTTGAGATATGGACTAGATTTGGGTGAAATTTTGAATCATTTGCCCTTATAATTGTTCTGTGAGTTATGAATTCCTCACTGTGCGTAATTAGGATAGACGTGTTGTATCATCAGAAAAATATATTTTTTAGTTTGGGATTATTGTGTTTGAGGAGCCCTTCCAATGAGGGAACTTACCGTATTTCGTATTTTCACCTCTCAAAGGTAATTCTTACTCAAATGTTTTCTCTAGTCTGGTAGCAACCATCATCTCCCACACTGGCGACCAATGCTTTCTTTCCTTATTCTTAGTTAAGCAACAGGAATTCTTCGACAGCTCGTTAGTGCTTGACTCCAGAGTATTTTTCCCCCCTCTCTGTCGATTTTGCCCAACCATAAGATTTTTCCTTATGAATTGGTTTACAAAATTTCTAATGCAATCCTTGCTACTAGATTGCCCAGAAAGCCTGGCTTCTCATCAGCTTTCTCTTGCCTTCAGGAAGCCAGTCTCAAATGCAAATCTCACAGTCTTTAAAGGGTTCCACAAATGTCAAAATGCCTTTCACTCCCTCCAGTCCAGCAGCGAGCTGGTGCCAAAGATAATTAGAATTCATGAAGACAGATTGGCATGTGAGACATGCATGGGAACAACATGGGGTACAGAGTAGAAGGACTGTACATCTCATGCTTATATAGTCTGCAGTCCTGTACGGATTTCAGTTTTTGAGTAAAATTGATTTAATTCCTCATATGCTCAGTAATGCATATTTTAGAGAGGAATTCATAAGAACTTCCTCTGATGTGGCCTGGACTTGAGTCTCATGACTAAAGACATTTTTTTTCCCTTTAAGCAAAAGTTTAATCTTGTCAGTTTTAGATAGAAAATTAATAGCTTAGGGGAATTTAGAATAAAAAGTTTTTTAGACTTTTTGAGATGGCTTAGATTTGGAACAATTTTAGAAATACTGAATCATTAATTGTGTCTAAATATGTGTATCAGCCAGTAAATCCCAATCAGCCAAGAGCAGTTACAAAATCACACATACCTTTGTATTTCAGCTACCTAAAACAGTATCTTATTTATTCTTACAAGGTGCAACGTATATACTAAGCCGTTGCATAAATACTTTTAATAGGTCTCAAAAAGATTTGTATTAATCTGTACAAATTTTTTAATCTGTACACATCTGAGGTCTCTTCTAATCCTCATTAGTAGCAATGTCTACTAATGACAAAGTGACTCATTCTTGACTTTAGAAGGTGTTGCTTGAAGAAAAACCCTACAGGAATCTCATGGTGGCAGAATTTATACTTAAGCCTAGTATAGCAGCTATTTTTCTCACATTGGGCAGAATGACTCACAGATGCAATTTACTAAGGGACTAGTTGATTTTAGCTCCTGGCTTGAAAGGATACATGGTAACTGGATGATGAGGTGGCTGACACATTGTACCTGCAGTCATAAAGCAGAGAAATGAATCCTGATGTCCTGATGCTCAGCTCACTTGTTTTCTCCCATTTATTCAGTCTGGGAGCCCCAACTCCTGGAGGCATGTTTTTACGGTGATTCTAAATAAAAGTGAAAGTGACAAGATGAACCATGATACCTGGCTTGGGAGTCACGCTTTAGGCTTTATACTCATGTTTCTCTTCTTTCCCTGGCCAAATTATAGGTTAGTATTTTTTTGATGGCTATAAATTACTGTGAAAAAAAAATCTTTCTGTACACTTTAAATAAGTTCCCCTCACTGGCTAGTAACAAGCTGACTGGCCTATAGCTGGACAGGGGGAGGTTAGGTGGGAAAACCAGACTCAGAGGATGCTGGGAGAAAGAGGAATGAAGTCACGGAAGTGAGAGGAGCCGCCAACCAGATGCGGAGGGAGCAGGAGATGAACATGCCATGCTAATAAAGGTACCACCACACGGCAGAGAATAAATAAGGAATATGGGTTAATTTAAGACGTAATAGTTAGTTGGAGATAAACCTGATCTATTGGCCGAGCATTTGTAATTAATACGAAACCACTGAATGGTCCTTTGAGAGAGGCTGCCAGCACAGGCAAATTCCACCTGCAGTAGGTTGAGTTAAATTATGACCTGTTCAGTGATAATAATAAGAGATAGAATATGATAGACCGATCTGTATTTTCTACCAGATCTATTTTGTCATCTAGCAACTCTTGAGGGTCCGTACTGATGAAACTGTAGAGCAACACTTTCTGGCAAGCTCTACAAGGACAGCATTCCCTGGCATTGGACAATGATGGGAAGATAAAGGGTGCCTCTGGGATTGCTGCCTAGGTGAGACATTCCAGTACCAGCTGGAACTCCTGTTGTATGGGGACACTGAAAATGGGGTTACCTGGATGTTGGAGAGCGAGGAGGGAGGAGGATGAGATACTTCTCTCTTGAATAAGGGAATCACATATATATTCTAGTATGATTTTCTTCCATTGAGAGCCTGGTGACTGGAGATAAAGCAGCAAACTCTTTCCCATGCAATAATACCGCGCCAAGTCCCTTATGGAATCCCTGGGTTAGTTCCATGCTGTTTTGTGTTCCCACAGCTCACAGTTAATATAAACCTACCTCACATTTTTGCATTGCGTACTCCTTTGGCAGTAGAACTCAGGTAGCTTGTGAGAGCTCAGGGAGCATTAATTTGTGGGTTTTTCTTTTTAGATATTGATTAAATATCAACATATTGATGAAGCCCCAAATATGAACATTATGGTCTATGTGATGGGAAGTACTCCTCTCTGTGACAGACACCATCTCATGTTACTTTTTCATATGGAAATAAGATTTGTGCAACATCGTCCCTATCACACTTCTGTTTTCCCACATTCTTCTTCTGTCTAGGGGTGTAGTAGCAAAACATATATCAGAATTCCAACTTCAAGAGGCCTGAGCCATAAGACATGTAGGTCCACTGCTGCGTCCCCAGTGTACTCTTCAGGGGTCATTGATTTTTGTCGGTTAGTGCTGACCGGTCTGCTGTTTTCTGCCCAGTAGCAGACTTCAAAGGAAGAAGCACAGAAGAATAAAGCAACCTGTTCTCTGATGAGGAAGAATGCTTTGTTCAGTCCTCAAAGCTACCAAAAATCATCCCTTCAAGCCTGCACAGCCATGGTCCCATAGGGCAGTGGTGAAGTCAAATGACCCTTTCAGGAGAGTCACCTAAGACTATTTGAAAACACAGATATTTGTATTATGATTTATAACAGTAGAAAAATTACAGTTATGAAATAACAATAGAATTTTAGAGTTGAGGGTCATCACATGAGGAACTTTTTAAAGGGGTCTCCACATTAAAAAAAATTGAGAATCCATAGTCTTAGGCCAGTCACCAAACATTTTAATTTTTTTCTGTGTCTTCCCCACTTGGAAAAGAAAAAAGAAACTTAATTTTCTACAGTGGAGTCTCATTGGTCGTATTAACCACATTTCAAGGGAGGCCTCATGCCAATGGTAGGTGGCCAACACACAAACTCTCAAGGGTCTTTTTGTCGACTTTTGGCCTCATACAGACTTCTTTTGGGGGCATTTTCTGTCTCATTAGTCTTTTGCTTGTGTAATATGCATTCTTGTGTGTGTGTGTGTGTGTGTGTGTGTGTGAGAGAGAGTTTCATGGTTTGTTTGTTTTGTTTGTTTACCTTTTTCAAGGAGAGGGAGGGAAAGAAAGGGCATGGAGTTGGGAAGTAGGAGAGTTGGGGAGGACCTGGGAAAAGCTGAGAGGACGGGGACACATTATATGAAATTTCTTTAATTAAAAAATAATGAACAAAGAAGTTAGTCTTCTTAACTCGCTTCTTCTTAACGAGATCCACCACATACACTTGGCTAGGAGAAAGGATGTCTATTTTATTGTGTATAAAAGATACAAAAGTCTAAAATAATGTCTTTCCACTTAGAGTATGAGGTAGAATGTCTTATATCCCACCTTGAGAAGTTATTTACTTCATGCCCAGGAGAAATTTTAATGTGGAAAAAAATTTCAATACCCATGGACTTATGAGTTCCATGCCAGGATTCTACATTAAAGGGACACAGAATGAGACTTTAGGTTTGCTAATTGCTCTCTAACAAAGCAAAGAGTGTTACATGTTACAATCTAAATATAAAACCCCATGTTTTATTATTTATTTTTCAGTTTTTAAGACTGTCCGGAGGAAGCATTGCCAAGGATCTCATAGAGAGACAAGTGAGGAAGCCAAAGTCCTTGCTCTGTTGAAAGCAGGCAGCCTTTCTCAGCCCCTTGGTATCCTGTCACTGTGGTGATTTGGCATTAACTCTGGCAGTGTGAATGGAGTAGAGGTGGAAAAAAAAAATCTTTGTGCAGTGACACTTGGCTGGAATTACTCCATAGAAATTTATGCCTGGAAGTAAATGAAATTGTCCTCCATTGTGTTAAAGGTATAGTGGTTCATGGAAGTGTCTCTGCAATGCTGGAGAACCTTGGGCTGATCTCACTTATGCCTTGTGTTCAACGAATTTCCAGGAATAACATAGATAATGATTGCTCTGGAATGATCTTTAGGCCCCTTATGTCCACTGATCTCAATTGGATTGTAAAAAAATATGGTGATGTTCATTAGTCAAGATCTGAGTATTCTGTCTTTGTGGACACTGCCTATAGATGGGTATGTTCATTCCTTTCTGCTTCCTTTGAGTCCAGTGTTAGAAAGTTGATGACAGCGTGGAGTTCTGTGTCAAGTCCCAAACACCTCTTCTGAAACAACATTCCCCATGCTGTTGCCTGCTGTGATTCAGGGCTTAATGTTAACACTAATTTACTGAATTAAATGATTTCATCTCCACACCTTCAATTGAAACTTACTGAAACATATATGTGGTCTAAGTCAACCCAAAGCTCTTAGTCTGAACTTGATTCTTAAAGCAAGCGGGCAAAGAAACAAACAGATCAACCGCCCACAGTTCTGGATTTGTGCTCATTGCCCTAGCCTCAGAAAGTTAGGGCTAAAAGTTTGCCATTGTTCATCAGTTAAAAGCCCTTGCGGTTCTGGCAGAGGCCTTGGGTTTGGTAACCAGCACTCATATGGCAGCTCACAGCTTTTCTTAACTCTAGTTCCAGAGGATTTAATATCCTTTTTTGATCTCCATAGGGCACTGCATACAGGTGGGGCACATACATACATGCTAGCAAAACATTCATACACAATAAGTAAATAAATAAATGAAAGAAAAAAATTGTCTTCGTATTTTTATACTGTTCTTATAGTGTTCTTTGTATTTTATTTTTCTAAGGAAGATGTTCCGAATTTTGCCTGGGTATCAGAGGCATTAATTGTTTACTTCAAACAAAACAAAACAAAATAGAACATCTTAACAGAACACATACAATTCTGTTATATTTCCTTAACATACTTTTTAAATAAACTATGTTTTATGTGTGTGGGGGTGTTGATGTCTGAGAGATAACTTAGTGGTTAAGAATGCTCACACACTGTTCTTCTGGAGGATGTGAGATCCATTTCTAGTGTCCTCCTTTGGCTGTTTTCAATCTCCCACGACTCCAGCACCAGAGAACTGGATTCTTTTGTGGCTTCTGTGGATATTACCACAAATGTGCTAGCTTCTTAAACACACAGATACACACAGACACAGGCACACACGTGCACACACACACACATGAATAAGAAAAATAAATCATAAAATCATAACAAAAATGGAACCCTTTGTATTAGAAGGAACCTAATGTGAAAAGCAGGATGGATGTGAGTCAATAGATACAACACATACTGTGCCATAAAGGAATTCATTTACAACATATTTAAGGTCCATTGAAGCTTCTGAATTCCACAGAGCACAGGAGGTAGTATGCGCTGAGTACACATGACTGGAGCTGAGCAGGAAGCAGTTCAATCTCAGTTGGGAGGGGCGAGCAGGAGGTGGGGGAGCAGATAAGCGTCCTCATAGCTTGGTTAGATCATGACAGGTGGCTGTTGATTAGCACAGGCATATAACTCACCTGGGTGCCATAGTGGAAATGTCATGCCTTATTTTAGAAGGAAATTAGATTCAGGCTGGGAGACATACTTTTGGGACTAAATAATATTCTAGTAACACATTTTAATTGTGCCTCATATGAACAAGAACAATTTTCAAGTTTTGACAAAGACTAAGGTAAAAATAGAATGATACTAAAGGAAGGTTAGTGAAAAAATGTATAAAATATGGTAAGGAATTATGGGACATGTATCTTCCCATAAATTTTGAAAAATGCTATTAAAAATAAGTTAAAATTTTAATTAGGGATAAACAAGTCTATAGAAAAATAAAATAGATCCTGGGTGGTCTGCAGCTAGGTGGGTAGTGAGAACTTAACAGCACAGAGAGATGTATTTAGGGTGGCATGATCCCCATCAGGATTGTGGCAGCAGTTGCATAACTATATAAGCTAATGAAGATCGTTAAACTGAACACTTACAATGTGTGAGTTTTATAACAAATTATGCCTCATAAAGTTCATTTTAAAAATTAGCCAGCTTCTTGACATTGAATTTATAAATAAGTTCTTGGACATGGCTCAGAAGCACAGGCAAAAACAATAACAGCAGTAGAGTGCATAAGAATTTCTGTGTATCACAAAACATGATTGACACAGTGAACCCATGAAAAGGAAAAATAGCTGGAAATCATGTATCCAGTAAAGTTTTGTTACACACACACACACACACACACACACACACACACACACACACACACACACGCACTCTTTGGTTGTGAGCCTAGCCTTTAACAGGTGCGTCATCTTTCCATCCCAATATATAAAGAACACCTTCGAGTCAATAACAACAGAAAAACCAAGTGAAATGTGAACAAAGTATGCAAATATGCATCTTTTTAAAATTACAGCTACAGAAGAGTTTCAAGTTTAAAACTGTAGAACTGCTTTTATTTGTAATTTGAATTTTCCCTTCCTCTAGTAGGAGAGACATGTAGCATTTCAAGGGGATTTCCAGTTGACTCAGAAAAAGAGCATTTTCAGGTTGAGTGAAGCAGGAAGAACAGGATAAATGACCTTTGCCCGGCAGTAACTTAGTAAGTTGTTGTGGCCCTCGGTTTCTTCATCTGTGACATGAAGTACTTGCAACTTCAAATTTTTAAAACTATGATTAAGCTCCGAGACTCCTTAAAATCATATGTATTGAGAAGGTTGCTTTTACAGGGTAGAATTTGATGTATCTTTTAGAGTCATAATTATGAAAGGAAGTAGAATTCAGAGGCAAAGCAAGCTATTTCTGCTCACAAGTGTCCTTGTCCTTTGCATCTCTATTCTCTAATGTCAGATTTAACATTATTTTTGAGACCAAGAAATGAAGAGGGGTCAAGAGATTGACCGGAGACCACTCACTCATCTACTAAGGAGACAATGTGAGTCCATATTACATCCCAGAGGCCAATGTCACGTGCCAGAGATGTCTAGTTAGAGCCTACTAAGAACTGCCTCATCATCAGGCAAACTGATTTATGGTTTGCACAGAAGACCATAGCAGCTGAAGATTTGGAAATAAAACCACATTTTCCAAAGTCAGTTTGAATGGCCCCTGCCTTTCAGCAGCTGTTCTGTGAAAGCATAGAACACTGAAGTCTAGCCTTGAGTTTGCCATCTTGGTACCTACCTGTAGTGACAAGCAGCTGCAGGTGTGACTGCTCTGCTCTTAAGCAGCAGATAGTTTCAGTGAGAGGAAAAAGGAAGCCATCTTTAATATAAGGATCTAGCAGAGAAACTGATTGACCCCTCCTAGTAAAATGGCTATAGTAGAAATAAGAGCCCTTGGCTTTCAGCTTATTCTGAATGAGCAGTTATTTTCAATATGCACGCCGTAATGACTCCCAATTCTCAGAACACCAAGAAACCTTTCAACAGGCTACGCAACAAAATGAAGTGTGTTGCTTGTGAGGCAGGAAAGAGACAGGGCACAACACAGTTTTACCCATGGCTGTGGAGTGTCTCTGCTATATCCTGCACATTCTGAACCCACAGTAACTGTGCATTTGAACACTATATGTATCTTTTTCCTTGAAGAACACTTTTCTGATGACCTCTGTGTCTCATTACATGTGAGAACGGAACCTACAGAACTAGTCCAGGAAGCTCTTGTCTACATGTAGGCTCTCCTTATGTTCAGGTTTATATTTTATTAGAACGATCAATTTTATTTATGGCCAATTTATTAGAATGGTCAATTGACTCTACCTTGATAATTTTAATACATTGTGGAATAAGGAAATATGATATACAATATCAGAATCATCCTGTTCACTTTTCTCCCATCTAAACCTAATGAGCTGGGGTAGGGAGAGAAGAGTTGTAAAAAATACACACTGGGGAGGTTGTTATTGTAGACACTTCCTGGTGACCACCTGCTACAGAGTGACTACTTGCCTCACACAGGTGAGGGAATTCATCCCTCTTCGAGCTATTTTATTTCTGCGCCTGTGACTCTAAAGCTCTGATTCTAGTATTTATGGAGAACAAAATTTGGCATTATAGAATGTTAATTTTTTTTTACTTTTCAGTAAATATATGTAAGTTTTTGCTTTAGAGAAAATTTTCAGTGTTTAAAAATTTCTCTCGTAGATGTCATATTTAAGTAAGTGGATCAACATCTTACTTAAAACTCCACACCGTGTCAGCGAGTTTATTCCATTTCTTTTCTCAGACATAGCATCACCTGTAGCCTAGGCTGACCTGGAAATCACTGTATAGCCAGCCCAGCCTAGATCTGAACTGTGTGCGATTCCTTCGTCAAATGCTATAAGTCACCACACCCACCAACCATTACAGGGAATGATATTGAAATCACTATAGGTTGAAACATACAAAATAATAAACAGCTAAAGGAACAAAATCGAAAATTTTTTAACTTTATTTCTAAGGATGATGGAAATTTGACAAATTCTATTTCTGGATCTCTCACTGTGGAGAATGAGGATGATCCATTGACTAATCAGTTTGAAGGAGCAAACGTGTGTGTGTGTGTGTGTGTGTGTGTGTGTGTGTGTGTGTGTGTGTGTGTGTGTGTGTGTATGTGTGTATATATATGTGTGTGTGTGTGTGTGTATGTGTGTATATATATGTGTGTGTATGTGTGTGTGTGTATGTGTGTATATGTGTGTGTATGTGTGTGTATGTGTGTATATATATGTGTGTGTGTGTATGTGTGTGTATGTGTGTATATGTGTGTGTATGTGTGTGTGTATATGTGTGTGTGTATATGTGTGTGTATGTGTGTGTATATGTGTGTGTATGTGTGTGTGTATGTGTGTGTATGTGTGTGTGTATGTGTGTGTGTATATATGTGTATGTGTGTGTATGTGTATGTATGTGTGTGTATGTGTGTATGTGTGTGTATGTGTGTGTATGTGTGTATATGTGTGTGTATGTGTGTGTGTATATATGTGTGTGTGTATATGTGTGTGTGTGTGTATATGTGTGTGTATGTGTGTGTATGTGTGTGTGTATGTGTGTGTGTATATATGTGTATGTGTGTGTATGTGTATGTATGTGTGTGTATGTGTGTATGTGTGTGTATGTGTGTGTGTATGTGTGTGTATATGTGTGTATGTGTGTATGTGTGTGTGTATGTGTGTGTGTATGTGTGTGTATATGTGTGTGTATGTGTGTGTGTATGTGTGTGTATATGTGTGTGTATGTGTGTGTGTGTATGTGTGTGTATATGTGTGTGTATGTGTTTGTGTGTATGTGTGTGTGTGTGACCACAGATCTTGAATTGCTGGTTATTTTCATATCTGTGATTTCATTTTCTAGCATGGCATTTTATGAAAGTTAACTGACTGCAAACATTTATAAGTTGGAAATAACATTTCCCTGTGGAATTTTTGTAATCTTTTAAAAATGAGACAATGTTAGCACTGGGCTTATAAATCTCAATGTGATAGAAATGACTGGCTTTAAGGAGGGGAGGCAGAAATGCGGGTGACCTAGACTTTCCAATTGCCTTGTCTTCCTGTACACTACTTGTCCAGTCCCTGTAGATAGTTAGGTTTGAAGAAAGCTCTCTGGGAGGGGGGTTTTAATATAGTGACTTATCGTAAACAAGTACTGGAGGTGTCTTAGGCAGCTTCTACATCATGTAGGATTTGAAGACTCCAGTAGTCTGGATCTTTGAAACTAGTGGAGATGAAGAGTCAGACTTCAAAATGCACGAACAGATTCTCAAGTTCTGAGGCATTTCATGAGCACACAGGAGGGAACTTATAACTTATCTATTCTCCTGAAAAGCAGCTCCAAATTGTCCATTCTTGACTTCCATCTGTTTATATATTCATTTTTGTTGGTGTTCATAAGTAATGAACATCAATATAAGTAAGGAAATACATTTTATTATAATTTATAGAAACTGCCAAACATGGGCCTAATGATGGCATGGGTATTAACTAAAATTTTTACTATTTCACATAAAATTTACTACCTGAACTCAGAATATAGCCTTTACTTTCCTTTGGAAACAAAATTTATGAATATAAATGTCCTCAAACTACATTTGTTTATTTTCACAAGGTGATGTGTATACATAAAAGTGCGAGTCAGTCATTAGGCTTGGCTTTTGTAGGGGGGAAAAGGATTGTTCAGCAACAACCCTGGCCTTCACTGACAAACTAGCAGACCAGACCTGTTTTCTGCTCAGCGATGAGTGTTTGGTTTTTATTGAATCCAGTTATTAAAATGCCTGAGTCAGTTAATCAAGCAATCTTGAACACTGGAAAATGTCCTCTTTAAGATGTGGCTATATTTGTGCCAGTACCTCAACTGCCATGGAGCCTGAGACAGATTCATTTCAGAAAGTTGAGCTCTCTGGCTCTTCTTGCTTTATGACAGTCTGAAAAACTTGCCTTCAGATCGGTAAAGGATGTCACCACTTCAAAGAAGTATAATCCTGTCTTTGATCCACTCTTCTAGCCCCTAGGAGGATGTATGAGAGAGCAGGGGCTTCAGACACAGAGAAATTAGCATTTGGGAATGTGAGCTGGAGCAAGGGAGGATTGTCTCTTTAATTAAATTCTCAGCTTTCCTGCTGCTCTGTCTTCAGTTAGTTGCTAAGTTTCAGGGTATGGGGAGGGCAGATGTGGATGACTCAAGGTTTAATGGAGCCAGCCCCACGGGCTGTTTTCTGATTCTGCCTAAGCCATTTCTGGTCTTGGGTCACGACCTCAAACAGGAAGTGCCTTTAAGTTCCTCCAAATATGGTATGTGAATGAGGGGGTGGAGTTTAGCACATAGCAGCCCAGCTGCCAGCCTTTCATGTTTACAAGGGATCAAGAATTGGTCACTTAAGGTCAAGAATATATCCTTTCTTCTGCCCCCCAGGAGCACACAGTATTGTATTACAGACTAGGAGAAATCCTGACTTCAAATCCAGAGTTCTAGTTTCACTTTGAGGTTGCCCAAACCTATTCTGTACAAAGAACTCCAGGAACAGAGTGGCTTACACTCTATTCTGCGATGTCTGATGAGTTTTCTAGGGGGAAATTGAAAGCCAAATCTTTGATCACACTGCTCGTTTCTGAGGTATGATTAATATTTGAGTATAAATAGGTGTTTGAATAGAGCAGGAGAAAAAAAAATCCTGGAAAACAGGGTTGAAGGTATTTAAGAGGACACATCCAGTTTTCCTTGGGAGGATGCCAGTGTGAATCACCAGCTTGCTCTTAGTTCTTCTTTCTGACCTGATAATTTTCTCTCCTTCGGAGGTTTTGATGCTTCAGGAAGGCACATGCTTGGCCAACAGAGGCATGCAGTATCTCATTCAAGAGCCAGTTTCTCTGGTTGTCAGTGGTCACAGTGCTAGAAAACTCACCTCACATTATATGAAAACTCTGTTCCCAGCTCACTGTCAGGAAACTGTTAGAACAGGGCTGCAGTCTATAATGTCCCAGTTGGCATTCATCAAGTTATTTCTCTGCATATTTAGGCCTGTTGATGATGCTTCTCTAGTGAGGAGTCTTGGAGAGTCAAGGCGGATGCTTTCCTCATCATTCTCCTCTCCATCAATTTAAGCAAGTGTTGCTTCCTGTAAAATATTTATGTGAGCAGGGGGAGCTGCCTCCCCAGGTGCAAAGCAATCTGTTTGAGCTTTGCTATCAGACTACTATCACACCACTGAATGGGAGAGGGGCCAATGCATTATGGGAGTTATGACGTTTTAGGGACAGGAGTCTTATGTTCCCGTATGGAAATGAGTTCTTGGTGAAACACACTGGAAACAGAAAAAAGAAACCTGGTTTCACAAATGGTAGAAATCAAATAGAAAAGAATAAAGTAAACTGGTAATCAGATTAGAGATTTGAAGTGGACCTCTAAGGTTGAGAACTCCAGCTGAGAGGGCAGCAGCTATCTCGTCCTTCAGTTCACTCTGTGTCTGTTTGCCACAGTTTTTCTGAGGGGACAGAGGAAGGTAAAGAAGGGGCAGACAAAGGTGCACTTTGCTGTGGTGTTTATAGGTGAAATCTAGCTTTTAGGGACAGGCAAGTATGACAATAAATATGTTTCCCACATTAATAAACTCAATATTCACATCATATTCATAAGTGTAGAACCATAATTTACTTCATTCTGTAGTGAAGGAAACCCAGAAAGAGATGAGCTATGTGACACGTTGAAAGTCACAGAGCTTGGCGGAAAGAAGAGCTAAGATGTGTACCCAGGTGAGAGTGTTGGCTATGGGTGGCTCTCTTTGTACACACTGACTTCTGAAAGACTGAGGTCTGAGTTTCATAGTTTAACATTTAGTTCACCTGCATCACACCTGCCTGAGATGAAGTCTCCAGCTACTGTTGGAGTATCTCCAGGAGTTCATGCCCAGCAACTCTGTTTTACACATCGAGGTTGAAGAATTGCTGACCTAGAAAGTGGGGAAAGAAGATGGACAGAAATGCCCTTTGCTTTCAGAGTACAGTAAAACACAGTCAAACTCTCCAGATTTTACACACACACACACACACACACACACACACACACACACACACACACACACACACACACACACCACATGCACACACATGCATCTGTGCACGCAGGCACCCAATTATCTCATTTGCAGGCATACTTTTAATGTCTTTTATTTATTTTCTTCTGTGTTTGTCTTGGCTGGAACCTTTAGTTCAAAACTGAAATGAAATGTAAGTGAACATTCCTGTCCTGTTTTGGTCATCTATCTTTTGAAGAAAAGATCTGAGAGATCCTGGGTAATACACTGGAGATTCTCTTTTGAAAGCCACAGTTTGGCATCTTCTTTTCCTAACCTAGATTCTACTGAGAAAGACTGACATACTAGGAAGGCCAGATACACTTCTAGTTCTTTCAGATTGCACATTTGTTCTTCCCTAGACCCACGTGTAAGTGGATCCTTCTGAGCCCCTAATGAGTAAAGCTAGGTGGTATCCTGACACGTATGGTACTGGCTTGCCTAAGCTTCATCTATTAAAACTCAATGGTCTCCCCTGTGGAGGCCTATTAAAATTACATGAGGAACATTTTCAAGTCATATATTATAACTGGTACTGAGTCAGGATATTGCTGTTTTTAAAGGTCCCTAGGTCACTTCAGTTACTGTTTTGCTAAGAAGAGCCATAATCCAGAAGCCCAGATGAAGAGGTAATGATAATTTCTGCATTCTGTCAAGATCCACACAAATTGCAACTCATACTGATAAATAAATAAATACATACATACATAAAAGTAAGTAAGTAAGTAAGTAAGTAAGTAAGTAAATAAATAAATAAATAAATAAATAAATAAATAAATAAATAAATAAATAAATAAATAAATAAAGGCTATGATTGCTTAAATCACTCTGAAACTAGTTGCTGTAAAATAAACATCAACAATGATCATTTAGTCTGAGGTTAGGCATTCAAACATATCTTAGGATGATATCTTCATCTTTACCATAATGATGAAAGTCGAGTTGGGAGTTACCTGATGTTTCAGTTACTGATAGAGGTAGTAGATTCCAGTTATTGTTTACCGGCTAAGACTGTTGGCTAACCCACTTCTAAGACATCTCTGGATAGGTTCTAGCCTTTCCTATAACACAGTATTTTGGTTTTAAGGGCAAGAATCCCAACAAGTCAGGAATATATTATCCTCTAGTATTTAGCTTTGAGAGACAGTTATGTGATACTTTTTCTTATATCATACTCATTAAAAGCAAGTAGATAATGTGGTTCATCAAAACAGTAACTGAGTACTTACTTGTCAAAATCCCTTTGAAGTGCTCCATGTAAATTACTTCAATCCCCTCACAACCTCTGCCAGTTGCTATTATAAATTCTATGCTATAGACAAGGAATTTAAAAATTATTAACTTTTCTAAAACACAACTTATCAGAAAATATTAGCCATGAAATTAAAACCCAGGCTTCCTAGCTCCTGAGTATTTTCTCACTCACTTAAATACTAGAATGGAGGAGACATGGGTTCCAATTCAGAGTACTGTGGGATCATGTTCTTGTATACTGTAAAGATTTGTCACTGGTATTGGTTTAATAAAACACTGATTGGCCAGTAGTCAAGCAGGAAGTAGAGGTGGGATGGCCAGACAAGGAGAATTCTGGAAAGAGGAAAGGCAAAGAAACAGTTACCAGCCAGATACATAAGATGAGAATTCAGGACTGAGCAAATACACCAAGCCATGTGACTAAACATAGCTAGAAATTATGGGATAATTTAGGTGTAAGAGCTAGATAGTTATATACTTGAGCTACTGGCCCATCAGTTACTATAATATTAAGCCTCCAAGTCAATTATTTGGGAAGTGGCTGCTGGGTATTTGAGAGTTTCTGGCTGGGACAGAAACTTCCGAATACAGAATATGGGAAGCAACTCACCATGTTCCAACTGTTTTCCATGCCCAAGGCCCCATTAGATAGTGATGACTGCTCATTTTATTCTACCTCTCCTATTGGTGGCTGGGATGGATACCTCCTGGAATACCCATATCCTCTGAGATGAACAAACCCTCAGGTCATGTCTCAGTGCTCTGAGGCCCACTGCAAGGCTTGCTGTGTGAACACCAGACCTTCATTTCCAGAACAAGACTCCAAAGATAGAAGGGCAAAAGGAAGGAGACATGGAAAATAAAGCAGAGAAACAGAAGCCTCTTTAAGAAAGTTTTTTTTTATTATTTTTTTATTTTATTTTTTTAAGAAACTGAGTGAAGGAACATAGAGAGATAAGAGTGTATATAGATAAGAACGAGACATAGAGGATAAAAGGCAGAGAAGAGAGATTGGCAGGCGTTGGGTTTAGTTTGGGGGCAGGTTGATTAAGAACCATAAGTGTTTATTTAGCTCTTGGTGGGGTTTATCCTTACTGTTGCTAACATGCTCAACCTCATGTGACCTTTAAATAATGTCTCATTCTGTGAAGCAGTTATCGCTTCATTTCTGCTCCTTATGAGTCCAGTATCCTTTCCACCAACTTTGCCAAAAATGAGTCCTGTGGTCTTTGGTGGATTTCTTTCCTCATCTGTCTGATTTCCTTATGAGGAATTTCAGATCTTTTGATGTTCAACATCTCTAGCTCCACTGTTTATTATTTTAAATCTTAGCAATGAGGGGTTTGGTCACAGAAAATTTCCCCACATCCTTTATTAATGATCTACCTTTCCAACCACAGTGATTTAGACTGGAGTCTTTTGTCTCATGCAGAATCCAACTGCTGTTTCAGCAGACAAATGAGCTAGGTGGTATCCTAATAGGTATGGTGCAGGCTTGCCTAAGCTTAGGCTATGATTTCTGTGGCAACAACTGGAGAGCACAGGCCGACTCTCTCTTCTCACATTTCTCAAGAAGTCTTTTTCTCTAGGGAGATGAAAATAAGTCATGAGAAGCTCCAAACACCTCAGGGGAAACTGATGTAAACATGGAAAGGTTAGTTTTGGTGTGGTCACAAGTGGTCGTAGTATTCACTGTTCAGGAAGGAAGCCAGGAAGTGAGAGTTTTGCAGATTTTGCATAGAATTCTGTTTTATCCAAGCAGGAATTACAGTAGAAGAGATCTCCACTTAACATTTCAGAGACACGGGAGGACTGCAGACACAGAACTGTAGACCCACTAAGGCCTCAAGTCTGTGTGCTCAGGACCTCTGCCCATAGAACATTTTTCCATTCCCTACAAAATCCTACAAGGTTATTTATTTATTTATTTATTTATTTATTTATTTATTTATTTATTTGTTTTGTTTTTCAAGACCCATGTCTGATTATCTCTGGCTGTCTTAGGACCGTCTCTGTAGATCAGGCCAGCCTTGAACTCACCCAGGTATGCTTGCCTTTGCCTCCCAGGTGCTAGGATTAAAGGAGTGTGCCACCACCATCAGACTATGAGTTTGGGTTTTTAAAGGAAGCCATAGACAGAACTCCAGCCAAAACATTTGGAACCCTGAAAGTAGTTCTGTCTTTTAGACCAGCTTGTTTTATGAATACGAGCAAAACCTTATAGATCTACCTGAGCCACTAGAGTTCTGAGCCAGTTAGTGGGGATACTGGAATCTGTTGCTTCAATTTCTCAGTCAGTCCCTGTAGGGAATTGTGCTGTTTCATGGTAAATAATTGTCCCACCCACTGGTTTAATAAAAAGAGCTGATTGGCCAAAGGCAGGCAGGATGTATGGGCGGGGCTACCAGACTAGGAAAAGTCTGAGAGCAGAATGCCAGAGAGAGCACCAGAGAGAAGCCACAGGAAGCAGAGGACAACCATGCAGCTCTAAAGAAAGGTACCAAGCCACATAGCTGAACAAGAGACATGGGTTAGATGAAGGGTAGAGAGCTAGCAAGTGATATGCCTGGGCTTGAGGCTGATCAGCCAAAAACTAATGAAAGCATCTGTGTGTCTCTGTAGGACTGCGGGTCTGCGGGTCTGCAGACCTAAACTTTGAGGTTAGGCCCAGAAAGTCCAGGCCAGAAACCTCATACTACAAGTCCCCTGCCCTAAGCCAGAAATTTAGAAAGGGAATCCAGGTTAACTCTTTTAGGCCTTCAGTTAGCAGTCTTATGTGTCACAAGTATATCAAACTAAATAGCATCCTTGAATTATACTTAGAGAATGCAGTACCAGAAAGCCATTGAATGATATGATGTGAAAGACTTGATGGGCCTACTTCGGGTAGGGTTGCCTGGATGCTAAGATATAAGATATAAGACTTGGAAAGAGAAGGCTACAATTTTTACCTTAGGAATACTCTAAGTGATCCATTAGTGAACATAAGATACACAGAGACACATACATGCACACTGAGACAATACAGACATATATACATATAGAGATACACAGATCTCACCACATTAACAAAGAGACATACATGTGAACAGAAATACCACCCCTCCCACACAAATCCCTTGTATTATGTTTCTATCTGGACTGGGAGAAGTAAATTGCATGGAGAAGCAGCTTTGGAGTATCATGTATAGACATAAACATGTCTTCATTCCCCCGGTCCCTGACCTCTCTCTCTTCTAACCCCTCTGTGAGTCTCAGATGATAGAGATTAACCTATGGCTATGTACAGTCTACTCTACAACTGAGCTGAATGCACTACTCTGCCTGGCTCCATTGTATTCTAGGTCTAGGAGTTCATTGGACTTTAGGATCATTTCATCTCTCACATCCTTCGTAGATGTTCTCTTACTGACCTGTTTGGGACTAGATAATCTGAAACCTGAGATCCAATGAAGAAATGCTCTTTGTGAGTGAGTGTACTAAGAAACCTAGAATAATCTATACTGCCCGCTAATCAGCAGGTAGAGTCAATGTTCCTAAGCTTGAGAGTCAAAAGTCTTCCCTGATTCTAACCAGTTATTTTCTCTAGAGTGGGCTCTTCTCTGGGTATGTAATTATAGCATTTGTGTTGGCAGTTTGACCCTGGGGATGTGCTGAGCCTGAGGGCAATCTGATGTCCTGGTAAATTTGAGGACTTTTCAGTTAAAGAGCTGGAACAGCTGCAGCACTTGCTGTGGCCTGCAGGGTTTTCCACGCCCTCATTCTTGTGCTCCCTTCTACGGTCCTGTCCTCTAAAACTGACTGAATGAGGATTGCTGTGTAAAATATTCTCAGCTAAAACTCGTGATGGTGATGATATATAATGTTACATGACTGCATTCAAGTCCTCAGGGTTGAAGCGTATAATATGAATAATAAACTGAACAGAACCGAACATATTGCCACATGCCTGCAATCCCAGTATTAGGTAGACTGAAGCAGGGAGATTGTGAATTCAAAACCAGCTCAAGCTGCTTGGTGAGATTCCGTCTCAAAACAAAACAAAAATCAAAAACTGAAAAGGATACTCTTGTCTGACATCATGCAACGAAGTCCATGATATGTTATTACGATTTAATAAAGACAAATATTCACAGAATGAGACAAGGAATCTAATTCCTCGGTTCTCTCTCTCTCTCTAGCCCGCTTTTCATGTTCTCTCTCACTTCTCTCTTTGGCAACAATGATTTGTACAGAAGAAGGAAAGTCACAATTAAAAACCTTGATAAATACACTGTGTGCACTCATTCGCTTCTTGCTGCTGTGACTAAAAGCAGCATGAGAAGGAAAGGGATTATTACCCTCTCAGTTTGTAGTTTACCATCGAGGGAAGACGCTGTGGAATATTTGTGGACTGTGTGAAGGTATAGGACTGTGACTGGTTTAATAGAGAGCTGAATGGCCAGTAACTAGGCAGGAAGAGGATAGGTGGTACTTCTGGGGACAGAGAGGACTCTGGGAAAAAGAAAGGTGGAGTCACCAGCCACAGACATGGAGGGGAAATAGAAAGTGCAAGCTGGAAGAGAGGTAAAACCACATGGCAGAATGTAGATTAATATAAACGGGCAATTTGAGTTATACGAGCTAGTTGAGACAAGCCTAAGCTAAAGGCCGAGCTTTCACAATTAATACTTCTCTGTGTCATTATGGCGAGTCATAGAAAGACTTGCTACAGGAAACCAAAGCAGGAACTAAAGCAGAGACCTTGACAGAACTCCGTTCACTGGCTTGCTCCTTCATAGTAGCTCATCCATTCTGCTCTCTTATGGCACCCAGCACTGCCTCTGTAGGAGTGGCATCATCTACAGTGCACTGTGCCCTCCCACTCCACATCAATCATCAACTTAAATGTCCACAGGCAATCTGTTGGAAGCAATTCCATAAGGTGACTGTTGTAGAAATGAAGATGTTGGTGAAAACTGCCATGGAGGTGATGGGAACCTTCCATTTATTGCTGTCCTGCCATGGGGGTGGTGGGAAGCTCTAAGGTAACTGTGTTTAGTAGAGGTGTGGGTACAGTTTGTGTCATCTGTTTTGGGTCAAGCTCTCTGTGAGCCAATGTGGAGTCAGCACCATTCACACACCAAAGGTTTTTGCCTGTGTTCTTTATCTGCATGTCATTTCCACCACCTCCCTTCTCTCATTCAATCACACATGACACTGCAAGAATGGCCTCTGTGCTAACAGTTTTAATCTGTGTTGCTCATTCGCATGGCTTTATTATGTACATCTTATCACCTCAGAGTAGCTCCATGATTTCTAGATTCTAGTCTTTGCAGATCCAGGGACAGTGCCAAACATGAGAAGAACACAATGCTAGATGTGTTTCCTTATCTGGAATGTAGGGTTGACATAGGGTTGACATCAGTATGTGTATATGTATGTGTGTGTGTGTGTGTGTGTGTGTGTGTGTGTGTGTGTGTGTATGTGTATATATATCAGAGGGTTACTGGAAATTCTAAATGAAATAGACAATGTATTTAGAACCATACCTGGCATGTAGAATATAGTCAGTTAATACTTTCTAGTGAAACAAGAGGAGAAGCTGATGTAGCCAGTAGTTTCTGTCCCTTCAGAAAACTCTCAGACACCTGGCAGCCACTTCTCAAATAATTGACTTGGAGGCTTAGTATTATAGTAACTGCTGGGCTAGTAGTTCAAGATTATTAATAACAACTAGCGCTTACATTTAAATTATTCCATACTTCTATATGTGGCTTAGTACCTTTACTCAGTCAAGTATTCTCATTTTGCTTCCTCTGAGTCTGGCTGGCATCTGCTGCTCTGCCTTTCCTTTTCCCAGCATTCTCCTAGTCTGGTCACCCACCTCTACTTCCTGCCTGCCTACTGGCCAATCAGTGTTTATTAAACCAATATGAGTAACACATCTTTACAGTGTATAAGAGCATTATCCCACAAGCTGACATCTCTATTTTGCCAGTAACTCTCATCTCTTGCCCTCAGAGAGACTCCTAGTCCATGAACTATGACAAATTCAGGTCCCATTGGCTTGACTCTGATTTGTGAGAGCTTGGCCCATGCTTCCTGATTGTTTCAAGCACATCTCATGAGTAGCTATGAGCTGTATTAATAAAGTGTTTATTAGTTTTTAAGCCTCTATCCATTGGTATTTCTTTTTGCTTAAATGTATAACCAGTTTATACATCTATAGTTCCTAAAAACCCACATTTGGTAAATATTAAATATTAGACTTCTCAAATTTTAAAAATTCGCTGTAAATTCTATGTTCTTTTCAAGATACTTTCTTCAGCAAATGATCCAGTCAAGTGATAATAATAATAATCAAAGAACAAACGGGGCAAAAATCCCCCCTGAGGCTCAGACAATCTGCCACCTTTTGGTATAATTGACTTTGGCCTAAGAAGGTCTTAGAAAAATGTACAATACAGAATAGACATTAAACAGAAAACAGAGGGAATTTGACCAGCAGTAACCTTCTTAGCACCGAAAGGATGGTTGATGAAGCATCTCTGTTAGGGACAATTGACTGGGGTGAAGAGGTGGCAGCACCTGTCTGTGGGCCAAGGATTGAAACTTCAAGGCAAGACAGTGGAAGCTGAGGAGGAAGCCTTGTCCATCTCCACATTGTTCCAGAGAAAATTCAGGGGTGAGGGATATGGGGGTGAGGGAGAATCAGGATGCAGATCTAGAAGGATATCTTTGGAGTAAATGAGGACATTCCTTTCTTATATTCTATTGTTATGATGCTCATTTTGTTTCGGCTTTGACCTTAATACTGCTTGCGTTCTATATACAACTAAATACAAGACTCCCCTGGGTTACACCTTTTTCAGGAAACCTATTTCTCTGACAGGGTTTCACTTGAGCCACCGTTATCTGTAGTATGACTTAATGTGAAGATGAGAAATTTATAGGACCAGCCAAATGGTCCGATGGTCTCTTAAGGGTCATTTCTTGAGTCAAAGAGCCTTTTCCTTTAAATTTTCCTCATACAAAATTTAAATTGTGTAAGGTGGTGAGATGATGTATGGGAAAATGTGGAGTATCTTAGATTTTATTAGACTGGAAGAGGCACAGGTGCACAGCATAATCATTCTATCCACACTCAATTTCATTGCCAAGTGGGGCCAGTTGGTGTTTCTAAGGATTCCATGTGATTGACAGCTTACAGAAACTTAAGCATTGAGGCATGAGGCATCATACAGGGTGGCTGCTCTTGCTTCCAATGTGTGAAGATATCCCTAAAATTCAAGGGGGCAGAAGGGCTGGCAACATCGGGGAGGTTCAAACTGCCTCCTAAAATTGTTTTCCAGACTCCTCAGTGAGTTGCCAACCTCAGCGTCTGCCCCATGTCCTGTTGCACGGCCATTTGTCCATAGACTGCACCTACATGTTGTCATTAAAATAACAACTTTCAGCAGTCTCTGGCTATTAAAAGCTTTTGGGGAAGAGAAAATAGCACTGCAGCATACTGCAAGTGCTCCGGTGTGTGTGGTACACATATGGGGTTCAGTGTGTGCACTTGGCCAGGTGCGGCTTTGTTCATGGTCCCTACCCATCCGTTTATTCTGGGAAGCCATTCCCTTCAACCCCGGGTGGGTGAGCATCTGAGACAGTGCATGACTTGCTTTTGGTTTTTTAGGAAAATAAAAGATAATAAGTCAGTATCGATGCAGTCTTGACAGTCTCCAGTGCTTTGCCAAGATAAAATGCCAAATAGTATCTATACCCACTTTCTCCTAACTAGTGGTCCTGTTTTGGTCGGAAGCCTACAGAGGGAAAGGAGGCCAGTGAGCCTCTTCTTTCTTCTGCTTCCTTTCTGTTACCTTTTTGGGGATTAAATGCAAAGTGGGGGAGATGAAAAAAAGGATAAGACTATTGTCATTTGGCTAGGAGCTGTCAGCTCTCTGAGCTGGCAGATGGGTACCGATGGCTACCCTGAGAAATTCTAGCTGTAGAGACAAGCGACAAAAATGGACTCATTTTAAGGGCTCCTTTAGTGCTCCTTTATTTTACAAAGGGAGTTTATTGTGCCTCTATTAAGCAATCTGTGTTTGTTACCCAGCAGCTCCCTCCTCAGTCCTTGGTTATTTCAGGGCAGTGTCCAGCCTTGCTCTGGTAAAATCACTTCAGACATACTCTATTTCTTGCTCCGGCAAATTTGGAGAGGACAATCATATCCCAGATCCCCTCAGGTGCACTGTCCAGCCTGTCTTAAATGTATCTAATGGGAATCAGGAAGAAAAAAATATCATTCATTATTTCTAACCAAAGAAACATATTTATAATTATTCTCTCCTCTACAGGCCGAGATGAAAATGGGATGGAGAAGACTGACAGGTACTGAGGTGGAGCCTGAATGAACGTATGTCAGCACCTCTTTCTCTAAACATCTATGGCCTATAAGATTTGGTTCTGTATTACTCAGCCTCTTAGGAGGAGACTTAATGGTCACACAAAGAAGTCCTTGGGGGCATTTCTTTATAAAAGCTTCAGAATAATTTCTTTTCTTTTTCTACGTGTAGCTTTTCTCTTTTGCTGTTATTTTTTAAAAACTTATTATTTTACTCACATTGTGTGCATGTGTATGTATAGGTGTGCATGCATGTGTGCTATTGGCATATGTGTGGAAGTCAGAAGACCGCGATGGGAGATTATTCATTCTTTCCACCCTGTGGGGCCCAGGGATTGAACTCACCTTGTCAGGCTTGGCAGTAAGTACCTTTACCCACTGAGCCATCTTGCTGGCTCAGCAATAATTTCTTTGCAGTTTTTTTCTTTGTGTTTAGTGTAGAATGTGTCTCATATTTACTGTCTGAATGCAGTCTGGTTTGGAAGCATATTAAGAAACAAGGACTTCCTTCTGTCATCATTTTTTTTCAGTTTGTGGTTTGCAGACCTACTACTTTGCTTTCCTCTCTCTGGATCTGGAATATCCGCCAAAGGCTTCAGTGTTAAAGTCTGGGTCCTCAGCTTGCCACTATTGGAAGATGCTCTGCAGCTGTATGAGATGGAGGTATGTGCGTAGTGGGGGGCATTGTTGGGTCACTGAGGAAATGCTGTAGAGGGGATTGTGAGATTCCAGTCTTGTGGTTTGGCCACCCCACTGCAAAGGTATAAGCTCTCTCTGTCATGTGCCCCTAAACATGGTGTTCTGCCTTTCCACAGGCCCTGAAGGAACCCACTCAACCAGCCATGAGCCAAAACTTCCAAAACTGTGAGCCAAAGTAAACCCCTCCTCTCCAGTGTTCTGTAGTATCCTGCTGCAGTAATGGGAGTTTGTGCAATAGTTATTTCTTTGTTGAGCAAAAAGGAACCCCCTCAAAACAGATGTGCCCATTCTTCTTCGCTTGAGATTTAAAAAAGTATGTAAAGGCTAAGTGAGGTGCCCAAGTCCAGGTGGCCTTCAGTAAAATCATTTACTCCAAACTTTTAAAAAAATACAGTAATTAAAGGTAGAGTTTGAGCAAAATTTAGAAACCTTGACAAATATTTCAATATCTATTTCTTGGTATTGGGCATTTACTTTCCCATGCATGTTATATTTTGTGTTCCTCATAGGCTATGTGATATTTTATTGTATCCTGCACATTTTGAATATTAGGAGTCTCTCTACATTGTTTAGAACTCATAGAGATTGGATTGGGGTACTTTGTTTTACACCATGCTGGCTATCTTTTGGCTGCTGTAATAAAATACTATGGCCAAAGCAAAAAGGTCTTAATTTCTTTATGTTCCCATGTGAGTTTAAGTTTGCCACATGCATGCAGATGCCCAAGAGTCCAGAAGTGGGTGTTGGCCCCCTTAAACTGGAGTTACAGGAGGTTGTGAGCTGCCTAAGGTGAATGCCAAGAACAGAACCCAGATCCTCTGCAAGTTGTTGATACTCTGACAGCCGAGTCATCTCTGTAGCCCTTATGTACTTTAATCTTAAACTCATTAAAAGACTTTTCTGTATTTGTGTTTGGTGGGCTTGGAGTGTAATTCAGCATAGATTACCTTCCACCCACAAAGCCCTGATCTCAGCACCGCAAAACAAAAAACAAATAGAAATAACTCATTTACTGAGGGGTCTTTCTTCTTTTCTTTCTTTCTTTTTTTTCTTGACTATAAGAGAATTATAGATAAAGAAAAAAAAAGATTTCATCTCTTGCCATCAACTCCTATACAGACCTGAAATATAAGGAGTTTGCTAACTCCTTGTGAAGCCACAGAACTACAGATGTTGTTGCCTGGAGGTCTTCTGAGAAGAATCAGTTGGGGCTGAACCTGAATGCCATGCCTACAGAGCCGAGCAGCCAACATAGAGGAGGAAAACGGGCAGGCGGTGAGGAGAAGGGAAGTGAAGACTCCTGGAAATTCTAGAACTCCTGCCGTGAAAGTTGAAATAGCTCCCTGATAAGAGCAGAGCAGCTGGGAGATTCTGATCTTCAGGAAAATCTGGTTGATATACGCCAGTGTAAATTTTCTGTTTTGAAATCACAGCCGGGGTCAAATAACTCACCTGTCGATTGCTAAACTAACTTCTCTCTTGGTTGATTCTCATTTTCTTTCTCCTCATTCTACTCCGTAGTTCATTTTGATACCAAAGACTGGGTGATTTGTAAAGAGTCATTTATTGCCCCGCAGTTCTAAGGCTGAAAAGGTTAGCATCTCTGGGATGGTAGCGCCTGCCGGTGGCTGGGGGCAGGGCTTGTTACTGCATCATAACATATTGGTAGACATTGCATAAGAGAAAGAAAGAAAAATAGATAAAAGGGGCCCTGCATTATCCTTTCATAAGAAACTCAATCTACCGTGGATATTAATCTTTTAAGAGCAATCTGTCTTTGCGGCCCCAACTTTCTAATATGATTACAATGACAATTACATTTCAACATTTGTTTGGGAGGAGCAATCAATAGGTGAAGATGCATTTCTATCTTCTCCTTCCTTGGTGTGTGATTAGGGACTAAAATAAACTTGGGATGTTAGGGACTGAGATGGAGATCATTGTATGGTTTCGTTTCCTTCCATTGGCCTTATTGACAGAGAGTTGGTTCTCCATCAGAACACCCGGTGAACAAGAGATTATATTCTGATGACCATCTTTAGCTTTATTCGGCTGAAGGATGCTTTTCTTTTCTTAAAAGAGCCTGCACACAGCTTCAAGCATATATTTATCCTGTATGGATTGCCATAAGTTGTTTTTGTGCCTACAGATCTGAAAGGTGTTTATTTTCTGAGTGAGAAATAGCTGCCTGGTTGTCATTTTACTGGTTGCTAATAACAGTATGCTACAAGGCACATAGGCAATCAGTTTGTAGCACAGACCTTCTGTCTGATTTAGGTCCGTGTTCTCACGTGGATCCTAAAGATGGAAGGGGATTTTAGAGATGGAAGGGGATCTGACCTTGTGTTTCTCTTCTCAGATTGTGCGATTCTTCTATTTAATCACTTGCTTTGGAAAAACCTTGTGTCTGAAATATTCTGTACCTTTGATCACTCCAATATGAATATTTTAGTCTGCTAGATTTTAATTTTGTGCTTGTTAATAAAACTGAAGAAGTGGGTTTTTCTGGGGCAAGTAGCCATCAGTAGTTTTGTTTATAGTTTGTGGATTAAGATTATTTGGGCTACATTCCATACAGAGGAACACCCTACTCAGCCTTGATGCTGAGAGGAGGGCCTAGGTCCTACCTCAATTGGATATGCCAGATGAAATTGACTCACCTTGGGAGTCCTTCCTTCCCTGGGGAATGGATGGGAGGATGGGGTGAGGGAAGGTGGGGGAGGAGGGGAGGGAGCGGGAGCAGAGGTGGGTATGGAAAAAAGGTTGGTTTTTTTTTTTTTTTTTAAGATTATTTGGGATATAACTCTAAAAATCCAGAAACTCTTGTTGTCTCTGATATTAACAAGAAACAATCTGCAGGTCCTCTTTTTCTGGTGGCACTGTGATTATTACAGCCTTAAATTAACATGATAAATGTGACAGATTAAGTCACTTCTATGGTATGAATATACACATGCACATCTTTTTATTATAAGTAAACCATGTGGCATCATAAAACATCAACATTAAGCGGCTAATGTGCACTATAGATCGCAAAGAAGTGAAGCTCTTGCTAACTGCTTACATTTATGATTCATCTGGTGCTGGGAGATTAAAAGTTCTGACCTACATACTTGGAGAAGCTTGCTTCTTGGGAAAAATATAGCTAGACAGACAACACCAAAAACTCATGTCCTAATTAAGATCCTAAAATGTTTCATTTTCATATCCACTGTCTTAAAATTGTATTAGTAGGTTAAGAAAATAGTTTTCTGGGTTAAATTCAAATTTAAGTGCATAATTAGGACGTATCAGGTGTAAAGGTATTGCCTTTCACTTCTACCAAAATACACTCAGTTCCATTTCTACACTAATAAATTGGGAACAACAGAATGGCACAGCATCAGAGAACCATAGTTCTGTAGTCAATCTTGCCTTTTCATCCTAACCCAGAAGGAAATCTGTGTCTCTTATCACACAAATTATTCCTATCATATCCTTATACTTCTTTCCCAAAGTCTTTTATATGTAACTATGCAAAAGCAGTCATCAATCTGTAGTGTACCCACCCAGCCCTACCTTAACCAGCTCCCTACCAAGCCCGCGTGGGTAACTTTCATTATTTTTTCTCCTTGTTTCTCACAGCACTTTCTAAGTTGCCCTTCCCAGTTTCATTGTATTTCCCCCACCTCCTTGCGTATCGGTCTGAGACAGAAGGGAGAGATGAATGGACCTTATAAGTCCAGGATGGTGATGGTGTGGATTAAACAAGATATCTCCCATAAATCATAAGCAAGCATTTGAGGTACTTGGTGGCTCTTTGAGGGAGGATTAGGAGATATGTTCTTGCTGGAGGAAGTATGTCATTGGGCGCCAGCCTTGAGGTTTCGAAACTTACACCATTTCCAGCTAACTATCTCTGCCATTGATTTGGGGTTCAAGATATGAGGGCTCAGCTGCTGCTTCAGCTGCCTGCCACCTGCTACTACACTCCACCATCATGGATTATTATCCCTCTGAATCCTTAAGCCTGAAACAAAGCCTTTCTTCTCTAAGTTGCCTTGGTCATGGTGATTTATCACAGCAATGGAAAGAAAACTAAGACAGGTGGCCTTGGGGGAATTATGGAAATATTTCCACCTAATTTCATTACACATGACATTAAAGAGTTTTAGATGGGGCTTGTCTCAAAGACTTTGATGAAAACACAAGCTGCATATTGGGTGTTGTCTCTAACACAGTCTTATTCCTAGGAGCAAGGAGGCTCGGTATCTGCACACTGCTTCATCCTGTACCCATTAGGGTGCTTAGTGGTTCTTTTTGTGTCTCCAGAGACTTTCTGCCTTTAAAAACAGTGACAGCATGGTTTAGGGCAGTACTCAGTTTGAAGCTACTTTACAATTATGCCAGTAGTTACAGTTCCCCACCATGTTCCACATCTTCAGTACATTATTTCTATCTCTTAACTATAAAGGCTGTCTTGGATTATAGATATTCATGAACATGCAGACTGACTTAATGGATGAGAGAGGTTTATAGTGCTTTACACAGAGCTCAGGCAGGAAAACTGACTGCTGTGCCAACACAAATTGCTTGTTGGGATCCAGACACAAACCTCAGTGACTTACAAATTCAGCATGGCTAAATTTGACATGTGGTTATGAATGATACAACATCAGAGAATCTTCACTAAACACAATGAATATGTACTGGAAAATACGGTGCTCAAAACCACTGGCACCTGAGGGTTACTAATCATAGCAAAAAAAAAGGGGGGGATAGAAAGATTGTAAGGGGCAAGAAGTTTGTTGTGAGATTATGTCTCCTAGAAATGTCAGGAAAGCTATACCTATGAGGTTTTACCAACACGACTGCCTAAACAAGACCTCGATAAAGAAAATATCAATATTCATGCTAACATGAAAGTGGGAATCTCATGAGGCCCCAACCCCAGACAAAAACTAAAAACAACTAAGGAATGCTGAAAACAGGAGAAATAGTCTTCTCCAGGAAAGAGCCCCCAAATTACTGATTATTCAATATCAAGTGGTCACTCTGAGATTATATGTGTGTGTGTGTGTGTGTGTGTGTTTATGTGTGTGTATGTGTGTAACATTGTATAGACTGGTCAGTGCTGTGGAGTAATCCTTCTGTACACTGTGAATGTGGATTATTATTATTATTGGTTAATAAAAAGCTGACAGGCTGATAGCCAGGCAGAAAATATAGGTGGGGCAGCCTGACACAGAGGACGCTCAGAAAAAGGATAGAGTCAGCAGAGATACCAGCCAGCCACTGAGGAAGCAGAAAGTATAGAGAATGAGGTAACAAGCCATGAGCCACGTGGAAAAGCATAGAAGTAAAATATGGGTTAATTTAGATGTAAGAGTTAGCTAATAATAAGCCTGAGCATTTATAAATAGTAGTAATCTTCTGTGCTTGTTATTTGGGAACTGGTGGGCAGGAGAGAAACATCTACCTAAAGGTCAGTATGTATTTATATACTTAGGTGTGTATAAGGCTATATATACCAGTATGATACATCATATTTTGGTATGTATACATCAGATATATATGTTTTATGTATATGATGTTTATGTTTATAAGAATACATGTAAATATACTGTACATTTAGGTACTTATATACATATACCACAACAATTAAAGAAATGAAGGAGGCCACGGATTTGGGAGAGCGCGAAAGGGTGCAAGGTAGGGATCAGAAGGAGGAAAGGAAGTGAGATAATGATGCAATTACATTTGATTTAAGTATATTTTAATAAACCACTGAGGCATAATAGGAAGCAGGAATTTAGGAATGACTCAGACTTCATCTTTATAGATCTTATTGTCTTTGTACAATTTAATGGATATGGACTAAAATTGAAATGGAGACAATCCCACATATGCTTTCCTGTGAACAGTGTTAAGCAGAATATATGCATACATGCTCCATTCTGACTGACAATTTGCTCAGTCACTAGCAAGATCTTTCCTTCACTTTCAAGTGATTGCCACAAAGTTGTTAAATAAAAGTATGAAAGAAATGCTTGGGAAAGTCACAAGAAATAAACATTCCTCTCCTACAGTTGAGAAAGAAGAGCGGCTGATCCAGTGATGAATCCCAGGACATCTCACCAAAACTCCACAGAGATCAGAGCAGAGCATCCGAGAGTCCTCATGCAGGAGAGTTTCTAGCTGGGAACAGAGGACAGACAGAAGCCCCTTTGGGTGTTGATTTTTCTATTCACCTTGCTCAAATTCCTAATTTGGCATTTTCCCTTTGGCCGAAATTCCTATCTGCTGAAGTACTCTCCAGTCACTGCCTGCTCTGTATTTCATGGACTGTTACTTGTTAAACTTGCATACAACTTGTTAGATGCTCAGAGCTTTGTGAAGCCATCTATAAGCAAACTTATAGAACCAGAGGCTAGTAGGGATTGCAGAGTGTGTTAGTACAAGAAGTCTGGTGGTGACAGCAGTGGTAGGAAAACTTAACGAGAGTTAAGGAAGCTAGAAATCATAATATTATAAGTTGCAATATGTCTTTTCAAAGTCCATATGTTGAAGTTCTCGGCCCATTGGGTCAGATTATGACTGTATTTGAAAGGAAGAACTTTAAAAGACAATCAAGTTAAAAGAAGTCTGTTAGCATGAGCTCCAGTGCAATCTGGCTGGTGTCCTAGTAATGAAGACTATTTGAACAGAGACACCAGGGCACAGAGGACAGACCTGTGTGAGGGCTCAGTCTCAGTGTCATTTTCTGTGGTCCCTAGGACCTAGCTACTTTGTCATAGAGTACGGGGGACATTTCTGTGAGTGTATTTTAGAGGTTATGGATTTTGAGTAAAGCTGATTGCCTTTCATAATGCAGGAAGGCCTTATATAGAAGGCCTGACTAGAACATAAGTCTGCCTTCCTCCAAGCAAGATGGAATTCTTCCAGCTAACTGATTTGGATTTCATAGAAGAGACAGGCTCTTCCTGATTCTATTGATGACTCAGAAGGCAACTTCCTGGTCTACAGCAGTCACAAATAGCAACTTCCGGTCAACTTCCCACTGGATCTGCAAGTCGAATCTGTGACTGATTTAAGTGACAACTTCCTGTGTATAACCAACTGGAGCCCCAATCTGCTCTTGACAGTGGACTTCAGCTGCTCATAACTCTTTCTCCAGTTCAAACCTACTGGCCTCTTTGATAGGCTTTGGATTTGCCAAGCTTCAACAGTCATATGAGCCAGTTCCTTGACTGTCTTCCCACACATACACTCATTTGTTTTGGTTCTCAAGAACTCTTGACTAATCAAGCATAAGAGGACACCATGAGAAGGCAGTCATTTCAGACTCCCGATCCTCACACTGTGAGAAAACACATTTCTGTTAAGCAAACAAGCCTGTGGCATTTTGTCATGGCAACCCTAGGAAGCTCATCCTCATAGTGCGAATCGCAATAGTACACTACTTATGGGTAATAAAATGCAGTGGCACAGGGGGTAGTGGTACTTTTATAGGGTAGTAGATATCTAGTGAGATGGTGGCGATAGGGTTGGAAGAGGAGAAACATGACATGGTCACAGTAATGACACACAAAGCAGCTGAAATTTCTTAAGGACACGGGACTTAGTCAAGTGGGAGTGGTGTCGTGGGAGATAGAGTAGAAGCTAATGTTCTGCTGCTGACTTGGGGCCTGGCATCATTCTATCCAGCTTTCAGTCATAATTCTCCTGTAGTATTACTGTGCCTTTCTCATTGGAAGATGTTGTAACAAGTGTGCATTTAGTTCCTGTTTACACATCAGGGAGCTAAAGCTAAGGATGACTAATTATCCCAAGATTGTCTAGCTAACAAATGGAGGAACCAGGGCTAGGATCTAGGTTTTTTGACTCCACAGATAGAAATCTGTACCATTTTGTCAGTTCAGTGTCTTCTTAGGGAGAGAAGGAAACTGGTGGGGTTAGAATTTAATGACATTTTCCCTACACCAGATTTCACATCTAGCAAGTATCATGTGACTTTATCTCAGGTTCTCTGTATAAATTTACACTCTTGATAAAATTACACTCTTGATTGTTGATACCTTTAAACAGTTATACCTCTCTGAGAGAAATATTAGTATTTCTGAGTATGGAAATGCTGGAATTAAAGTTCCTTTAACAGAAAACATGAGGTTGATGAGTCTATCTCTAGACCGAGAACTGGAACATGTGATTCAGGGCTATCTGCTACATTTAATTTAACTACTTCTGTTGCTGATGCCAAGAGAAAAGTGAATCTTTTTTGCCCTGGCCAGACACTGTTCTGCAAATAAAGCCCTGTCTGTCAATCTTCTCCTCATCTTGGAGACATAAGATCAAAGTCTATACATGCTTTTCTGTCTTTCACAATTTCCTCAGATTGAGTGATCCTTTAGCTTCTGCCACACTGTACATAGTGTATCTACCACAGTGTGCAGGTATTCTAATATTGGAAATGCTACTTTTATTAAAGATTTAGAGATAAGAATAGGGGATGTAGCTCAGAAGTAGAAACTTGCCTAGGATGTACAAGATTCTGGGTTTGCTTCCTCAGCAATACACACATACACACAGATACACACAGACATATATATACAAACATATACACACATATGCCAATACATACAGACACATAATCACACATACAAAAATACACACATACAGACATACAAACACATACACAAATATACACATACAGGTACACAAACACATATAAACAAACACATAGGTACACACACACCACAATATCACATCTTTCAACAATGAAGAGTTTAAGATCTCTGTCATCTGAGTTGAAATTGTGAGTCCAAGAGAAACACTAATCTTCTCACTTCTTAGTCTTGGTTTTATTTCTCTAATGCCAATCACCAATGTGACTAATAATACTTATTTTTAAATCAAGCTCCAATTTTGCCTGACAGTTTCTAGAAACTGTGTAATTAAAGCTGCATACATTAACCATACTTATTTAATTATCTGTCTTTTTTCTATGACCCAACTTAGTTGTTTTCTTAGAACTTGGAAATAATGAATCATCCTCAGATATATCCTTAAAGTTTTGAAGAACTCAATAAATAAATGAATGGGTAGATTGAAGCTCCTGAAAACATGTTTTGGTTTTTGACAAACGTACAGATTTTTGACCTTGGCTAACTAAGAGACTAATGTGAGGGATTCACATTGTATATTTCTATATGTAACTCTTAGAGCAGCAAAGATATGATTGATTCCTGAGGACAGTTAGTCAAGTTGATACTTTTGTTCTTTATAGTTTTGGAAAGACCTTCTCTCCTCCAAGCATTTTACACTGTATTTACCAACATACAAGAACAGAAAAAAACCTGCCAGTAGTCAAAATTATTATGTTGCCCAGAAACAAAGCAGGGTGGCATTTGTCTGAACAAGTCAATAGCAAACTGTTTATGGGTCAAGAATATGGAGTTATACATGGACATGTTTTCAGTTTTCTTCCTTTGAAATATTGTGGTAGACACCAGCTCATCCTGTGTAGGTAATTGCATTCCACATAGAGATCTGTCATCTGTCTAAAACTCAGATTATTAAAATATAGTTTTATCAAGTTCCTTATACAAATTATGCAGTATTTGTACATGCTCCATGTATAGATGCTCATGAATTTTAAATCACCTTTAGATCACTTATAAAATTCAAAACAATGGAAATACCAAATAAATAATAGTTATGATATTGATTAGGGAATAATGACCAGAAGACAAATTCTAGGGTCTAGAGATCTGGTATGATGAAATTCAATTCACAATAGATGGTGACTAAATATCCTAATCTCATGCATAGCTTAAAATACAGTGAATCAGAATCATAATGAACTTGGAGAAGCAGTGGATACATCACAAGAGGCCCAAGAAACAAGGCCCTGAGAATTTAGATAGTCTGTGTGGGGATGGGGTGGGGATGATGAGTGTATATACAGCAAAAGAGCTACATTATGTTTTTCCAGGGATTTTATTGTTTGTTTTTGTTTGGGGGGATATTTTGTTTGTTTGCTTTTTTGAGATAGGGTCTGTCTTAAGTTAGTATTTCTATTGCTATAAAGAGATACCATGACAATGACAACTCTTATAAAAGAAAATAATTAATTGAGGTGGCTTATATTTTCAGAGGTTTAGTCCATTATCATCATGGCCGGACATGGTGCTGAATAAGGAGCTGAGAGTTATTACATCTTGATCTGTAGGACCACCCCCACAGTGACACACTTCCTCCAACAAAGCTATACCTACTTCCAACAAAGCCACATATCTTAAGAGTGGCACTCCGTATGGATTTATAAATCTGAGCTTATGGGGCTCAGTTACATTCAAGATACCAAAGGGTTTCATTATATGGCCCTGGCTGACTGAGATATGTTATATAGATCAGGTTGGCCAAGAATTTGTTCAGTTTCTTGACTTCCTGAGTGCTAGGATTACAAGTGTCTGCCATCAACACTTTTCCCTATATTTTATTTTGATATAGAGTCTCACTTTTATAATTTACACTATCCTTGAACCTGGTGGAAGGATGAAGGTAAGATCATTGAACAACAAGGAAGGTCTAGAAGGTATATGATTTCCTAAGATGTGGGCCATTATGCTGATGTGGAAAGACAGATAAAAGTTGATGACCATACCTTGGTCCTATGCCATACAGCAATTTTTAATACTTGGGACAAAATTGAGGAATCAGAAAAGAAAAAAACTCTGAGCCGTTTACTAAAATTATACAAGGCCCCCAAAAAGTCTTCAACAATTTTTTTTCCCAAGGAGTGACTTAAGCTGTAAATAGAATTATGTCAGATCCAGAAGTTAGACAAATATTAATTGAATATTTGGCTTTTGAACTTGCTAATTCAGAATGTAAAAGGGTGATCAGGCCTTTAAATGCAAGGTCAGCACCCAAAGATGAATAGATTAGAAATGCAACTGGTAATGAATCTCATGCTTATGATGATACTTGGATCGAAAAAGTGGCTTGTAAAATTTTTAAGAAAAATCAAAAGGTTAGATGTTTTAGTTGTGGTAAACCAGGTCATCTAACAAGGGATTGTAGGCAATGTTTTTTTCTAGACAGAATCCAAACAAAAGGCCCAAGCCTTCTGGACTAAAATAAATGCAGATTCGCATGGGACAGGCAAGTTAACCCTTTGCACTTGGGAAACGCCATAGGCCGTTGACTAGGATTGACAGGTTGCTCACAGCATTGTGGGTAATTTATGGACAGTTATTCAACCGAAGAGAGGTCTTTCTTTCCCAATAGCTGCTAACTATCTCAGAGAGGAGAATGGCCCCATACGCCATGCCTCCTTAAAACACAATTCCAGCAGCAGCTCTCTTTGTCCTGCTTTCAATCAGAACTGGACCCAAAGTGTCATTAACGTCATCAGAAGTCCGATCTCTTAGCATCCATACCCCTCAAAATTTCACTCTTGTCTGATAGCACTTCCTCAGCTCAGCAGATGCCTGGTGTGAAGAGAGCTGTGGATTACTTGGGGATAGCCAGAAGTGATTAGATTTTTTTACATCTCCCTGCTTCTATCTGGAACAATAGATCAACAAACATTTGTTGTGACTGCATTGAGAACACAGTCCGACTCCAGATAGACTCTCCACTTCCATTCAGACTCCATGCATCCTTCAATCTCAGATCATGTGCTTGATGAGGTACAAGTCCTTTAATGTTAAACTGAAGGTGAGAACCTCTGACTAAAGCTAAATTAGTTGAGTTGTTTTTCTTAGGAATCTGGACACCAAATGAAGTGAGCTATTGATGACCATCAATGGTTGATGACCATTTGTTCAGTGGCAGCATAAATAGAAGTTTTAACAACTCTAGTGGTCTTATCCCCACTCTGTCCTGATTGTTACTTGAGCTCACAACTTGTAGAATTTAAATATTATCTGCCCTCTACATACTTTTGCTTCTCCAGGATGATGGTCACTTCTTTTGGTTGAGTCAAGATAACGTATGACATTTTTATGATGTTGTGGGACTATGCTCTGTTCATTGTCAATATTTGTCACGGTAAATACTGGTTCAATAAAACACAAATTGGTCAAGTATCTAGACAGGAAGTAGAGGTGGGGTAATGGAGCTAGGAGAATTCTGGGAAGCAGAAGAGGAGAGAGAGAGAGAGAGAGAGAGAGAGAGAGAGAGAGAGAGAGAGAGAGAGAGAGAGAGAGAGAGAGAGAGAGAGAGAGAGAGAGAGAGAGAGAGAGAGGAGCAAGGCACAAAGGAAGTGTGACGAGAACACTGCTCTGAGAAAAGGTACTGAGCCATGTGGTTAAACAGGGTAAGAATCATAGGTTAGTTTAAGAGTAAAAGTTAGTAAGTAATATGCTTGAGCCATAGGCCAAATAGCTTGTAATTAATATAAATTTCTGTGTTTATTTTGGAATAAACGGCTTTGGGACTGCTGGGACTGTGGGTCCAGATCTCACAGCTAGACTAGGCCAGAAAAATCTAACTACACTATGGGATAATTCTTGATTTATTTTCTGGATTTTGTACATTAGATATGTCTGTACTTGTTTATGTTTTTATAATATTTTGTTTTATGGCAGGGTCTTGCTATGAAGTTCTGACTTCCCTGGAACTAATAGGTAAAGCTAATGTCAGCCTTACCCAGATCTATTTGCCTCTGCCTTTTAAGTGGTTTAATTAATTGCACATGTCACCACGTCTGACTATTTACGAACCTTAAGATGAAAATAGTAATAAGTAGGACATTTTCTATATTTCTTTTGGAAAATAAATACTTATATATACACAACCATATGAATACGTATAGACTTATATTCATGTGGTACACAAAATATAATTTAAATAGATTATGTATTGGGGACTATGTATTTGTTGTTTTTCAGCTCCTGGAACCCATGTTGGGTGGCTCCCAACCTCCTGAAACTTCAGACTCAGTAACTTCAACACCTTGTTTCTGGCCTCTCTGGGCACCGGCAAACATGTGGCATAGATTCCCATAGAGACATACATTTCTAAAAAAATAAGTTTATGAATGTTTGCCTGAATGTATGTATATTTACCATTCTTATTCCTGATTCCAAGGGAGACCAGAAGACTGTGTTGGATTCCCTGAAACTGGAGTTACAGATTGTTGTAATTTGCCATGTAAATGTTGGGAGCAGAACCAGGGTCTTCCGCAAGAGAGGCAAGGCTTTCAACCACCAGGTGTTTCTTCAACCTCTTAAAATTAATCTATCTATATATATTTATATCTATCTGTCTATCTGTCTATCATTGAATATCCTATGTTACATGTTTTTGAATTTACATACATTTCCTTTCCTTTTTAATTTTGTTTAAAAAATAACACTTTGTGAAGAACATTTCTTTTGTACAATAAATAATGATACAATGAAAGTCATGACATACTAGCTGGGATATAGGAATGCACACAAACTCGTTTTAATTCTCATCACCTCTTCACACATATGTACACATGCGTACGTGTGCGCACACACACACACACACACACACACACACACACACACACACACACACACACGACAAAGGGGATTTTTCATTGAGTTATAATATCTGATAAGAATCAATTTGAATATATAGTTAGAAAAAGGGTTGCAAGCACAGCTCTAAACAGTCAGCTGAAGAGTAACTGGTGTCTCTGTGCATAGCAGAACAACAAAGAACCTTTGTTTAGAATGTCTCTGAGGGCAGACTACTCCTCATGCAATAGACACTCTGGTGACTTGCGGGGATCCGAGAGATGAAAAAGCAATGAGGCTGGTTTCTGGGCCTCAAACAGCCTACAACCCAAACACAATCCACTGGGAGGAGCGCCCTGCTCTTAGTGTCAAGGACAGGAAGGAAGGGCGTTAGCGAAAAGAAGGTGTAGGATAGGCCATGCCACTCAGCAGAAACCTTCCACAAGGTTTTCTGCTAAGTGCTTCACAGAAAACTAAATATTTACTAAATTCTTATTATGTTCAAAAGCATAGAGCTATTTGGATATAAAATCAGATAAGCCTTGGCCTCAAGATCTATGGTGTCTATGTAAGGCAGAGTAAGAGAAATCTAAACTTATTTGTAGAATTTCAAGCATATTTTCAATTCCTTTTAGGTATTGATGCCACCGATGAAGGAAACTTTTTATCTGGGCACAAACTGGGAGGCATACACTGTAGATGATAATAATAGTTTCTTGGGGTACCTCTAATCCTGTTCTGAGTGTCAGCTCTTCCCTAAATTGAAGCAATGCAGTTTGTGTGATGTTTCCTGAGAAGACTTATGTACCCTCTTCACAGAGGTATATATGTGGCTGTATATGTAGGGCAACCTGTCTAGAGAATCTCTGTGTTCTGTTCATGTATCACTCTCATTTTCCATGAGAATAATGTGAATGCAGAACATGCTGGAAACAGCAGGTAAAAAGTCATGTCAGAAGCTGGGAAGAGGCAAGAAAGGCAAGGAAGTGTAGTCAAAGCAGACAAACCAGCCTTTTCACTCTCTAGTCTACTGGCTTTAGACATCACATGTTCTGTGTGAGGCACAGTTTTCTCAACTGTGTGAAGGGACTAGTTGCAACTCCCCTTTCATCTATCTCACTGGGCTGTGGAGACCTCAAACAAGAAAATACAGTAAGCCCGAAGTTCTACACAGTATGAGTCACAGCCGTCAGTGCTGTCACGGATGAAATTAATTATACTGGCAGATATTCAAAGCTGTTGCTATTACTCTAAAGGCTGAGTAGACAAAGATAGCATTCACGTATTTTTATCTTTCAGATGGATGTGTGGGAGTGAGGTGGGACAGAGGACATGGAGGAGAGAGTACAAGTTAAGCATGTGAAACTTGTAACAGGAAATGAACAGCCAGATCTGGAAGAGACCGCTTCTTTTCTTTATCCTGCTGCTCCTGACTGCTTTGCAGTAGGTTTCTTCAAATTACTCTAAATGCAAGCAGACACTGAATGAGCCAGGTAGATCTGGGGGGGGGGGAAGAACCCAGCAAATAAAGAAGAAATGGGTTAATGACTGGTCCTCGGAGGGAAATTTAACATTATACAGAACATGTCTTCTGTTGTCTATAAAATTGGAACCACTGAAATGACTCAGCCCTTCCCCTTTCCCACCCTGTAGTAACCTCTGTTTGTAAGTGGGTTTGGAGAGAAGCATAATGAACTGACATGGCAGTGCTCTCCTGTTCCCCACACAAGAGTGGAAAGTCTGAATCATAAACAGGCCTCCTCGCTAATTAAAAGTTTAGACTTGTCATTTCTACTTAGCCAGTTTTTAAACTGGCATGTTTTTTAAAATGCAGAATTTACTGACTCATTTTTGTATATATAATGTTTTGTGGATGCAGGATCTCATTCTAGCTCAGGTTAACCTTGAACTTACTCTGCAGGTTAGTGTGGCCTCAGACTCACTGAGATCTTCTTACCTCGGCCTCCCAAGTGCTGGGATTACAGATGTGAATCAATATCTACTATTTCTGAGGAACAGTGTGTGTGTGTTTCTGCTTGTATTCCTACATGTGTAAATCTCTTTTTTAGTAATTTATACTTGTCTACTCCCTTTGCCTAAAACAAATCCAACACTTTACCATAGTCTGGTATTGTTAAGAAGGACAAAACCATTGGATAGATTACTTTTCTTTTTCGATGTTTTGTTCCAGGGTCCAAGTTTTCAGGTTTTCTTTTTTTTATGTTCACTTAGTTGATTTAGTGGCTTCCTTAACTTACCTGTTAAGGAAAAGGGAAACAACACACCACAGGTCCAACCAAAAATTTACTTAAGCAGACATGATTTACAATGTAAATGTGGCTCTCTTCCTAGTGGCTATTGGATATTTGATTTTCTGTGTGAAGTGCTTAAGTGTCACTGTATAGCACACAATTTATAGTTACCTAAAAAGACAGAGAAAAGTTTGCCTTATATCTGAAAGAAATAGTAAAGTTTCACCTTTATTTCCATTACTAAGATTGTTTTCTTTTGAGAAAAAAAAATTTTTTTTATCAAAATAGTTTTCAGCAAGGCAGGTTTCATTGTAAAATTATTACTGTTAATTCACAATTATCTATACAAGAAACTCCAAAAAATTGAGAATAGATTTGAAGGTGCACATAAGTGAGACGGGAGATCCAAGTAGCCACTGGGATAAACTGCCATTAGTCACCTGCTCAAACAAGATATTCCCATAAAGACACAGGGATGGGTGCTGGCACTGTGTCACCAGCCTTCAAAATCTCCCCTAATTAAAAAAAAAAACAAAACAAAACAAAAAAACAAAAAAAAACATTTTTGCATGATTGAAAATTTTCACTTTGAATATTGTGTGTGACTATCACAGTTCAGGATCTGGATATTTGTGTAGACTGTACCACCTTCTTCCCTCAGTCTCTTCAATGCTCTCTGTCCCCTCCATCCTCTCTGTTCCCTCTGTCCCAAAGAAAATCTCTTCTGCTCATCAGAGCCAGAGGAAGATTTTGTAGCATTGAAGACACAACTAAAGGCTTTGAGCTCCCCTCCAGAACAAAGGAGAGATGTGTTTTTTTTTTTTTTTTTTTTTTTTTTTTTTTTTTTTTTTTTTTTTTTTTTTTTTTTTTTTTTTTTAGGGGGGGATTGTTTGTTTTAATTTGAAAGTTCATTTAAATGACCTTTGTAGATCAAAAGGTAAGGCAAGCAAACCCAATCTATAGCTACCTCTTTGCTGCACAGCTGTGATGTATGGAAGCATCTGGAGTAGAAAGGCATGTCTCCTTGCATACTGGGGCACTACCTGATATTACTCTTGTGTATCAATTTGTTCTAACTCATAATGTCATATATAAACATGCAAAGTAAGTGATTTAGTAAATTCAATCATTGTAGATAGCCCAACTATCCAATGGATGATGTTTTAGATATGATTGAAAGGGGATTGCTTTAGCACTTTCTTCCATTCAATAATTTGACATATTTGACCTTTATCCCAATAGTCTGTTAAAATTCAGAGGAGAAATTTTTACACTTGCAAGATCAAAAAATTCAAGGATGCAGAAAAGTAGCTCCCTCTAAAGTGAGAATGGCTTACCTCCACTACTTCTACCCTCCTGACTTACAGAAATCCAATAAATCACTGCTATGTTCATTGAAATCTCATTGAGGCCACTGGACTCAGAGTAGCTCAGATTCAAAACTTTAGTTTACAGAGTCTGTGGGGTTGTTACACTTCTGACAATGTCAGCATGGAAAGGTTGCTCAAAGCCATTATTCTCATCAAAAAGTGGAGGAAGGAAAAGACAGAGGTTTGCGTAAGGAGGTAAGTAAAGTTTGCAGACCAAGAAGGAGGGCTACATTTTACAAGATACAGAGAAAATGTGAGCTTGGTTTTATGTCCTACAATTTAATTTTCCAATGAATATTTAACTAAAATTCTGGGGTGGTGGGCACAATTGGTTTTGAAAGAGGGTCTTCCTATGTAGTTAAGGTTAACCCTGAACCCATTATGTAACTCAGGCTGGATTCAAACTTGAAATCCTCCCGCTTCAACTTTCCCAGTGTGAAACTACAAATTTGTGCTCCACTCCTGCTAAATTCTGTACCTCCTTTCCAGTATTACCCATTCTGTCTGCTTTAACTGAATGATCTTAGATTTTCTCAAAAGCAGCCAGGCTAAGAATGAAGAAAGTTCTAGCAATGCTTGCTATGAGGCAAGTCATCTTTGATTCTAGGCTGATTAAGTACTTTGGTGACGTGTAGTTAGATGGCATTTTTATCCTGTAGAAGTCTAACTGTGTAAGCACAGATTCCAAAAGGGTACTAAGAAACTTAAGTGTATGTTACAGACAAATGTGTGGAGGCCAGATGTTGGAAAATCCATTAGGGTGAAAGAGGTATTAAAGCAGCTGATAACCCAAATTAGCCTTGTTCAATCCAACTTGTGTGTTAATTCATAGAGAATTGGAAAAAAAAAAAATCAGCAATGGGCAGTGGTGAATGCCTTTAATCTCATAGTTGGAAGGCAGAGGCAGGAGGATCTTTATGAGTTCCAAGCCAGCCAGGTCTATATACTGAGTTCAAGGCTAGCTGAAGCTACATGACAAGACATTGTCTCAAAAAACGGCAAAGACAAAAGACAAAAAGTGTCTTATTGTTTTTGCAACCCTGGGTACCAGGTTTTGTTGTTTTTAACATTCTCCCACCATTACCCAATATTATGATGAGTCCTAAAGAGGGCATAACAAAATTGGCACATTATGGGTGGAAACTCATTCCTCCCTCTGAGCAGTCTAGGTTAGGAACAATCTCAAACAAAAATCAATGGGAGGAGAATGTGCTCTGACATGGCTGACAGTATCAGTAATGGGGGGGGCATCAATGCCAGAAATGATTTGTAAGAGGAACATTAGATTTTCTGGTTGATGTAATTTGAATATGAAACATTTCACCAAAGGTTCAGGATGTAAATGCATGGTCTCCCAATGATACTGCTGTTTGGGAAGGAAAGAAAACTGTCAAGTATGGGGCTGAAGGAAGAAGGGGGAAGGGGAGTCATTGAGGGCCTATCGGGCCTGTCATTGCTCTCCATTTCCTGCCTCAGTCTGCTTTTATTCCCAGTGATGTGAACAGTTCTCCACTACACACTCCTGTCTGCTGTGAAGCTCTACCCAAGAGCATGGAGCCAAGCAAGCGCAGACTGGACCTTTTGACACCCCGAGCCTGACGTAAATCCTTCCTCGTTTAAGTTTCCACCAGTTATTTTGTTGTAGCAACATGTCCACTGCCATTCAGCCAGGAAGAAACAATGGAAAAGGAACTGGAATCCCTTCAAGACCAAGTTTCACTGAAAACCAGACAGTATTTATCACAAGATAATGAAGTCAATAGATATGTGAGTGAATAGTAAGAATCATAATTTCACCAGCAGTTTTTTATTATTGTGAAATAGATAACAATGACTTTATTTTGATATAACTTCAGTTCATGCCTCATGCCAGGTTATACAATAACATTTTTTTGCAGTTACACACACATATTTACCTATTCTATAACTTTTGAACAACTTTCCCTTTTTGATTCCTATACTGTAGATTTAACCCAGGGTCTCACACATGTTAGACAAGTGCTCTACACTAGCCCTGCTTTACCTTTTAGGAAGATTGTCTGTTACCATGAATGACTTTCTTATGCTGGCCATGTGGTATTGCACAACACAACTAGGTATGTATCCTCATTAGCAAATCAAGGAGTTTGTGGGCCAGCATGAAATGGCTCAGTTGGTGAAGGCATTTTGTCAAGCCTTTTTGAGAATCTTAGTACAATCCCCAGGAGTCATATGATAGAAGGAAAGAAGAAACTCTTGCACTGAGTCTTCTGACCTCCACTCATGTGCTGCATATGGACATCACACACACACACACACACACACACACACACACACACAAACACACATATACACACACATATACACACACATACATACACACACACATATACACACACACAAACATACATACACACACATATACACACACATACATACACACACACACATACACACACAGTTTTATTTTGAAAAAAAGGAAAAGCTTGATGTGAGGAAAAATTTCATGTAAAATAACTATTTTAGGGTAATTATTTTTCAAGTAAATTGAAAGCTGCTGAGAGAGACATGGGAATGATTTTCATATCCCTCCTATGATCCCACAGGATTCAACAAGATCAATACAGTACTTCTCATCTTCTTTGTCTTATACACCTGAAATGACATTAGGGATGAAGGCAGACAGAACATGAAGACATAAACTCAGCCACAAGTGATCCTTCAATGTAAAGGAATTGCCAACTTATAAAATGTATAATAACAATATTTTGCAACAGAAAAGAAGCATTTGACAATTTCTGTGAGAGTGTTTCAGGACAGTTTCAAAAAGGTTGGCTCTTTTGCTTGGGTTTTGAAGGCAGGTGAGGCAAATATGGTTTATAACTTAGAAAAAAAACACAAAAACTCAAGGAAACATAAAGCAGAACTTTATACACTGACAAAAGTCTCTACAGTTTCCTTATGGGCTATCCAAAGACCCATAAGGAAGTTGGTAATTTCAAAAACTCATCAATCATTTTGGAGAATGCTGGGGGTGAAACTGGTGAGGCAGACTTCTGCCAGCTCATTGGATGTCATGGAGGGGTGTGGGTTCAGCATAATGGCAGTGAGAAAACCATTCAGGTGTAAGTAAAGGACATACCTGGATAAGGGTTTTTAAGATGGCACCATGAAACACCTATATAGAAGACGTTTTTCCATCTTGGTTCCACTTCCGCCTGGAATCCTTGCTCATATGGGTATCTGCATGGCTCACAATCATGTTCTCTAAAATTTATGACTATCAGCCCAATGGCAGTATAGATGTTAGCTATCAAATAAGAGATTTTGCATTGTGAGTTTATTCTTTTATTGTGGATACTTTTTTTGCCAGGAAGAATTACTTTAATTTTTTTTTCATGGTAAAAATAATTTGAATTTGAGAGACTATGTTTATGCTCTCTAGTTCCAAGATATTTTTTTGATCAGAGGAAATATAGCTTTTCAGCTGAACTCAGGGTTTCAGCTTATAATGTGTAAGCCCTTGGACTCCAAGATGTGTAGGCTTTTAAAGGATTTTAGGTTCTCCCACTGTTGAGGTTTGAGGAATCTAAGATCCAAGTGGATTCACAGTGACACTTCGTAATCCACAGCCCATTTGTTTTTGTTTTTAAGTGTCCTTTGAACCTTTTAATAAGATTGAAGACTGTTTTCAAAGAAGACTGCTTGCCATAAATTAAAACATTAAAAAGCAGGAATAAATGGGTACTTGCCTAGAACAAAAATTCTTAACCTAATTTGAAACATTTTTGATTAACCTATGTCCTTAAGAGATGTATTGCATAGATTGCTGTTTTTGTTGTCAAGGCAGTTTGAGGAGTTATAATGCATATTTTTATAGTTATTATAAACATACTAAAGCTTCAAACTGTCAGTTGTTCAGTACCTACTGACTAGACATGGAATTATAGCCCCTCTCACTTCAATAATTTTCTTTCTATGCTAGAAACTTGATATTTGCAATTAAAAAATCTCTATGAATGTATGTATATATGATGTGTGTGGGGGGGCAGTTCATGTGCCAACATGTGACTGTGAAAGTCCAAGAACAGCTTGCTGGAAGTGACTCTCTTTTGCCATTTGTTCCAGGCACTGCAACCTCAGGTTGCCAAATGTGCAGAGCAAGTGAGCTAGGCCTTGAGAGACCAATGTTGCAATTTTTAAAAGATCTTTGGAAATGTTAGACTGTGACGAGTAGTACAACTGGTTCCTGTTCATTCCTGTAAGGAAGATCTCCATATTTACTTGGATTATAGTGAATGTGTGCGTGTGGGGCTACATATGTGTGGAGGATGCACATGAAATGGAAGCCAGAGGTTGACACTGAGTGTTCATACTCTTAGCATCCACATAAAAACATGATAAGGATGCTGAAGGATAGCTTTCCGCAGTAGATGGCTGCCAGCAGGGTGGGGGTTACCATAAACTCACTTTACTTTAAGGGGAGTTTGATCAGGCTCCAGTCATTATATGGACAATATAAATTGAAATGTTTTGTTTTCAGTCTTTCTTGTAGGGAGACTACAAGAGTTGGGGGATGTACCTGAGAGGACTGGGAAGTAAGGGTGTCTGAGGTGCATTATGAAAAATACCCAAATAGTCAATAAAAATATTATGTAAAAAACCTGCCATGCCTATATTTCTGCGATGTAGAAACAATAGGTTCTCTATACTAGCTAGCTAGTCCACAGCCAGTCAGATAGTTCCAGGTTCAGTGAGAGACATTATCTCAAAAAATCAAGAGGAAAAAATTGAGGAAGATGTTCAATGTTGACTTCTAGATTCCATGTGCATATGCACATGCACATATATATGCATATCAATGAGTGCGTACATCCCACCCACAAATGTATACACACACACACACACACACACACACACACACACACACACACACACACACACACGAGGGGGGAGGGAGAAGAGAGAGAGATACGAAAGCTTATTATTGTGGATATTAATAACAGGTACAATGAAGCTGTGTAGAAAAATACGTATGCAGTTACATGTGTTTCCTTTAACCTCTTGGAAGTTAAGCTTTGCTTATCTATAAATTACAGAATTAAGTAGCAGGCAGCTGGAATTCACCATTGCACATAAAATTTTAATAGGAACTTCATATATTTAGCATTTATCTTGAAAGATTAAAAGTTGTGAGATGTGCATCACGGGTAATCTGTTAGAACTCTGAGAAATCATTGGAGATGGGAAAAGAAGAGCATAAAAGGTTGAAAACATGGAATTCAAAAATGATAAACAGAAAACACACACACACAACAAAGCAAAGAAATGAAATGAATAAATAAATAAGGAAAGGAGCATACTGTTGGAATACTTAACAACGGATTCACATAGCCGAACATTTTCATCAAAATCAAAGCATTTTTAATACATTATCACTGCAAGAAGGGAAAGCCTAGATAATAAGGTTTTACATTTAACACACCACTAAATAGCACATTTTATTTCTAGTGATAAAGATCTTCAAGAACGTTGTTAGCCATTATTTCCAATGAGCAGCTATGTTCCCAGGGGCACTGAAGTGAATCTCATAATAAGCTTGCTTTTGAAAACTGAGGCTGTTTGGTTATAAGAGTAAATTGGATGGGACTCCTCTCTCCTGTTTTCAGAAACACCAGCATTCAAACTATTTGTTGAGGAAGCGCTGGGAAGTTGTGTGTTGGTTAGGCAACAGCATCAGCATCAGTACCACCACCATCATCATTATCAACAACAGCATCAGCATCACCACCACCATCATCATTATCAACAACAGCATCAGCATCACCACCACCATCATCACTATCAACAACAGCATCAGCATCACCACCACCATCATCATCATTATCAACAACAGCATCAGCATCAGTACCATCAGCAGCAGCACCACCACCACCACCATCATCACTATCAACAACAGCATCAGCATCAGTACCATCAGCATCAGCATCACCACCACCACCATCATCACTATCAACAACAGCATCAGCATCACCACCACCACCATCATCATTATCAACAACAGCATCAGCATCAGTACCATCAGCATCAGCACCACCACCACCACCATCATCATTATCAACAACAGCATCAGCATCAGTACCATCAGCATCAGCATCACCACCACCACCATCATCACTATCAACAACAGCATCAGCATCACCACCACCATCATCACCATTATCAACAACAGCATCAGCATCAGTACCATCAGCATCAGCATCACCACCACCACCATCATCACTATCAACAACAGCATCAGCATCACCACCACCATCATCACCATTATCAACAACAGCATCAGCATCAGTACCATCAGCATCAGCATCACCACCACCATCATCACCATTATCAACAACAGCATCAGCATCAGTACCATCAGCAGCAGCATCACCACCACCATCATCACCATTATCAACAACAGCATCAGCATCAGTACCATCAGCATCAGCATCACCACCACCACCATCATCACTATCAACAACAGCATCAGCATCAGTACCATCAGCAGCAGCAGCAGCAGCACCATCAACACCACTATTATGGTTATCAATAGCAGCAGAGGTAGTAGCCTCACCATCGGCATCAACATCAGGAGTAACAACAGCAGCACTAGCATCAGCAGCACAGAGAGAATGTAAAAAATGTGAACTCTCTGGCTCCATGCAAGACCTATAAGGAATCGGAGACTAAGGATGGGATCCCTATAGTCTGTGCTCTCAGAAGCCACTGGGATGCTAAGCTAAAGCTTCCGGTCTTAGTGGCTAGCAATTATTAGCAAGCTGGCCTGATTCCAGGCATTGTAAGAACTTATAGTGTGCTTTTTCAAATTCAGTAACCAATGTACTTGAAGACCCAAAGCAAAGGCCCTCCCTCTGAAACATGCTAAAGGAGACTGAACTGTGCCCCCTCCCCCTCCAGGCAGGACAGGCCTCATTTTAATCATATTTTTATAGTTGCAGTACTCTGCACAGTGCCTAGTAATTGAGATGTTTTGTTAGAATGAAATGGAATAGAGGTCAAGAGTAAACAGAGGGGGTACGATTTTTATCTTGCCAAGGTTAAATTACTACTTTAAGGTGGAATTGAAACAAACAGGAGGGATTGTACACATAGGGACCAGACAAACAGCCAAGAAGAGAAAATGCAGGGAGGGATCAGAACAGAGGTGAGGAAAGATTGTGTGAACCTACCTGAACCTTGACTTATGTTAGGCCAAATCGCGTATTACATATATCCTATTAATGTAGCAGACATTTTTAGGTTGGATTTCTAATTTCAATGTTGTATTTCTACTGAGTAGCCAGCACTGTGCTTAAAGCTGGCTGAATTGGGCATTGCTTCCAGAAGACTAAGGGTGTTTTCTCAACCTTAGCGTTCGTGTTACTTGAGGCCAGATGAGTCTTAGTTGTTGAGGACTGTCCTGTGTGATTTTCTCACTTGTCCTTTTTTTTGCCATTGGCTTCTACTCAACAGAGGCCAGTAGGTTCTCAAACTTCTAGTAGGAACAAACAAAAATATTTTCAGACATTGCCAAGTGTTCTTCAAGAGACAACATTTCCTACAGTTGAGAATCTCTGAACTAATGGAAGATGAAGGCAGGGATGTCAGGAGTCTTTCGTGTACCACGAAAGATATGATAATGCCATAGGACTGGCAGGAACATATCAGGGCTCTCGGAATGGGGGTGGGGAGAGCTAGCTAGTAAGAGGGAGACAGAGCTGGACCTTGGTACCTGAGCAAAAGGTAAGCAGAGGGAAAACTGGAGGCCATGAAGGTGAAGGGGGAAGGACAGAGGTATAGGGAATTAATGACTTGTTTCAGGATAAGGACAGGGATGAGAAAATATAGAGGTCCGAAACAGTTTAAAGACACTCAGGGCGGGGAAGGGCAGTCAGTTCCTGTGATCCGTAAATCAAGATTGGTTTTAGCGGACTCAAGCAGGAACCACCAGTCAGAAGACCACATTCTTCACAGCCCAAGGTCAAGTTTCTAATACTGTCAACAGTGAGGTTATCATCGTCTATTCCTCTTCCCCAAGGTCACCAAATACCCCTCCATCCTTGATCCTGATGATTTGCACATGTGGCATCTTTTATTTCTTCGCCAATTGTAGAAGTGAGTGGAGACTCTGAAAATCATCAGATATCTTTTTCTCAAGGTTTGGAACACCAGAACTTTAAAAGAAGCACAGAAACATGGCGGGGGGTGGGGAGGGTGGGCTTAGCAATGTATTTAGTCTGAGATCATCCAAACAAACAAATGAGAGAGAGAGAGAGAGAGAGAGAGAGAGAGAGAGGGAGGGAGGGAGGGAGGGAGGGAGGGAGGGAGGGAGGGAGAGGGGCAAGCAAGCAAAGCAAGCAGTATTGAGGGTAAATATTGTCATTATTCTGTCTGACCTCTTTTGACTCAAGTGTCTGTTTAATGTTTAGCTTAGTTCCTGGATAGGTAGGAGGGGTTTGGCCAGTGTTTACTGGATCTCTATGCTTACCTTGTTAGTAATGGTGACAGCACTTCTGTAGGGCATAATAATCCACCATAAACTGCCTAAGGAGATGAGCTCATCTGATCTCTACAGCAACCAGAGTTAAAAACGGAATTATTTGTTATATCTTATCTTAATCCCTTATTCTCACAACCTTGTTTACTGTCCCTTCCATGAAAGAAAATTGGTAACAAAATTATTTTCTGTCTCAGATATTTATTTTTACTGTATGTGAGATTCATATTTTTTCCAGGTGATAGAAAGTGAAGTTATTATATTTTCAGTTTTTTAATTCTACAGTTATAAACCAGCAATGGAGGAAATGGCTGTCATGGTCCAAGCTCTTGATTTTGCAAGTAAGGAAACATGATTACCTGGCTGCTTAGCACAGAGCCAAGGTCAAACCTAGAAAACTACTTTATATATATGCTGTTGTGATCACATAAGGATTTACTATTTAATGTTTATGACTGTTAACTCTGGATTTCTAAGCAAACCACCATCTCTTCAGAGCCAGAACGTGAACTATGGTGCATTCTCTCCTCTCGCTTGTCTTCTGCAGATAGATGTGTCAGCTGAAGGCTGACTTCAAGGGGATAAGAAATAGCACTGCCCAGACAGCGTGGGTGCATGCCTATTCTTCCATAGCCCTATTAGACAATACTATCCAGGTGTCTAACTAAAATACCTTCTTTTCTTTCCCCCCCAACAACAGGAAACAAGGTTCTAGGAGGTTACATTTTGCACTGGATTTTGTAAGCCAATTCAACATCTGTTTGCAGCTTAAAAAATGACTCATGTCTATTCCTTATAAGTAGGGCAGGAGGGCAGCTGGGATTTCCCAGCGTCTCTGTGTCACTGTTTCCTGCCTCTCTCTCTGCTTCTTTGTTCTCGCAGGCATATTTTATTGGCAAAAAAAGAAACAAACACTATACAACCCCAGGGCAGCTGGCTCCACTGACTCATGCTTCTTATGTTTGTGTTGGGAAGCTGAGGGCAATGCAAGGGCCTTGCTTTAATCACAGTGTGAATAACTAAAGGTCTTCTGAAACTTTGTTACTCAACATCCCACCCAGAAGGACGGCAGATGATATCCAGCCAATCAAAGGCCATCTGCCATCTACAATCAGAGCTTGTCACTGATGATAAGGCCAGGTGGGTGGATCATCAGCAGAAGGAATAACTCACAAACAAAAACCACCCTAAACTGACCAGTTGACCAAACAAACAAAAAACAAATCCCCATTCCTCATATGTAAAATAAAATCCTCAACTAAAATTACTGTGCACTCAGTTTGGAGTGTGTATGAAAGGGAGGGGGGGAGAGGGAGGGGGAGGGAGAGGGAGGGGGAGGGAGAGGGAGGGAGAGGGAAGGGGAGGAAGAGGGAGGGGGAGGGAGAGGGAGGGGGAGCCCTTTGCAAGGACAACAGTGAACACTGGAAGAATGAGAAGGGTGTTTGGAGATCTGGTGAATTCTCCTGACTAGGGCTCTCCTTCTAGAGCTAAAATGAACACACTTCCTTGGCCAGCTCCTATTACTTCATTTAGTATGCAACTTGTATTATGCAATGGCATTGTTTTGAGGATATTCAATACATCTTATTGATTCTCTCACTGTCTATGACAAGTGGGGTGGGGTTGGGCAAAAATAAAAACTCCATGGTAGAATTAAACTAACTAACATGTTCAGATTTAGGATGCTACTTAATTAGGTAAGCTCTGTTTTGTGAAACTTCATCTATGAGAAGAAAATTAAAACTTGTGATAATTTCTTGGTTTATTCATTCATTTTCTTTTAAATTCTGTATTCTGACCCAAAGTGATCTCCCCTCCCTCTTGCTTGCTTTAGAAGAAAGTAAATCAGGCCCCCAAACCCAGAAACAATTAAAGTCCTGTGGAAAAACCAAACCAAACCACAATTAAAACACAACCAAAGAAAAGAACGATTAACAAAACTTTCAAATAATAAGCATGTGTCTAGTTAAGCTACCAGAAGCCCCTGAGTGTGGGCATGGGCACCCAAGGTTGTTGTGGGTGAGGGGGACCGCCTCTTCCTGCTTGCATCTTGCCTAGTGTGACTCTAGGCTTGGCAGACAGGTATGGTCAGCTCAACATACAAGTCCACCCTTGTGCCCATCAGGTAAATGGCCAGCACAGACCACAAAGAGGAGGTGATTCAGGCCTTGAAATGGTTTCATTATCCTGTTACCAGAGTGTAGAGTTCCGTTGCCCAAATCATGTTTGAAGTGGGGTTTCTTAAGCACTAGATGGGCTCTCACTGGGAGTCTTCCCTTGACCCTATCTGCCATTGCTCTTTAGAGCTGAGACTGGGCAAAGGCTCCTATTGAAGTGTCCCAAGTCAGGGTCCAGGAGAAGATACTTTTGTTCTTTAGATCTGTGGGTTCTACCGCTTTAAAACAAAACAAACAAAGAAAAATCTTCTCAAAACTTGTTTAAAATGGCACTTGGGTTCTATCTCCAGACACTACCCTGTAGCAGCCCTGTGGTGGAGCTCAGGCATCCATATTGTAACCACAGGTTGATATTCTGGCATTTCCTGGTTTGGCTGTGATCCTTCAATCCTTCCTTCCGGTTGTTTACCAGCAGGAGAGTAGCCTTTTCCCTGCCCAACCCCGTCCCAGTGACTCACTCTGGTCTGGTGCTGCCTGTTGTGGTTGCCAGGGCCAGTCTGGGCATTGCTGAGACTGCATGCTCCCTGAATGCTTGCTGCCTCTAATGTTTATTTTGTCCTTGACTTGTCAGAGGAGAGTTTGTTATTATTCCAGTTGCCTTGCTCTCAGGTTACAGTGACCGGTGGTGTTTACATCACAGGAGGGGCGTCTCCTTGGTATTTTCCTGCTCTGTTCACTATATACCCCTGCTTTACATGATGGGAGTGGGGGGGGCACGGTGGCCTACAAATAGGGCCTTGTGACCCCAGTATGTTCTTCTACCTGTTTTCTGAGTCATGAGAAGGAATTGCCATCTCTCAGCACCCCTATTTTCTTTCGTATCTTGCTCCATCAGAACTCAGGGCAGCTCTTTGGATGACTAAAATCTGGATCCACCTCAGATTCATATGTTGATCTCCAAGCCCCACAGGGAGGTGTTAACAGAACTTAAGGAAGGTTTGGAGGGTGGAGTCCACATTAATGGAATTAATGTTCGTATAACCAAGGCCCCACTTGCAAGGACCCAGGGAAGCATGTCATTTATGACAAAGAAGGCCTTCTGTAGACATCAGTTGGCCAAAATCTTGATGATGAACATCATCCAGAACTGTAAAAAACAAAATTTTGTTTCTTACAAGCTATTAATGTAAGGTCTTTTATTACAGGAGCTACATTTACCCAAATTTCTGGGTTTTAGGGATTAGTGGGGCTGTTGCCTTTTGAATGTGAAGTACTCTTGGTTACCAGCTGGTGATGCGGGAGGAGTAATTATCGGCTTGCTAGGCTTTCAGTTCTGAATTAAGCTCCAGTGCTTCCATTTCATTCTCATCTTGGTAAGTTTTTCAGACAGTGTCCTCTTTCCCTTGGTGGGTTGTTTCTTTTTTTTTTTTTTTTTGGACCTCTCCTATCACACTAGGTAGCTGCCCCATGTTGGGCACCAAGTATTGCACGAATAAAGGAAACTCAGGATCAGATCTCTGGGAAAGTTAGAGATATTAGAGAGAGCAAACACCACCGTCAGACCTTACCCAGCTGTCTTCCAGCTTCCTCAGCCTAGCTCCTCCTGGCTTCTTCTGCCCCTCTGCCTTTCTACACCTGCCTTAAATACTCTCTTCGCTTAGTTAAGGCGTGGCCCCACCACTGCTTGCCTGGGAGCCTGGAACTCCTTCTGTAAACTAAGATGACCTTGAACTCAGTTTAGATTAAAGGCATAGATACTCCCCATGCTTTGATTAAAGGTGTGAATTACCACTCTCTGATCCTCCTAGACTGACTGTGGGTAGGTCCCTCTGATATCTCCGAATGTTTTATTATATCCCACAAAGGTTCAGGAATCCCCACTGAAGAAAGTAAATCACTGGATGCAAGCCTTGATGTGGTGGATTATTGTGTTTTGTATTTTAGCTGATCAGTTCCACTTTCTGTCTGTCTTCTATTGCCTAAGTACTTCTTAACTAGAAATGATGTTATCAGATGCCTTAGGTTTCTACTGCCATAGCTTCACTAACATGGTTGACTGTGTCTCCTCAAACTGCAAGTCAGAATAATCCCCATTTTTAAGGTGCTTTTGTCGTGACTAAGGCATTTACCCATGGCAACAAGGAAAACAATGTGTACCAGTCCTATACAATAAACTTCATTTCACATTTACTTCTTAGATTCATCTCTCCCTCACCCCTCTGTCCTTCCCCCCTCTCTTTCTCTCTGATACAAAGTCTGTCAACTATAACTCAAGCTGAACTTGAACTTAAAATCTTCTTGTTTCTTTTAAGTTCTAGGACTATTTTTCTTACAGAATTAGACCATTGATTTGCAGCCATCCTCCCTCATGCTTTAGTGGACTAGTAAAAGACTAGTGAGGGGCATGAAGACAGATAAAAGCTGACATTATACTGTTACATGCCGATTTTAGACTATTTTTAAAATAAGTCCTAGTACCACATCTTATGGCTCACCCTGTAAATCTAAAAATTAAGGAGGCTCACACAGAAGGACTGCAATTTGGAGGCCAGTTTAGGCTATATAGCAAAGACCAAGCCTCAAAATAACATAAATTAAGGTCTTAGAACATCAAACATTTAGAAGACATTTAGAATTGAGGTATTATCGTGATTGGTACATATTCCATCCACAGCAGTATTATCAAAGGATTGGGCCTCAGCCCAGTGTGCCTTTGAGAACAGGTAGGAAGGTTAAGGGATGAGACCTTGTGGGATGTTTTTAGGTCACTGAGATGTACCATCAATGGGGACAGTGTACTCTCCCCTGTCTTTTCTTCTCTCCTATCCCAGCCAAGACACAGAATTTGTTTTACCATACACTTCCTACCATTATATACTGCCTTGTCACGGGGTTGAGAGCAATGACAGTGTTTAATCATTCACCTAAATCTGCAAAACTATAAGTCAAAACTAAACCTTTCTTCTTTCAAGTTAATTATCTTTAACTTTTATTTCTATTTCACTAATGGAAAGCTAAAGCTGAGATATGGAACACTATTTTTAATAAAAAAAATTCTATTGTGATACATTTGTACATATAACCTGAACACAATAGCTTGTAATAGGTTTTCTTCCCTTTTCCCCCAAAATAATAGGTTTCTCCACCAGTGCAGTACGCCAGATCAAGCCAAATTAAAAAAAATGTGTAACAACAGGTTTATTTGAACAAAGCAACTTCTAGGTGGGTTCTCTAGTTCCAAAGACCAAGGCCAGAGAAGTCACATGCCAGAACCAAAGCAGGGAAATTATATAGGTTATAGGAGAGGGGTGAAGGCATGTCTACCACAAGCTGAGTTTGTGCCTAAGTATGGTCAAAAGCTGAGTGCTATAGGTGGGGATTTGGGTGGCTGGCAACGTCAGGGAAGGAAGCTGTAGCCACCAAGAATTCTGAACTGGACTTTTTGGTGCCTTCCCTATGCTCAGAGATTCTCTGCGTAGGGGTTTGGAGAGACAGTCATGGTGCTTCCTTGATCATGAAGGATTGAGCTGGAGGTTCCAATTGAACAGCAAGTGTCTTTAACCCTGGTGTTTAGGGAAGCAGAAACAGAAGGATCATGACTTTGAGGCTAGCAAGGGCTACATTTCAAAAACCTATCTCAAAATAAGTAAAATCAAATAAATAAGAGAAACAATAAATGACCTATGAACACAAAATACTGTCTCTCTGTGTGTATTTATGTGTAAGCATACTGAAAATATGTGCTTATATATTTGTGCATATGTGTACTAGTTACGACTTAAGACATCATATGTTGTAAAACACCATGTTGGCTGTTTTTATTAAATATGCAATATGTCATAACCTTCAGAAGCTTATTCAGGTTTCTTCCTTGGTGAATGTTTTTATACCTTGCTGTTACCCTATTTATTCAATGACATTCACTGTTCCTAGAGATAGGTAATACAGAGGACCAAAATAAATAATAAAATAGTCACCTTTTGAATTCTAGATTCATTGACCTGCATATAAGAGAAAGATTTAGAATAAAACATATAAACAAATTTCTCATACCAGCAACTGGATAAAAATTTTAATCATGAAGAAGAGAATCTAGAGAGACAGAACACTTGGATCCTTGACAAGGAGTCTATCTAGGTTCTGACAAAAAAGAAGATAAAAGCACCTCCCCTCTCCATCACTGATGGGAAGTAAAGTTTAAAAAAGATCCAGAAAAATCACATTCTGTGAATAAGGCAGGATCTATAATTTCTTCCTAACCACTGTGAAATTGAAATAAAGGAAACACTGCTGTGGTGTCTTTGGACAGATGTGCAGGCAGGAGCCTGTGGAATGTCCTCCAAGTCTAGGGACATGTGGCAGCAGCAGAATGTTTTTTTGGGAGATGAGAGGTGCAATTAATTATTTTGCTTTGGGAAATGAGTAGTACAGCGGCGATTGTTAAGCCTGTGAGGACCAATACCTGAATTAGATAGGGTGGCACTGGAGTAGTGACGGCCACATTTGATGGTTCTTCCTTGATTTTAAAGGGACATTTTTTTTCAGTATTATATTTATGAAACACAGTCTGATGATAAAATGTAGTATTTTGTCATTCCAAAATAATGCCTAGCTATTGTCTAGCCATTATTAATGCGCCATTCCCATTTTTTTTAATTTCAATGAAAATTATGCACGAAATTCTCCATGAATTTTCTGTATTTGTTATTAATTTTTTTTGTAGTTTTAATTTTCCATCTTTGTGTTTCAGTGTAGAGTATCCCTTATGGTCCACTTTCCAGCTTGTGTGTGATTTATTTTTCTACAATGTCTGGGACATTGTTACACTTGTTTATTGAGTTCTTAATTTATTTTTCATAGTACTGTTTTCTGCCAAATTATTTTTCCCCCATGCCCTAGATACTGAATTGAGGGTCTCACAGATGTAAGTTAAGTATTCTATTACCTATGACAAGCCCAGCCTATGCTAGGAATTTTAAGCTTGACTTTTATCTCCTTGAGTCCAGCAGGCACAGCCTTTTTCAAAACATCTTTATCAAACAATCATGGTATCTGCATTCCCTAGAGTCTCCTTTGTTGTTTGTGGTTTATATCGCTGATGTCTCTTTTCCACTCATGCCTTGCTACTAGAGAGAATGGGCGATGTGTTTGCCTGTACAGAAGATAATTTTTCGAATACAACATGCATGAGAATGCCTGCTTGCCCACCAAAACCAAGACTTTTTAGGTAAATGCCTGGGGATTCGGGATGACATTCATCAGTCATTTGATGTTTTCCAGGACCCTCGGCATATTTTCTAAATCTTTCCTCTCACTGTTACCTCTGGGATGAAGCATGCAGCCTGTTTTCTCAGTCCCCGCTTTCCCTGGCTCCAGGGGCTAATTTTTGTCCTCTTTGTCCTCTGTAAGCTCCAAAAGTATGATTCAGCGTCTTGATCAATTTTATTTGGCAAATACATTCCCTTCGAAGCGGATCGAGTATCAAGCTTCACATCGAGATTCCTGGCACTTCTCTCTCAGACTGGTTACCCATCAGGCCCCTCTGAACGCTTTGGTACTTCCAAGATTTTAATCTGAAATTTTCATGCCGCTTTCTTAGACATCTTTTGTGAAAAACTTGCTTCCCATTATTTAGTCTGTCTTAGCAGACAAAGAAGTCTGGATGAAAGTGCTTTTCCAGGTTTCGTATCAAGTTATCTTGAGACCCTGACCCTGTAGTAGAATTGATGAGGTAAGAGAAGACAGGCATTTATAAGCTTTGTGATTTTTGGATCTCAGGCTACAATGAGGTTACAGAAAGAGTGGGATCATTTGTTTTAACTTCTTTGGTGGTCTCAAATTAATCTTCAGAAAGACAAAATGTAATGGAGCCTGTGAAGGCTTGCCAGTAAGACATTTTTTGAGTACTTGAGGAATACCTAGGGGGGAAAAAAGGTAAAAAGCAAGCTACATTTAATGTCCTTTAATTCCTAAAAGGGAACCAACCTACCAATACAAGCTTCCACTACATAAAGTAGGATTTTGTTTTTGTGACAGGCGGGCATGCCTCCATCTGCCCTCCAACACCTTAGGGTACAGATGGGCTAGAGAATTCATGAGAAAGGGAGCCACTTTGTAGGAAGAAGCTTCATTCCTCAGTAAGATCCAGCTATTCACTGTGTGGGGAGATGTTCATTATGCAGCTAGACCTGCTTAACCGCCTCTCCTTTTTCTTGCTTTGCCTGTAGGGTGCTGAGCACATGACACCTTCTGACACCCTTGTAAGTCATAATGCTTGCATTGAGAAAGGCTTGGGAGATCCGGAGAAGCCCAAGGTGGAAAGAAGATTTAAAATCTTCAATGGCTGAGTTAAAAAAAAAAAAAAAAGACAGAAAAAAAGTTCATTATTAAGTTTTTAATTTCAACTACTTGTGCCTCCGGTGTACCTATGATCGGCTCTGCTGATCTTAGAACATTGTCCCAATTTTTAGACATAGGTAGTGGATTCATTGATGAGCAGAAAAGAAAGCCAGTGGGGCATGTTACGAGAGTCATGTGGGATCCTGCTTAGAGCTATATTTAGCATGGATGTAAGGGTGTTTTCAGAGAAACGGTGAGTCTACCTAAAATTACACAGCTTACTTCCCATCTTACAGACTTGTCTTCCAAGTGGTACAAAAGTGTCCTATGTTTTCTACACCACTCAGCCCTGTGGGAGAAAGTTCACAGCACTGTTGATAGCCATTGCCGTCTGGAACCTCCCAGAAAAAAAAAAAGCACCTTCATGATCTTAGCACCTTTGTGCCACACTCTTGATCCAGGGTCACCTGGCTTCTGGCCTTAGTTGTATTTATACTGAGAACCACTTGATCCCTTCTCGATCCAACTCAGCCTGTGAGCCCCAGCCAGGCCAGGATACTTGGGTCTAATTTTGTCTTTTCAATTCCCTAAGAACTTTTAATGGCTTCATCGTATCTGAAAGATTCATTCTCAGACATTCCTGCGCTTTGGGACTTAGGAATGTAACTGGCCTGTTTGGCTTGCTTTCTTGTTAATTTCTCTATTGACTAGATGTGTCTCTTATTCGAGGGTGGGGCTTCTCCCTGGGCTCTAAGCATGTCCTGCTGTCTGCATTGTCACACTTTATGCTTGTGTTTTCTCCTGGTGTGATGTCCTTACGATGCACAGCCAGAAAAAGTCACCTCTGTCCTGAAATGGATTGGCACAGCCAGACCTGCTCTCAGTGAGGAGTCTATTTCTATTATTTCTTTGACTCTCCTTTTCCCATCCAGGTGCTACAGGCGTTCCTAAGTCTGCCCTTGATGCTATCTCTACTTTGTCCTTGGGAGCTGGCTCTTACACCTGCTGACTGGCTGGTTTTGTTCCTTGTCATTACTCTCTCATTTCGAAGCTCCTGCTGTTGGTAGCTAGAACCCACTTACGTTATGTGGAAAAGAGAACACCTGTGCTCAGCTATAGACTTAGCATTCCAAAGTGATGGAACTGTGAGGCCAGTTAAATAACCATGCTGGGCCTTCACCTACTTGTCTGTAAAACAGAGAGGGTATGTGGGCATCAAGTCTTCACATAGCTGCTCTGATGCATAAGTTAACACCAATGCAACTTGGTAGGAGTCTCGGCGAGTCTGTTCAGGTTCCATTAAGTTCACTCATCAACTGATGTTTATGGATCTTTGAAATTTATTATATAGCCCACAAAGTCATAGCTATTTAATAAGCATTTGTCTGATTAAATCATTCTAATTCCCTTAAGGAGTCTGGAAACCTTTCAGATGGTTCAGGGGCATTTTTGGAAGAAAAGCATGATAAATGAAAATTTCATGGTTGATATCATTGCACGAGCTTCTCAGGACAGATCTGAAGGCTGGAAGAGCCTCCTTGGCATCAATGCCTGTCCCATTACGGGAACAGCAGCCATAGAAGTGGCCTCAAAAGCAAGAGGGCACACAGGTAAGGGATGGTGAAGAAAACTTGTGAGGAGAGCCAGTCCTTATGGAAGATCCCTGCCTTTTGATCTGAATTTGGATGGATCGAACAAGCAAGCCAGCTTTCTCCTGTAGGCCGTGTTTTCCACTGTGGAAGATGAAAACAGGAATGAGCTGCTCTTTGGGTTTTCTGTGAAGTTATATATAAATGGAACTGTCACATTACAGCTTTCCTCTGTCTTTCAACTTGTTTTTTGAGGTGGCCTCTGAGCTTGAAGATGACAGTTTCTTTTGGTAACTGGCTCTACGCCTTGTCTCACTAATGATACCACTCTCGTATTACTTGGTTAAGCCAAGAACACAGACTGCCTGAACTCTCCTTTGGCCTGTGTCTTCCCTCAGCAAATCTTTACAGTTCTGCCTCAGATACAGTTCCACTGGCCCTCTCCACCTGAGTTCTGTCTCGTTCTGTCTTTTCTAAATCATAGCCACTTTTCTTATCAGTGCCCACTCTTTTATACTTTCACTTTTTCAGACTATTTTTTGTCACTGTATCCAAAATGTATTTCTCTCTCCCGCTCTCTCCTCTCTCTCTTGCATAGCTCTGGCTGTTTTGGAACTTGCTCTATAGGTGAGGTTGACCTCTGATTTAGAGATGTACCTGCTTCTGCCTCCTGAGTGCTGGGATTAAAGTTGTGTCACGCCACTGCCCAGCTCAAAATTATCTTTAAAAATAGGAATGTGATTGCGCTACTGTTATGGTTAAGAAGCTTCGGTAGTTTCTTTTTGGAACCAATATAATAAAATGTATCATTTAAATTGAAGTTTTCATCATCTCTGTGGCATAAATGTAGTCTGGTTCCTGCTTCCCTCTTTTCCTCTACTTTGTGTTAACCGTAATGGGCTCCTATTCATACACCAAATGTACCACATTCCTCCATGACTCCAGGTCTTTGAGCTTGCAGTTTGAGGACTAAAGTTTTGCAATTACATTAACGTGTCTTTAAAAAAGGAGAAGAAAGCTTTTTGTACCTACTGTTCTGTTACAACAATATCTAACAATATACAGCCACTGTATTCAAGATTTGTGAAATTGCTTCATGACCTCATTAAAATTGATCTTTTTGCTCAAGTAATCAAGTTCAGGAAGCGGTTTAACTAGATTTACTGACTCTGCAGTCACAAAATTAAGAAATATTTTTATTAATCTTAATTTTGAAAAGTTTATTTTTTACAAAGCAATTGACATAAATATCTAGAAAATCTTTTTCAAAAGATGTGTTGTTATAATCATGGCAATCTCATTGCTCTGTAGCATCCAGACCTTGTAGATTAGCAGGGTTTCTGCTTTTTCCTTCTCTACTGAAGTGGCTTTCAAATGCCTTCATACTCAGATCAATTCCACAAACATACCTTAACTAGAAAATTAACTGCAATATCGTATTTATGGAAACTTTCTGAAATTCTTTTTCCACAGAATCTCAATGGAAAAAAAATTAGTGAATGATTTAAAAATGCCACTGATTAATTAATTCATTGCTTTGAAACAAGCATCTGGCTCTTGATGAAAATGACCACGGCATTCCAAGTTGTCTTTTGCATTTCTTCTGATAATTTTGGATCAGGCTATTTTGTTGGTGTTCCTGGTATTCAAAATTGCCTTTCTTCTTCTTATTAAATACCTTATGTAAATAGTGAATTTTTTCAATATTTTATATTGCATATTTATTAGCCTCCCACCCCCAAAAGCTCTGTGCCCTGATCTGTAAGGAAAAAGTTTAAAACCCAATATTTTATGTAGATTTTTTAAAGTTGATTTTGTGTTTGGAGAACATTTTGGTGAGTGTATGTTTCTGATTATTCCCAACTATGGTTTTTCTTTTGAAAAAATTACCACAGGAAAGTGTAACAAGTATTTTTCTGTCCCATCAGCCAGCTCCCAAATAATGATATGAAAGCTTCATATTAGTTATGATAGCTCTGCCTATGGATTAGACTTGTTCCTAACTACCTCTTAGAGCTTAAATTAACCCCTTATATTAATCTATGTTCCATCAGGCGTTACCTCTCTTCTGTTCTGTGCCTCCTGTTTCCCCTCTCTGTCTCCCATGCACCATGATTTCCTCTTATATTAATCTATGTTCCATCAGGTGTTACCTCTCTTCTGTTCTGTGCCTCCTGTTTCCTCTCTCTGTCTCCCATGCACCATGATTTCCTCTTCTCTTCCCTTCTTTCCTCAGAAATTCCACTTATAGCTTCTGCCCTGAGAAGCTATTGACCATTCAGATTTTTATTACATTCAGTACATTTCACACAGTGGACAAATATCCCACAACAGGAAAGAAAGGCAGCCTTAAAACAGGTAAAATCAACTGGTCTTCCTGGGTTGTCTTCTTCTTTTGGATAGTGTAGTTGGAAGTTTCTGTTCTGGCCAGAAACTCTCAAATACTCAGCAATGGCTTCCCAAATAATTAATTGGGAAGCCTAATATTCCAGTAAGTGCTGGGCTAGTAGTTCAGGCTTATTATCAACTAACACCTTTGCTTAAATTGACCCATAGCTTTATTTTTGTTTAGCCACATGGCTTGATACCTTATCTTAATGCAGCATTCTCATCTTGCTTCCTCTGTGTCTGGCTCACCTCTCTCCGTCTTTCCTCTTCCCAGAATTCTTCTGGTCTGGTTTCACCACCTCTACTTCCTGCCTAGCTACTGACCAATTAGCATTTTATTAAACCAGTGCAAGTGAAATCTTTACAGTGCCCAAGAGGGTTATCCCACAGCACTTTATCATTACAATGTACAAGAGCATTTTTCCACAACAAGATAGCATTGTGCCTCAGACTTTAGACTGACTTTTCAAAACCTGTCACTTCTCCCTATACCTTCCAAATGAATGTTCAGTTGTGCCTGCACTATGTTATGGTTGTGCTTATAGTCTGGAACATTCTCCATGTGAACCTTTTCAAAACTGATGAAATAACAATACATATGTCAAAATGTAAAGACATTTGCATATGAAGAAACATGCCCTAAGGGGTGACCTCTTCCGAGATTTGCAGGATTTTCGCAAAGCACAAATAAGGATTTTAAATTAATTTCTTAAGTTTAATCCAAATACTATAGTGGATAGCAATCATAGTTTCAGCAATGTCCTTTCTTTGTAATTTTTTTATTTAAAAAGTTTTTTTCTTATATCCTCTGTAGTATGAGGTTTCTGGCCTTGACTTTCGGGCCTAACCTCAAGGTCTAGGCCCGCAGACCCACAGACCCGTGGTCCCACAGAGACACACAGATGATTCCAATAGTTTTAGGCTGATCAGCCTCAGGCCCAGGCATATCATTTGCTAGCTCCCTACCCTTCATCTAACCCATGTCTCTTGTTCAGCCATGCGGCTCGGTACCTTCTTTAGAGCAGCATAGTTGTCCTTGGCTTCCTCTGGCTTCTCTCTGGTGCTCCGTCTGGCACTCTGCTCTCAGAGATTTTTCTTAGTCTGTTAGTTCCGCCTACACTTCCTGCCTGCCTTTGGCCAATCAGCTCTTTTTATTAAACCAGTGGTTGGGACAATTATTTAAAATGAAACAACACAACCTCCCACAATCCTCCATTGCTTCCCCCTCTCCCCTCTTCTCTGTTTTACCTCAGCTTCCTCTCCACCACAGTCCCCCATCCATTCCCCTGGGAGAGAAAAAATTCCCAAGAAGAGTAAGTTCAGTTTGGCATATCCAGCCGAGGTACGCCCAGTCCCACCCACCCCCACTCCAGTGTCAAAGCTGAGTAAGGTTTTCCTCTGGAGGAAATGGGCTCCAAAAAGCCAGTTCATGCACCAGGAGCAAATTTTGGTCCTACTGCAAGAGACTTCACAAACTGCCCACGTCGTTCAACTGTCATCTACACTCAGAGGGTTTAGTTCCTTTCCCTGAAGGTTCCTCAGCTGTCATTTCAGAGTCAGTGAGCTCCCAATAGCTTGGGTCAGCTGTCTCTGTGGGTCTCCTCCTCATGATCCTGATTTGTTTGCTCATATACTCTCTCCTCCCTCTCTTCAGCTAGACCTAGAGCTCTATACAGTGCTTAGCTAGTAATGTCTGCCTTTGCCTCCATCCATTGCTGGATGAAGGTTCTATAATGACAATTCACTTGATTATAGGGGAACTCCTGTTTAGGCACCTCCTTAACTATTGCCTGGGATCCTAGCCAGGGACACCTGTGGGTTCTTAGATGTTTCCTTAGCACCAGGTTTCTCTCTAGCCTGTCAATGGCTCCCTCTATCAGGATATCCATTTTTTTTTTGTTCTCCCTCTCTGTTGCTCCTTCAACTCAACTACCTCATTCTCTCATGATCTCTTCCCACCTCCCCTTGCTTGCTCTCCCATATGATCCCAATTTACCCAGGAAATCTTCCCTATTTCCTTTTTCCAGGATGATCCTTGCATGTCTCTCTTAAGTTCCTCTTGATACCTAGCTACTCAGGGTTTATGGATTGTAGCCTGGCCATCTTTTGCTTTATGACTAAAATTCACTTATGAGTGAGTACATATCATGTCTGTCTTTCTGGATCTGTGTTACCTCACTCAGGTTGATATTCTTCAGACCCATCCATTTACCTTCAAATTCTAGGATGTCATTTTTTTCTGTTGAGTAGTATTCCATTGTGTAAATGTACCAAAATTTTTTAATCCATTATTTAGTTGAGGGTCATATAGGTTATGGCTATTGCAAACAATGCTGCTATGAACATAGTTGAGCTGATGCCCTTTGGGTAAGACTGTGCATCATTTGGATATATGCCCAATAGTGGTATCGCTGGATCATTGGGGAGATTGGCTCCCAGTTTTCTGAGGAACCTCCATACTGATTTACAAAGTAGCTGTACAAGTTTATATTCCCACCAGAAATGAAGGAATGTTTCTCTTGCTCTACATCCCCACCAGCATCGGCTGTCATCTACGTTTTTGATCTTAGCCATTCTGACAGGTGTAAGATGGTATCTCAAAGTTGTTTATGATTTGCATTTCTCTGATGGCTAAGGATGGTGAGCAGGTCTTTCTTTAAGTGCCTTTCAGCCATTTGAAATTCTTCTGTTGAGAATTCCTTGTTTAGCTCTGAACCCCATTTTTAATTGGATTATTTGGGGTTTTTGCCTCTAGTTTTTTCTTGAATTCTCTATATATTTTAGAGATCAGTCTTCTATCAGATGTAGGGTTGGTGAAGATCTTTTCCCAGTCTTTAGGCTGCCTTTTGTCTTGTTGACCATGTTCTTTCCCTTACAGAAGTTTCTCAATTTGAGGAGGTCCCATTTATTAATTGTTGTTCTTAGTGTCTGTACTAATGGTGTTATATTTAGAAAGTAGTCACCTGTGCCAGTGTGTTGAAGGGCATTTTTCATTTTCTTTTCTATTAAATTCAGTGTAACTGGGTTTATGTTAAGGTTTTTGATGCACTTGGATTTTGAGTTTTGTGCAGGGTGATTAATTTGGATATATTTGCATTGTTCTACATAACAACATGTAGTATGCCAATGCCATTTGTTGAAGATGCTATCTTTTTTCCATTGTATATTTTTTACCTCTTTGTTTAAAATCAGGTGTTCATAGGTGTGTGGATTAATGTTGGGGACTTCCGTTCTACTCCATTGATCCACAAGTCTGCTTTTTTTTTTTTTTTTTTTTTTTTTTTTTAATGCCAGTACCAAGCTGTTTATATTACTGTAGCTCTATAGTGTAGCTTGAAGTCATGGATGGTGATGCTTCTTGAAGTTCTAATATTTAACAGGATTGTGTTTGGCAGTCTTTTTTTTTTCCCATATGAAGTTGAAGTTGAGTATTCTTCTTTTGAGGTCTGTGATGAATTGCATTGGGATTTTGATAAAGATTGCATTGAATATATAGACTGCTTTTGGTAAGATTACCATTTTTACTATGTTGATCCTACCTGTCAAAGAACATGGGAGATCTTTTCATCTTCTAATATCTTCTTTAATTTCTTTCTTCAATGACAAAGTTTTTGTCATATAATTCTGTCATTTCTTTGGTTAGAGCTACATCAAAATATTTGATGTCATTTTCAGATATTGTAAAGGGTGATGTCTCCCTGATTTCTTTTTCAGCTCTTTTATTATTTTTTATAGGAGGGTTATTGATTTTTTTTGAGTGAATCTTGTATCTTGCTACATCACTGAAAGTGTTTATCAGCTGTACGATTCCCTGGTAGAACTTAGGAGTCACTTATGTATATGATCATATCATCTGCAAATAGAGATAGTTTGACTTCTTCCTTTCCAATTTGTATCCACTTAATCTCCTTTTGTTGTTTTATTGCTTCACCTAAAACTTCAAGAACTGTATTGAAGATATGGAGAGAGTGGACAGCCTTGTCTTGTTCCTGATTTTAGTGGGATTGCTTTGAGTTTCCCTCAATATAGTTTGATGTTGGCTTTTGGTGTCCTGGAAATTGCCTTTATTATGTTTAGATATTTTTCCTGTATTCCTGATCTCTCCAGAACTTTTTTCATGAAGTAGTGTTGGATTTTGTCAATGGCTTTTTTAGCATCTAATGAGATGATCGTGTGTGTGTGTGTGTGTGTGTGTGTGTGTGTGTGTGTGTATGTTTTAAAGGTTGTTTACATGATGGATGACGATGACATTGACAGTTTTTGTATGCTGAACCATCCCTGCATCTCTGGGATGAAGCCTAGTTGATCATGGTGGATGAATTTGGTTTGTGAGTATTTTATTGAGTATTTTTACATCAATGTTCATGAGGGAGATTGGTCTGTAATTCTCTTTCTTTGTTTCATCGTTGTGTGGTTTGGGTATCAGGGTGACTATAGCCTCATAAAAAGAGTTTGGAAATGTTTCTTCTGTTTTTATTTGTGGAACAATTTGAGTAGTATTTGTATTAGTTCTTCTTTAAAAACATCTGGTAGAATTCTGTACTGAAGGCATCTGGTTCTGGACTTTTTTTTTTGGCTTGGGAGACTTCTAATTACTGCTTCCATTTCCTTAGGGGCTATAGGTCTATTTAGGTTATTTATCTGCTTTAGATTTAGTTTTGGCAAATGGTACTTGTCCAGAAATCTTTCCATTTCTTTTAGATTTTCCAATTTTGTGGAGTACAGAATTTTGAAATAGACTTAATGATTCTTTGAATTTTTTTGGTGTCTGTTGTGATGTACTCTGTGGGAGATTGTGTTGCTTCTTTGTAAATAATTGTCCCACCCACTGGTTTAATAAAAAGCGCTGATTGGCCAAAGGCAGGTAGGAAGTGTGGGCAGGACTACCAGACTAAGAAAACTCTGAGAGCAGGAAGCATAGAGCAGAAAGCCAGAGAGAAGCCGGAAGAAGCAGAGGACAACTATGCTGCTCTAAGAAAAGGTACCCAGCCACATGGCTGAACAGGATAAGAGTCATGGGTTAGATTAAGGGTAAAGAGCTAGTAAGTTATGTGCCTGGGCCTTAGGCCGATCAGCTGGTGTTTTTCTCCTTCTATTCCTACTATTTTTATGTGTAGTCTTTTCATGGTGTCCCATTTTTCCTGTACTTTTGTGTTATGACATTTGGGGTCTTAGTGTTTTCTTCTACTGGTGCATCTATTTCCATTATTGAATCTTCCACACCAGAGACTCTCTCTTCCATCTCTTACATTTTATTGGTTATGCTTGCATCTGTAGTTCTGATTCATTTCTTCAGATTTTCTTGTTGTGGGAATATATTTTTGTATGCTGTGACTATCATACTTTAAATAATGAAACTGTTTTGGCCCTTGGCAGGCACCATAGCAGTAGGCAAAAATCAGAATAGGTAAGAGAAGGGGGGCAGAGTCAGACAGAGAGATGACCCAGGTGCCCAAGGAAGCAACATGTAAGGAACACAAGTGAGCCATGGGCATGTGGCAGGACAGATTAATGAATATGGGTTGAATTAAGATGAAGGAGCTAGCTAGCAATGTGTCTAAGCCATAGGCCAAACAGCACGAAATTAATATAAGCGTCTGGGTCATTTTGAGAGACCTAAACAGCAGCAGGTGGCTAGGCGCTTGGGATTGCAGTTCTGTGGGTCTGGACCTCTGGCTGGACAGGACCAGAGACCTAATGTTACATTTTCTATTCCCAGCATTCCCTGGGTTTGTGATTTGTTTATGCTTTTTGTTTTTAAGTGTTGCACCGTTTCCATCACCTGTTTGTTTGCTTTTTCTTGGTTCTTTGGTGTTTCTTTAAGAAGTTCATTGTTTTCTTCCAATTTTTTTGCTTATCTCTTCCTCTATTTACTTAAGAGAGTTTTTTTTTTTATTTCTTCTTTAATTTCCTCTTTAAAGGCTTCTATTATCTTTATGAAGATATTTTTAAGGTCACTTTTCTCTGCTTCTTCTATACTAGAATCTCAGGTCTTGCTGCTGTAGAACTACTAGGTTCTCTTGGTGCCATATTGCTCTTCATGTTGTTGAATGCATTTTTACGGTGGCATCTATCCATCTCTCCTGCTGATTGGCACATGTGTTGTCTGTGTTTCAGCTAGCTGTTTTTGGTCTGCTAGGTGCTCTTGGTGCAATCGGAGCTCTTGGAGAACTTGGAGGTGGTGGAATCTCTTCTGTGGGGTTCTCCAGAGTTACTTCTGCTAGAGCTCTTCAGAGGCTGTCTCAGAAAGCAGCTCTCTGCTGCGGTTTTCCTGAGGCTGTGTCTCAGACAACAGTTGAGATTGGAGGAATGGGTGAATTTAGGAAATTGAGCCTTGTGGGGAAAAGGTTTGATGCAGGGGATGAGGGTGTGGGTAGTCGGGTTTGCAGGCAGGAGTCCTACTTGCTAACCTACAGCTGTAGCTGAGATGGGCTAGGGGAGCTCGTTCCATGCCCTGTTGTCCAGACCTGGGGGCTGTCCTAGCTGTCCTGACAGGCTGACTAGGAGGAGGGTAACTCGAAAAGTTGTTTTTGTTTGTTTGTTTGTTTATTGTTCTTGGACCATCTCTCTTCACTTGATGTTATAACTTTTATGTGGACTCTGGAGTAGTGATGAGAAACATGGAATAATGGATACATGGATAATAGAAACATGGAAGATACTCGAGCACAAATCCCATCTTCCAAATGTGTTGTCCTTGAGTTCATAATTGAGCTCATTACAGTAGCAATGGAGGTTACATCTCAGTGGAGTAAGTGTATTGACACAGACCAACATCCACCAGGACACTGTGAGAAGAACTCCAATTGTTCGTACCCCATAAGCCCCATCTAGAAACATCAGTTCATTTGAGCTGCTACAGCAGATTGTCACTGACTGTGGACTTGTTAAGTTACCTCTGATAGATCTGAAGGCCAAGATGTCCAAGATCAAGGTCAGATGGAGCTCTTTTAGGTAAGTAATCCTTCCTGGAGAAGATGGCTGTCTCTGTGTCCTTATTGTGGTAGGAATCTGGGGCATATCATTGTTTTCTTTTCTGATTCTACCTGTTCTTGAGACCAGATCTGTTTTAGATGTTTCTGGAACTCACTTTACAGTCCAGGCAGGGCTCCTACTCTTAAATCTCTTGTGTGCCTTCTGAAGTACTGAGATAACAGGTGCATACCATCACAGCTGGCTTATGCCTGCTGTGGAATAATCCCTCTGTACACTGAAACTGTGTTGCCTTCATTGCTAATAAAACACTGATTGACCTATAAGAAGGCAGGATTTGGGGAGGAGGGGACAGAGAATTCTGGGTAGAAGGGCAGAATCTGAGTGGTCACCAGGAGACACAGAGGGGGCAAGATGTGCTGGAGGACATGTAAAGCCATAACTCACATGGAATACAAAGATTATTAAATATGGATTAACTTAAGTTACAAGAGGTGGTTAGTAATAATCTGAGTTATCAGTCAAGCATTTATAAATAATATTTGGTCTCCATGTTGGCTGTTTGGGAACTTTAGGGCTGGTTAGAAAAGTCTTACACACGCCTCTCTTATAAAGAAAGTAATCTCACTTGTGAGGACTCTACCTCATGACATAATTACTGTCCAAGGGCTCTATTTGCATATACTGCCCTTCTGGAGATTAGGCTTCAATATGTAAATTTGAAAAATACCCTTATTCTCTCTATACCACTGTGTCTGCACGTGCTGGCACCTTGTTGTATACTTATTGAAGAATAAATAATAAAATTTGCTAATGGGTACAGCAGTACTTTTTCATTGGGGTTTGCCAGCCAGTAAGTAATGACAGAGACTTATTATTAATTATGAAAGCTTGGCCTTTAGCTTAGACTTCTTTTCAATTAATTTTTATAATTTACATTAGCTTATATTTTTATTAATATACTTTTTATCATGTGACTTTTACCTTTATCTCATTCTGTGTGTCTGACTTGATTTGCTCCTGGTCATCCCTCCTACCTCCTTTCCAGAGTCCTCTCTGTCCTCAGAAGTTCCCCTTAACCTCTTTCTGCCTAGCTATTGGCCATTCATCTCTTTATTAAACCAATCAGAAAGTGCTTTGTCAAAGACACATCTTCACAGCACAATCAAAATTCCTCCACAACTGGGTAACATGCATTTAGTAGTTATACAGTACACAGTAGTTACAATAGTTATTTTGGATTTGAGTCAACAATTTTTATTCTCTGAGGAGAATTTAGTCACTGGCAGTGTTTGGAATGTTCAGTTCACAGGAAAAAGAAAAAGCCAACCGCTTCGCGTGGTCAGTTTTATTAAGGCTTTCAACATTTCTAGAGACAATATAGTGCTCTAACCTCGGGGCACCTCTCCTGAGATCAGTCCTGCCTAGCTTTAATACCTGCACTGATCTTCATTATTTAAGCAGAACCCCCAATTCCCTTTATATCCCGTAAGACATTTACAACGCTTTGCAATTCTGTTTGTTTGTTTACGTGGTGTCCCTAATGAACTATATAGTCTTTCCGAATATCTAGATTTTCAGTGCTCAGTGCAGTGCTTTGCACATAGTATATTAAAAGAAATATCTGTGGAATACACTAATGAAGCAAAATTTTTAGATGAGTTTGTAAGAGCAGCGAATCTCTAGAGATCAGCAATTCACATCAGCAGTTTTATTCCCAACTCTGAATTTAATACTATGGGTGCTTGCAAAGCTAGTTAGTTATACTATCATTAAAGGTGGTCATCAAAAATTATATCTCACTAAATGATTTGCTTTCTCTCCCTTAATACATTTAGCCATCTTGCATTTTAGAGGAGACTGGGCACACTTGGATAGTATTGTCACAGACACAAAATATTTAAATTTTAAAATAGACTTTTTTATGTCATGTATGTGAGTGTTTGCCTGTATTTATACATGTGCACCATGTGCATGGATGATGCCTTCAGAGGTAGAAGAGGGTCAGAGCCCCTGAAACTGTTATATATGGGTATGAGCTGCCATGTGGGTAACATGAACTGGATCCAGGTCCTCTGAAAGAAACATAAGTGCTCTTAACTGCTGAGCCAGCTCTTCAGCCCCATTTGTATTTGGTACTATAAGTAAAATTAAGATGCTGTAAAGCACCCAGGAAAATGTGCTCAGATTATATTGAAACACTTTGTCATTTTATGTAAAGAACTTGAGCAACCACAGATGATCCTAAACTCAAATCCCATAACTGTGCAGGATTGTTGTCTAGCCCATTGAACATCTTGATTTCAGACCTGTAGAATCCATGACTCTAGGCAAAGTAATGTCTATTGTTTTAAGACACCTAGTCTGTAGTAAGTTATTACAACAGACCCAGAAAGTCAATATAGCCTTGGGTTATTCTCTCAGAGTTTTGACCACATGGATAAACAGAAGTACTAGTCTGTTCTACCCTATACCTCTCTCACAAACGAAGGAATCAAAATTCCAGAGTCCTGATCTGTTGGTGCCTTTGCACAGAGGAGTGAATGGCTGCCTATCAGCTGTTGCTGAGTTGTGCTTTGGAAGACTTAACCCTTTCCTTCCTCCTCCCTGGTGAGAGATTGCATAGAACAATGAGCAGGTGTGTACTGAAGTCTGAACTCAGACTCCCGACTGTACAGCTGGCACTTTCCATACTGAGCTATCTCTCCTGTTCCTCAATCTCTGAAGTTCTTAGTACTGCGTGAGTGAGGGTGGGGAGGGACACAGCATTGTATCTGGGCAAACGGAACTGTGGCATGTACTCATACTCTTGGCAGGTAAAGCACTGGAAACCAAGAAGAACAGTGTTTACATTAATCAGGTTGGGATTAACTAACAGTTTAATTAAAGAACCAGAGGCTATTTCACAAACACCTTGCCATTTGTAAGACAAACTAACCCTTGTGCTGTTTGTCCCACCATGTGGTAAAAGCTTGATGTTGACATATTAGGATGGCTTCTGATCTCGTTTAGATGGTTTGTATATTTGTCATTAAAAAAGAAAAGGGCCACATGGAAAAACTCAGGGGTCTCTATTTTATTTTTTCTCTGTAATGAACTTTTATTTTAAAATGCCAGTGTTAATTCTCAGCACTTTGTTGAATGTGCTAAGAACCAATTATACATATTCTGCAATGTAAATAGAAAGTACAAAGATACAAGGAATACTCATGTATGAGTTAGTAGTTTTAATCATTTCAGGATGAAGAAAACTGCATATCGCACGTTAGTTGACTATGAGTATGTTAAATGCACTTGTTTATTTAATAGTTCATTTGTAGGTTCTTGGTTCCTCTCTGCCATGAGAATTTCAGAAGGGCAACAGAAGAATAAAGCAAGCGTGGAAAGAAGAGAAAGCTGCATTTTATTGTGGTAGCCTGATCATATTTCATGTGTGCTTGCCTGTTCTTCTGCTGATGTCTTTTTCTCCCAGCTTGGACATGTTATCTCTCCTGTATTAACAAGAAGTGGCCAAGTCGGCAGATAGAAACTACTACAACCACCATCATCTAGTATTTTGTCTTAAACGTAATTGGATTTCTGTGCGGTTTGACATACAGGGATTAGAAATCATGCCCAGGTTCTATATGGATTTATTTCACTTTATTATTATTTTTTTTTTAGTTTATTCCTTCAGCACATTGGTATTGAATATTCCTAGACGCTGGTAGTCTTATGATCACCTGATGACCAACTTTTCAACCAAATAAGTATAATGGGTAAAGACGCAGATTTTTGCTCTGGTGGGTAGATTCCCACCCTAGTGGATTGATTCTTGCAAGAATAGACAAAGTTCTTATGGAATGGGAAATTTTTTTAATATACAAGAACAGGTTATTATAAACTAAGTCTGCCTCTTGGGATATTTCCCTTTCATCAAACCTCCCTTTCTCCTTCTTTCTAACATAATCACAACAAGACACTCACAAGACACTACATTCTTAATTTCCCAGCTTCCAAAACTGTGAGCCAAAGTAAACTTTAGTTTCTTTACACAATTCATGGGTGTTTTGTTACAGCAGCTGAAAGTGGGCCAAGGCAGGGAGTCTGGATGAATTGGTTGGATTTGATGTATGTTTTAAAGGTGCCCATGACTGGATGCATTTCTGGGTAGCCTGAATATGCAAGGGCAAATACTAAGATTCCCGGGTTTTGGGTGAGAGCACTGAATTATGGTTAGTGCTATTTATCGAGATAGGTGAGCAATGAAAGATAGGGATGGTTGGGCCTGGGTGAGTATGCAAGAACTAGGCTTCATTAGACACTGCAGAAGATAATTTCAGGTGATATCTTCCGAAAGCAGGGGTCCTTAAGAAGCACTGACCTGTTCCACATGCCTAAATGCTAGCAGAGAATACACTCCACACAGCGGGCATGTTTGACTTTACATTCTTTGGCGTTTATGTGTTGTAAGCACTAAAAAAAAAAAAAGAAAGAAAAAAAAAAAAACAAAAAACTTGACTGATTGCACTGGATACTCTTTCATCTCATCTTTAGAGTTTTAAAGTTTTGATTATCTGATGTTAAATTATCACTTTCCCCCCACCTGTGTTAGTTTTCATATTGCTGTGATAGATACTTGAGAAAAAATAGTTTAAAGGAGGAAACGTTTACTTTGCCTCTTGGTTTGAGGGATGTCAGTACATGCTTGGCTGGCTCTCGTGCTGTGTCTAAGTGTGCTATCCAACTTCATAGCTGTAGGAGAGCACATCTGGTGAGGGGATGGCAGAATACAAAGTAGTGGGTCCTCTTACAAACTCTGTCTCCTTGGACCCTGTTGGCATGGGCTTGGATGTTGGATGATATCGTGTAAAAGAGCCATGGCTAAAATTTAAAAGTTAAATATGAGTATTAGACTATTAGTGGCATTTTATAAAATTGGGGAAATTAATGAAATCTAAACGTTACAACCACATAGAACAATGAGTATTAAATCAGTGTCACCAAATGATACTACTTAGGGTGTGACCCTGTTTTTATAAGTAGCACAATAGAGGTGGGACTAGAAGGGGAGAGTCAGTTAACAGTATTGTGATTTGAATGTGAAATATGCTAGAAGAAATATGTGCACCTTGAGATTTCATAACTGCAGTGGTTTTAAAGAAAATGGCCCCCCAAAGGAGTATGGTACTATTAGGAAGTGTGGTCTTACTGGAGGAAGAGTGTCATTTTGGAGGTAGGCTCTAAGGTCTCATATGCATAAGCCATGGCCACTGTCACAGTTTACTTCCTGTAGCCTACAAGACTCTCAGCTACTTCTCCAGCACCCTGTGTGCTTGCAAGCTGCTATGTCTCACCATGATGATAATGGAATGAACTTCTGAACTATAAGCCACCTTATTAAATATTTTCCTTTATAAGAGTTTTCACAGTCATGGTGTCTCTTTATCAGCCACAGAAACCTAAGACAATAACACAGTCAACTTTCTGTTTTCTTCTTGCTTCTGTATTGTTAATACAATGTGGCTTTCACCAGCACCATGCTCCTGCTGACAAAGTTTCTCATGATAGGCTAGCTACATTGTATCCTGGATCTAGAAGCCAAAGTAAATCCTTTCTCCCTTAAGAAGCTTTTGTGTTTTATCACAACAGAGTAAGACAGAACTAAAGGGTAATGGCTATTAGAAAATTTAGCAAATATTTGTTAGCAATTTCCTAAAAATTAAAACATCCTTTCTCAGAAAAAGTTCCTTTATATAAGAAGTCTGACTTAGGAAGTAAGCAGACTGGCAAGTTTCGGGTAGTTACAAGATTCAGTGTCTCCTCCCCAGGTTATACAAGCAGTGACAGGGCAGGAGAGAAGGCTTTCTCATCTGCTCAGCTGTCTGCTAGTCATCAATGGAGCTGCAGAGATATGGCTGTAAGTTCCTCACCCATGCTGGGGTAGGAGCTTCAGGAATATGACTATAAGTTCATCATCCATGCAGGGGTAGGCCTTTTAGTTCATCATCCATGCGGGGGTAGGCCTTTTAGTGATGCGGGTATTTCTAAGTCATCTATGTTCCTGTGGGTAACCCCAATAACTTCATTAGATCACAGAGCTAGACTTAGGTGGGGTTGTGTCATCGGTCTGTCATCCATAACCCATCTATTGTGAAGAGACATTTGTTCGTGTCTTCCTAGACTTACACAGCATAAATATCTTAAAAATCTCATGGTGGAGTGTTTTGTAGGGTTTTACTATTCATTCATTGGACAACATTTGGAGGACACCTGTGTAGTATCTGTGTATTATTGTGGAGATGAGAATTATAGCAAAGACATATTTGAGGAGAGATAGGGGAAAGAAGGGTAATAAAAACAAATTAATCAGCATGGTTATTTAAATCGATATAACAATAAACTCCACACATATCAGGAAAGTGGAGCCAGAATGACTTAGATACAGATGAGGGTGGCTATAATTATAGGATGGAGCCTTCCTTGAAGAACTGAATAAATCTGAAACCTAAATAATAATAAAAAGTCAGCTAGAGGGATTTAAAGAATCAACAGTGCTCTCAGGTACTTGACCCTTCAGGCATCAGGGTTAGAAGTATCTGAGACCAACCCTGAGGTCAATGTGATTAGAGCAGAGTGGTGATACACTGTGGCACCTGAACACCCCCCAACACTGTGAGATTTAACTATTTAATGTGTGTGTGTGTGTGTGTGTGTGTGTGTGTGTGTGTGTGTGTTCCTGAATATATGTACATGGCCATTTACATGTAGAAGCTCCCAGAGCCCCAAAGAAGCTGTTGGATCTCCTGGAACTGGCAGTATAGACAGCTGGGAGCTGCCATGTGGGTGTTGGCAATTAAACCCTCATCTTTTCCAAAAGTAGAAATATTCTCAACAGCTGAGCCATCTCTCCAGCACTTCGTAAAATCTGAACAGATAACAGCTCTGTCTACAGGTTGTAGAGCTTAGCAGAAAAGGGAGAGCATTCCTTGGAGACTGCTATTTAAATCCCAATAAAGACTGAATGAGTGTGAGTTTGAACAGAAGCAAGGCTTTTGAGGAAAAACCATGAAGAAAAATGTACAGTAGATACAGTAGTCAGCCCTTATCCCTGGTCTTATATACATTTACTCGGCAATGATCCAAAAGTATTTGATTAAAAAAAATTCTAGGAATAACTCATAAGTTTCAAATTATTATTATCATTGTATGTTATGATAATTCTTCTACTTTTATTATTGCTATTGTTGATTTTTTAGTGTCTATGATATTCTTAAGGTATGTACACATATAGGGGAAACGTGATGTGTGTATATATTTTTCAGTTTAAACCTTTTCCTGTGGACCTTGGAAAATATCCAAAACAAAGAAAGAGGTTTCTATATTTAGATTAGAATAAAAATGAAGAAAAAGGTATTCTCAATTCTGTATTATTAGGCAGTATAGACAGGAAAGTAGAGAGAAGAAAAGAGCATAAAAACATATTCTTTTAGTGTAAGAGTCTTGAAAAGTCTCTGGAGTTCCCCTGAGCAGAACTTAAGGGTGGGAAGCCTGGTCTCCTTTTACAAGTGGAGGATTTGTTAGGACATGTGTAGCTAGTTATGGTTGACTAAGGACACCTGTACTAGTCATGGTGCTGAGCTGGGATTCAAGAGTCAGCGGTAGGCTTTATGACCCTGATCCACATATCTGACTATCAAGTATGGCTCTCAGACACAGAGGGAAATACAAAGATTAGTAGAGCATAAAGTAGGCAGATCTGGCCACACGTTAGATAGTCCAGCTGCCTTTGGGTTCTTTTCAAGAAAGGTCCTAAAAAATTTCTCAAATATGAATTGATAATCAACATCCTAGCTTACTAAAGCATGCTATTTGAAGCAGTGGTCTGGTCAGTCCCGGGTAGACACTTTTGGTTGTCATAGCTAGGGGTGGCTGGTAAAGGACTACTGACATCAGTAGGTGGAAGCCAGTGATGGTGCCAAGCACATCACAGTGCTCAGAACAATGCTGCATCAATAAAGAAACGGTCCTTTACATCAATGTTGAGTGCGAATCACTATAACATGAAAGGAATAGAGCAAGCGTGGATTCATGGCGATTGTCTACTTCCTATTTAAATCTGTTTTCTGTGCTTTCTAAATGTTTACCATTGAGCTCTTATTTTCTAACCATTAAACAAACAAACACACCTGTCAGAACTGAAAGGCACATATGACCAAAAGCCAAGCAAAAGTCTTCCTGGTTCTAAATCATGCTTCTCCAGAAGGCATGCCTTGGGCCTGTCCAGTTGAGTCACAGCCCTCAGTTCAGCTTGACTGATATGGGGAACCTCAGAAGACCTCAGCATTCAAGATTTCCACTGAGTCATTTGCCCGTGCATTTGCTAGCTCAAGTCTCCCTGTGTTTTTGTGGAAGAAAGCCTGAAGAGGAAAAACAGGCTGCTGGTTTCTCATCAACTTGATCTGTCATTAAGCAAACCCTGGCTCAGTGTCTGATGCTTTTGTTCTGTGTGCCTTTTGTGGCTGGGCCAGCATGCAGGGCTTAAAACCCCCCCAAGGAAGAGTCCCTGAGAATCCATAATATTAGGCCCCCATTATCCTCAGAGGATACTACCGAAGACTCCACAAAGTAGCAAATGCTTTCTGTACTGTTTTTGTTATATATACATATATAGTTATCATACAGTTCTTTCTAATAGTTTTTAATTATACAGATGGCTTTAAGCAACTCAAACACTGGGAAATGAAACCATGAATAAAAGTTGTGACATATGTATGTAGAGGAGACACCTCTTTGAAATGTAAAATAGCCAGGGGTAAGATAGCCCTGTTTCCACTAAGAATTCAAGTTGATGACATAGGAAAATTACTGACTTGTCTGTGAAGCCCTTCCCACCCCCATGACACGAACCCCATCCCCAAATAATTAAACTAAAAGCAACACTTTTACAGCTCAGGAAAGGGCCAGTGACTCTCATTATTTTATCTTAATGCAAACACAAGTCACCTTTGTCTTCATTCCCACACAACACTGACACCTCAGTAGGTCAGCCCAGCAGCTAAGCATAGCATTAAAAGTTCATTAAATAATCCAGGAGATGCTGTTTTTGAAATTCCAGGGTCACAGGAAATGGTGGCCTGAATTATCTGGATGAACTGTCACTGTTTTGTTCAGATCTGGCAAGGGCTGAAAGGCACTCACCTCCAACCAGCGGGTGTGGACTCCAAGACATAAAGCAAAATCGAATTTCAGGCTGGGTGATTTCTCATCGTTACCTCTTGGCGTTTTCTATTGGAAGTGGGCAGATAGCTTTGCCTATCTTGTCTCCAATTCATCTTTTGAAAAATTGGTGTGATAGTGGCTATCTGACTGTGTACTTGTCTGGATGAGTTATTTTCAAGTCCTTTACAAATAAAAAAAATATACATTAAACTTGAGAATCATCCAGATGTCTTGTCTTTTGGGGAACACTATCAAAGTCCTGATGTAGGTGGAACCTTCAAATTCAAAACTTTCTGGTCCAAGTCTTGAACATTCATTTACAATTACATGTTCTATTTTTTAAAATTACATAATTTCTTTTTTCAACAATTTTTTTTTGGATTACACAAATTATATAATTAAAAGTGCACTTTAAAAATTTCTGAATGGACGTCCCATTTCACAGTCCTAGAGATTCCTTTTTGAACAGCTGAAGGATCAATAAGGCTACATTGGTTTTCAGTTTGATATCTTACTGAACTCAAAGGAAGACATTCGGACGTGTGGAGAGAATCTCGCTGATTTTTCTTTTCCACCTCCACTTTCTTTAGACTAAAATACTCCGTTACTCTTTTTATCACTGCAACAAAACGCCTGAGAAGAAGCAGTTTACATAAGGAGGGTTAATTCTGGCCTCTATTTTAAGGGGCTGTAGTTTATCTTGGTGGGAAAATCATGACTGTAGAAGTAAGAGGCTGGTGGATCTGGAAGCAGAGGGAGATTAATGCTGTTCTCGGTTTCCTTTCCCCTTTTTGTTTAGTTCAGGACCCAGCTTAGGGAATGGTGTCACCCACATTTAAAGGTTGTCCATTAACCTAATCAGACAACCTCCATCATGTGCTCAGAAACTTGTCTTCATGGTGTTTCTAAATCCTGCTCCGTTGACAATCAGGATCAACCCTCATAGGCACAAAAATGAAAACTTACATGTTTCCTTCGTTAAAAAAAATGTAAATATAAAATTGCGGGTTATACTTAAGGACACTGTGGCTCTGCTCTTCTGGATGACCCAAGTTCTGTTTCCAGGACTCACTTCAGGTAGCCTAAAACTGCCTATGACTCCAGCTCCAGGAAATCCAACAAAACTTTCTGGCCCCTTTGGGCATCCCCAAACACTGTACACTTCTATACACATTTATGCATAAATTAAAACAAAACTTCTTCTAGGAATCCAGCTAGAATAAACAAAATAAAATATAATTTTACATAAACCTAACTTCAACTTTTAACCAGAAAGTTCATAAGATTCCTTTTTGTCTTCACACCTTTAAGGAACTAACTAAAATACAATCCATTCTAAAGCCCTCTATAATGGTCAGAACCTGTTCTGAACTCATTTGGTGCTTGGTGTTTCTCCTGTGGAACCACAGTAGAGAATGATACTAGTCTGGAATGGGGATTCAGGAAGGAAAGAACAGATATAGAGAAGTAACTGCTCTAACTTGCATTTGGAATGTCACCAAAAGACCCACATGTTAAGGATAAGTCTCCTTTGTGGTGCTAATAGAAAGTGATAAGGGCTCTAAGAGGTGAGGCCTTCTGGTTAATTGGAACGTGCCCTTGAAGGAGAGATATTGGCACTCTGCCTTCCTTTCTTCCTTCATTCCAACTGGTCCATACTCCCACAACACCACTGCTTCATCAGCTCCATGTTCCCAGCTGGGTGTGCTGCCTCTCCATGGTCCCCAAACAACTTACAAAACAAGCAAAATAAGCTCCCCCCCCCCACCTTTCTATAAGTTGATTATCCCAGGTATCTGTTACAATGATGGAAGCCAATGAACACAAATACAAACCAACGGAATGGATTGAGAAGAAACCTGTGAAGCAGCTAACAAACTTCTGAACAATGTGGCATCATGGTGGTCACAAAAAGGGAAAGGTTAAGTTTGGGGGACATGGAAACAAAGGCCTATGTCATTTATTATAATGTAACCAAAGGAATGCTCACAGAGAGGGTAGTGATCAAAAGCTGTGGTAGACATTAAGAAGACTCTAGATGAACCTAGAGTGAGGAGTCAGGTCTTGATGCTGGCCAGAAAATCAGCTGCAGTATGTTTAGGGGAGACCGGTTGACCTGGAACATAAGGTTTTCAGGTTGAATTTACGAAAGAATCATATTGCCTGAAAATCATTTATTGATCTTAATGATATTTATTTATCTTTAGATGATTATGCTAGAAGGGACCACTGGGACAGTGGTGTCGTTGATTAAAAGAAAAATAAACAGTGGTTGTTTCTGATACCATTGTATATTGCTCTCATATTTATTTCTAGTTTTCTGTAGCTTATTGCTAAAAATAGTAATTATCTCAGTATCCATAAGAGATGGATGTTCATGCCTTCCATGCACAAGTCTCAAATTCAGAAGAAGAGATGAAATAATTCTCTCATGAATCATAATTATTACTGTTCACTTTCTTAAGGCGAAATTATACAGGTACATGTCTGCTACAGCAATGCCTGAATGTGCCATGTAGTTCAAATATAGTATCGACAGCCATTACCTTATTGAAATTTAGTTAAATAAAGAATAATGGCCTCCTTTGTCCTGATATATTCTGAATTTGCCTCACACCTACCTGACTGTGCCCATTTCTAATTCAAACCCCCATGACATTCCATGGTGTCTCTAAACCAAGGCTCATGTAAGAGACATAACTCAGAAGCTGTTTTTGGCTCCAATTCTGTTCTCTAGAAATGTTTTTAATCTTTCTCCAGCTTTAGATGGGTGTATAGCACCCACATTGGGCCACCATTTGTTGTAATAAGTTTCTGGCATGTCCATTCTGTAGTCCAGACTCCCAGACCCTCAGATCCCCAGACCCCCAGACCCACATGCAGTCCCACAGAAACACACAAGTGCTTATATTAGTTTTATGCTGATTGACCTGGGGCCCAGGCATATAACTTGCTAACTCTTTACCCTTAAACTAACCCATGATCCTTATCCTGTTCAACCATGTGGCTCAGTATCTTTTCTCAGGGCATCATAGTTGTCCTCTGTATCTTCTGGCTTCTCTGCAGTCCCTCTGACATCTCTGCTCTATTCTTCTTGTTCCCAGAGTTTTCTTAGTTTGGTAGCCCCACCCACACTTTCTGTCTGCCTTTGGCCAATTAGCATTTTTATTAAACCAGTAGGTGGGACAATTATTTACAATGTAACAACATAATCCCATTACAACCAAGACCCTGTTAATCTTGAGTGTTTATGCCTATAGAACCAGTATCACATGACAACACTAAGTTATGCCCCCAGCTCAGGATGAAGCCTTTCACCTTTAGATCACAGTTGCACTGGCCTTCGATTGCTGACTCTGGGGACACACTTTCCTAGGTGGTTGCTATTGAGCAGGAGATGGCTTTAATAGCATCTCCAGTTTGGGTTCTCTTATTTCAAATGGATTTGCATTTTCAGGAGTTTGAGCTTCTGGTGAGTGGGATATGGTCTTCCAGATCTTTCCTGTTTTTCCTGGTGCTGACCTCAACTTTCTCTTTAGTGACACCGATCTCTTTATAACCACCACTACGAATATGTCTCTTTTTTAGGGTTAAAATTATTGTCATTCTTTCTTGGCTAACTGTACATTTAAAGACATCTATTTTTCTGCACCATGTTTTCACTCTCACTGCTGACCTAAATGGTTACTGGAAGCAGTAGCTGTCCTGGTCTATTCCCAGTCGGATTAGCCCATTACTCCCATATTCTTTAATTGTAGGCAGAATGAAGTTAGGTTATTTGCTAAAATATCACACCAATTTTCTCTATCATAGCTTTTGATACAGTCCGTGTTCCCCTCTGAACCTGTGCTCATTCTTTCTGCATCCTTATACTGCAAGCTACCACCTGAATGTCTCGTTACGTTTTATTTATCAATAGTCAAGGACTTGTCTGGCCTGTAACAAATCCTTCTAGGTCAAAAATAACAGAGTCACACCGGCAGGCTTATCACAGCAATGGCCTGACTTCTTGGTGGCCATGTTTGTTTGTTTGTTTGTTTTTGTATTAAGTGCTTGTCTCATTGTTGTGACCCAATATCTAATAAAAGTGATTTGATGATGGAAGTGTTTATTTGTGCTCACAGTTTGAGGTTGCAATTTATCGTGGTAGGGAAGACATGGTAGCAAGATCATGAGGAAGTTGGTCACATTAAGTCCATAGATGGGAGAGAGAGAGAGAGAGAGAGAGAGAGAGAGAGAGAGAGAGAGAGAGAGAGAGAGACTTATGCTTATCTTGCTTTCTCCTCTTTTTAAATCTATCATCACAAATTTTTAAATTTTTAAAATTCGTATTTTGGGCAAATCTTCCCACTTCAATTAATCTAATTAGGTAAACCTTCAGAGACTTACATGTCTAAGGTATCGTGTGAGACATAGGACTCATATGTCTGGAGACTAGCTTGTTCAGTGGTTCTTGACTCTGTCTGGGTGGCAACCCATATTAGCCATCAGACTGCTCCAACTAAAGTGTTTTTTAGGGATTATCAAGTAATATATAACTGAGTTAAGTCTTTGAGGTTGTTAGAGAAAATTTACAAATTATATTAAAATTTGAGTGCATTTGAATTATCTCCTAGATAAAGAAGTTTCCAGGTAGAAAGTAGAAAATGGGGGTTCAAATGTAGGATTTATAAGCAGAAGGTAAAGTATAAATGAAATCAAGATGCTGAATAGGATTATTTTGGAATAGAATGGTGAGAGCATGGGGAAGAAACAGAACTTAAATATCATGAGGATGGGATGGGTGAACATGAGGAAATGCAAGGTAGAGATGGGATTCAGAAATGTATTCCAGGTCAGAAGAATGCTGCCTTATTTAGAGATCAGGGAGCCCCAGGATGGCTACACCATTACCAGCTTCATATTTTATAATGTTCCTTTGGACTGTCACAAGAAACAGAGGAATGGGTGAGAGGAGACTCCAAGGGACCAACATCTAACACAGTGGTCATAGGCTCTATGAGTAGTTCATTTCCTCATTTCTTTGTTTTGCTTTAAAGTAGTTAGAAGGTCATTGAGGAAGAGGAAGAGGAATGATGATGAAGGAAAAGACGGGCTAATGTCTTGAGCGACCCATGATGATTTGCTGAGAGGAGTTTCAGAGGCCAAGAGAAGTCAGATGAAGGGAGAGAGATCCCATCACACAGTCAGTGCTGGGTTAGAATATGTAATGTCCTCCGCAAGCTTATTTCATTTTTATGCTCGTAGTGGTGTCATCTGAGGCGGTTCTGGAAACTTCTGAGGTAGAACTGAGTTAAAGGAAGTAGATTAATGGTGGTAGGTCTTTGGACATATGTTATTATAGGATATTTATCCCCCACCCCACTCTCCTTCCCTTCATCCCTTCTAAATGTTCATACTTTGAACTGAGGTGTTCCAGTAAGCATTTCTACCAAACTTTCCCTTTCCCAGTGGATGAGTCCTCTGAAATAGTGAGCTAAAATGTGTGCTTCTTCCCTTATGTTGCATCAGTCAGGTATTTGTAGTAGCAATGAAAAAACTATTAACACTGAGTGTTCTGCCTCTGGATGCCAGTGGACCATCCTGTGAATATAGTAGTTTTTGGCTATTCCTAAGGTGATCACACCAGATGTCATGATAACTCCCATGATATGCATCAATTGTGGGTAAAGAAGAAACTTCAAGGTGCACAAATAAAATTTGTATTTTGCCATCCAGAGAAAGCATATCTCAATCAATCCTATTTTGTTGTTGTTTGGTGGGATAGGCTAAAATCTCCCTCATTATTTCCTAATTATGATGACCAAGGAAAAACATTAAGCTGTGTTCATAAAATTGTTGGCTACAATCTGGCTTTAATGATAATAGCTCAAAATCAAGAAAGAGCAATATTTTAGCCTAAGGGAAAACAAACTTTATCCTGAACACATGTGTTCTTTTGCTTGATTCTCATCTGGTGTTGCTTGATTTTTATTTTTCCACTTTGAATAATGTATTCTGCCAAGTGTTTTAAAAAGCCTTTCTCCTTTAGTAGAGGGAAAGAATACTTTTTTTCTCCCTTTTGTGTGATAGTTGAAAAGTGAAGATTTAATTGGTGGGAAAAATACATACACTACAAACCTCAGAATGTTCCCACTGCTCTTAATATTTGATGTGAGTGACAGACAACCCTTGCAAAACAGGGTAATGGAATAAGTGGTACCGGAAAAAAACTTTTCCATCCAACACAAAACCACACAGTGATTGAAAAGAATTCATATTAGTCTAGATAGTTAAGGGAATATGTTCATGGGGCACGGATTCTATAGTGAAAGGCTCCCTCTCCCTTAAACACATGTTCCAGGCTTACTCCAGTAGGCAGAATGGAATGTGCATGGAGCAGGGATTGGGCAGCTGGTATTGGCTGTAGATCCTGATGCTTTGTGGGATCGGGCAAGATTTCCCTCTTTGTCTCAGCATCTTCTTTTGCAGAAATGAGTGGTTATATCTGATACTTCTGGTTTTATCCATCACCAAACACAATATGCTTAAAAATAACCACTGGATCAGCTTAATTCACATGTGCTTTTAAAATTCAGGATAAATTGGATTAAATTTAAAAAAACAAACAAACTTCAGCTGTTGAGAAAACTTAAAAATAAAGAAATTTACTAAGAGTTAGGCACCCAGTGGGGATATTATAGCCACAACTTTATTTTGAACCATTTCTGTCATTTGACCAGAAGAACACAAAGTACACATGCATCTAAAAAAATAAAGCATTGCTTACATGTTCTTCCGTAGGCAGAATCAGAAAAGGAGCAACACTGTTAGGAATAAAACCAAGTCTTTAGGACCTGATTTCTTAGCACTTAGATTACGTAGTCATCAAAAGTGATCATAAAGAGGTTACAGCCCAGAATCAGGACCGTTCTTACCCTGTGAAGACTGAGGGAGCATCATTTGGAAGCTGGGAAAAGGAACAAAGCTCTGTAACTCTGTTGTGCAAAAAGGTTGCTGAGAAATTATAAGAAAAACGTTTATATATTTCTTCTTTTTATAGCCTGAGTATCTTTGAGAACCAATGATTGTTTCTTGCAAGTTCATGCGTATGTGCAATTATTTCACTTGTAAATAATAAACCTGCCAGTAGAACAAATCAAGAGACTTTAACACATACTAGAAGTGAGGTCTTCAAAGGGACCAGTGGCTTTGCCCCTCTCTATCCCTCTGAAAGCCTCCCCCCTGTGTGTGGGGGGGGGTGTTGAATGTCTAAGGGAGGTCAATTGAAAGGGAAGGGAAAGCCCAGATCCTTAGGTGGGGATAGAGAACCAAAGCAATAATGGTGGCATATGAGACCAGGAGGAAGAAAGGGAGACACGCACAGGAGACTCATGCTGGAGTCTCTCAACTTGTGTTGCCTAGAAACATGTCTTATGCACAACTTTAGGGTTGTCCCCTCCCACTTCTCTTTGTACCTCTTAAGCCGCAGGTACCTTTGTAAAACTGTCTCCTGCCATTCTTCTCTATCCCGTTGCTGTTATTTTGGTCCAAGATAGTTTCCCCTCCCAGCCTGAGTAGCTGCTGCAAGCTCCTTCCTGAGTTTCCTGCACATTTAAGTTCATGTCTTGGTGCGCTCTGTGTAAAACAGCCAGGGAGATGTCCCTCACATACAAATGTGATCTCGTTCTACCTCCATCTAAGCCTCTATTAATGTCTCTAATGTGAAACCAAGCTGTGTGGTTTTGGAAAACAATCCTGTTGTGGTATCCGATCAGGTGTTCTACCACAAGCCTTATTACACTCACACACAGATGATGTCCAGACTAGTTTAGGTCTGTCCCAAGTCAACACCCCTCTATACCTCCTTTTCTTAAGGCTTTATGCTAATGTTGCCTTCCAAACAGTTGTGAACTGTTTCCCTATGTAGAAAATGTCCCCAGACAAAGCAAAGGTACGAGCCTACTCTAATACCATTTTGTCTTTCAAGCTTTACTAGATTCTCTAATTTCCCACTGAAATGGAAACCTTATCAGAATCCTGTGTTTTCTGTGGATTGATCAGAAGAAAACATAGAGGATTAATGATAACACATAAGTAAGCAAATTAACAGAATTGCTTTTGGCATTCTGTCAGCATTTCCTTTATTTAAGAGCTTTGTATTGAGAACAGTGTTAGTCATTTTTTTTATCACAAAGAGGGAAAGATTATAGGGCTTCCTAAAGAAGCTTTAAAAAATTATAAAATAATTGATGATAAACTTTAGTATTCTTGAGTATACACTTACATATTTTAGATGCCAAAAATATTGTTATTTGCTTATATTTCATTGTTGCATTAGATTTCTGGCCCATACTTTCTGGCCTAACCTGATGGCCTGAACTTTCAGACACACAGTCCCACAGTCCCACTGAAACACATAGACACTTGGATTAACTGTACGCTGATTGACCTGGGGCCCAGACATATAACTTGCTAGCTCTTGATCTTAAACTAACCCATGATTCTTATTTTGTTTAGCCATGAGGTCTGGTACCTTTTTTCAGAGCAGCATTTCAACTTTTTTCTTCTGCATCTGCTGGCATCTCATCATGGTGTCTCTATGGCTTCTCTCTGGCATTCTGCTCTGTTCTTCCTCTTCCCGGAGTTTTCTCAGTCTGGTAGCCCCGCCCACACCACCTGTCTGCTTACAGCCAATCAGTATTTTTATTAAATGACTAGGTGGGACAATTATTTACAATGGAACAGCATAATCCCACTATCTTTTATTTTTATGCAATACCAACTATAATCAATGAAGTCTCAAGTGGCTGGCAGTTTTCTGATCCAGTATTGAGGACCACATATTTGTACACTTGATATCAGGACTTTCAGTTTATAGTTACCCCAGTTCAAAGATGCTGAAGTTGCTCATATTACATAGTGTGATATTTGTACAAAATCTATACGTATCTTACTGTATGGTTTTAATCACCTCTAGATTATTTATAGTATTGATTGTAATGAAAATTCTATAAAATTTTCCTTCACTGTATTGTTCAGGTGTAACAATGACAAAAATATGGACTTGCTTAGTCGATGTATTTGTCCTCAAAATATTTTTATCCCTTGTTCATTGAGTGTTTCGAGATATGACACCCCTGAAGCTTACTTACCTATTCACTGTGCTTCCTCCTACCTCCTTAAAATACACAGAAGTGCACAAAATTAAATCATCCTATAAAGAAGAAGGAAAGATGGAGACATCACCAGCCAATCAGATAAGAACTATTTTAGGGAATGGAAGATGAACTGAGCAGCAGGATACTGAACTACCAGACACAGTATGCCAAGCCAAGAGAAATAAGTGGGCTGCCTTGTAGAACGTATACGTAAATTGAGAAATACGCACGTGAACTAAAAACGAACAGTTAAAATAAACAGCTTATATTCTGTATAACCAGAAAGAACTGGGAAATACCTGTGGTGGGGTTTAGGTGTCAGCTGATAAGGTTGGAAGACACTTAGCTAAGGTCTCGGGCTCTTGGAGGGGGAGTGGCCAACCTCATTTAAGAGGGGCTGTTGAGATCTTGGGGCCTCGTTTGTTCTTGACTTTTTGAGAGATTGGATCAGCGTCTATCGTGTAGATCATTTCGTCATTTAGGTGCCTATATATGTTGTTATCTGTATTGTGAGTGTTAGTTTATATTCCAATAAATACTGATCTTAGATTGACATATTTTAAGAGAGACTTGCTTCATCAGCTGGCGTCTCTGGTTTTGCTCCGTCAGATACCTAAACGAGTAAAAAAAAAAAAGGTGCAATGAAGAAATGATGGACTCTGAATATGTGGGTTTGTGTGTGAGTATGTGTATGTACGTGTGTATTAGTGTGTGCATGTGTATATGTTTATGGATATGTATAATGTGTGTGTGTTTTGGAGTGTGCATGTGTGTGTGCATGCATGCATGTGTGTGTCTGTGCGTGTGTGTGTGCATTTGTGTGTGTGTATGTGTGTCTGTGTGTGTGCTTAATGGTCAGGTAATTGTGCTGTTCGTTAAGCAAGCACTGAAAACAACAGAAAGTTCAGACCACAGTCTCAGAAACTACAGACAACTGTGGAAAACCTGTAGGGTGGAAGCTTCCTGAAGGGAGGGAGCTCAGGCTCCTACAGTTGGCATGAGCCTGCTCTGCCATTTTGTCTTGCTTATTGTAAGAAACAATGGCATATTTTTTTAAGTGTTATTGAAGGATGCTTTAAAATGGCAAAGGTCTTCAGGTTGAGTGTTGTTAAGAATCACTTGCTAGCTGGAGTCCCAGGGCTAGGTCCTGAGAGAGTATGGAGTTTTCAGTCAGGTGGTTGTGTTGAGAGGAGGGTGAGAGTAAAGTCACAAATGTGATGAATTGGTTGGACTTGAAACCATATTCCTTTTGACAAAATGCAGCATGTGACCAGACTGCATAGAAATACAGTGTGTCATGTGGATTATATTTAAAACATATCCCCAGAGTGTTGTATCGTCCTGTCCCATCCTGTGTTGTCTCCACCCCCCCCCCATACCCTCATCTATGCTTAGAAATGGCAGCCTGTGTTTCTGTATTGCCTAATTGTGAAACGGGGGCTTGGTTATTTATTATCTCCAAGAACACACAGGCCACTCTCTCCTTCTTGCCCTTTGATGACCCTGAGGAACTCAGGCAGTTGCTGATTTGTGCAATAAGAACTAAGTAAGTTTCTTTACAATTTTCTTCATATCTATCAGCCTATTTCAACATTTAGGTGAATTGTTTTTATTACAAAAGAGATCCACAGTCCTGGCAAAAGTTGCAAGCACTAGAAATTGAACAAGGCAGAGTTCTAAAACTCTAAAATGCCCACAAACTGTTTGATATACAGCTTCTCAGATTTATTTTTATTGTATAGTTTTTTTTCTAAAAATCCGCTCTCTGCATTTATGGGATTAAAAAAAAAATTGTCTTAATTCACTTTTTATTTTTTAAACTTGGATTTTTTTTTCAAATATCAGAAAAATAAGACAAAACAAAATTAGCATGCACATACTTATCATTTGGATTTAAGAGAAGTGAATTCCTCAAACCTCTTTTCTTGTAATAAAGTCTAAGGCACATCACGCGACTTACACTATCTCTCTTTTCCTCCTTTCTCCTTCCCAGACACCCCTCTTTTTCTGCTTCTCTGACTCAGCTCCCAGAAGCTACCAGGAAGCTGAACAGCACTTTGTTTCTCATTATATTATATTTATAAACTCTACAGTTCACTTACTTAAAAAAAAGCAATGCTACATTTTTTTGAGATTTGTTCTATTTTTCCTCATCGGTTGAATCTACCCTGTGAAACACAATTTTTCTCTCTGGTTCACTCAGTTATTACTCATAGTGCTGTGGCATCAAAGTTGCCTTTCCTTTAAATGTGCTTTTAATGGCTCTTACAGATATGGGAAGCACGGGACCGAGGAAGCTGTCCAGACTTGAGGACACCTGACTGACTACCTTCTGAGAAGACATTCCTACACCTTGGCAATTCTTTTTATTGCTGTGAGAAATTTATTACACTCTGTAAAGATATACCACTGTGACTGGTTTAATAAAAAACTCAATGGCCAATAGCTAGGCCGGAGGCATAGGTAGGAATCTGGACAGAGAGAACTCAGGGAAGAAGAAAGGGGAAGTCGCCAGCTGAATGTGCAGGAGGAGAGGTAAAAGCCATGAGCCTCATGGAGGCACATAAATACAAACAGGTTAATTTAAGCTACAAGGTGTAGTTAGAAACAAGCCTAAGCTATGGCTGTGCTTCATTATTACTAAGACGTCTCTGTGCTGTTATTTGGAAACTGGCTGGCAGGGCAGAAAAAGACATGTTACATTTTATGCTTTCAACACTTATTCTTGTTTTAAAACTGTTGCTAAGCTTATTGATTATGAAATGATATTTTGCTGTTGTTTAAAGAGGATTTCCCCTGGTAACAAGTGAGGTAGGACACAGACATCTCACCCCTCCTCCCAAATGTTTTGTCAGCTGCTTGGGTTTTTCTCTCTTCTGTAAGTTCTTTGAAGGACTTCAACTACCTGGTCACAGTTCACCCAACTTTTCTGTCTCTTGGCTATTACAAGTTAGGAGTAACTTTTCCTATTTAGCCCCAAACATCAACTGTTGAACATTTTATCAGTTTTAATATATATTTGAGGGAAATGAAAGTTGGTTCACAATAATGAGGGGAGACATTGGGCAATGTGTGCTATGAATAGAGATTTTAGGTTGTCCAAAGAGAATGAAAATATACGCCTTTAAAGTCAGCCCCTACTAATGGTTTCACTGGTCCCTGATGACACTGGCAGACAGTGCGAGCATTTCTATCTACCATAATGACCCAGGATGTAGGCTCTGTGCGTGAATAGCAGCTTGGAATAGAATATACCTCACTTGAAACCCTTAGGGAAACAGGCAGTAGCTTCCTGTACAAGGTGACTTAGCCAGAACTAGAAGGTCTTGTTTTTGCCTGTATTGTTTATAATAATCCTAAACTACTCTCAGAAAAAAAAAAAAAAAAAAAAAAAAAAACAAAAAAACCATGACTAATCACATTGCTCTTTAATTAGGAATCCTGTTTCTTCACAATTTTAGTTATGCTGAGTTATTTCTTCTCAGACATCTCGTTTTCTGCCTCTTTTACCTCCTCCTAGATTGATTGCCAAGCTCCGCATTCTATTTTAGCGTTCCTTAGGAACAGTGCTTTAGGAAAGTGGTGATTGGCGCAGGTGAGAGCTACCAGGAGATGCTGTGAGCAGGGTTTTCTCAAGTAAAGCTAGTGAAGGGGCACGCGACAGGGATGTGGTGAGCATAGTTCCTCTCCTAATGTGGCCACATTCCACACTGGTTGTCATCCAAATCGACGCCTGCCCAGGACTGACTGGGCTGGATCTTAGGCTCAGAGTGGGCCTGTTGTATAGCCTGCTTCCATTGTGGAGGCTGGACTCCTTTTATCTCCAGTAGACAACCGGATTTTGTCATAGGCCCTAACATGGAGGAACAGTTAATGTGGGGCAGAAGTCTGAGGTCAGTTCAGGTTTATTAGCAGGTAAAATCAAATACTGTGCCCTCGTGATACAGAGCAAAGCTTTGGTGACACTGCTGACCCAGTTGCTGCTGCTTCTTTGTTCCCAAGAGAGAGATGGAGACCACACTGCAAGCCAAGCCACACTTGTTCCAGCTCAGCACTGCTAAAGAGAAGAACATGCCTTTTGGGCCAAGCCGCTCCAAATGGTAAGAGGTCCCACAACAAATGCTGATACATTTAGTGACACTCTTTCATCTAATAGTGTAGAACTGTTTTGTGAACATCAGCTGCAAACTTTATCCATATACAGGGAGATTCTAGGGGCTGCTATCTCCTGACTGTCAGGAGCTAAGGTTACCGCAGGGGTTAAGTTAATTTAAAGCAGATAATCATTATTTTCTTGTCACTTTCTACACTTGTCCCTGTTCTATAAGAGGCATGAGAAGTGAGAGGAACCAAATGTAAATGTCCCTTTTACAAAAGAAAACACATAGCACTGGAAAATGAACCCAAGATCTTGTGTTTAGTGAACCATACTCCAACCCCAAAATGAATCTTTGGAATTCAACACCTCCAAGAAGTATTCTCTGGCCACAGACTTGTGAGGAACCCTTTAGGCTCTAGGGTGCCCATTTTAACCCATATTGTTGGAATTAAACCATGTTTTTCAGTGATTTGCTTAGACAAACAAAATGCTTAAGTTTGCAAGAGTCAAGCACACCTACAGGCTCATTTTCAGACTGAGCACAGTGCCCAAGACTTCCTATTGTAAAGACTTGAGCTGGGAACGGCAAGATTACCAACTCACACATGGCTCAGGTCCTTCTCATTTCAGACAGAGTCATCCACCTCCCACCATAGACTCCCATTCAGCTCATCTTACAACGTGCATAACAGGAGATAAATAATGATGTACCCGTATGCAGGGCTTATACATATTGTTTCATTTCAATTTTTAGTCCACAAGAAGATATAAGGCTTAAAGACTACATATTTTGTCCTTAATCAGAATTTCTCTGGAACAAGAAAATTGGGAACAATGACAACATTGTGAGCTTCCCAGAAGGCACAAATGTGGGGATTTTCATGAACATCTGAAAGAAGCACACACCACACACACACACACACACACACACACACACACACACACACACACACACACACACACAGGTGGCCTGTCTTTATTGGCCACCTCTTGCTTAGAATGCTACATTAAATGAAATAAAGAGGCCTCTTAGCAATAACCCCAGGTCCTTGCTCTGGTCTCTTTCTGCTTAGATCAGTTATAACTCATCTCATTATGTCATAATCCAGGGCTCATGACATTTTTATTTATACTGGAAATGACAGAGCTGTGACACATTAATTTCTGATTGGTGTCTCTGAGTCAGTCTCTGAGGACTATGAAAACTGAGCCTGGGCCCATGTTTATCTTCCCATCATCTGAACAATGTCCGGAAATACAAGGAGAACTTGTTGAGGGAAGGTTCCAATGAAACTGTTCTTAGCGGTGACGTCCATGAAGAGAGACAGGTTCACTTCCTGCAGCAAGATAGAACCACATAGGGTGGAATCTCTATTAAGATGTCAAAGCAGGAGCTGAGGTGTGCAGTTCAGAGGGCCAGTGCTTTCCTAGTGTGGGCAGGGCTTGAATTTGGTGCCAGCACCTCACCCCCATATCATCCCTCCTTTACCTCATAGCTTGTCAAAGGAAGTTGTATGAAGTCACCCCTAGAAAGCAATTCTGACAGAAGCAGCAGGAAGCAGATCCCATTTTCATGAGCAAGAACTGTGGTCATAGCAACAATCGACACCCACTTTGTTGATGAGGAGGGTGACAACATTCTCGAACTCTGAGAAGCCCTGTAATAGATCAGATGGTTTCAGTCATGTATCAAATGCACCATCTTCTCTTACTCCAGCCTCTCCTATATCCCCTTCCTTCTCCTGTCTTATTCTTCTGTCTTTCCCCCCTTTCTCCTTTCTTGTCCTCCTAGTCCATCGTCCATCTTCTCCGACCTCCCCTTTCCCGCTCTATCATCCTCTCTATTAGATGCTCAGGACCCCTCTGATCAGAAGCTAGAGACTCCTATTCACACCAGTCGCTGTGCTAAGAGTTAGGTGTTGAGATGAATCAGGTGCACTTCCAGAATGGCCTAATGGAGTTTGCCTGGTTCTTCCTGGCCCCCACTTCTGCCCCTGCACTGTCCTCGACAACTGATTGTTTCCCGGAAATATTATTGAAATTATGCTTCATAAACTTTGCTTTGTTTTCATTGTCTTTAGGGTGTAATCTAGGGATAAAAAACTATTATGCAATTATTGGTTCAGGTCACCTCACAAGGTTGCTACTTCATCTTTTTCATTTAAAAAAAAAATCTCTATTTTTCTCTCCTACGGAAGTTTCTGGATCCACCAGTTTTCCAGACCTTTAACTGCTCACAGCATAACATTTAGGTTAATTGCTTTGTAATTCTCCAACCACTCTGGCATGCCTATTGGAAAGTCACAGTTCTGTAGCCCAGCGGGAAGAGTGCACCAAGAAGCCAACACTCAGGCCCCGTGTGTGTTCACATGAGAGATTCATCAGTGAGCAGGGGGACTGGCCACAGCAGTGTAAGGTACTGCCATTTGTAGTTGATAAGAAAGGGCTTACCCTGTGAAGACCCACATTTCTGGGGCAGCGTGCCTGAGGTCAGCTAACCTGCAGCGTGACTTCCTGGCTGAGCTGTGAGCCAAATATTTTCAGCTTTATGGGCGGGACTAGGTTAACTCTTGCCAAACCGGTTCACCAGGAACAATGACTAAGTGGTTTCATTTTGTTTTAGTTTTGTGTGCAGCGTTTGTGCCTGAGCTCAGATGATCTCAGCTGTAAACATGTTTACGACGGGGACTTTCAAAGGAGAGGAGTATTCACTTGGGATGGAAAACAAGTGGACCGAGTTATGGCCGTGCATAGCAGTGTGGTGTTTAGCTCGGTGCTGGATTTTGCCTTTGCCTTCCTCTTCCTATTTTCCTGCTGTGGGGGTCTGGGGAGTGTCATTTTTTTTTGGGGGGGGGGACTCGTAACCTCTCCATTCTGTCCCATGTGTGCATATGTGTGTGTGCGCATGTGTGAGTGCTTGCATGGGTAGAGAACCCTGACTTATTCACAGCATGGTAGAGAATCTCAAACATTCCAACCCTCTATTGATCTCACCAGTGACAAAAGAGCAATGTTCTTAGACTTTCTTTCCAGACAGAACCTGAAAGCTGAGTGAATTTTCTTGCTGGCAGAAAGCGTTCTGGAGTCTGGGTGGTTTGGGTTTGCAGAGCTGCTTCCAATGGTAGATTCAGGCAGTGGGTCAGGCCTCGATGCAGCCGTGACCCAGCTTGCAGTCGGGCTGTGTTTCCTAGGCTGAGTTGGGAGGGATGCTGTACAAGCATTTACTGAAATGACGATTTCCAATAGAGACACTTTCGAAAGTACACCATTGCTTGTACTTACTGTTGACCCTGTATTCTGAGTCTCTGTCTTGTCTGGAATTCTGAGAAACACAATGTCAGTGATAATGAAGGTCTTCAGAGAGGAGCTGGGGGATGGGCTTCTCAGAATAGAAACTACTCTCCTCCACTATGGTTACTGTCCAAACTGACTGGTTAATGTTCTTCTGGCTTTCATCATTGCAGTTGGGTTGGAAAAAGTAGTTTGTATTGGGGACTTTCTGAGGATCTGTGGCTTTTGGAATTTCCCTATATATAAATTTCCCTTTGTATTTCTTTATTTCTATTCTGCTATAAAAATCACTAACCAACCATTTGATTACAGAAATGAACTGTTTCTACAAACTGGGGGCCTATGAACATATATGCATATTTATTTAGATCTTATATATGATATAGTTTTTAATATACTTACATATATAGGCAATATGTCACGTATTCATTTTGGACTTTCCTGTCTTATTGGCAAGCGTGTCTTCAAATTTCATCACTGCTCCTAATTTAAACCTTAGTTTTTCTTGTTCTTTATTTCACCTTTTTGTTCTCGACTGTGTAGGACTCTAATGTGGAAATCTCAGGCTCACACTTCCAAGTCACTCAGGCTTCAACTGGCCTGACATCAGAATTGCATGGCTCTAAGCAAGTCCTATGAATGCCACTCTGACCCTTTACTTAAAGATAGGGCCAGGAATCTCATCTATAATATTGGGTCCCCAGATGACAGCTTCTCACATGCTCACACAGGATTGAGAACCTCTCCTATGAGATTGGACTCATGGATTGCTCCTGGGCCATGATCCCGGGGGTCCTCCATCTGCCCTCAGAACAGATGGAAGAAGTACGGACCAGGTTCTATTACGTCCTAAGTACCATAAGCATGTTAATTCATTTACTCTTCCATCATATCATCTTTAGTTCAAGGATGAAGATTCAGGGAAGCCAGGTCATTCTCCAAATGGGTACAACGAAGAAAGAGCACAATGCTGCCCAAGAAGACCATGGTCTATGTACCAACAGGCTCACGGTGGCTTGTATCTTAGCACATCAGAGCCTTACTGAGTCAATTTCTTTGGTGGTGGACTCCAGAAATATGTCAATTATCTAACATTGCAAGTGCTCAGAGTTATCCCAGTTTGCCCAGAAAGCATGAACACATGTCCTACATTTCCCTACTATATGTCTTGCGTAAGTTTTATTTGTTTGCTCAGAAGATTCACCTTATTTCTTTCCCAGAAACTCTGCTATCTTCTCACTGCATGATCTTGTGCAGATCTTTCTCACCCAGCAGTTTTATTACTCAGAGATTTGTCACTTCCTCATAACACCTGACTGGATGTGGGAATCCAGCCCGGCTCCGGGTTTGCCCTCTTCCCTGTGTCTTTTGACTCTTTCTCTTTTGCATCTACAGCAATGAAAACAAAGACATCAAACCCTTCTAATCCTGGGAGTGGCAGAGCAAGCGAGTGTGGCCAATTCCCGCCCACAGTTCTACTTCAAATTTGGATTTCCCCCAAAGAAATGTGAACGTACAGCAGTCCTGGAAAGTTCTACTTGGCATTAAAAAGTGTCTCTCCAAGGTGAGAGAGGAGAGGGGTGATTTCTGAGCATGAATCTACTAATAACATGGCACCTCCTCAAAACTACACTCTCATTCAGGGTTGGAGCGCATCCAAGTTAAATCAGAGATACTCCCATGATGCTCTGCCTTCACTCAGGCTTTTAAGGTGGCATCATTTTCTGCTGACTATATATACAGAACATCCAGATTGTTCAAGAAAAGCTTGATTACTCCATTAAACAGTTTGATGCTTCATTTTTTTTTTTAAATACTATTTAGGATGCACTGGGAAAACTGGTTTCTTCCAGTATGTTTGTCAATAATGCATGCACAATGACTAGTAAATAGAGGAGTCTTAGAGTTCAGAATGCACAAGCCATCTTGGGTGATTCTTCCTTCTCTGTCTAATAGAATGAAGGACCAGAAAAGGTTGACACACAGAGAAAAAAAATCTTACCTTAGGGATCTTTATTTTTCTTTAGCGTTATATATACAGCTTCCCAAATTATTTCTCAATGCAAACCCTCACAAGAGTATTTCATGTGTAAATATTAGGTTATCCCCAGCCCTGTGTGATTCTTACATTATACTGCTCAATGGTTGGCTCCTGGGATTGTATGCTAACTGGAACTGCAGCTACCATATTAAGATGCATGGAATCTATTTCTATCTTGTACTCTTTTCTAAAGGGATCCTCACTGGGGCAGTGTTAGCTGTGGGTACTCCCGGGTGAACTTCGTTACTCAAAGAACTCTAGCTCTGTCACATCACGACCTTGAAGACACTTGGGTACAGCCTGCCTTCCAATCTGCTCGACTTCCAAATGTATTCTTGGTGTATTTTACTTAGTAATTTATTGCTTTCTCATCCCCTGAGTAAAAACAGAGAACTCTATAAATAAACCCAGTAATGAGGAGTGACTCAAAAGTCTGGTTATTTTTATTAGTGAACTATTATAGTGGTGTTCACTCCATAATTCTACATTCTCATACTTTATAACATTGAAAATAAAGCTGCCCCCCTACCCCGCCCTTTCTGGGTTTTAGAGAGTATTTTGAGATGTTTGGTAGAAAACAAAATAAGCAAATAGTGCTATCAATTTTCATGTTGAATAACTGTAGAAGGAATACTGGCATTATATATTTAATAATAAACACATAAGAATCTGTACATCTTGGCAAACTGTAAGAAACAAAACACATTTAGAAATTTTTCATGTCCTAGCTTTACAGATATTTATGTTTTTCTCTCTAAATGTTTAAAGTGAGATTTAAAGCACAGTTAATCTTGGTTTATATAGGTGGCATGGGTATTTGTGGAGGATACGGTAAATACAGAAGAGCAACTGAAGGCCATACTTCCCTGAATGTGCCTGATCTTGTCCAACAAGGGTCTGGCCTGATTACTGGTTTTGTGGGCTGTCACCTGGGACTACCAGATGCTGTTGCATAGTTAATATATAAGCTAAGACCCACTCAGGATGAGACCAGCCTACACCCCTGGAAGGTTGTAGGGGCTATTGAGTCTATTCTGTTTAGATTTCTCTTTTCCCTCCTATGGACCTCTGCTTTCTATATTCTAATTTCCCATATGGAACCATGGTTTTCCGGAACTTCTATCTCAGTATGTTGCACGCGCGCGCGCGCATGTGTGTGTGTGTGTGTGTGTGTGTGTGTGTGTGTGTGCGTGTGCGTGTGTGTGTGTGTGTGTGTATGTGTGTGTGTATGTGTGTGAATTTGGCAAAATTATTGTTTTAAAATTAATGTTTTTGAATGTAAGATTTTAGGAGAAATCACTTTCTTCTACTTCTGGTTTAATGACAAAGTTGAAGTTGTTAGATGTCTTTTCAACATCTTACTTATTAAACTAATAACTAACTTTAGAAATAGTCAGTTAGCTGGAGGTACAGTCTCCAAACTCATTCCCATAAGACAGAAAATATGGATACTTGTATTTTCACTAAAACCAAACCAATGGTAAGAAGAAAATACTCGTCCTACTTGCCTCAAGAATGGAATTTTAAGGTGTTCATATAAATAACTTTATATGAACACCTTAAAATTCATATAAAGTTATTTAAGGAGAGAGCGAAGAGCTATGCTAAGGAAGGTCCTTCACTTTGTTTTTTCCACAGGACTCTTTAGCAGTATCCCAAGGATAAGCAAGGATAAACTCTACCTACTCAAACCCCATCCTAGACCAGCAGCTACCTAACGTTCCTCGTGAGAAATTCTGCACAACAGCATTTGTTTTGGGACTAAATGACAGGAATATTTTGCTTCCTGTAAACAAAGGCATGTTTTCTCCTTTGGACAGTAAGAACCATGGAAATGGACATATTTTTCTTTGTGTTTTGGCAGTCAGGAGTTTCAGAGTTCAAACTTGTAGCTCAAATGTTATAGGTTTGTAAAAGTCTTGTAGTCTTTGTATCCGGATACTTCATTTCTCTTTGATATCAACATTTAGTTCAGACCTTATGAAATATACAATTATTTGAAAATTGTAAAGGTATTTACAGGTTCCTTAAAATTACTAAGGAATATGGTAGAATACAGTAAGCCAGTGAGCCACGTGTTCAGATACCTGGTGGGTGGTGTTTACGTCCTCGGCTTATTTCGTTAGGATACATATCTACGTGTGCATTTACCGTGAGTCAAACAAAGGTGTGTCCTGCAGGTGGTTAGAAGTGTTAGAGTTCAGTCTCCCAAGAGACTTTGCAGCATCTGGGGAGAGAGGAAGACCACAAGGCAAGATGACACGGCTGCTGAGAAGCCAGTCACGCCAGTGGGTCCAGTGGGACAGAGAAGCATCAGCTCTTTGGTTTTTGTCTTGAGAGAGGCAAAAAAATGGAGGGAAGGTCATCCAAGCAGAAGAAAGCAATGAAGGAAAAGCTTGTGCTGTGTCGCTGCAGCGCTGTGATGAATGCCATGGTCTTCAGGACATCACCGGCAAACAACCGACCATCGTTAGGCATGAGCCAAAGGGGAAGACCATTCACAAGGGATGGGGGAGAACAGTAGCGGGGGACAGACTGGATTCTTCTGAGGCGGGAAGAGCATGGGGAATTCAAAAGGTCTGCAAGATAGTTTTTCAGAAATGAAACTGACCAGCTTGAAGGAAAAGTGAGATAAAGCTGAGGAAGATAAACATCAGAGAAAGAAAAAGGAACATGAACTTCTGCTGTCGGCATTGGACCTAATGGTGGCTTGGTAGGATCACAATTGTTTTTATTTTATTTTATTTATATAGGGATTCTCTGTGTAGCCCTGCCTGTTCTTGACTCACCCTGTTGACCAGACTGACAGTCTGGCCTTGAACTCAGAGATCCTCCTGTCCCTGTCTCCTGAGTGCTGGGATTGAAAGTTTTGCCACCACTATCTGGCTAGGCTCACAGTTTGATGCATAAAGCCATCAAGCATTAGAGTCATTATCCATCCACCTGATCCCTTCCCGGTGTTGGCTTCTGCTAATTGTCCTGAATCACGTGGCTTTGGGAGGCGTTCTATAGCAGCAGGAAGAAGTGCTAGAGCAGAATCTGGGGAGATTTTCACAGCAGCTGCAGGGGTTCCTGCTAGTGTGAGCCTTGAGGAGCATGCACACAGGCAGTGTGGGTGGATGGCCTTTTACACAGAAACCTCAATGAATGCTTGTAATTAGTGACAACTGTACATTGATTAGCATTCCATGGGCCCACATATTAGAGCTTAGGGCTTCGTGTCACTTAAAAGGGATGCCAGTTTGGCTCAGATCAACTACAAGTTTTCTTTCTTCCTCAAGGTTTGCCTGACACAAACCGTACTGTCATTATTTATAATTTTTCTTACACCTCCTTCATTGAACCAGTGTAGAGGAGAGAAAAGAGCCAGAGCCCCAACACCCTCTTCAGTGGGGCATCTTGAATGACCTAACTTCTTCCCACTAAATCCCAACTCTAAAGGGTTTTACCACCTCCCAGTAGTTGCCACGGACTGGGAAATGGCCTTCAATAACATGGGCTTTGGGGGACATTTAAGATCCAAACGATGGCATTCTTCTTCCTGCATTTATGTCTAGCATGGGTGCAGCACATCCCTGTTTACCATTAGGGAGATTCGGAGATGGAATATGCATTTTTTTCCTGGTCTTTCTCAGTGTGACAGAGGAAGCGGGATTTGATGGGCCACATACTTTAAAGCTCCCTCCCAGAATTAACACATAAATTCTGATCACATTTCACTGGGACGATGTATCAATGAGAGAGATAATGCTTTCTACTTGTGCTCAGACAAGGGTAGAATGGGAAGATGAAAGTTCGTCCTTGTGACTATTACCCCGATGGTACTGCAGCCTTGGGGATACTGTGAGAACATAAGGGGGGTGCTTTTTTCCCCGTTACTCATTGCCATGGAGCGAGTACTTCTGCTCAAAGGATAAAGATGACAGTCATCACTCTGGACATGGAGCTGGACTTGGATAGGGTGGCTGGGAACTCATCTCTACCACACAGCATGAGCTGGGCCAGCTCACCTCCAGTTACTCAGGGGCAGCAGCCGGGGTCACTCAGCCATGTTTGGCCACGAATGCCGGCTTGTGGACTTGGACCTCTGCTGTGGCTGTCAAATTGCCCAACTCCTGGTAGCCTATGGGTGTGGTTCTTTGGCTTCCTCCCAGAATGGTGGCTGTCCCCGGGCAGAAAGTAAATGCTGCCATTTTTTTAAAACTCAAGTCTGCATGTGTGCAGGCACCAAATCATGTTTACTTCAGGCTCTCTTTGGAGATTTATAAATGTCCACGGAGAGGGAAGAGAGCAGTGGCCTCATATTTCAAAGGCAGAAGGGCCTTGGCTAACACTGCTTCTCAGGTAGGGAACAAGTTTAACTCGGGGAATCAGCGATCCGGACAAAATGAACAGCATGAGCCAAGACATGGAGCCACTGGAGTGGAATTTAGCTCAATGTTCTAGCATGTTCCACAGACTCTCCCATTTCTGCTGCTTACTTAAATATTATGAAATGTTCTGATAGGTGTATGCTGAATATATTGTTTTGTAAATGTGAACTGTAGTCTAATCTAATTTTCTACAATTAGAAATGAATAATTCTAATAGAAGCAAGTTAACTCATTAAAACAACTGAAACTGTTTTCCTGTGAAATATGTGTTTTGTAATAATAACCTGCTTTATTGCCATTTAAAATCAATAGGACAAAATGAATAGACTAAGCCAGGCCTGAAAGCCTGCATCCAGTGGTAAGACCTGCAATGCCAGGCACTCAGAATGCTGAGGCGGGACGATGTTTTGATCTTTCATTTAATTTTTTTGTGTGTGCCTGCTTAAGTATGTGTGTGTGCATTGTGAGTGAGAGGGCACATGTACACCTGTACTGTGACACGCATGTGACACATGTGGAGCTAAGGACTGGAGCTTTGGAGGCTGCTCTTTTCCTTGGTGACTTGGTGAGGCCTTGACTCAAATAAAAAGTAACAGCAGAGCAGAGGCCATAACTCAGTGGTGTAGCATTCGTTCAACTTGTGGTAAAAGAAAGAGAGGGAGAGAGGGAGAGGGAGAGGGGAAGAGAGGGAGAGGGAGGGAGAGGGAGGGGGGGAGGGAGGGAGAGAGAGAGAGAGAGAGAGAGAGAGAGAGAGAGAGAGAGAGAGAGAGAGAGAACACAATGGAGTAATTCATCCAGCTTTGAATTCATCTTACTTTGAACTTTATGATTCAGTTTAGAGTTCAAAGCAGCAGGCTGGACAGGACCTGAAAGACTTTACCAAGAATCAGACGCCACTGGGAGGGCCTGGGCATTAGTAAGAGTGAGCAATTGTTCTTGTCTTCCGTCTGCACGGCAGAGCAGCAGCAAGGACCCAGAAAAGAAAAGTACGGCCAGACCTTCTGTTGCGGGTGGAGACCTAACTTTCCAGTGCCTGGAGTCAAAGACAAGGCGAGGGGACTTTCCCTATATAGGCAGGTTCTTAAGCCAAGGTAAAGCCCTAAGAACGCTTTTCCTTGTAGTAAAATTCTGTGGTCTCCTTCCCAGAATCCCAGAATCTCCAAGTCCCTGCAGCAGCAGCAGCCAGAGCTTGCCTAGGTCTGTCCATCTTTCTCAGAGTTAACTCAGAAAGGCGCGATTCATTTTTTCTCTTTCATTTCGTTACTTTCCCATTTCTCCCTTCCATTGGTCTCCTCTAGGTAGCTTCTGAGATTTACAGCTTGTCTGGTTTTTCTTTAGAAACTCTAATAAAGTTGTCCTCAAGTTTCCATTTGAGTCTGTTCTTAAATTCATTTTATTAATAACACCAACACCAAGAAAGCAGGGCTCCCTGTATCAAATATTAATCACATTGTGTGGATGAGAGGATCCATGGATCCATATTTTGGAGGTGAGAGTGCTTTTAAGGGTCTTGTTAGGTCCACTTGCCCATTTAGCAGATTGGTAAACAGAAATGGAGGAAAAAGACCTAATGAACCACAATTCATGATTATCAATTGGGACGAAAGCCAGCCTGCTCAGGTTGAAGGGATTCTACAGGGCTCTGGGAATCCCCAGTCTGTGTGTGTGTGTCTGTGTGTGTCTGTCTCTGTATGTGTCTTCGTGTGTGTGTGTCTCTTGTGTGTGTCTCTGTGTGTGTCTGTGTCTCTGTGTACGTCTGTGTCTCTCTTATGTGTGTCTCTGTGTGTGTCTCTGTGTATGTCTCTGTGTATGTGTGTGTGTTGTGTTGTGTTGTGTTGTGTGTGTATACTAAGGGAAAAAGGGTCTCTCAGCTTCTGATGCAGTAGCTTCTCCTGTGACCCCAGCACTGGCCCTGAGGCTGTCTCTCTTCTTTGTCCCCGGGCATGAACCACTCATCCTCCTCCAGATTATTCACTGACAGCCTCCTTCCTTCTTACCCTTTGTTCGCTCTTTTACTTCCAAGGAAGAGAAGCTTGGGCTCAAATGATAGCGTTTGAATTCAGCTCATGAAAAATTCTATCACAAATATATTTGACTGTTTGATCCTTGGCTTCTCCCACACATTTGCCCTTTGTACTCAGAGCACCAAAAGCTTCATTTCCTCGCAGCAGATTGCCATTTCAGTAGGAAAGAAATGCCTGTAGCTTTCCCACTGAGCTCAGTTGTACTCAGGACAGGACAAAGCTCCAACTAACCAGGGCTATGCAGAATCCCATTGAATCGGATCCGAAGGAACCACCTCCTTGCTTTGTGGAATCGAGCCTGGGAAATGCCCAACCTGGATTCAGATCCCAGCCATAACATCTTTTACCTGTGTTATCTCAGTGAAACACATACACCTCTCTAGATTCTATTTCCCTTTATAAAACGGGCACAATAATTAGTGCCCCTCTCTAAAAAGACGAAGGTTGTCTGGTCATTCAAAGCTGTCTGCTGAGCCCAGCCCCAGCCCCCTCCCCATGTAGTTTGCCCCAGTGAGGAAATGAACCAGAAACAAGGTCACAAAGGAAGATCTATTTACACAGGGTCACAAGTCATGGAGAAGGGATTTGACCAGGTGTTGCTAACATCAAGTAGGTAAATGGGTTATATAATGTGTTGCCCAGAACAGGACATTATTTGAAGTGAAAATGGGTATTTTCAATGGTGCGGGGTAGTAGTAAATCAGTATTTCTTGAGCAAATGGGAACCAGGGGAACCATGTTGATTGGGAGAAGGAAGGTGGGGGAAGGAAGATGGGTCTGATATCCACCCCACGAGAGTGATGACTACTAGGTGAAATGGGGATCAGGACCAGAGACCCCGAGAAAAGGCATCTGAGGGATCCTCTAAGGCAGAGAGGAGAGTCCAGTATGCCTGGAGGCCTGGGGGAGCCATGGTGGCTTTCATGGCACTGACCTGACTCACTTGTCTTGTAGGCCTAAAGAAATGTGGGTGTTGTCTAGCTGGCTTGAAAAGGGGGGATTGTAAGAAGAGATTTGTATGTAAAAGAACCAGTCCTCCTGGTTAGTGTACAGGACGAACACTGAGCAGTATGTATCAGCCTTCATCTCCCAAGGGTGCTCTTTAAAGAATTCCCAGGGAAGCCTTTTGTGGGGGAAGAATGTTTGCAAGACCACGAAGTAGCTCAGATATGAAATGGTAAAACAGGGATCTCAGTCTGTGGTTTCTAAGCTGGAACAGACTTTGGATCCCAAGGGGGCTTTTTAAAATGGAGTTTCTGGACATCCAACTCAGTGTGTCACAGTGGGACCCAACAATATACATCTCTATGTTTCTTGGAGGTGCTGATGTGTCAGGGTGAGGACCATACTTGGAATTTTACTGATCTAGAAAATTTGTTAGTAGACCCTCGAGAGCAGAAGGTAAGATGTGGCACAAGGCCTCGTACAGTCTTCTGAATTTTGCAAGTGAATACATAGATTGAACCACACATTGACATTCAGTGGACAGCTCATGGATCAGACTAGACATCTCATGAACTTAGTGCTGGAAAAATAAGGGGAGATGATCCTATGTAAGTCTGGGATCACTATAGCCAGGAACAGAAGAATGGATTCGTTCGGTCCCCTTCTCCGACTCTTCCTGTCATTTTCAAGGCTCTGTCTTCTCTTCAGCTCTTCACGTCAACCCTAAGACACCTTGAGGTATCTTCCTCTGGTGTCTTCTTTAGCATACTGTACTCCTTTAAGTTACACACCCTCAGGCCTGATCGTGTGCAGCCTAAGCACAAATCAGAACTGAGACTTAGTGTTTGAGTAACTGTTGGCTAGAGTGACATTTTTCTGCTGCAGTAGTAAGCCTGTAGTAAGCAGCATTAGCTACGGCTTATCTCTAAGCATTGCATGTCAATGCATTTGTCAGCTTTGACCTTTCGAGGGAGACATCAAAGAAAATAGATGCCAGGGCTCCACAAAAATGGTTGTCAGGTGCCCAGTGGGTCAAGTAGAAAGACAGTAGTTGTTAAAACAGTGGTGAAATCTCAAAAAAGGGGAAGAAGTGGTAGTTGGTATTTATTTAGACATCACAGCTGGTCCCGAGTTTCTGCCTATGCTGGCAACAGCGCCATCTGGTGGAAAGAGGTGATTTTTAAAAATTAAAACTAATTTAATTAAAATTAAACTCGGGGATGTTTAAACAGTGCTCTGGAAGGTTTCTGTTCGTTTTGCTGTTGATACTGTTAACTTAAAATACAAGCACAGCTCTTTGTAGAATAAATAGACTATTTGGGGGAAGATTTTTTTCTTTTACTGAAAAGGAAAAACATTGAGGCAGTGTTTGAACAGAGAAACAGTCAAGTTACTGCGCTAAAGTAGGTTTTATGGAAAGGACTGATGTCTGCCATAAGGCAGCTGGGATCTCCACCCATCACTAGCCTTACAGAAGAACAGGAGCAGGTGTATGGCTGAGCTTCTCAGACATTGCTTTGTGTCGGGAGCTGACTGGCCAGGGAGGAAACTGTTTACTTCTAGCTGCCCGACTTCCCACCCCTCCATGGTAGGAACTCTTCAGCCTTGCTCCGTGTGTCTCCAGGCCCTTCCTGTTGCCCAGCTCTGGCTCTGCCAAGGTGGGAACCTTACTGCAGAGCTTGAGTGCGTGCTTTCTGCTTCTCTGTTTTGGATTTCTGTCATGGGGGAGAAGGGATACTTGACTTCTGCCACTTTGGACTGGAGTCTTTACTGATTTTGACATGACAATCACAGGCAGGAGATTTTGAGAGTAAAACTGACCCTCCGTGCTGAGGACTGGGGCAATGTTGTGGGTGAAGATATGAAGAAATTGTTAAAGAGAAGACTTTTTGACCTTTTGGACAAGTCAGTGGATTTGGAAGGAAACGCTAAGGCAGAAGGAGTTTTGGAGGAAAAACTGATAGATGAAGGCTGGCTTAATAATGCCCTGGCACAGCTCTGCAATTTCATCAGTGTTCTCTCTGGAAGCCAGGGATGTTTTCTCAGACTGGTCCAGTCAAAGCGACTTCCTCAGTGACGTTTTGTTGGCTTGCTGCTGTGGAAAGGGTAGGTCCTATAGCCCCTTCTGGGTTTACCACTCCCCCAGTGCCTTTGGCAAGAAATAATCAATATGAGCCAGGGGGCAGAGCCCTTTCTCTTCCCAGTCAAAGTGGGGTAGCAAATGGCTGGGTTTTGTTTTTATTTGTTGTTTTTGTTGGCGGTGGCGTCTTTAACATGACTGGTTTATGTAGTCTCGCGGCTACTTCTGTCTGTGTTACCTTCCCCTCCTGTCCGCCCTCAGCTCACCTTCTGTCTTATTTTTATGCCTCGTTTTCCCCCTGGAAGGTTAGGGCGTTTTAGAGTGGTTAAGAGCTTTCCTACAGCTTGCAGGCCAGATTCCCAGTTCTCCCCGTGCCTGTGGCCCTTCGTCTAGGACAGATGAACTAGACATACAACTAGAGACAGTGTTAGTCCACAGGACGGAGAGAACGATGGCCTTGCGAGATTTCTAAGAACAAATGAATGCTCCAGGCCTGAAGGGCCCATTTCTTTCTTTTTGATGAGATCGCTTCACACAAGGAAGTGCAGAGCTCCACACCAGGGTTTAGGAATCAAGACTCCAAAGTAAACAAACCTCCGGAGGATTTCTGAAGCCACATGCCTGTCTTGCTGGTCCTTTCCCATCATCCAGTTCTTGCTCTCATTTCTCTCCCTGTGGGAGCCAGAGACCCTCCGCTCCAAAGCAGACCATGGGTTATAGAACTTCGTTTCTCCAAAGTAAACCTAAAAATATTGTTCCAGTTGTCCCCATTTTCCTGTCTTGGAGCTAGCTGGCCGTAAACAAATTCTCTGATGTCCCTTTTGTGATAGTAGATAATAAAAAGCCGTTTCAGATGTGGTCCCTACCCCACGCCTTGGAGGGGATGCTGTTGAGAGAAGAACCTGTACAGACAGGCCTCTCTGGCTGTCCCTTCTCGGTCTATTGCTGTTGTATTTTATTTTTCATTCAGCCATACTTCAACATGATGCTCAAAGGTAAAAGTGGACAGTTTGTTCTGGTCAATACGCCATTAATCCTAAGGTTTCTGTGTCACTTGAGACTGTGATCAAGTGAGCTTGTCACATTCTTCTCTTGTTATCCGTCTTTTAGTGTGAGGGTGTTCTTCACGGTTCTTTTCAGCAGGAGGAATGAGATCTCTCCCTTCCCCACCCACTCCGTGCTCAGAAAAAAGAAGTGGGAAATATTTTATGAATAGGACTAAAGACTTCCACAAGATGTGTCCTTCCATTGGGGTGGTTTGTGGAAGAAAGTAGGCAAAGCAAGGAGCACAAATCTCCATCCATGCATGGCCACCAAGGATGCACACACTGTTCTTTCTGGAGTGTAAGGTGTATTCAGTGTAATTACCCTGAACATTTTAAAGTGAACCTCCTTTGTGGAAAGTAAGAGGTTTTTACTCTGCTGTGAAGAAAAAAAGAATAAGAAACTCATTTTATTGACGAAAGCACAAGCTTTCTGAAAATGTATGTGATACACTTAAGTAGAAGTGCCCCATGAATATGCTCCGTGAAATCCCACGTTCTTTCATCTTGGGGTAATGCACAATGTACCTTGGCCTTTAGAAATGCCACTAAACATTTGTGGATTTGAATTTCAGAAGAGGAAAAGGGCTGCTTAAGCTCTACCGCTAAGACCAGAGAGCTGAGAAAACAGTTGTGTGTGCACGTGTGCACGTGTGCTCCCACTTTCTAATGGTTCCTTTTTAGAGAAGTGTATTTTCCATGGACAGACATATAGCTCCAGCCAAAAGAGACTTCCCCTCTCACTGTGCTGTTGATATCAGGCAGGAAGAAGACCATCACCAATCAGGTCAGCAGGACACAGAGAGAGTATGCTTCTCATATTAGTGTGCATTGGCTTTGGTCTACTAGCTGTGTGCAGTCACCCTGCTCTGTGACAGATGGAAGTTTCTGGAAAAGGACTGGCCACCTCCAGGCACCTGCTGCCCACCCCCTATTAGATCAAGCTGAAAATGGTAGTAGCTGCTTGTAGCATTTGGTACAAGGTGGTCCTGGCTTCCCTCAAGTTGGCTCCAGGACTCGAAAGTACTTTTCAAGCTTCTGAAAAGAAATAAAAATGCTTTTATTCTCAGAGGTCTATGGAAATAGTGTTCCCTCCCCACTTCTCTCATCCAGATGTGAAGGGGAGCATTCTGCTTTTGACATCCTTGGAAGCTGTTTTATGTGCTTCTGTTTGATTCCCCAGTGACAAATAATAACAATTACATTATTAATAATAAAATTCAGATGTCAGGGCAGATCCTCTTGAGATTTTTTTTTAACCTTCTTAGGAGTTAGTGTCTGTTCAGGGCAGGCTGTTAGCTTCTGACTGGGGGAACTACCCTAACTTCCACCTCCCAAGAAGTCTTCCTTCTGTCTTACCATGGCGGACCAAGAACCATACTCATCCCCATTCCTTTGAGTTGTACAAGAAATTGTTATCTGAGCATTTGTATGTCAACAGTTTTCAATGTGCATTTGAGAACACAGGTATGCTTTATGTCTTAACAGGGTAAGCATCTTCATGAAAAGGCCGAAAGGAACATGGCTGGACATGAGACAGAAGAAGCAAGATGAAAACAAGCCTCATTTCCCACAACATTGCTTGAGCATTTCCTCCAGGTCCCCACATCAGTTCAGCAATTTTACAGAAACAGCAACAAACCCTGTTCTGGGGTATTGTCACATCCCCCAAATGTCACCTGATGCTCTCTGTTCGATGGTGTGTAATCCTGGCCACCATTCTCTGGAAAGAAATGAAGCATGTAGATTTATCCTCTCCGAGACGTCCATTATGTTCTGGGCCTTGGAAGGCCAATTAAATAGTGCTCATTCTTATTAAAGAACCTTACTACTAGAATAACAGTGTGGCAGGGCATTATGAAAAGCAGATTCTTTCCTATATGACAATGTTGCTTGCTATTTCTTTTGTCCCCAGAGGTTGCCCCAATACTGCATCCTGCCCAGTTGGGAGAGCCTTGTTAATAAAATCTAACCCTTTCCAAATGGAAAGACCTGTCTTTAGGCCGTAAGAGTCTTAATCTCTGACTTCTTGCCAGAAAGAGACCAAATGAACTTGCAGTCTTGTTTTTTGTCGTTATTGCTGATGGCTATGCTAAAGTAACTTAGCCTGAGATTCACACTCTCTGGTCCAGCTCTTCCCTCCACCATCATTATCTGTAAACCTTCTTAGAGCCCACTGGAAGGAAGATGAGGTTTGGGAGAATTCACTTTGTGAAGACCATTCCTTCCCGGGCCTTTTCTCACTTTGGACTGGCTCTTTCCAGTACACTTGTGGGTTCCAAACTGGCTCACGGCCTCTTGGTTACCTGCTAACAAAAGTCTCTGATCTTGAAGTTGTTGATGAGTGGGAGAGGCAAATGCTTGAGTCTTAACTGGAAGATGCTGCATTTCCCAAGGCATTAGCAAAGACATCTAGCTAACATTTTCTGTGTAAATAATTTTTAAAAAGAGAAGGGGACAAAACTCTTCTTGCATATTTCTCACCCAAGGACTGGCCGCTGGGTGAGTAGACCTTAGTTGCAAAATGTCTGTAGGCTGACATTTTTTTTTTTAAGGAAAGGGTGGTAGAAAGTGTAAAAAAAGGCCAAGGTGAAGATCACTGCCACATCAGAAACTGGGCAGAGTCCTTTCTGGACTCTCTTATAACACCTGCATACCTGCTCACCTGAAGACACAGGGCCTGCTGAGGGCCCGCTGAACTGGTGGATCTGCAGCAAACCACAGGCCACGTTAGAGTTGCTATCCATAGCTATAATTTCCCTAGTTCTTCAGGATCACTTTGTCATTGATGATTTGGGGGTAGAACCTGCTAGATGGTAGAAGAGGAGATGGGGAGGAGATGTTTGTCCTCTGGGCCAATGCTGGGAACAGATTCTGCTTTTCAAGTTACTTGAGTTGGCTATGTGAGATTATTCAATATAGCACTTAATACACAGTGGGAATCAGCAAATGCTACAAGGCAGGGCCTTTTAATTGTTTATTCCTCTGGGTCTGAGTTTACCAGCACATCACACCAAGCTGTAGACTGTGGGGAACAGTAAGAGCCTAAGACTATATCTTATCTAAAGTGTTCCAGTAACATGAGACCAAAACGTTATGCAATTCTACTCCCCAGAAAGAGAAGGGATGTGAACATAGTTATCAGTGTTGGAAAAACAAAACCCTATTCTCGACTTTAAGCAAAAAAATCTTGCTGCCCACTCTGTGGTGGGGTTATGTCCCCCTCAAAAGACATGTGGAAGTCCTGACTACGTGTTTCTAAGAATATGAACTTGTTTGGAAGTATAATTTTAAAGAAGTGATAAAGCTAAGATGAAGCCATTTGGCTAGCATCCAACAAGACTAGTGTCCTAACAAAAGTAGAAACTTGGGCATAGAGACAGACGCAACCAAGAGAGAAGGAAGCATGAAGATACGTGGGGAGAACGTATGATGTTATGGAATGCCAAGTTTTCTAGCCATCACCGAAGAGGAAAGAAGACAAGGGAAGATTCTTCCCTAGATGTATCAGAGAGAATCCTGTCAATGCTTGAAAAGTCTCACATCTAGCACCTTGAGAAAAATACACCTTTGTTGTCTTAAATCCTGTGAGACTTATTATAGTAGTATGAAACTAATACAGCTCCAGGAATCTAAATATAATAAGTTCTGTTTCTGGTCATTTATAATACCTGTGGTATGTGTCAAATGCTTTATTAATATACTCAGAATAAATTTTCATAGAAGTCTTTCCAAGAAGATATTTCTAATGGGAAAGATAGGCCTCAGACATTTTAGAATCAGCATGGGTGAACTGCGGGTAGATTTCTCAAGACAGACCTCAAAGACCTGGGATTTTTCATAAGACAGGTCGTTTAATTGTAGCCATCAGTTGCTCAATTCGCTTCAAAACTGGAAATGTAACTTTTGGGCTCAGAGGCCCTACTGTTGACAGTGATGACCATGAGTAACCCAACTAACTGGATAAGCTAACAATGTGCAATTGATTCAAGGTGTTTCAACTGTCATGTGCTGAAAGGGCTTAAGGGAGGGAACTGGCTAGAGAGCCAGCTGATTGTTCCAGATGTCTCAAGATAAGTACTTATAGCTACATTCTTTAGCAAGAATCCAATGTCAGAGATACAAAACAGAACCTCACGAGAGGGAAAGCATTCTAAATTGCCAATCAGAAGGCTTGTTAAATGGAAGCTGGGCTGTTAGGGGAGTCCACTGGAGACTGGTGCACTGTGGGTAAGCCAACAATTGTCATGATGTTTGAGGATAGAGATCTGAAGATTCCCCAGACCAACAAAAATAGGCACATTTGCTTTGAGCTCTGCAGCGCAATGTCTTTGGCCTTTTAACTCTAGCTTGTCCTTCAGCTACAAAGTCCAAATTTAAGATTAGGTTTGAAAGATTCAAGCCAATATCAACCAGGTGGTTAGAGTACCTTAAATGAAATGATAGTTTTAGTGGCTCTCAGAAGATGATTGCAACAGTTAGTGAGTTCTCACTCACAGATGTAGAATGTCTCCTTATCATGAGGATGATACTACAATGTTCAAAGCTCAGGCTTCACTCTCCAAATTCCAAGATTTCAGTCCTTCTTAGACTGGAGAAAGGCTGTCTGTAGGTGATTGCTGAGTTTTCTTGAGCCAGCCTCTGTGGCCCATGCATAGATTTCATTTTTAATCTAAGTATCACATGCTTCCCATATGTCAACTGCTGGGAACATGAAAAATGAAAATGCACATCTTTCCATCAGGAAAAGTTATAAAACTCTTGGTGAGAGGATGATGTTTAAACACTATAATCTAATATAAGAGGTGTTACAAAGAATATGACAGAGTCTTTCAGGAGGTTGGAGAAGAAGGGACCAGCATCCTAGCGACAGATTCTGGGGTATAGGAAAGCTACACAGAGCAAGTGTGATTGCAGGACTGAGGTTGGCATGTGCCAAATAACAAAGACTCTCATAAACTAGGCTTCAGGGAGTCAACCAACATGGGGAGGTGACATGATTACATTTAGCAAAACTCCGTGGCCACAGTGTGGAGAATGAAGTCATGAAAACAGCACTGTGGTTTACCTTGCTCTAAACGACAATTTTATCTGTAATTTTGCATGCTGTCATTGCTATATCAATCAACAAAACACATGTAGATATGTCTAGCTTTGTCCATCTTCAGCAGTATTGTTATAGAACCAAGATGGTGGATAATAAACGGCATTCAAATATTTGTACTTAAGATGTCCTGTAGCATCCTCTTTTAAATTAGCCTTTTCTGTCCCCCACTGTGTCTTTGGCTCTGTAAAGTTTATAATCTATTATAAAATATTTAATAATAAACATCTTTGACCATGTTTGTGTGATGTTTAGAATTCCATTCTTATGATACTGAAGACTTGGATCCAAGACTTCACAAATGTGAGGCAAGTGCTCTATCACTGGGCTACATCTCTAGCCCTTGGTGTTAAGGATTCCATTGCTAAAGTCAAAAATAGTATTTTGAAAAATTGGTCACCATAAACCCCATTGTTCTCACATGACCTGAAGTTCTTTATCTAGATATTGAATTTCGTAAAATTTAGCATTCTGAAGTAGGTAAGGACAGGCCATCTCAAAGTATGTTATGTTCCTTCGGTACAGTAAAGTAGTCACTTGTCTTCAGCATCATATGAGGGACTGTAGCTGAGAAAGGGCCATTAGGCCAGACTTTGCCTACTTGTAATATGCTGTAAAGACAGGAAAGAGGGAGGGAGAGAAAGAAAAGGAAAGAAGGAAAGAAGGATGTTGTATGAGGGTTTTGGCCCGGACCTTCCAGCCTAGCCTCATGGCCTGAACCCTCAGACCCACAGTCCATAGTCCCACTGAAACTCATAGATCCTTGTATTAATTGTATGCTAATTGACTTGGGGCCCAGGCATATAACTTGCTAATTCTTTACCCTTAAACTAACCCATGATTATTATCCTGTTCAGCCATGAGGTTCGGTACCTTTTCTCAGAGCAGCATAGTTGTCCTCTGCATCTGTGGCATCTCTGTTGTCTCTGTGGCATCTCTGCCCTGTTCTTCCTGTTCCCAGAGTTTTCTTAGTCTGGTAGCCCTATGCACACTTCCTGGCTGCCTTCAACCAATCAGCATTTTTATTAAACCAGTAGGTGGGAGAATTATTTACAATGTAGCAACATAATCCCACTACAAAAGGAAAGAGAGAAAGAGAGAGAGACTAAGGGAGAGAGATATCCTTCTTACACCAAGGCTCTGATCAAAGCCTGTGACTGGGGCTCCCTTGAACCTGAGTAAACAATCTCTGAAGTGATACTGACTTTCCAGTGGCTTCTACCTGCCCCATATGCCTCTCAGTAACAGTTTATACTTCACTAAAATCTATGTGTCCATTGGTCCTGCCAATCCTTCCATATTTTTATCATTCATTGTTAAAATAGTTTAGAAGTATGTTGGGATTACTCTCATGTGTAGAGATCTTCCTGGTACCTCTAAAGTTAATAAAACATGAAATGTTCAGTTTCTAATTAGGTCTTATACTTAGTGACAGCCAAAAATCCCACATAAAAATTATAGATGGGTTTTGGTAAGGTGGCTTAGCAGATAAGCCTTGTAGTGTGCCTGCAAGCCTGGAGACCCAGCTTTGATCCTTGTAATCTATATAATAAAGATTGAAGGAGAGAACCAACTCCATAAAGTTGTACTCTCACCTTCCCAAGTATGAGGTAGCACACGTGCACACAAATATCACACACACATTCAAGTAATAAATTAATTAACAAGAACCAGAAGTGGAACATAAGGAGGGGCTCTATATCCCCTATATCTCTCATGTATTTAAATAGTCATGAAACAAAGGTCCTTAATAATGGATACTATGGTGTACATCCTCGTTGTCATTCATATTCTGAAAGTATGGTTTTCAAACAACTTGAGCATGTACCAACATCTGTGGTTGTTAAGAATTCTGGGATCCAATTCCATCATGTCTCATTCGACTACTTTGTATATGGGTTAGAGGCGGGTATCTGAGGAATGGGGCTTCTGAAAAGTTCCTAGGTCCTGCTCAGGCTGCTGTCCTGAGACCACACACTGAAGATCTCTGCTCCAACATCCCACAAGCTGGCTTTTGTTGGGCATTTTAAACTTTCTGTTTTGAAGCCTATGCCTTATTGAGATTCGTTCACTTAATTGTCGTGTCAGTCATGGATGCCAGTATAACCCAAGTGAAGAAACAGAGAAAACAGGGCAGCATTCTCAAAATCGTTGTGCCCATCAAAGCTGTGGGCAGTAATTGAACTTAGAATTTTATACGCAAATCTGTTGTCATGGTTTTCCCATGGTTGATTTCTATTTGCCAGATGTGCACCATGTCTAGATGTAGACGTTGAACCTGTGAGAACACTTTGGTGGAATGGTTAGGGATTAATTCACCTTGCTCTGAGACTAATGTGCTTTGTGAAACAGTTCTATTTTGGGATTGTTTACTACATTTTCAACAAAAATTTCTGACTTTATGAAAATTGCCAAACGTGCTGATGAATCACACAACTAAAGTGCATACACTCTTTAGTTTATGGCTTTTAGTTTAGGGGGGAGGTGGGAGAAAAAGACAGATTACCACCTGCTCTGGCCATCTTATTTTTATTTTTTCAATGCCATTTACAATACAGGGCATGAAGGTGGTTATTTTTTTCAATAGTCCAGATGGCTCTGATGAATAGTCAAGGCAACTTGGGTAGCAAGACTATGATCCTGACTCAGGGGAAATCGGTCAAGTAAATCACTTTGTTTTAAGAGCTGTGGCCTCTGAGCATCGAAAATGATCACATACTTTATTGGCTTATTAACTCATTATTGGAATCGCTGAAGGCCTGCTTGCAACTTCATGGCTGATCACACTCCAAGGCTTTTTTATTGCTTATTTTTCTGGCTCACTGCCTGTTTGCATCCCTATAGCCATAACTATGGATTTGTAATTAATGAAACACAAAGTTCAGCAAAGTAACTCCTCTCTCTTAGGCAAACATACAGATACACACCACACACACACACACACACACACACACACACACACACACATACACACAGATTTCATGAATACATTAGGCAAGAAAAATTTCTATGATCAAAAGCTAAATATCCTCTAGAGACAAGATAGGGAATGGGGGTGAATATAATAAAAATACATTGTTTACATGTGTGAAATATCTTAATGAAGCCCATTAGTTTGCATAATTATTATACACTAATAAAAATATTCTTTTAAAAAGTGTCACCTACCATGGTTATGTTACGTTTAGTTTTAAGTCTCTATGTAATGGGAGAAAGAGCTATCATCATTTGGTGCTGAAGTTTCCTGTGGTTAAATCTCATTCTCCAAGAGCAAACATTGATAAGTAATGTACTTTTAACTTCATTGTTTATTACATTTGAAATACATGTGACTTTCCCCAATTAGCTTTCATAATAATCTTGAAGAGAAATGCAAAAAGGAATCCCATATCAGAATAAACCATAACTAGGAAGGCAGCTTAAAACTGAGCAGAACTGAAAGGTGTCTGGGGCCTCCACGTGCCTAAAACAGGATTTCTAGTACTTTGTTAAGAGTTTTGAATGTGTAATCCTGTTTTTAAATAAGTTTTATTATTTATTTTTATTTTATGGTTTTGGGTATTTTGCCTACATATATGTCCGTGTACCACATGTATTCAGTGCCCGTGGAAACCAGAAGAGGGTGTCAGATTTCCTGAAATTGGAGTTACAGAAAGTTGTGAGCCATCATGTGGCTACTGGGAACTGCACTCAGGTTCTCCAGAAAAGAAATACATACATGCTTTAAACTGCTCGACCATTTCTCCAGCCTCTAAATATGTAGTTCTTTATGAAACACTGTCTTCTCAGCACAGTATGCTCACCTTTCCACCTCCCAAGAGAGTTGGTCACAACCAGTAATGTTCTGTGGGCCATCTTGCGGTTTCCCTGCGGTTATCAACAACGACTCGTCATAAACTTTACCCAGTGTTCATGCTTATTACTATTTCTTTCTACAAAGTCCACAGAGAGGTATTTCTTGTTGTTGTTTTATTTACTGGCATGTTGTTGATGTCTACAACAGTGCCTGACACATAGTAGACCTGAATAGATGGATAAGGATAGATCAATAAGTATGCAAAATATGTTAGTTTCAACACTGTCAGAGCTCAGAAACAGTTTGAAGAACTCAGTGACGTACAGGGTATAGCAGAGAGCTGAGCCGACTTCATTCTTTGGTACCTTTAACTCTTTCTATCTAATGAAAAAACTGAACAAAGAATGACATACTTTGCCCAATAGCTGCGATGATGATCTCTGTATTCGTGGTGTAGAAAATGGGCACTATCTATTAAAGGGAAATATCTGTAAAATGCTAGATTATTTTAAAGATCTCTTTCAAGATCTATTGTTTACATGATATTTTCTTTTTAAAATCATGTGGATGGAAAAAGTACAAATGGACTTCCTGAGTAAATACTTTCTGGGCAATTAGGACAACAACAAAATATCTTTAATATATGCCAAGAGCAGTGTGGCTTGCCACCATACGACAAAGAATCCAAGCAGCTGAGTGGTGGTGAAGGCTGCATAGCAAATGACCTCATTAGTAGCTCCAAACACCAACTGTACCTCATGGTTTCCGGGGTAGGTTAGCTGAATGGTTCTGCATCAGGGGCCTCGTTTCCATTTACTGAAGCTGCCCTAAGCCATAAGCAGTGCTGTAGACCAGGCAGCTTACGCAACAGAAATCTGCCCTCACAGAGCTCTGAGAGCCAGGAGCTCATGGTGGTGCTCACTTCCCTCTGAGGCCCCTCTTTTCTCATCTATGCAGATGATGCCTCTATGCTGTGCTCACGCGCCCTAGAGTTTCTTTCGAGCGCTGACGTCCTCTTTTCATAAGGGTATTCATTCGCCAGATTAAATTTAAGTCCAAACCAAAGATCTCATTTTCACTTAATCAATTCTTTAAAGGTCTTATCTTAAAATGTAGTTTGATGAATAAGGGTCTGTCCCATAGGACAGGATTTAACCTTATTTACCCTTTTGGAGAGCATCATTCTAAAGTAGGTGGCTAAGACGTCAACATATGCCTTTGGGAAATGGGGACAGAATTCAGCTTTTAAGAGTCCCCAATAAGATTGGAGCTGTGACCTCATCTGACGGGTGGGCTGGGAAAGGCACAGCTTTTGGATGATGGTTTCGGTCCTGAGCTCTTGTCTTGCGGCTTTTCTACAGGCTTCCAAATTACTTTATAACATAGCCAAGGTTTCTCTTAGATCAGGCGACCTGAGGTTGGTGACTCCGGAGAAAGGAGGCAGACAAAGACAACTCAGGACAGAATTCATGCTCTTCTTATAATCCAGCTCTGAAGTATCTTGTTTTTGCTGTTATCATATCCCATCGGTCACACAGACTAGCCTAGAAAAACTGTCTAAGGGAATGAAAACCAGGAGATAATATCATTGGTCAGCTTTAAGGCTGGCCATGATAATTAGATTTAAATGGAAATTGTAGACTAAAAATTTACATATTTATATGACTCAAAATACGTTGATTAATCAGTAAAACATGACTGAAATATTTTTAGCTGCAGTAATAGTTAAGAGCGGGGAAGAGTGATGTTTTTCTGGAATTGAATTGCATTTACTGAAGAAGAATTTGAAATATTTTGTCAAACAAGTAAATACGTGCTGCAAGCTTTAGTGCCTAAGGGCCTATTCCTTTAAACAAAATACACCAAGAGTCAGTATTATTAGAGTTGACTGTGGGTTTGAATATGCATTTTAACATTTAGATATTCTGACAACTTTAGCAAATTATTCAATCTCTCCTCCCTGGCATTCTCATGCAAAATGGTAGAAACAAATGACATCTGTTTCATCTGGTTGCTGTGAAGCTGGAGCTAATACATAGAAAACACTTAGCACAGAGCCCAGCACCAATAGCCAGCCCAAAGCATAGTGATGGTTTCTTATTATCATTACTGACTAGACTTCAGCACATGCTTGATCCATTAGAGATACTCTCAAAGGGCTCTGGTGACTGAAATACATTCTCTCTGTGAAGTTATAGTAGAATATGCCATAGGTATTAGCTGGGAGCACTGCAAGCTGATGTCATTTGAACTTAACTATCTGTTCTGCTCTTTGTTGCAAAAGTTGGAAGCATTTGCGCTAAAAAATATGTTCAAGACAGAGGTAGTTGAACATGTCTACAACACTCAAAAGGCTGAGGCAGGAGGATGCTTCGAAGTTTGTGGCCAGTCTGGTCTATATAGTAAATTCCAGGACAGTCCATGTTGTGTAGTAAGGCCTGTCAAAAAAAACAAAACAAAACAAAACAAAACAAAGGAAAAAACCCAAACCAAAAGCAGAGCCAACATCAAAGCATAAGTCTATAAATTGTATCATTGTATTACAATCATTATTCCCCAAAGTAAGTGAAAGTCCCATTTTTCTCTCTACAAAAGAGTTTGACAGACCATGATGTATGAGACGGAGAATATAGCAGCACTAAGTATGGGTCTTGGCTCGGTGCCAGGTGATAAAGTAATTTTGACATCAGGCTACATGGCTTGAATTTCTGTGGCTAATGGAATTTTCAGGCAGCAAAATGATGCCTCAAGAAGATTAATCTAGAAAAATTGGGAGAAGCAAACTGAGAGGGAGACGGATTGGTTTGATCCAGGATTTAAATAGTTCCTCCTGTGGCTCCCCTGGCAGCACAGAGAAAAAGACATGGCCTCTTCAAAGAGAAAACAATAGAAAAGTTTCATTTCTGAACATCTTGGGTTTCACAAGCGTGAGCCCAGTCATGGTTCTATCAATCAATTGCCATGGCCCAGGGTCTGGATTGCTGAGTAGACTCAGTCACACTGATGTCTCAACTTCAGGTTAACTTCAGCCAAATTCTATTCTGCCTCTTCAAGGTTTTTTTTTTAAAGTTTGAAATTTGGGGCCCAAGGGAGAAAGTGAGTCCCTTGGAGGTAAGACATTTATTAGGAGAGTTATTAATGCCACAGATAGACAGACAACAGCATGGTGGGTACTCTGAGGAGAGTTCAGGTTCACTTGACAGAGCAGAAGCTGTTTCCAATATGTTTCATAGGAAAGGGAAGGGGTGTTGTGTGATTGATGAGCAGTCCATAGTAAGTTCTTGCAGTCAGAGTGTTTCTGAATCACTTGTGAGGGTATGGAAGGCAACATTCTAGAAAAATATCCTTCTTTAGTTCTGGAAAACAAATTACGGTAGTTTAGAGTTGTCAAATTTCAATCCAAATGAAGGAACTTTACAAAATGGTGTGCTCCTGGCTAGCAGACTCTCTGTCTTGACTGGAGGAAAAGAACCATGTTCCTATTTGGGAAGGTGACTTGAATGCTTATTAAGGGGTGATCTACATGGTTTAGCTCCTGAATTATTGCATTTTGAATGAAAATCAATACAACTCAGATATAAGCTAGAAGTGACGAAACACTTGCTTAGCATGCAAGAGACTCTGGGTTTGACCCCCAGTACTAGAAAGAGAAAGAAAAAAGAAAGAAAAGAGTAATAAAAAACTATTTCACTTCAGAAGATAGACATAATTATTATTTAAATGGCTTTTTACCAGTGCATCTACTTTCTTCGCAGTTAATCTCAAAACAACAACAAAAAACCCCCAAGCCTACCATCAATAGAAAAAACCCTGAAATTATGGATACTCTTTCTTGTCCACTATTATCTTCCCACTCTCACTAAAACGTATCTAGAAGCAAGAACCTAATTAGTCTTATTAATAAAAACCAGGAGTCAGATATCGGGGTATAACCTAAAAGTTCAGAGAAGCAGAGCAGCAACCAGCGACATCTTACCCCTCCAGATCCTCAGTTCCCAAAGAGACCAAGATCCTGTTTCCATCTGAGCTACCAGTGCCCAGCCTCTATGGTAACCAGTGCTAACTCCGCCCTCTGATCTCCAGGCAAGCTTTATTTGTCAGAAACACACACCAACTATCACACAACAGTATCTCACAAATAGAAATGATAATCGGGGCTTTTAAAAATTTTGTCTTATTTTATTTTGCTTTGTTTTTTTTTAAGCAATGGGGGTGAAGAAAGATAGTAAGGGTAGACAGCCAGACCCCAGTTTTTAATCAGCAAGGAAAGAAAACAATAGGAACCCCTACATGGCAGCAATTTTATTTTATGAATTCCTTAAAAACTGGATGATATTCTTGAACATCTGACCACTTTTCATTTTGCAGTGGTTTATTTAATCCCTATGTACCTATTTTGTCAGTTGCCTGAAATACTTTTTTTTTTTTTTTCTAGGAAAATGTCCTCACCCAAAGACCTTGTGTTTATGAAGCCTTATTCCTTGGGAAACCACTAAGAGCAGCCACTACCCTCACCTCAGTCTACTTTGGTTCATCACGTTGCTATGTAATTATTAAATTCAAACTCATGTTTTCTACATGTCTGCTGACATTAGTACTCAGTGGACTATTTGAAATGAGGAACTAATTTTGTAAACCTAATACATATTAGAAACTTTAAATACTGATAAGTCAATGGGTGAATAAAATAAAACAACATTTCCAGTGTGCTTTTTACTTGGAAGCTTTCAGGGCTACATCTGTTGGGAGTGTTAAAGTTGAATTTGAAAATGTTAGCTTAGAGTTAGAGAGAAGACTTTCTTAATGTTCTTGAGAGAAACAGAACTAATAAGTAATGTACATGCATTCTCATGTAACCAAATGTAAGAAAATGGCCTATGTGGTTGTGAGTTTACTAAGCTCCCAAATCTATAGTCAATAGTCTTGAAGATCAGGTTAGCGGATGGAATGGGTCCTGTCTAAAGGGCAATGCCCATGCTGGAGTTCAAGTCTGAAGGCAGGGAAAATCCAAAGTCCTACCTCAAATACTGTCAGGCAGAAGACATTCTCCCTTATTGTTCTGTGAAGGCTTTCAACAGATTGCATGAGGCCACCCACATTAGTGAGAACAATCTGTTTACTTTGTCTACTGACTCAAATGTTAAACTCCTCCAAAAACCCTCATAGACACACCCAAAATAATATTTGAGCTAAAGTCTGGGCACCCCATCGTGGCCATCTGTGATGGTTAATCTCAACTATCAACTCTAGAATGGCCTGGGAGATGGGCCTGTGGGCATGCCTGTGGAAATGGTCTTGATTCAGTTGGAGGTCCTCCACTGTGGGTAGCAGCATTCTCTGGGCTGCGGTTCTAGACCATGTGAAAAGCAGGAAGCAAGCTGGGTGTAAGCATGCATTGTTATCAGTGCCCTGACTGTGGTGGCTGCAATGCGACCAACTGCTGTGACTTTCCCACTTAGATAGACTGTCACCTCAGACTGTGAGCCCAAATAAATCCTTCCTCCTTTTAACTGCTTTTTTCAAAGTATTTATCACATCAGTGTGAATAGTGACTAAGATACCACCCTCTAGGCTCAAGGGTTGGTCTCTAAATGGACACACAACACAGTTTGGCCTAATAATACAGATGAAGACATCTACTTGGAGCTTCTGGAAAATACCTTTCTCACTGAATAATGAAAGCCCAGATATGAAAACCTTTCTTTCCCAGGCCTCTCTTTCCCTACCTTGTCTCGAAAGGATGAAATATTTGGAATAGCTGTGGCTACATTTTGTGACTGCATAGACTTGTCACAACTGGCAAAGAAAGGGGAATGGAAGCCATAGCTGAAGAGACAATGCTGTAAACACATCGTAAGTTCCAATGGATTAGACAACAGCTGTTTACATTGCTTAACTCATTATTCACATATCTGTGACTTGAAGTATCTATGACTCTCCCTACTGGGAGTCTATATTTCAGGGAAGCTAATTCAATGTCCCTTAAAAGAGACACAAGAAGTCTAAAGAAAAAATAATGTCTTGTTAGCTTTAGCATAAACAAGGCCCTGGGTTCAATTCTCAGCATAATGTTCCTCCCTCAGCAAACAAAGTATGATAATATTATTATAAAGCTAAGGAAAAGCTAATAAAGGAAGGGGCTGGGCTATTTTCTTAGTATCCTTACCTGGAGGAAAATGATATGAAGACTAATATTCTTCACAAAGGGCTGGCCATTGAAATAGATAATCTTTAAGATTCTCTCCATTCTAAAGAACTTTTTCTGTCTTTCCTCTGAAGCTTTGGAACTAAGTATTTAGGGACATAAAGAGAGATAGGTTGTGTATAAAGACTTTAGGAAGGCAAAGCATGTTTCTACCTGTTATATAAAACGATTTGTTTATAATATTTATAAATTTATGACTTTTCTTTAGGAAATGTTGTTGCAAATCATGATATACAAGACACAGATTTAGTTATATTATTGGAGTAATCCTTTATTATTATTTAGAGACAGATAACTTATTAATGAGAAAGGTGATTAAGGGGTAAAATAATGGAGTGTCATTAAGGATACAGAGGGAGCACAAAGTACTGTGGAACTCAGCAGTAAGCCAAGATGGAAGGACTAACAGGAACTTTGCTACAAAAAGATGACGGTTGAGGAGCTTTGAGGAAGGGTCATCTCACTTTCTAAGTAGGGTGTACAGAGCACTTCAGCCAGGGGCTGAAGGTTGAGCAGAAGCTGAGACCCTATTGTATGCTATTATCAATTTGGGTGCATTCAGCACTCAGGTTATTTTACATATCTCTCTCTCCTCTCTCTGTCTCTGCATATGTGTGTTCATAATTCAGCCTATGATCTTGTGGATGCTAGGCAAGTACCTTATAGCAAAGCAGTATCTTCAGACTGTATTTCTGCTAATGCTTAGTGGCTTGAAGACCTGAACACAAAGGCAAAACTTAGCAGGGATGGAAGCATCTGTCTATTAACTTTAGATTGTGGAACTGGGTCTAAGATTGGATATCACTAGAAAGACAGAATTGAAGTATCTGATCATGAGATTTGTTTCAGAGAGGAGATAAGCTAGAAAATTAGAGGAGCATTTAGAAGGACTTTCAAACTGTGTTCCCTGCAGTCTTAGGTCAGTGGGTCAGGGAAAAAGGCTAACTTATGTTGACCCCCAAACCTCTCCATTAAACACTACAGGGGACTTTTCCTTATTAGGGCTGCACCTGAAGGCTCCCAGTGGCATAATTTCGGTTTGACTTTAAATTCTCTCTTCTGCAGAGCTCAGTGCCTCAGGATCCTGACCCATGTGGCCAACTATTTCCTCTCCATCTCCTTTTTTACATTGCAACCTTGTTTCTCTGTCCTTCAGGTCTTGAGAAACCAATAAAGTCCAATGTTTTGACAGTCATTTTGCTATACCCTGCCTTGCCTTTGAAATCAGTCTTATTTATGTAACATACTTTGCTTCCTCAAATTACCCAAGTTGAATGCTCTGTCTGGCAGTTTTATATAAAAGTTCATTACAAAAAGTTATCATCACTGAAAAAATATTTGAAACTAGTCAACTTGGACAGAGGTTGGCAAAGATTTTGATAATAGCCAGATGGTAGAGATTTTGGTTTTGTGGATCAGACAATTGGTATTACCCGTATCCAACTTTGCTTTGTTAGTAAAAAAGCAGCCACTAGGAGTAAGTAAATGAGTGTGGCTATGTCCCAATAAAACTTTATTTATAGAAGTATGCAGTAGACCTGTCTTTCAAAGTCCTAGCTTACTGACCCTTGAGGTAGGGTAAGAAGTTTTTCCTAGAATCTGTAAGAATGGCCCTAAGCCATCTTGCTTCCTGAAGGACATTGTCTAGAGACATGTTTCTTTGTCACACTGGAGGATGAGATATAATGTGTGCACTGGTAAGGTAACCGCTAAATAGCCTATAATGCACAGAATAGTCTCCAGTGATGTATCAGTTTCTTTATCTTTTATTGTGGCTTAGAGAAAAGAGTCAGTAAATTAATTTCACAATTAAATACTCTTAAGGCCGCATTTTTTTTCTTTTTCTAATTTTAAATTGCTTTATGATAACTCTCACAAAAGTGAGATAAATTGATTTATTAAGACATGTGCTGTTTCCTCCAGCAATTTCTTTTTTTATTCTGAGTAACGAATCTTATGAACCCAACTTAACTTCTTTCTGTCTCCTAATGTTTTGAGTAGTTGATGATGAGTCTATTTCTCTTTTTGTAAAATCATGATATGGCTAGGCTGTATCACCTTGGGTTTCCTTCGGTTTCCTTGGGTTTCCAGTTAAGAAAAAGGAAGATCTGGTAAAAGAACTGATCTAGGTCAATGAGATGAATGCATAGTATGAATATGCCATATGTGTAGAAAGGGTGGTGAGGGAGTGAGGCTGAGCAGCTTAGCCTGATAAAAAAGAAAGAGTTTAAAGAATATGATTATGTGGTGAAGTGGGCTAGTGTGGATACAGTCAGTTAATAAATGTCTTAGAAACTGGGAGAGAATGTAAGAGGGAAAAAGACAACTGGAGTCCTACATGGTGACATGCAAAATAATTCTAGTACACAGGAGACTGAGGCAGAAGGATCATGAGTTCAAGACCAGACTAGGATATGTAGTAAAACTTAAGTCTCCGAAACCCCCCTCAAAAACAAAGTGATAGTTAATATTGTGAGATTTTCCTGGGGATATGGGAATAAAAATCTATTTATGTCACAGATAGTACCAATAAAAGACCAAATAATGATCTCTCTCGAGTCTAGCTCAGTGATCCAATGAGTTTAACTGGGGTTAATGATGCATGAATGAAGGGGTGCTTCAGGAACACGGGGAATTTTTAAGCAGCTACACTACTGAAGAAGAGTTGAGAGTTATATATTATCAAGAAGATAAAAGACCTCGTACACTGGCCCATGAGTCCTCCTCCAGCTCTATAAGAAAAGATCAGTAGGTGCAGTCTTGTGAAGATCTTGCATGGCTAATTTCAAAATGACACCACCTATCTCTTGCCTGGAGGGCAACCCACCCCTTCCTCTGTTCTAATACTCATTCTGTTCCCCTTTCTACAATATACTCTGAGACTTAGAGTGAGTGATGCCTGGTTATTTTCGCCCATGTAGGGCTAAACACTGAACTATTGTACTACAGTATCAGTACTTTAGGTTATGAGTCTTTGCAATGACATACTCCTGATATAAAAAGTAGATTCTGTAGTAATAATCTATTTAGTCAGAAGTTTCTCTCCCACCATAAACTCTCAAATACCTGGCAGGCTGCTTCCCAAATAATTGATTTGGAGATTTAATATTATAGTACCTGCTGGGCTAGTAGTTCAGGCATGTTACTATCTAGCTCTTATACTACATAAGTTACCCATAATCCTTATCCATGTTTAGCCGTGTGGCTTGGTCTTTCTTCAGTTCAGCATTCTCATTTTGCTTCTTCTGCATCTGGCTTATTAAATTTGAAATGGTGACTGTTTCTCTGCCTTTCCTCTTTTCGGAATTTTTCTAGTCTGGTTGCTCTACTTTCTGCCTAGCTACTGGACAATCAGCGATTTACTAAGCGAACACAATTAAAACGCCTTTACAGTGTACAAGAGCATTATCTCACAATGTATGGGCATAGATATAAATGTTTAGAAGGCACTTTGATTTAACAGTAGAAATGGTTTTCCTAATGAAGCCAGCAATCTCCCAGTCGCAATTTTTTTTTAAATAGTACCAAACACAGGTTCCCTTTCTGTGAAATAGGCCTTAAATCTAATAAGAATGTAGTTGCTCAAATCTATAACAGTTGGTTATTATTAGTCCTGCCATACAACTAGTGCACATTTTTCCTGTCATGTAGCCACTATGTCACATAGGATCTATAGTATAACAGGACTATAGCGACAACTCCCCAAGAAGCACACAGTAGCCTTTCATCACTATGAACATTAGTCACCAATGACAGATCTTCCAGCTTGGTCTCAGCTTGATTTCTTCATGTCTGATAGAAAAAACTTAAGTGTATTCAGTAATAGACCCTTCTCTTACTGTGCTTGTCTGACATATAATCAACAGTAGTAGCATGTTTTTAGGCAGTCAGGGGAAACCCTGATCAAAAACTCATAAGAAAGTATCTCACTTTTGATACCAGGATTTTCTTTTAAAAATACTTAATTGTTGAGTATGCCTATTTATACCTCACCAAATACCTTTGTTAAAACTTTAACCACTGTTTTAGTATTTCCAGGCATAAATCATTGTATGATTTTTTTTCCATCTTATTGGGTATCATTTATGCTTCACCTGGATTTTGTACCTTATGTGAACTGATTTCTTATACCTACAAATCTTCCAAATGCTTTTCTAAATCTCTAAGGTCAGCATTATATAATTAAATCTTTTTAATAAAGCATGGACAAAATCTCTGAAAGCCTGTTGCTAACCATTCTAAGCAAATGCCAGTTTGTTTTGGATTCATCAGCCAAGTACTTATTAAATAAGCATATTTTTAAGGTCTGTTTCAACATGAAAAGATCACATCACTTCCAACAATTGTTTCCAGTGTTGCATATAACAGTATACGAGTGGGAGACATTGTCTTATTTTCCTTTGGTGGTGGTGGTCAGGATTGTCATGGGGATTCATGTGGTCTGGGGTGGATTTGAACTTGTTAAGCAGCAAAAATAACTTTGAAGCAATAATCCTCTTGACTCTGCTTCCCAGATGTTGAAATTGCAGATGTCTCAAACTACACCCAGTTGGGAGACAGACACTACGTTATTTAGCTTTTTGTGCCTACTGTCCTTCCCCATGAGCTGTTTTGTATCTTTATCCTGAGGTTTCTGGTGTAGTGTTACAGCACATCTCACACCTGGGGGTTTCAGCGAGGCTGGCTTATGCTGAACTTACTACCAACATCTATTTTCCTACCTGCTCTGCTGACTCTGATTTCTTGAGTCCAGCAGGCTTTGGGTTGACACTGTGGGTAGCCACTGCCTTTCCATTGGCCACATCTGGTTGCTGAAAGGACACTGGGATGGGCAAAAAATCTCTATAGCCAGATGAAAAATGTATGCCCTATACTCTTAGGGCGTAATTATATCTTTGCTGTTCTACCATTTACTTCTTCCTCATTTCTCTGGTAAATTGTTGTTTGAGTTTTGGCCCTCTACAGGCTCATGGACAGTGAATTTGACTTTCTGCCATTTTTTTTTTCTAGAAACTTCGACTCCTGAGAAATCATGTCATATTTGCTTTCAAATGACCTGAATAGCCTCTTTTGTCTGCTTTGATTTTTTTTTTCTCACATCCTCTTGATTGCTTAAGCACTTTACAAACCCAATTTACGTAACACCATAAATCACTGTGATTTTCCAAGGTCTCCCAGGCTCATACAGATTATGTTCCACCGTGGCACCTGGGGAAGCCATTCAAGCTCTATTCCATTCCCAAAGACCGTGCTGAATTAAGTTCTTTTTCAGCTATTCTGTAAACACAGTCTTATCTGGACATGATGAATTGCATACCCAGTTTCCACAGCAACACATTCCTTTAATGTCTTCTGGTTCCCAATATTTATTGGAACTTCAGCCAGTAACAACCCAAGTGTTCCTAATGGCCCGATAAACCATTCCACAAGAAACTGGTTTACCTTGCATTGTCTCTGATTGTGCAGTCACTGTCTCAAGGAGGCATGAGTTTTTATATTTCTCAGTTTCTGTCCACTTCTGTAACACTCATACAGACCATATCAACTTTCATGTCCCACATCCTCATAAGCAGGGTCATAAGATTTTCCTTTGTTTCATTTTTTTAAAATTGTTTTTCTCAGTTCAAGCAGTTCAGAGGCAAAACACTCTCTGGTCATCATCATTTCCTGCACTTGGATATTATTAAGGCCCCTGCCTACATGCTGAATTGCAGATTTCCCCTCTGTGTTAAAGATGGGCCTGAAGGTACCTTCTATCAATTCTACCTAACTCTCTCTTTTTCGCCAATTCTTTCCATAAGATCCAAGTTTTCAAATTCAGAATGGATTATTTTACACAGGTATAATTTGCATGTTCTTTCCTTTCCATGCTGCACAGCTAAAAGAAAAAGACAACCTCTCCAACTCATTATCCCAATCCTACTTTCCTGAAGGGCAGTGAGAGAACACCATTTGCACCTCTTTTGTTATTGTAATTCCTTTCTTCCAAGAAAGTAGCTGAGCTTCAGTTTTATCTCTTACAACTCACAGAAAAGGCCACAAAACTAAGGCCACAGCTGGTTTATAACTCCATCCCATATTAATTATGATGTATTCTCTAGCCTGTCAGATCTTTTGTGTTAGATCCTGCTCACCAAGGATGCTACTTTATATACATGTAGGAAGATGGCCACTCTAACCTTCTGAACATGTTATCTTCAAAAGACGTGTAGCCTTATGTCTTATAACCAGAAGCAAGAGCAATCCATTTAAGAACACAACAAGAAGCAGTGTAATTCCATACAACACGGGGAGGGTTTGCCACATCACGATTGCTCCTGGGGATGCTCTATCTTCAGCCATCACAAATTTGGTTATATGTCTTGTCACTAACAATGGGGAAAATGCAGTGTTCTTCCAAAACCTTGGGTTCAGTCAGGTCCTTACCTGTATGCCGAGTATGACAAGACTTTTCCTGGGGAAACGTGAATAAATGCTACTTCATCTCAGATAGGGGACTGACAGCAGATCAAAAATGCAGTATCACCCAATATAACTTGGTGAACCTGTGAGTTTAGTTAGAGTTACTTATAAAAGTATGGACAACTTATGGCAGCAACATCGCTAAAGATGTGTCTCTCATAATGGAAAAGAGTTTCCTATGCCCAGCATTTTAACCATAACTTCTATATCCTCAGAGAATGGAGGAACCTTATGCTCTCTCTATGTGCTACCTCAGGAACTGGCTCACAAGCCTGCTGCCTTCTTCAAGGGAATAATAGGCATGATCATGTGAGGATCCTGGGACAATCACAGTTGTCTTGATTTCTAGAGAGCAGCAGCTCCGTTAGACCTAGAGGAAGGAGTTCCACAACAGGTTTGAAATGAGTGTTTGGAAAAGAGATTAGAAAGTGTTCCTCTGAGTGAGTCCAGAGTGCTCATTTCAGAAGAGGAACTGAAAACAGGCACTGTTACTCCAATTTTATGTGTTATTGTGGGTTGTGCGTTGTAATGAACCTACTCATTACTTTAAAACTATTAATCAGAACAAATTAGAACACTGATATTCTTTAAAATTAATTGATTTTTTTTAAACAATTGTTCTTGTTTATTAATTAGGCTAAAGAACTCCTCTTTCCTCTCTGTTCTCCACCTTATTCGTCAGTAGAAAAGTCTAAGTGCAAGGACACAGAAGGTTTGCATCTGGATGACGTCATAGACTTGATCAACTGCACAGGCTGTCAAGAGAGTTCTGCTTCTGGAAATCACTTCTTTATTGTAATCAAAGCCATTCCACTGTGCCAATAAAGCCACCTTAAATCAAAGGGTGGAGTCAATGATTGGTTAACTGGGATTAAACAGAGTTGTAGGAGAACTGAGGAGATCTGAGGAAAGGAGAGAAAATTTCTAAGGGAATTTCCAGGGCTGACGTATTGAGAAAAATGTGTCGTGAGGATCGGCCCATTGACTCTGCTATTTCTTGGATTTATCAGATCTTTATCTCTATTTCTATCCAGAGTTTTAATTATACTAGAACAGTTTAGGTAGATTACACTGTCATCCAAAGAGGGGAGATGCATTTCCACATAGGACCTGAGAAAAGTGTTTTTAAAAGTTCCAAAGTGCAAACATGAAGCCAGACATTGCTTCCTAGTTCCATGTTCTCTCAGGCAATTGGATGCTCTGTGGCATAAGATACATACAGGGCTCCTCACCCTTGTCTGTGATCTGGAGCCAGCCAGCACCAAGCACTGAGCTGTGCAGCTTACATAGCAGTTTTGTCTCACACAGTCAGAGAATACTGTAGGCATTTAGAAAAGCTAGGTCCGGAAACAGAAAACTTCTAAAAAGATACATTATGTTTTAAAATATGATTAGACTCTGAAGAAAGGAAAAAACTGGGTATAGATAGTCATAGAAAAAATGGTTTAAACTAATAAATTAAAAAATTTAAAGAGAGATTAAAAATTATATATGTGTGTGTGTATATTATATATATAGCAAGTCACATAAAGATGAGAAGTATACAGGGTGTCTAAATCCTGCATGCTGCTTTGTTGACTGAATTGTTTTTAATGCTAATGTATAAAATCAATAGTTTCTGAGAGACAGTGGGTTATTATAACTGCTAAATTAAGACAACCTACATATTTTAAGAATGTCTCAACTTCAAAATGGAAATCAGAAAGCATGTTGTGTTAAGAGAGAGAGGTTTCCTTTGTTTTCCACAGGAAACAAAATGTTATTATTCTCTTCAAAATTAATGAAGATCAGATTTGATTGGGGGAGACCTTCTGAAATCTTGACTATAGACATGAAAAAAAGAAAGACTACAGGACAGGTGTGCTGTATACTTGCTGATCCCTCTGCTGTAAGAACAGCTTTGAGCCTGGATGAGAGATGATAAATTTTCTTAACACCAGAATCCTCATAACTTATTATTACATGCCATAATTTCATAAAAATGAATAGAGATTTATATTACAGTTTGGTTATGTAACTAATGGATTTATAAAGTTATCATGCCTTTCACCTATTCAAGCATAAAACAAAATATTATCTTTGACTTGTACAAATTACAAATTACATAGTTGTATTAATACAGACATATATTACTTTAAAAGTTTATGTGTTTTCAGAAAAAAAGGACCAGACACCAATAAAGACAAGTAGCCCAGGTGATACAGCCTTTTATAATGACTCTGTTGCAGTTTCCTCAAAAATACACATCCAGAACAGCTTCAAAGCTTCTAGCTGAGATCATTCAGACTCACAGACTATCCAACCAGTATTTCAGAGCTCTATATTTTCCCATTACACAGAGACTAAATAAAGAAAACAATACATCTAGTTTTCTCAGGATTTGACTATTATACCAGTTTTCTCAGGGTTCCCTAAAGATTCCAGTTTAAAGAAGATGGTGCCCACATTCCCAAGAGGTGGGGTGGATGGGTTTTTTTTGTTATTGTTGTTCTTTTGGTGGGCTATGGATGTTTGTCATCACTTAGGAGTATTGGTTACAAGTTGTTATTAGTCATGGTAAGGAGGAAACTAAACAAAAGAAATTATATTTTACATCTTGTTTTAAAACAGAAAAAGGGGGAATAAAGGAATGATAGGGTAAAAGGGTAGATTACTAAATCTACCTTTAAACTAAAAAAGTGACTACTAGTTTCAAATATTTTATGTTGGTATGGATTTTTTGTATATTTATAAAAACTAAGGTTATTTTTATTCTACTCTGTACATATTTCTATGTGAATTGTACCCATGTAGCTCATTTGAACATTTAATGTAAAGTTCTAGTTCCTAAAAGCTATTTAGGATAATGAGATTAAAAGTTAGTCATCTATAACAATCAAACTTATAGTCATGTTAGGTATTTTTTAAGGTCAAATAGAGATATACTTAAATGTATTGATAGTCTTTAAACTCTCCAGAGACCTACAAAATATGGTCTTTAGGATGTTTTGATATAAGACTTTTCTTGACAGTGACACATGTCTGCTCTTGGCAGCACCAAGTTACTTTAAGAGAGTATGATGGGCATTAAAGAACCTATCTATGGAGCTTGCTTTCAATGTGGCAAGGTTTTATTTGTGTAAGGAGCTGCCCTTCTTTTGACTGCTGAGAGTATACTGCTCAAACTCGAAAAGCAGGAGACAAAAGAGGTGACTAATAAACTTTGCAAAGGCAAAATAGGACAGTCCTTTAAAAATCTCTGCTTCACAAAAATTTTATCAGATATTCTAGGCCCATATGTTGAAGATGAATGTTCCAACATTGCAGAAGAAACTTGGAGTGACTGTCCAGACAGACAGATGTTTCTGCTGTTTCTGTAGTTTTAAAAGTCACTTTCCCTGCACTTCCAGTTTATTCAAGTAATATATCCTTCTCTGGTCTCTGATGGGGCTGAAGATTACATAGTTACAGTTTTCTTTATTTATAACATAAAGTAAATTAGGTACAAGACTTTGGACTTAAACAAAGATAGGATAGACAATAGAGTATTAACTCTGAATTTGCCAAATACTAATGGACTGAACAGGGTGAATGTATTTATTACTTAATAATTGTTATTATTGTATATAGTTCTACAACTGAAGTTAAAATATTTTCTTTTTATTTAGACAAAAATGGGAAATGCTGTGAGATAATTATTCGTCTGTCCGTACCACTATGCCAATCAAGTCACCTTGAATTAAAGGACAGAGTTAGTGATTGGCTGACTAGGATTAACCATAAAGTTACTGGAAGACCGAGGAGGTCTGAGAGAGAAAGGGACATGAAGAGAAAGGGGGGAAATTTCCAGGAAGATTTCCGGGGCTAGTAGATTAAGGGAAACGTGGAGAGAGAGTCAGTCTGCCAATTAACTCTTTGCTGTTCCTTGGATTTATCAGGTCAATATATTAATTTCTGACTCCTGGGTATGTATTGTACTAGAACAATTTATAAAAATGTTTTACTACTCACTTGAAATACCCAGAAATATAACATAAATAGTCAAAAGAAGATTTTTGAGATTAACACACAGTATTATATATATATTAAGTTGCTGCCTATTGAATATGATGATAGTAAAAGAATGCCCATAAACTGCCAAAATTCCAATTACTTCTTGCTAATAAATGGGTATAGATATCTTAAGAAAAATGTTGTTTGCATGAAACAGCATCATAAAGTATTTATATCTTACTTTGTATTATATATTGAATTTCAATATGTAATAACAAATAATTAGAGAGAGTGAAATGTTTATCTTCTGTAAATGACTTGTATTTTTTGAGATATAAAAGTACTTATAGAATCTGCTGTAAAGTCTTCTTTACAATGTGAGAGATTTTCTCTGGCCTTAACATGATAATAACTGCAGATTTCAAATATACTTACTGAGTTGATAGAAAATAGAGGTAGACCATTAATAATATTATTTAAATTTTATTTTAAAGTAATTCTTCAATGTTTATAACATATGAGTCAGATACTCTTCTGTATGTATGCTTAAGTTTATAGCTTATACTAACATATGGATACATAATATGTTAGTCACAGTTCTGTTGCTATAAAGATACATTACAATCAAGTAAATTTAACAGAAGAAAGCATTTAATTGGGTGCTTCCTTACAGTTTCAGAGGTTAGTCCATTATTATCATGGCAGGGAACATGGTAGCATGTATAGTGCTGGAGTTGTAGCTGAGATCTGTTGGGCTATAGGCTGAAAGAAAGGCAATGGGCTTGGCATGGGCTGTTGAAACCTCAAATAGCATCCCCAAAGACATACTTCATACAACAAGACTATGTCTCTTAATAATTATAATGATTTCAAATGCTGTCATTCTCCATTTCATAATGCAAAAATGAATTCAGTTCAATTTCAAAAGTCCCCATAGTCTATCACAGTCTCAACATTGTTTAAAAGTCCAAAGCTAGAAGTCTCTTCTAAGACCCAAGCCAACATTTTAACAAAAATATCTGTAAAATACAAAATCAAAAAGCAGATCACATATTTCCAACATACAATGGTACAAAATATGCCTTATAATTCCAAAGTGAAGGAAAGGGAGCATAATGAAAAAATGCTAGATCAAAGACCAAACACCATCTGGACAAACTCCAAACTCTGCACCTCATGTGTGATGTCTAAGTGCTGTCCTAATAAATCTACTATTTTTTCCATCTTTGTTGACTTCCACATACTTTTCTCTCTTGAACTAATTCTATGCCCAGTATGCAACATTTTAGGAAAGTATCCCACAACCACAACTCTAGCGTCTCCAACAACTTAGGGTCTGAGAGAGAGAGAGAGAGAGAGAGAGAGAGAGAGAGAGAGAGAGAGAGAGAGAGAGAAAGAGAGAGAAGTAAACAAATCCAGGCCTTTCTGGGCTTTCATTTCGGGACACTCCTGACAAACCACTGACTTCATCACTCTTCCTTAGCCTTGGAGGGCTTTCTTGTATCCTTGACTCTAAATTGAGAACCAGGTGACCCAAACTACCTTTCCTTTTGCCTGATGAGGCTGTAACATGGCCCCCTTCTTCAATTACATTTACCTTAGTTGCCTGTTGTTTATATTTTCCTTTTACTGCTTAAGCCTTTTTAAAATTTATTTTCCCACTTTGAAGTTACCAGTTATTCTTCTTAGCATCAGGCTTTTCTTTAATCTTCTTATCTCCTCAAGTACTGCACTTAGTTCCATTACACTTTCTGATATTTCTTTACGCCTAAAACTGTACGCTTTGTATTTTCTCATTTTCCAGATTGTTCCTTATCATTTTAGGTTTGCCTATGAGTGATTAATAATAAGAATATGACACAGTCAATACTCGGCTGTCTTGAAATCTTTTCTGCTGATACCATTAATCCAAAACTCTAAATATTTGTCTTAGGGATATTTTCAGGGCAAGGGCAAAAAGAAGCCACATTTTTGTCCAAATATCTTAAGAATGTGTTTGATACCAACTCTTAATATTCTTTTCCTCTCAAACCTCTTGAGCTGGGCTGTTATATATCACTCTCAGTACTACTATATCCCATGCTATTAGAGAATGGCCCATGAAACATTTAACTGCTTTTCTAGTCCAAAGCCTCATAGCCTTTCATATTCCTCCAATCATAACCATGGCCAGGCCTAACACAGCAATGCCTCACTCCCTGGTACCACCTTCTGCCTTAGTCACCGTTCTATTGTGTGAGGAGACCCAATGACCAAAGAAAGTCTAATAAAGAAAAGCATCCAGTTAGGGGCTTGCTTGCAGCTTCTGAGGTTAGTCTGTTATTATCGTGGTGTGGAAAATGGTCACATGCATGGTGCTTGAGCAGCAGCTGAGAGATACGTTCTGATCTGTAAGATACAAGAGGAATGTTGGGCTTGACATGGGCCTTTGAAACCTCAAATCGTACCTCCAGTGACTCACTTCCTCCAACACAATTCCTCCTGACCCTCCAGTCTTTTCAAATAGCACTATTCCCTGCTGATTAATAATTTGGGTATATGAGCCCGAAAAGATCATTTTTATTCAAACCATCACACATATTGGTAATTAGGAACCAAGATTTTAGGCCAAGAAAAAAAATATAAAGATAATGAATTTAAAAAGTCAACAAATATTCCTAAACTAAAACTGAAGTATTAACAAAACCTCATGTCTGCTGTATTAAAATTATTTTCTAGCTCAAACTCTTAGAGAAAGCATTTACTAAGCCCATACTTGATAGCAATAAGCAGAATCCATGCCCATTTTTCACAGAAGGAATTAGGGCTCTGTGAAGAAGTGGGTTTCTAAGATAGGAAGGCAGAACACACACAAAACGTGACTGGAATATTCATCACACTGGAAAGCTGGGGACCCTCAGAAGGACCATAATGCTCTTATCAGGGGCTACCATAAAAAGGTTCCCACTGTCCCAAGACAGAATAATTTGATCACTAATTAGAACAAAAATTTTTAGTTTATAATGATACAGGTTTAATCATACCCTAGATGCCTATGGCAGTGTTAAAACAACAATATGTTGGGATTGTCTGCGGTACCTTGGATCTAAAATGCCCCCCTAAAGGCCCATGAGCTTAAAGCTTATCCACAATTCATGATATTATTGGAGTTTGGTGGAATCATGAGAGTATAGCGACTCATTGCAGGAAGCTAGGTTACTAGAGGGATGCTCTGGAGGAATACGGGGATTCCAGCCCTAGTGAAGAGCCTTCTGCGGCCATCAAGCACTTTTATTATTGCATACTGTGCCAGTGCAAGACCAAGTAACGAATCCAAGCAACTGCGGTAAGCTCCAAAGTCATGAAGCAAAATAACATTTTTGTATTTAGAAATTATCCCAGATATTTCATTGCAATAAAAGAACTGACCAACACCCAATTTAAAACACCGATTCTCAGACTTCTTAATGCTTTAATCCATTTTCCCATGTTGTGGTGACCCCAAACCATAAATTTTTTTTGCTACTTCATAACTGTAACTTTGCTACTGCTATGAATCCTAATGTAAATGTAATATGAAGGATATCTTATATGTGACCCCCAAAGAATCCATGACCCACAGGTTGAAAAACACTGATCTAAATATTAAAAATTAGAGTCTTCATTTATATGTACAACTTAAACTTTATAAAAAAATCATTATGGTTTAGAAAAGCATTTACAGCAAATTGCTAATATTTAATAGTCATGAAATATCACACAAAGAAAGCGGAAGTTTGGAGACATCTACACAGAGTAAGCAGGAGTTTGAAAACATCCAAAGGGTGTAAATAAATTGAATATACTATAAATTATGAATAAGCATTGTAACTGTATGATAAGATTATAGGTCATTTTATCTTGTCTTTATTTTCTGCAATAATTGTGCAAAATTTTATACTTTAATGTCAAAAACACTGTTATTAAACATTTATTAACAGAAATTAAATATTTTGAAATGATAGCCCAAAAATAGAAAAATTTATTTTCCAGACTACAAGCAATTCCTAAACCTCTGTTCAAAGATTAAATCAATACTCCAGGTAGAAAACAATTGTTCAACTTTGTGTTTTTCTAGAATCACCAAAAAAGTGAGATGCTTAGCTCAGTGCTAGTCTTTATTTATTTATTTTTTTAAAGAAAAGTCAAAGATAGAAAACATGTTAACACATTAAAGATTACATTTGTGTGAATTTGAAATTAATGTGGATCTCTATATAAGGTTTTGCGCTTCCTCTCAAACCTAAAGAGAAATGACTACATATGACACAGGTGAATTTGTCATTACAGACTAACAAGAGACTAAAGCTGACATCCTAGGCTCTGAAGATTTTTCGGTGTAGACTGTGGTGATTGCATATCACCTCAAAAGCCTTTCCCCCTATATCAGAATCATACCTATGTAATGACATTAGGAACCAGGGAAATTCATCATTTTAGAGAAATGGGCCTTCGTAGCAGATGCTTCAAACTGTCTTGTTTGGTTGCCAGGGAGACCGACCTCAATCAAGTCTAATGCAGTCAATGAAAAGTGATTTGCCAAAGAGGGCAGAGTGAATGTGGGGGCTCATTTTCAGGTGACACCATACATTAAGCAAAAGTGTGTGCCATGTTACCAGAATATGTCTAACCTACTGGAGAACAGAAAAGACACTTCAGTACGAAAGTACCACGTGACTTAGATCACAGAATTTCCTGTGTTAAAAAAGAGGTAGCTTAGAAAATGCTTACTTTAAAAAGGTAAGAAATGAGATGGAGTAAAATCAATGCAGTAAAAGCCTGAGGAGGATTAGAAACGTTCTGTGTGTTAATTCTGAGGTGAAAGAAGGACTTTTATTTTAGCTGAAGGAAATGAAAAGAATGATTATATTTGTGTTTTTTCTTTGTGTCTTTAGAGCCAGATAGTGCAACTGGAGAGCTTGGAATGCTCTCTGTTCTGCATTCTTGTTTTATTTGACATCAGGTGTGCTGGTTTTTTTTCTTTCTTTCTTTCTTTTTTTGGAACAGACTGATCCAATGCTGCAAAAGAATGCAAATCCTCACACAAAGTTGGTGTAGTTCCTGGTGCTGGGGAGAGGGGCAGAGTGAGGGCTTACTAAGCACAGTCTTCATTTGGATGGAGTGAAAGTTCTGGAACTAGAGGGGAGACAGTTGCATGATATTGTGAGTGTGCTAATGGCATTGAACTGTTGGCCATGAAATGGTTGCAATGGTCAATATTATTGCATTCAAATCACCTGCAAATGTCGTGCCTTAGAAAGGAGAATGGGGGTGCTGCCATCAGCCAGCCTCAGGAGATGGAGAGGAAAGATGGAAAACAGAGATGGTGGAATCACACTCCACCATCCAGCTCAGAACCCAGTCTTCATTTACTCTGGTTAATCTGGTTTGTTAAACTGAAAAAGAACTATTTCATTCTAAGTGACTTATGAAGCTTACCCAGAAGCCATAAACTATCGCCTGCTCATGTTTGACTTAATATAACCTAGGTAATTTTATTCATAATTGTCTTGCTTTATATTAATGTTTATTTAGTTTTTGAATATATTATACAAATTTCATTTTTCTTTTTGGTTGCTCTTGTTTTGAAGTGGGGTTTGACTCTATTTTACCTGGGACTTACTATGTAGTCCATGCTATCTTCCAACGAATAGCAATCCTCTTACCACAGACTTGGGAGTTCTAGGATTTCAGGTGTGAGCCAGCATGTCCAGTTTCTCTCCCAAGTCGTTCTATCTCTACTGATTTTTTTTATTGCATATTAATAAATTTGTGATGATTTCCTGGCCTAAGAAAACATTTGTATCATAAAAACTCTTGGTATTTAAGAAGCTTCTACAAGAAAATTAGAACACTAGTTATAATCATAATAGTATATACAACTACATATAATGCTGTAGGCTTTTACTTCATGGATTTCCAAAGTAGAGATATAATACAAATAGCTTATGAGAAAACAAAATGATAGGAACTCAAATGGCAGTACAAATGAAGTGCATTAAGAACAAATGGAAGTACAAAATCATTTAATAGCTGATTTGCTTCTAGTTTTCTCATTGCATTGAGATTTTCTTGCCCAAAAAACAGTAAAATAAAGCAAATAACACTTGTTATGAAGTGGGGAAAAAATCCTATTGAGTTTGAAGCTAATATACATCAGAGAATAACAGTTCACGGTAAGGCAGCTCTAGCTAGCAGTGTTTTTTACATCCCCAATGAAAACAACTTTAGCAACATGAAAAACACACAAATTAGATTCTTAGCAGTTTCCTACCAATGCTCTTGAGACATAAAGATAGTGTTTATCAACTCTCTGTGTGTGCTTTACACATGTTATTATAGATCTGCACAACCACCCTGAAAATTAGTAACTAGGAGCAGAACCTTGGCGTAATGAAGGGACATGGTGAGTATTTCCCAGTCCTCGGTCTCCTAAAGTGGCTGTCATAGATAGCTTTCCAAGTTATATTTTTGTCAAGCATTGAATGTTTCCTATAGAGAACCTCGTGCTATGCAGCATAATTTCCACATAGTCAGAGCTATCTTCATCTCCACCTTCATATCCATTTTAATAAGCAAGAGAGCAAACTCAAAATATTACTTTGCAAGAAAACAGCATGGTAAATGAAGCAAGAACAACAGTAGGCTCAGCTGGGCAATCAGCTGAAATCACGTCTAAGGAATGTTCTGGTGTATCAGTTCTCCAGAAGTCCCTTTTGTTCCTATACTGTGTACAGTTGTAGACTGTTCAGGTGGGTATAAATTGACACAGTGTTGGAGTGGGGGCATTTTTGCTACAAGTCCAAACATCTAAAAATGTTGAAGTCTTATGACTTGGCAATTTCATCTGCTGAAATCTATTCTATGGAATATACGGTATCCACACGGAATTGGATGAATTTTGATCATAGTTTTAGTTAAAACACTGAAAACATGCAATAAGGAAGTTAAAATTTTGAATTGTCTTTGAGCTTTAAACAAAGCTGTATTTCTTTGTTCTGCTTAGACCCATAAGAGTTGGGCTGTATAAGCGTCTCTCTGTGCCAGCTGGCTGGACGTCTCATGTTAATCCTGTAAAACCTGAGTTTTCAGGGACAGAGCATGGATATGCCATGACGAACTGGGACATCTAAGAAAGATTTATCAAATACCTGCCTCTTCATCTCTGGCCTGTGTATTTTAGATTCAGCAGAGCTATCGACTGTTAGGTGTTTCTATATGAAACATCACTAGGACAGTTCTAACATTCTTCAGAGGATCTTGATCCACAGGCGCTTGTTTCTAAGCTGGAGTCTCAGCTGACATTTTACTAGGCTATTCCATGATTCTAGGCATTTCTGAGACACAGGATAACTGATGAGACTGGTGACTCTTATTCCAGTGAGTGAACTAGTATGTGTTCTTTGCCGTTCAATGGCATTTTCTTCTCTTCCCCTTGAATATGGACAGCCTTGGTGACAACCTTGATGAAGAGAATGTAGCAGAAGTGATGCTATATGGTGTTTCAGGTTAACTTAAAAAAAGACCATGTTTGTGTCTCTGGAGACTTTGGTACAGAAGTTATCAGTGACCTTCTACTAAATGTACAAGGAGCCTGCTGAGAAGCAAGCCTGTTCCCCTGCTCATTGTAGCTCCAGTACAGACACTGTTGGAGATGCTCTGCTTCCTTATTAAGAAATCATTAGAAAGGACCTACTATAGCATTTAGACAATGGTTGATGAAGACTTTAGGAATAGGTTTGGTCTAGATTTGGTGCTATTCAAAGATCAAATACAAGATTAGAGGGGTTTTGGGTGTGGCAGTTTGAGTAAAGATGACCCCCATAGTTTTATTATATTTAAATAGTCACTAGGTAGTGATACTGCTTGAGAGGATTAAGAGGACTAAAATGTGTGGTCTCAGGCCCAGTCTCTCTCTCTCTCTGGAACAGGATGAAGAACTCTCTCCTACTTCTCCCAAACCATGCTTGTCTATGTGCCACCATGCTCCCTGGCACGATGATGACTAACCTCTGAAACTGTAAGCAAGTCCACAGTTGTTTCTTATTTTTATGAGTTGTCTTGGTCATGGTGTCTCCTCACAACAATAGAGCTGTGATTAAGACAATGGGGTATTGTAACAGCCTTATTTTTAGCTGTGTTTATATGAAATTATGAAGTGATCTCCAAGTGGCTTTGTCTGAGGTTGGTGTTCTATAAAATTATTTATTTCCAGTAAGGGACTATGGCTTAATTGCACAGCCAGATCACCTCTGAACAGAAAGAATTGCTTTTTTTCTTTATCATAACTTCTATCTTTTACATAAGAAATCTGGCTATTATGAATTATCATATGGAGTGACCTCATAAATATGGAGAAGAATGGTGTAGGATTCAAGCTCCCAACAAATGGATTAGACTCAGTCTAGCTGACAGATTCCTGCATAAGGAGGGCTTTGATATAATCACAGCTCCAGTCAGTTTGACCACAACTCTGTAAAGGAGAACTGCTTAGCTGAGCACAGTTATATCCACGTTTGTAAATAAAAGAGATGATTATTATTCATTTAGGTGACTCTTCTCAAGTGGCTTGCTACACAGGGATAACTTAAGCAGATGTCTGGAGCTCGCTATAAACATCTGGCCTGGGCACTTAGATCAGGAAGTTCTTTAACAAGGAGAAGGCACTTGAGGTGACTTGAGAGAAAAAACAACAGAGCGTGAGAGGTAGCACCCTCAGTAAAGAGCCTGAGAGGACAAGCCAGGAAGGATTCATTTACAAAGAGACAAGCAAAGGGTAAGGATTGGGCGATGCATAAAAGATGATGCTCAGCAAGCCAGCAATGAGAACATTCCAGAAAGGGGGCTGCTCTCCAGAATTCAAGCTTTGAAAGGATATCAAGTAAGAGAAGAAGAAAGAGTCCATTGGGTTTAGCAGCAATGAGTTTTCATTGTTGAGGAGAAATGTGACACCGGCAGTGTTGGGAACAGAAGCCAGTTGAAAAGGAACAATCAGGAAAGGAGAAAGAAGCACATCAGATTCCATGCTATTTTATCATACATCACGGTGCCATTCTCCAGACTCTTTGTGCCTACATAATCCTTTTTCTACCACTTAATATCACCTAACCAATAACACCGTGCCATGAATCCTATAATTTTAACTATAGCTTGCATAGGCCATCTCCTGGGACATAGCAATGCTGGACTTTCTAGTTACAAATGTATTACTGTATTGTTGAATGTTTTGGTCTGTCATTATAATTATTTTAAGTCTCTCATGCTTATTTCTCTGGCAATTAAAACAGGCCATGATTTAAAATAGTACCCAGTGTTCAGTGTTCACTGGTACCTTGTAAGTATTTCAGAAAAATAGTCTCAGTTTAAAAGTTATTAATGTTGCAGAAATAGCTTATTTTTGCCAGTGAAGTCTGGCTAATCATTCTACTTATACCCTGCTGACTCACTGGCCTGCTTGTCAGGACTCCCAGTTTAGTGCGCTCTACTAGGAGACAATTCTGCTTATAAAATTAGAGTTGAGGTCTCCTTGGTGACAGGGAAAGAGTTTACTGGGGATTATGGACAGAAATCCCTCTCTCTGAACCGAGGAGTAGATCCCGCTGTAACAGCATTGTTCTCCATTAAATCTTTTTTTTTTTTTCCTTTTAGGATCATACCCTTTCCCTCATTACTTGTTTGTGGTTCCCTTGCTAGAGGTCCATAGAGGAAACCCCCATGTCAAGGGTGGAAATCGGTGGCACTAAAGCCTTAAAATGAACTGTTCATATTTTAGAGGGCTTAAAATTTGTTTGTAAAATGTCATTTCTAAATGAGACTACACAGGAAAAAACATAATTGATATATTTAATAGACAATATGGAGCACACATTCTAAACTGTGGTCATGTTTCTGGGTGACACTGAAGTTAACATCTCTGCTAGATCCTGTAGTTACCTTGAACTACTACCATCAGAGTACTCTTTTGCATGCATGTAAAGATAACAAAAATTACATGTCTTGAGGCAAAACCATTTGGATGGTTTTTCCTATATTTAGGTTATCAATAAGGCTTAGTATAGAAAATTTGTACATTCCTTAGGATCTGAGGAGACTTTACAACAATCCTGACCCTGTTGTGAAGTGAGTGTTTGTAGAAAATTGTCTAGAGGTACATGTCACAAAAGGTACTAGGTGTTGGAGTGCCTGGTGCTACACTGGAGATCTTCATACACTCCATTTAGTCATTTGTGATTGCATAGGATGTGCCCCAGGACTGTGAAATCCTGGGGGAGCTGTCATTTGAAGGGAAAACTGTAGCATGTGGGACAAAATGCAGCCTGTGGTTTGGGGGGAGGGGAGAGGGAAGGATCTTGGCAGATGCCTTTGCACAAATACTCCTGTCATCTTCATTTGTGTGGTTTTTGTGAATCTTTCCCAGGCTCATATGGAAGGCAGATGGATGCAAAATGCCTTTTGGTACCCATGGCAGGTTCTCAGAAGGGACACACAAATCACAGTGGCATGGTGTGACAAACAGATAGGGCCAAGTTTCTAAGGGCTTCTAGTGTATGTGTGTGCATGTGTGTACGTGTGTAGTGAGCATGTAGGCATGTGAGTGGACACGTCTCTCTGCTGAACATGTCATGAACCTAAATCTGCCTTCCAGAGCTCCAAATTGCATATGCCTCCTTCCTATGCCCAAGTGAATGCATATTTAGAAGTAAAAAGCAGAGTGAGGTCAAAGCTCTCTTCTCTGCCATCGGGAACAGCACTGATTTTATTTATAGTGATTTTGGGACCCCAAATACCTCCAGCGATATTGATGGTGCAGCAATAAAGGCAGCAGATAATTAAACATGGGTTATTTTATAGAGTATTTTGTTTCTTTTTACCTTTGCAAAAATGTAAAGCTCATTTTAAACGTAAAGCTTATTTTTAATTTTAAAAGTTTTTTTTTCCTTTTACATACTGACCATAGTTCCCTCTCCCTCACCTCTTCCAACTTCCCCTCAATCCTCTCTCCTCCATCAAAAAAGTCTGGCCTATGAAGCTGAGGCAGGACCAAGCTCCTCCCCTCTGTAGCAAGGCTGAGCAAAGTATCTTATCCTTCTATGGGAAACAGGCTCCAACGAGCCAGTTCAAGCACTGGGGATAAATCCTGGTCCCACTGCCAGAGACCCCCAAATCTGTTCAAGCCATACAACTGTTACCCACATTCAGAGGGCCTAGTTTTGGTCTGCTACAGGTTCCCTGGCTGTCAATTCAAAGTCCATGAGCTCCTCCTAGCTTAGGTCAGCTTTCTCTGTGGGTTTCCCCATTGTTGCACAAATAAATGAGACTCAGGGATAGATCTCTGAGAAAGTTGGAGATATTAGAGAGAGTAAACACCACAGTCAGATCTTACCCAGCTGTCTTCCAACTTCCTCAGCCTGGCTTCTCTTGGCTTCCTCTAGCTTCTGTCTTTCTATGCCCATCTTAAATGCTCTCTTGGTAAATTAAGGCATGGCACCACCACTGCCTGCCTGGGAGCCTGGAATTCCTTCTATAATCTAAAATGACCTTGACTCAGTTGGGATTAAGGGTGTAGGTCACTACTCCCAGGATATACTCCCTGTACTTGGATTAAATGTATGAATCACCACTCTCTGATCCTCCTAGACTGACTGTGGTTAGATCCCTCTTATATCTTCGAAACTTCTGGAGCTTTCATCAAATCCCAACATATCCCCTTTTGTGTCAAATTTTAAAAAAGAAGGTTATAGCTAACATAAGAAAAACCATATACAATAGGTACAATAATTATATACAATATATAAAAACAATGAGTAATATCCAGTCCATTAACAATTGACAATTCAAAGAAAATATTTCATTAATTATCCTATTTTGATGAGTCCAAAGCATTATACCTAATTCACTTCCTTTCTAACTTGTATTACTAACTAAAAACTATTATTCTGATGTCTCTTAAACTTATACACTTTAACTTCAAAGTTTCTTTTCTAAAACTCTCACTAGAAAACTATAACTATAACTATCTCATCTTCAACTACCTCAGAAACTCAAGAAGGAAATAATATTTACACAAATAAACAGGAAGTGCAAGAAACTTCCGAAAACTAAAAATGACAGAGATGACACTTGTCTGTCTGTACAGTCACCCATAGTTCCTTTATAAAGTTGGGACATCCATCTTCAACCTATAGGCCCCGAGTCTCTTTTCATTTCAGTGAAGCAGGAAATCTGCTCTGTCCATTTTGGTATAGTTCAGTCACTTCTCCTTATGTCCTGAAAAATATCTGACAGTTTTCTCTGAAAAGCAGGAACCTGAAGGACTCAGCTTGTTCTGTCAAAGTTCAGAGGTCACTTTCTGAGGGAACCTGCATGTCCAGTTTAAACAGCATACTGTCAAGCAGTCAATACAAGAACAGGTTCTTGTCCAATGGCTAACTGATGCCACAAAGAAAGTAGACTCCATATGGAGTTTCTTCAATGCCCATTTTTCTCTTGAAGTAGATTGGGGCTGCCAGAAGCAGACCTGTCTCACCATCCAGAAAAGTCTAAGTTATAAAAATATTACAAACACCATATTCTATGGATCTCTGAAGTGTTTAAAGAAGACCTGTTCATCTAAAATATATTTGTTTGATCTTGAAAACATATCTAATATGGCTATGTTTGAACGCAATATCTAACTGCTGACTTGCATTTCTTTATATTCTAATTAGTTGCTAATAAAAACTTTCATGGACTAGCAACTTGTATTACATTGTTAGATGAACTATGTAAGTATACCTTGAAAAAGCACAGAGATATTTATACAGAAACACAATTAATCTCAATATACACAATTTGTATACAATATACAAAAATCCAATCCAATGTAAAATATTTAAAGCCAGTAAATCCTTTTAAAAGAAAATTCAATAATCTATCCTTATATCCTATATATATCTATAACAATTAATATCAATATACACAATTTGTATACAATATACAAAAATCCATTGCAATGTGAAATATTTAAAGCTAGCAAATCCTTTTAAAAGAAGATTCAATAATCTATCCTTATATCCTATATATCTGAATCCCATTTTTTCTATATATTTTTCGAACACAAATCTTGAATCTAATCATTCTTGTTTAACTTTTTTCTAACCATAACTATTAACAATTTTTAACCAATTAACCTAAACAATGACAATCATCCATAACCCATTGAACAACCAAAACAACCCACCCCACCACTTAGGAATGTGGGTGCTATGTTCTTAAATTTACTTTCTGCTATCTGGGGATGATGGCATCTTTTGGGGATCCTGAAAAGAAAAGTTTTGTTAAATGTCAAGTCCTGAAATAAGTAGCTGTCATTTGTTGTCCAGTCTCTACATAACAGGAAAGTGCACGGCTTGTCTGAAGTCCTGGCTATAGTAGTCTGTGAAGCTGGTTCATCTCAGCGAGCTGCCTCGAGATTGTCCTGAGCAGTTTGTAGTCCAAATCTGATCTTTGACTGGTGTTTGTCAGCCTAGTGGCTTTGTCAGAGTTCATGTGAAATCATCGTTGTGGGGCCCCATCTTCCTCTTGGATATTTCAAGTTCGCAATTAGGCATTGTCCTGGATCACTGCAGAAAACTATTAAGAGACTAAAAACCAACACAATGTACAGGAAACTAAATATACAATGATTTATTCAGCATAGGATTAGTAACAATAGTATAGTCCCTTATTTTTTGTTATTCTTCTGTCCCATAACAGGTGGCGTTTCAGATATAATACAGAAATCTTGCATTTTCCTTTAACAGGTATGCTTGAATTTAGAGAAGTAGAGAGCCACACTCTAACCCTAAAGCCAGCTTTAAATTATAAGTAAACTGGGACTTCAACTTACAAAAAAAATTTGTAGAGGTTAAGTAATGAGATTTCACCCTATGAAGTATACTGGCACCAATAGTTACAATATTCTGTTGCTTGCATATTTTCCTGGGTAGCCTTCTTTTGCTTTAGATGTCTAGATATTCAAGGTCTTTTCACTTTTTGAGGATGGGTATTTCCAGTTTTATATAATGACAAAAACAGAAACCTGCCCCCTCCCTTTGTTTTTTCTTACAACTTAAAGAATTGTAATATGGGTGGATAAGCTATCAATTCTTAGTTTCATGAAGTTTCTCTGGTTCAAATAAAGTTTTTATTAATTTTGATAATATTCATAACTTTTCTTCACCTGTGGAAACAAAAGCAAAACCCCTTCCCCAATGTAGCACATACCATGGCTTCCATTCAGAGGTTAGTACATCTTTGAAGTAAACAGGCTGATTTAGTTCAGCTGTTTTTTCTATAGTCCAATGCCTTTCAGCAGCTGTTGTTCCTTTCTCATTAGCATTGAGAAAATTTAAAGTTAATAAAGCATTATGTAGGCTATCTCTGGGGGTCTTTGTTATTCCTTTCTGTTTGTTTATCATATTGTTTAGAGTTTGATTTGATCTCTCTATGACTGCTTGCCCTGTAGGATTGTGTGGTATTCCTGTAATATGCTTTATATTATAATAAGCAAAAAAATGTTTAATTTTACTAGAGACATATGTCAGAGCATTGTCAATCTTAATTTGTACAGGTAGTCCCATGATGGCCATAACTTCTAGCAAATGTATGATTACAGAATCAGCCTTTTCTGAACTCAAAGCAGCTGCCCATTGAAATCCTGAAAATGTATCTATTGTATGATGGACATATCTTAATTTCCTAAATTTTGTAAAATGTAATACATCTATCTGCCAGATTTCATTTCTACGTATACCTTTAGGATTACTTCCTTCTACCAATGGAATTTGGCTATAGAAAGAACAGGTGAGACACCTCTTTACAATTTCTTTGGCTTGTTTCCAAGTGATAGAGAAATCTTTTTTTAATCCTTTGCTATTGATGTGATGCTTTTATGAAATTCCGAGGCCTCTAGTACATTTCCTATTAATAATTTATCAATTTCATCATTACCTTGTGCTAAAGGACCTGGCAGACCCATATGGGATCGAATATGTGTTATATAGAAGGGATGATTTCTAGTCCTGATTATATCTTATAACTGAATAAATAATGAAATTAATTCTGACTCATCATTAATGAAATTAGCCGTTTCAATGTGTAGAACAACTCTTTCTACATACCAAGAGTCAGTGACTATGTTAAGAGGTTCGTGATGTGGGAATGCCTTTCTGTATGCTGTGAATCTCAATCTTTAAATAAAGGAGCTGTTTTGGGCCATGACAGGCACCATAGAAGAAGTAGGAGGAAGAATCAGAATAGGTAGGAAAGGAAGGGAGGAGTCAGATCAGATCAAACAAGCCGCTAAAGGAGCAACATGTAAGGAGCACAGGTAAGCCATGGGCCACGTGGCAGACAGATTAATAGAAATGGGTTGAGTTAAGATGTAAGAGCTAGCTAGCAATGTGCCTGAGCCATAGGCCAAACAGCATAAAGTTAATATAAGCGTCTGAGTCATTTCTGGGGGCCTGAGTGTGCGGCTGGGTGGCTAAGGGGTCTGGCACGGCAGGTCTGTAGGTCTGGCCGCCTGGGACCCAGAAACCCCACTGCTACAGGTTCAGTAAAATCCATTAATACCATCACAATAGCATATAATTCTGATTTTTGAACAGAATTATAAGGGCTTTGTGCCACTTTACTTATATGTTCTGATTTGTAACCTGCCTAAGGCTGGAGGCTAACTCAGAACAGAAAACCTAGCCTGCCAGTAATTACTCCTCTGGCCATGTGTTGTTCTGGCCATCAAGTGTGGATTTTGGGTAGGGAGAGGAGGAATTCGTGCCCCAAAGTTGGATGCCAAGTGTTGCATCAATAAAGGAAACTTGGGGCCAGATCTCTGGGAAAAGCGGAGATATCAGAGAGAATAAACACCACAGTCAGATCTCATCCAGCTGTCTTCCAGGTTCCTCAGCCTCCCTCCTCCTGGCTTCTTCTGCCTGCTCTGTCTTTCTATGCCTGCCTTAAATACTCTCTTCACTCAGTTAAGGCATGGTCCCACTACTGCCTGCCTGGGAGCCTGGAACTCCTTTTGTAAACTAAAATGACCTCAAACTCAGATTGGATTAAGGACATAGGTCAACACTCCCAGGATATTCCCTGTAATGGGATTAAAGATGTGAGTTACCACTGTCTAATCTTCCTAGACTGACTGTGAGTAGATCCCTCTGATATCTCCGAATGCTTTTATTATATTACAAAATATGTCCACAAGCTCACGAGAGGTGGGGGGAGGAGTGAGTGAAAAGCTTGAATGGTTGGTTAAAACATTTGTCAAAAAAATGGCCTACTGAAATGGAGTTGGAGATCTTGCTCTTCCTTGGTTTAGTGTTGATGAAGGGTTTTTTAAGGCTTGGGGAAATTGCAGTACTAGAGTAGGTATGTTGTGCAAAAATTAATCCTCCACAAAGGGAAGGCACAGAAGACATGTCCTTTATTAATTCTAATTCAATAAGACTCAAAATGGTGAGAGGGGCATCTGCACATTTGAAGACCTTTGTTGTCACCCTTTTCCTTGTGCCAAACCTTAGGGTTAAAGATGTTGCTGCTCAGTTGTATTAAATTTAAAAAGTCTAATTGGGCTCCAGAGTAGGGAATCACCAAAAGCAAAATAATAACATTTATCACAATGGTCAGTATATTCAAAGCAATATACATAATGGCCTGAACAAGTAAAGTAAATTTTACGTTGGCATGGTTCATATGTAGTTTAGGTATCAGTTGATAAATCACGGTATTTTTAGGCATGAAACAGATAAGCCTACATTTTTGTTTGATTTATATATGCAGAATGATTATTAAGCAAATGAAAGAAAGACTATAAAAGTGAATCGAGGTCCATGAATCTGTTCCCAAACTTGAGTTAGTTTACAGATCCAGAACCCCTTGAATGAATGGATGACCTGGTTCCCTGAGGAAGGATCTTGGTAAAATTTCTGGGTTTTACTGTTAGCCTTTCTCTAGTCCTTCCTCACAGAGACCCATAGCCTTTTACAAAGGCAACTGTACACTGCCCGGAGGGGAAACAATCACAATTTGATGGTCTATTGGACACTGGTTCTGAATTGACAAAGGTGGACTAATGATGGCTATTCTTGATTGTCAACTTGATGACATCGGGAGGGTACCCAAGTGGCTAGGTACATCTATGAGAAATTTTTCTTAATTGAATTATTTATAGTGGAAACACACACTTTTAATCTGAATCATTTGAGATAGGAGGATGCACCTTTAATCTGGGCCACACATTCTGCTGGAAGCCTTAATAAAGGATGTGAAAGAAGGAAGCTTGCTTTCTTTGCTTACTTCTTGTAGTTCTTGCTAGCAAGTCCATTCCTTCACTGGCATTTCGGCTTATTTCTTTGTCATAGACTATAAGCCACTTACCATCCTAATACGTAGAATTAACATAACATTAAATACACCCTCTGATATATGTGCCTTTGCAGTGTCAGTAGGCTAGTGAGAAACTATATTAAGAATAGTGATTATGATTGGCTGATGTTGTAGCTTTAGTTGATAAAGATCTTGATTGGGATACTCAAAACTCTAGATTCAATCCTCCAGTATCACATAAAGTGGTTATGTTGCATGTCTATAATCACAGAATTCTGGAAGTAGAAGCAGAGGGATCATAATGTAAAGTTCACCATCTTTCACGTAATGTGTCCAAGGTAAACTGGAAGTACCTACAACTTTGTCTCAAAATATACTGTGAGCTAGGCATGGTGGTACAGGTGTAGGTACTTGGGAATGCTATGGCAGAAGAAAAATCTATTTAATAACTATTTAGACTATGGAGTTAGTTGAAGATATCCTGGGCAACATAGTGAGTACTTGTCCCTAAATAAGAGTGAAAAGAACCTGACAGTCTAACTAGAAAGCACCTTCTAATCAGTCATTTAACTAGACTCTTCATTTAAGAGAAGTACAAGTTGCTATTAGGTTCTGTCCCCTTGTCCAGTGTGTGTGTGTGTGTGTGTGTGTGTGTGTGTGTGTGTGTGTGTGTGTGTGTGTGTGTGTGTGTGATGTTTGGGGCCAGGCTAAGGACATTGCAGACAAGGACACAGCATGTACAAAATCAAGGGGTTGAGATGAAAAAGTTATGGAAAGTCATATATTGTTCAGTTAAGCCCTGTGTGGCAGAGCATGAGAATATGTCTTTGAGCATGGCGAAATTGGAACATTGGCTTTGGAATCTCTGTATACTTGCAAAGTTTCTTTGATAAAACATGCACTTTTCTTCCTGTCTGAGATTTACATAATCTTAATACATATTCTAATAGTTACAATGGTTTCCCCAAGAAGAGATACAATTAACTCAGAAATGTATAGCCAAGGGTCTCTCTGATACTCAAGATAGAAAATAATTATCATCCTAGTGAAAGAATAAAGCTACTGAAGATGTACAGTATTAATAAGAACAAGATGATGAAGACAGTATTTTGCTAAATGGTCTATAACTGGCTTAACACTTTTGTGTGACTATACACACTACATAAAATGTTTTAATGTTTATGCTCTTTGAGTCAATAGAATGAATTTTTGAATTCTATAATGATAAAGCTATAATAAATGTTTACTGCTGTTTTTTAATTGTGAATCAATGCAATCAGCTTAAGTAGCTACAGTATATTATATTGATGCAACTTAATCCATCATTATCAATTCTGTCTACCAATTACCTTTAAAATACACTTAATAGCTGAGCATGGTAGCCAATCTTTACTTCTAGAACTTGAAATCAGAGACAGGAAGATTTCCGAGTTTGAAGCCCACTTGGTCTACATAGAAAGTTTTAAGCCATCTGGGGCTACATAGTAAGACATTGTTTTTAAAAAATTATGCATTTAATATATTTATAAATAAAAAGTAGGGAACTAATACATTTGTGAGCATGTGAGCACACTCAACACAACACAACATACACACACTTCTATAACAATAAATTCAAAGTTGTGCATTATAATAGGGAATTCAGGGATAGTAACATGGCTCAGCATTTACAATATTTGCTGCCAAGCCTAATAATCTGTACTTGATCCTGGGTCTCATATGAAAGGAGGGGACCAACTCCTGTGGATTGTCTTCTGAGCTCTATGTACACACCACAGCATGAATGTATTTTTTTAAATAAATGAAAGTAACAACAAATATTAATTATAAACACACTTTGAAAAAAAAAAAAGCTGGAAAGGAATTAAAAGAATGTAGTTGGAAGTTTCTGTCCTGCTAGAAACTCTCAAATATCTGGAAGGTACTGCCCACATAATTGGCTTTGGGGCTTAATCTTATAGTAAATGATGGGCCAGTAGCTCAAGCATATTACTACTGGCTCTTACACTTAACCCATAATCCTTATCTATGTTTAGCCACAAGGCTTCATACCTTTTCTCACCCCAGCATTCTTATCTTGTGTCCTCTGTGTTTGACTGAGGACTGCCATTCCTCTTCCCTGAATTCTAGTTTGGTCATCCTGTCTATATTTAAACCAATACAAGTGACAAATCTTTAAAGTTTATAAGAACATTATTGCACAGCAATAGAATGCTAATAATGGTAACTGGTTTTAGATGGTGTAAGTACAGATAATATTTTATTTATGATTTTATATATTTTAAGTAATATTTTTAACTTTACAAATAAAATTTGTATTTATTTACATAGATAAATACATATTTACAAAATAATTCATTTCATAACATATGTACACATGTATTTGTGTGTGTCTGTATGTGTGTGTGCATGTGTGTGCCTGCATACATGCTTGCCTGTGTTTACAGAGGCCAGAAGAAGATAGTGGATTTCCTGGAGCTTGAGTTACATGTGGTTGGGAGCTGCCTGATGTGAGTATTAGAAATGGAAATCCAGTTCTCTGCAGGAGCAGTAAGTGCTTTTAACCAAAGAGCTATCTCTCTAGCCCATGACTTTATAATTTTTAAAAGCAAAACAAAAATGATCTTACATGTTGCTAGTGATCACAAAACATCCACTGCGGTGTTCAGTTTTATTGTATGTTTTCTACACTGTTATAAATCTGTAGCTGGGAAACAATTTCTTTTTATGATTATCAATATTAGCAAGATTTCTCTTGTTATACTTCCGCTGAACTGGATGAAATCTCCCCACGCCTTTACGCAGCCACTTGCCTTTGGTTTTCTGGAAAGATAAAAAAAACTTGGTAATTTATGGTCAACACTGAATAAATTACTAGAGTAATTATAATATACAAGTGTCACAGGGACTGTTATGTACTGTGACATTTCATGTTGTGGATTAGAATTCCCAAGTTATATACCCATAAAGAGTCTCACACCAAGTATGACTTTCTTTAATGGCTGTTTCCTCAGCTATTGAAGGGGCTGTGTTTTTTTTTCTTTTGTTGTTGTTGTTATTTGTTTGTTTTTTTTAAGGAGAATTGCTTAAAAGAGTAAGGGCAGTATTGTGCCAGCCCTCCATACAATTGTATCTTTTTTTAAACACCATGTATGGATATGTGTCTTATTGTTCAGAGATGAATAATCACTAAAATGCATCGGTAGAGCCCATGAAATTAACAGCAGCAAGAACACCGAGAAGAGGAACATGGAGGTGCTATGAGAAAGAAAGACAAGCAGCAACGCCACCTGAGGACCATGGAAGTGGGCAGAGGAAGGGCAGCAAAGAATTGGGACATGTCGTAATATGGAAACAGAAAGATACCCTTGCCGAGGGAGTACAGCAGATTCCACACTGTGGGAGCTTTCCTAAGGCCTGAAAGGGATGGGAAGGCTATAGACGTGAGGCATAGAAGGGAGCTGAAAGCTCAGTTAAAACACTGTAAGTTACCAACATGCTGGGGCACGCCTTTAACTAGAGTTCCTGCCCTGTCACGGGTACATACTGAGAAGCCAGCCCAAATAAATAAATACCTGTAAGTGCTCATGATGAACCAAGAAAGGTAATTGAAAAAAGGCACAAACTTTGAGGACTCAATGAAATCAACAGGATCTGTATTTAAGAAGGGCATGTTGTACAGATTGCAACAGATTATAAGCAATAACAAAAATGCAAAGAAGAAAGACTCTAATGTGACCGTCTTAAGAATGTACTAATAGGGACTGGAAAGATGCCTCAGTGATTAAGAACAGTGTCTGTTATTTCAGAAGCCCAGATTTGAATCCCAGCAGCCCATGGCATCCCACAGCTGTCTGTAACCCTAGTTCTGGAGGAAGCTGACGTCTGTGGGCACTGCAGCACTGGGCATGCAGGGGGCACATAGACCTACCTGTAAGCAAAATATTTATATACATAAAATAAAAACTTAAATGAGTTACATATAATTTGGCTTTTAAATATCAGCACTGCCTAATGAAGGGAACAAAATTAAATTAAACTCTCATTTTTCTTATGTTACACTGAATCACTGAAGAATTTAGAGACACAGTTTTGTAGGTGACTAGATTAGGACATATACACTTAAGATTAGAAAAAGTCTCTTGCATTGATAAGGTAATGGGAAGGTGAATTTTCAAAAGCAGCCCTCTCTATTCATATATATATTCCTGAAAAAAGTGGTATAATCATGATAAATGTAATGAGCTTTAATACATACTTCGGTTACTGAGAGATGAATCAAACAAAGAATTTTAAGAGTCAGAGGTTAGTATTTGAGGATAAGTAGACTTTTCTACACATTGTTCAATAGTATAATCAGATGGCTCTTCATGCTTAAAGGGCAAGTTTGACTCATTACTACCATTTTTAAAAAACCCTTCTTGATATAGGAAATACACACACACACACACACACACACACACACACACACACACACACACACACACACATATTCTTTTTAAATGACATATTGCAACTATATATATTTATGGAATACAGTATGAATATTTGGTACATGTATATAAATGTGTGATGTTAAAGTCAAGATAAAATATAATTTTTGCTAGCCAGTTGATCCTTTCCCAAAAGAGGCTGGTTGTATTGCAGTGTGGGATTGCTCTTCTGCTGCAAAGGTCAAGTACAGATTGAGGTTCCTGGGACATTTATAATGACATGGCTGTAGGTGGAGTTTCCTGTCCAGACCACCAGATAGAAAATAACCACAAAAAGTCTTAATATTAATTATAAATGTTTGGCTGGTAGCTCAGGCTTAATTCTAACTAGCTCTTACAATTTAAATTAACCCATTTCTATTAATCTATGTATTACCACATAGCTCATGGCTTTACCTGTCCTCTATCAGGTCTTGCTCCCCTTGAGTCTCTGGCACCTCTGGCTCCACCCTTCTTCCTCCCAGGGTCCTCTTAGTCTGGTTTTTCTACGTTATCTCTTTCTGTCCAGCTGTAAGTAAGCTAGTCAGCTTTTTATTACCCAATGAGAGTAATACATATTCATAGTGTACAAAGAATGATCCACGGCACATGGCTCGGCTTTCAGTTAGTATTTAAAAGATCTCATGCTTTGTCCTACCCAGGGACAGCCAAACTGTGACCTAGCAGAGACCAAACCCATCTGGACCCCATTTATATTTAAATCTGGGGTTAAGTGTTTAATTTCTGATTTTATTTTCTTCCTTTACACACTGAGTTTAGTGACATTTTATTCAATTTCTTTGAGATCCAAGGTTAAATGAATAATAAATATACCCACTGGCTGGTACATGTTGCACAATATTGTTATATGCTCTGAAAACAAAACAAAATATAATTTAAATGCAAAACATCTAAAATTTCTCTACACCAACTAAAAGCAGAAACTATTTCATCAATTTTGCTACAACTTCTGGTGATCAAATATGTGAGGGGTTCCCTAAACTTATTGAATTCAGTCTGTCAGACAGATAAGGTGTTATAAAATTCAGTTCAGTTCTGACAATACCCCCCAATATAGCCACAGATCCCAGGTATTAAAATCTCAGTTCTCTAAAACTGTCCCTTTTAAATGAAAAAGAAGAATCCAGATTGTCACCTATGTGGCTATAAACTAGAAGCACCCGTGACCTCTCGCTCCTCAGGTCTGATCGTTGCTGGAATAACTCCTAGAAGTCAGGAAAGCCATTTATTACATTATTGGTTTATTGTGAAAGGGATTTACAAGTCAGGGACAGATGGAAGAGAGAGATGGAGACTGTGTGTGAGACAGGAGCCCCTGGCCTCTTGGCTTGATCTACCCTCAGAGAACCTCCACACATTTACCAGCACACAAGCTCTTTCAACTTATTCCCTTAGGGCTTTCTGAAGGATTTGTCACATGGGCATGATAGTTCTTTGGCGATTGTCTCTCCTGAAACTGTGGACACTAACTTGTTTCTTGGCAACTGGCACTGCCCTCCTTCCCCAGTCATAAAGCTTCTGATAAATGTTGTCTTATAAACATAAATTCAAGTGAAATTGAGAAGGACTTGTTTGAACAAGAAATACTCCTTTTTGTTAGGCTCAAAGTCGGCACCCTCAAAGGTCAATGACACTGACAGTGTCCTAAGTGACAGCCTGGGCTCTAAATTGTTAAAGATATTTAAAACATACAAGCTAATGGTCAGTCACCTTATCAATGATCAAATCTGTTAGTGTCCCCTGAATCATGTTTATACCCATGCTGTAAATATATTTACAGAGACTAACTTGAAAAGCATAATTTATATCTACTATATAATTTTCTGTGTATATTTTCAAAATAAGACTAAAGCCTGAAAATAAGTTTAAAGAAAACTTAAAGTTTATTTAATGTAAAATAATGTTCAAAATCGTATATAGAAAAATGAACTTCAGAGACTAGACCATGGCCTTCAAATCCTTCAGAGAGATCTGTTGAATAAGGCATTTAATGAAAGGGAGACACAGGAAAAGACAGAAAGGTTTTTCCACAACAGGAAGAAACTCCAGCTTCTGGTATCAGCCCTGAGGCCACCTCCAAAAAAATGGGGTACCAACTGACTCCACTTAGAGCTTGCTTTGAACGTGGCAACATTTGGTCACTGGTGAAAAAAAGCTTCACCTGCCACCAGGACCCTGCCCAAGCTGTGGACAGACACTGGAGGGTTGTGTATCTCTCTTTGCCTCACCAAGGTAGGTCAGTCCCCCAAGTTCCTCCTCCACAGGAAAATCACTTCGATCTTCCTGGTGACCGAAGACACTGCCCTGGAATCTTGGCCCCTGACAACACATCAAGATTATCATGGAGAAATTCACTGATACCACTGAGGCCACTTCGTTGATACTTCCTGCTCACTCTGGCAAATCATATCCTTAGATCTCTGTGACAGGCATTGACGGCTCACCCCATCTTGTCTCTGGCCATATCTTCACCAGACAATTTAGTAGCCCTGCCGTCTGCGGCTACAGCACCAAAGCTTCAAACAGCCGGTTCCCAGAGGCTGCCGGGTCGGTTCTGGGTTTACAATAACTTTAGGTGCAAAGAATAGACATGCTGCTTGCTAATGATGCATGTCTAAGAGCTTAAAAATTAAAGTTTAAATTACCTGAGTTTTTTAAATTAAAAGAAGTTTAAAACAGAGGCTTAATTACCTTCCATTTCAAATTAGTTTCAGAACTAACGGGTTTCTCACTGAATTAGTTAAACCCAGGCAGTTTTCAATAAAAAGCAAACTTAAAACTACCATCCTGTTGTTGCTGCTTTTAACAAAATAATCTTTTTACTATTTTACGCTCTAAAGATGATTTTAAGACACTTGTTTTCCAATGACTACTCTTGATTACCAAGCACCTGTCTCATGATAAGTGATTGGATATTTATAAATTGAAGGAAAGGTAACATTTTAACAAGTCATGGTAAAGATTGAGATGACTTGTGTTTCCAGAAGGGAAAGGAGATGTAAAAGGTTTATACGTATTCTGAGAGTCTGAAGAAGTGGTTTAATAAGCTATGTAAAAAAAAAAAAAATGAGACTTAAAGGTGATAATATGATATTAAAATTTCAAAGTTCAAAATTTAACACATTAATGTTAAACTTCTAAGTTAAGAGAGTTGATATGTTATTAATCTACTTTTGGTAACAGTTATAAGTGTTGGCTATTAAAGCTTTAACAATAATTAAAATTATAGTTACAGGCTCAAAAATCCTTCTTGTCTCTTCAGGTTCTTTCAAGAAAGAATTGATGATATAACCCAATGCTCAGTAAACTAGATGCTTCTGATAGAAATTCCTTAGGTCTCTTACCATTACTTGAAAGCTTGTCTTTTTTTCCTTTGGCTAGTGTTCTGGTCTTCCTAAGTCTACTTTCCAGTATAGCTAGATGATTCTCATTGCCCCTTGTCATAATAAGAGACTGGATAATTAGGCCCAAAGATAGCCTCCAAAATGGCAGTGCCACTGGCAATGTCCTAAAGGACAGTCTGGACTCAGCTCCAGCTAGACTCTGACTGGCTAAAGAGAAGGATTGCTGGCCAAACTCAGGATTCCACAGATATCTAGTGGAGCAGGTTTGTTTGCCAGGAAAAGCCATTACTTCCATTATCCTCTCCCAATAGCCAACTGCCTCCCTATTAACTCAAGTCCTCAAGAGATCAAGTCATCATACTAGTTCCCAGTCAATCCCGGCCCATAAGCCCCTCCCCACTAATATAACTCCCAGGCTATTCTGACCCACATGCCCTCTCTTGCTGTGACCTGCTCCCCCTAAAATCTGCAAGTCTTTTCTAGCCTTTTCCCCTTTTCTCTGCTTCCCTGAAAGATGGCTCCAGAAATTTGAATTTCCTAAATTAACCTTTCTTTCTACCCATGGTTTCACCATGCCCTCACTTATGCTTTTACATCTACTCTTAAGAAACTCCAAGAATCTTACGGGGGTTTTTTTTTTCAGTAATAGGAAAAAAAAAACTTATATCTTGACTATGTTATGATATAATGTTTTTGCTCTTCCTGTGACTTACAGACTCAGAAAGTCAGCCAGGTAGCAGCAGAAAAGGAATTTTGGGAAAAGCCACGAATAGCTATTCTTTGGGTTGCTTGGTGATGGCAAGTCTTTGGAATGGAATTCCGAAATAATGGAAACTAATGAGGTCAAGTAGGTTATTAAATGCCTCCCTTACCAAATACTTCCCTCAAAATACTTATTTTACTAAGTTGCAGCATATAGAGACTACTGTATTTGTAAAAGTCACTATATAAAAATACAAGAAAATTTCCCAGGTACATTTGGTGAAAGGATACAAGGTTCAGAACGGAACTGAAGCCATCATTCCTTATGATTAACACATGCTTCCTGCTTCCAGCACAGTAAGGAAAGACCAGACATCTTTGTACAGTAGGCATAACCTCTGTTAGCTCAAGGCTGACCTGACTTTATCTTTGTAAGCACGCACTGTGAAGAGATATGCACACATTTCTATTAGAAGCATCTTTAAATCTTTTGAATTTGGGCCATTCTAAGAGTGAGTGATTATGAAAGCTGAACCAATGTAGAAGGCTCATTTCCTACAGTGACTGCTGTTGAAATAACACAGCCTAGTGTTAGGTTAGTGTCCTGTGCCATTCCCAGGTCTTCAGCTGTGCCTTTTATTGCTTTACTGGTAAAGACAACCTGTATGACTTTGATCCTATGACATGTGAAGCAAAGCATTAAGACTAGGGGTGATTTTTGTTCTTCAGGAGATGTTCAGGTGTTTGGAGTTAATTTTGGATGTTATAACTGGAACCCTAGCACAATTGATAAATAGCAAGTAGAACCCAAGGAAACAGCTAAACATTAGAGTTCCACAAACTGCTACCAATGGAAAAACTACCGACCCGGGAGTCAGTCGTGCAGCAACTAATAAATTTCACCTTTCGGAAAACTTTCACAGTAAGCAGAGTTTCAGGACAAAAGCCTTGGATCCACCTTGGATCTACTGATTAAGGAGTGTGGTCAAGGTGTGGGATGCTATTGAAGGCCTCATTCCTGCTTCTGAACATCATCGTCTTTGTTTGAGGGGCACAATGCGGTTCTCATGAGATGTTTAATAGGGATAACTGTCTCCGTTTTGGTGTTGCTTTGGGGTAGTTTGACTCCCACCTCAAAAAGATGTTTTTCAAGCAGTCCTGCTGTTCCCAGAATTTAAAATGACTAAAAAGAAGGTAAGGCAACTGTAGAGCCAGAGAGGGACAAGATAAAGTTAGTTGGGCTAGTGACCCATGCCCTCCTTCAGAATTTCTGGTGTGTGTGTGTGTGTGTGTGTGTGTGTGTGTGTGTGTGTGTGTGTGTGTGTTTCAATCAATAATGAGAAGAAATATAAAGGAGAAAAGAGAGACCACCAGCAAGTGTTGGTACTTAGAAGCCCTTAGTTCTTACTATGTCTTCCCTGCTGGATGAGTAGGTCGTTTAGAAGTAAGAAAAATGGTCCTAAGCAAAAGAAGGAGAAGGAGGAGAAGACGGAGAAGGAGGAGAAGGAAAAAGGCTTATTGCAGAAACTTGCTACAGCCAACTACTACTGTATGGAGAGCAGGCGTGAACAGAGATGCATTTTCTTTGCATGGTAGAGGTTTGATTATTGTCACTGGTCTTGCATAGATTTGCCCAGAGTTTCTTGGTTCAGTTTACTGGCTTGCATGCAGCTAAGTTAGTTGGACTTTCAGACTCCCTGACTCAATTTCAGGTGTGTGCTTTTGAATGTCAATTACTGTTGGTGATGACTGACTTACTAGACTTCTAGAAACTTCATTCAGATTTCAGCTCAAATGCACCTTGTGAGAGGATTCCTTGCAAACGACTCATTTAAAACAAAAGTACCTTCTATTATGGTGATATATTTTATATTTAACAAAAATCAGTCTGGAATATCAGAGAATAGAATCAGCCACAGTCAAGCCATGAGGGTCAGAGAGTGATAACTCAGGCCTTTATTCCCAGTATGGGAATGACCAGTGGAGACCTACATCTTTAATTCCATAACTCAAGAGACAGAGATCATGTTGTGTTTCTGTAAGTCCAAGGCCTAACAACCAAACAGTAGTAGCTCACATCTTTTGGTCCTAACTCTAGCATTATGATACAGAGTTGAACCCAGAAGTGAAACAACTGGGTAAAGAAGATATTCAAGGCAGTCATGGGCAGACATTGAAGCAGGAACAACCAGCCGGCCTGAGGACTCTTTCAAGAGCTTTTGCCTGAGAAGTCGGCTGGGTGAGAATTGACTGTGGTCTGTTTCCTCTCGCTGATATTCTAGTTTTTTTTCCCCAATATTTGGCTCTGAATTTTCATCAAATACCAGCTAGAATTCATGCTTTATCCTGTCTTTATCTACCACCTTTTGTACTGTTCCAAACCCTCGCTTATGTGCTCCTTTAGTTTAACTATTTATAAAATCTTATTCATTGCCTCATACATTAATAACCTATGTGATAATTATGATTTTCAAATTTCCATAGAGTAAACTTGAGGCCCTTAATCTATGTTGAATTCTCTCTTTTTGATGCTTCTTTGTTGTTATTGTTCTCACCTGTAACTCTGATTTTTCAGGTAGTTTTGACTGTTCTAACCCCAGCATCTTGAACTCTCCTGCTGTCCCCTATTGTCACTTGTCCAGGCTTCTGTCCTGCTTGAGTTCCTACTCTAACTTCTTTCCGTGATGAGGGATGGTATCTAAGAGTGAGCAAAATAAACTTTTTCCTCCACATCCTGCTTTAGGTCACGATGTTTTATCACAGCAAAGTAGTAAGAGGTTTCTGTCCCAGACTTTCAGGCCTAGCCTCAAGGTTAAGGCCAGCAGACCCGCAGAGACACACAGATGCTTACAATAGTTTTAAGCTGATCGGCCTAAGGCCCAGGCATGTAACTTGCTAACTCTTTACCCTTAGTCTAGCCCATGACTCTTATCCTGTTCAGCCATGGGGCTCGGTACCTTTTCTCAGAACAGCATAGTTGTCCTCTGTTTCTTCTGGCTTCTCTCTGGCATTCTGCTCTGTTCTTCCTGTTCCCAGAGTTTTCTTAATCTTAGTTTTCTTAGACTTCCTGTCTGCCTTTGGCCAATTAGTGTTTTTTTGTTAAACAAACAAGTGGATGGAACAATTATTTACAATGGAACAACATAATCCCTCCTTCACAGCAATAGTAGCCCTAACTAAGATAGCACCCTTTTAGCCTGACAAGAGAAGCTTCAAGGTTATAACACAAATGCAGAGAGGCTGATGACTGTCCTCCTGAAGTACCCACTAGGTACTTCTTTGTGGTGGTAGCTGAATGGAGGAGTAAATGAGGCCAGACTTGCTAAAAGGTCTCTCCAGTCATTCTTGCAATGAAGGCTAGCAATAATTGCATAGTGGCCTGACAGATTAGGGAATACAAATGCATTTTTTTTCTTGAGCAGTCAAAAGCTAATATATGGAAAATAATTCTTCCATAGCTCTTAATTTTTTCTCATGCCAACAAATTAGTAGAATTTCATTTCACTTTAATGCACAATAATTTTTTTATTTTGACATGAAAATTGATATTTATTTATTGCTGAAAGCAGTTAAATTATTGAGGAGCTCAGAAAGTAGGAGCAATTGATAAATTAGCAGGTCTAGATTTACTTTCAGCTTTATGTTTTTTTCCATGCATTGGTAACATTTATTTACTGAAAGTATGCATTTATTTTTAAAACCAAGTAATATGTAAAATTATTTAGATGTGTTGTAGATTTTATTACTGGAAGCTAACTGCTGATTATTCTTAATGCAATTCATTCCCCTTTGTGAGGTTTCTGTTTGGAAATTTTATGATGTGAATTTTCATGATGCATGGGAAGACATTTTAGAGAATACTAATGATGCATTCAGAAACTCATAATTTTAAATATGATCTATACTATTAATAAATATGAGATAAATTTGGCATTGTATGCCTAACCCCCCCAAAATTTTATAGCAGCCTTTTAAGAATTAGAATAAAGGAAAAACATTTTATAGCCATTTTAGTTAGGAAAAGATAAGTTTTCATATCTCTCTTTAAAGAAACACACACACGGTGTTGGACTTTCCTATAAATTTTTATGCATAAAATATATTGCTTATATATTGCTTATATTTAATCTCTGCAACAATTTACACATATTATCTCTGGTTTTCATATGTATTGACAGAGTCACTAATGGGAAGTATCATTTAAAATGCATTCAATGACTTTTAAACTTGTTATTAAAATAAGTATCTTTACATAATGTACAGAAGAATAAATAAAATTTGGGACTAAAATTATCTTTTCTTAATTAAGAGACCTATTTCAACATGACACGTGATGTTCACGTCACCTTCAAGTATGTTTAATTTTCCATTATCTAGCTTTAAAATTATTATAGCGTTCTTTCATCCTTTTTCTTTGTTTAGGTGCTGTCTATTCTCCAACTCCAATATTTAAAATCAGTCTCAATTTATATCAAAACAATTTGAAAGAATCAACCTTACTGTTAAATTTTTAGCATCAATATGTAGTATTAATAAAATATGTTCTGATGCTTTCAATCTAAAACTTTCCTAAAAAGTTTTTAACAAAATTCCTAGAACATAAAAAAATAGTTTATAATGTTTGTCAATGTCATTAGCACGATGTGTTCTTTGTGATTTTCATAACAAGTCTAAGAACTATTTATATAGACCTAGAGCCTCAAGATAATTCCCCATGGTATATTTTCCCTAAAATTCTTATAGTTTAAGTGTTAAATTTGCTTCATAAAATATTGAGTTAATTTTTAAAGCTAATGTTTTTGTTTATTCTTTGTAAATTTCATATAGTCTATTCTGAACATATTCTTTCCTTCCCCCAACTTCTTGCAGATCACATTCACTTCCCTATCACCTCAATTTTATGTTCTATCTTCCCACCTCTTTGCATTTAAAAAATGTATACACCATTGAGTCAAGCTTGTTTTGATTGACTCTTAATAGACATGGGACCTATGCTGGAATACGGTTTATATACCAATGTCATTCCACTGAAGAAAATTAGATTTTTTTCTCCCAGAAGCAATCAGATGTCAATAGCTCTTCATTTTGGGCTGGAATTCCTGCCCATCTCCTCTACTCCAGGCTGGAATTTTGTCTGGCTTGAGCATCTGTAGGTTTTGGCATGTTTCAGTTTCTGTGACTCCATATGATATCTTACCCATCGTGTCTCGAAGATAGTTTTCTTGAAGTCACATACCACCTCTAGCATGTAAAACCCTTTCAGTCCTTCTTCATGGATTCCTGAGACATGAGGGGAGAAGTAATATTAACATCACATTTAAGACTGGATAATACAAAGTCTCTTAGCCTCTGCACACTGGCCAGTTTCTGGTTTTTGTGTTAATTTCTATCTGCAGGGAAGCTTCTCTGTGAAAGCGAATGTTACCACTCTGGGAAAGGTATGAGGGGTATCCTGACTGTTTGGGAAGTCAGGCTATAGAGCTGTTAGGGCAGCTTTGATGGCTGGAGCTGCAATGTGCAGCTCAGCTCTGGAGGAAAGGGTATCTTGACTGTTCAGGAAGTCAGGCTATATCTGAAGCTGGGGTGCAATAAGAGATGGTCTCCTCACAAGATATATCTATCTTGCTCCTCTTCTGGAGAACCCCTACAGCTGAGTTTTGCTTAAGGGGACTTCTCAGCAGAGCTCTGCTTCTTCTCTCCAGCTCAAGATATTATTTCTTTTGCTTCATTCTGCTAAAGGGAAATCTAGTGCAGAAACACATCAATCTCCTCTAGCTCTGGTTAAGAAAAGTTGCGACTTTTTCTGCTCCATCTTGCTCAGTTCCCCTAAGGGGACGTCTCTGAAATTTTTTTTTCTGCTCAGCCCACCAAGGGATGTCTCAATAAGTTTTTCTTTGAACCAGTGAATGAAGTTCTTCACCAAAACACTTTTGCAAAAGAGACTTATTTAGGAAGAATAAGTCAGGAAAGTTGCTGCTTCCTTCAGTGTGGGAAAGAACAGCCCACAACTGTACAGGTAAAGGGGCTTATGTAGAGACTTTTAGGGATGGAGTTTCTCTGGGAATATTCAGGGACTGGGTATTTATTCCCGCTCAGGGATTGGTTAGTTCTTTTGATCATGGGCAAAGATGGTTCTGATTTCAAGGTCAAGCTGTGTTTCTTTCACTGACTCTTTATTTCTTTATTTTAGCTTTTGGACTCTAACTCTAAGGCCAGGGCATATTTCTTTTACTAGCTCTGATTCTAGGGACCAAGTGTGTGGTGTTATATTTTATATTTAATAAAAATCAGCCTAGAATATTAGAAAATAGAATCACCTACAGCCAAGGCATGGAGGTCAGAGAGTGATGTCTCATGCCTTTAATCCCAGAACAGGGATGACAAAGTGATGACACATGCCTTTAATTCCTTCACTCAGGAGACAGAGACAGGAATAGCTCACACCTTTAAGCCTAACTCTAGGATTATGATGCAGAGTTAAACCTGGAAGTAAAACAATTGTGTGGAGAAGATATTTAAGGCAGGCTTAAGCATTCAGGTATTCTGTAGGAGCAACCAGCCAGGCAAGGGATTCTTGAGGATATCATTTATCTTATTCAGTCTGAGAAGTTGGCTGGGGTGATAATTGACTGTGCTCTGTTTCTTCTCTCTATTATTCTAGCTTTTCCCCAATATCTGGCTCTGGGTTTTCATTAAACACCAACCCTAATTCCTGAAATACAAGTGTGTTACTTTGGTATTAGTCTCAGACTCAGGGAATGTCGCTTTGGTTCAGGTTGAAGGGATAAAGTGTTTCTTTCACTGGTTTGGATCTCAGATTCAGGATGTGTTTCTTTTACTAACTCTGGCTTGGGGGCCAGAGTGGATTTTCTGGATATCCTATTTTTCCTACACTCTGATGAAAGTTGCAAGATGAACTGGTCTGTGAGTAAAGCAACAAGTCATCAGGACTTATTGTAATACTATTTTTCATTTATAAAAATAATTAAAAGAAAGTTTTTCTCTAGGTCCTATAACCTATCTACTCACAGGTTCTTAGATACATTGACAATGTCAGATATAGATTCCATCCTGTGGAATAGACCTTAAGTCAAAAAAAAATATTAGTTACTACTATAATATTACTATGCCACTATGGTACCAGTAGGTATATCATGCTAGGCAGGTAAGTTTTGTAGCTCACAGGATCCATAGCTGAGTGAGAGTAATGATTTCTGTTTTGGTAGAGTACAAAGGACCTTTCAATTCTATGAAAGGTAGATAGTAGAAACAAAGCTTCCAGTTGAGTATCAGCTACAGTTCTCCATGTTCAAAGACTCAAGTATATAGGTCTTCAACAATTGGGTCTTACCATCAAGTTTTGAAAGGTAACTGATGACATTGGATTAGTCTATAATGTTTGGAGGCTGAGTATCTCTGGGACCACATTACTCCACAACAACTCAAAGTTAATTATGTTTGTTTTAAAGTTTTAGTTAGTAATGAATGATGTCTAGTTAGGCCATGTTATCTTATTATAGGATAACTTTACTTAAACTCCCTTTATAGACACATGCACACACACATACACACACACACACACACACACACACACACACACACACATTTTAGGAAGCTCGACAGTAATACCAGTAATAGTTTTCCATATGGTTCCACAAAAAGCCTTTACTATTAATTTTCTATCCCCATATTTGCTCCTATACCTGCCATAACATCTTCCTACTCCATTTAGTTCCTATTGTTCTGCTCTCCACTGTATCATCCTACAGTATCATGTCATTATTTTTCTTATTTAAAACTGTTTAATGAGATAACTGCAGAAAGATACTTGGTTGTAAAGGTTGCAAAGTTAAACCAACATAAATATTTTAAAGATATCTTGACTTTGAAATTTGGATATGTTGCTATAGAAAAGAGGTTCTGTTTTGTTTCCACAAAAGATGAGAACTTGTGAATTGCTTCCAGGCCAGTATGGTTTGAACAACCAAGACCCCCTGAAGGCAACTGGCTGAGATGATGGAACCTCATAGACTACTACAGCCAAAATTTAACCACGATTCAAGATTTTTCTCAGTGTCCTTCAAATATTACCAGCACCTCCAATCAGCAGGAAGTAGCCTAGAAAACTATGCCCATATTTCCAAAAGATAGATTATAAATGTTCATCTTTGTTTAGAGGCTACAGACTTTGAATGGTTGTTTCCCATTATATCCATTTATTTACTGAAAATTTCACAATTTCACTTTTCTTAACAGCTGAGTGATATTATATTGTGTGAATGAACTTCATTCTTATTTTATTATTTATTGATTAATGGATGGACATCTAGATCATTTCCTATTTGCTGGCTACTGTAAAAAAAAAAAAAGCAGCAGTGAATATGGGAAAACAAGTATTTCCGTAATAAAATATATATTCCTTTTTGTATATGCCCAAGAATGGTATAGGCAGATCTTTTTTTTTTTTTTTTTTTTTTTTTTTTTTTTTTTTTTTTTTTTTTTTTTTTTTTTTTTTTTTATCTTGGCTCTTCTGCCTAGAGTAAGATAAAATCCCAATGTGGTTTTATTTTACATCTCCCTGATGGCAGAGGATATTAAACATTTTAAAACATGTTTCTCAGTCCTTTGTGCTTCATCTTTTGGGAACTTAGTTATTTCCATGTTCTATTTTTAATTGACTTATTCGTTCTTTTGATATCTGGTTTTGTTGTTGTTGGGGTTTGTGGGTTCTTCTTGTTCCTTGTATACTCTAAGTATTAACCCTGTGCTGGATATAATTGTTATTCTTTTTTCTCATTTCACAGGCTGCCTCTTCACAGTGTTCTTTGTTTGCAGAAGCTTTTCAGTTTCATGTGGCCCATTTGTTAACTTCTGCTATTATTTGTGCTGTTTGGGTCCTATTTAGAAAGTCTTATTCTACACTTATTAGGTCAAGCATATTACTTACTGGATTCAGTGTATCAGATCTTATGTTAAGATGCTCCATCAACATGGAATTTATGTTGTGGAAGTTAAAAGATGTGAATCTGATTTCATTTTTCTACATGCAGCTGTCTGGTGTCACCAGCACCATTTGTTGAAATGCTTTTGTTTCTCTGCTTCTGAGAGGCCCAGTAAAATGACTCTTGGTAAAAAAAAATTTGGGTGTCCATAGGTGTGTCAACTTACACCCGAGTTTTTTATTTCTAGTCCATTGACCAACACATCTGTTTTTGTGTCAATTTCACACCATTTGTATTACTATAGCTCTATAGTATAGTTTATTCAATCAGGAATAGTAATACTTTTAAAAGTTTTTTGTTGCTCCAGATTGATTTAGCTATTGTGTTTTTCTGTGTTTCCTTGTGATGTTTAAGTTTACCTTTTCAATTTCTTAAAAAAAAAAAAAAAAAAAAAGTAAACTTGTGTTGAGACTTTTATAGAGATTACAAGTTCTGTGTATTGCTTTTTGGTTGTGTGGCCATTTCCATATGAATTCTACCAATCTGTGAACATGAAAGGCTGTTTCATCTTCTGATATCTGCTTTAGTTTCTTCAATGTTTTAAAGTTTTATCATACACATCTCTAACTTGCTTAGTGAGAGTCATCTAAAGTTATCTTTTGAGACACTTGTGAAAGATACTGTTCCTCTGGATTCTTTCTCAGTATATTTGTCATTTATATATGTTTTCTTGGTGAATTTGTTTTTCTTTAATGAGTGTGTAGTATTGTTCCCTATCTCTTATGCTCCTAAGTCCCTGCACAACTGAATAGATATTGTACAGAGTATGGTCATATTTTCTTTTCAACCAACAATTTGAGACAAGTGTATTCATGGATATGGAAAACAACATGTTTACAAAGGTATTGACCTAGTTCCAAAGGAATGATTCAACTTAAGCAAACCCAGTAGGTAGAGACTGTGGGCTCACAGAAGTAATAGTTGCTTTGTTGGCTATAAAGGGTTTATTGACAAATAACTCTTAGTCATTGATGGACATCTTTATTACCCTAAGACTCAGAGAATCTAAAGAACCAGAGGAGGGGTTGCTCTGCTATACAGTACTTGCCTTTAAATTCCAACATTCCCTGAAAATTGAAACTTTTTCTTCAGGAAAGTTTCCTTCAAGTTCAAGAGCCTCTGGTTATAAATAGGTCCCTTACCTGGAAGAATAGAAACTTGTGAGATTCTCGAGGATCCAGTAGAATAAAACTGAATGAACAACAGATGTGAGGGAGAGCCTCAGTGTTAAAGCTTCAAAGAAAACAATAATGGATTGTCTTGGGCTTCCCAGATAGGGAGCTGTCTTTTTATTGTTTGTTTGTTTGTTTTTTAAGTAATAATGATTCTTTATAAGTAATCCCTCACCCATACTCCATTTGTAATCCCAATAAAACCTCTTTGAATCACCAAGTTAAGCATTGGTGTAATCATTACTTAGGTCTGTTGTGGGTTCTTTTTCTAGGGTGAGTAGATAAACATTTTCTTATCCTTCTAGGAGACATTTGTCACACAAAAGAAAGCATATAAAATGACTCACTAAATACAGAATGATCAAAGCATCAAATACTGTTGAAAAAATCTTGAAATGCTTATTGCCCACAATAGATCTTCCAGAAAGGTGAGTGTCTTGTTGCAATCCATAGACAGAGGAACAAAGTCTACTTTGAAATGAGGAAGTTTATCAATCTTAGTGTGTGTGTGTGTGTGTGTGTGTGTGTGTGTGTGTGTGTGTGTGTGTGTAAGTGTGTACTGGTTAGTTTTAACTGCCAACTGGACACAACCTAGAATCAATTGAGAAGTGAGTCTTAATAAAGAGTCATGTAAATCAGATTGACCTCTGTGATTGTCTAGATTGTTAATTGATATAGAAAGACCCAGGTCTTTATGGGTGGCACCATTTTCTAGGCACCTTCTGGTTCTGAACATAATAAGGATAGAGAAAGTTAGCTGAAACAGGCAAACAAGGAATTACTCATGAGTTTATTCTTCCTGTGCTTTTGATTATGGAAGCATAGCACTGAGTTTCTGTCTCGACTCACAATGTTAGACTCCAACCTATAATTGTAAGCCAAAAAGTTCTCTCTCCCCTGAACTGCCTTTGCTTTTTGTCACAGTATGTAAAGTGTGTGTGTGTGTGTGTGTGTGTGTGTGTGTGTGTGTGTGTGTGTGTGTGGTATTTGCACATGTATAGAAGTTGGAAATCTCTTCATCGTTCTCCATTTTTTTAAAAAAATTTTTCTGAGACAGGATATCTCAATGAACCTGGAACTCAACGTTTTGGCAAGACCAACTGGCAGCAAGCACTAGCCATCCTTCTGTCTCTGCTTTGCCAACACCGGAATGACAGACATCGAACCTTGTGTTTTGGTCTTTACTTGTGTGCTGGAGATCTCAACATAGTTCCTATGTTTGAACAGCAAGGATTTTACAGACTAAACCATCTCACCTCAGGTTTATAATTCTTAATGATCCATGAGATCACTATAGTTAGTAGTGTATGTGCCTGCCATGAGTTAGGAGGTGGTGAGCCACACCTTAAATTCTAGCTTTAGGAGTGTGGAAAGGGAAACTTAAGATAGCTGGGTGAGGAAGAGAAGAGAGGTTTTCAGCTTTCTCAGACAATTCCTTGGTGGGCTAAGAAGAGAAGTTTGCAATTGTAGTATTTCATTGAGAAAGGCCTGAGAAGTTGGCAGATGAGAAGTGGCTGTGGTTTGTTCCTCTGTCTCTCTGATAGTCCAGCTTTTCCCCAATATCTGGCTCCAGGTTTTATTATAATGCTAAATAGAATTCATGCAATATTTGGTTCTCAATGTGGAGCACAAACCCATGATACTGGAATTGAGATTCCTGAGCTCTACGGACTGAGCTAGCTAGAGTGAATCTACAATAATCTACCCTTATATTCTATCATACTTATAGCCTGCTTTTCTTCTCTTTTCTTCTTTTCTTTTCTTTCCAGACCACCTCCTTGGGCTACTACCATAGTAGGTAGCTGCCCCATTTCATAGTCATTTGAATCATCATTAACAAGTTTGAGGAGTCAATTGAGATTTCTTAAAAAGGGGAATTCCTTTGAGGAACAGAGAGAATTTTTTCCCAAATTAAAAATAGGAAACAGTAGTATGATGGAAGGTAGTTGGTTTTTGTTTAATATTACTCTAGTCAGTTTAAAACTGGAACCAGTAAAGGAGAAGATAAATACTGTAGATGAGACTATTTTAATGGTTATTATAAATATTATTTGTATTATCATTTAAAAAGCCAGTAAATATGAGCACCAAAATGAAAGTCTTAGAAAAGCTTGTTAAGAGATAACAGAGATATGCAGACCCTGATAGAGAAATGTAAAGAACCAATCTCAACATAGTCTTATAAGATTACAAAGAAACGGCCCAAGGCTTTCAAACAGCCAACCTTAGTATAACCAGTGATTTTTACAGGAATTGCCAAATGATAGAGACTGTACAGAAGATAAATGGACTCCGGCAAAAATGTTAGATTTAAAGAGAGTCAATGAAGCAATAGTAATGTATGATATGCACTTACCATTCATAAAACCAATTCTTGGTCAACCTGCAATCAAACTGACCCTAAAGATGGGGAAGATATAGCTGCAGCAGCTGTCTTGGAGGCTGGAACTCAGTTGACTTAGTGGAAGAAGGATGAAGTTAAAACCATAGAACAAATCAGAGATAGAGACATAGAAATATCACAAGACCAACTTCTTGGGGAGGTAGATTTTTCTAATAAAGAACGGCAATCTTTATATGATAACCACACCCTGGATTTATGCCAAATGGCAGCCTTGGATGCTTGTTACAAAACTGAAAAATAGGAAAGAATTTATCAAGTGATCCAAGGACCAAAAATATATTTACAATTTTTTTTAAACAAAGATTGACTGCAGTATAAATAGAATAATACCAGATTCAGAAGCCAGGTGAATAATAATTGAGTCTCTGGCTTTTGAAAATGTTAACTCACAATGCAAAAAAATAATTATGCCATTAAAGGTAAGAACAGGACCCTTGGAAAATTAGATTTATGACACAATTAACATGGAATCTTATAACTATAATGATAATTGGGTAAAAGAAGTTATCTCTAGAGGTTTAAAGAAAAATCAAAATAGCAAATGTTACAATTATGGAAAGCAAGGTCATGTAAAAAGAAACTGTAAACGGGCTTTCCAAGAAACAATGTCTTTGCTAATAATAACCCCAACAGAATGCTATTCCCTTCTGGAGTATGCAGAAGGTGTGAAAAAGGTAGGGATTGGATCAATGAGTGCAGGTTAATAAGGGGCAGTTGAGGTAACATTTCACCTTTGGAAAATGCCATGAGGGGGCTTCTGCAGGGCTCCATATCAAATCTAGTTCAGTCTTGTTCTGTCATTGTGAAGGAAACACCTTCCCAGAGCAATTAAAGAACCTAAAACCTATTGTAAAAAACCACACTGCTCTGGACAATAAAATAGCTATAGAAAAATAAAACAAAAAGTTCAGGAAAAACAATAAAGTAAATATTCTAGCAAACTTTTATAAATAAACAAAAGCAAAGATTAAAAATATAAATAAATGATATTTTCATTAAAGGTGTGGTAGATACAGAGGCAGATGTAACAGTAATTTCACCAGAATCTTGTCATCCGAATTGGTCCCTTCAGGAGATATATGTTCAATTTTTTGGGAATTGGAACATCATTCTAGACAAAATAGAGTGCAAGATGGCTTGAATGTATAGGTCAAGAAGGACAGAGAGGAAAATAGCCATATGTGGCTAATGTTGCTATGAATTTATAGGGATTAGACTTATTATAACAATGGAATACTCAGGTTAGCATTGCTCCATCTCAGAAATGAACCCTAAACTAACATATGTTTCTGGGAAAAGTGTTAAAAGATATTATGAGAAATGGTCCCCAACAATTCAGGTAGTATAAAAACAAGGCACAGCAGCTGCTGATCTTTCAAAGGAACCCACAGTGCTGATTTAATTTTTAAAGGAAAATGAAGACATTGTCAATTGACAGGAATGGACCCAGCAGACATCATTGTACCCATATATCTAGATAAGTCAGCTCTGGCTATGGTGTTTCAGATGTGAATGTGTATCTTTCCTAATTCATACTGAAACTTCAGATATAGTATTAAGAGTCTTTCAAAAGATTACAGGCCTTTGGAAACTCACAGATGGAAGGCATTGCTTTATAATAGAGCAAAGAGGATTGTCTTCAGTCTTTCTCTTGGTTATGTGTGGACAAGAGGCCTATTAGGGAAAGCAGGCCTCATTCTACCCTATATCTCCTAGAACCTTGGTCTTATAGGAAGGACACATTTTGTGTCTCTAAGATTTGAGCTGACATATTTTTGCTGATTATGTTGCATAAATCAACCCACTCTTTAGAAATCCCAGATATCTGAAAAGGGTCTTATGAGGAGGTTGTCATGAATCTGTCTTTCTTTCAGGCCTATAGATATCTATCACATGCCTCAGGTGTCTTGAAATTGAAGCATTTTCTTTTTTACAGCATTAGGGTCTCAGTTAAGGGTTACCAATTATCCTTTAAACCCATCAATCTGTGTTTAAAGTGAAAGGAAATAAATAGATTGAGTATAGAAATTGTGAGGAGTACAAAAGTCAATGTTATTATAGACTTTCAGGGCCCAAGTCATAAGGCCATTGAAGCTCCTTAGGTTTATTTCCTAACTAGAAAAATCCTATGGAAATACAGTTTCCTCAGTCTATTATTATCATTGTTGTTACTGCATTAATAAATTCATAACAAAAGTCTTGCTTGGATTGATACTGAATATCTCAAATTATGTCAAGTGTTCCCGTTATCTTGGCAGCACTGTTTTGGGAAGTTGAGGAACCCTTTGGTATGGAGTTGAGCTGGAGGTATTGGGTCCATGGGAGGCATGGGGAATTGTCAGTGCAGTATAACCAGTTGCTTTATCTCGTGCTGCCTATGCCATCAACTAGAAGAACCATGTCCTTGTGTCCTCTGAAAGCCTCAGCCAAAATAAACTCTGTCTCCCTTAGGCTGGTCTTGCCAGATATTTGGTCTCAGCCTTGGGAAAATTAACTAGTGAAGTCCTTGAGGATAGAAGGTGAGAGGAAGGGACCACATTGGTTTGTGTACAGTTAGACTGGTTCTTTCCTAGCTACGATATCACAAAGAACCATTATGATGAAAGATAAACACTAGAGCTTCTAAGAAACTGGGTAGTGCTGGGTCTTATCCTTATTTAACAGACAAGCTATCAGTAGTTACAAAACAGTTGGCTTAAACTTTGGCTCTTACTGCTTATGTGTTTTTGATCATTTGAAAGTGGGCATTGGTGATCTGCTTTGACAAAAAACAAAAAAAAAAAAACAACAAAAAACAAAAAAACAAAAAAAACCCAAAACAAAACAAAAAAACAAACAAACAAACAAAAAAACCTCAGAGAGTTTGTGTCCTGATTGGTTGGCTTTAGTTTCTGGGTTTTAATTTAAATTTTGAATTATTAATTTTGGTTTTTAATTCCATTTGTGCTTTTATTTCAGTTTTTATAGTTAGTTCATTTGTTTATTAAATATCCACTTTTACTTGTTTGTTTTTATTTTAAAACTTCTGTTAGTATATAATAGTTGTGCAAAATGAGGAATTTCACTGTGGCATGCACTTTGAACATATCTATATTGCTTTGGGATTATGCTCTTGAACATCGTAAATAATTGTCATGCCTACTAGTTTAGTAAAATGCTGATTGGCTAGAAGGCAGACAGGAAGTGTGGGTGGGGCTCTCAGACTAAGAAAAATATGGGAAGTAGAAAAACGCTGAAGAAAGGACAATAGATACAGAGGAAAGAAGACCAGAATGCACTCTGAGAAAAGGTACCAAGCCACATGGCTAAACAAGATAAGGATAATAGGTTAAGATTAAAGAGCTAGAAATATGTCTAAGTGATGTGGGAATGTCTTTCCGACCCAGCTGCCTGAGGAAGCAACATATAAGGAACACATGTGACAGGCCATGTGGCAGACAGATGAATGGAAATGTGTTGAACTAAGATGAAAGAGCAAGCTAACAGTGTGCCTGAGCCATAGGCCAACCAGCATGAAATTAATATAAATGTCTGAGTCATTTTGGGGGTAAAAGCAGCCACAGGCAGATTTGGACCATGGGGCTAGTCTGGGCCAGAAACCTCTTGATTCAGATGGAACCCAATGTGTGGCTCTGCACCAGGCACTTTTGCTTGTGTTTCCTCTTTTCCTCTTCTGGAGAGATACTTTGTGAGAGGCATGTTCTCGTAGGGAGGCCATCACATGGAACTAATATAAGCTGTGTGTTTCTTTGGGCCTGTGGATCAGGAGCTCAGGGCTATGCAGAGCTAAGCAGCTGTGGGTGGGTCCAGATCTTGGTGCTAGTTCTGTCCAGAAACGAATTACGATACTATGTACTTGGTCTCTTACTTCTATCCAGTTCTTCCATGTGTTTAACATTTCACCTATTGTCACCTATTCACAATTAGTCCCTCTGCCACATCCTTAGCAGACAAAGTACACTCTGGAGTGTCTTGAGCAACACCACATTTTGTTTGTGACAGTGTCAATGTCATGGTGGGGGGTCTCATCCTTCGGATGGCCATAAATACCAGCTTAAGTTAACATAGTTTCTTATATTTTTTCATTATTCTTACTACTTTTTTACTATTTTAATACTTAAAAATTATTTTTATTATTAATAAAAGTAATAATAATTTAATTTATTTAATAACTTAATTTTAAAATAATTATTTTAATAATTTAAGCTTGCAGATCATGATTTGTTAATTCATACGTTCGTTATTTTTTGTATTTTGTACATTTTGTATTCATGCTTTTATTAATATGGATCAGATCAAATGGTATATTACTCTCATTTTAGATTATAGATTGAAAAATCTACAATAGAAGCTCATCCCTTTATAGAACCACCTTGGATATCTCTAAATACAAGCACACTGTTGGCTGTCTAACAATCCCAGTGTAGTGCCCAGTGAAGAAAAAAAACCTAGAAGATATTTTACAAGGCAGAAGTTGACTTGATACTGCCATTTGGAGTTTGTGTATCTTAAAGTCTTTTTATTAGTTTATTAATTGCAGAAACATCCCGTGTGAGCCGAAATCGATTTGCAAAGCCAAAGGCTGCTCTGGTGTCCATGTGCCAACCGGATCCATTTCAAAACATCGCTTTCTCTTGCCAAGATCAGCACACCAGGCCTGCTATCACCAAAGTAACTAGAGAATACCAGAGTCCTCAGGCTCAAAACACAACTTCTTCTGCAAAGTTACAGGTCAGAGCACTTCTTGTCCCTCTCTTTTCAATGGCAGAAAACCTATTTATCATTCTAAAATGTCGCCAGCTTCGTTCCTATAAGAATTTTAAGTAGAGAAAGCGAAAAGTTATATATCCTATGCCCAAAATCAAAGTAACAATTTCTTCATTGGGGAGTACAATTTCACAAAAGTTGAGAAAAAAGGTACAATGTGTCCTGATAAGCCTCCACACTGAACATAATTGTGAAGCTGAATGCTCTTAGCTTTGCAGCTTTGACCTGGAGTCCAGGTGCGGGCGTGGCTTCGTTACTTACTCATGTAATTTACCAAGTATACCTGGTGGCTAGTATTTCTCACCTTTCTAAGAGTGAACCGACACTGCCTTCACTATATGTAATTAGGATAAAGCCCTGGGCTAGGGTTTTATAAGGGGGACAGGGAAGTCCCAGCAAAATGGAAAGAAGGCAGATTTAGACTGAATGCAACATAGAGGATCAAACCAATTTTATTTTGTGTGTGAAACCCAAATAGGACCCTTTTGACCTGAGCACTTCATCCTTAAATGGTAAACTAAACAGCCATGAAATTTTAATAGTGAGGAAATTAGTACCTTCTTACGTTTCAGACTGTGAAATGGCACCAGGGAGACTCAGTGGCAGGCAGTAGGCAGTCTCCTGAGGTACCAGACCTGAAAGTGGTGTGCCCCTTCAACTTGCAATCCCACCCTGCCCGGCAAGCCCCCCCAAGACATTCTGACAGGACACCTCCAGGATGCCACCCAAAAAAGGTATTTCAAAACAACTGTCTGTTTGTGGAGTTCTGTATGTTGCTTAGAAGGAGCCATTTTCTTCCAAATTTTGTTTCAACACTTTTATTTCCTCTTGGGTGCTTCTCAACTCTGTTTCTTTCTGTGGTTGAATTCCTTTGTTTCTTGAGAACTTGGGAAGATTTTAATAGAACTTCAGTATCTTTTCCTGTGTGGCTGTCTAACTTCTCCAACAGCAAGTAGTCACATTCACTTTTCTTATGATCAGAAAGACAGGGAGAAAGCAATGTTTAGAGAGACTCTGGTGAGGCAACTTAGAGGCAGGCTTTCTACAGCAAAGACCCATTTATGGTCGGATCAGCATGAGGGCTTTTTTGTAAAATATCTATGGTACTTAGATTTACACAAATTCAAAGTCCTGAATTAAATGCAGCTAAGGATAGAAAACAGACTAAGAGAAAGCTAAGAGACATGAAATCATAGGTGGGGGCTTTATGAACAGAACAGAGAGAAGCTGCCACTGGTCATGTGGTCCACCTGTATCTTGGAGTATTGACTAACTTCTGTTTTGATCTGTTTTTGGCCACATTTAAGTTCCCACCAAAACAAATTGGTACAATTTTCAAATGGAAAGAGCCTGGACATGCATATATGTTTTCCTAATAACCGGTATAGTCTTGTTATTAGCTAATGCATTTAATCTTAGAATGGAGAGTGAAGGCTGAGACCTCATGTAGAGATAATCTATGAAAACTATCCAGCCTCAGGCTGTTATCTTGGGGATCTGAGCAGTATCCTATTTAATATGCTCAGCCATCTTATTAACTTCCAACATTTGGGGAATCATAGGCAAATCCATATTGAAGTTAATTCTTTCAGACAAGAGAACACACACACACACACACACACACACACACACACACACACACACTCACACACACACACATGGTGGGGGTAGTAGAAAAGAGAGAACTTGCCAAACCTGTCCCAGGAATTCTTAGAAAAATATCACAATGTCATGTATTGACTTTCAGCAGCATAGAGTTAATTTCTTAGTCATAAGGGTAAAAGATTCAACCCTTAGGTACAATTTTCTAACCTGGGTTCTCAGGCTTCAGGCACTATTTACTTTGTTAGGGTATTGGAGGGTTTTTTGTTTTATTTCATTTTTATTAGCTTTCCAATAATACTTTCAAATTCTTGCAGTGGGAATTCTGGGCTATCTGGGTCATGTTCTTAATAAATAGATTAGAATTAATAAGTTTTTACTCAAATGTAGTGCTGGATATCAAAGCCAAGAGCCTCACCCATGCAAGGCAAGGGCTTTACCACTGAGTTCTTCTCACAATGTTAGAATGGGTTGTTCTTGCTTACTATTAATGCCTTCTATTATATTTTACTAATCTTTCTACATAATAATGTATTTTAAAGTTTAATAACTTTGACTAAGAATATAATATGCTGTTGTACAAAATGTATACAATTTACAGAAAAATGTTTTAGAACAATCCAGTGAAAAGACAGAATCTCACTAGAGAAAAATCACTATAAGCACTTGGCTGTCTTCCAGATGTTTTGTATGATAATATTTTTGGTTTACATTTAATAAAATAGGCATAAAGTAAGCAACACTTTGGATCCCATGAATATCCACCATATGTAATTATTATTTGTCAATTAAAAATAGAATAAATAAGTGCAGTAGATGCAAATTAATCTAATAACCAGATGAAAGTCATTTCATAAACAGAAGTTAGGCTTTTCAAGGAAAGGATGACAGCTTTGACCTTTCTGGCTGATAAAGTATCAGAGTATCATGATGATCCTTCCTGTTTAACTGAGTGTTTGTAACATGCCAAGTTCTCCAGACAGTGTATAGTAGTCATTTACCATAGTGGCTAGATGTAAAACAGTGACATGCAATTACATATGATGTTTCTGCCACTTTCAACAAGCTATCAAGTGATACAGCATGTTAGTTACAAGTGCATGATTCAGTATGTGGAAATGCACCGGGGCCTTTGGACAGTCAGTGGAGAGATGAAGGGAGGCAAATCTGTCTCCTCAGGTCCCTCTCATGCTCCCTCCACCCTCCCATGGGAGAAATGAATATCACAAAGGCAGTCTTTAGCCTTTCCATTGGGGGCATCATCCTAACATGCTACATCCTGGACTTTGCCATGTGGTGTTCCATCCAATGATGGGCATGACACAGCCTGTAATCTCTAGAGGTCCATGTTGCTATATTCTTGGTACTTCAACAGCAAGTGATTAGTTGGGAAGGAATTTGGTTGGAGTTTTGGGAAGAAGGACACATTTGAGGAGGACACATTTGAGGAAGTTTGAAGACATTCTTAAGGTCTATAACACATAAAAGTTGAACTTTAGAAACATGTGATGCATCAAAATCCTGGTCCTTTGTGATGTTTAATTCAGAAAGAAGAGAGGACTAAGGTATCATGAAAGACCTTCAACTTCCAAGTCAAGTGACTGGACTTAAACTCCAATAAACAAAACCAGAACACAGCAGAAAGGAAAGATTTAGTGGGAATGTGACCTGTTAGCTGCCAGGCATTTGTTAAGGACCAGTGGAGAGGTGAATGTTAGAGATGGGGGTTAGAAAGAGTTGTTTTAGTACTATCAGGGGTCATAAAGTTAGGATAATTATGTAGCTTACTTTAAACTTTTTTAAAAAGTATTACGGATTGAGCCCAGAGCCTTGTACAGTGACTTCACTGAGTCACACTCCAGCCTACATGTGATTGCCCGAGAGCAGCGTGGAGAATGACAAGAGAAGAAACAAACAGAACCTCTGACAGCCTAGTGCTAGGTAGGGAGGGGGACAGTGGGTGGCTTGTCGGAGGAACTGAAAGATGTGGACAAGAGAGTTGTGAGATCATGTAGAGAGGAGGGAAGCTCAGAAGCTGGGAGCTGAGGGAAGACGGTGAGCTGTGAAAATCTTCAGGCTGCATCAGAGAAATCTGCAACACAGGACCACAAGGGAGTGTGTGTGTGTGTAAAGGGTGGCAATTCTGGGCTGTCATTTAAAATATGCCCACACTTTCTCTTAACATTTGAAACAGATTAACAAAGGTGTCTGGAAATTTCCTACCAATACATCAATGAATCTTGAAAATTAGAAACTGTTAGCAGTTAAAGGGTATTCGAAAATGAGACATGGGTCCATGTTTATGCAAACCATTTGTAAACTCCATAGTGATTTGCTAATAATGGTTTTGGGCAGCACTGTGTTGCTATGCTGTTATTTGGCATCAAAATGGTTTCTTAACAATGCAAAGATAGGCCTCTTTTCTGCTTGAACAAATTAGTCAAAATTCTGAATTTCTAGTACTCTGATGATGTCCTTATGTATTTAAAGGCAAATAGATCACACTTTGTACAAGAGATGTTGGTGTGTGTATGCGATATTATGGTTTTATAAATTTTCATAGAAAGTCACTTCATTAAATTATTTGACCATCTATTAATTCATTTGCCCTTTGCTATATGTTTTTGGGGTTTTGAATGAGAATGGCCCCCATGGGCTCATATGTTTGAATGCTTGGTCTCCAGTTGGTAGAACTGTTTGGAAAGGGTTAGCAGGAGTGACCTTGTTGAAGGAAGTGTGCCACTAAGGGTGGGCCTCGAGGCTTCAAAAGGTCAAAGCATTTCCAGTTAGCTTTGTCACTGTACACTCACTCTCTTTCTTGTTTCTCTCTCTCTCTCTTGTTCTCCTCCCCGCCACCTGTAGATTAGTCGTGAGCTCTCAGCTACTGCTCCAGGGCCATGCCTGCTGCCTCCTGTTATGTTCCCTGACGTGATGGTCATGCATTCACCCTCTGAAGCTATAAGCTTCAATAAACTCTTTCTTCTATAAGTTGCCCTGGTCATGGTGTCTCTTCACAGTGATAGAGAAATAACTAGAACATCATTCTAGGAAGAATGTGACACGACACAAATCACAAAGAATTTAAGTGCTAAAGGTAGTACACAGCAATTATTAGAACACAATCACAAACACTGTGTTACAAACTAAAATCTTTGAAAATTAGTGACACGAAGAATTTCTTCTAAGATAGTCTGGGTTTTCAAGGTTCTCTTGAATTGAGAGCGTTTCTTGAGCTTGGCAGTTGAAGGACAGTGCTGTTAACTGATAAAATCCTGTTACCTCTTCACATTTCTTTTCTCCTACTTGATGGAGGAGCCATATACCCAACAAACTGCATACATTTAAAAAATACAGATTGAAAGTCTTGATGAAGGTATCTACATTATAATCATAATCATAATTAAGATTTCCACCGTTCCCAAGATACTTTATTAGTTTGTAGTTTATATCTACTAAGTGAATGTATTTAGAAGGGAAAGTCAAACAGCATGTATTCTATGAAAACACAGTCATAATAAGTTCTCTGAACCAGGGCCTAGCTCTTGTCTGTAGTGTAATGCTTAAGACCCCCCTGCTTTGTCAGATGAATTAATCACTTGCTGCTTTGTATTGCTAAGCACAGACCTTATTTCACACCTGGTTTATCCATTCACCTGTTGACAAGTAAGTAGTAAGGCTGTTTTCAATGCCAGCATTAATAAAGCTCTCTGAACATTTGAGTAGAGCTTTAGGTGAACCCGTAGATCAGAACGGCAGGGTTTGTGGGATTGTTTGAGTAACTTCTCAAGTCCCTGTGAAACTGCTTTCCAAGGTGGCTGTGCCGTTTGTCCGTTTGTCCGTACTTCGGCCAGCAGTGTGTGAGGTCTTGACCCACATGCTCACTGAAAGTTGGTATTGTGAATGAGTCTAATCTTAGCCTTTCAGAACGTGTACGTCAGAGCCTCATTGTGGCTTTAATTTACATGTTATCAATGACTCATCTGTTTAATGTGCTTTTTTTCTTTTCTTTTCCCCCATCTGGTCCTTGCCCTTTGTTTTCTTATCTTCATTTAGATTAAGTACTTACCTTGTTTCATTCTGTCTCTACTGTTGGTATTTCATCTATAACTTTCATTTTTTTATTCAAATAAGTTCACAGAAAATCTGTCACAGTCTATCATCAAATATTAGATCAGTTATATATAAAGAAATAGATTATACTGTACATGTTACCTCTTAACTCTTATTATTGTTTTACATAGACTTCCAAATGTTATGAATCATATAACCTGTCATTATCTTTGCTTTAAACATTAATTACATATATGTGCACATATCCATATTTGTATAAATATTTATTACTTGTTTTGTCTGGTGCTGGGGATCAAACCCTCAGCAGGTGCTCTACCCCTGAGCTGCAGTGCCAACCCTAAATATCCAATTGTGCCTCAAAATATTGTTGAAAAATGAGAAAAAATTTTCTATGTATTTATGTTTATTATTTCCTTCTTTTTTTTTTTAGTTTCAGATTCAAACACTCATCTGTTATTTTACTTCTTTTAAAAAGGATTTTTAGTGTTAGTGTGTGTAACACATATATGGATGTGAGAGGACAACTTTGCGTATTGAGTTCTCCCCTTCCGTCTTTCTATGCATTTCCAGGATCAAATGCCAACTACTACCACACTTGTTCTTTGGAACAGTGGGTGCCTTTGCCATCTGAGCTAGCTCACCAGCCCCCTGTTTGGATAAACCCATTGATGTTTGATAGTCAAGTCTGTGGGCAATCATTTCTCAACCTCTGGGTGCTTTAAATCTTCACATTGTCTACCTTTTGGAAGCTCGGGGAAGGCAGAGCTCTGGCTGCTAGCTGCTCATAGCTCCTCAGTGCTTTACAGATCACTTTGAGTTTCTGAAGAGACATGATGCTCTCATGACAACAGCTCTCCCAGTCATTGCTGTTGGGTTTACTCATCAAACTCTTTAGAGTTTTGATATGTAGTTGCTGTCAAATTTAATATGATTATTCAGGATCTCCTCTTGTTATCAGATTCCCTTCTCTGAGACAAAAGTTACACTGATCTACCTTGCAATTACTGGCATGCTCCAGAAACTTGCTTTGGAGTTTTGTTCCAGTGAGCTCAGAGCTCAGCTAATTTGGTCTGGGGCTCTGAACATGAGTTTTTTCTCACTCAAGCTAACAACATAATGTGTTTCTAAATGGTTCTGAGAACTGGTTTGCGTCAGTCTCCAATAACTCCTTCTCTGGGTTTAGTGCAAGCTTGGCCCACATGTATATACACCACGGTACTCAGCCAAACTTTGAAAGGAGTTAAAGAATTTCTCCTCAGGCAAAAGGCTGAGTAGTATGGAAGTGATCTCATTCACCTTTGTCCTTCCAGAGGTCACAATCTGGGACTGCCTATTGAGTAAGCTATGAAAAGCAGTCATATCACATTTTGTGTGGCTTCTGTGGTGATATTTTGTGTATGTTCTAACCAAAAAAGTAAAATCACTGAGGATCAGAGGGCAGAGCCAACCACACAGAGTTAGCCATAGCGCCCACACCACAGAGTTAGCCATAGCGCCCACACCACAGAGTTAGCCATAGCGCCCACACCACAGAGTTAGCCATAGCGCCCACACCACAGAGTTAGCCATAGCGCCCACACCACAGAGTTAGCCATAGCACCCACACCATGGTGGCCCGTACCTTTAACCCTAGCACTCAGGAGGCAGAAATAAGATGGATCAGTGAGTTGAAGGCCACTCTGGGTTACCTGAGATAAATCTAGCAGTCTAAAAGAGGAAGAAAGCCAGGCAGTGATGGCAACAACTTTAATCCCAGCATAGGGAAGGCTGGGTGGAGAAAGGAATATAAGCTGGAGGAGCCAGGATCTCAGGGACATTCAGTCTGAGGAGTCATGGAGTCAGGATCTCCTCTTTCAGATGAGGAGATGAGGTAAGAAGTGGCTATGGCTTCTTCCTTTGTCTCTCTGATCTCTCAGCATTTATCCTGATATCTGGATCTGGGTTTTTAGTATAAGACCAATTAGGATTCGTGCCATAGGTTTCTTAGTTGTTAAAGAAAAGTAGAGAACCCCAGTTATTTCTTGTACTGAAAGTCAAATTCCAATACTCTTTTTCATAATTTTGCTCAATTATGTAAAGATTCTTTTTAAAGTATTAAATTATATAAGTAGGCAAGTTGAGAATCTTTCTAAGGGATAGAGTTCTCACAGCCTGCATTTTACCAAGGATGTTGCTTTCTAATATTTAAGGTTCTCTTGTCAGTATTTGTAATTATTAGGTCTACCCATATGATACAGTACATCAGGGGAAAAGATGCTGGATATCTGTTTATGTCTGACATTTTTGTAGGACTTGGAGATACTTGAAAGAGGGCCATGAAGTCTATAACTTGTTTTCAGTGATAAAGCCTTATCATAAGCTAAACTATGGTTAAGTTATCTAGACAGTAAAAAAAAAAAAATATTATCCCCATGAACAAAATGAATTCCTTGAACTTTTTTCTCCTTACTGTAATTCAGCATTCAACAGTGATTCTATTTGGGAGAGAATTCTTAATATTATCTTAAATATTTTACTTTAGTATGTGATAACTCACATACTAGTTGTGATACAGTGAAATGTACATTTCCATCAAGGCAAAGAGTTATAGTGTTCTAGCTAAGTTACACCATCATCTGCTTTTGCTTGAATAAATGTTTATATTTAATTTTTCATCTAAGATAGTGTCCAATATTAATTATCAACTATCACAAAAAAACCCCACAGCTTCTCACTAAGTTTAAGAAACTCATAACTTACTTGGGTGGATGAGGCAAATACATAAGTTGAAAATAGCATATACTCATGATGGAAACAGTGTTTCAGAAGAGGATAGGAGAGCTGAACTGATTGCACAGGTGATATAGCCTATTGCTGTGTCTCTGTGATTTTTGTTTTTGTTTCTGTTTCTCTGATGAACAGCCTCAGAAATATAAGTTTCTCTAAGCTGTTTCTTAGCTGTAGAGCTCAAACCACTGCTGGGAACTAGATCTGTTCTGACTCTGTTAAATGATCACATTCCTCATTGCTCCTGTTTTGTTCGTGCATCCCAGACCCATGCTTGCATGGATAGTAGAACTGATACCAGAATCATAAGTAACAAAGTTGAGTCTTTGAAAGTTTTATACCTTGAGCTTCTGTGTTAGTGAAGAGGAAGCTGGTTAAGAACAAAATATTCTAAGTAGCCTAGGTTAGGTATCAAGATGATAGCAGGGAATAACTCATGGAATAGAAAGACCAGAATGAATCTGAGTCTGGAATTAGCTAGAACCAGAAAACCCACAGCAAAGCTCTGGAAAGCTCTGCTGTTTGCCAATCTGCTTCATTCATCCTGGCTACATAAGATTTTTCTCTTTTGTAGTACAGATGTGACAGGAAGGCCTGAAACTAAGTGTGTCCATAATTTAGTGTCTTAGTCATGTGACTAAGTACATGTGTACATGTCTATGCCAAGGTTCAAGTCACAGAAAATATCAGGGTAGGGTAGAAATGTCTCATAAATGTAAGAAGTTGAACCACTGAAATGATGACTGTTCACTAATGTTTAAATTTTCACACCGTTTACTCCCTCTTACTCATCTGTAAAATGGTCCACAGACCCTTGGTTCTTTTCCAACTTTCTGTCTGCATAGCTTTTCATTTCTTGCCTTAGACAATCCCCTGATAAATTTGTTCATTCTAGAATGACTACAACTGAGAAAATATTCTAATAAACCGAAATTATTATAGCTTACTTGATGAACCTGCCTGACTCCATTTTGAAGGCAGGGACCTTATACTGTATTGTTAAAAATAAGTTCTATTTACTGTAAGAGCTGGTTACTCTCTGTTTTTTGGAACCTGGCCTTTTACAATCGATGACCTTGACTTTCTTTTGAGGATATACTTAACCTCCCTGCTTCAGTGCCTGCCAGCCTGGCATCCATATACCCAAAAAGTTTGGAATATTCTGGTGAAACCTCACCTCTCTCTCTACCCTGCCTCTGCCCTTCAGAAAGTCCTGACAAACAGGACTCCTCCTCCAGAGATGTTCAAGACCACTCCCATAGAGAATTTAAACCACAGCTCAGAAAACAAACACGAAGTTTATCTGTCATCCTTTCTCTGGGGTACCAGAACATCATCTAGGTATGCTTTACCATTAAACAGAGGCTTTTTCTAGTTTGGTCTTATTTGGACTGTTGTATCAGCAGAGAGACTTATCAGGACTCAGAACCTTCTCACTGACCTTCCTACTTACCCTCCCTAATCACATGGTGACCACATGATGTTTTAGAAGATACTTTTGCTGTCATTTCTTTAGTGCCCCAATGTCCCTCTTCTATAAACCTGCTTTGCAATTACTTGTGATTTTACTCCTTAAAAGGGGCTCAAAAATGGATTCGGGTTGCTCTCTTTAGTAAGATTTAGGAGACAGTCACTGGCTATCTCTTGGTTAGACCCCTAAAAAAATCAAACTTGCTTTAAATTTGGCTCAGATTATGGTAGTGGTCTTCTTGACAGTGGTATTAACATGCTGTTTTACCATTTTTCAAGGTAAGAATTTGCATTTTCCTCCTGAGCCAAGGATACGCATATGGCATAGCTGTGGTTGCCTGCTTGGGTGAAGGCTGTGCAGCTAGCTATGGGAAGCAGCCTCCAGGGCTAACTTTGAGAGAGTCCTTACAGATGTTGTAAAAGGCTCCTAGGAGAAACCATGATGTGGGGTTTCCCTAAGGTCAGCAGGAGACAGCTGTGGAGAATTCACGGCAAGAGCTGCTGGATGGTAGTGTGTGTGATGTGGGCCTGGACTGGAATTTTAATACCTGAACACAAATCTGAATTATCAAAGTGAAGTGGTTCTTCCCATTGAAAATTTCCAGAAAGCTTATGGGATATATTTGAGAGGTTTCAGAGCTGTAAAAGGGACTGGGAAGGGTTCCTTTACACTTTAAATAAAGTATTTGTATGTTCCAAAATGAGCTGTAAGGCCAGTTGTAGGAGCCACACTCCGTATTAGTAAATCAACGTGTCTTCCTTGGAAGGGAGACCATCTGATCAAAGAATTTCTCATGGGTAGTTCATCCACTGGCCTACCCAGTCTATTCAGCCTTTGTTCTGATCTTACCTAAGATTTCCATTTGGCCTTAATTACTGATTGCTGAGCATTGTCAGTCAGTTGCGTCCTAACCTTGAGAATGACTGCATGATGCTGAGGGTCATTTTCTTTTCCCAGTGCTTGTGGTCTATTAGCTTATTCCTCACATCTTCTCTTTCCTCTTGAAGTGGTGGGTGGTCCCTACGCTGTGTATATCGAACAGAGCTTCCTATAACTTTGATGCCACTGTTCTCTTTGGCTTATTAAAGCCTAGGCAGAAAAATGTATCCCTAATTTGTGGAAACAACATTGTCTTTTCTAAGTAATAAACAGCTAAGCAGCCTTGCCAGCAGTCCTGACTGTTTTGTTTTTAAACTTCACAGGCAGTATTATCTGCAAGTTACACTGTGACTAGCCAGAGGATTCACATACGGTGATTTTCATGAAAGAGAATTCTCTATATGCATTCCCTCTCTGTAACTTGTACTATGTTCAGTTGCATTGTCCAGCTATTGGACATCTAGATTTTTGAGAACTAAGGATTAACAGAATAACCACCCACCCTCCCTATTCTCTCTCTCTTAAACCAATAGACTGAAAAATTCTTCTCTATTTCTGTTCCTCCCCAAAGACACAATTTTTAAGAGTGTTCCTGAGTATTTGACTGTACATATTAGATTCTGAATAGAGAGACATACAATACAAACCCTCCACTGAATCCTTGGAGGAATACATTTATTCTACTTCTTAATATTTTCCTAGACGTATGAACCGACAGTGTTCTTCTTGGGAAAGTATTTCTCGGGCCATGGTGGAGATGTTTGGAAGTCCTGGTCAAAATTATGAAGCGGCTAATATATCCATGTCCCTGTGGCTTTCCCATATTATACCACTGGACCAGTGTCCATGAGGTCTTTATTCTTCTTCTCTCATGTAAGCCTGCTATCATCCAAGTATCTATATGAGAAGTACTGGCACATTATCTGTACCCTAGGACTGTTACGAGGCTTGTGGCAGGGCACCCACTACCTCCCAAATCATGCATGACACAGAGACTTGCTATTAGTTGTGAATGTTCAGCCATAGCTTAGGCTCATTTCTTGCTAGCCTTATAACTTAACCTGTTTCTTTTATGTTTTGCCTTCGGGCTTTTACCGTGTCTTTCCTTCTGCTCATCTTCCTTTCCCTGCCCCGAGTGTCCCTCTCCTTCTCCCTCAATCTCTCCTTCGTCTCTCTCAAGCCTAGATTTCTCCTCCCGTTTATTCTCTCTGCCCCACAGCCCCACCTGTCCTCTCTCTGCCTAGCTATTGGCAGTTCGGCTCTATTACGCCAATCAAGTGTCATAGGCACTTGAAACAAGGGCAACACGTCTTTGCATAATTAACCAAGTGCAGCAGAAACAAATGTAACCCATCTTTACAGGGTTAAAGTTCTGTTCCACAGCGTAAACAAATGTAACGCATCCTTACACAGTTAAATACTCCGTATCAAAAACAAATACAACATATATTTTCACAGTTAAAATAACACTCCAGCACAGGATACAGAAATGTCTGGCTGCCTATTGTTGTATTTTCAGCCATGGTTCACTTTGTCCGACTCCTCAGTCTGGCACTAGTGCCTGATTTCACTCTCATCATCCCCATCCCGGGGCTAGGTGTTTTGTACTGCAGTTAGTTGCCTGAATGTCACAGCTTGAACTTGGCCTTTTAGTTCATAACTTTTTTTGTGTGTGTTATTTGCTTTTCACTCCCAGCAAGCCCATGCATGTTCCAGTCTTTAAAGCTTATTCAGTTTATGCAGTTGCCACTGTCCCTCTGTCGTTGACAGAGCCCTTCTGGGCTCAATTCAGGACCACCTTCCCTGTGAGGCTTTCCTGGATGACCTCAACCTTCCTTTTCATACTTCCTGTGGCCTTAAGGACCTACTGTTTATGTGTCACTCCTCTGTGTAGAACTATCATTTTCCTTGTGTAACTGTTGAACTTCCTCTACCAGAACAAATGCTGAGACATTTGGCTAGACGATTTTTGTTCTAAGTTTGTGAGGTTCTTTCTATAAATTATTTTGCATGTTTGTGAAATTAAATCTCATTGTTTATATTATAAACCAGATTGTAAGACAGGATGGGTTGATCTTATTGAGTTCAGTGGTCTAGTCGCTAAGCTTACTGATGGATTGCTCTAGAGGAAGTCCATGTGGGAGACTCCTGCTTATTATGCATGTGCAGCTTGCATAGCCCATTCAGAGTCAAAATGAGGCAACATGCTTGGATGCTTCTTCCAGATTGATGGAGTATCTGCAGAACACACTAATGCTTCCTCTAGACAGATGCAGCATCCAGACTCCATCAGCAGAAAGGAAAGCATTGTCCTTTCCAGAACCACATCTTGTCCCATGCAGTAACACTGGATAAGCATGAACGTTGCTTTCTCCATTGTTGTGTGCACTGTTCCACACTGTATCGCTGCTGAGTCATCTTATCTTTCTTCATGTGCACCAGCTGCATCATTTGGCCCATGGTGCACCAGCTGCATCATTTGGTCCATGGTGCACCAGCTGCATCATTTGGTCCATGGTGCACCAGCTGCATCATTTGGCCCAGGTGAACCAGCTGCATCATTTGGCCCATGGTGTACCAGCTGTATCATTTGGCCCATGGTGCACCAGCTGCATCATTTGGTCCGTTGGTGCACCAGCTGTATCATTTGGCCCATGGTGCACCAGCTGCATCATTTGGCCCATGGTGCACCAGCTGCATCATTTGGCCCATGGTGCACCAGCTGTATCATTTGGCCCATGGTGCACCAGCTGCATCATTTGGCCCATGGTGCACCAGCTGCATCATTTGGTCCATGGTGCACCAGCTGCATCCTTTGGTCCATGGTGCACCAGCTGCATCATTTGGTCCATGGTGCACCAGCTGCATCCTTTGGTCCATGGTGCACCAGCTGCATCATTTGGTCCATGGTGCACCAGCTGCATCCTTTGGTCCATGGTGCACCAGCTGCATCCTTTGGTCCATGGTGCACCAGCTGCATCCTTTGGGCTGTTACCCTTTCCTTCTCTCCTTCTTCCTTCTTCTCCATTTCCTTTTCTTTCTTATTTGTGGAGTTGAGGCCAAAGCCACACACATGATAGGTGAGAATTCTACCAGTGACCCATACCTCAGCTTTTATAGTTTAATATTTAATAGCATTACATAAGAACAAATGTGCTCACGTACTAAGATACATGTTTAAAGTGTGTGTGTGTGTATGTGTGTGTATGTGTGTATATATGTGTGTGTGTTTATGTGTGTGTATGTGTATATGTATGTGTGTGAGTGTGTGTATGAGTGAGTGTGTGAATGTGTATGTATGTGTGTGAGTCTGTGTGTGTGTGTTTATGTGTGTGTATGTGTGTGAGTGTGTGTATGTGTGTGTTTATGTGTGTGTATGTGTGTGAGTGTGTGTATGTGTGTGTTTATGTGTGTGTATGTGTGTGAGTGTGTGTATGTGTGTGTTTATGTGTGTGTATGTGTGTATGTGTGAGTGTGTGAATGTGTATGTATGTGTGTGTATGTGTGTGTGAGTATGTGTGTGTGTGTATGTATGTGTGTGTGTGTGTTTAATTTGAAAGACAGCTAAGAGGAGGATATATAAGGATTTAGAGGGAAAGAGAGAAAGGAGAAATCATACAATTTTACTATAATTTCAAAAATAAAAGTAAAGGTCTTTTCTTGCCTAAACAAATACATTAAAAAATTCTACAACAGTAGTTTTAGCCATGAAATGTTTGTCATCAGGACTTCTTTTGGGATATTAAAATATTTCATAAGGTCATAAATTATACTGGAAAATCTGAGGGTATGGCCTACAGTTTATATGAAATATTTCTATTGTCACAGAAACAGCTAAGACTTGATAACTACTTGATGATCAGGTGGATCAGTAATAAATGGAGTGGACCTACATTTCATAATTTATGGTGTTAAAGTGGCCTCATGAAGCTTGCTTCATTTGGTCACATGAAAAAGCATGTCTACTCTTTGTCCTTAGCATCTGCATGGAAGGGTATTAGAAGCAGAAGTTGACCAGGCTTTATTTCCGTCAGTAAGTTACGTGTTATCAAAGGCAGTGCTGAAGGAGGTAGGTCTTTCAAATATAGGGACTCATGAGGTACATTGTTATATCAAGTAGTTCAGAGTAGGAGATGGCATAGCTAGGGCTTCAGCTCTTTGTTCCACTGGTTTGAGAAAGGAGAGAAGGGAGCACACAGATGATAGTAAGTCAGTCACAGCAAGCTCCTAAGAGTAGTGAGCAGTGACCTTCAATGAGGTGACCTGGACATCATAGCGTACACTCTAACTCTGGCATAGTGATGCCACCTTACTTTAAAGATAAGAGAGAGAAAGAGATGGTGATATAGTGTATACCTGTATATTTAATAAAGATAATCTGAAATATCATGAGATAAGCCACCCAAAGAGCCAGGCCAGGAAGGTCAGCGAGTGGTGACTGACACCTTTAATCTCATAACTTGGAGTTCAAGGCCTAATATCCAGGCAGTGGTGGCACATGCCATTAGTCCTAGTACTTGGGAGGCAGATGCAGGAGAATCTCTGTGAGTTCAAGGCCAGTCTGGTTTTCAAAAAAAGTTCCAGGATGGCCAGGACTGTTACACAGAAAACTCTTGTCTCAAAAAAAAAAAAACCAAAAAACAAAAAAAAACAAAAAACAAACCCATAACAATAAACAAACAAGAAGAAGAAGAAGACTGGAGGAATGGCTTTGTCCTCTGATAATTACACAGTATATCACCATATATACTCATATATGTACACATATACATGTATGGATCTTTATGAACAGTGAACATTTGTGTTCTTGGAGGAAACATCTCACTCATGAGCCTATGGGGCCATTCTTACTCCAACCACCACACCTGAATAAGCCTTTTCACTTGCTCATTTTCAAAAAGCCAAAGAAGCCTTCCATCAGCTGCTGTTCATTCCTTTGGCTTGTGAGTTTATACGCTGATTCCTTTTCTACCACACAGCTGGATATTGGAGCAAGGTGAAACAGATAAGTGCTGTCCACCACAGTTAGGAACCTTATCTTCTTTGTCTGCTTAAAACTGAGGAAGTAACGTGGTCAATGGCTGCATTTTCTCATTAAAGACCACATGTTCTTTAACTTTACAATTTTAAAATGTATTAGTGTTGAAATGGTTAGGTCACAGTGCTATGTAAATATCTTACTTCCTCTTAATCTAACAGGGCAGTCCTTTCTGTCAGTGCTCTGGACAGATCCAAGGACTGTTAATTTTTAGGTTGATCAACTGACTTGATTATTGTCGGAAGGTGGACTGGTAACTTCCTAGGTCCTTACATCTAGACTTTCAGTTTCTGTCTTTTTTCCTATGGCTAACTCTAGTCATTTCCAGTGAATTCAGGTTCTGTCCTGAACACTAACTATCAAGGCACAGGATTACATTCTCTTCATAACAACTGTTTCATGTGTGGATTTTTCTTCTACCTAGACTACAACATCCTAGAATGAAAGTTCTCTATTTTTGTGAGATTAATGTAGATTCAAGTGCCTTTCTTTCTACCAGGCTGTGGTGGTTTGAAAAAAAAAAAAAAAAGGCCTCCAAAGGGAGTGGCACTATTAGAAGATGTGATCTTGTGGATGTAGTGTGTCACTGTAATTGTGGGCTTTGAGGTCTCTTTTCTCAAGCTACACTCATTATGACAGTCAGCTGGCTTTCTGTTGCCTGCAAGATGCAGCACTCTCAGCTCCAGCACCATGGCTGCCTGCACAAGGCCATGCTTCCCTTCAGGATTATAACGGACTAAGTCTCTGAAAGTGTAAGTGAGCCACTCCTCAATTAAGTGTTTTCTTTATAAGAGCTGCTGTGGTCACGGTGTCTCTTCACAGCAATAGTAAATCCTAACTAGGACACAGGCACTGAAACATCTAACATTTATTTATCACAGAACTACTAGGAAATTAGAGTTTGAGGGATTTAATAAAGTAGAAACAGATGCTCAGGGATTAAGAAGATACCACTTTGTGTGATGTCAAACCCAGTTCTGATTTTAAGAACAAAAATATTTTTTCAACGGGAGCACATGGCTGCTTCTAAAGCTAAGTATATTTTATTAAGTGAATTAAGACATTGATTATATATATATCTATGTCTATCTATCTATCTATCTATCTATCTATCTATCTATCTATCTATCTATCTATGGCTATACTTTCATTTTCTTTTTTGTAAAATAAAGATTGCAAGGGAGGGCTTAGTGAAACTACTGAACTAAAGTTCTTCTAAGAGTAGAAAGAAAAATTTATCAAATTGCCAAGGGTCTCTCTGAGGGGACAGAGAAAAACAAAATGGCAGGAAATCAAACAGACTTTATATGATAGCAGAATGAGGGCCTTTGAGCTGACACAGGCTGTCTGGATCAACCTGGAACTAGATTTCCTTGCGCAAAACAGTTGACCTTTGGATGAGAATTAAGGTAGGTTCCTGGTAAACAGCATGCCACTGTGAGAAATCTGCTTTCCTGGTACATTAAAATCTTCCCCAGGAATGCTGAATTTAGGTTTTTCTTCATCCAATGACAATCACTCTCTTCACTTGGTCAGAGTCTTTCTGCTTAGGTGTTGTCAGTGGGTACTGCCATTTTATGAGTTGTGGTGTGACAGGATCTGTCTAGGATCTGTTAGAATAAAATAGTCAAACAATGATTCACCGATAAATAAAAAGAAAGAAGAATTAATTGACTAAAACCTCTTATCATTTCTCTCTGAATTTCTGGAATATTCCAGGAAACCTAGTTCTGAACTGTATTTCATGGTAGAATGTTATAGACCTGTGGAGTTAGAGCATAGTTGCTGGACTCCTAGAATGGATTTTCTAGCTCTTTCCCCCTTTTGTTTGTGCAGTGGATTGAGAAGGGACGGCACTAGCTCATCTGTAAAGCTCTGATGTTGAATCTTTCCAGTTGGGAGAATATAATATTGTTTCAAATATTTGCTTGTTGTTGATCTGCTTAAATTATCTACATCCTTTTGGTTTATTTTAACAAGCACTCAGTGTCTAGAAACTCATTTTTTTTCTTAGACTGTACAGCATTTTTTGGAATATGTTTGTAAACTACTCCCTAATGGCCTTGTGGATGTTGTTGGTACCTGTTCGTATACTCCCCCTTTTCATTTTGAATTTTATTAGCGGGGCTCTTCTCTCTCCTTTGGTACAGAGTTTGTCTATCTTCTTTATGGTTTTAGAGAACCAGCTCCTTGTGTGATTCTATGTTTTATTCTTTTAGTCTCCATTAACTTTTGCTCTCATCTCTATTACTTCTTTTCATGTGTGCTTTTGAGTTGGCATTACTTTTGTATTACTAAGACCTTAAAGTACATCATGTTAATCATTCAAGATTTCTCTGATTCTTTAGTTAATGAAAAATAGTTTCATTGTTTATATTCACTGTACCTGGTACTAGGTCACATATGGACATTTTTATGACCTTTCCTTTTCTGTGGTTTCTCTAACCATTAATTTCTAGTTATATTACACTACGGTCTGAAAAAATAAAACAAATTACTTGACTCTGTCATATTTATTACAACTTACTTTATGACCTTAAGTGACATCTACTTTGAAGAAAGTTCCAAGAGCTCCTGACAAGACTCAGATGGAATACTATTGTAGTATGGCTTTTTTTCCTGTGGTCATGACACAAGTGTCCCATCACTATCTTGGAATATAGAATACACTAGACGTATAGTCATGGCAACAAAGTAATCAAAACAATAAAACAATAGATAGCTATGTTGTGATAATCTTCAATGAGCCACTATCACTTTCTAACTGGAGGAATGGAGGGTCACAATATCCTAACTTGGTATTCAAGGTATTAGGTACCCTAAACCAAACCCCCAGCTACAAGTGATTTTAGGAGATGCTAATTTATGGAGGAAGTTGAAGGTTAACTGAAGGTGTGTCCCCATATTCAGATTTGAGGCTATAAAGTTGCCTCAACTGTGATGAGGTGACGCTTTCCTGTGATGTAGCTGTCTTGAGGTCATCTGGATGTTTATAAGTAACTTCTCACCCATGCACGATAAGGAAGCCAAAATGAGCTCATTGGTGAAATATTTATTTTGGTATGTTTTTAGTGCCCTATATGGGGATAAAAGACCTTTGTTCTTTCTATATGGGAAAGATCAATGCAGTAGATATTTCATAGATACCTATGGCAAAGCTTGACTTTGAAATTTCTTTAATTAATCTTAGTGTGGAGGAACTAAATATTAGAGTCTGGGATATTGAAATGGTTGCAGAATCTTCTTTGTGCCATGTGGTTTTTGCTTGTATCTTGAAGAATGTTTGGATTATGAGGAATAAGGCAAAGAAAGCTTTGTTAGTAAAAAGGCAACGAGTAAACCCTTGGCTCCTGAGAGAGGATCATAAAACCAGTTTCAGGGAGGGGAGGGAACATATATCTCAAGGCAAGAAAGATACTGAATTATATTTGTTAATAAAAGCCATTGTTCTGGAGGACCATTCAGGAACCAAAGTTCCTAGTACATTTCATCTGCGTGTACTTCCCTCTCTCACATATATCATACACACACACACACACACACACACACACACACACACACAATCTGAATGTAGTATTTTCCCCATTTCTAATACTCTCTTTTATCCATAGTTTGTTCATGATGCTTTCTCACAGGTTTTATTTTGTTTATTGTACACCATTTATATTTATATTTTTCTCTTTAAAGTCTTGCTTGCTTTTTTAATTTCCCATGGAAGAAAATAAAAATATAAAATAAAATAACTATAGAATAAAATGATACTATCTGTTATGATTAAACATATGCTAATGGGATAAGAGATGAAGTCAGATGGTTCCAGGAAGGTATTCACAATAAATGAAAAAGAAAAATCAAGCCCCAGTTTAAAGTTATAAATTATCCAGTTTGATGAGAAGGTAAAATGCAGCCATAATGCTTTCAGAGAACAAAAGAGGTTAAAGATATAAGATGTAAGAGATATATTAAACCAATGACAAAACCTAGAATGGTCAAATTCGCATTAATTAGATTATCAAGAAAATAGTATTAGCAGGACTGAAAAATTCCATTTTATAATAAAGGTAAATTTATCAAGGGAAAATTTTTAGAAATTTATTAGCCAAATATTAGGGATTAAGATATACAAAGAAATAAATATTTATGTAACTACAAGTAAAGATAGACAAATGTCCTAGATATTCAAAGCAACATGTCTATAATCCCAGCACCAGTGAGAGAGTGGATCTTTGTGAGTTTGAGGTCAGTCAGGTCTAGTGAGTTCCAGACCACTCAGGGCTACACAGTAAGACCCTTTCTCAAAAATATAATTATTATATGTATGTATAAACATATGTAAATGCACTATTACATTTTTATTACAGCATCTTTTCTATGTAATTCATAGAAAAATAACCAAAAATATCATTAAACATACATAAGACCTTTAGAATCCTATTGGCAGCTTGATGTAATTAAAATTGATATAATAAGCCTCTTAAGAGAAGCAAATACACATTTTCTTTAGATGCACACAGAACATTTAGAAAGATAAATGATATTGTAGGCTGTAAAATTGTTCTACCCAAATCGAGAGACCCCCAAAGACCACCAGGGGGCTGGATTCCGATGCAAACACAAGAAGATCAGTTATTTTTTTGGACAGGTTTGAACCCAGGCCAAATCCCTATGTTCTAATGTAGTAGAGGAATTTGGCCCTAAGCTCAGGGATGAGAGGGTTTTTAAAGAAAAAAATACATAAGTGGGTTGTTCCATGACTTGGTATTTCAGGACTGGGTAGAGAGGTATGAGGTAGAGTAATTCTTGAAAACTATTGGTTAAACTTTTGGCAGGAAACCAAGTTTTGAATCTATTGGCTGTCAGGTGAGTTCCTGAGAATTTTTCCTAGACCTGGTTCTTCTTAGACCTGAGCAGTGCTCTCAGGCACTAGATGTTCTGGAAAAATGGTGCTTCCCTGCCATAGTTTTGTAAAGGTAAATCTCTGCCCTCACAAAGGTAAACTTCATAAATTTAAAAGGATTCAAATAATATAAAATATTTTTACTTAGAGACTTAAATTTGAAGTCAATACAAAAATAACTTTAAAAAATCTATTTTGAAACTAAACATTACTCTTCCGAATGACTCATGAGTCAAATAACAATTCAAAAACTCTTTGTCTTCCCTCTGTTTTTGCTTGTGTGTAAACGGAAGGTGTATTTTGACTGACAATGTCGGAGTGTATCCCACAGCAGCAGAGAAGTCACAGTGGTACTAGGTGGCTGGTCACATAACATGTGCATCTACATAGGAGAGACCAGTGTGGCTGCCCAGCTTGGGTTCTCTTTACTAGTCTGTCTGAATCAATTACTTGTAAGACACAACTTACCAGGGTCACTCAAGACATTTTGAATCTCTTAGAAAAATTGAATTTATCATGAAAAAGTTTCATAAGTCCTATTTACTTCGTTAGAATACTCTACCAGATCATTGAAGAAGAGTTAATTCTAATTATGCAAAAACTTTTCTAAATAGTGGAGGAGGTAGGAATATTTCCCAGCTTCCTTGAGATGGCATTATTTTACTGTTGAAATCAGATAACCAAGTTCTTTTTGTTTTTATTTGCATGATTGTGGTGTGCTTATTTGTGCGTGCAGGAAAATACATGCCTAAGACAACTTTCAGGAGTGGATTTTAACACTCCATTGAGAAGCAAGGTCTCTTATTTTTTTTAATTAAAAATATTCTTCATTTTCTAAGAGTTTAATATAATCACATAATTTCTACCCTCTAAGCTTGTTCATATACAAATAATCTATTAATGTCAAAATAATAGAAATAGAACTTTAAAAATCATTTACAGTATCACAAGCAAGAATTGCAAAGTAATTAGGCATAAATTTGGAAAGAGTATTACAAAAACTTGAAAATTGAGAACTACAAAATACTACTAAAAATTAACAATGGTGAAATTAAATAAATACACCCAGTTTTCAAATAGAAGATTAATATCTCTGATTTGAGTCAGTTAACACAATTTCACTTACTATCCTGTGATGCCTCCCAAAATGCTTATATTAAATCACAACCCAACCTTAAAATTTGTTTGAAAATGCAAAGGACCTTCAAGAGACAAATAAACTTTGAAAAGAAAAACAAACCTGAAGATATATATATATATATATCTGAAGATATATATATATATATATATATATTTAAACAGTAATCTAAGCCGTGTGAGACTAACATGATAAAAAAGACAGATTACTTCCAGGACAAAAACAGCTACGTTTCCTCCATCAAGGTGGGAGATAGTCGCCAACCTGTTCACCAGGTTGTCTCCCAGCAGCGGTTCTCAGATACCTACTCACAGCACGAGCGTGCCCTGGAAGAATTGAGATAATTCAGTTTTGGGGCTTATGCAAGAGCTACTGGACAAACTCTCCAGGGATGCCTGTGCCTGTTTGAGGCTCTTTACGCGATGATGATGCGCATTAAAGTTGGAGTGGAGTTGTCACAGCTTTTTCTCGCTAGAAATCTGCCAGAATTTGGAAGACAGTAGAAGAGGTCTGCAGACAGCGGCAGGCTTCATTGTCTCCGAGTGAAGAGACTGTTGATGGCCTTTGTCCATGAAATCCATTAAATTTTACTCAAAATGACGCCAGGCTGGGCTGATAAATAAAAAATATGATAATCTCATGTCTAGCCATGAGGATAACTCCACCTCCTCCTCCTCTCTCTCTCTCTCTCTCTCTCTCTCTCTCTCTCTCTCTCTCTCTCTCTCTCTCTCTCTCTCACACACACACACACACACACACACACACACGCACAGAGACATACACACAAAATCATCTAAGCACACATATACTCACCATGACATATCACAGCTCACAAGGCAGGATATAACAGCTTGATTACTTTCAGTTGCAAGATCACTTTCTAAAAAACAGAGGTGAAGATCTATGGGAGATGTCTCTGAGCAAGGAACCAGTTTCTTGGGAGCATTTAAGGGCATTAGGACTCTGAGTGGCTCTGATGCTACCATACAGATTCTAGTTCTTACTCAAGCATCTGAAAAATAAACAAGATTGAATGAGTAAGCTGGTAAAAGTCCAGTCTTACTTTCTGGCATAAGGGTGTGGGTTGTTCCAAGAGCCAAAGTGAGGTGACATCACATAAAACAAAGGATAAAGGGGACAAAGTCACCTAGCACCTGCATTTTGTTTCTTTAGAACGGCTCTGCCCCCTCCTCCAAATCATCACCTTTCTGCTCTCTTTTCTCTTGTTAGAAAACTAGGCTTCAGTTTTAGAGCACTGTCCTTCCTTGTGGAAGGGTATGGTTATAGTTATGGTCTCAGTCTTCTGGCGTGTAATCAAAATGAAATTGATTACCCTAAATGGAAAACAAAAAATGTTTCTTCTAACTATAATGAAGAAATGAATTAGGACAGAGAAAGTCCAGACTTTCAGGGTTTGGCAGCTCGTCAAGCCCCTACTAAGTGCTCCATACTGCACATCTCTTTTTCTCTTTTGACACATAGTCACGGTAAAGTTGTCCTCTGGGTATCAGAATACTGCCAAGAGAGGGGCTCTGAAGCTGTGTGAGGAAGAACATAAAGGTCTCTTCTTTCAGACTCCATTGACTACTGAATACTTATTTGTATTGAACTGATTTTACTGTTATTCTGAAAGACCTAATTATTACTCTCTGCTTATGCATCAATGGCTGTACCACAATTCTTCCTATAACTGGGAAGAAGGAGGAGGAGGAGACAAAGAAGATGAAGAAGATGAAGAAGAAGAGGAAGACGAAGAAGACGAAGAAGAAGAAGCAGAAGAAGAAGGACAGTGAAACTGACCACTGGCTAGGTGACATAAGTTTGACTTTGGCTGCCTTTACTTTCAACAGCAGTTACTATTGTTAGCAGGTGTGTGTGTCAGAGGAGCTCTGAGTGTTGGAGGAGAACTTAGTCTAATATATTTTCCTAGTCAGTGACCTCTAGTATCATCTGAGACCAAATATATGACAGTTTCTTATATGTAAAATCCAAAATATGAAGATAATTCAAAATAAATGTATCTTCTTCTAGAATTTTAGATGAAATTTGCCCCAAACTTGTGCATATAGGCTATTAGAAACTTTCTGTGCCAAGTGCTATATTGGGGCCAGTGCATGCATTTATTTTGCATTTAGTTTGCTCAGAATCCCAGAGGCCACCTAGGCAGCATAAAGAAAGAAGAAACAGCAGCAATGCATTGCAGAAACATACATGGTCATATTCAGTACAAAAAACGCCCAAGCCTCCCAGAACCCACACATCTCTCTATTGTTAGTTTTTCAGAATTATTTCTACGATGTTCTAATGCCACAGCAAAACTGCAGCCTCACATGAGACCAGAAAAGAAGCGCAGACCTCCTTCCTGAATAGCCCAAGCTCTTTCAAGAGTTTCCCTCCTTCACCTCTTCCGCCTTAACTCACAAATTGCGAGGTTGGAGTGAAGTAACCAAACTAGACCACCCTGTGGCTATAAAGAAAGTTTATTTGAGGAACAAACTGCCAATCGACTGGTCTTCAAGAATAGAGGACAGCAGCGTGGTGGGAACATGAACAGATTTTATATGATAGCAGGATGGGACTCTGAGCTGATGCAGGCTGTTAGGATTAATCAGAACTAGATGACTTTGCTCAAGGTAGTTGATCATTGGGGTGCATAGAGAGGTAATGGTTTTCCAGGTAAACAAAAACCAGCCTTGTGAGAACCTAGAGTGTAGGTTTCAGTTTACCCAATAACAGCACTCTTGTTACCTGGCTAGAGTCCTTCTGTTTAGGGCATTGCCACCTGCGCAACCATTTGGGATCCTCCCTTGAACTTACCAGGAATAATCCTTCTTCTTAACATTTTTTTTCCACAGTGCATTTTTTTTTCTTTTTAATGAGCTTCCTCCAGATTCTTGCTATGTGCTGAGATTCTTTGATGGTGACAATCTGGGAACACTGGGTAGGGGTCTCTCATCTGGTCTTTTGATTGTTCCCTAAGGCCTTCTCAACCCTCAACCCTCACTGCTTATAACAATCCAAAGTAAAGGCGTCTGTTCCTCTTGTTCACTCAAACATGGAGTTTAAAGAATCACCGTGTTGTCCTTAGTAGAACTGGCTGTCAGCCTGAGTCTTTGGAGCGGTTTCCTCTTTCTAAATCTATGATACCAATCTCATTGTTAACTGAAGAGACAGAGATGAAAAAAAAAATCTTTTCTTATCTATAGTCCTTATCTATAGGCAAGTCATGATCTGTTTTCCATGCCCAGAATCTTCCAGAAACAGGAGTTAGGCAAAGAGAAATAAGTGTGGGATTTTGACTGACTGTTCTTTTGCTTGGTTTTGTAAGTATCTGAAAAAACTATAACAAATGTAGATTGAAATACCAACTAATTGGTTTTCTGTCCCCCAATGATAAGTTTCTCCATCAATACAGTAATCCAGATCAAGCCGAATTTAAAACATAGGAAAGGTTTATTTGAGCTGAATAACTCCCAGGCAAGTTCTCTAGTGTAGGGATCAAGGCCAGAGAAACCATGACCCGAAGTAAAGAAGGGAGAGTTTATAGCTGTAGGCAAGGGATAATGACATGTCCTCCACAAGCATCTCTACCCAAATGTAATCAAAGGCTGAGTGCTTAGATGACAATGTGGGAGGCAACAGGGGAGGAGGTCTTAATAGTTGCCAAAAAAACGTGCAACTGGGGTTTTTGGCGTCCTTTCTTTATTCAGAGGCTCTTTGAACAGATGGGGCTTGAAAAGAGAGAGAGAGAGAGAGAGAGAGAGAGAGAGGGAGGGAGGGAGGGAGTGAGGGAGAGAGGGGCGGATGGATGGATGGATGGATGGATGGATGGATGGATGGATGGATGGATGGAGGGAGGGAGGGAGGGAGGGATGGATAGGGATTTCTGGAGTTTGCAGGGGTGAGCTCTTGAGGCACCTACCATCTCCCCACCACCTTCCCAAACCCCAGTGTGTCATCCCTCACCTCTCACCTCTGCTAATAAACCTGATGTAATACTTTTCTCCCTTTCATGGGTCTTTTGTGAATATTTCTCTGATGGGATGTGTCAGTTTGTATTTTGTGTCTTTTTCTTTTTGTGATAGTGTGATTGATTTGTGTGTTCATGTGTGCATAGAAATGTGTGTGTGTGTGTGTGTGTGTGTGTGTGTGTGTGTGTGTGTGTGTGTGTTATGCAGGTATATACATGCATGTATTTGTGTATGGCAAAGTCAGAGGACAATCTCAGGTATCAATCCTCAGGAGCCATTCGTCTTGTTTTTATTTTATTTTTATGATACTGAGGCTCTTATTGACTTAGAACCCAGTAAATAGGCTCATTAATCTGATCAGTAAACCCAAAGATCCAGCTCAGGTTTGGAACTGCAAGTGTCCACTATTAAGCCTGGCTTTTTTTTTATGTGGTTTTAAGGGATCGAACTCATGTTTCAATGTTTAATGCAGCAAGCCCAAAAAATACTTGTATTTTTCTAGTATACTTGTCTGATTCTACTAAGTAATCTCCAGGACAGAGATCATCTACATTGTCCAGGGTTCTTCAAGAAGCTGAAATATGACATTTTAACAATAGAGAATAAATATATAATATTTATGGCATATAAATTACACACATATACACACACACACACACACACACAAACACACACACACACACAAACACACACACAAGTGGACTTTTGGCAGCTAAGAATTTCTAAGATTTTCAGCCTAAGGGCCTGTAAACTAGAAGCTCCAATGGTATGAGCTGCAATGAGAATTTGAAGACTGAAGGAAACCAATAGCTCATAGAATTATGTAGAGAAGGCAAATTCTTTCTTAGTTAGAACTTGCTTTATTCAGGTCTCCAATGGATTAGATGTGGTTCACCACACTACAGGAATAGAATCTTCTTTACTTAATTTACCAAGCCAAATGTGGATTGTGTCAAGAAACAACTCTTGTAACATACATGATTTAATCTTTCTGATTCTCATGCTTCAGAAAATTAGAAAATGACCAAAATTATTCCAGAAATACATCTCACTTAGACACATTTTTATTCTTGTAATATTGACTTCAATGCATATTATTAATAATATATGCACGTATTAGGAAACCATAAATTAGTATGCTTATTTGAAACATTTCATTTTTACCAGTCCGTATCTACCATGGTTTTCTTATTCCGTGTTTCTTTACTTATTCCTTCCTATGAAGTTCATTATGTTTCATTTTTTGTTGTTGTTGTTTTTGTTTATTTTCAGGACTGCACCTCTAATTCTAGAATACTGCAGCCTTAAACTTAGAAATGCAATTTTGGAAAGAACATAAATCTGTATTAACAATATCTTAGGATAAACTTTTACTGACTCATTGCATTGTATAATGAAATGTTACTGTAGTGGTGTTTCAGGGAGCCTACTAGGGATGACTAATTAGGCATTGCTTGTAGCCAATGGGAGATTTTTATTCCAGCTGTCTGGAACCACACTCAGGTATCTGGGACCTAATTGTAGCCTTGAGTATTTAGAACTAGGGACTTTTAAAGACAAAAACCACATCCTTCAGGGAGAGGTTTTCTCATAAGCAAATAGTTAACAGAAGCTCAAATAAGTTAACAAGGGCATCTTGACCTCAGGTTCCTTGAAATAGCGTTGGGTAATTTTTCATGGGATTCTTCATCAAGAAGGTCAAATTCTAGTCTGAAATGGCCACAGCAGGAACTTTTTCACTGTTTTACATTCTCCACTGGTTCTACGAGCAGGAGTCAAATCATCAACCCATCCCATTTATTAGAATATAGTTGATCCTAAGGACCAATAGCTTAAATGAGTCTGTTTTATGTTTGATGCAGTTGGCTATGCAAATGAGGCTCCGACCATTAGCCCAATCAGAACAGGAATCTATAATCTAATTGATGTTGACAGTAAGGTGCTCATCCATAAAGAACAAGTAAACAAAGACTGTTACCAATTGTTTGATCTATGCCTCCTTCCCTTCTTTGAGGCTTCTCTGAACATGGCAAGGTTTTCATTAATTTGCACTGATTTGTTGGCATAAAAACAGCAGCTTTCTTCTAAGTCTATGAAAAGTCCTCCCTGTTTTAAAAAAGAGGTGCCATTCTCCTTTAGTTCTATAGTGCTAACTCTGTGAGGCAGGCAAATTGACTCTCCAACCAGGACATAGAATGTTTTCAATGTCTAAGTTTTGGTTCTCAACAATCAAGGATGCAGGGCCTTTGCAGTTACATCAATTATTCTTGATCCAATAGTATTTTGCTAAGAACTGGGGCCTGTATGACCTTCATGAATGTTGGATCAAGGCCAGTATTAGCCTCTTCTCCATTATAGGCCCATATCCGGGAATAACACAGACCAATGTACATATATAGTGGGAGTTACTAATAATTATAAGGAAATTGTTTGCTACCTGTGCAGCTCTGGAACTGCACCTCAGTAATAGTAGTAGCCATCATTGTAACACGGCCACAGTATACACTGGAAGGGGGCTGTCACATTGTAGGCAGGTAGGCACATGTGACCTGTGAGCCTGGGACAATTGTAAACTAAGGTCTCAGGATGGTTCACTCCCCATTCTATTTTAGATTTGTTTCTCCAACCAACAGAACTGGTAGAAACACAGAGGGATATACAAAGACACATACAGTGAAACACAGTCATACAGAGAAACACATAGTAAAGGCACCCAAGGGTGGCTACTATACACTCATATACCTGAATAGACCAGAGATGTCTGTCTGGGGACATCCCACATAGATACCAGGCACAGGATCTATGGTCATGTCTAACCTCAACTCTTGTGTCCAAATCACATGGTTTCTCCCAAAGACCAAACTTACTTCCATAGATATTTATACCAAATGACTTTTGACCTTTATTGTACTTTTGAGTGGCAGTCCCTCTGGGGGACTTGGATCAGTCAGAGTGAATTTTCCAGGGGCCTTAGAACATCTCAGGTTGTGTACTGACCAGGACTCTTTTCTACTCCTGAGGGTCCCAAGACCACGAAGTGTTGAGACCCAGTCTTTGAGAATCTCACTGTGGCCACCAAAATGTTATGGAAGCCCACCAGAGATAACCACTGAGACACAATTTATAGAAAATAAGAAGTCTTATTCCAGCTGATTAGGACTATATTCAAGTATTCAGAACTGAAGTGTGGCCTTGAAAATTTAGAGTTAAGGGCTTTTAAAAGCAAAAATCACATACTGCTATCTTTCTTAATAGCTTCAGAAGAGTGAAAGCAAGCAATTTAACAGAAGCTAAGACAAGCATTTAAGCAGGGAGGAGATTTACAATAGTGCGTAGTTTAGTAGAAACTAAGATAAGCAGTTAGTTAGAGGGAGGTTTGCACAAGCAAGCAGTTTAACAGAAGCTAAAACAAACAGTTAGCTAGAAGGAGATTCATAAAAGCAAGCAGTTTAAGAGAAGCTAAGTTATCCGAGTCATCTTGACCTTGGGTTCTTAGAATAGAGTTGAGTAGTTTTTCATGGGACTTTTCATCAAAGAGGTTGAATTCTAGTTAAATATAAAAAGGCCTCAGCAAGAATACAAGATGGAGGAGCATCTGCATTGCCTCACCCTTTCACAATTTGTTTTTAAATTCATATACATTTCCCTATGAATATCAAAGTTGCTCTGTTTTCAATTTTATTTTAATTTTTTGTCACCATGTATAAAATAGAAAGATGACAATATTTGTCTCATTGACTATAAAAAAAGTATCAGTGTCGAGAAAATGTATAATATATGCATTGGCCAAAGAAACATAATCTGATAAGCAAAAATAGAATTGTTTGTACTCATGGGTATACATAATGATATATGTTGTGTTAATTTCACGGGGTCAGAGAACCTACCTCAGTATCCTAGACTGAGAAGATGGTAATTTATGTGTAATACTGACAGTCATGATGGCAATACAATCAGTTTTAGATTTCAGATAAATTCAAGGCAAACTTCAGGCCTATAATTTATTCTTCCTGTGAGCTGAGGTTACCATTTTATCAGCTTATCATCTCTAGTTGATTCCTCATCTGGAAAATGGAAAAAAGTAATTACTTCAAAGAAGATTTATCAGACTTACAAAAACCTCTCTTGTCGAAGTTAAGCACCTTTTGAAATTCTTGGTTCAAGAGTACCTACTCTTACAAAAGGGTATGATTAAAAGCTGGTATCTTTCTCATCCTATGTAAATTAAGGCAAAGAGTATTGATGATATTTTACCCAAGCCACATGACCTGATCGTTGTACCCATGTCGAGGACTAGCAGGGAGCTGGATTCTGTTTATTCTGGGTCAGTTTATTGTTTTGGACGGGTTCAAAGGAACCCAGGTGGAAATCCTTTGTTCAGTATGTGAGGAAGATGTGTGTGGGGGGAGTGTGTGGATTAATGGAGCTCATAAATTTATAAAAGCCTAGGATACAGAAATTTTTTTTTATAGTCAATATTGGCTGTTGTCCCCACTGGATAGAAAATTCTATAAAGAATAATTTTACCCTTAAATAACAAAAATCAGGGGAAAAATAAATTCAATACAGTAGTCACTGAACTTGCTTTTTCTATGCTTCCCTTTTTTTTTGTTGTTATTGTTTAGAAGAAAATTAACAGGAGCATTTCATCCTTCTTGGTGTTAATACTACTTCCAGAAGGAAAAGGGGAATAGTACAAATTCCAAAAAGAGCTCTCTCTCTCTCTCTCTCTCTCTCTCTCTCTCTCTCTCTCTCTCTCTCTCCCCCTGCTTGTCTCTCCTCTCTCCCTCCCTCTCTCTTCCTCTTTCTCTCCCCCTCCCTTCTGTTTTTAGTCACAGTCCTTTCTGAACTATTCACTTCCATCCTGACTCTCCCTGACCCCCGCTGTATTTTCTTCTCTGGAAGATGCTGATTAACATTTTCTAATGTATGCTAATGAGCACTAATTACCATCCCTGATGTGAACAAAAGCAGTGCTACAAAGGAAGGATAAAGCTGGGGGAGGGGTGCCTTCCTACCTTCTCCCCTTCTCTATGTTCACAACCTTTGAGCTTTCATCTTCTCAAAATTCCTCAGTGTTTTTTGTTTCATTCTGCTTATCTAGGGGTTTTGACAGCCATTCTTCTTCACTACTTGGAATATTGCAGGGGTGCTCTGGAGAAGAATTTCTTTTTTGTTCTAAATAATCTGAAGATAAAAGCTTAGCTGCTATGGGGTTTTATAGCACACATTTGCATTTGGATGTTATTTTGGTATCTTAATACTATAAAAGGCTATAGCCACAAAAACTCTCAGGGGAATGTTTTTTTATTTCATTACACTTATTTGCAGGGAGTGTCCTCAGCGGAGGTAATTGCGGTGCTGGAGTACACACTCTGATCATGTATTATGACAGCACAGTTCAGTAAGAACCCCCCCCCCAAAAAAAAAAAAACAGTTTAAAGCAAATAAGAGAATAAGACTCATCACTTACTTTTTGGCTTTGGTTTTCTCTTGTGTGTGTGTGTGTGTGGTGTATTGTTTATTTATTTTATTTATTTGCAACCACATAGAACTCTAAATGTCTTCAAAAACAGCTATTTCTTGGTTGGATATGTGTAGTTTAAAAGCCAGAGTCCAACCACACAGAGTTAGAACAGGTTTTAATCTTTTTGTAGATTGTTGGTATGATGAAGTATCTAATTGCAGCTTCTCACACTTACTCCAACATGTAATTCACCATCTGAAGAACCCCACCTCAGCATTTCATGATTCTCTTCCAGTGTTGGGATGGGGAAATTTGGAAGCAAACCAGATATTTTACTTCAGTCAGCCTAAGTTTAATTATAATTTGTAGTACAATAAAAGGAAAGAAAAAATGGCAAGAATTTGATGTGCCTCCCCTTTCCTCTCCATAGATATATGTGTATATAAATGGAAATAACTCATTCATTCAGTTATATGTATGCGTCAATTTAGATACACATAAATTCAAATATACACAAATAATGAATTACTTTATAGGATAGGAAGGGGATCTGTGTCTTGAGGTTTTTTTTTTTTTTCTTTTTCTTGGTGTTCTTCTAAGTGCTAATAATCCTTTGTCTTTAATCTCATAGTAAAATGTGTTTTCCACAGACTTCTCCCTGTTCAATTTAGCAACTGCAATATTTTGTATTGTGTTTCCAATGAGGCAGACATCAGTAGCTAATTATTTTCTTCTTCTGGGTGTCCCAGAGTTTCAAAAAAAAAAAAAAATGGCCACAATAGAGATGGAAGAACACTGGAGCATAATAACTCCCATGCAGTTGTAATCCTCCTTACCCAAATACCAGCTTGTTATTTTCTTTATAATTTAAAGCTACAGAAATTTAAAATAGCTATGCAGAATTGTTAAGACATTATAATATTAGAAAATACGAGCCATTTTCAAAGCATTTTAATGCAAATTTTTATTAGGGAATTTTTGAGGTATTTTGTTTGCCACTTGCTAGTTTTTCCCTCTTTCCTTCCATTATGGTATTTTTGAATGTATGTGCCCTGTGAAAGCTGAAATCTCTTATAAGGCAGATAGATAGTGGTACATGTTGAGAGAGGATTAGACTAGCTCTGTCAAATTACACACTCTTTTCCAGCTTTGATAATATTAAAGTATAATGATATTTTTCATTTTTCACCCCTGAGAATTTTTAAGTGTCTTATAGTTTGTAGGTTTATTAAGATAGCTTATTGATATGAGAATCAAGGAATTCTTTTCTTCACTCAATGGCTTCCGGAATTACAATTACAGTCCCATATCTGACAGAAGATGGACACAGAGAATGCAACAAGCATCTTTTCTTGCTTAAAAACAGCAAAACCAAAAGGAAGTAGAGGAAGAAGTTGCCCAGTCCTTCATTGACTGAATGGTGGCATTTCCCTGCTTCATATCCACAGATAGTGAGTGTTCTAATAAATGAACAGAAACTGACAGTTGGGCCTTTCTCTACTGGGGAGTGTTAATCCTGAAATTCTCAAGAGAAAAACCAGTTCCAACATTTGAAGCAAGTTTTAATTAAACACTGGCCAGGAAGATGGACCAGATCCACCTGGTTGATTCCCTGTGAATGGCACCTAGCCAAGTTTTGCAGAAGCTCTTTTTTAAGGCAAAAACCCATAATTCACTGCACTTCCCAAGCAGAAGGGATGTGCAATCAGGGGCGAGCATATATCAGGACATATTTCCTGCCTACATATGATCAAGCACATCGACTGTAGTTGGTTCAAACAAACTTGTTTAGGGGAGTGAAAACATGTGGCTGCTTCTTAAGAACTACAGCTCCCAGCATTCCAGGAAGTTATTTTGTCATTGGGCAAGTAGAGCTCACAGGATAAAATTACCTTTTAAAAGTGATAATATTTAAAATACACAAGATTCACTGCCTGGAAATTATACTCTAGAGCTAAATTTACTCATTCATTTTGAAATTTGGATTTTTTGTTTAATTTTTAAGAAAAACAGAACTGAAATTGTTCTTTGAGCAGGCATGCACATGTATACACACACATACACACACACACACACACATACACACACAGAGAGAGACATCAACTGTGTTCTCTGTGTCATGTTAATTTTGTCATTGCTTGTAATTCCAGGTCAGGGTAATCTGAGTCCCTCTTTTGGTCACCATGGCACCCTGACAAATGCTTTTCCATCACCATAGAATAATATTCTAAGTAGAAAAACTAGCTGTTTTCTATATTGCAAGGCCTATTTCTATTTGCTTTTTATTTGTACACATGCATACATGCATGGACATCAGAGGAAAACTTTCACCTTTCACCTTGCTGAGATGGGGTGTCTCTTGCTGTTTCTGTACTGCATATTCCAGAATAATTGGCCCTTGAGATGCTTAGTGTTCCCTTTTCTACCTATTATCTCCCCTTAGGAGTGTTTGGATTCTAGATGTGTGCCATTACATCTGCATTTACAGGTTCCAGAAATCAAACTTTGGGGCATCTAGTACCTTTCTCCACTGAGCCATTTCCTCCAGCCACAGCCTATTATTTTTATTGCTACACAAACTCAGACTTTGGTCCACACCACTTCTCTGGTTTGATGGTTACGGTATTGATTGATTGACCTCCATATTGGCAAACACACTGCGTCAATTTTCAGTAGTGGTTAACTGACAGCTGTAACATATTTCTTTGATACACATCACTTGTCTTCCAGAAGATCTTATTTTCACCAGAAATTCTGGGAAGCTTCATCAAACTGTCATTCACTACTGGAAAAATCAGTTTTTTCCCGGGGTTCTCCGTCTCACAAGTGAATTTAAGAGTAGACACAAAAAGAAGCTCAAGAACCATTTTATAGTTTAATAGAACAACCCCAGAGCTGGCCAGCTGCACATCTCAGCAGCTGCCCACAAGAGGAAGATGAAGAAGATAAGAAGGAGCATGAAGCTCAGACACATAGAGGACAAGAAGCCACATGATAGAGAAGTAAAAGTACCAGAAACACTTAAGTGATGGATAGCCTCCTAAAGTAAGAGAAAGATAAAAGGCAACGAAACCAACCAACCAGCCAACCAGCCATCAAAACAAGCACACACAAGGAAAGCCTTTACCTTTACTTTACTCAGAAGGGTCTTGAGCCCAACAGAGCCTCCCAGTGGCTGGTAGAGACTGTATTAGGGTATGGAATTTCTGTAAGAAAAGTACCTTGAGTACCCTATCTCATTAAAGGGCTGTTAACTCTTCCTATCTCTTCAGAACGCCTCCAGCTGAGTCTGCCTTTATACAAATGGTACTGCCTTTCTGAGGGCTTTCCCTTTTTGCTAAGTCATTGACCTGACCACCTTAAATTTTTGTTTTCATCCAAGCCAGAAAATTTATTTTCTTAATTAGAGGAGAAATGGATTTCTCTACATGGGCCCTTATGCTACTGTGACATTCCCCTCTCTGAAGAGGTTTCCCTAAATCACATAGGAATCATCAGGTCAGGCATGAGGGGACACAAACATTGACATTTCTGGCTGTCAACCAGGTCAACCAGGAGAGACCCAATAACGGTTTCTTTCAGTTTGTAACCAGAGACAGAAACGGAGCTCCCTGTCCCTAACTGTCTATTTCTACCTTCTATCTCAACACTATTTTCCTGGCATTTCAGTACTGTTTGTCTGTCAATTTCTTAGTGTTCTTACCTGTCTTAAGGCTTTAACGATTTACATGCTAATAATTTTGAGTTCAGATTTCCAGCCTACTCTTTATTTTGAACTTTAGGCTGAAATATTCAACCGCCTATTTAATGCCATGCCTGAATGTCTTAAAGGGATTTCATGTATAAACCGAATCTCAAAGAAAATCATTACAAAGGCATTTCTCCCATTTGCATCAAATAAGAAAACTCCTTAAATCCAGGGTACTTTTCTTTAAGGCTTTATAAATTCCTACCCCAGAACATTTGTTTTATATATCTTTGTGGATACATAACCACTCATTGCAAAAAAAATAAAAAAATAAAAAATTTCAGCTTCTAAAACAATAATCTGGTACAACACTTTAATAGCTGAATTTGGTCAGAGCAATAAACAATATTGAATTATTCTGCCCACTTGGTTGCTGTCACCCTGAAATACAAAGACTGACTTTCAGAACCACAGATTAAATAAGCAAGCCCCAGACAACATCCGCTTTTTTGAACAACTCCAGTGCTTCTGAAATATGACATTTTGCTGTTGCTTCCTTTTATGGTTTTTTAATTACTGACTTTATTTGCATGAAATGAGGATCTGGGTTGCCTAGGAACTCATCTGTTCCTACTGCATATTCTTCTCTTAAACAGGCACACGCGGCAGTTTTCCTTGTTGCCTCCAACATGTTGACAGATCTTGAGGTCTTCTCTTCTCTCACTGGCTTCACATTACTCCCAGAGATAGGGTTATTTTCAAAGACAACCAATAGGGTTTTTGGAACAGTCCATGAATGAGGGGTCATAGGACTGGAAATAAACTGTAAGGGATTGCAAAGGATAAGATGACAGCGCTCTTTCCTAAAGATTGTGTGAGAAAGGAAGAGTAATCCTTTACACAGGATTTGGCCTTGGCTTGCGTCTGCAGCACTGTTCTCATTGGAACAGAATACAGAGCAGTACTGATGTATACTCTAAAGACCCTAAACAGTTCTATTGAAATAGAGCTTGATCCAAGAGTTTTAAGTCTTAAGTCTTGATTTAGTTCTTGAAGTTGTTGATGACTTAGTTGAGGGTTTGGGTCAAGAAAAAAAACATCAGTGATGACATCAATGATTATACAAAAGTGTCACGTCAGAAAAAGGAGTGCTAGAAACAAGGCAGGGCCTTACGATAACAAGAGACACAGACCACTCTCAGAGGAAGTGGCTGGATCTGCATGATTCATGGCATCCCTTAAACATCACAACTCCTTTTTACTCCTTTCTTAACACCACAAGAATACTTAGGTTTTATTGGATGGCCAGTTAAAATTATCCTTTCTGTACTAGGGAAGAGATGACCCTTAACTCCAGCTTTGCTCGCACCCCCCATCCAGTGTTAGAGAAAAGCTAATTACTTCTCATGCTGTTTTGTTTAGTATGTGGTCTTTCCTAAAGATTTAATCACATTTTTGTTCACTTCATAGTTTTTCTATCTCATTTTTTTCTTTTTTTTTTTTTTTAACTATCAAATCACATTTAAACAAAAGGATCATTATAAATCAGCATAATGTGTTGTCCATTTTAAAGTTAGCCGCTTCGGGTAAGTTGCTGTGCTGGACAGTTTTATATCATCTTGACACAAGATACAGAATTATCTGAAAGTAGGGAACCTCAATTGGGAAAATGCCTTCGTAAGATCTGGCTGTAGGACATTCTTTAATTAGTGATTGATGGGTGATGGCCCAGCCTCCTGTGGGTGGTGTCATCCCTGGGCTGGTGGTCCTAGCTTCCAAAACAGTCATTTTCAACCTTCCTAATACTGTGATCCTTTAATAGTTTTTCATGTTATGGTGACTCACACATAAAATTATTTTGTTGCTACTTCATAAATTTGCTATTTTAGAATCACAATGTAAATATATGATATGCAGGATATGTAAAATAATACATGACCTGTAGTGGATTTATGATGTTACATTGTAAATAATTGTCCAGCCTGTAAGTTTAATAAAAAGCACTGATTGGCCAAAGGCAGACAGAAAGTATGGGGGTGGTCTACCAGACTAAGAAAACTCTGGGAACAGGAAGAACAGAGCAGAAATGCCATAGAGAAGCAAGAAGATGCAGAGGACAACTATGCTGCTCTGAGAAAAGGTACCAAGCCACATGGCTGAACAGCATGAGAATCATGGGTTAGTTTAATAGTAAAGAGTTAGCAAGTAATATGCCTGGGCCTTAGGCCAATCAGCCCAAAATTAATGTAAGCATCTGTGTGTCTCTGCGGGTCTGTTAGTCTGTGGGTCTAAACCTAGAGGCTGGGCCTGAAAGTCCAGGCCAGAAACCTCTTACTACAGTGACCCCGAAAGAGGTTGCAACACAGAGGTTGAAAACTAGTATTCTATAAGAAAGCAGGCTGAGCATGAACAAGCCATGATGGGCAAGCTAGTAAGTCGCATACCACAATGGCTTCTGTGCCAATTACTGCCTCCAGGTTTCTGCCCTATCTGAGTTCATTTGCTCACTGTTTTTGATGATGAACTGTTATATCAGTGGTTTTCAACCCTCTAATGTAGTGACCCTTTAATACGGCTCCTCGTGTTGTGGTGTCCATAAACATAAAATTATTTTTTGCTCCTACTCATGACTGTAACTTTGCTATTGCTATGGATTAAAACATCTGTGTTTTCCAATGGTCTTTGGGGAGTCTTGAGAACCAATGGGTTATATGGAAGCAGAAGCCAAATACCTTTTTCTTCTTCACGTTGCTTTTGGTCATGGTGTTTGATTATAGCAACAGTAATCCAAACTAAGAAAGTTGGAGAATGGACTGCGGATTGATGTTTGCCTTTGTCCTTAGCTATTTCCATATTTTGTGCTCTCATAAGACCCTGCTCTAAGAGCAATCATACACCATCAAATGTCTTCCTGAAAAAAATCTTTGACTAAAAAAGCTTGGAGGTGGCACTAATTGCACATAAAGAACATGACCATAGTCTTCTCAGATTTGCCAGTCTTCATTATTGCAAAACCTCTGTAGTGACATAAAAATTCTGCTAGCAACAGAAGGTGTAACATTAAGATTTCTTGGGCCTGAGCGGCCAGAGGTCCAGACCCACAGACCTGCAGGCCACGTGGCAGACAGATTAATGAGAATAGGTTGAGTTAAGATGTAAGAGCTAGCTAGCAATGTGCCTGAGCCATAGGCCAAACAGCATGAACTTAATATAAGCGTCTGAGTCATTTCTGGGGGCCTGAGCAGCTGTGGGAGGCTAAGGGGTCTGGGGCTGCAGGTCTGTGGGTCTGGACCTCTGGCCGCCCGAGTCCAAGAAACCATATTGTTACAAGAAAGCATATGCCCACCCTGAATAAAAGGACATTTATTTCCACAGTCCAAGACTGATGTTAATAGATGGGATTTTTGCATATCTTAAACTTTTTAGGGAGATAATATTTAAAAGTAAAAAGTGCTTTCACAATAATCTGCTTTGTGAATGGATGGATTTACATTTCTGGCATGTGTTGCCTGTTTGATATGTCTTATTAGGAGAAAGAACTTCTTGTTTTTGAGATAGTCTCACTAGATAGCCTTAGCTGGCCTGGAATTTGCTTTGCAGAGCAGGCTGGCTTCAGATTCACAGAGATCAATCTATCTCTGCCTCCTGAATGCTATGATTAAAGATCTTACCTTTGACAGAGAAAATCAGAAACATAACCAGAAGCTGTTTGACCCCCTCATACTAACATTGTTTACTATCATGGCATTTTAGATTTATACCACTCCACCTTAAATTGTAATAAGTTTCTAGACTTCAGTTTTCTGATTTTTAAATTTTTCCCATGTATTTATAGGGGGTATGCCTGTGTATGTATGTGTGTACCTGTGTGTGGATGCTGAATTGCATACACGTATAGACCTGGAGTTGACATTGAGTGCCTTCCTCAACTGCTCCACACTTCTATTTATTGAGGCAGACTTTCTCCCTGAAGCCTCAATTCAGGGATTCCTGAGAGTTTAGTTAGCCAGACAGCAGTCTGCCCGGGGCCTAAGACCCCAACTCTCTTCCTCAGTATATGGGAATATCAGGAAGCTGCCATACATGGCTGGCTTTTCCATGAGTTCTGGGCTCCAAATCCAATCTTTTTACACTTCTGCTGCTCTGTGATCCCCTGTGTCACTCTCTATCCCCTAGCTCTTAGTTTTTATAAGATAGTTTATAGAGCTCTACCTCAGGCGAGTAATGATGTCTACAGTTATGAATTCAGCTTTAACATTAGGGATATTAGGAAGATTCCACTAAATCTCACACTTTCTTCAAAATATTATACTACTAAAACTTTTTATAAGACTATTATATTCCCTTATGAAAATGAACCATGGCTGACATAAAAATGCTACATGAGTTTGGCTATGCAATAGAGAGAATCTTGAATATTAAAGTCACAGATTCCCACATTTTCATGGAGGATCACATGCTGGGACATTTAGGCTTCACTGATATAAGGCAGTAACTGAAATAGGGACCATCCAGCTTTGATCACGTTTATGCGTATTTTTTTGATACTTGGCAAAATAGGTTGGAATGAATTATTCTCCATTTTACAGTAGTAAATTTGATTACAGTTGTGATTAGAATCAGGTAGCTGTTACATGCACAAGTGGCCTAGCTTGTGCCACCTTGGTTTGATGACACCTTGGCTTGTTATAGGCTTTTGAGACAGGGTTTCCTATGTAGCCCAGACTGGTCTTGAGCTCACTGTTTTCCTAGCTCACTTTCCTGAGTGCTGTAATTCTGAGTGTGTTTTTAGTTTTGGGATTGTGTGTCAGTTTGTGCCAAGAGAGGATCCAAGGAAACACCAAATGCTAAACAGCAATAACCTGGGGAACTTGGCAAGAGTAGAAGTGGGTTGCCAAATACTAACTTTCTATATCACATATTTTATCATACGTGAATTTTATAATATTTTAAAAAGTCATATTTTTGTAATATTTAGATGTTATATTTATTATATAATGATAAAGGCACTAGTTTAAAAATATAATTGAAAAATGTTTTAAAAATATTTATTTTTCTAATTTATATGTATAAAGGTTTTATGTACATGTAGGTTTGTGTATTACTTATATGCCTGGTGTCTTCAGAAGCCAGAAGGAACTGAAGTTACAGACTGTTTTAAGCTGCCATGTGAGTGCTGGGGCTTGAATTTTGGGCCTTCGTTAAGAACACAAAGTGCTCTTAAGTGCTGAGCCATCTCTCCAGATCTAGACTTTTTTTTTTAACCTACACAAAACCTTTATGATAAAAATGGTTACGGTATAGAAGTCACTGGCAGTTACACAGGCGTTGAAGTAATTGGCATTCCTGTCTCTTTCTTCAACAGTGCAAATCCAAGTGGAGGAAAAGGAAGAAGACACAGAAGAAAGCTCAAGTAAGCAAGGGTGGGCTCCCTGCTAGGTTCCCTGCTCTCGGTGGGAAACACAGCTGCTCCCTTGTCTCCTGAACCTCCACATAAACTACAGGAGTGTGTGGACATGCTTTCTGCTGGTCTCATTGACCAGCGAATAGAATTCTTATTCTAGGTTATATTCAGCTGGTATGAGCACTATCTGCATATGCACCTATACATATGTACACATGAATGCACACACAATGAACACACACAACTTATAAGTTGTTCATTATAAAGAGAGTTGTAATGGTTAACAATTTTTTTCTATTCTGTTATATTTTCTCTGGGAAAGCCCTGCCTAACAACAGAGCAGATTGACTTACCGTGAACTATAATATCCTCTGTTTCGTACTGGGCTTGGTGACACTTGGGAGGTTTGCTTTGGAGGCAGAGGCAGGTGAATCTCTGTGTGTTAAAGACTAGCCTGGACTATGTAGTGAATTCCAGGCCACTCTGTATCAACACACAGTCTCTCTCCCTCTCCCTCTCCCTCGCTCTCCTATTTGCACATGTCCAAGTTGAATTATATACTAGGATGTTTGGGTTGACCAGATGACTCAGATAAAACAAAAGAACATGCCTGACTTGGGTACCCCATTCCTAGATTTGGATGAACTGCTCCATTGTCTTCACTTGGGCTAAACTCAGCTTGAGAGCATGAATTGGGCCCCTTTCCAGGCACCCAGGCCACTCGTGGGCAGGAATATTAAAAAGATCATTATATGAGCACATGTTTTGAATTTTCTTTTTAACCAAAAGTGAAGGAGCAGCATCTAATGAAGCATTCATTTTGAGTGACACTGGGTTGACAATTCAGTACCCACATATGGGAAGCAGGCCACCACTGGTGTCCTAAGAGCTCCCTCTTCCTCAAATAAACAGCCTGGAGCTGCACTACATCTTGGGGTCATTGCTCGAATGAGAATCAAGTCTGTTTCAAAAGTGTTATTTGATAGACAACCTAGAACATCCACTGTTTGCAGTTTGGATATTTAGAAACTAAATAATGTACTAAAGTTTGACTTTTTTTTATTCTAAATTGTAGCTGGTAATTGTAATAATTTATGTATACGTCTGCTTGGTTAAACCAGGCAAATTTAGAATAAATTTTTTATTACTATTTCAAGAAAACTTATTTCAGAAGTTCCCCTTTCCTCCATCCTCATACCAGCTCTATGTTACATATAATATGAGACAGGGTTTTATATAACTCAGCCTGTCCTTGAACTTTCAATGTGTCTGAGGATGACTTTGAACTTCTAATCCTCTCGCCTCTACCTCTTGAAGTATTGGTATTACAGGAATGTGTTACTGTGTACCCTGTTGATGTTGGTACTGGGGACCAAACCAGGACTTCCTGCGTGCTGGGTAAGCATGCTTCCTGAGCTACATCTCTAGCCCCAATCCCTTTTTCTTAGCATATAATAATTTTTACAAAATGACAGCTTTTATTGTGATATTTTATACACACTCACAATGTAGTTTGGTCATATTTGCTTTCAAAGTTTGATTTTTTTTCCAGATTTCATTATTAATCTTTTTTTATTAAAATACAAAACAATGGCTTTTGCCATGATGTTTCTATATACACACGTCGTTTGACTTTGTTCTTTTTCATCTGCCTTCCCTCTGTCTGCTTTTTGCTGGGCGTTTTTCTTACTCAGATAGTTCCGACTTCCATTTTCATAGCACTGAGTTATGCTATCTCATTTTTCTCCCTTGCCCCTCTCTAACTTCTCTCTGGCCCTTCTTACGTGCAATGACACTGATTTATGGCTCAGAATGGGATTTACACTGGTGGGTAGCTAATGTTTCCTGAATATGTGTTCCTTAGGTAGTTCGATTGTTCTGTATCTGTTAATTAGGTCAAACTGGTCAACTACATTTTCAGTATTTTTATTTACTTATTTTCATTTCTTGTAAGAACATATAATCAGAGATTTATCCTGTCAATGTTTTAGTAAAGTGCACGACATGGTATTGTTGTTGCTGGGGGTACCCTACAAGGATTAGTTAGTTACAGGATTCCAAAGAGACTCCAAGTATGTAAGTGCACAAGCATCTTCTCTAAACTGTTGAAATTAGTTAACCTGTTTACAGCCTCGTGGTATTTTAAATAATCTCTAAATTTCTGGGTCATGCCTAGGATGGTGTGAGCACTCTGGACATAGTGCATTGTTAGGGTACAATGGTAAGAAAAACATCTGTACACATTCATTAAAGACAGTTCCTCTGAGTATTTTTAACCCTTCTTTGGCTGAGGGTATAGATACAAAATGTAAAAATATGAACAACAGCTAGGTGGCGGTGGCACATGCCTTTAAACCCTGCATACAGGAGGCAGAGACAGGCAAATCTCCACAAGTTCAAGGCCAGCCAGCTTGCTAGCAGAGCAGTGGTATAATTGGAACACCTTCAGTTTATGATATACATTCTGGATCATGTTCAGTTTAAGATTATTTATAAAAAAGAAAAATAGTCAACACATTCTTGGACATGATTAGCTCAAATTCTTGAGCATGTGCCAAAAATATTTTTAGCCATATTTAGCAAGCATCCTAAAGATTACTGACAGAAACATCTTGGTATACTAAAGTGCCTCTCTCCAAAATGATTTTAGCTGCAACTATAAGAGAAGGCGATGCTGGAGTAGTGTTACTGTCACCTTTGCTCTTAGGAGCACCTTTTGATCTCGGCTCCTAACTGTCCCACTTTTTTTCTGCTATTGCTTGTACTTCAAGAAAGCAAGACTAAAATCAATATTATAAAGCCTTTCCAGAATATACCTTTGGAATTCTAAAATTTCTTTCTTCTCAAGTCTAATACATTCTGAATTGATGTTTGTTACAGTGTAGACTAGGGATCTAAGTCCCCTTGTCACAGAGTCATCTAGTTATTCTAGTGTCATTCACTGATGACACCCATTTTCATTCTTTGGAATGTTTTTGAGTATCACTTGACTATATATTTGTTTACTTTGGGGCTTTCTGTTTCGTTTTATTGGGATACATAGGTTTTTTGTTTTTTTTTTTTTTACATCAGTAGCACTTCAGTTTTATTACTGAGTATTTATATTTTGTAGCCAGGTAGTGTGACACAGCTTTGTTATTTGTTTCAGATTTTTATTCATTCTTTTATAATCTCAAACTTATGTGATATGTTTTGACAGAATTCTCCCCATTATCTTTGGGTATCCTTTCTTCTTTCTTAATAAAACCCTTTCTCTTTCAGTCAACCCCACCCCCATTTTGATATTAATTTTGTTGTAATCTGCTGCTAGTTGGAGTTCCCTGCATGTGGGTGTTACTTGATCAAGGTCAAATTATTACTAGCCACGTCACCAAGATGTATGAGTATCCTTCTTCCAACAAGTAACTGTCTCTAGGTCCTTAGCCAGGGGTAGGCCTCATGAGCCCTGTCTCAAAGCATGATAGAATGTGTAGGTCCTGTGTGCTCATGGGTATAATAGTTAGCTTCATAGCACTTCTCCCGATGTTCTGACTTTGTAAGTCTTTCTGTCCCTCTCATCTGAAGTTCTCCATACTCCTGGAAGGGGCTAATATAGATGTTTTGTTTGTTTAAGGCTGAGCACTAAAAAGTCAGTTATTCTTAGAACTTTAACTACTTAAAGAATCTCTGCATTGCCTACGGTAAAAAAAAAAAAAAAAAAAAAAAAAAAAAAACCAAAAAAAAACAAAAACAACAACAACAACAAAAAAAACAACAACAACAAAAAAAACAACAACAACAAAAAAAACAAACCAAAACCAAAAACAAAAATTGAAAGCTTCTGTGACCAAGGTTAGAGCAGTTTAATCCATGAATACTAACATAAATATATTTAGAACGCATTTGGACATGTTTGTTTGTCAAAATAACAGTAGTAGGTCCCCACCCCTCAAGGGCCTAAGACCTCCCGGCCATGGGCTTTTGATCAGGTGTAGGGATGGTTACTAGGCATGAAATCCCTCCTGTGGAACAGATCTCAAATTCAATCAGAACATAGTTGGTTACACCATAAGTGCAATGCTATTATTGCACCACTGATACATCTTTCCTGGCAAGTTTGTATTGTAGCTTGCAAGTCAACCATGAAGATGAATTATATGTGGCACTTTTAGTCTCAGGTACTTGAGAGGTAAAAGCAGGAAAATTAATTGAATCCATTGGTTTGTGCCAGTCTGACCAAATTAGACAGACTCCTAAGATGAATACCAAAATACTAAAACAAGGGTGAGTAACTTGAACTAGAATAACCTAAGAATTCAATCAATTTCTCTCAAACTATTTTGATTTGTAGATATTTCTTGTGAGCCCTGGTGGTGCTTTTAGTACTACACAGTGCTTTGTAATTCTACATTACATGTTACATGGTAGCTGTCAATCTTGAGCCTGATTTGAATGGTCTTAGAAATCAGAATATATTGCTAAGCTCCAAGTTATTGATTTCTCTTAATAAATAAAGACTGGAATTATAACAGTTAACTGCAATGAAGAGACCCATATTTGAAATGATGAACCACAGAGCAAATTAAGTTAGGTGTATGTGAGTGCATGCATGTGCAAAATATTTCATATTACGTTGTAGGGAGATGATTGTTGCACTACCACTGGTATGTGGCACAGTTATTTAGAATCAAGAAAAACTTTTTAGAGAAAACAGGCGCTTTATGATGTTTCTTACTGATGCATCAATGCCGTGGTCAGGCGAAGAAGAAGATAAACTGCCCAGAAGAGAGAGCTTGAGACCAAAGAGGAAACGGACCAGAGATGTCATCCATGAGGATGACCCAGAGCCTGAACCAGAGGATGAAGAAACAAGGAAGGCAAGAGAAAAGGAAAGGCGGAGGCGGCTGAGACGAGGAGCGTAAGTCATTTCTCTTGTAGAGCTGGCAGCATTTCTGTGTCTCTAAGTGGGGACTTACTGGACTTTAAGTCAGTCATTAAAATTATTTCTCGTAAGATAGGCTTAATCTGTTCTACATTTCCCTCCACTTAAACATATTTAAACTAGAGTATAGTTTTTTGAAATGAATGTAATATGAAGAATTTGCCCATGAAAGACTTGAATTGTTCTAGGTTGTTACAATCTTATGGGTTGTTTTAAATATTTGAAAATTTTGATATATAAAAGACTCCAGAAGAATGAGCTTCAGTCACTTTATCTTATGGAGAAGTATTTGATAAACTATGGCTAAATTTAGTACAAGATCTTTGAACGACTTATTACAATTATTTATAGGGTTATTAATAAGAAAAAGAGTACGAGATAGAGTTGTATGTTGTAGTATGATGTTTCTGGCCTGGCCTAGCTCCACAGTCTGGACCAGCTCACCACTGCTTAACCGTTTAAAATCACTTATACACTTAGATTAATTATATGTTGTTTAACTTATGGCTCTAAAAACTCTTACAATAGTATGCAGTATTCAAAGCCTAAAGATGTTAACTGCTAGGAATTTATAGAAAGAAAATGTGCTGGCTTTTGTTAAAGAAGGTTGTGAATATACTCGCAAACACACAAACACACACACACACACACACACACACACACACACACACACACACACACACACTTTGCTTGTTCTTTTTTTTTAAGACATGATCTCACTATATAAGGCTTGGTTAGCCTGGAACTCACTATGTAAGACAGAGTGGCCTCTGACGTGCTAAGATTAAAGGTGTGAGCCACCACACTCAGCTCAGATTTATATTAAAAATAAATCAGCATCTTTTAGCTCCAAACTCTTACTTCTGACACTGTAGAGTAATGTGTTTAAGTTCTATTTTTAAAACACCCAAGAAGAGTATTTTTTGGATTACTGGAAATTTGCAGATGGAGGAGGAAGAAAAGGAGGGAGGAGGAGTGTGTCTGTGCCTGCACACGTCTAATTATAGAAAGCTTAGACTCTCCGTTTCAAGCAAAGAGTCAACCTGTTCTGTATTTGAAGGCTATGGGGACTTGTGGACCTCACCGGGCAGTGAGATGCAATACTCCTCTACTCATTAGGAAAATCCTCCACAAAGCTGACTTAGTCTCCACAAAAGTTTCAAATTATATTGTCAAAGCCATAGTACTCTCTATAAATTTAGTGTTAACATTCTGACTAGTAATTTAGGATGTGTTTTCTCTTGTTTGCTTTATAGATAATAATCTTTGGTTAAAAAGGAAAACATACTTTTGAAATGTATTTTAAAGAAAATTAGTAGGCAAATGAGGGCACATTGGTTTAAATGAATTAATACAGAATCGTTCTTTAAATGTTCAAGGGGAGCCATGAGGAGTTCCCTTACCACCACAAACATTTAAAACTAAGGAAATCTAAGATTGTAATGCTATCTTTGGTGATGGTTAAGGCATATTGCCTTGTTAGACACTGTAGAGTATTTCTAGTGATATCACAGGCTTTTCCTGACCCACTTTTAAAGGAGTAAGCAAAATGTTCATAGTAGTGAAAATTCAGAATGTTATGCTTTCTTTTTCCTCACAACTGTTGGTAATCTTAAGATAGAAAGCCGTTCTTTCACAGAGCAGTTCTGAATTCTAGAAGGTTGAACATATGTTATCTATCTATATATATATATAAAGATCTCTTTCTTTGAATGGTTTCTAGATAAGCAGTTCCCATGTAATGCTGATAAGCATGATATTTTGGTTGCTTGGGTATTTGAAGATAACTTATCAGCCATATTCTGAAGTACAGCAGGATCCTTTTGGGTGTTATCAACAATTAACAACAAAGTCTTTAGAAATGCACAAGTCTTGGGTCAATTAGTCTAGGAATTCACATATTTCCATGTTATAGGAGCCTTGTAGAGTATATGGTCTTGCTATGTTCTAGCATATTCCCTTTACTTCAGTTATTGGGTGCAGGTTAAGAACTCAGTGTTATTAAGGAAAATTTGATACATAAATATTTCTTCAATAAATATTTATGAAGACCCTTAAATCTATAGTATAGTAAGCTACTCAGACAAATTATTATGAAATAAGATAGGATATACAAACCAGAGGAAAAATATGAACAAAGAATTTGGAGGCTGAACGAAGTGAAAGATTCTGGAAAATCAGGACTACACAGGAGGTAGGTTAGTGTGAGAAAGCTCTGTTAGATGCGCTCTTATATTTGGTGTGTAAATTTTTGAGCTTTGAAACCATTCATATATTGACTGGCTCATTCTTTTATCTTTGCTGAGACTGTGTTATATGTGATTCATAGTGAAACTCAGTAATGTAGTATATTGTCATACTTAATGTACATATGGCTATTCTTATTCTGGAACAGTGGGTCAGTTAAAGGCTTGAAATATCAGATAATTAAGTTACTAATCTTAAAGATCTTTTATTATGAATTAACTCCATTCTTGAGAGTTTCATACATCTAGTTCTTTTTGTTAGCTTCCATTGTTTTCAAAACAAGCATGTTTTATGATTTGTGTTCATCTCTATAGTTACATGGAAACATATCTACACTTTCTAAGACTAGCCCAGCCAACCTTTATATTGCTTCAGATTATCTCAAATATTTTATGCCATTGTTACAGTATCACAGGATTTTGGGTAATAACTACCAAATAATTAAGAAACAATCCAGTGACAATCTAAGATACATCTTAGTGAGTGTCCTACATAGTTTTCTTTAACAGAGATTACTGTTTTAACAAAAAATATATGTCCTAGTCTGCTTTCTGTTGCTGTGATAAAACATTAACCAAAACCAGCTTGTGAAGGAAGAGGGCTATGTCAGTGGTTCTCAACCCTCTGAATGCCACCGAGACCCTTTTCCTCACGTTGTGGTGAACCCAGTATAAAATTAGTTTTGTTGCTGCTTTATAACTGTAATTTTGATTCTGCTTTGAAACATAATGTAAATACCTGTTATGCAGGATATCTCATATGCGACCCCGTAAAAGGGTCCTTTGACCACTGGAGGAATTGTGCCCCACATGTTGAGAACCTCTAGTTTAAATTTTCACATTACATTAGTGGGAAGCCAAGACAGAAAAGGTAGGAACCATGAAGAAAAGCTGTTTATTGACTTGCTTCCTCTGGCTGGCTGGTGAAACTACAGCCCATGCCCATCTGCCACGGGTCAGCATCCTTCACAGTAGACTGGGCCTTCCTGTATCAACTCAGAATCAAGAAAATGTCTGACCCACATGCCTACAAGCCAATATGATAGAAGCAATTTCTGATCTGAGGTTCCCTCTTAAGTGTGTTGAGTTGATAAGCAAGGTTGCCTGAAAGACAGACTATCACTAGAAGGTGTTATCTTGCAGGAACAATCTGAATTTTTATTTGAGGAATGGAGGAATGAATAGAAATTATACATTGACAATAAGTAGGAGATAACAAAATCATTTTCTAGCCTGGTCTGTAATCTGCAAATGTGTCCTCTTACATTGTGATTAATCACTTAAAAATAGTCCCCCCCCCCCCGCCATGTTCCTATTGTCCCCAGTAAAAAGCTTAGTGAACTATAACATATATATATATATATATTTTTTTTAACAACAATGAATTGTTTACAATCTCTTTTTCAGTCTGGGTCTAATAAGGAGACAGGCTTCAACAGCAAACTGAATACGGAGAATTTGTACGAGAGTTGTTAGGGGTTATAGATGAAAGGCTTATTAACTAGGTCTTTGGTAAAGGCAAGCAGGGAAGTAGAATATGATGGTAACAGCTGGGGAGGGCAGCCAGCATTCACTGGAACCCTGGAAAGGATTAAAATAAAAGTGCGAAGAGGAGAACCCAGGGAGCTAAAGCCTGCAGCTCCATGGAAGACAGCTGCACAGATGTGCTGGTTCCACTGTGGGAGAGGATAGAGCTGATTCTGCTGGAATTGGGAGAAATGACAGCATAGATTCACCTCCAGCTATGGGAGGGCCACTCAGCTCCTGAAGTCAAGTGTTGCCAAGGAGAAAGTGTCAGTCTAGGCAGCAAATGGGTAGCCACGAACCCACAAGTAAAGATGAAGGTGCTTAGTGATTCCTACAGTCTGAATATAAAGTTGAGTCTGCTTACAAAGCAAAAAGGACTTACAGAGTCCCAGTCTCCCAGTACTGTAATATTAAGTATGAAAGGGTATACTTAAAATTGAAACACCAGCCTAATAATTAAAACAATCTATTGCCAACGATTTGATTTCTATAATATAGTATTATGTTGCTCCACTAAAACAGTGTGGCTCATGTTTAGATTTTGTTTTCTTTAGCTTCCAGTTTTGCAACACTCAGATCACAGAAAAGAGAACTCCGCATCTATTTAGTAAGGAGCAAAATTCCTTTGAAGGTGTCTTCAAAGCATTTGCCTCCACTGGAAACATTTCCAGTTGAATTTTATCAAATGAAGTTTTGGGTGTAATTAACAGATTAGGCTTCCTCTTGAGAAGCAGAGTTTCATTTTTCCCCATTTCAATTTTTTCTCCCTTTCTCTTGAGACAGGATAATTTAAAATTTCTAAGGACACTTCAAAGACACCTTCACCTTTAATTTATTATCCTTATTGAAAAATAAGGTTCTTAAATGAAACATAGACTTGGAGAGAATAGCTGCCTAGGGGGACAGAGAGGAGTACGTACCCTGATGGATCTGTAACTATCCTTTCCACAGCTTCCTTGTTCAGACAGCTGGAGGCTCAAGACATAAAAGAAGAGCTCCATTTGGAGCATTAGAATACAAATAGCATTGTTGAAGGTTATAATGATCCCCAAGCCGGCCTGATGTCAGTGTTGAGATGTGAATTCTAGAGCTTGGGGGGCTTCTCATTGACTTTGGGCAGCTGAGTTCATAAAAAGGAGCTTGGGTATCTGACAGGAGCGTTTTTAGTTTTGGAAATGAAGCACCGTTCTAACCTCTCATTTTCTTTTAAAGGGAAGAAGAAGAGGAAATTGATGAAGAGGAATTAGAACGATTAAAGGCAGAGCTAGATGAGAACAGACAAATGATCGCTACTGTCAAATGCAAACCTTGGAAAATGGAGAAGAAAATTGAAGTTCTCAAGTAGGTTGCTACTTTTTACACACAGAAACGTACATCTCAGAACTCTGATTCCCTATGCATTACAGAGGATGTTATAGTCACATGCATGCATATGCCAGAGATATTTGGGAATAATAATTATAAACAATTTTGAACAACAGCAGCATATAGGTCTGTGATCACCTTGAATCATCTGCTCCTTAAATTGGGTTACTTAGTTACTATTTCTCTGCAAAACTGTTTGAACTTTTCAGGTTTGTGTGCTTGTTTGCTTTTTTTTCTCTATAGAGTTCCAGATTCTAGTGAACTCTTCCTTCCCCATGATTCTCTTGACAGCTCAGGGAGGCTGCCACACTGATAGAACAGGAAATAGAATTCAGTTGAGGCTTAAGCTACCATCTAGTGCTTGGTCACATGTGAGTTACCCCCTTTCACTCTCATGTAAACTACTGAGGTGGGTGCAAACACACCCAGCTCATAGATGTCTAAATTTCTCGAATGCAAAATTAAGCAAGCACATCTCTTTCTGGGGTTGGGGTGAGCCAGGGGGAGCTAACAGTGTTTTCCTTGATGTGATCTCAGAGTGACAGCTGTGCAAAGGAACATAGTTATGTTGACACCTATGTCTGCATCTTTCGAAGATGTTCTTTCTCCATGAGATGGTTTTTTTATATGGGGGTGAGTTTCCAGAGCTCTCTTCCAGCCCATTTCATTAATAATGCTGTTGAATGATAGGATGACCTAATTGTCACTACTAGTGATTAAAGGAACTGAAGGGGCTCTCAGGATTGTCCTCTTTTGGGCCTGACTCTGCTAGAACCAATGTGTGTGCCATTTGAGGAAATTATATTCGTATTTACTTCTTGAGAACTCAGTTACTTCATTTAAAACAAATAAAGACCACTTTTTGTTCTTTACAGAGTTTGTGGCTGGTTTTACCTTATGGGTTGAGGTTTTCTAACCTCCAAACAATATTGTCTTCAGTAACAAGCACCATTTCATGCATGTGTATGTGTGTAGTATTTGTGTATGTCTGTGTATATGGCCCATGCACCCGATTGTATATCAAAATACTTTTAATGAAATGGTGATGCTATTGACATAGGTTTAGTAGTATCTTTATTTGGCAACCTGCAAGTCTCTTCTGGCTCCTGAAATGTATTTTGAGATATAAACAGCTCATGAAACTTCTAAACCTTGGATACACATGTTTGATTGGAATCTCCAGTTTTCGACTGTATGATCCAGAAAGCCACATTCCTTTTTCTCTTCAAACCCCACCCTCTCAGAGACTCTCCAACAAATTAAAAAAAAAAAAAAAAAGCCTATTTCCGTGTTCTTGGTGACTATCACAACTTCCTCTCCTGTTGCTGCTAGCCGCCTAAGTCCCTGCTTAAACATTCAGATTTTAACCACAAACCCATCTTATGGCACTCAGATCATCGTCCCTTGCCTACAACCTATATAATCTCTCTGTGTTAGTTTGGGCCTGAAGGCTTTCCAGACTTCATGTCTGGGACTGGAGAACCTGTCTGGGACCTGTTGTTATATTTTTCAATTCAGTTTGATCCAGTTTACAGAAAACCTACACACACACACACACACACACACACACACACACACACACACACACACCTCTTTACCTGAAAATTCCGTGTAGGACAGTAGATACAGGATTCAAATTTGAGTTTAGATTTCTTGCCTTTAATTCATTGGCTGTACAGAATTAAAAGAGATGTAGAGTCTTTCTGAGCTGATGTTTCTCACAAAATTATATTTATAAGATGATATGCCATAGAAAGCATGTGGGACACAGCACAAACCTGGAAAACACCCTGAGAACAGACTTCATGCCCCATTACCTGTGTATAATAAAACAGGAGATTTGGGACTTGACAGGGCTAGGGGGACTTGACCCAGTTACAGGGGGATCCAGGAGTTGTGGAGGATGGTGACACATTTATAATATATGGACCAATTACCATATTTTAAAGTGTTAACAAAAGGAAATAAAAGATCTCTTGACAGTTTGGCAAAATCTGAGCCAGACCACTCTCAGATCTCCAAAGACGTGCCTGTAATACCATCTTGTAGATTTCAGAGTATGGAGCCTTGGGCTAGACTCTAGGAGATAATAGCTCCTTGAAAACACGGAGAAATCAGAACCAGAATGAAATTAGCCACAGCACCATGATATGCCTTGAAATGAGAGCATGAAGTGAATCTAGAATATAGGTATTTTTTGGTTTGATTGGCCCTTTTTGTTTTATTTCTTTTTCTTTAAAAAAAATTCATATTTTTATCACAGCAAAATGTTTGCTAGCAAAATTCACCATGTTAGACAATTTTTTTTTCTGTGATAATAGTACTTTTCTTTTATGTCCATCTTTCAAATGCAGGAGATTTTGCATTAAAAATGCTTATGTCCAGCTTCTTATAGACAAGTAAAAAAGGGAAACAACAGTTCTACTTAAAAATAATCAAGGGGCTAAGTAAGAACTGCCCTCTGTGAGTGAGTACATTGTTCCTAGTTTTCCCAGTTTCCAAAGATTCTTCGTCATTGGCTTTTCTTTTTATTTTTCTTCCCCCTTGCTTGGCGGGCCCTTCTAGGCATTCAGAATCGGCCTCCCACAGGGCCAGCTAGGTAATCTTCTGGGTGCATTACCAACACAGCAATTTAAAACAAAATCAAAGTCAGCCAGCAGCACAGGAAAGCAGAAACTGTTGCTGCTCTCATGTGGGTGATGATTCTCAAAGCAGGAAGAAGACTCAACCCTAGCTTTCTGACTCGGCAGCTCTACGCCCTGCTAGTGCCTGGGACTGTGGCTGCCCTAACTTTCCTGTGGGAAGAAGATATTAATATTAATGTCACATTTTTCTTCCTCTGCAGACCTTGAGATGTGTGGGCTTCTTCCAGGAGATTCCAATCACACTGTCAGAGACAGCACTCACTGACTCAGAATATGCGCAGAAGGCTCTTCTGCCCCAACATTGCTAGGATAAGGGAGTCAGACCGCTTTCTCTCTGCTTTTGCTTCTTTCAGACTGTGCAGGCTAATTTTCTGTCCTCTTGACAGAAGCTAGTGTCAACTAAGAAGAGGGAACCTCTGGATGAGAAACTGTCTCCATAAGATCAGACTTCAGGCAAGCCTGTGGGGCATTCTCTTAATTCACGATTGATGTGGGAGTCCTGGGTTCTATAAGAAAGCAGGCTGAGCAAGTCATGGAGAGCAAGCCAGTAGGCAGCTCTCTCCACAGCATCTGCCTCAGCTCCTGCCTCTAGGCTCTTGCCCTGCTTGAGCTCCTGTCCTGACTTTTTTCAGTGATGAATGGTGGTGTTGTGGAAGTGTAAACCAAACTTCTTCCCCAAGTTGCTTTTGGTCATGATGTTTCATCATATCAGAGGTAGCTTTAATTAAGACACTCAAAAACCTACTTTGAAAGAGTGTTGTCAGGATTATGTTTTTCCAAGAAGCAGCCTCAAGACTTTGTTCCTGCTAAGTCTGTGGACCCAAGTCCATAGGCTCACTATTATTTGGAACAGATGTTTTGTCTCAGGTTTAAGTTTGTGTGGGATTCCAAGACTTCCCGTTTTTCTCTAGGCTCCAAAATGCATAAAATTTCTAAAATTGATTGTAGACAGGGCCAAGGTTTTTGGGCGTGTCAAGAGAAAGTTCTAAGGAATGGCAGCTTATGGTTCTAAGGGTGTGGGAGTCATTCAACAATCATTCTCCAATCTTTATTATTTATTCATGTTTTTGAGATTGTAATATAATTACATCATTCTCCTTCCTTTTATTCCCTCTCAAACTCATGGCCTCTTTTCTCATGCGTTTCTTAAATATATAAATACAACCTGCTCAGTTTATATGATATTCCTTGTGTATATGTTTTCAGGGCTGAACTTATAAAGAACATTTCCCAGTAGGAATATAAACATCTTCAGGGCTCCCATTCAAAAGCTAGTAATGGAGTTAGGAACATAACTCAGTGGCAGAGCATGTGCCCTTCTGTATGTGAGGCTCTTGGCTCAAAAGCCAGTACTGCAAAAATGGGTGAGGGGGAAAGTGGTTACCACATAGGTAAGAAGCTTTGGGAATGGTGTCTTTATATGAACTCCCCAGAAAGGCTCAGGAGTGTGTGTTTGACATGCTCAAAACAGTGGATTTGGCTCTACAGAGGTGAAAGGAACTTTTCTACTTCACTCCCCCGCCATGTACTCCTTTACTTCACTCCCCCACCCACCCGTACAATTGTGCCTCTCATTTTATGTTCTCCCTAGGAATTCAGTTTGGCATATATAGACTTTATTCAAATACATACAAATCTATGCACAGATGGCCCAAGATAGAAGTCTTTATTCCTTACTCTAAAAACCACTGATACAAGAGCAGAAACTAGAGGCACTATGGTCAGCTCTGAGAAGCTGAAACTATAATTAAAGAAATCACCCTGTCTGTGGGTAGTTTATAATATTGAGAATATGTGTGCAGGGAGAAGGAGAAAGTGTGGTGCATTTTTCATTTATCTGAAAGTCAAGGATAACTTATATTATTTATCTTTCTAGAAAAGTTCTACCAGTGTGAATATTAAGTGTATTCTGTATTTTGTTACTCGCATTTTGCACAGAGGTTGAATGACTAGATCTTCCCGCCTGTAAAAGGCAGCCACAGTCACCAGAGGTGAAATAACACACTCCTTACTCACCAGAAACCAAAACCTTTAACTATAACACAGCATTATAACTAAAACCAAGAGGGCAGCCACCTTCTTTGGCTGCTAGACTGTAGCCTATACCAAAGCAAACAAAAAAGCAAGGGACAGTCTTTGATCTAAAGCTACCTCAGCAATTTACAAATCCAAGAGGGTGGATTAGGGTTCTTAGTTCTCAAATTGAGGTCAAGTTCAGGGCAAGGAAAGCCTGAGGTAAGAGGGAGGACACCATGTTGTTACTAACCAGCTACTTGCAGAATAGGTATGCTTACTATATACAGTGCTCTCCTGTGAAACACCCACTGCAGGATGAATGTAAGAGACACTACAAAATGAATCTTACCTGAGTACTTGAAAAGGCTTATTTTAGAAAAGGGAAGAGTTCTTTTTATAAATCCACAAATGAAGGTGTGTGAGTTTTCCAGATTTCCTTTTTCATGGAGTTGGCTCATGATAAGACATCAGTAAAGTAATATAGTTTAGAACACAAACAAGTTTGGTATCATACTGAATCATTTCTAAACTTTGTAGAGAGTTTCCAGAATCTGTCCATTTTGGTTGGCTGTGCCTGTCATTTATTATTTGAGGATAAGAAGCCAAGTAAGGTGCCCTTAGCATTTCATTCAAACATGATCAGGAACTGGCAAATACAAGCCACAAAACTAATATTTCTCCAAGCTCAGTCTCACTCACTTGCTTTTAATTAATTTTAATTTTGCTTTAGTCTGGGGTGAGGAAGTTAACATGTCTCTAGAAAAGTGAGATCAGACGACATTTGATTTTCCGAACTGAGCTCTCAGCCCCACCTCCTTCCTTGGGGCTTAAGTTTATTGTGAACAGCTGTCAGGTGACAGCAAGCATACATATTTTCTCATCCAACATTGTAAAAAAATAAAAGATTGCACAAATGAGGACTTTAAAGCATGTGCACACCCAAGAACACACATTTCATCATGCTGGTTTCTGTTTTAGCTACTACCTATAAAGTTACACAGGTCTTTGTTTTCTGTTCCTCACAGTTAGTGTATAGATACCATGTTTTACCTGAAGAACAGGAAGCCAGTACATCTGAACTGTATCCTTCAAAATGTCACATAGGGATCCAATTTCTCTATGATTTCACATATTCCTATCCAGTGGGAAACAGTATAGTTTCTGAAACTCTCTTTGTCTTGAGTTTTCTTATTGTGCATAGAGATGAATGTAACTGTAGTTCGTGAACTTACTGGGAAGAACTCAAAATATTACTTTAACCAGGCAAGGCAGCAGTATCTGTAATCTCCACAGGAGAAGTAGAGGTTGTTACAATAAGGTTTCTTGGCCCTGTCAGGTCAGAGGTCCAGACTCACAGACCTGCAGTCCCAGACCACTTAGCCACCCACAGCTGCTGAGGTCCCGGAAAATGACTCAGACACTTATACTAACTTCATGCTGTTTGGCCTTTGGCTCAGGCACATTGTTAGCTAGCTCTTTCATCTTCACTCAACCCATTCTTGTTAATCTGCCTGCCACGTGGCCCATGGCTCATCTGTGTTCCTTACATGTTTTTTCTTTGCACCTCTGTGTCCATCTGACTCTGACTCCACCCTTATTTTCCTAACTATTCTGATTCCCCACCTACTTTTCCTATGGTGCCTGTCATGGGCCAAAACAGCTCTTTATTTAAAGATTGATATTCACAGCATACAGAAAGACATTCCCACATCAGAAGTCAGCCTGGGTTACCTGAACCCAATTCAAAAACCAATCCAAACACACACAAACAAAAAAGTACCTATGGCATAGTCACCACTTAATGCAGATTGCTTATTATTCTACTGTTTCCATTTACCCTCTAAACCTTACTTCAAGGTCTGTGTTATTAGGATTTTACACATAAAAAACCAGAAGTTCTGTGAGGATAAGTAGTTGGTTTGTATAGTGGTGCATTTGAATAATTGTATGTAAATTCTCCTTTCAGAATAGATTTTGATAAATAATATAAACATAACATGCACATGAAAAGTATGCCTTTTTTTTTTCCTTTTGTATGTGTGTGTGCCCGGCAGAGTGCTCTGTGCATCACAAGCTGTTCATTAGTGCTTCCTCTAGGAAGCAATGCCAATGGTAGTGATTCTGCTATTGTCAGACTTCATTCTCAAGGCAAGGAAACCCTTTCCACAACTGATCCGAGTAGTTCAAGAGCTGAAGACTAGATGGACAGAGAGTAGTAATGGGCTGACTAAGATGCTCTGATGCCTGCCAATTTCCATAGTGAGTGCTTTCACTATGTCCACATTTTAAAATTTAATTTTAATTCAGTTTATTTTTGAGTTTTAAGAGCAAGCCACACTAATAGGCTGGCCTTGCAATTATGGTCTTTTTGCCTTAGCCTCCAGTGCTGGTACTACTGGTATATTTTACCACACCTGCCTCTACTGTGACCAACTTTGAGCTACTTGAAATTAAAAAAGTCCCTGTTTATGGAAAATAATTTTTTCTCATGTATCCCGATTATATTTTACCTCCCAGTTCTTTCCCACCTCACCTCTTGTTCATATCTACTTTCCTTCTGTCTCTGATCAGAAAACAAACAAGCACCAGGGAAGTAGGGCGTGGTGGGATACACTTTTAATCTTAGCAGCAGAGACAGGTGGGTCCTTGAGTTCCAGGGCAGCCTGGTCTACAGAGCAAGTTCCAGGAGAGTGAAGCTACGTGGAGAAACCCTGTCTTACAAAACAAAAAAACAACAATAGAGCAAAAAGCCAAAACAAACAGGCTTCAAAGGAATGATAATAAAATATAATTAGGAAAATCAAAAACGAACACACTGGAATTGGATAAAACAACAAACAGAAGGAAAAGAGTTCAGAGAAGGAACAAGAAACAGGACCCACTAGCTCACCCTCAGGAGTCCCATACTAACACTAACCTGGAAACCATAATACACACTAAAGGGCCCGGTGCAGATCAGTACAGGACCTGCGCATGCTGCCTCAGTTTCTATGAGTTCATATAAGCTTTGCTCATGTTGATCATAGAGTCTTAGTTTCTTGGTGATCTCTATCCCCTCAGGTTTGTAAATTCTTTACACTTCCTCTTCTACGGGGTTCCCTGAACTCTAAGGGGAGGAGGGATTTGATGGACTCATTTCATTTGGGGCTAAATGTCCCAAGGTGTCTAATTCTCTGATATGTCTGGCTGTGGGTCTCTGTATTGTTCTATCTGTTGCACGAATAAAGGAAACTCAGAGCCGGATCTCAGGGAAAGGCTGAAATATCAAAGAGAGGAAACACCACAGTCAAATCTCACCTAGCTGTCATCCAGCTTCCTCAGCCTCACTCCTCGTGGCTTCTACTACATGAACCTGTCTTTCTATGCCTGCCTTAAACACTGCCTTTACCCAGTTGTTTCAGATGCAGGTTAAGATTAAAGGCATGGGCTACTACTATTTGGTAGTTAGCCTTAAACTCACAGAAACACAGAAAGATCTCCTTTGTCTCTTGCACCACTACTGCCTGCCTAGGAGCCTGTAAACCAAGCTAGCTTCAAACTCAGATCTGCTGGGATTAAGGGTATAGGTCACCACTCCTGGGATATTCCCTGGGCTGGGATTAAAGGTGTGAGTTACCACTCTCTGATCCTCCTGGGTAGAACCCACTGATATCTCAGACTGGTTTTTATTAAATATGAAGTATATAACCACATTTATCTGATGTTTCTCTGATGATGATGGCTGAACAAAGCACCGATCTATAAGTACAGCAGAATGCCATTAGGAGTCATTTTATCACCTCTTCCTTTTAGAACAGTTTACTCTAGGTCCCTCAGCTATCCAGTCTCAGACTCTTGGCCACCCAAGCAGTAATGGGTATAGGTTCTATCCCATAGAGTGGGCCTTAAATCAAATTAGTTATTGGTTGCTTATCTCCACAAGATTTGTGGCACCATTGCTCTGGCATATCTTGCAGGCAGGGCAGCATTGTAAACCAAAAGGTTTGTGGCTGGCTTGGTTTTTACATTTCTATTCTGGTAGCGTGAAGAGTAGATTCCTGTCCCAAATAAAATAGCACATAAAGGTGAGGGATCTATGTAGGCCCTAGCTAAATTTCTCCATGTTCAATGATTTGTGAAGGTGTTATCTTCAGCAATGGGGCCTCGTTTCAGCAATAGAGCCTTGCTGTCAGTTTGTGGAGAGTATATAGTCTTGATACAGCTTGGGTTGTTCGTGGATTCCTATGGGACCCCTTTGGCCAACAACTCAATTAGATGTAACTCAGTTCCACTACAGGAAGCTTCATTTGGTGACAAGACATGGCCGGCTGTGGCTTTGTCATTCCCACTACTGTTTTAGGCTCTGTTCCATCCTTCAAATGGCCCTTAGTCTTTTACTGTATTCCCCCACCCCCTCTTCCTTTTCCCTGTTTGATCTTTTCATTCTAGCCTCCCCATCCATCCATCCATAACTATTCTGTTCTCTTTTCCTGATATCTACCTGTTCCCCCCAGTACCTTACTCTATACCTAACTTGTTCTATGTATTATAGCTTGGATATCATTGACTTAACAGCTAATATCCACATAGAAGTGAATACATAACATATTTGCCATTCTGGGTCTGGGATACACTCAGACTGATTTTTTTTTCTAACTCTATCCATTTATCTTCAAATTTCAATAAACACAACAAAAAGTAACAGATGAATAATACTTAAGTATGCAAATGTACCTTTTATTTTTATTTTTTTATTCTTCTGTGAGTGGCATGTGGCAGTGCTGTTTCTTTAGTCCTGGGCGGCCAGAGACCCAGACCCTGCCACCCCAGACCTCTTAGCCGCCCGCCGCTCAGGCCCCCAGAAATGACTCAGTTGCTTATATTAACTTTATGCTGTTTGGTCTATGGCTCAGGCACATTGCTAGCTAGCTCTTACATCTTAAATCAACCCATTTCTATTAATCTGTCTGCCACATGGCCTGTGGCTCACCTGTGTTCCTTACATGTTGCTCCTTGGGCAGCTTGCTCGATCTGACTGACTCCGCCCTGCTTCTCCTACCTATGCTCTGATTTCTCCTCCTACTTCTTCTATGGTGCCTGTCATGGCCCAAACAGCTCCTTTATTTAAAGATTGAGATTCACAGCATATAGAAAGGAATTCCCACATCACTTCCCCCTTTCTTTCTAATCAAAAAGGAAGGTTTCAATTTTAACATAGCAAAATTACATATAACAAAATAGCCATCAAGCAAAAATTACAGTTATAATATCTAGTCTATTTGTATTTAGCAATGTTAAAGAAAATAATCTATATTCTACTTTATCCTTATGAATCTAAAGTTTCATATGTAATATACCTTTCAAATGACTAAGAAAAACTATACCTATAACTATCTAATCTTCAACTACATCAAAGACCACAGAAGGATATATTTACCCAAGTAAACTGGAAATGCAAGCAACTTCCAAAATCTAGAAATGACAGAGATGACACCTGTCTGCCTGGACAGTCACCCAAAGTTCCTTTATAAAGTTGGGGCATCCATCTTCAGCCTACAGGCCCAGAGTCTCTTTTCATTTCAGTGAAGCAGGAAATCTTTTCTGGCCATTCTGGTACAGTTCGTCAGTCGCTTCGTCTTGAGTCCTGAAGAATGTCTGACAGTTTTCTCTGTAAAGCAGGAACCTGAATGACCATCTCGGTTTGTTCTGCCAAAGTTCAGAGGTCATCTTCCTATGGAACCTGTATGTCTAGTTTAAACAGCATACTGTCAAGCAGTCAATATATGAACAGGTTCATGTCCAGTGGCTAACCATTGCCACAAATAGAGTAGACTCCATATGGAGTTTCTTCGATGCCCATTTTTCTCTTGAAGAAGATTGGTGCTGCCAGGAACAAATCTGTCTCACTGTCCAGAAAAGTCTAAGTTCTTAAAATATTTTAAATGCCATATTCTGTAGGTCTTAGAAGTATTTGAAGATTACCTACCTAATTGAAATATATCTTTGTATATCTAAAAATCTAACTAACATGCATTTCTTAATTATACATTACAATTTTAAATCAGTTACATAAACATCATATCTTAAACAAGAGTAGAAAATACATATAGCATAAGAGAATTGACCTTAAATTTGTATCAATAAACCAAAATCTATACCAATGTAAAACATTTTGAGATTAACAGCTGATTTCCTGATCTAAGTAAATTCAATAATCTAACTTTTTTTTTTTTTTAAAAAATCATTGATATACCATATCCCCTTTTGGTTTATATTTTAATAAATATCAATCTTGGACTGGTGCCTTCTAAGTAAAACTTCGCCTACAGTTGCATCTAGGTTGTTTTCAATTTTTGTACATTATGAATAGAGCAACAATGAACATGACCAAGCAAGTATGTCTGTAGTAAGATGAAGGGTCCTTTGGGTATTTGTTCATGAGTTGTATAGCTGGATCTTGAGGTAGGTCAATTTCTATCTTCCCAAGCAATTACCGCACTGATTTCCACAGTGGCTGTACAAACTTTTACTCCCACCAGGAACTGATGAGCATTCCCATTATTCTACATCTTTGTCAGTATGAGCTATCACTTGAATTGATTGGTTGTAGCCATTCTAATGAGTGTAAGATAAAATTTTAAAGTAGTTTTAATTTGTCTTTCCCTGATGGCTAAAGATGTTGAACATTTCTTTATGTGTTTCCCAGCCTTTTGAGTTTTCACTTTTGAGAATTCTGTTTACATCTTGTCTTAGTTAAAGTTCCAATTGCTGTGGACAGACTACATGACTTTTATAATGAAAAATACTTAATTTGTGTGGCTTACAGTTTCAGAGGTTTAGTCCATTATGATCATAGTGGGGAACATGGTGGCATGTAGACACGATGCTGGAGGGGTAGCTGAGGGTTCTATATCTTGAACTGCAGGCAATAAGAAGTGAACAATTTTACTGGGTATAGTTGAGCAAAGGCGACATCAAAGCCAACCCCCACAGTAACACAGTTCCTCCAACAAGGCCACACCTACTTAAACAAGGCCACATTGCTTAGTAGTGCTATTCCCTTTGGCATCATTTTCTTTCAAATCGCCACAGATCTGTACCCCATTTTTAATTGACCTGTTTTCCTGATATGTAATTTTTTGAGTTCTTTATATATTTAGGTTATTAACCTTCTGTAAGATATATAATGGGCAAAAACTACGTTCCCATTCTGTAGGTTGCTGTCACTTTGTCCAAATCATGGTGTCCTTTACAATGCAGAAGCTTCTCAGTTTTGTGAGATCCATTTATTGTTCATCTTAGTGCCTGAACTATTGGCGTTATTTTCAGAATGTCTTTTTGTGCCATTGAGTTCTAGACCATTCCCAGTTTTCTCTATCAGGGTCAGTGTATCTAATTCTATGTATATAGGTCTTTGATAGATTTGGAGTTGAGTTCTGTGCAGGGTGAGAAGTATACGTATATTAGTATTCTACATGCAGCTGTCCAGTTTGATATGCGGTATTTGTGCAAGATACTATCCTTTATCCCAGAATGTATTTGTCTTTATAAAAAATTATGTATTTATTGGTATATGCATTTATATCTGAGGCTTCAGCTTCATTTTATTCATTGATCATTGTGTCTGTTTTATTACTATAGCTCTGTAATACAATTTCATATTGGGGAAAGTGATACCTTTAGGAGTTTTTTTTTTTATCATTCAGGATGATTTTAGTTATGTTAGTGTGTGAGGTGTATGTGTTTCCACATAAAACTGAAAATTGTCTTTTCAAGATCTGTGAAGAATTGTATTAGAATTTTGATGGGAATTATATTGAGTCTAAAAAAATCACTTTTGATAGACTCGTCATTTGGACTATTATCAATCCTACCAGATATCTCTCCATCTTCAGATTTTTTTTTCAATGTCTTAAAGTTTTTCTCTTGTAAGTTTTCACTTGCTTGGGTAGAGTTATTCCAGGATATATTATTTGAGGCCTTTATGAAAGGTGTTGCTTTCCTGATTTCTACCTAAGTCTGTCATTTGTATATAGGAGTGTTACTGATTTTTTAGTTTATTTTGTATCCAGATATTTTGCCGAAAGTGTTTATCAGCTGTATACATTTCCTGGTAGAATATTTAGGGTTACTAGTATGGACTATCATATCTGCAAATAAAGATACTTTGACTTCTTCCCCTCGATCCCTATAAATTGTCTTATTACTGGATAGATGTGGAAAGAGCGGACAACATGTCTCGTTCCTGATTTACTGAAATTGCTTTGAATTTGTCTCCATTTAAGTTGATGTTGACTACAGGCTTGTAAATCGCCTTAATAATGTTGAGGTCATCCCTTGTACTCTCAATCTTTCCTTTTATCATGAAAGATAGCTCTATCAAAGCCTCTTCTATCTCAAATGAGATGGTAGTGTTGTTTTTGTCTTTAAGTTTATGATTTATATGATAGATTATACTTCCTATTTTATGTTTAATGAACCGCTGCTATATCTCTGGGAAAGAGTCTATTTGATTATGATGAATAATCTTTTTCATGTACTCTTGGATTTAGTTTGCAAGCATTTTATTGAGAATATTTGCCTATATAAGGAAAATTGGTCTGTAATTTTCTTCATTGAGTTTTTATCTGGTTTGGTATCAGGGTAACTGTGGTCTAATAACATGAATTGGGCAATGTTTCTTTTGTTTCTATTTTATGGAATAATTTGAGAAGTATTAGCCTCAACTCTTCTTTGAGAGTCTGATAGAGTTCTTTGCTAAAACCTTCTGGCCCTGAGCATTTTGTGGTTGGGAGACTTTTAATAATTGCTTTCATTTAGGTAGGAGTTATAGGTCTGTTTAAATTGTTTATCTGATCTTTATTATCCTTGGTAATTCTGTATTGAGAAAATTATTCATTTGTTTCAGATTTTCTGATTTGGTGGGGTATAGTGTTTTAAAGGACGTTCTTAGGATTGTCTGAATTTCCTTAGTGTCTTTTGTTATGTCTCCCTCTTCATCTCTAGTTTTGTTAATTTGGCTATTTGCTCTTTGATCTTAGTCAATTTGGATAAGAGTTTATCAAACACTGATTTTTCTTTAAGATCCAACTCTTGATTTCATTGACTCTTTTGTTCTTCTCTGGATCTCACCCATTTTGTTTTTCCAGTGAGACATTAGGTTTCTCTGTGTTGCTCTGGCTGTCCTGGAACTCACTGACTGACCTTGAACTGGATCTGCCTGCCTCTGTGGTGGGATTTAGGTGTCAGCTGATAATGTCCGAAGACACTTACCCAGGGTCCTGGGCTCCTGAAGGGGGAGTGGCCAACCCCATTCATAAGGGGCTGCTGGAACCCTGGGAAGGCCCGTTTTCCTGGTTCTTGACTGCTGGAGAGATCGGTTCGGCATCCATCGTCCCCCGCTCAGATAATTCAGTCTATCAGGTGCCAATATAAGCTATTACCTGTATCGTGAGTGTTGGCTTATATTTTAATAAATATTAATCTTAGATTAATGCATTTAAAAAAAAAACTCCGCCTACATCTGGCACCCAACGTCCTTGGGAGTGCTGGGATTAAAAATGTGTACCACCACCTCCTGGCTTAATTTATTATTTTTTTGGTTCATTTGAAAATATATAGATATTAACAGCTCTTAAAAAATGCTTTCATTGTGTTAAATAAATTTGGCATATGTTTACATTAATTTTCACTCAATTCCAAAAAATCTTGTTTCTTTGTTTTATTCCTGCCTTGACCAATTTTTCATCCAGGTGTGATTTGTTCTGTTTTTATGAGTGTGTAAATTTTCTGTTGTTGATATCCAGTTTTAATCTGTGGTGGTCAGTAAGATGCATAATGCTATTTCAACTTTCTTGAATCTTATGAGAAATTGCTTTGTGTCCAAGGATTCAGCCAGTTTTAGAAAAGCTTCCATGAGGTGCTGAGAAGAACAAATATTCTTTTGTGTTTGTATAAAATATTCTGTAAATAGCTGTTAGGTCCATTTTGTTTACAATGTCATTTAGCTCCAGCATTTCTCTGTTTAGTTTTTGTCTTGTTTACCTGTCTATTGGTGAAAGTAGTCTCCTATTATTAGTGTGTGAGGGCTAATGTGTGATTTAAACTGTAGTAGCAGCAGTAGCAGCAGCAGTACTGTGTATGTGTGTTTGTTTATTGTTTGGTTTTTTTTAAATAACAAACTTGAGTGCCCTTGTGTTTGGTGCATAGATTTTTAAGAATCACCATGTCCTCTTGCTGGACTTTTCCTTTCATGTGTACATAGTGCCCTTCTGATTAGTTTCATTTCAAAGTTTATTTTGTCACATATTAAAATGGCAGCACCAGCTTGTTTCTTAGGTTCTTGGAATATCTTTTTTCCATCTTTTTATCTAAAATATACCTATCTTTGTTTTTTTAACACTTATTTTTATTTTATGTGTGTTGGTGTTTTGCCATGGCTGTCAGGTCAGTTGTAATCTACCAAGTGAATTGAACCCTGGTCCTCTAGAAGAGCAGTCAGTGCTCTTAACCACTGGGCCATCTCTCCAGCTCCACCTATCCTTGATATTAAGCTCTATTTCTTGGATGCAGCAGAAGAATAAATTCTGTTTCTACATCCATTCTGTTAGTCTATGTTTTTGTTGATTCCCATAATTTTACTGTTATTGTGTGCATGCGTGTGTGCATGCGTGTGTGCATGCGTGTGTGTGTGTGTGTGTGTGTGTGTGTGTGTGTGTGTATGAGTGCATGTGTGTGTGCACGTGCGTGCATGTGTGTGTGTGTTTCATCTTCTTATGTTTTCTCACCAAGGATTATTTATTCCTTGTGTTTTCTTTGGTGTCATTAACCCCTTTAGGTTCATCTGATACCCTGATAAATGCATTTATTTTATATTTTAGAATTTTTCTCTCAAATTGTCTTTCTCAAGTTAGCTTAACTTTCTCTTTCTTCAGCCTTTATAAAAGCAAAGAAGGAAACATTTTATTGAGAAAAATTAGTTTCAGATTAATATCAGAAATCTCTTATTACTGTGTCAATTGTTGACCACATCACTGCTGTATCAAAATGTGTCTTTCATATCAGTAACATGCATGGACTTCACAAAGTATAGTTAAGCCATAAAAATGTACTTGGTAACTTTTTGTGTTAGAATTTAGCCTATTGACAGATAATTCACCTGTGAATACATAACAATTTCTTTTTAGTAATACTGGTGCAATTGTGAATGCCTAACAAATTGTTGTGATTAATTTTACTAATTCTTATCAAATAATTTGAAATTCTCACTTAGATGGTATCAAAAAGAATAATACAACAACAGAATTTCATCCTTTTTCCCTTTGCACTTAGATGCTTTATAGAATTTTCTTTGCCAAAATGAGCTTTGAAACCCATGATCAGTAGATTTTTGTCTATCTCCAAGAACCTTTGTCTGCTTCAGGGTTAACCTTCCATATCTCCACGGCATCATTTGACCAGTCTTAAAGGTGTTCTTATCCCTGCTTTGGATGGGAAGAGTTCTGAGGTGGCCCTGGGGTTACTGCTCCTGCTTCTTTGGGAAAATGGTACAGGTGATCATTGCTTTTGTGCTTACTTTGAAATCTCATTCATGTGGGATAGTTAGATCAGGCAAAAGTTCTTCCCCAGTGGACAATGTAAAGATGGAAAATGTTATGGAAAAATGTCTCTGAACTATGTTAATACTCAAGAGTATTTCTCAAAATTGTTGATAATAAACTTTACTTACTAATTGCCACATTTTCCTATCCAAAGTTTTTTTTTTAAGTTTATTGTTTTATCTATAGCTAAAAAAGAACTATGAACTTCAAAGAAGCAGAGTTTTTATGTAGCACCATTTAATGGTAATAAATAATAAAAGATATGGATGAGAAAGTCCTAAAGTCTCCTTCCAGATAACCAAAAGTATGGTTACTGTCATGTGGTTTTACTGTGATGAATGGTATCCCGGAACTGTGCATGCTAAGCATATGTTCTTCCACTGAACTGGACTTGCAATCATGATTGCAACTTAACATTGCCTACTTCCTACAGCCTTATCTGCCAGGGTATAATGCATGATAAAATCCACTAAGTCAGTTTTCTCATCATTTAAGAGCTCCCTACCTTACAAAGTTTAGTTGTAAGTAACAGCTAGTTTGTGCAACTTTTATTAGACTATAAATATAATGTTAATTTGAAAGGTGATAAAACAAGATGCATTACTTAGCACTTAAAATTATCTAGGAATGACTTTGAATATATTTGCTCTAACACATTAGCAGTACAGGGAAAGCAAATGTGGTCCCGATAAGCACAAGTGCAAATCATTAGAAAAATAAATTTTTGCAAAATCTTATACTGACCTCAGGCATATATTGTATATATATATATATATATATATATATATATATGTATATATATATATATATTGTAGATATAATCTAGCTTATAATAAGAGAACCACTGAGGTCTTTTTGGAGGCTGACTTTGGGACAATGATAAAGCAATTCAAGAGACATATTATTTTAGGAGTGTTATAATGTTTGTTGTTACTGGATGATATAATAGCTATGCTTTATTAAAATATACATACTAAAATCCATGTTTGAAGAACATTAGAATATTATAACAAATTAAGGTGAGAGTAAGAAATAGGAATACTTGTGTATTTCCAATGTAACATGTTTAAGATTTCCTTCTTTAGTTACACGAATCAGAAAACTTTAAATAAAATGAATCACTGCTTTAAAATAGTTGTATTGATAGTGTCACAATACATAAGGATAGGTTTACATCTTTATAAAACATATATAGTCACTGTGATATTCACATTAAGATTTATGACTCTTACGAATGATTTTTACATTTTTGAAAACAGTGCTATTGTATTTCATGACAAGCACTTGGTTGTAAAGGTCAGGATAGTTTGGAGGGGAAGCCACAGAAGAACACACTGAAATAGTAAGATTCAAAGTCAATTCATCAGAATGACCAGCTCATGTAGGATTCATGTACTCTTTGGCTGACCTTATCTAAGCTGTGATTCTAGTCCAGAGGATGGCCCCCCATTTTGAGTTTGTCACATTGTGAATAATCAGAGTCATCAGGCAGTTCTGATTACTTGCAGAATGAACTGGACTACTATGATTTTGAAAAAAAAATCATTTTAAATTGCTTGCCCACTCATAAACCAAAATACAGAACACATAGTTCTAGCAGATAATGGAAAGTTCTGTTGGAGCAGTTTAACCCAATAGTCCCAGGCATCAGTGCACAGTTTGGAAAAAGAAAATCCTCTTATAAATGTTCTAAAAAATAACCATAGGAACACATAGGTATTGTGCTGAAGCACTTTTCAGTCTTTCCGTGCAGAACGCTTCTTGGTCACAGACAGAATCCTGAGAATTCTTTTGTTTCATAGTATTCAGAATTCATGGAAAAATGCTTAATTAGAAAACACATGCCCGAAACAGAGTAAGTAAATTCTCTTTTCAAGAATTGTACATGGTCTTGTAGAGTTGAGCATTATTAAGAAAATACTGATCATAGATTTTAGATATGCCACTCATGGTGCAAACAAGGCCTTTGTTAGAGAAAGCCTGCAAGCCAATGCCCAGAATGCCTTTTCCTTCCCACTCAGACTCTACCAGCCTCATGCTTTCCAGTTCAGTTATTATCTACGTCTGCTGCACACCCCACAACTCCCTTGTCCTTGTCCCTGCGTTATTCATGTTACCACTTTACAGACCTATATTTCACTTTTTATTAGTATCCTTCAAGGTACATAAAGAATTCTCCAGGTTTTAAGTAGACTTTTTGAAGCACTTAACACACACTGTAGAAATGATGGCTAAATAGAAGAGAAAATGAAACAAAACTAGAAAGAGGCTAGAGAGATGACCCTGCTGTTAAGAGCACTTGCTGCTCGGCTAGAAGGATCTGGGTTCATTTCCCAGCTGATACCTCATAACTGCACTGAACTGCACTGAATACTTCACTATACACACACACACACACACACACACACACACACACACACACACACACACACACACAGAGAGAGAGAGAGAGAGAGAGAGAGAGAGAGAGAGAGAGAGAGAGAGAGAGAATAAAATAAATGTCTTGACTAGGATTTGAGGGGATATTCTTTGTAGTTACACAAGTATTGTGGTGGCCAAATTTATGTTTTAAGTTTAAATTACGGTGCTTAAGAAACCTATAAAAGGGTGACTCTAACTTGTAAACCTCACTTGCTCAAGAATAGATAACTTCCTGGAATACCAGGGGCTGTTTGTTGTTCATGGAAGACAACTCGCGACATTTTTGCTTCTGTAAACAAACTTGGTTGTCCCAACTGCACGTCCTGCACATGTAGGTAGGAGGTACATAGGCAGGATTCATGCCAGGATACATCACACAAGTCCTGTTTGGTATTACAATAAAACCTGAAGCCAGATATTGGAGAAAAAGCTGGAATATCAGACAGGGGACAAACCATAGCCAATTCTCACCCAACCAACACGGCAAATTGAGCAGCGTGGGTCCTGTCTCCACGAGTCTTCCAACTGGTCAGGCCTTCAGGCAAAAGGGCTGGACTTCTGCCTTCTCCTGCCTTATTTTCCTTCCCAATCCAGCTATCTTACTTCCTTATGCAACCCAGGACCCCCAGCCCAGGGTTGGCACTGCCCACAGTGGGATAGGACCTTCCCATAGGCCAGTCTGATGGGACATTTTCTCAGCTGAGGTTTCCTCTTTCTAAATGACCCTAAAGTGTGTCAACCCAACAGAGAACTAACCAGCGTACCCAGGGAACAAAGACATTTATCTTAAATCTGAAGTATTTATGTTATAGTAACTTTGAATCTGATAAAAATCTGATCACCCTATGTTTTTTTTTTTTTTAAAAACACATTCTTCATGAGTTTATTGCTCACTTGTAAGGAAACAATTACTTAAAATCTTTTTATACGCTGATGTGTTGTTAAAATTCCTCTCCCTGGTGGAGACATACCATTGTTTTCCTTCTTACTAAGATCACAATGACACAGAAGGGCACAATTTCACTAAAATCTACTCTGGAGAACCAATGGGTTTATTGGGTTTCCTCACAAAGTATAGCGGTTCCTTACAGGAGCATGAATGCACCTTCTCCAGAAAAGCCTTACCCAACAGTGGTAAAGACTTCCCTGTAGTTGCCTACGTGGAGCCCCTGCCTTCCTAACCCCAATCTATATCCTGTTGTGATCTGATCTGGTCTGTTTGATATAATAACACATTTACCCCTGGCAGATGGCTGTGAATACAGACCTCATGCCCCATGGGTAAGGTGCGAGCTGGCGATGGCGGGGGACACTTAGATTGCTTCTATATAGAAAGACTTTAGTGTAAGGAAATCTATATCTATATCTATATCTATATCTATATCTATATCTATATCTATATATAGAGAGAGAGAAGGGAGAAGGGAGGAGGGAGGAGGGAGAGCATGTTCCTCTGGAGAGAGGAGGGAGAGGAAACAAAAAAGGAGGAGTCAGGTGGTGGGAATTATTATTATTATTAATTATTTTATTATATAGAGCTTGCGGTTAGAACTTAGGGCAGGGTGAGGCTTCAGAGACTAGAATAAAATCCTAATAGATCCTTTCTCTGCTTCCCCAGTGATGCCAAGGTGTAGACATCCAGAAACCACAGCTCAGTTGTCATCAAGGGTTCTCACTAGTGTTCATTTATTCACTGAAAAGTATTGAAATTCACTTGTGTCCAATATGTTGTACGATGTACTAGGAAATTGGAGTGAAAGTCAACCCAGTTAGTAAAATGCTGTTAGCGAAGGTTACTACTTTATAACACGTACCTTGATTGTCACGAATCAAGTTAAGCCTTGGTGTAGTTGGAAGGTTCTGCCCTGCTGGAAACCCTTAAATATGCAGCAGCTCCTTCCTAGGTAACTGACTTAGAGGCATAATATTACAGTAAATGCTGGGCCAGTGGCTCAAGCATCTTACTAGCTAGTTCTTACACTTAAATTAACCCAGAGTTCTTATCTACGTTTAACCACGTAGCTTGGTGTTTTTTTTCTCACTCCAGCGTTCTCATTTTGTTTCCTCTGCATCTGACTGGTGACTGCTTCTCTGCATTTCCTCATCCCAGAATTCTCCTTGTCTAGCTGCCCTGCCTACACTTCTTGCCTGGCTTTTTAAAAACCAGTATGAATGACAAATCTTTACAGTGTACAATAGTATCAACCCATTGCACCTTGGGAACTATGAAAACCCTCCAAGGTGCCCCCACTGTCATTTCTATTTTGTAGAGGATGCTATTGAGCATTGCAGCTATCTTTTTTAATATCCTTAGAATCCTCCCTCTTTAAAAGAACACACAATTTGATTCCCTACTTCCAGTATTAGAATATTTTATATATGGCTATATATACATTATATTTATATATATACACTATATACATGTTATCTGGGAAGTCTATGGTTTTTAATTTCCATCTTGTTTTCTGAAAGCAACTTCTCGCTTCTATAATTCTTCTTTACTTACTCAGCAATATTTCAGAAAATTCTGAGTTTTTATAGATAATTTGGTTAATTAGTTTTAAAATGTCAGGTTTTTTTTTTTTTTTATCAAAGGCCTTCCATTCTTATGATTTCTTCACTGGGAAATATTGATGAACAAAATTTTAGATTATGTTTAGCTTAAGCACCAGTTTTTAAATGTTTCTCATTTATTTGAGCAAGAAATTGGTTGTTTCACCAAGTCAGCAGACTGGAAATAAGAGGCAATAAAAGTCAGTTTAACCTAACTCAAACCAAACACGTTTCAGGAATGAGAATGTGTCAAAGGCAGAATAGTATGCCCCTAGTCCTCTGTGTCCTCAGGGCTGTATCATATACTGTAGGTAAATTATCTGTTTTGTAAGTTAGGCCAAAGTGTGCTCTTTCAGGTAACTGTGAAAGCATTCTTGAAAGCCCATGAAACCTTATTATTCTAATTACTATCACAAGGGGTTGATAAATGAATGATGAGGCCAGGTATTATTGTCATTAAATAGACCTTATTGAATTATTTATCCCCAGATCTGAGGTTACAGTCCAGAGTGTAGTGCACACTGTACCAGGGCTCTCAGACCCAGAGGCCAGATTACAGTCTTGGAAGATAGCATTTGTTGGAAGCAGTTCAGGGAGTTGGCACACATCTTTCAGTCAGACATTTGGGTGATTTACAACCAGTAGATATTTAAGGTTTACATGCTTAGGATAATTTCATTTTAATCAAATAATAAAGATTCTTTAAATAACCCAAGAAACTACACACAGGTAGGAAAGCAGATTCACTATAAGAAAAAACATAAAGATGTTTTCTTGATTTTTGGTTTTTTAATGACTGTTTTCTCTGCACTCTGGAATCTACCCAGACAAGTTATTCTGAGGAACATTGTGTCTCCATATTTGTACATTTTTCTTTAGTACTTTGTATCTAACTGCACAGTACAGGATGTTTTTGGTTTCTGTTATCAGGGAGGCCATGCAGTTGATCAGTTCATGACAAAGGTCAGCCATAAATGCAGTGTTAAGGAAAATTTTTTCACTGTGTCCCTGATTTGCAAGCTCTGATCGTGTGTGCCCTCTTCTGGGCCTGTAAGAAACAATGATGCCTATTTTTATCATGCAAGCATCAGATTTGAGGTTAAGGCAAAGAAACTCTTCCTTGTAAAAAGTTATTCTCAGCTCACTCTCTGGCTTTTGGCTCAATTTTAAAAGTACCCCCCAAATTTTTGATAAGTTATATCTAATATCTATTTTTACCACTAGGAGCTAGGAGAGAGCTAAGGTTGCTGTTCTTGGATCTTTGTGTGTGTATGTTTGTGTATGTGTGGGCATGTACGTGTGTATGCGTGTGTGTATGTATATGTGTGTGTATGCGTGTGTGTGTATGTATATGTGTGTGTGTGTGTGTGTGCGTGTGCGTGTGTGTGTATGTGTGTGTGTGTGTATGTATATGTGTGTGTGTGTGTGTGTGTGTGTGTATGTGTGGGCATGTATGTGTGTATGATTGTGTGTGTATGTATATGTGTGTGTGTGTGTGTGTGTGTGTGCATGTGTGTGTGTATGCGTGTGTGTGTATGTATATGTGTGTGTGTGTGTGTGTGTGTGTGTGTATGTGTGGGCATGCATGTGTGTATGATTGTGTGTGTATGTATATGTGTGTGCATGTGTGTGTGTATGCGTGTGTGTGTATGTATATGTGTGTGTGTGTGTGTGTGTGCGTGTGCGTGTGTGTGTATGTGTGTGTGTGTGTATGTATATGTGTGTGTGTGTGTGTGTGTATGTGTGGGCATGTATGTGTGTATGATTGTGTGTGTATGTATATGTGTGTGTGTGTGTGTGTGTGTGTGCATGTGTGTGTGTATGCGTGTGTGTGTATGTATATGTGTGTGTGTGTGTGTGTGTGTGTGTGCACGTGCGCCGTGCATGCTAGAAAACAGAGACGGAACAAGTCATTAGGAAAAAGAAGAACTCATGTTAGATTATGTGATGTCCAGTGGTCTGGACTTTCTCTAAAACTAGACAGGATATACATATTAGAGTTGAGTATGATAGTGTCTCTACCAATTACTCTTCCTTTGCTGTGATAAAATATCCTGGCCAAAGCTTCTGAAAAAAGAAAGAATTTATTTTGGCTTATGGTTCCAGAAGAACAGAGCACCTCATGCTGAGGAAGCCATGGCGACAGGCAAGAAAAGTACAACAGCAGGGAAAGGAAACTAGATGATCACATCTTCACCTGCACTCAGAAAACAGAGACACAGGAAGCTGGGTCAGGCTATAAAACCCCAAAGCCTTCTCCCACTGTCAGGCTTCCTCCACTAAGGCTATACCTTCTAAAAGTTCTCTAATCTCACCAAACAGCGCCACCAACTGCAAACCAAGTCCTTAAATACAGGAGCTTCAAGGCGACATTTCCCATTCAAAGTACCACAGATGGTTACTGAAAGAAAGACAAACTTAATAATATACCTGAGGCCAATGAAATTATCAGTAACTAATGAAAGAAGCAATAAAAACATTCTAATAGTTGAACAAAAATGCATCTTTGATAAAAATATAAGTGGCACACAAATATGCTCCATGTTATTACATTTGGAATTAATTTGTAATGATTATAATTTGGTTATGACTTCCTTCTCTTGTAAGTTTTACTGATTTCATGTTCATCAATTTATAAAATTAGCATAATTATCTGCTTAAACAATTAAAAACCTTGTCCCAAATAAAGAGTAGAATACTTATCTTCTTATACTTCTTGATGGTCCATTCATACTGTGTTCTAAATATGGTGTACACAGAATGTGGTTTATTTATAATAAATATGAAGTATCTACAGGGCTGGATGCATGTTTTTTATAGTTCAGAGAATGATTTGCAGTAGCTGGACTTTTGGTTCCAAATGAGTGAGTTTAAGCATCTAGCAAGGAAAAGTAGATGAACCAATAGTAGCATAGAGAAGCAGCAGACAGATAAGGGACACCCAGCAGAGCAGATTAGAGTATCCTGATGGAGAGCCCACCAAGGTAACATCATCAACTCAGGGACATACAAACATCCAGCAGAAATCTACCAGGAAAGCTGAAGAAATCAGGCCAAGTTCCAGACTGACGCGCCTCTCCATGAATGAGCTCTTGTCTGCCCTTTTCCACAGAAGACATTATCGCAGTAGAGATAAATCAATCTCTGTTAGGAAGTTAACTTGTTAGTTGTTCCTGAGGATGCAGTGCTTGTAGTGCCCTCACTCTTGGTGTTTTTGTTCGTTAGTTTTGCTTTTCTCCATTATAGAGCCAGGAGCCAAGCCAGCCCTAGGACTAGGTCGAGACAAGGAAGGATTTCCTTCCTTCCAAAGTTCCCTTTCCACAAGCTTCAACAACACAGGGCAGTTTACCGATACAATGGGCAGCACAGTATAAAGTGGTTGTTTTTCATTTGAACAACAAATTCTGATTTTACTGCCCAGAATTTTTCATTCTCTATATGTGTTTATTATAATAAATAATGGTATGATAACTTCTACATATATTTGGGGTTTTTTTGATTTAGAAATTCTTGATGCTAAATAATTGAATAATAGTCGCATTTGCTAAAATACAAGTTGTCAGTTCCAAAGGCTCACTGTAGTATATGGACTTGAGCAATAAACATCATATTTTATAGGAAACCCATAGATGACACAGAATTATTCAGAAACATTTCTGATGACACGTTAAAAAAAAGAACCAAAATTTGAGAAAAATAACATTAGCCATTCAATATAGGTTAATGGTTATGAAATATGTGAATGCTACATCACATATGGTAGGATTCTTTGAGAAGGACTTTGGGCTTCTTATAAAAGTGGTTTTTTAAGTGGTTACTGCTTAATAATTGTGAAGTGTGAGAGGAGGGTCACCTTGGCACTGAGTGGGTATGACTTTTATACTAGCAAGTGAGGCAGTAAGATGTGTTCTGTGCATTTTGGGTATTCCCATGCTTCTTGAATTGATGGATATGCCTTCTTATACTAATTCAGTATTTTTTATAATACAATTATAAACAAGTAAGGCCAAAACTCATGTTTTATTCAAGTCACTCCACGTATATCAATCACCTTACAACAAATTTCAGTGTTTAGACATAAGCATTGAATTGGCTTCAGTACTTCCAACATGTGTATCTTCTGGAGTGAAGGGATTCTTGAGGTCTTGTTGGTTGGGAAATTCTGACCTCTTAGAAGACCTATAGTAACAGTGACCTTGTGCCAGATCCTGACCAGTCAAGTGGAAATCCTGTGTAGGTGGGTTTTCATCTGAAAGCAGGACTCACAGGCAGGGGCACAGAAACTACCATAAGAATATATCAGGTTGTGGAGTCAGGTCAGTCAGACCTCATCTGTATTGGTTCATCATTTTACAAAGTGTGTGCTGGCTACTGCCATTGTTATGGCCTTAAAATGTGTACAACAAATGGTGTTTAAATATGATGCTTTCTTTATTACATGGGTCTGAAAGTGAGTCATGAGATCTCAGTTTACATTATTTTATATTCTTTGTTTAAATATTTTAAGATGTCTCAAATGCTTTAGGAATTATTTTTCAATCAACTTTCCAAACCAAAAGTCATGCGAATATTTGAGCATTTGATAAAACTAACCCAAAACTCTTCTCCATTTCTAGGACATTTCCAGTTAAATTTAAAAGAATAATAATTATGAAGGACACAATCTAAGACCTGGGAATAAATGTCCTTAACATTTGTGAATATGGAAAATGCAATCATTAGGTACAGTTTTGTAGTCAGCTTTGTATCATTTTATTGAGTACCTTTTATTGTCAAGATCCCAACCATGGAGTAGGGGGTGGCCTGCTGTTCAGGAGTGACTTTGGGTATTGTTTGCTGACTGAAGAGACTTCACTATGGTGCTTGTGTTTGTATGCCAGACTGTAGGTGGGCACTTGCTCGCAGGTATGTAAGGAAGGTCCATTTCTATCTCAGATCAGGTAGCTGGTGTTTGGTATTTTGATCACCGTGTATTGTAAGATGGTACGCTTAGCATAGATACTAATGGACACCTTATAAAAAAAAAAAACCCTTCTCTAACTTTCATCTTAAAATACTTACTCCATAAGGTAGTAAGTTCATAGTCAAGTGGGAAGGGTCTCATTTGTAAAACCACAGTTATAGCAGCCACTCAAATGACCATGGCGTTACACTTCCAGACTCACAATCTACTTAAATTGTCCTTCTCACAAGTTCACATGTTCTCTAGTCCCTCAGAGAAGAGAAGCCAGAGCCACCTCACTCTTTAAAATTATTTTCACTGAACAGACAACAAATGACAAAATTGGCCAGGTAGGACAGATAGAACAAATTGGACAGGTTAACAAAAGCTACATGCATTCATTTCTCACTGTTCTGTTGGCTGATCTCCATAGTCAGGATGCTAACATCATTCCAGTTGCAGATAGCCAACTGGTTGTGTTCTTACTAACTTTCTGCTGTCCTCACATGGTGGACAGAGGTTAGCTAACTCTGATGGTCAGACAGAAATCCCTTCTATCATCTAAAGTTTCTCTCTTCACAGACTGACTAGTTATTTGCTGTGTGATATTTCAGTTGACATCCTCAGATACCATGGAATCCCATAAAGTGACATTGCCTTGTGGCATTGTCAGCATATGGGTTTGTACACATTCACTTTATGACATTTGAACAAACACAAAATGCATTAGAAAACAGAATAGTTAGTTCAGTAATGCAGGACTGCAGCTCCTGAAGTGGCCATTCCATGTGGTGTCACACTGAAGTGTACTAAGAGGGTGAGATGGGGAGGGCAAAAATTTAATATCTAATGATAAAAACACATGTATTTAATATGTTTGCCTTACACATTTTTGACAAATTAGTATACATTTTGATGGACACTGATGTGAGTATTAAAAATGTATTCCTGTCTGGGAGTCATGCCGAAGTTAAGTTTTAATCTCCTGAATTTGAAACCCAAACTCAGTCGTCCCTCCTCTTTACCCCCATCTGTTCAGAGTGTGACTTCTGTGCTTTAAGCCATAACTGCTGTCATAAAATTAAATTAAATACCAGGTCAATCTGTCCTCAACTCCTTATTTTCTTTTTCTTCCTTTCTTTTTTAAAAGGACGTTAAAAGAATAAAAAAATTCAAAATAAAACTTCTGGTTGCCAGGTTTAATTTGATATGTGTTGAGAAGAAGAAGGAAGACATTTGGCACAAATCTTTCAGTTTTCAGTGACTCCAGGTGATTAATAACGGAGACTAAAAATATCTTACTCTTTCTGGCCAGATCTTTTTTTTTTTAAATTAAAAATGTACTAAATACTCTTGGTTATAAATTTCTACAAATATACTTAAAATTATGCATGCATATTTGACATGAAAGCAGAAGTGACATGGTGTAGGTATGGAAAGAGGGTATACAGGAGGAAGGGTACAAAATAGGGAAACATGTTCAATGCACTCAAAATTTGTGTTTTAAAGTTTTAAGTCTCTAGGTTATAAAATACAACTTTACTTCAGTTGCTGAGGGTATGGAGAGTTTAGAAGAAAGAAGATAGACCTAACCTAATTAAATGTCTCTCCTTGTATTATTTTAACACGTTTGCCTACCTCTTATGCTTTATTTATTTATTTTTTTAACTCAGGGAAGCAAAGAAATTTGTGAGTGAAAATGAAGGGGCTCTTGGGAAAGGAAAAGGAAAGAAGTGGTTTGCATTTAAGATGATGATGGCCAAGGTAAGCATTTCATAATTCAGTCTGCTCACTGTCTCAGTGATCCTGAGAGAGATACCATCTTTCTATTCAGTTGACTGTTCTTGTTTATCAAAATGAAGTGTCCCATATAAGTGAACATTGTGAATCAAAATGACCTGTGTTAACACAATCTTTAGGAGACTAGAGGCCTTTTGAGAAGATACTACATCTTATTCATAAGTCCATTAGTTCCCCATGCATTGAATATTAAATGCAGAATTTATACCAATCACTTTAGTAATATGATTTCTTTTGAGTGGTCAATATACTCCCTCTAAAACAGTCAGTGTGTGTATGTGTGTGTGTGTTTTGTTTGCTTTTGAATTGCTGTGTAACTATGTTGCTCAGACCATCCTTGACTTTGCTATCCTTGTGTGCCAATCTCCCAAGTAACTGGGATTGTTAGCATGTCTGACCACCAATATTTTTTTAAATTGTTATGTGAAAGTGATAGGAAATAGAGAAGGAAGGGGATCCTGCTGTGTATACACACACACACACACACACACACACACACACACACACACACACACACACACACACACACACCAGCAGGATTTAGTTCTAGAGAGCTCCCTTGAAGCCGTTGTCTTGTGATTGGGCGAATGGGAGACTAAACATGCAGAAATTCAGTACCTTATTGCTGTTTGGCTTTGTTTTCAGAAATGGGCAAAATTTCTCCGGGACTTTGAGAACTTCAAAGCTGCTTGTGTCCCATGGGAAAACAAAATCAAGGCAATTGAAAGTAAGTGCTCACCAGATCTAATGAGATGTGGAAAAGATCCTCAAGAATAGTCTCAGCTTTTTACAGACCTTTCTTCCTTGATGAGTGGAATCTGGGGGAAATTCAAAACTAGCCAGTTAATACAACTAACCAAGCAGACCTTTACTCTGTCACTGTGGAGCTTGTGTTAGCTGGATGCTCAGATGAGACACCTGAGAAATGAACTGAAAGGGACAGAATGTTTATTTTGGCTCACAATTTGTTTTCAGTACATAGTCATCTGGCCCCATTGCGCTAGGCCTGTGGTGGCTCAATCTGTAACATTGGGATTGTATGGTAGCAGCAACCTGATCACTTCAAGGCAGTGAGGATGTGAAGTGAGAGACAAGGTGGGGTCTTGGTCTACTATCCTTTTTGGTGTTATGTTCTCAGTGAATTAACTTCCTTATGTTGGATCCCCACCTCCTAAAGATGCCACTACCTTCCAGGAATTTCATGGGATGTGGGGGCGGGCACTCCAGGCCCAAGCTGTGTCATTGTACCAGCACTTGTCAAGCACACTTCCCTTTTGATTTATTCTCATCAAAAACGCTTATCTCTTAGGCAGGAAAGAAGTATTTTATGGACAGTGACACTGCCCATATTGTGAAGGCAATGAATGATTTCTGCAAATATACACACTTGGAAGCATTAGAAAATAATAAAAATGACATTTTAAAAAAAATAAGAATCCCTAATAGTTCAGATTCAAATTTATAAAGAAGACTAAACACAAAGAATTTGCTACCTTGGTGCCCATAGTGGAACTTCATTCTGCACAACACTAAGACAAGCTAAAGCTTGTTTAACATAGTTGTATATGCATAGAGCAGAGAATCTAAAGAAAATTAATATTACAAAAGACACTGCATCAATAAAAATACCATATGTAGAGAAAAATGGATATTTGGGGAAAAGAAATCACAATTTTAGTGGGTGTGGTTCCAAGGGTTATGGCAAGGATCTGACTTTTATCCATGCTTATTTAGATCTGAAGCAGGTTGTCCTGATGTCTAAGTATGACACTGTATAATTGGTATAGTGGCTTCACAGGAAAACTGCTGACAGCCATTTCACTGACATGACTGGGCATGTTTGGAAGCAGCTGTCTCTCAGGTCTTGGTCCCTCATTAAATAACAGTTGATAATGACAGTGAATTGAAATATATCAACTCATGATTTCCATGTCTCTCCACATGTTCCTCATAGCAAATTTTCTTGTCAGATTTTTCTTATGTTCTTCTTCCTATTCAAAATTCTACCTTTTAAAGTGAATCTTTTAACATAATCTCATTCTACATTATGCTTATTTTTCCTTATAGACATGAAAGCAGGTATTTTTTTATTACACCAAAAACCCACTTGGCATTCAACAAATATGAATAAAATTACAAATGTATTTCCAAAGATCTATATTATATTAGGTATTAATAGAAGGAATTTTATGAACATGAGAAAAAGGCTATTATGGATCCTTAGGTTTCAGTGGAATAGCTGAAATATCTAGTCTAACCTCAGAGAACAAACGGACGGAGCACTAAAATCCTGATCAAGGGCCAGCAAGATGGCTCAAAAGATAATTAATGAGTCTGATGACCTAAATCCATTCCTCAGGACCCACAAGAGGAAAAAAGCTTCGAAAGCCGTCTTTTAACCCCTCCATGTGCATCATGACATGAACACACACAAGATTAACGTTTAATATAATTTAAACATTACAAAACATTGTTAAAGAAAAACCTTGGTCAGTTAACAAGGAAAGAACTTTGGGTTAGTCCTTACTCTGGCAAAGATGGACTGTGTGCCTTTTCGAAAGTCTTTTAAGACCTCTGGGCTTTACTGCATTTCTTGATCAGGTGGGAGATACGTTCTAAGAAACTTGTTATTGGCGTAGATAGGAATGAAACGTAGAGTAACAATTTGTATCTTTTTAAAAAACTAGAACATGGTAGGTTCCAGTCTATAGCAATGTCATGTTAATTTGTGTTTCCTAAACAAAGGTGGAATTATTTTATTGATTAAAATTTTATACAGAAATAAAGTATATATGAATTTATTTACACACACACACACACACACACACACACACACACACACACACACACACACACACACACACACATGCATGCACACACATCACCAGCTATCAGGAATGTCACAGGCATGATGAGAGCTACTCAGATATCCTTCACCTATGCTCATGTTCTTCCAGTACATTTGAAGCCGCTAGGTGGGTCAGTTAACCATGTGTGGACTGCTTCCCTTTCCATGTATAATTCATTGTTTGTCTGGGAGTCTTATTTATTCACTGGAACCAAGCCTTTTCCTCAGCTGTGAGTAACTGGTCGCTTCTCAGCTAGCACCTTAACTGTGACTTACCCGACGTCCCCCCTGGGCCCAACACTCTACCAACATCACTTCTCCCAACCTTCAGTGTGCTGGGGGTATACACTTCCTTCCTTTTTTATCACAGCAGCGGTTGTGTGTAGTTGAAGCAGAGCTAGGAGAGAAAATCTGCCTAGTTTGAGCCTACATATGTCGCTTTTTCTCACTGAGCAAGATTTTAGATGCTTCTTCTTTTCATGCATGGCTTGCACCTCTGCTGGGTCAGTGCAGCAGAATCCACTGAATTTATTATAATTGATGAGTTTGTGTTCACTTCTCAGGTGCTTACTCGAAGGAAGTTATTTCATTGCATATATCTATTCTGTAACAGTCCAGTGTATTGATCATACTGATGAACTCACCACATACTTTCAGATTACGGTCTGAGGTAGAACTCATGAAATGTGAGGGACTGTATTCTCTGAGCTGTTGAGTGGAGTAACATTCTCATAGGAATTACTCTGCCAGGCTGGAATAATTGTATTTCGAATAGTTGGTCTTTGAAGCTGAACTGAAGGGAAAATAAAAAGCAGTGTGACAAGAAATCAGTTCTCTAAAGGTCAAGTCCTTCTTGTCTCTACCATCTGTACACTCTGAATGGTCTTTTTTTTAATTTTTTTTTTTAATTTTTTTTTTAATCTCTGGCCTTCTAGTGCTGAATCCAGGGCTTCATATGAATTCTTCAGGTTTTGTTAGTTGTTACACAAATTTATGTCCAGCCTAACAATACATGATGTATAGTTTATACTAAGTTTTAGATGTGTAGTGACATGTAAAATCATTTATGCTTTTGAGTAAAAACTATTGCAAAATTTAAATGAAAAACAGATCTTTCCTATTTACCTATTTAATTATATTCTGATTTTTTAAAAAATAAAGTTGACTATGGTCCCAATTTATAAAATTTATTTCATTATAGAAGTAACACAAATACTTTTCTCTGAAAGAAATGACAGTCTAATTATATAGAAGCTTCAGACAAATTATTTTTATTGTTTTTAATATTAGAGCCATTTTAATGTATTATATTATCTTCAAAGAGATCTTGGCTTTTATTAATGATTTCAAAAGTGCTCAGTGAATGTCCACTAGCTGCTAAATATTTTTTAAAGCACAGTTGATACTGACAGGCTAAACTCCCTTTACTGGCTTAGTTCTGCATGTGTGATATTGTGGGTGGTTGAAAGGAGAGGCCCCAATAAAATATAAACCAGAGAACAATAAAGTTGAAATGGATTATGGAAAGTGACATGTGCTACGTAAGGCAGTAGTATGGCCCTCCCAACCACGAATCTGATCCACTTTCCTGCACTCTCTCATCAATCTTTAAATGTATTCTCATAAAATGCTTTTGAATGAGGCTGTAATGGAGTTTCAAGTGACCAGCCTCCTCTGAGTTTCTGCTAAGCTTGGCCAACAATTGGCAGAATTGAGGGAAAAAACTCAAGCCAGACTGTGAACTTCATGCCATTACCATCTTGATTACAGGGAAACCTGGATGGCTTCATTAGCACGGGCTGTACATTCCCCTGGTTACTCTCAACAGTTTGCAATTTAAAGAATTGATCTCATAATTCTAGCCTCAGAGAATGCAGTGATGTTCTATTTTCTGGGGTAATACAGTGGGGTTTTACAGGAAAGTCTTTTAAGAAAGTGCCTACAACTGCAGGCTTACGTCCTGGGCTAGAGACACTGAATCACATACTATATATATCAACCAAGATGCTGACTATTAAGTAAACTATTAAAGCCATAAATTTAAAAAGTGAATATCTTTTAAGTAGAGACTATAATACTATCTCAATAATACTATCTCAGAATCAAAGTCTGCTTTTATTAAGTAGTAGGTTAGAGCAGAGCTTCCTACACGTTTTCTATTTGTAATCCCATTTTGTCCACATCCCTGGTACATAGGTATACAAAATAGCTATACAAATCAAATGCTTAATGAAAACAAATCAAAAGGAAAACAAGATGTTTTGGTTGTCAGGACAGTGTTTTCTATGTCATCCTGGCTATCCTGGAACTAACTCTGTAGACCAGGCCGGCCTCAACTAAGAGATCCACTTGCTTCTGCCTCCTGAATGATGGGATTAAAGGTGTGTGTCACTACAGCTGGCTTAAGAAATGATTTTAAACTTGTTCTTTTTACACATATACTTTTGCATATAAAAGGTAAAAGCAAACTGTAAACTCCTAAGATGGATGAGTATATATATACATAATTAAATCTCAGCTGAATAATTGGTATTTCAGGACACAGAATATCAACATTTTTCAGAGCTGATTGATATTTTGATCTTATAATCATCAACACTGAAAATGCTGCTCTGTATAAATATGCAGTACATAATGGCAGAAGCATATTTAGGACCATTTAAAAAAATGTCAGAAATTCTGTCCTAATCCTGAGCCAAAATTCATTCAATAATTTTTTATGCAGTTCAAGTTAGTAACTGAAATAGAAATTCCTAACATCAAGTATTCCAACACAATTCAATATAAATATATACTAATTTACATGCTGGCCAGGGATGGTATGAGACTGTGGAAAGTCTTTGTTTTACATAACTAAATGATTGTTTCTCTAAAGCCAGAAGTTTTCTGTCTCACTAATTCTCAAATCCACGGAAGGCGTATCAGGCAACACTCATTGGCATTGGTGGCCTGGTGGTACTCATGGTGCCAAGTGGGAACATGTACTCAGAACCAAGGCTTCTATAAAGTCATTTGGTGCCACACAGACCAGCATTGCCAGAAACAATACAGCTTCATTTCTTGTTGGATTTTGAGTGAAGTTTTGGTCACTGTGTATTCATAAGCCTTTTATTTTTGACAAATCATTCACGACCACACTTGAATTAAATGACCCTGGGGTTGTGATCTCCAGTTTATGGAGTCCTGGATTGATTATAGTATCAAAAATTGTCACAGTAGCTTTGTTTCTCAGACTGGAAATAGCTTCAAGTAGACAACCCAAAGCATAGAGACTAAATCTCATACCTCTTACCCTGTTGGCCCGTGAACTCCAGGAAACACAAAGTAAATGTGCCACCTAATTTTCTACCCTAGACTCATTTGGAAAAATATTGCTTCCTTTACTAGTTGAACAGCGACATTTAGTACTCATAAAGCCAGTCATTTACTTGGCCTTTCTCATGCAGAAATGTGTGTGTGTGTGTGTGTCTTGTTTCCCATCTGTTCAAGAGAAAATTATGTATGATGACAGGCTACAAATTACATTTCTTAATAATAAATAGCCAGAGGGAGAAGTGAAGCCTTAATCTTTAATTTAAAAGATACAAAAGAAAATTCATGACAAGAATATGCATGTACTTAATTTTCACTTTAAAACACATGAAAGAGTTTTAACACATTTATAATGTACTATGGAAGCAGAGTTTAGAAGTTGTGTTAAAAAAATAAAAAGAATCAGCTATTTAGGGCTTCAGACCAAATTGTGAATTTGAATAGCCTTTGCTTCAAAAATTATGTTTAGATATTCTTTAAGATATGAGCATTTATTCCATAATTTTTTTACATATTATATTTACAAATAAATTAGCTATTTCTACTTGAGGAGCTATTGTACCATGATTATAGAGATGTAGATTTGGAGCCAAAGACTTACAGAAAAGCACCGCCTTACATGCCAGGCTTATTACTAATGACCCAGGTTCCCATCTCAGAGGGACTGGTTGACTAAACAGGGTAGTACACTGAGATCAAACAGAACCAAACACAGACTCATTACATTTCAGTTATTATTAATAAACCCTGCTTCATTCAATTTCTCTTTCAGTTTTTGTGAGACTTATACAACACTGTCAGGATCTAGCGGCAGCTAAAGGGGATGTTGGAAAAGTTCTTAGTCTACCTGACTAAGATCATTGACTGATGCAAGCTACGGTCATCATTGTCATCATTGTTCTGATGGACATGACTATTTTTCACTTACAGTCTCTCAGCTATACAGTATAAATAGGAGTTTCCTTTTTAGCAAATGTCAGCAACCTCCAGCATTCCACAATATTTAGAATTATATATATAGAGATGATTCTTTCCCCTCTTTGTGTGGAGACAAAGTTTATTCCTCTGTATCAGCCGTATGTATATATGGATGGAACTTGGCCTTCCCTGAGTCTTTCTGTGTCTGAGTCTTTTATAAACTCAATTTAGATAAAGTCAGTTTTAATGAAATTTCATTTCTTTATACTTAGGATTTTGTAGAGAATTCACCTTTCAAAGCTACACAGGGAAAGCCTTTCTCAACAAACAAATAAAAACAGAATTTACCTTCAAATAAAAGAGTTGTGGAGCTACTTTTAAAGAACCTGAATTTTAGTTTGAGTACTTCATCTTAAAAATGCTATATTCATAATGTAGATATGTGTGCTGGAGGAGGGGGTGATTTCTTATCTATACATTTAGCTTTTGCATTTAAGCATTTTGAAATCTGGTCCCAAGGCACTTATTTGTCCGTGGTTGTGTATGAGAATGATGAGTGAGGGTCATAGCGGTGACCAACCCAGAAAAGCTTAAAGAGAACAAGCAGGTTGGGGAGGAAGGAAGGATAGAAGGGAAAACATATAGGAAGAAGGGAAAGATAGTAATGAAGAAAAGAGAATGGAGGAGGGAGGAAACGAGGGGAGAAGAAAGGGAGACGCCATACTCTGTTCCTGAGTATCTACATCAGGGAGACCCCTTGTTCTCCTCCAGTAAGTGAGGACTACTTCAATAGTGAGCCTGAAGGAGCAGCCCCCAGGTAACTGCTACCAGAGACCAGAGACAAGAGTTGTGCAATGGTATGAAGTCACCAGGAGCCAGGTAGATGATCAGATGTCCTGATGGGTGGGGAAGAAAGTCTGCTCTAGTGTTGCACAGGAAGGCGAGGGTACATGGTTGCAGTATCCTGGCAGACCAGGTCGGAGTTAACCCTTACAACTATGCCATGAGTCCAAGCTGTCTTATGAATCTGAATAGATATTCTGGGACATCAAAACCAAGGATTCTTTCCTAAACACTCCCTTAGAGATTGAGATTGACTGCTTTTGAAATTTCTAAACAAAACAAAACAAAACAAAGCAAAAAACAACCCCCCCCAAACAACAGCAAAAAAAAAAAAAAACAAAACAAAACAAAAAAAAACAAACAAAACAACACAAACCTGCTCCTGTATTGTGGGAATAAATAAACCAGGTACTGAAGAATAGCCCGTCAGAATGAGAGATGTGAATGTGAGCTTGGCCTCACTTTAGCAAGCAGAGAGTACAATTGCTCTGTTGGGGACTCCCCTTACCTGTAGGAAGCCAGCTGTAACAGAAACGTTTCAAAGCCAGACCAATTAAGAAGAGCATTGGTTCTCTCTGGGGGCTTTTCTCAATAAAAAGGACCAACAGTATGGATGCAGTGATGCTGAGACTGTGCCCTGATTTCCCTGGGATGACTGATTGTGGTGATCAGTAAGCCTGGGGAACAGGAATCTACATACTGGGCCTTAATAAGTGATCACCAAAGAAACCTCGACTTTTCTCTGTCCTACTATATCTCATCCTGAGTTTGAGTTTCTGTGAGTTTCTTTTTCAATCTTTACTCTTATGTGTGTGAGTGTTTTGCCAGCATGGATGTTTGTGTACTTACTACAAGTCTGTCTGGTGCCCAGAGGCCAGAAGAGGAAATTAGATCCTCTGGAACTGGAGTTTGGTTTGTGAGCCACCATGTAAGTACCAGGAATTGAACTTGGGGTCCTTTTAAAGAACAGCTGGTGTTATTAACCACTGAGCCATTTCTCCAACCTGGAATTTATACTCTTATTACACTAATATCTTCTTTAAGATGATGTTTTCTGCATATGCATTTACGTTCCCACTCAGGGAGAATCAGCAGATCTCTGCTTCTTACCAGAGCAGGTATGAGTTGACAGAGGTTTTCCTATTGCTGTCTATTGGATTTCCCCAAAGCTCAAATGGGATTTTGAAAAGGCATGCATATGTCTGACCTCTATACTCACTACTTAACACCTGCCCATTTGACCTTTCATCACATTTAAACAAAATACTGCCATTGCTTTAGGGCACCTTACCCAGCATAGTTTGACATCTATTCAACTGCATCTTCTACCATTTCTCTCTTCTGTTAGACTCTAGTCCCATAGACTTTAGTATTGTTTGGCTGCCCAGAGCTCTTGCGTGTCTCAGGATGTGGCAGCTTGGCATGCTGTTGCATCTGATGTCTGCTCCAGTATCATTTTCTCTAACACCTTCTTACATAAATTGATCTAAAGCAACTTCTCTCAATACCCTCCATGTAGAACCTGTCTGGCTAAAATTCTCACTCACACACACTTTATATAATTTTCATATGTGTTTGGATACAAATAGTATTTTTGATGTTGCTATACCTCACTGAACCATTGCTCCTCATAGCAGCCACACCACCACCTGTGATACTGTGCTCTGGATTGAAGAAAAGTTCTGGCAGAAGATGCTTAAGATGTGTGGTGTGACTTTCAGCATCTCCACCATCTCTACAAAATGCCAGTAGTGATGAGAAAAAGTACCAGATGGTCCTAGAACCACTCCTGAGAGTACAGCTGATATATTTTGAGAAGGGGGTGTGTTTATCATTTGTCCAACAAAAAAGCACTTCAGTCACTATGATTATCATCAACAGCAGACAGGGAACTAGAGCTACTGTTTTCCATGTGTCCACTCACTGATCTCAAGAACTAAAGCACACACTGTAGGTGGTGCTTGTAGCTGTTAAACTAAAGGAAGTTCTTCCTTCGATGGATGGACCCGAAGGCACAGGCTGCATTTTACAGTGACATTTCATAAAGCTCATTCATCTTGTTCTATAGGGAATACTGCCATGCTATTGAAATGTTCTCTCCAAGAGAAAAAAGAGGAGAGACTGCAATGTGAAATGGTCTATTGCGTGTCAGTTAGCAGATGTACTTTCATTTTTTAACTTTATTTTTACTTGGGTGTATATGTGTGATGTGATGTGATGTGATGTGATGTGTGTGTGTGTGTGTGTGTGTGTGTGTGTGTGTGTGTGTGTGTGTGTGTGTTTTGTACTGGTGGTATGTGTACAATGTATTCAAGTTCTTGATTTACCAGAAGAGGGTTTCTGATTCCCTGGAGCTGGTGTAATAGGCAATTGTGAGTTGCCTAATGTGGATGCTAGGACCTAACTCCTCATCCTCTGGAAGAGCATAGTAGTAGTAAGTACTGTGGGAGTATGCTTTTGTACACTGTAAATATTGGTTTAATAAAACATTGATTGGCCAGAAGCTAGGCAGACAGAAAGTATAGGTGGGGCGATCAGACATGAAGAATTCTGGGAAGAGAAAGAACAGAGTCACCAGCAGTAGGCAGAGGAAATAAGACAAGAAAGCTCCAGTGAGAAAAGGTACCAGGCCACGTAGCTAAACATAAATAGAATCATGAGTTAATTTAAGTGAAACAGCAAGTCAATAATAGGCCTGAGCCAAGGTCAGTTTATAATTAATATAAACCTTTGTGTGATTATTTGGGACTAAATGGCTTTGGGACTGGCTGGTCGAGACAGAGAAACTTCTGACTACAAGTTATAACAATGAGGTTTCTGGACCCACCCTCTGCCACTTATCTGGACCAGCAATCCCAAAGTCCCAATGAAACACAGGGATACTTGTATTAAGTTCATGCTCTTTGGCCTACGGCTCAGGCACATTGCTAGCTAGCTCCTTCGTCTTAACTCAACCCATTTTCATTAATGTGTCCTGCCACGTGGCCTGTGGCTCACCTGTATTTCTTACATGTTGCTTCTTTGGGCATCTGGCTAGATCTGTCTGTGACTCCACCCTCCTTATTATACCTATGTGCTCCTGTCTCTGACTACGGTGTTCACCAAGAGTCAAAACAGCTCCTTTGTTTTAAGAGTGATATTGACAGCATACAGAAAGACATTCCTACATCAACAAGTAAGTAAGCTTCATAACAAACCCATCTCTCTATTTCCAGTTGGATTTACTTTGGGGGCCACTAAGACAAAGCTGCTTCTTTGCACTTGCTGTTTTGACTTTTCTTCAAGCTTTAACTTTTTTTTTTTTTTTTTTTTTTTTTGTAATAGGTCAGTTTGGCTCATCAGTGGCCTCATACTTCTTGTTCTTGAGGTGGATGTATGGAGTTAACATGGTTCTCTTTATTCTGACATTCAGCCTCATCATGTTGCCAGAGGTAAGTTCTGTCTTACAGCTTGTAGAAAATACTGAAAAACAGTTTAAGTGACTGCTCTCCTTTACCCCTCCCCTCTTTTAGAGTAGAGTGACTAATTAGATATGGTCATTTCTTAAGTGATACGATTTACAACATGCTTAACTTTCAAAATAGTACTTACCCATAGGCAAAGGTTCCAATCCTGCTCCAAGGGTATGTGACCATCATGGAGTTATATAGAACATGCTGTGTTTAAGTCTAAATGTACGCTTTTGGTGGGAAAAAAATCGCACCTTTAATCAGAATCCCATTGCTGTGTGCCCAATGTTAAGCACTATTGGTCAGTGGGATGCCTACTGAGCTCTATTTGTCTTGCCAAATTTGCTTTCAAAGTTGTTCTTCACAGAACTGGAAGTTCTAGCTTTTCTAAACTGGAGGAACACAATGCCAGCAATGTTTCCTAAAATAAAGTTTCACTTGTCTCATACACATAGTTGATAGGGTCAGTGGAGTGTTTTAAAGTCAAAATCAGAAAAATAGAGAGCTCAGGCTGAAGAAGAAACAAAACCTTGAACTGACTTGGGCAAGATTGAGTGGAGGCCAAACCATTGGGTACTCCCTGGCTTCGCCTCTGTGAAGAGGCTTGGATGTTTTGGGGCACTTATCTTTCAAAACTTAGGTATGAGTTTGATTACTCTACGAAGAAGTTGTTCTAGTACCGTTAAAACCAATTTGTTCACTACAATACAATATTGTCAGTGGTCAAAACTATGATGACATTATACCCATCCAGTTTGACATCAGTGAATTCTCCTACATTTGCAACAAGCCTTCTTGTAGGCATATACTATTACCTTACAGCTCCAAAGAAATGCTGGCTTCCCATAGAGCAAAGTACTTTTGAGCTCCATAGACTGAGCCTCACAAGTTCATGAGGAGATTGTAGATTTTCCACACTCATTTGAAATAGCCCCAAACACCTCTCTGAGGTGTTAGAGAACTTAGTTATTTAGTATTTTTAGTAAAGTGGCCTGGATCTAGGCCCCACCTTTCTTTTATCACTTACATTTTGCATTTTAGTCATTTTTGTGGTAATTCTGAGGCTTCTAAGTCTGTTTGGCTGAGAAGACAGCGGGAATAGATTTTTCCCCAAGTTAAAAGTTTCAGGCAGTATAGCCAAATGTGTGTATCTCACCTATTTCAAATGAAGCCATACTTTATTTTTACTCCTCTATCTAAGGAAACTCCATCCCTGCCTACTGCTATTCTCTTTGACTTCAAAGGCAGGTAGAGGTGGGGTCTTTTCCTTTTAAGCTGTGCTAGCTCTGTTTGGAGGAAATAAAATGCTGTTGTTAATTCCTTTGAACTCTGTAAGATTATATAAAGCCCAGCATAGTCCCACTGATGGATACCTGGTGTGTGTGTGTGTGTGTGTGTGTGTGTGTGTGTGTGTGTGTGTGTGTGACATTCTGAAGGACTGTTTCTAACCATCTGTGTGTTAACTGTGCAGAAGACCAGAGCTAAGCATGTCCCAACCACATCATCATATTCCATAATTGCCTTTACCCAGAAGCCCCACCTAACATTGTTCTGAGGCATGTGGCCTTTTGTCTCAGATTTACATGTCTCTCTGCAAGCCCAATACCTCAATTACCTTGTTCTTTATGCCTCTCAACTTTGGAGTGAAGCTGTGTGTGGAGAAAGCACTTCCCAGTCCGTTCAGTCCAGGAAGCCAAGGCAGCCAAAGGACTGTGGTAGATCATGCCCTTCATACAGAAAGAATCAGCAGGGACTCATACCTAGCCTTTGGCCACTCAGTCTCTGGGTTCAGGTTTTAAACTGTGCTCACTAACTCCCTCAGGGAAAGGTGAAGTTTATTTCACATATGAAGCAGCTTTTGCTTGGCAAGTTGTTGAGGATGGAGGATGCTTTATGGATTCTTCCTATGACCCAATTCTTGCCTTGTTCCTAATCCACTGCTCCCAGGTACTGTTCTCTATTACACTGCTTCTCTCCAAAGTTCATAGTACAGATTCAGATGGAGATGGCTCAGGTGCTGCTTTAATAAGGATGTGAGTATTTGCTCCCCATACGCATCCTCTGATTGATTACATGTTTGGTTTTCCCGAAGCTTTAGTCTCTTCCAGTGATCTTTCCTTCCATCTCTTCTCCTAAGGGGAGCTCTCATATGAAACTGTGGGTAGTACCATTATGATGAACACTGTGGTGCTTCCCAAGACTCTCTCTCCTCTTCTAAGTATGGCTACTATCTTGGTGGTAGTGAGCACAGGGCTTCTCAGCAAGCCACCTGGTGACTGTGGTTGACCTGCTTTACTCTTCCTCCAGTGAACTCAGGGTGGCAGGGGCTTTATTTTCTTTGCTCTTAATTCTGGATTTAGTGGATTCCCAGAAAATGAGACCTCACATGGAGACCACACAGTCCAAATGAAAAACTTTCTGAAGTGTTTTTAAACAAAACCATTTGTGATCACATGTGTAGCTCAGATTTTGTATTCAATTGTTAACTGCTCTTTTTGCTTCAACTAGTACCTCTGGGGTTTACCATATGGAAGCTTACCTAGGAAAACAGTCCCAAGAGCTGAAGAGGCATCTGCAGCCAACTTTGGCGTGTTGTACGACTTCAACGTAAGTGTTCTCATGGAACTGTCCATAAGGGAACAGTTTTTCCATGTTGTTATCCTGAAACACTATGGCCCCTTACAGAGCTGGTGGAATGTCTTGAGAGATGTCCCTGCCTCCTGTTTGTAAAAGTCTGAATGTGTAGAAGTGTGTGTGTGTATGAATAAGGTTTACACACGTTATAATATAATTACACAGGAGTTAACCATCCCGGGGGAGAGAAGCTAACCAAAGGAGTTACCTCTGTCAGATTAGCCTATGAGGATGTCTGTGGGACATTTTCTTGATTTATAACTGATGAGGAAGTGCCAAGCCCTGTAGGAGATTAGGTTGTTCCATTGTAAATAATTGTCCCCACCTATGAGTTTAATAAAAAGCACTGATTGGCCAAAGGTATATAGGAAGTGTGGGCAGGGCTACCAGACTAGAAGACTCTGGGAACAGGCAGAACAGAGCAGAATACCAGAGAGAAGCCAGAAGAAGCAGAAGACAACTATGCTGCTCTGAGAAAAGGTACCAAGCCTCATGGCTGAACAGGGTAAGAGTCATGGTTTAGATTAAGGGTAAAGAATTAGCAAGTTATATGCCTGGGCCTTAGGCCGATCAGCCTAAAGTTATTGTAAGAATCTGTGTGTCTCTGAGGGTCTGTGGGTCTGCAGACCTAAACTTTGAGGCGAGGCCCAAAAGTGTGGGCCAGAAGCCTCTTACTACACAGCCCACTGTGGGTAGTGTTATCCCTGAGTAGGTGGGCTTGGGCTATTTAAGAAAGGCAGTAAGCCAGGAACACTCACTGGCCATATTCCTCCATACATTTCTGCTTTTTCTGCTTTTTAAAAATCCTGCCTGTAGGTTCCTGCCTTGAGTGCTGCTCTGGCATCCCATAATGATGATCTATAACTTACAGCTGAAGTGAATCCTTTTCTCTCCGAGTTGATTTTGGTCAGAGTTTTATCACAAAAACAAAAATCAAGTCAGAACATTTAATTACTATCGCATTGACTTATTCCTGTCAGTTGAAAACCATTTGGGGGAATAACTCAAGTCTGCGATGATGTAATTCCGGGGAATACTTTCAAAAATACTAACTAGATTAGAGAAGTTTGGAAGCATGTGAGCAGATAAGTTCAATCAATTTTTTGAGAGACTTTTGAATGAGAATCAAATTTTGCATATTTGGCATGATAAGGATTAAAAACCCAGATTTCCTTTTCATAATTAGCATGTTCACTCACAGATATTTTGTTTCTAAATTTTGAGCTTCTTAAGATGGGAAGGTGGCTACTCCATATTCTTTCCAGCTCCTCAACTGGTGGACGACTCTCATGAACCCTGCTTTGAGTCTCTATAATTTGACTGTTTCTAGACTTTTTTCTCAAATAATTGAATCAGATGACGTTTAGTCTTGTGAAACTAATGACTAGCAATATCAAGTGAGGGGAAGAATTTTTAGATCTATATGATGAAAACTACAGAAATAATTTATGTGGTCAGTAGAGAAGGCACAAATTTTAAGACAGAGATCTAGTCTCTAAGAGTTCACAGTGACCTACTAAAGAAGCACAAAGCTTAAAATAAGCAGTGATTATGCCATTGTGAAACTTTAGTCACCCTAATTAGACATTTTATAAGTTAGCACTTATTCATTGAATATAAGCATGCTTTGGCCTTACAAAAATAAAGTGATGTGGTTCTTGATTAATTGTACATGTTGGTAGGAGGAAGATAGGTAAGTAGCTAGTATGTTATGTGCTCTATATTAGCACAATGGAAAGGAAACAAGAATAATAACAATAAGAGGGGCCTGGGAAGTCCTGTTTTGCGGTATTTTAGCTACTTTTCTGTTGCTGTGGTAAGATACTATGCCTAAGGTTAACTTATAAAAGAAAAAGTTTAATTGGGCATCTGGTTCCAGATGGTTCCAGTCTATGATGGAAGAGTGAAGACATGAAAATAGGCAGCTGGAACCTCAGCTAAGGTTGTACTTCTTAATCCACAGTAGGAGTCAGAAAGGGTATGCTGGGAATAAAGTGAATCCTTTGACACCTTAAAGCCTACCACCAGTGACACACCTCCTCCAATAAAGTCACATCTCCCAATCCTTCCTGAACAGTTCCACCAAACTGGGGACCAAATATTCAAGCATAAGAGCTTGTGGGGACCATTTTCTCTCAAGCCATCACATATTATTAATTCTGCTTGAGAAGGTCTAAGTTTTACTTAAAATAGCCTTTGAGCAGCACTTCCAACCTTGAGACTTTAAACTTTTCAGTTTTATTGTGCTACAATTTGCAGACCATTAAATCCATCCAATGTAAGTGTACAGTTTAATAATTTAAAGTAAATCATGCAGCAGTAATTGCAAGGCAGCTTTGAAACACTTCCATCACCTCCCATGGATCTCTTTTGTGACTGTCTGTAGTCTAGCCTTCACCTCCTAATCTCATACAATTATTGAATTTATTTCTTTTTTAAGGTTTTTCCTTTTCTAGAATTTTTGAAGGAATAAATGCAATCATATGACACTTCATATTTCTAATCTGATACCTTTTATTTATGTTAGGTTTACTTTTTCTGTACATGCATCATAATTCACTGCAGAAAACACTGCATTGCATGGTTTTAATTTTCTTTTTTTTTTTTCATTCACTGATGAATGATGTGTTTCCCTGATGTTTTGGTTACTTTGAATAATTTTACTATGTGTATTTGCTTCGAATGCTATTTGTGGACATACACTTTCATGTATGTTGAGCAGATAAGTCTGAGTGGGTTACAGGATAAATATGTGCCTAACTTTTTAGGAAGTTACTGGTGTCCAGAGTAGCTGCACATTAATTTTTCTACAGTAGGATGTAAGGATATTACAGAGGCCTTCAAATCTTTAACAGTTGACACTCTTATTCATTTTGATTCTAGTATTCTCTATTAAAATTGTAATAGTATTTTTATTTGAAATTGCAATTGTATTTCTTTGTAATTTTAATTCACATTTTATTATTACATATTGACAGCATAGTTGCATATATTATGGAGTACAAAGTGATGTTACAATGCTTTAATATATGATAAAATTATTATTAATCTAATTAACTCATATTGGAATCAAATATTTAATGACTTCTGTAGGGGATTGTGTTGTTTCATTGTAAATAATTATCCCACCCACTGGTTTAATAAAAAGCACTGATTGGCCAAAGGCAGGCAGGAAGTATGGGCAGGGCTACCAGACTAAGAAAACTCTGAGAACAGGAAGCACAGAGCAGAACGCCAGAGAGAAGCCAGAAGCAGAGGACAACTATGCTGCTCTAAGAAAAGGTACCCAGTCACATGGCTGAACAGGATAAGAGTCATGGGTTAGTTTAATAGTAAAGAGTTAGCAAGTTGTATGCCTGGGCCTTAGGCTGATCAGCCTAAAATTATTGAAAGCATCTGTGTGTCACTGTGGGACTGCGGGACTGCAGGACTGTGGGTCTGTGGGTCCTAAACCTTGAGGTTAGGCCCGAAAGTCCGGGCCAGAAAGACTTCTTTGTGATGAGAACATTTGAAATTTACTATCTTAATATTATTTAAGTGCACCGTACTCAGTTATTTCCCATGTTTACTGTGTTTTGCAATAGATATAAAAACCTCATATACATTCTTCTTGCCCAAGTGAGGTTTTGTGTCCTTTAATTACCATCACTCTGATCCTCCTTCCCCATGCTCTGGAAACTCCATCCAACTTCTTGCTTCTTTGTGTTTGGTTGATTAGATTGCACATAAGTGAGGACATGTGGTATTTCTCTTTCTGTTTGGCTTAGAAAGCAAACAGCAGTTAGGAAACAGAATGGCTTTGCAAGGCTTATTGTATCAGGCAAGGCTAGATTTGTGGTTAGGGCAAGGTAATGAGAGGTCTTTTGTATTATAGTAACCAAATAAATAAATGCAGCCAGACTCTAATGGGGAGTCACTGAAGGATCCATGGGAAATAAAATTAGCAAATTGCACATTAAGTATGATTTCTAATATTGTTACTTTATGAGATGTTTAAGTTTTATGGTTTTATGGGTCATGGAATTTGAGAACTGTTGTCTGTATTGTTTCCTTCAAAGATTTTATTCTAGCTTTGGCAGGGAAAGAGTTTGACTAATGTCAGGAGTATTCTGTTTTCCCATTTGTATCATGGAAACAGTTCACCCATCCTGGCATAAAAGGAATGAGTGGGGTGGTAGCAGCTACATAGATAACTGCATAGATAATGAGAACTGTAGATTACTGGATAACAACAGAGCTAAACTTGTATCTTAATAATCAGAAGATAATTTTATTTATAATTAATTCTTATTCTAAAAAAGATTAACTTTACCATTCTTGCCTTATATATAGGAAGACTAAGGGATCCTGGGCTTTGCTATTTCCTCTCAGTTCTTTACATAGTAAATGACAGGGCTCAGCTTCTTTGTACAACTCTGAAACCTAGAAATTGTTTCCATGTGTACTGCCAGAGGCCCATGAGGTAACTAGAATTTTTATTAGGAATTCAGAAAATAAGAGAATTTTATAGATGAAATTACTGTAGAAATCATCCATCCTATGCCCAAGATTGGACACAGGAAAAAGGGACCTCAGGGTCTTTGACTGAGTAAGCCCTAATCTAATTTCCCCCTCATGTTCTGGGTGCTGGCAGCAACTTTTCTGTTCTAATTTTCAGTAGAATTGTCATGGCTCTTTCTAGAAATTGACTGGCTTTGTACAATGCTTTGTGTCCACTCCGAGAGAAGGAATGGAAACAGTTTTCACTTTGATAGTAAACTTGTAATTTCCAAATCAGCTCCTCAAATGAAAAGGCAGACTTCTATATCTTCCTGCTTGAGTTTTGGTTTGATCATCCAGGCAGTGACATCACAGAGGGGTTTCCTCTATATCATAAGGTACGTCCAGAATTCCATCATGCCCCATCGAAGGAAAATATAGGAAACTCTTCATTCTGGCTTCCAGTGAGGTATCAGGAAGGAAAGTGTGTTAGGTCCAGGGCTGAGATGACTAGTAGATTGACAGCTCATGGGTTAGATAATTTCTTCCAGGCAAAAGAAAGGAAAGCAAGCCATTCAGTCTGCATTTACAGAACATTAAAAGCAGATGCAAGTATGACCTCTTGTGGTAGAAGAATCTACTAAAGAGAAAAGGTCAGAAATCTGGGAAACAGGTAGGGAAATTCTCAGGAACTTCTTATGTGATGACAGTCATTCAGGAATCTCAGAGCTTCTATTCTAGCTTAGCACTGTCACTTGGAAACACTTTCTTCAACTCATCAAGGCATCTAATTAGTAGTAGAAAAGTATCATGTGACAGTGAAATGAACCAGTTTTATGGTTCCTCAGAGTCACAAATTATCATTCACAGAACAAAATCCATCTGATCCTTTTATTGAATGCCAAATGATAGGTCTTACTGTTCAGGAGAGAAATCTATTTTATTAAAATTACAAGAAATAGACTATCGAATATGTATGCTATATGCCAAATAAGCAGAAATCTTAGAATTGGAATTAGTAGAGTTAGAGAACGGAATTTAAGTCTATGCTAATCAGTATTCTGTCACTATAAGAGACTCTCAGAGATCATTTATGTCGAGGGACAGTTTACTTTGTTCATTATTCTGAAGAGTCTGTTCCAAGGTCAGACAGACCCGTGGCTCTGGATATGGTACAGGTGTTACATGACAACGGTAGGGAGTGGGGTGTGGAACACATTGCTCATCCTTAGCCTCAGAGCAAAAGAGAAAGAAGAGACCAAACTCTTGAAGAGTTCACTTCCTGACTATTCACAATAAGAGGCTCTCCTTTGAGAATATCTCCCACTGGTATTGGCCTGAAGACCTTTAACACATGGGCTCTGGGGGATGGGCAGTCAAGACATAGACTGCACCACTGAGAAGGCAGAGCATGCTTCTGTTGACAGAACACTCGGAGACACAGGGATGATGGAGACAACAGGTTCAATATCCAAGTAAAGAGAAGGAAGGTGGAGCAAGGGTGGAATCTGGGAGGGTTTTAAGCTGACACCAGACATTGAGATCACAGCATGGAAGAAACATGCTCAGAATAAAAGGGAATTCAGTCAGCTTTTTAGCTTGAGGGTGTGTTGTACAGTGTGGACGGGTAAGAAGTGAGTTGACTTTGCCCTCCGCTTTCTACTGGTCATAAGGATACTGGAGTTAGAAGATGCCTTTACAGGGTCAGGAGAGAAGAGATAACACAATCATTAGCATTAAATTTTACATGTCACATTGCATTTTAACTTCATATCATCCAAGATAGAGGCTATTAATATATTTACAGTTGCCAAAGACAACACAGATAATTAATGGATGCACCAAAATTCCAGATAAAATCTGGTTGACTTCTCTGTCAAGCTGTTTCATTTTAACATCTCAAGCTTGGTTCTTTCACAACCCTCCTCCCCCGCCCCCACCAACCTTGAAGCTTGTCCTCAAAGGACCTTGGTTTGCAGTAGTAGGAATGTTGATAAATGGGGCTGGGTTTCTTGTTTAACTGGTATCAACAGTTCTTTTAAATAATCTCCCAAAGTTACCCTATTTACTCTGGAATACAGCTCCTCTCAGTTTCTTATTTTCTTACTGCATTGATCACACTCAGAGTTCCGTGGCCTCTACATAGAATAATATATCCTCTATTTTGAAAGAATTTCAGTAGTCCAAATTTATTTTTATTTTCAGGGAGTCAATTTAAAAAGGCTAATGGATTTAGGTTTTTCAAGAAATAGGCAACAAAACTATGTTTCAGGAGAAGGTATTTTGGGGGAAATTATCATAGAAGAGAAATGGAAAGGAAGCAGGGGCTGGGCAAGTAGAGGAACCATAAATCAGGGTAATTCTGACACTTTCAAAGGAAACTGAAAAAGAGTATTTGAGGGGGTCTGGAGCTAGAGAGGAATCTCGATTGGCCCACCATAACTGGTTCTACCACACATACCCCATATTCTGTATGGCCTCAGTATGAAGTGTCAGGATGGACTCAAAGTGTGCAAGCTGCAGGCTGTCTTTGGAAGGAGATCTGAGCAGCACATCTGCTCCCAAGGGGATGGTTGGCCTGGAACTGACTTACCTCCTTTGAACTTCAACAGGTTTAAAATACAGGTAGCCTGGCTGCTTTTCCACACTCATTGTTTGAGCCTAGTTCCAGGGTTGGGTCAGCAGACACCTATGTCTACCTTGGTGATTTGACCCCAAACAGCAGGCTAAGCCTCATGAGGGAAAAATAAACAAGCCTGTGCACTTTATACAGAGAGCTGGTTCTTCCCTCAAATATGTGACTGAGAGGGGTGAGGGGCATCTCATCTGTGTATCTGGTAACATTCTTGTAGCCTTTAGGGAACAGGGTAGGATGCTGTCTGGGCACCCAGCTAAGGACTGAGAGTATGTAAGAGCTGTTCACCCTTGGCCACCATGTTTGCTTCTCTTTCTCAATATCCAGAACAGTTACCTCAATAGGCTTCCTGAGGGTCATTAACAGAAGAAACAACTTACACTCTATTGCATCCTAGATTTTTTTTTCTTGGTTCATTGGTTTTTCATCCTGTTACTACAAGACTTCATTAAAACCTGTGTAACTAATGAGAGAGATTCTTTGATTTGCTTTTAGATTTCTTGTTTTCCTGGATTGTCCAGTTGGAATCTCTTATCCTACCGTGTGATCCTTTGCTTCAGCAAGTCACTGCAGTCAAGCTACACCTAGTCAGACAAAGATGAGGCTTTCTGCTGAAAATATTGTGATGCTGCTGGAGGCTGGTGCTTGCTGCACTGAGATCATGGAAATAACATTCTTTCTTTGAGTGTTATGTCAAAAATGAGTAGTCTTTTGAATCATTCAGTAAACATATGAACACATTTGCCAGGTGATAGGCGGTTAGCTAAGGTGAGCAAAGACCAACCCAACTTCTTTCTTAAGGAATATATATAAAAAAAAAAAGATTCAGACAATACCCCCACAAAGAAAAGAAAAGAAAAACTAACAGCATTTACTATGAGAGAAGCAAATGAGATTAGGAAAACTGCACTGGGGAGCCTGGTATGACTTTAGGAAGGAAATAAATGAGCGGAAAGGCTATTTCAGAGAAAATAACCCTTTGCACTCTGAAGAGTCACGTGATTCCTGACTTGAGAAAGACAAAGCATTCTAGAATGTACAACAGCAAGTGCAAAAATCCTGTGGTGGGGAGGGGTTGCCTGTTATGGGCCTGAGTGAGAGCCAGTGAAGGTAGCGCTCAGAATGAAGGGAAGCAGGGACCCAGGGTGCTGAAAAAATAAAAAAGTGTTGAATCATATGAGATCCTCTTAAATCTAGAATATAATATTTTTCCTTAGAGTAATTTAAGTAACTTAAGCATGTTATTGGTGAGCAGTGACATCATCAGGCTTAGATTTTGAGAGGTCAAGAAACTTATTGGGCTGAAAATGGACGAAGTGAGGGCAAGAAGAGGATGGAGGAGTTTATCAGTATCTGATGAGTGACTGTGACTGTGTAAAAAGCTGAATTAATCTGGCAGTTTGCTGGTATTTAAAAACCAGTAAATTAGATTAGGACCCTCTCACCTACTAACTTACATTTACAAGTACAAGAGCCAGCTTAGCAGTAAAACTCTTAAATGTGATCTTTTTAGGCCCCACTATTCAGAAAAGGAAAACCTCCTGTTCGTGTGCACACATGTGTGCATATGTTGCATGTATGCATGCATGCATGCGTGTGTGTGTGTGTGTGTGTGTGTGTGTAAAGATCAAACCCAGAACCTTGTACATCTTGTACATGCATAGGCAAGTGCTCTGTCATTGAGCTACTTCCTTGTCTGGTGGACGGAAGCAATACTCACAGTGTACCTTTGCAGCACTGAAATCATCTCAATTTTTTTAAAATATGAGTTTTAGATGGTACAGACAAATTGCCTCCTTTTTGTAGCTTTAGTATCTCTCAGATACTTTTTGATGTTTTAATTCATGAAATCTGAGTGCAAGATTATACTTGTCATGTCACCGTGTTGAATGATACCTTTGATTTATTAAAATGAATGAGGAGAGAGCAGGTGTCTAGAGTGGGTGATTTAGATGGCAATCTAAAGATGCTTAATCTGACTGGAGGCTGCTAACAACCACTGAAAGCAATTTTTTTGCTCACTCCGCCATTGCCAAACAAATTGAATGATAGAAACAGAGGGTGCTGAGGCAAAGAACATTAAAATATAGTGCTGTCTCAGGATGGGTCCAATGTTCAGGCTTATGGGAATTATTTTATCTAGAGTTTTGAGAGAAATCTGTTTAACTGTTGCTATTTTCAATGTGAGTTCTGTAAAATTTGTTTGGGAAAGAAGAGGCAGATGGGCATACAAATCTCCCATTGCTTATAAAGACCTAATTGGAGGACCAATTTGAGACCCATAGCCAAATGGTCTTAACTAATATGGAACCGTGAATTAGGCCATTTTACCCTGAGGTTTGCTTATATGCTAGAGGAGGGAGTCACCTTTGTGTGGTGCTAATCCAGTAAATTTCAGTTTACCAAGCAGAGAAGCCATTACACCTCCCCACATTGGCTTGAGAAGAGGAATAGAGGAGAGCCAGTAACTGGTGGAGCCCCAAGTACCTGAGGATTTTGAGAGAATATTTCTGTTTAACACTTGACTCTTGAGGGGTAAACAGAAGCCATAGCCCAAGAAGACAATTTCATTATGCTAAGAGACTGTATCCAATAGAAAACAGATGGCTAGTAGGGCCTTGAAGCAGGATACAAATACATTCAGATATTTACCAAGTGAAGACCCTTCCGATCAGGACAGTGGTGTGTGTGTTGTGTATGACTTGTGTGACTTCAGAAAAAAATGTATTTATTTTTGTCTATGTGTATATGCTTGCCTGCTTCTCTGCCCATAGAAACCATTATCAGGTTCCCTGGGACTGGAGTTGCAGGCGGCTGTAGCTGACCGATGTTGGTACAGAGAAGTAAACTAAGTTCCTGAAAGGTTAGTAAGTGCTCTTAACCACTGAATCATCTCTTAAGTCTGAGACTCAGCTTTCGTGTGGGTGTTGGTGATTGAAAGTTGTAGGAGGAAGTTTCTGGCCCAGCTAGCCCCAAATCTCTCCTGCCTGTGGCGTGGCCTGGCCTAGCCTGAGTTTGGATGTTTGGCCCATGGCTCATGTTTATTGCTAGCTAGCTCTTACATCTTAACTTATTTTTATGAATCTGTCTTGCCACATGGCCTGTGCCTTACCTGTACTCTATTATACTTGCTTTTTGAGCAACTGTATCACGTCTCTCTTGACTTGGTCCTTCTCCATTATTTCCCTCCTGCTTCTAAAATGCCTTGCCATAGGGTCAGAACAGATCCTTTATTAACCAATGATATTCACAGCATATAGAAAGACATCCCACACCTGTAAGCCAAGCTCTCATGTTATCATGGTAGATACTTTATGGCTAAACCATTTCCAAGTACCCATGAGATGATATTTTTTCAAAGTAAATGGAGGAGCCCTCCAAACAGCAGTGCAGAAAAGGCATCTTCATGCAATGCAAAAATGAGGCAGAAATTATAGGATTTAGTTAGTGACTTGATATAGACTATGCATAAAAGTGGGACAGCAATATAAATGACCATGTTTCTAGTAGAGGTTACTTGGTGCTGCTCTCTGAGAAAGGAGAAAGAAGCCTGCTTGGGAAACTTTTGGAATGTGCTAATTCATACCTGAGGGTTATCATGGTGGAATGAGATATCCCATGTACACTGAGATATGGGCTCAGATTCATACTCAAGTATTAGTTGTGAGCACAAAAGTAGTTGGGCTTGGTGGTGCAAGCTTTTAATTTAAACCCATGAGAGGCAGGGGCAGAAGCAGGGGTAGGCAAACACAAGCACGTTTTAACAAAAAACAGAAGAATTATAATACAGTGCAGTTAATTAGAGAAACTCCATCATGGAATTTACATGTACTTCTGTCGGAATCTTACTGCAAACTGCCTTTGAGATAGATGCCAGACAACCATCCTGACTTTTTGATAGCCACATGTAAGGTATTTTACTGATAACATGCCAGGCTGGTAGAAAAACTAAATGAGATTATGAACATTAAGCATTAGTGCAATGTCTGGCACTTGGTGGATGTGGTGGTTTGAATAGAAATGGCCCCTGTAGACTCATGTGTTTGAATGATCAGTCCCCAGGGAGTGGTGCTATTAGGAAGTATGGCCTTGTTGGAATAGGTGTGGCTTGTTGTAGGCAGTGTGTGTCACTGGGGGATGGAGGGGTGGACTTTGAGGTCTCAAATGCTCAAGCCAGGTTTAGTGTGACATTCACTCCTGTTGACTGCCTATCCTGATGAAGAATTCTCAGCTCCTTCTCCTCCACCTTGTCTGCCTGCAGACCACTATGCTTCTCAACAGGATGATAATGAACAAAACCTCTGAAACTATAAGCTGCTTTAATTAAATATTTTCCTTTATATGTGGTCATGGTGTATATTTACAGCAACAGAAATCCTAAGATAGTAGGTGTTTTATAAACACCAATTTTGAGTATTTAGCTCATGGAAATATTCTTTTGTTGGAGGGGAAAAGTACTCAAAGGTAAAAGCCTGATATTGACAAGCTAGAAGCCAAAGGAAACCATATCAACATCTCTGACCTGTGCACAAGGCAGAGAGACAAGGTTATCGAGTCACAGAGCCACAGGTAGACATGAAAACATTTTTTTTTTTTTGTCACAGCTTTGAGGGATGGAGTCTTTGACACTAATCTGCTAAAGAGAAACTGTGGAGGTTCAGCCCTGTTTAATTTCTCCAAGACACACATTAGGTATCAAGAACCATGTAGCAAGTCTCTGTGGTAAGACATAAAGTGGCACTAGTAGGGGTACAACTGTGCCATATAGTAATATTATTTTGACTTTTTAGAGAAGCTTCTGGACTAATTTTCATAGTGGCTATAAGGGCTTGTAGTTCCAGTACAGTAAAGAAGGAGTCCTTTCTCCATGTCCTTGCCAGTATTCATTGTTACTGTTAGCCACTTATGAATGAATGAAGAAAATGTGCTATATATACAATGGGATTTATTCAACTGTAAAGAAAAGTCCCATCACCATACTCAGAGGAAATCGAAAGGAAATGGAAATTATTCAGTAAGCAAAGTTTTGAGACCAAGAAAGATAAATATGTGTATGTGTGTGAGGGTATAGAGCATAAAACCAGAAAGGGGGCCAGGACAGGAAAAAAAAATGACGTCTTTAGATAGGGCTGGGGAGGGGAAAGTAGGATAGTAAGATACATCTGATATGAACTGGAAAAGGAGATGGTGGGGAATGAATGAAAACATCATGTTGAAGCCCATTGCTTTGTATCATAATTAAAATGCTAATAACTAAATAAACAACCAAGAACCATGTAGTATCTGGTCTAGGTTTCTGGATCTGCATTTTTATGAGAATAAAGGAAATATAGATGTGAACAAAACACTGGGCCGGAGACAATGGGTCTGGTGAGGAACATGGAGGTATCTTAGTGCCTCTCAGGATGTTGTCCACAAAAGCCAGGTTTCTCCTGAGATGTTAACTAAGGTTCCCATTGGGTATTATCGGCGTCTACACCCTTTGCCTTTCCTAGTAAGTGGTCCTGTGTCTCTCTTTCAGTCACACAACTTTCTTAATTGGAAAATGTGAATGATCAATAATAACTCCAAGTGGATCTGTAGATGGACTAATTAATTTCCTGCAGTGTCACCTCCCCCCTCCTATAGCTTCTGTGACATGCTTCATAAATCCTCCCTTCATTTTCTACCAAGTTTAACTCTGTGGGGTTTTCTCCCCCCAAAAAATAGTTATCTGAAAGTTACTACACATTAACAAGAGTTGCTAAAAATGATGAAATTTATTTACCATCCTGGGGACAGAGTTTTGTCTTTCAATAGCAATATTTATTTAAAATTACATGAAATATCTAAGAGAGAGTGTATGCCGATACAATTTTAGGCAACAAATACATTTGATGTGGATATTTTTCATGTAGAACTCTTTAGGAGTCCAGTAATCCAGTTTTCTTCTCCCTGTGTTGTATTTGCCAAATAGTGACTCAGTAAATATTACATAAACATACGAGTTAATTCCTAGTGACAAGATAATCAAAACCTCTACTCTTCTTGCTTTTGTGGTGATGTGTGGGTGACTACGGACCAGAGAAATTGCAGCCTTCAATAAGACACACAAGCACTGTGTCCCAGATTTGGAAAGGTATTTTTTGTGTTGATTTGAAACTCAGCTCTGGCTTTCGTTTATCTGTCACTGATTTGGGGGGAGAGGAGACTACTCCCACAGAGAAAACAGGGCCCACTAACATAGCAACTGAATACATCCATGCCTGGGCTAGGAGTCATTGCTATTTTGGTCACTTCCAGATGTCTGCTGCTGTAGTTTTAAGAGAATGGCATGACTACTACACAGCAGGGAGGTAATTTCTCTTCTAGGACTATCAATTCATTTTTTTAACCATCACTATACTCTTTAGATGGATTTGATAATGTTTTTAAAATTAAAATTGAATTTAGTAATGCCCACTTATACACTTGATTGTACTATAGCAACGGGTGAGTGGAAGAAAGTTTATAAATATCAGCACCCCCTTCTCCCCCAAACATGACCATCAAAGACTTTCCCCTATTTTGGTATGATTTAATATTTATGAAGTGCCAGCTTTGAACATATGTGGAATGTGACAGGCTCATCACTAGATGAGCCAGCTGCCTCTAGTAACTATTGTGTTGACCCAGCCAGATGCTTTTCATAGTCTATTCTCTTCTCATGCCATTTTCAGGGCATCTTCTCAACTCTCATATTTTTGATTATGAATTATAAAAGATGTTAGACTGTAATATTAATAGACACATGGATGGAACTCTCTGAAACCTTTTCAGAAAATATTTCCAGGGTCTTTTCAAAGAGTCCCAGCCAACACCAAAGATTATGTCCTATGAGGTTGCTAGCACATCTTTGTTCTTTCTTTCCTTGGGAAGATGTGGTGCTAACAAGAAAGCACAAGGAGATGTGGATAGTTTAGTATTTAAACATATGGAATTTGGGCCAACACTGGCTCATGTTCAAATTCTGTCATATACTAGCCGTGTGAACTTGGGCAGTGTAGTAAGAGGTTTCTGGCCCTGACTTTCGGGCCTAGCCTCAAGGTTTAGACCCGCAGACCCACACAGATGCTTACAATCATTTTAGGCTGATCAGCCTAAGGCCCAGGCACATAATTTGCTAACCCTTAATCTAACCCATGACTCTTAACTTGTTCAGCCATGGGGCTCGGTACTTTTTCTTAGAGGAGCATAGTTGTCCTCTGCTTCTTCCGGCTTCCCTCTGGCATTCTGCTCTGTTCTGCCTGTTCCTAGAGTCTGGTAGCCCTGCCCACACTTCCTGTCTGCCTTTGGCCAATCAGCACTTTTTATTAAACTCATACGTGGGGACAATTATTTACAATGGAACAACATAAATTCCCCTACAGGGCAGTTACTTAACTTTTTTAAAACTGAGTTTGTTTACCTCAAAAGTATGTATCAGGTAGCAGCTCCTGAATATTCATGTGTGTTAGTTGAGGGGCCATCTTGTGGTAAGTGACTCCTCCATTATCTGCCCAAGCTGTGAGCTAGCAAGAGAAAAAAAATAAGGTTAAGCCAGATGTGAAAATACAGTAATTTTTATGGAAAAGTAGGTTTCACAGCCAGACTGTGTGTCCGAACAGGTATCCATTTGCATAGGCAGACAAAGCCTTGCTTCAGGAAGGGAGGGGTGACTTCCTTCTTATCACTTGGATTCTACACGCGAACTTGTTTCTGCTCCTTGTGCTGCAGTGAGGAACTTGAGAGTGGCTGGGAATGTTATACTTAGAGAATGTCTTTTTAGGAAAGAAACATTAGGATGAGGAAGACTGAGTGACCCAGAAGCAACAACTTCTCAGGGCTCACTAGACAGCTCTGTGAGATGAAATTCGGGGTTCCAGTGCTATTAAATTATCAACAAAAATATATTAGCTGATACTGTTACTATGGTGAATATTACTGAATGCCGGGGCTGCAGTAAAACAGTAAGGGCCAGTTATTGAAAGAAGTAAATGATACAGAAAATGATAGGGTTGTCTCACATTTATGAGAAATAAATGGTTGAGGATGTAACCTTTAAACGAAGCAGAGGTCAAGTGTCTGGACTTACCAGACTCGATTCTTGTTGTCCTAACACAAGGAAAGCAGCTCAGGACAGGGTATATGAGAGTTCAGTTGTGTGAACGGGGAACAGCATGGCATGCAAATGGGAGTCAGAACCCACTAGGGCACAGTCTTCTGTGATCAAGATTTCTCCATCTTTGGCATTTTGCCCATTCACCCTATTGGATTTCTTAGTGGTAAGATTAATCCACTTGTTCCCTAATAGAAGTTTATGTCAGTTGTTCAGCTCTAAAAATTCATTTATGTTAAATTGGTCAGGATTTGCCAGATAAGTAACCAATAACTACTATATAATAATATAAATAATTTACATTTACATTTTTTGTATATGAATCTTTATATATAATGTGTGATTTAAAATTAATAGAACATTGCAATACATTCTGACATAATATATATGAAGAAAATCATTTTAAGAAACTGACCCACAATTATCGAGGCTGAGACATCTCATAATCTTCTATCTCTAAGCTAGAGACCTCTGAAGCTTGTAGATAATTAAGTCCAAGGACCATTAACATGAGCACCTAGACGCTTTGGTCTGAGTTGCAGTCTGAGGGCAGGAGGTAATGAGAAAATGAGGCTCAGCTAAAGCATCAGAATAGTGAAAGCAGGGGAGTACATTCCCCTGTGCCCATTATTCTATCCAGGCTCTCACTGGATGGGGTGCTCCGATGTTGGAAACAGAAATTTGCTTTATTGAGTTCACCTACACTGATGATAATCCATTAGAAACACCTCCAATGACACCCGGAAACTGTTTAATATAGTACTTCCAGAGATTTAGCCATCACAGATGGGCTTCATTTCTTAAGATAAAGGATTAAGTTGCAGACCTATGTGGTACAGTGGGGCTTAGCACATGGTTATTTACCTACAGTTCTCACATCCCATCTTGGACTAGTTAGAACCATAAACTCTTTTGATGTTATTTATTTGTGTGTGTGTAAAAATTTATTTCCTGATGGTTTATATGGTATTAATAAACAAAGTTTGAAAGAATTAATTTTTTAGATCCTACTGAGATCATGTTTGAACTACAAGATGTTTGTTTAGGTCAGTGTCCTCAGTTCCTTCTCTTCATTCACCTTGTAAGGCTTTTTAGCCATGGCACTTTTCCGTGCCCCTCCCTGAGCTGCCACATCCCTCCTCATTTACTGGTAGGTCTTATAGTCCTCCCATTGGGCTGATGTAAGTGACATTAAAAACAGCTAACTGGCTTTTGTAAGAGTTTCCAAAGTAACTCACCCGATTTCGAGAAGATACCCCAAACTGTCCAATTATTTAACAAAGTAAAATAGTTGTTTGATTCTCAAAGAGAACGCAGGTAGGAGCTGGGGAGTGTATGTATAATGTGATATAGAAACAATGCTTCAAGGATGTAAGTGAAAATATGAGAGAGAAAACATCAGGGTACGTCAGCTTTCTGTGTGCAAAGATGAGGATACATGGTGGTTTGGGGGGATGGTGATTCCTACCTGGGCGGATAATTTGGGGGCGAAGATGTAGTGCACAGGTGAACACGGCTGTTATGAGGGAATTCTATCCATCTGCCTGAATGAATCTCACTGCTTCCAGTATCATCTCACCTGCTTCTTTTTGTGAAGTATCTGAGACACAGCTCTATGGTTAAGGAAAACAGATCTAATTATGGGTGAAGTGACAGGAAATAGACACCCAATACAATATTTTATGGAGGCACATTGCAGAGGTCTCCAACACGTATATTATAAAAATTCTTTAAATGGTACCAAAGGTTGTTTTGATGTTTAACTCAATGAACCTTTCACATTAACAGCTGCAAATTGGAGCAAGCCAATACTTGGTTGAAATTTTGTCTGTTTAGAAGTCACTGAATTTCAGATAGCTGTCAATCAATCTGACAACTGAAACATTAACTCTATTGAAGAAAATCACAAGGCTCACTCTGACTGTGACTGCAATGGACGTTAATGTTACTCTTTTGCTCTTTTTAAAGTCCATCTTTTCCTGTGTGGCTCTTCATAACATCTATTATGTGGCTTTGTTGTTGGATTTTAGGGTCTGGCACAGTACTCTGTCCTCTTTTATGGCTACTACGATAATAAACGCACGATTGGATGGCTGAATTTCCGGCTACCTCTTTCCTACTTCCTGGTGGGGATTATGTGCATTGGATACAGCTTTCTGGTTGTCCTCAAAGCGTAAGTTTTTAATCTGATTTCTAGCGTTAAACAGAATCATTTTAAAAACTGGATGTAATAATGATACTATTTTATGTCTAGAGAATATCAACTGTGTAAGAAATAATCAGCTCTGAGGTTAAACTAGATCATCCTAAAAATAAAAAGGGTTGATATAATCACAGGCTTTGGGGGGCTCCTCATGGTTTAAAGGTGACGACATGAAGAGTTGGGAATATAATCAGTGGTGGAATACTTGCATATCATGCACCATACCCTGAGTTCATGGTATCATGTCACCATGCCTGTACTTCAGCATCCTCATCCAAAAAGTGGGGAGAAATAGCTGTTCTAAATTATCTAGTTGAAAAAATAGAAAGTAAAATAAAAAAGAAACTACTTTGAGCATTCCAGGTAGTAGGTATTTGTTTCATTAACCCAAGTTTGCCTAGTTCTAGGTCTGAAAGTCATGGGAATTCCTGACAACTGGATGGCTGGTCTTCTTAACTAAATCTTTTCCTCCCTTCTCCCTCTTCAAAATTCTGGAATCCTGATACTAAATGCAGTACCCAAGCTTTGAAGGCAAGCTATAACATCTGAACATTGTAATTTAGGGCTGGGAGACCATCTAGTTTCTTCATGGGGTTTGAAGTTAATAATCTTAAACTGAAAGTGATTTGCTTCCCCAAATGTAGCTGTCCTCATCCAAAGAAATTCCATAAGCTAAAAAGTTTAGATATTATGGGCATATTTCATATCTATCAAACTTCTGGGAAGAGCTGAATAATTCATTGAATGTACGCCTAATGAGGAGCTTATTAATGCGACCCTCTCCCAAGAGGCTTTCCCAAGACTTCCCTACCACAAGGTTCCCTGACAGTACACATATTCACTTCTGTTTATAAACCTGGCAATAATTCTAAGCAGAAAATAGAAGGAAATATTGTTCAGTACTTTAATTGTGTTGTTATGAGTAAGCTGTAAATGATGTTAGAGTTTTATCTACATACACTATCCTGCAAGTATCGTAAATTGGTGAATGCACAAACATAAAATTTTTAAATTGGGAAAGCTGGCAATATTTGTATTTCAAAATTTCCAACAAAAACCATAATTTATGCTCAAAGTAGTAAATATTTGCATAACACAAACTATACAGTATGAAAACCATTAACTCTTCCTTTATTTTTTGTTTGATTTTTTTTTTTTTTTTTGGTTTTGGTTAGGTTTTTTGAGATGGGGTTTCATGAATCCCAGGATGGCCTCAAATTTACCTCTTCCAGAGTGATATGATAATATCACCATGCCAGGTTTATGTGGTTCTAAGGTGTAACACAAAGTTTTATGCACACTAGGCAAGCATTCTATTGAGCTACATCTCCAGTGAAAACCTTTACCTCTTAACCACTGCAAAATCACTATAATGCCATTTTTACAGACTATTAACTATATACTGGAGACCATCTACCTTTAGGACCGGTTTGAACCCAAATTTGTAGGTGAAAAGTTCTCTGCCACAGATATTTGCATTACAATTCATAACAGTAGAAAAATTATAGTTATGAAGTAGCAACAAAAACAATTTTATGGTTGGGGAGTCACCGCAACATGAGGAACCATATTAAAGGGTCGCAGCACTAGAAAGGCTGAGAACCACTGTCCTAATTTTATAATCTTTAAGGAGGAGTCAGTCACTCATCTTATTACGACAAAGCTACATCTCTAGCTTGTTCCGGGTGGCCTTTTCCAATTTTAAAATCTGTTTTAAAAGTCATTCTTTTGTCTGTTGTAAAATCTCTTTGGAGTTAAATTGTCTTCATATGATTCTTGTATTTTTTTTTTTTCTTAAAAACAAGCTTGTTAAACATAACAAGACGCCTTTATAATCCAGAACACCCAATAGTCAGGGGCTGTCTCACACCTAATTTCCAAGTCAGCAAAAAATATTTCTACATTCTATTTAAACTGTTATTTTCTAAACCACTTTCTTTTTTCTCTTTGGTATGTACTTACCGAATATATCTTTGACCCACCTCAAACCTTGCCTAAATGTCTTCCATATTTTCTAACATGGAATCTTAGCATCAAAATTGTATCTTCCTCCTCCTTCTCCAACCAATTAATTCTCTTTTGTTGAAAGATTCTCTCATATACTTAGAGAAAAAACTCTTAGCCCCTCATGAATTCCATGCTAATATTTTACTTGCCAGCAATATTTCCAGTAGAGATGAGAATATTCACCATTTCTAATGATGGAATTCAGACTCTAAAGGATGCCTTGGAAAACTCTGTGAGGCTGACTTATGGGAACATAACCTCCTGTCAGATCCAACATAGCACATTACTGTCTCCTCCTCCTCTCCAAACTGCAGTTGGCCTTTTTACAAGAGCGCTTGGAACAGAAGGGCAGTGATGTATGAAAGGCCTGGAGTCACCATGTTCCATGTCGTGTCACTGCCTTATGAGCTGTATCTAAAAATATGGGACACAAAATGCAAAATTCTCTTCATACAAACACTTCACAGGATGAGTGACAAATATTTATGAAGTGAAGATGACATTGTCAAAACCTTTTATAATGTCAAGAACGGAACTAGAAAGCAAGTATACAAAAGGCTATTCATGATGTATGTGTTTATTGGCAAAGCTTTTCCCAGTGCTAAATTTACTTCTATTCATTTAAAATCAATGCATGGTATCTCTACTATGAGCAATCTAGAGCGCTATCTAGTGCCCGGGGACTTGATGATGAATAAAATGAGTCTTTGTGGTTCATGGTGGTCAGCAAGGGAATGGACTGTAAGCAAAGGCATGACCAGTGGTCTGGCTTCAGGTCTATGACTTCATCTTGCACTATTTTCCAATTCAGTCTTTGTCTCATTTTCATTTGAAGAACAGAATTCAGGTAGCTTTGTATCAGTCCCACAGTCCAAAAGCTTTTTTTTTTTTCTTAGAGTTTCATTCATTTCTTCATCAAATATCTTGACAATTTCTTTTCTCTGTAGGAGATTTATCCTGTCTATCTCTTTAGGTATTAAAATCCTCAGTGTATAGTAGTTTTTTTATCACCACAGAATGAGAAAATTAAGTAAAAAAATACATAAAATTTTAAAATCAAAGTTTTTATTGTCTATTTATATGAATAGCCTGTTTAAAAGTGTTTTCCCGACATTGTATTTGCAGTTTATCTGTGACTACTGTTTTCTTACTCCCTTGCCTGCCTTTCTTACTTTTATTTTTCCTGGCTGCTGTATTAAACTGATTTTTACAGGATGACAAAAAATATTGGTGATGATGGAGGTGGTGATGACAATACTTTCAACTTCAGCTGGAAGGTATTCTGCAGCTGGGACTATCTAATTGGTAACCCTGAAACAGCTGACAACAAATTTAATTCTATCACAATGAACTTTAAGGTAAAGTCCCACAGCCCAAAAGCTTATTTTCTTTCCTTAGAGTCTCATTCATTTCTTCATCAAATATCTTGACAATTTCAAGAAGGGTGCTCTCAGGATTGCTGCCTATCATGACGTGGCCCCGAGTCTTATTATGTCAGAAATATCCTGTGACCCATACAGCTGTGATTTATCTTGAGGACTTTTCTTTTCCAAATTTAGTAATACAATACTGCTATCTGGTTTAAATAGAAGTTCATTGGTTATCAGAATTAGATAGTTCAAATAATGTGACAATGCTTACTTGCTAGTTTTAGAAACATGTAGGCTCAGTATGTAAATTAATTCTAAAACTTTACAATACAGCTTTAAAGTAACTCTGAGAGAACAAGGCTTGTTGGCATAAACCTATAATCCGAGCATTTGGGCCACTGGAGGCAGGAAAATCAGGAATTTAAGTATAGTTTCAGTTATAAAATGAGTTTGAAGACAGCATAGGCTGCATAAAATTATTTCACAAAAGCAAAGACCTACATGCTGACCCCATCCCACCCCCACCCCAAAAATTAAGTACTAGAAGAGGGTATTGTTTAGAATGAAGATTCTCCTGGTGTTATGATTTAAAAGGGTCTCATGTATCCCAGCCAGCCTCAAGCTTGCTATGTAGCATATACTAACCCCAAACTCATCCATCCCCCTGTTCTGTCATTACCCAGCTACTTTATGGAATTTCAGAAATGATTTGCATCTTCGTTCTGTGTTTTTCTCAATCCAGGATCTTTTTCATAACTGTATTTCTCTTGTGTTCTGTTTTGGCTGGCTGCAGGAAGCTATCATAGAAGAAAGAGCTGCCCAGGTGGAGGAGAACATCCACCTCATCAGATTCCTGAGGTTTCTTGCTAACTTCTTCGTGTTCCTAACACTCGGTGCAAGCGGATACCTCATCTTTTGGGCTGTGAAGCGATCCCAGGAATTTGCACAGCAAGATCCTGACACCCTTGGGTGGTGGGAAAAAAATGAAGTTCGTCTCTGCATGCTTTTAACATGCTTAGAAACTCCTACTTGCTGTTTTCTGGGTTGTGTTTCTGCAGCTGAACGCGAGGCTCCATTCCACTCTTCTGCTTACCACCATACTACATGTTTCCCACCATCTTCCTGGCCTGTTTCCAAATCTGTGCTGTTGGGTTTTTAATCTATAATGAAAAGGAAAGTCAGAATGTGGAGAAGAGAATGTTTTATAGAGGGAAGGATGGATGTTAGAAGACGTCATGACAGGCAAAGTTAGGAAAACCAGACTGACAGCATTTATGTTGTATTTCAACTCTAAGACTTCCTATAACTCAATATTGCTTTTTGGGAAGATGTCGCTTTTACAACTAAAAGGCTAGATTCCTTATTAGTTTGTCCTTAGTTTCTACAAGAGGCACTCACATTGCCTGCTTTATTCTGTGTTTCTGGGCTTTTGCCAGTTACACATCTCTCTCTTTCTTGCCTAAGCCCTTTTTCCTCAGCTATTCAGATGAGGAAGGCAAACTCCTGGCTAGATTTGCCTGGAAAGAGTCTTCCCAATTAGTGTATAGGAGGGAGGTGACATTGGTACTAAGTTAGTGCTAGATCCTGATCACTTAGATAAAATGTGTAGACAATGGTGGGACAGGTAACATTATGAAGAAAAGAATATGTTGTTAGTAGGCCAAATAAATGGACTATTTTGTTCATGATGTCAATTCAACTTGGGCGTTTTCAAACCATGTGCAGATTTCATGTTATGAGATGTTTAGGCATCCCAGATGGAAACTTCTGCAAAGCTGTCAGTAGATGGAAGAATTTTGAGATGACCTTTGATAAATTTAAGATTTCTTAGAAACGTCTTGGTTGGCAAGTGATTCAGTATATATATATATATAACCTCTACATAAAAGCAGTATAAGAACTTCAGAAGTGATAACAGCTGAGATGAACCACATATTTAGAGGTAGTAGTATCACAGTGGTTACATGGAAACCTGTGAAGTGGTGGTTATTAAATAGAGGGATTTTTTTCCATAAAGGACAAAAAAAGCACAAAGCATTTATCAAGTTTGTTTCAAAATACTCTCATAATATTGATAATAAGAATAAGAAAAATGGTCATCCAACTTTGATCCTTGGCACAATGGTCTTCTTTTAGTATAGTGAATCATATTAAATGTTTAATGGTTGCTTATCATTAGCTTCTTCCCATCACTCAGGAGGTTGAAACAGAAAGTTAGTCAGTTTGAAGCCACATGGACTCTACTCAGTGAACTCTAGGCCCATCGACCTTAACTTCCTGACGAGAAGAACTCTTTGTAAGAATGGGTTTAATATCTGTTTCATAGGAGCTCTGAGCTCAAGATATAAATGAAGACATTAATGGAGACTCCAAAGTAGCTCCACACGTCCACTGAAACAAAAGTCACATTGACTTTTAGATGTAGCTGTATAGAATCTGCCAAATTTTTAGATTCAGTTGAGAATATTTCATGCTGACTTCATAACACGCTGAGTTGAACATCCTCTCAATCATTCTAGTGGGGTGTTCTTAGTAAAAATTAAGAAATAGCTATTGTATTCTAAAGATATTCTAGTAGTTCTAATCATTCAAAGTATAGAGGCTCCAGAAGGGAAGAAGGAAATGGTAGTGCGGACAGTTTGAGCCAGGTATGTAGAAGCAAGTCGCAAGAGTTACTTCTAATCTTTCCTTCCTCTTTATCTCATTTCCAAAGTGCCGTGCTTCAGTATATCACAGTCGGTAGCCACACGGAACAGTGTGTGCTCTGGGCAGAGAGATATAAATTGTGCTCTCCCAATACCAAGGAAACACTATTATGGGCACAACATCCACCAACTCATATGTACAGCTTATATTATGAGTTGAATATTGTCTTTGTTGTTTTCTTGAGAACAGATACTAAAAATGCATGGCATAATCTTAGTTTTATAAAATATCAAAGTAACCTAGCTGAAAATATTCTTAACTTTTGGAGGGAAGCAGTAATAACAGAAACCACCTGATCCTTGTGTCTCCTTGTAGATGAACATGGTTATGTCCCTCCTGGGGATGTTCTGTCCCACACTGTTTGACTTATTTGCTGAACTGGAAGATTATCATCCCCTCATTGCACTGAAGTGGCTCCTGGGGCGCATTTTTGCTCTTCTTCTAGGCAACTTGTATGTATTTATTCTTGCACTGATGGATGAGATTAACAACAAGGTGAGACTAGTGTCTGGATTGTCCTTGTCATCAGCATATTAATTTCCCATTCTGGAGATGAGTAGAAATGTCTTTGAAACTGTGCTGTTATTTTCCTTCCCTTTTGATGTCTAGATCGAAGAGGAGAAGCTTGTGAAGGCCAATATTACCCTGTGGGAAGCCAACATGATTAAGGCTTACAATGAATCCCTCTCTGGGAACACCACAGGACCACCCTTTTTTGTCCATCCTGCAGATGTACCTCGAGGACCCTGCTGGGAAACAATGGTGGGACAGGTAACATTATGAAGAAAAGAATATGTTGTTAGTAGGCCAAATAAATGGACTATTTTGTTCAAACTAGGGTTTGGGGGATTTTATTGATTAATAAAAATAGAGACAGTTTATTGAATAGTTAGCAGTTTCTGGATCTGAGTTTTATATTATTAACTCAGGAAGACCTCACATCTATCCCCTGAGATAAACACATTTTCTTCTTATAGCACTTTTATAGCTGTTCATAAAAGGATAGCTTACAATCACATGAAGAGATTCATGTTACCTATTATATTCTAACAAAGCACCCAATTTAGATACAAACTCAAATAGCACTGATGTGGAGCTCTACTTAGTGTTATTTGTTTTTATTAAAAAGGCTCTAGTGCTTTTATAATATCCATTTTTGCCTAATAATTTTCCCTTAAGCCTCAAAAGAGATGCTATTTTAAGTTATTTGTTTTTGTGGTGGTTATGTAAATGACCCTTGTCTAACTAAGCCTAGTGATATTTTACCCCCAAAAAAGAAATAAGGTCTCATTGCTTACTGTCCAATAAAGGGAAATAACCAAACAAAAACCAACCAGAGATGCTGTTTCAGAGTCTCCCACTTCTGTCCAAATTCTATTTATGTTTTGTGAAGCTTGTAATTTTATCTCACTGGAGAAAACACTCTTAATGTGCACTCAACCTTAGTTCATCAAGTAAAGAAAAATAAATATATTTTAGTGTTTCCAGACCACAGCAGTTCAGCTGTAACAGTCATGCATTCTCTGTGAATTATTTGAACAGATTTTAAAATGTATCTTCTGTGGGATAATACCAGTGTATTATCACAAGTCTTACTGAGGTAATGCGATGTAAGCAAGTGTGGACTCAAAAGACATCTTCTTTCTCTGTTTGATGTTCATGAATCTGAGCCAATTGTGACTTCAATTATGAGGGAACAGGTAAAGGAAAGCACACACATATAGACATATGTAACACCAGAATTATATGACTGAGGGTAGACTAGAGAGTGCATAGTCTAATAAAAGTATTTTGCATTATTTCCTTTCCAAGCATTTGAGGATCAGATAAGTTTTTTTTTTCTTAATGTTTGTTGCTAGATGTAGTAAGAGGTTTCTGGCCCAGACTTTCGGGCCTAACCTCAAGGTCTAGGCCCACAGACCCTCAGACCCTCAGACCCGCAGACCACAGTCCAGCAGACCCGCAGAGACACACAGATGTTTACAATTGTTTTAGACTGATCGGCCTCAGGCCCAGGCATATCACTTGCTAGCTCTTTACCCTCAATCAACCCGTATCTCTTGTTCAGCCATGCGGCATAGTTGTCCTCTGTTTCTTCCGGCTTCTCTCTCGTGTTCTGCTCTGTGCTTCCGGTTCTCAGAGTTTTTCTTAGTCTGGTAGCCCCGCCCACACTTCCTGCCTGCCTTTGGCCAATCAGTGCTTTTTATTAAACCAGTAGATGTGACAATTATTTACAATGAAGCAACACAATCCCCTACAGCTAGATTTTCGGTCTTCATCTATCATATATATTTCTAGAAACATACATGAAGAATAAACTAAAGCTTGTCTGTCTTTTAAAAATAGCTGCTGTGGGCTATGATGTGGTAGGCAGAACAAGGGTCCTCCAAGCCATTCACATGCTAACTCTTGGAACCTGTGAGTTGCCTTACTTGGCAAAATGTACTTTACAGATATAGGAGCTTAGCAGGATAAATGACTGAGCTGTGTTGCATGAGACACAGGTCATATCAGAGAACTGAGCTGTGACGAAGGATGCTGAGGTCGGATTGATGTGCTTTAGAGATGGAGAAATAGCCAAAGGTTGACAATCTTTAGCAGTGGGAAAGTTAGGGAAGCAGTTCTTCCCATGTCTCCACTTTTATTTCATACTTTCAACTTCCAGGCCCATGAAAAAATAATTGTATTATTTTAATGCGTCAAGTTTGTGGCAGTTGGTTTTATCAGAAACAGGCAGTTACTTGTGAGTGCACATTTCAGTACTCTTGGTGAAGAACGTTCTGATGGGCCGTTTCTTCACATCCAACCTAGCCCCTAAATCTGCAGCCCAGAGTTTGAAAACTGAAATCCTTAGAATGCTCAGCTTTCAGACTTGTGGTTTGAGATGCTGGATATGTTAGGAAGCCTATACTTTGACAGGGAAATGCCTGATGAACAGGATTAGTAGAATTAATTGTAAAGAGTAAGCTACAGGATGGCCATTTCTGAGGCAAGGAGATAAAGTAGACATGAAGTATCATTCTAAGAGAAATTTATATTACTGATGCAGAAGCTTCTCCAAAAGCCCCCCATCATGTAGACTCTAATAACACAGAAACCAGGTATTTATTCTCCCTTTCTAAGGCCCCAGAACATGCTGTGTGCTGCTAATTACATCCATAGTATTTTCTCATTTTATTATTGTTACTGCTGTTCTCACCTCCTTTCTTCAATTTTCTGTTAAGAAACACTACTCCTTCCCCTGCTGACTTTCCCATGTGCTTGATACTACTTTGGAGAAAGGCAGAAAAAAATGGAAATATAGAATGCTGACTAGGTTGGTGGATTCACTAGCCCTTGTGATATCAAGATTTCTACCCTTATAACTGAAAAAAATTCAATCATTTAGCTACTTAAAATAACTAGTAAAGGCAGCTGAATTTATGTAATTATAAAGGCGTATCCTAAAAGCTCATGATTCCATGGGTGTTACAATATGGTTTCTTGGCCCCAGGTGGCCAGAGGTCCAGACCCCAGACCTGCTGCCCCAGACCCCTTAGCCGCCTGTAGCTGCTTAGACCCCTCAAAATGACTCAGAGACACTTATATTAACTTAACGCTGTTTGGTCTATGGTTTAAGCACCTTGCTAGCTAGCTCTTTCATTTTAACTCAACCCATTTCCATTAATCTGTCCTGCCACGTGGCCGGTGGCTCACCTGTGTTCCTTACATGTTTCTTCTTTGGCATCTGGCTCAGTCTGTCTCTGACTCCGCCCTTCCTTTCCTCCCTACTCTGATTCCCCCACCTACTTTTCTATGGTGCCTGTCATGGTCCAAAACAGCTCCTTTATTTAAAGAATGGTATTCACAGCATACAGAAAGACATTCCCACATCACATGGGAACATTCCAGGTGTTTGTCTACCTTTCTATCAATACCTTCCACTTTGCTCTCTTTCCATGATGCCATGGCACTCAAAGATCTCTTGATTTTAAAAGACGAACAAAAACCAGTTAAGTTGACTTTCCTTTCAGATCTGCAGTGTTTCTTAAAAAGTGATTTATTACCTATAGTGATATTTGAAATGTAGGCAAAAGGACCTTTCCTGTGAGCCAAGTAGGCATGCCAAGCTATGGCTGATATTGTGTTTTGAAGAAGAATAAGAAGCCAAGTGCCTAGGACCACAATGAGAAGAGTGGCTAATACGGATTGTCATTTAATGTGCCCAACATTAACTCCTTCAAATTTAAAGCCACCTATGTGAGAGCCACTCAAACAACTTCACTCTATAGATGAAAATACCAAGAGACAGATTTGTACAAGACTTACAGGAAGTCAATGGCAGTAGATAAATTTCACACACACCTTGGGATTACAGAATTTGCATCATTGTTTAGTACTGAATTGTTTCCATGAAGCTCAGTTATCATGAGGCACAGCTTCTGGGCTTCTGCGTACATACACCCCTTCATGTTGTCTGCATACATATCCTCATGTATCCGCTGTACTTAAAACTGTTTTGCTCTGATCTTTTGTGTGTCTCTTGGGTTTACAGACCAAACCTGTCCAGAAATTTCAACTAAATACCCTGGAGTAAGATGTGAATGAGGTGTGAGGTGCTCCTCAGGAGGCTTTGTTCAGGATGTCAGGAACTGAGCCTGGAAGACGTTTCTGAGGTAGCAGAGTCACCATTTCAGGGGATTCTCTTTTCTGCATAGCAGCACATCTCTTCCACAGTTTGTGAATTTTTACTTAGAATTTATACTGCCATGTTCAGATCCTCTTTGTGGATTTTATGTAAAATGTCATGCCTTGGGAGAGAAAATAATTTCAGATATTGTACGATGACTCTTACTTAGTGAAGTCTGAAGGGATTCTTAACCAGTCTTTAATTTTTTCTTCTCAGGAAATATTCCCAGGCTATTTGAGGAAACTAAAAAATATTCTCACCAACCTACCTCTAGATCATCCTAGTATTCAGGGCATTAATATTGACCAGGGAATAAAAAGGAGATTGAGAACTTGGAAGAGAAAAGTTGTATTCCAGAATAGCCAGGACTTACCAGCACATATCCATTCACTCCATATTTACATACTCACAATTGTCAGATACTAGAGATGTACAAGGATTGAAAGATGGTCCTGTTTTGTGAAAATTACAACCTACTTATTACAGGAAGAGGCAAGGCCATTAACAATATAACTATAAAAAGATTTCAAATATACTTTGGAAATGAGACAAAGATAGAATGCATGGAATCTGAGTGCTTATCTGTGTAAGTGAGAAAGGAAACTTGCCTCAGTCAGTGCTATAACAACGCTTGTCAGTTTGTACAGCTGAGTTAGGAGGTGGGTTAGGTGAGGTTGGGAGAGTAAAACTGTATGCAGGGCAAAGTACCCTGAAAAAGTATGAAGCCTTATGGTCTGAAAGAAGCCAATGAGACTGGAAAGAAAAAAAAAAGATGAGTAATAAAAGAATACCATACAAAGCTGTATGTAGAACCCCCTACAGGGAAGGATGAGGAACCACTTGCCCCAGTAATGAGAGGTTTGGAAGCACCTATAGGCAAAGACCTTCTCTTCTTTCCATCATTTTTTCTATATATTTCTCTGCTTTGAGGTCAAAATGTCCCACTGCTTACAGGCCTTTGCTGTGGGTTACTTTACAAGGAAATTAATGCTAAATTAATTAAAAACACATACTAAGTTTTTGATAATCTTTTGTTTTGTTATATTTATATTATAGCTAACTTATATCTAAGGTAGTTGATGTATATATTTTATTTTAATACTTTATAAAATAAATATTATTAATATTTCATAAGGTACTCAGATATGACAAAGAAAATAATGGTGGCTCATGATACCAGGAGTTTAGGAGGCACACACAGCTCTGAAGCATGAGGCTAAAGATTCACTGATGACTCTGTTAAATGCTTACTTGCCCCATGAGATATACTCATTACTTTAGAAAGGAAACCATCTAGACAATTAGAAGTCAAAAGTCAAAGGACTTTTTACAGGATAGTGATACTTCCTTTTCTTATTTTTAAGTCAGGGTCTCATGGGCCCCAGGCTAGAGTGAATTTATTGTGTAGCTGAGGATGACCTTGAGCTTCAGATCTTCCTGACTGTCTCCTGACTGCTAGGGTTAATGGTTCTACCACTGGTTAGCACAGTCCTGGGAGGTGAACTCCGTGTTTTGTACATGCTAGAGGATTACATTGTCAGGTGAGCTGTATTTTCATTCTTGATCAGTAAGACCTCTGCAAAATTATGACTTTATAATTCAGTGTGTTTAGTCTTCAGGGCACAAATTATTGGACAGAAACAGAAAAGGAACAAAAAAATGAACTATAGTGAGAAAATTTTATAATTATTTGCCATTTTTATTAATGCTTATTGTCATATATTTCCATGAGGCAACAGTGACCTTCCTGTCCAACTCACAATGCACATATTTTGCATTTGAATTCAACCCAAACAACAGAAGTGACTTTCCCAGAACATGTAAACATGTATATATATATGTATGTATTTATATAAATGCATGTATAAATATATATTGTATACTCATATATACATATATGCATAAATAGATGGGTGTTTTGTTAAAAAATAAGTTCATTACATGTATTTTATTGTACAGGTTTTTAAAAATGGGTTGAAAACAAGTTTTTTGGCTTTTAATTTTTTTTTTTTTTAAAAAAACAACTCTGTTGTGGCTTGAATGTGAAATACATTCTGTAAGCTCATGTGTTTGAAAACATGATTGCAAGCCAATGGTGCTGCTTTGAAAGGTGGTAGAATCTTTAGGAGATTGAACCAAGCTGGAGAAAGTGGTTCACTGTAAGAAGGTCTGGAGTAGGGTTAGCCTGAACCCCAATGATGTTCATTCTTTGCTTCCTGATTGTGTTAGTGATGTGATCAGCTACCTCACACTCACTGGGCTTCCCTGGTTAATGGATTGTTTCCCCTTCAACCGTAAGCCAAAGGAAACCCTCCTCTCTTATGCAGCTTCTTATACAAGTGATTTTTAGGCAGCCTCATTGAAGTTTTATCCATGTATTGTATGCACTTTACATTTTCAAAGCATACAGTTGAATGCCAGATGCAAATCTAAAATTTGTGCATGGTGAGCATCTTCTACCTGCTTTTAAACTTTAGTGTCATAAAGTTTCTCAGTAAAAAGAAAAAGCTGGTTTAGAGATTTGAGGATGTAGCTGCCTACTTTAAGAATAACAAAATACTGAGAAGTTACTTTTCATTTACTAGATAGGTCTACTTTTTATTTTTTGCTTTTATTATTAGCTATAGTCTTTAAGCCAGTGATTTAGAAACATGACAGTTTTAATATCAATATTAAGGTCATCTAAAGACAGAAATGAGTTTATTAATAAAGACTGTTTCTTACCAGGAGTTTGTGCGACTCACCGTTTCCGATGTTCTGACCACTTATGTCACGATCCTCATTGGCGACTTCCTCAGAGCTTGCTTCGTGAGGTTTTGCAATTACTGCTGGTGCTGGGATTTGGAATATGGATATGTAAGTTTGGTGTTGATTTCTCCTTTATCAATAAATTTCTTCTCTGTGATTCATCATTTACACACCCTCCACAGGTGGAAAGGTGCCTCAGGCTTACATGAATGAGGTCAACTCGTGAAATGTCAATAAACAAAAATTCATCAGCACAGTTGTATGTAATGAGTCTTTCTCTGTCCTACTAACCAGCTCCCAGATAATAATACAGACACTTCTTATCAATTATGAAAGCTTGGCCTATAGCTTAGGCTTGTTTCTAACTAGCTCTTACAACTTAAATTAATTCACTTATTGTAAGCTATGTTCAATCGTGTTCCATTACCTCTTTTCCTTCTTGCACCTCCTATTTCCTCTCTGTGTCTTCTGACATCTTTGTCTGCACCTGGATTTCTCCTTCTCCTTTCTCTCTCTTTGCCCAAGAGTCCCTCCATCCTCTCTGTCTAATTATTAGATGTTTAAATTTTTATTTAACTGATTAAGGTTATATATCTTTACACAGTATAATCCAGAAGAGCCCCAATTTGAGTATAATAGTTTCCAATATTGAAGTAAAGTTAGCTCTGGTTCTTTAAAGTAATGGACCTCGAACTGTCAGTTAAAATGTTGAAGGAGCTAGTTAGTGCTGATACAAGATTGCTAACTATACACTCTTTAAATCCCTGTGAATTTTGCTGTGGAAATGGGTGATTATCACGCGCCAGTTACTATGTAGTGCAGGGAAGGATGACAGAATTCAGGGAATATGGTGTTTGCCTTATGAGGCTCACAGACTAACAGGAGCCTGACAGAGATAACCACGGTGGACTAGAGATCTCAAGGAAGACCCAATTTTCTATCAGAGCTTTGCTTAAATGAAGCCCGGGGCAGCCTGATACAATAGCACAGCTTTCTCTGAAGCTTTGGTGTTGACTTTATCACCAGCTTTTCCCCAGTGTTCAGGTTAAAATCTCCCTCAGACTCATAAAAGTGGCAGAATATACATGGTTCTTGGTCTAACGTATTAACAGGTCTTCATTGCCCTTTTGCAAATTGGTTTCAGTATCCTTAGAAATGGGAGTTCCAGAACTGATGGTACCTCTGTGTTTAAGCCCTCCATGGCTTTGCAAGGACCCCAAATGTGTACCAGATACCCTTCTAGGGGTTTTGGGTTCTCTTAAACAGTTTCCTTCTTTTCTTTCTGCCTCAGCAGCCTAGTTGCTGCATTCCAATTTTCACAAATGTGGACTTTGTACATTTTCAGACATAGAAAGGTTTCTTCATTTGCACTTACTATTTCTCTCTCAAAGGGATGCTGCTACCCTAGAACCGGCATGGCTCCTTCCTTCTTGTCAGTAAGCATCCCTTTAGTGGGTCACCTCCTCAGAGTTCTTCAACCAGCATTTTAACATAGCTCATATAATGCTATGGCAACTTATAGTTTTGTTTTATGAACAAGATGTACAACTGTTTGAAAATTCCTTTTTTTCTTCATTTCATTTTTTTTAATAAAAATTGTGTTTTTATCCCTGTATCCCCCTGTTGCCCCTCCCTTCCCTCTTCCCAATCCCTCCCAGTCAGCCTTCAGCCTCCCCCCTCTCCATCCCTTCCCCCCAAAGGGCAAAAAGTCCCAAGATAGGTCAGTCCGTTGTGGCACATCCACTCCAGGCAAGTCTGATTTCCTCATCCCAAAGTCAAGACTGGGTTAGGTTTTCCTCTGCAGGGAATGGGCTCTAAGGTGCCAGCCCGATGCATAGGATCACAGTCTGATCCCACTCCTCGAGGCTCATACTGCCCATGCCAGTTGACAATTGCCTACCCTTGGAGGTCCTAATTCCTTTTCCTAATGGATCTCCAGTGGCTGTTCTTGATTCAGTGAGCTCCCCAGAGCTCCAGCTAGCCATCATTGTAGGAATTTTCCTCATAATCACTATCCTTGCTCATACAGACTCTCCTCCTCTGCTCTCAGCTGGACCAGGAACTTGGCCCAGTGCTTAGCTATGGATATCTGCCTCCACCTCTATTCATTGTTGGATGTAGTTTCTGTGATGACACTTAGGGTGGTTATTCATTTGGTTATAGGGGAAGTCCTGTTTGGACACCCTCTCCACTATTCGTTAGAGACCTAGCCAGGGACATTCTGTGAGTTCTTGGAGGTTTCCCTAGCATGTAGTCTCTTTCCAGCCCCACAAGAGATATCCATCTCTTTCTTTGTTCTTCTTTGTTGCTCCTCTCACTCAACCATCTCCTTCTTTCATGATTTGTTCCCACCTCTTCTTGGTTGCAACCAGTTATGACCCCAATTTGTGAAGGTGATCTTCTCTACTTTCTCTTCTTAGGGGAATCTCTGGATGTCTCTCTTAAAAGTTCCTTCTGATCCCAAGCTGTTCAGGAGTTGTGATTTGGAGCCTGGGTATTCTTTGCTTTTAAGCTGCTTATTACCCATCTCCTCTTATAGTGAGGCATCTATAAAAAAACAAAACAAAAAAACACCAAGCTTCTGTTGTTTGAACCAGGCTAGTCACATTGCACATTTTCTCTGTTGACTGGTGGTTGAACTTGTGCCTCCACATCCTGATACCATCCAGGCAGCAGTGAGAGCCAGAATTACTCTGCTTCTTTATATACTGGGCCCACAGAGTTGTTCTGGCTGTGTGTCCTAAGTCAACAATGTTTTTCTTCCCACCAGTGAGGAAATATTCTGCATCTCACATATATCTCATGTTTTCTGTACCTAGACTAAACTCATTCAAGATTCTGGGCTACATCTTATGATGATCTGATTTTGAGACTTATATTAGATCATCTCTGTCATCCTCTTAAGGTGCTCCCTTGGATGAGGCAAAAGCAATTAGGTAATGTTCTTTGGTACATAGCTGTGAGGTAATGTAGCAGATCCCGGATGCCTCTCCAATTGCTTGCTATGAGGTATTCATCTGGCTTGGATTCGTTTCTATTTTCCCTTCCTGACTCAGCTCTTCTGAGGCAGACATAAAAATTGCCATGTCTTTCTTAGATCATGGCTTGTCTTTTGTTTGCCTTTTATCCAGTGCTGCTTTTTTCTTGAGTGGCAGAAAAGTTGACTGTGACTATGAAGTCAATATAGCATGACCTGGATGCATAAAAGCTGTAATTAAATGACTGTAATTTATTATTTATTGAGTGCTGATGGAGCTCTTGGGTTAGTACAAAGTACAGGAAACAAATTTAAGTCATAAAGAATTTTCTCATTTTACCTTTGAGAGGTTCTTTGAAGGAAAACTCAGAATCAAAACAAGTTATAAAATGTTAATGTTGGATGATGTATTTTGTTGTGGATCACATCATCCTGCCAATTGTTGGACTAACTTCCTTGGAAGCCTGCTGGTGCTGGCCACTATGAGCAAACCTGTACCAGGTGCTGAGAGGTGTAGAGATGAGGAAGCTGGAGCCCACACAGAGAATGCAACCTGAACCTGAATGAAGTCTTGATTTTAATTTGCCTGTCTAGTGTTTGGATATTTTTAATGAGCTAATACTTTTAAAACTGAGAACTTCTACATAATACATTTTCTTTGTTAACATATTAGAAAACCCAGCCAGAGCATTTGAAGTATAGCCCAGGACAGATCAATCATTCTCAGACTTTGGAGTATATATGCGGGAAAACAGAAAATAAGAGAGAGAGAGAGAGAGAGAGAGAGAGAGAGAGAGAGAGAGAGAGAGAGAGAGAGAGAGAGAGAGAGAGAGAGAGAAAGGGAGGGGAGGGGAGGGGAGGGAAGGGGAGGGAAAGAGAGGAGAGGAGAGGAGAGGAGAGGAGAGGGGAGAGAGGTGAATACCCAAAGAAGGAGACATTTGAGTTGATCTTTTGGAATGTATAGAATTTCAAGAGGTGAGGAAGACAGTTTTTGGAAGTGACAAATGAGACAGAGCTCCAGAGATGAACATAGTAATGTTTTTGTGTTCTTGCTAATTGACAGTTTTTGTCCATAAAGCACTTGCCATGAAGAAAAAAAAAAAAAAACAAAAAAAAAAAAACAAAAAAAAAAAAACTTGAGATGAGGTGAGGAGAAATTGCCAAGTATCTTCATAAATTGAGAGAAAATGTGGCCATTTCTGTCACAGAAATTATATTATCTCTTTGTTTAGGGGAATTTCAAAAATATTATGAGATTTTTGTAGAAAAATGGAAAATACACTAAATTAAATATAAAAATAAAAATTGTAGCTATTCCACTAGTAAGAACATTAAAATCATTGCAATCAAGTAATCTTAATATTGAACACAAATCCCATCACAGATTAATATGTGTATTTGTATATGTATTACACGTGTATCCATACAGAGTCAGGTAATCTATTTGCCTATTTTGGGCACCTCACTGGCTCTGTCACTACGTTTTCATGTTACTACTAAATTTTAACATTCGTTTGTGAGCTGAGGACAAAGCCCAAGGCCTTGGTCATGTTAACTTGTGTTCTCCCACTAAGACAAAAACCTTAGCTCTTTATAGCATAAGTTTATCTTTACTAGCATAGATCAACTGTACAAAACCATTAGATGTGTTATGATACTTAAATATAACATATAATATACTTTCATCACGATCACTCTTTGTTTATTCTCCCTCCCATTTTCTCCTTTAACACCCCTGAATGTCCAAATTTTAATTTCATGTCCATTTTAGGAGCCCTGTTTTCTCTAATGATAGAAAACATTCAATTCCGGTTTCTATGAGTCTGGTTTATTTTTGAAATGATCATCTGCCTTTCATCAATTTTTCCACAAATGATATAATTTTCCTCTTTTAAATACAATATAATTTTAGTGGTTGTATGATATTCTACATCTAAATTTTAAAAATGCATTAGTGTATTTGTTGGGAGTTTAACTCTTTTTGTTTCCTTTTACTTTTGTTCTTTCTCCAAATCAATAAAGGTCTTAACATTTAATTTACACTGACATTAGTCTCAGTGTTTATCAACATAAAGAGTGAGAGTGTCTGAAAAGATGGAGGATTATAAGCCAGAATGTGTGAATGAATACACTATTTTCTTGATGCTTGTAGTTTTTTTAAGGGGAATCATTGCTACATCAGTACAAATTAAAACCATTAAAGAATTCCTTGAGATCTGCTGAAGAGGCTCAACATTATCCATAAACATGCATGATAATCAGACCATCTGAGTGTAGTCTTAGTCACCAGGCCTTCTGTAACATTTTATTTTTATTTAGTATTCTTATATATCTAATGTATTACGATTTTTGCGTCATGTAAGCAAACCAGCAATTCCATGAAGTAGGTATTATTTCAATTCCATAATAAAGTAAGGCTTAAAGAACGTTAAATCAGTGACATATATCTGGTTAGTAGTAGAGTTACAACTCAAACTCATGTGTAATTTACTTCAAAGCCATTTATACCTTTATACCATGTTGAACATTAACTGTAAGCCAGAATATCTAGAGACTCTGCCAAAGAATGAATTTAATTTATGACTTTTTAAATTTTCAATGCTGCCTAGATTGGAGACATTACATTCATTAGAATGGAGAATACATGAATGAGTAGAGGGTAGAATATAGAAGATGGTCCCTAAGTAGATACGAGGAATTATGAGACTTCCATAAGGAAGACAGCTAGTACAGAAGCAATAAGAAGACTTGGACATACTTGATGGAGCAAGAATGAATGTGGAGAATCCACAGAACAGGGTTTTTGAAGTTGCATTCCAGTATATGGATAGAATCAGTTTGCAGCTAAGAAGGATCCCACTTCTCAGCTGGGATGAAGGGCAAAGCCCTTCAAGGCTGAATCATCCTGATAGATGAAGTTAAAACTTACTTTAGATCTATGGTTTTTCAAATTTAGTTATTCATCAGAGTACACGGAAAGCCTGGGAGAATTTAGCTGTTCTATTCAGTAGCTCTGGGACAGGGCCAGAGAATTGCCCTTTCTTACCAGCTCCTTGGTGATCCTGTGACTCCAAACTGGAGACCACACACAGCATCACTGCTCTGGAGTCACAGCCCAAGCTAGCCTGCAGCACTGAGTAGAGTGGTACAGCTGTGGGAATTGGGAATCATGTGAAAATGATCAGGCATGTCACTGAAAATGCAGAATACATTGGTTCTGTGGTCCTGATTGCATTTCTTAATATCTGTCTGGTGGCATTCTTCTCCAGATAACTCAATTTTCAGGGACACAATGGATTTCCCCAGGATGTCCAGTAAGACATAAATCTTCCCTGGGTAGATGCCTGATTCTATCCCACTGTAAAGTCTAAAAAAATTTTTTAAAAATATGCCTTCCACTTTTTGGTTATTATTCTCAGACCAAAAACAAGTGAGAACTTCTGTTGCTGGCAGTGTAGGTAAGGTGAATGGCCATGGGTGAACTTCTCACAGTATTCTACGTTATCTCAAGTTTCAAAGAAACATGCTGATCTTTCCTTTTCTGGTGCACCATTTAATTTTTAATGCATTATCTTTTTCTATTTCAGATGTAATTAAGCAAATATATTTCAGAATAAAATATATTTGGTAAAGTATTATTTTAATTTTTGAATAGAATATTATCTTATGCTTTTGAAAAGCTTCCCTCTAAAAGAATGAACACTGAATTATACATATCTACATTATGGTTTTGCCCTCTCATAAATGTGTTATTTTAAAAGTGGGGTGTTACATGTTTACTACATGACATACTGAATTTAATTTTTGAAGTGTTTACAGAGAAGCATTTTTTTTTAAAAAAAAAACTGGGCTTAGTTTTAATAAATATCAGATTTTAGGTTATGAAAGGATGTGTTTTAACCCTAATTTGTGAGACACAATACAAGGAGTCAGTGCAGCTTTATTATAAAAAAAAATCACTTATGAAAGTAGATGGCCACCTATCCTCAGGCTATAATGTGATGACTCTGGACCTGTTTCATTTTATTGGTTTATCTGTGCGGAAACTGGGTTCTTAAGAGATGAGTGAACGGCCCAGTTCACATACTCAGAAAACATCAGGACAAAGCTTACTTACTACTCAAATGTAAATCCTAGTTAAATGTCTATACAGAAGACCACAGGGCACAGAGGACACCCTTACTGTCTCCTGTCAGTTTAGAAAACGAACACATTCTTCTTTTTTGTTTCGTCTGCTGTATTGGGGAGGTCAGGAGATTCCCAGTATATTCCTTTTGCTTAAGATTTATGTATTTTTATTATATGTGAATGTACTCACAGCAGCCAGAAAAGGTACTGGACCCCTTAGAGCAGCAGTTATAGGAACTTGTGAGGTTTTACCTGTGGTACTGGGAACTGAACTGAGGTCCTTTGCAAAAAGTTCTCTTGACCAATGAACTATCTCTGCAGATCGTCCTTTGTGCTTTTCTAGTCAACTAAGTAGGTGTCAAATATCGCATTAAAAATGACTGTGGGATAATGTAATAATAATAATAATAAAAATAAACTTAAAGGGTTCAACTTGTTACATACCCCATACCTGGCGTGTAAAAGAGGCCATCAGTCCTTAAAATGGCAGCAAGAAGCTGTTCCAGGCCACAGATGGTGCAGGGCACCAAAATGAGCAGTTTTCAAGTGTGTTTTAGGACCATACAAGCTCTCAGCAAAAAAATCAAGCTCCAGGCAAAATACTTAGACAGCATAGGACAAGGCACTCCGGTGGATAAGGAGGTCTGGAGCTTATTGTCCAGTTACAGGTAACCCTTACTTTCTCTCTCTGTCTCCTTCTCTTCCTCCCTTCTCTTTCCTTCTATTCATCTTTCATGTTCTCTCCCCTCCCCTCCCTTCCTCCCTTCCTTCCTTCCTCCCTCCCTCCCCTCCCTTCCTCCCTCCCTTCCTTCCTTCCTTCCTCCCTCCCTCCCTCCCTCCCTCCCTCCCTCCCTCCCTCCTTCCTTCCTTCCTTCCTTCCTTCCTTCCTTCCTCCCACCCTCTCTTCCTCTCCCTCCCCCTCCCTCCGCCCCTCTGTCCCTCCCCCTTCCTCCCCCCTCTCTCATTTCACCTATCTACAAGGGTCTTACATATCCAAAGCTGGCCTCTGACTTGCTCTAAAGCTGAGAATGATTTTGAACTTTCTGATCCTCCTGCCTCCACCTCCCAAATGCTCACATTACAGGCATGTAGCACCATACCCATTTTATGCTGGGGCTAGGGTGTAGAGCTGGTGTTTCGTCTGTCCGGTAAGTGCTCTGTCAGCTAAGTTAGAGCTCTGCTCCCATAGACTTTTGAGGTAAAGGACATTTTTTTGTTGTTGCCTTTAGGACATACGCCTTAGGCTGAACCTTTTATACCACGTAAACATTACACTGCCAGAAAACTTCAGATACTTAGCGTGCATCCTCTAGCACTGTCTTGAATACGTTTATATTGAAATTATCCAGGTTGTCTTTGTCCTCGTGGAATGCACAGGGCTTTTCTCTATCACGTTTCCTCTCGCATTTTATCTTGTCTTAGCATTATTATTCTGTCAGATTTGCTCTTTATGCTCTGGATGTTTCAAGGTAGATTGTCCACATTTTTAAGTTGTGAAGGTAAAATAGTATTGTTTTGGGGGAAAGTGATAGAAATGAGGCTTGAATTCATAAGAGCTTTGAGATGTTTAGATAGGGATAGTTTTGCTGGGCATTCAAATCAGAGACCTATCTTCTTACATGATCCTTCCAACATTATTTCAATTAGTTCTTTCATAGTTTCAGATATGTATATAATGCATCCTCTCTCCCTCCACCTTTTTTTCCCATACTGCTCCTGAATTCTTAGTCATAAAAATATTGAGATACTTTCTGGTTACTGTGATATGTTTATGTACATGTGCCCATTTGTATATGTGTATATAGGTATACACGTATGTGTACATGTATGTGCAGGTGTGGATGTATATGTACATGTATATTATGAGCATTCATATATTTGTATATGTATGTGTACATGCTAATATACGTGTGTATGTTTATGTGTATATATGTGTAATTTGTCTGTCTGTGTGTATGAGTGTGTAGAGGGATGGAGTTATTGGGGCTAATGTTGTTGTGAGGAACCTGCCACCTTTGGCTCTCCTAATTGTTATGTTCAATTCATTAGTCTACTCTGAACTCTCTATCTCAAATTAAGAAGGAGCCTATTGTATTGACCATGTTGATTAGTACAAAGTCCCTTGATTTAGAAGCTTTCTTAATAGGATAGCTAATGTTTTAGCAGGAAGCCTTTGGATAGGCTGCCCTTGGACAGGTGTTCTACTGCACCTGGAGGACCTTTAGGCAAGAGCAGCTTGGAGCTGCTGCCCTGAGCTCTATAAGATTGTTTATGGCATGGTAACTGGGCATTCAATTTGGTATTTCCTATACTTTGTTAAATTTCTTTTTCTATATTTAATTCATGAATATACTAAATAGTTGACTATTACATATTCTTGTTTAACATTAGAGCAGACTTTCAAACTGGACAAAGCGATAAGCAACAATATATCACAGTACAACTATACTGTATGTGTCTACATTAATGATTTAATCATTGCTCATTAAAACTTATCAGTATTTCAGATAATACTGTTAAGACAAGGCTTTGAAAGCCTTTAAAATGTACTATCAAGCTGTTTTTAATGATTATATTCAGTTTAAACTTTGTCATTAAGGAGAAGATAATGCTCCACTATACTGTCATTTGGGATGTCACACACATATCATGGACACATGCATAGAGGTCAAAGAGCAAGTTGAAAGATTTGTTTATCTTTTTCCCTCTTTCTACCATGTGGGCCTAAAGATTGAATGCAAGTTGTCATGCTTGGCAGCAGGCACCTTTACCACGGAAGCCATATGCCAGCCCTATGACTAGCTTTTAAAATGAGGCTTTGTGTGTCGAAAAAGCATTACATCCTTCTCGTTTTATGTATTCTAGTCATTGTTCTGCTACTGTTGTTGAAGGGAAGTGGTGGGCATAGGTATATTGATGGGAAGGCACCTGCTGATTGCTTTCAGTTTGAGATGCTAACCCAGTGTGTGTGTGTGTTTTCTTTAGCCCTCGTACACAGAATTTGACATCAGTGGCAACGTCCTTGCTCTGATCTTCAACCAAGGCATGATCTGGTATGTCAGCTGTTGGACATTTAAGTATATAGAGAAAAGTATCAGGTCATTGTTGTGGAAGGCATTGCATCTAGGTGTAGAGAAGACCCCACTATCTGGATCCCAGCTCTGTAGTTTCCTAGGTAGATAGCTTAATTTTTCCACATTTAAATTCATCAGCCTGCTTGGCAGAGTTCTCCTTCAGTAAAAATTGAGAGCCTATACTCTTTCTGCTGTATTGATTGGAAGATTCTCTTCTTACAATCCTGTCGCACCAGCATTGGATAGGAAACTATCACTTATCAATGGTCAATCACATTGACTGCTGTAAAGAATGAACTATGTTGTTGTACATAGCTTTTGAAAAAAACTTGATAATTTTCTCATCACTATTAAACACATTAAAAGCATATTTGATAACTATTTTTAAAATAAATCTTACCCAATTTAGCAGCTTAGAGATCTAGATAAAACACATATTTTAGGAAGTTTATGTTAAAAATAAGATCTTCACTTTGTAATGTGTTGAACAGGACCATTTGCACAGGGGAATTTTTATTTTGATGTGAAAAGATTGTCATATCTTCTATTAAGTAGAGGCATTTTCACTATAAATTCTGACAGGTTATGATAAGTTGATAAAGTGAAAACCAGTTTTGAGTTTTAAAAATTGAATCACAGTATGAAATTCATCTGGGGCTGATGTGTCTTAGAATCTGTCATTCTCTGCTGAGCATTCCAACCCACAGGCAGTAACAGTGAAGCTATTTTGTCTTCCTAGGACATGTGCTGAAGGCAGCATTGTACTAACTATACCACTGTCCTATCACACGTGCCAGAAAAGCTTTCACTGGTGTTTCTTTTCTTTTTAAAATTAACTTCATATATCATTCAAATCTTTCAATCAGAATCATCAGACCCAATGTATGCTGATAGAGCCTGGGGGCCTCTGCAAATAGGAAAACCATTTTTCTTCAATCACATTGGGGCCACTCCCAAATCTCCATCGTTTCATTAATGAGGCCCGCTGAATTTATACCTCCATAGGTGAACCATTACAAATAATATAAGAAATATAAATATTTTCTTTGTTTTCAAGTCATACATGGTTAAGAATGTAATTCCTGCCCCCCTTCCTTACTTTCTACATTTGGTAAATATGGCTCCTGAGTTCAGAGAGTCACTAAGGACTAGAACCCATCATTTATTCTCCATGTAGGGAAGAGTGAAAAGCTCTAACCTGAGGACTCACAGGCCCGGAGAGCAGCTCCTATGTACTCTGATCATAAAAGATGCTCCGAGAGGAGCATTTTCTAAGGTAGAAAGTGGGTAGCACAGCTACCAGAGTGATGCAAAACCTCTTCCTCCTTCCTGTGGCATCCATACAATGCCATCAGTACCTCTGGACTGGCGATGCCACCAGTGCAGACTTATACTGAATGTTTATTGTGTTCTTTCAGAGCTAACACAGCAGATTGGTCTAGAAATTGCTTTTATTATCAGAAATGCCGTTGTAATTACCACCCTGATTGATTTTGCTTGTAATTTTGTGACTATTTTGCTATCGTTCATATTACAATACTGAGGAAATAGGTTGGGTGTTTTCTTTTAACAGTTTATTAATGGACAGGAAGCTGCATGCCTGGAATCTCTGTATTGCCACTTTGTGTTATTCCTCTGCAGTGGTTAGGCTCACTTGTGGTGGATTTGATTAGGGCTTCAGAGAGGGTATATAATTTTAGGAAAATCTAGATTTCAAATTACATACTAAATTTTGTCTTACAGTCAAGTAGGCTATGCATAAATGAAACAGATTCCTCTACTTCTTCATAACTCAAGTGATTTGTGTTTTGTGAATATAACAAAGAAACACACACTCCTGAGTTCAGGGGCAAAATAACTATTATTCTATTACTTACCATGAGGTCAGTACTTTGCACAAATATTCTTTGCTTAACTTCCAGGAAGTTGGTGAAGGGATATAGATGTGGTATGTTAGGAACATTCAGGAAGGGTAACATGTAAGAATAGTAGATTTCTTTTTTTTTTTTTTTTGCACAGGGTCCATACATATCATGACTTTTTAAGTTTTTAAACATGAGAAAGTGAGTGCCTGTTAGTCATTTTACAGAGAAATAATACAAATACAACAAATATTTTTATCAGTTTTTGACTCAAGGTGTTCAAGTTTTTGCTTTAAGTGTTGTGGAAGATGAAGATTACTTGTACAAATATTAAAATGAAAACATATGTTGTGATTTAACTTCAATAAACCTTCATTTACTGAGTTTAAAACTAAAATAGCATACATTCCTATAATATGCTGAAAGCAGATAATATTTTTGAAAGAGGAGAATACAGAGGGAGTAGTAGCTATTAAATGGTGATGTGAGAGGGAAGAGTTTCAGATTTATAGGACATTCTCCACTGAGACCTGTCTCCTTTCTCCTTCATTTCTCAGGTGTTCAGGGCTGAGTAATTTACCTGGTACAAATGTGTCCCTGGAGCAATGAATAGGGTCAAATAAAATACTTCCCTTTGCTTTTCTCATCTTAGGAAACAGTCATTTTATGAAGCTAAGAGGCTGTAATGATTTTTTAGCTGAAAGATGATGCCATTAGGTCTGGGTAAGGAACTTAGTGGGGTGAGCTGTTTATAAGTCACAAATTAAGATGAGGTGACCATTGGGACTGAGGCATTATTGTTCCAGGACTGAATTTTCTAGGATATGCCTATCAAGTCCTATGCTCATCATGTCTATGCTTCTATTAAAATTATCGTATACGTATTATATTAGTCAGAGTTCTCTAAGGATCAGAACTAATGGAATGGAATCCATGGGTAATACACAATGGCTGTCTTCTGGCAGAAAGGCCAAAGATATGGTGATAGTTCAGACTATGAGACTGGAGCTATCCCAATTTGGTGCTGGAGTCTCAGTGAGGTCCCATTTAGCTACAGATTTTCAGTTAATGTTGAAATTCCAAGGAAGTAGGTTCTAACACTAAGGAAGCAATACCTCAGGAGAAATGGACTTGCCAGTGTGGAGTGAGGGCGAGCTGACAGAAAGCACAAGCTTCATTCTGCCATGCTCTTTCCTGTGGCTGCCACCAGAAGCTGTGGCTCAGATGGGATTTTCTGATTTCAATGATACAGATATAGGCTGGGTCTTCCAGCTCAAATAATACAACCAAGAAAAATTCTCCACAGGTATGCAAGTTGCTTGAGTCTTGGTTACTTCCAAATGTAGTCGAGATGACAACCAAGACTAGTCATCAGAAGTCTGCTTCTTGTCAACTTGTCACAAATCGTATCTCCTTATAACGTCCAAATGAAAACAATAATCAAGGCATAATCATGCTTAACATAACTACCCCACATTAAACCACTAATGAATTATAGAGGAAGTGGCAATGTCCTATGATAGACATTCTTCTAGTATTATAAATCACTTAATATGGCATGTGTATACATGTACACACATACACAGAGGTAGGTAGTTTTAAAAATTTTAAATTTTAAATTGTGAGCATAATTTTGTCTTGGACTCGGGTTGTATATAAATGAAACAGAACCCTTCACATCTTCACAACTTAGAGAAATAAAAAAACTAGCGTGGCTGAGGGACTGCTCTGATCCCATGCCTTATCCTTACTTTAGAGATGTTTACTGATGGAATAGCTTCTACCTGGAACATTGCTCTCAGGGCAGTTGGAAAAGAAGAATACAAAACTCCATAGGACTGGTAAAGTTTTCACCCATCACTGAGGTATCTTATATGTAACCATCTTTTATTGGTCCAAACAAGTCACATATACAACCCTGAGTTTTAGAACGAGGTGGACCTGATCAGCCCCAGCTAGTAAGCCTTATAATTCTAATTAACTGGGACAATGGGTAATTAATTATTTTTTTGAGTGCCAACTTCTCTCTTGCTATTTACACAGTAATGTGTAGCAAAGATATACAATGATGTTTTAAAATCTATCTTTTCATTAAAAAAATAACTTCTTATAGTTTGCAGTCAGTTCATTGTGACATCATTCAGATTTGCTTCTTGGCATCCTACAAACAAGATAATTGAAACTGTGACAATATTTTAGTTTTCAAAAGAAAAGATTAACTTTAGGATGGTTCAAGTGCAATAAGATAATTTTTTTCTATATAAGAAATGTCTCTTTACTATACAAAGTTTTTATTGACTTACTTAGTTTTTCTCCATATTGTGATTAAAATATCCTGAAAAAGCAGTATAGGACCAATGACTTATTAGAGCTCACAATTCCACATGATAGCCCATCATATCAGGGATGTCAAGATAGCAGGGACTTGAAAAAGCTAGTCATATTTCATCTATAACACAAAGCAGAGAACAATGAACAAATACATAAATACATGTGCTCATCTTATTTTAGTTCAAGACTCCTTGCCTAGGGAATGGTGCCACCCATAGTGGGTAGGTCCTTCCAATTTAATGTAATCAAGATAATTCCTCACAGCCATACCTAGAAGTCAACCTAAACAGCACCGCATTGATACTCTTTCGCCAGCTTGTGTCAGGCTGGCAATTAAAAAGTAACCATTTAGTTAAACAACTATTAGGTGCACTTAGGAAGCACAAACTATTAAAACTAAAGTTTTGAAGGCTTTATTATAGTTGGGACAGTTTAAAAAATAGGGCTACCTTCTATTTATGAAATAAATACAGAGTTCTTTTTGGTTTTTAACTAGTATATTGCAACTAAGATTACTGTACAAATGAACTTTCTCGTCAAATTAAACAGAGTATTTTCTCTGAAGTGAGTCGTCAAGTAAAAGTGACATCACCTAAGCACTTGCAGTTTGAGATAACAGTTTACAGTATTTTTTAAAACTGTATATTTTAAACAGTATATTTTAAAAACACAAATTGGTGTGTTTTTGGATTAATACATACTAAACTTAAATGGATATAAAAATTCAACATAATAATATATATCAACATTTTTCCCAACAGCTCTAAAGCACCATAGTTACTTTGAAGGTAAAACACCATTAGAATACGTTTTTTTTTTTTTCCCTCCTTTACTAGCAGAAATTTTCTGTGGGAAAAGTGACTAACTCAAATGTTCATTTGAACAGGATGAAAGCTAATAAAGATCTATTATTTGAAGATTTCTATTTTGAAATATGCTAGCCAATGATAGGAATATTGCAGAGGATTGAGTTTAATAAGAGCAGCGAAAATAAGGAAGCAAAAGAACTGTGGTATTTGTTGACTCAGTTTCTGCATTTGCTAATGAAACAGATTTAGCTTATGACAGTTTCTATGGAATAATTGCTTAAAATACACACAAATAGGGGCGGGTAAAACATTTAAATGATGGGAGCAGGCTAGTTAGGACTATTTATAGACATGGTCTCTATGGTTGTGTCTGGTAACATGGTTTTTGATTTTAGTAAAAGGAGCAGTGTAAAATGAGCAGGTCATGTGCAACTTAGTGATGGACTTGGAACTGAGCCATGTTCTTATTCTTTTCTAGGATGGGCTCCTTCTTTGCCCCTAGCCTTCCAGGCATCAACATCCTCCGACTCCACACATCCATGTATTTCCAGTGCTGGGCTGTGATGTGCTGCAATGTCCCCGAGGCCAGAGTCTTTAAAGCTTCAAGATCCAACAACTTCTACCTTGGAATGCTGCTACTCATCCTCTTCCTCTCCACCATGCCTGTCCTGTACATGATAGTCTCCCTTCCACCATCATTTGATTGCGGGCCCTTCAGGTCTCTTGTATTTTAGATTTGACTTGAACACATTTATTCATTTTGACTTCAGATGGGAACAGCCACTCACTGTACAGGGTTGTTTTTAAATGATTTTTGTCATTGGCAGAAATGAGATTCTTTGGTAGGCATGTCACCATGTGACATGGAGCATCTGAGACAATTCATATCTATTGTCTTACTCGAGAGTCATACAGGGAAAATATTCTGTAAGGATACAACATGGATGTCAATCTCTGCTGTTCCCATATTGGGGAGAGCCAAGAGCAATACTTGATTATATTAGTCTAGACATGAGTGTGTTCCTAATGCTATAACATAATCACATTCACACACAAATCAGCTATGGTTAGATTTCATGTGGACCTTGAAAAAATAGATTTTCTACCCATTACATAAGGTAGAATCATTATGAAATAATAATAGACATTAAAAGAGAATTGCACTGTGACCCAAAAGGAATCCACGAACTGAAAATCAGTATGCTCCTTAGTTCCACATGTTTTCTACCCATGTGTCACTCAAATCAGTAATCAACATTTAGTAAAGCTCTCTGACTTGTTAAAGCCAGCTTTCTATAGTTTTCTATAGCATACAAGAAGCAGAGTCTTTGGATTCTTGAGGACAGGATTTCATTCCCTCAAAGCCACTTGTGAACCTATTGCAATCGCCCCAGTTATCTCCATGTGTTTTTACTGGTCGGCATGCATTTGATGTGAAGAGGATGCAAAGGCACCAGAAGCCTTGTAAATGCCAGACCCAGTGGTCTAATGGTCACACAGAATTTTCCCTTTGTGCTGTCATACTCAAAATAGTTCTTAACTCAGGTTTGTTGTCTAAGACTAAGTATAAAAGGGGTGTGTTTTCACACCAATAATTGCCTCAGCTATTCTGAGAACAGTTCAGAACTAGATGGCCTCCATCAGAAACTGACACTGATCAGCCCTGAACATCTCTCTCTCTCTCTCTCTCTCTCTCTCTCTCTCTCTCTCTCTCTCTCTCTCTCTCTCTCTCTCTCTCTCTCTCTCTCTCTCTCTCTGTGTGTGTGTGTGTGTGTGTGTGTTTGCTTGGACATTTTTGTATGCATATGCAAGCATACATTTGCTCACAACTGTTGGCAAGTAGGCTGAAATATATAATGCACACAGTGACATCTGCAGACTAAATAGGAAATTGCAGCCTTGAAGCTGACATCTTAATCTAACAGCAAATTCAAAACACAAGCCCTTGGAAAGAAAGAAACTCTTCCTTTAACTGAAACTTACCCATGTGATTTTTTTTTTTTTGTATCTAAGACACATTTGAAAGATATTTTTACTTTTTACTGGGAAGTTGATTTTCCTCCTCCCCAGAAAAAAATACTGGAAAGAACCTTTGCTTTTTTTTTTTTTTACATGAAGCAAGGGAACGTAAATGCCAAGCTGGATGGCAACCAGCTGGATTCAGACTTGAATTACCTGGCAGAAACATGTACCGATTGTACAATTTTAGCTTCTTCACTGGCACTCCCTCTGGCTTTCTGGCTTCCCGGGTTCCTCAGCAACACTAACTTACACTGGTTGCAAGATGGCAAGACTGGCATAGTATGGGACTTTTACCATAAATTTATGATTGGCACACTTACGTGCAACAAGTATGAAAATTGTAATTTTGAGATCAGAAAGTACTGCATGTTTGAGGGGAAGCATCAGAAAGGGCTATTTTGTTTCCAATTAGTTTTCTGCAGCTTTCCTCTTTTGGAGCAAACCGAGGCTTACCCTCACTCCGCTCCCCTACCCCGACACTCCAAGAGTCAGAATGGCTATTGTGTTCTGGGATGAGAATGGAAAGCACATTTCCTACGGTTTGCTGACCTTAGGAACTGGGTGTGTTACCCTCTTAGTGAGGGGAGGCTCTCGAACCACATTTCTGCCTGATTGGGCCAAAACCCAGCATTTGAAGGAGATTAATATGAAACTAGAATTTTGTCATCATATTTGAATTTGAGAACACTAGTGTTGTCCAGGTGTTCCCTGGTTACTGGTGTGTTTTCAGTTAAGATGTTCTACAGCTCACTCACCCATCCAGAAAAAACAATTTGACAATTTTCCCAGCATATTCTGCTAAGTTTTCTAGAAAATTGTTAAACTATTACTAAGGAGATCTAATTTAAACTGTTGGTAATTTAGAACTATTTTTGATAACAATACAAAGAAAGTATTTCTAATTGTTCAGCTGTGTTTCCTCCAATCTAATAGCCTCCTCACATCTGCAACAATAATCCTAAACAGTTATAGTTCTTCAGTTCCTTTGCCCTTCTCCTTAGATTGTGGCAATTTTATGTTTTTCTTCCTGCAAAGCTTTCATTCTAGAGAATGTAAAAAGTTTAGAAACATGTATCCATTAAATACGGTGCATGCTCCCAAAAACCTAAAACAATAACACCAAACATTTTGGCATTTGTTCATGTTTGTTAATTTCATTTGTTCGTGTTTAGAGATTTCAATCTGTAGTCACTGAAGGATGTGGAGCCTTCATAGTGGGTACAATGCTTGACTTTCACCATTGGTCCCTTACAATTAGACTTTATGTGCCAGCTCTTATCTGTCCTCTATAAGGAAAATACTATAACCCATAATTTGATAACTACTTGGGTCACACCACTGTGTTTGTTGAAGGGCAATATTAGTCCAATCTGAAGTGGGACAAAACTCTAACTGACCCGGGAATTGTGGAGCATATCCATTTTGTTTAAAAATTAAATGATTAAAAGCTGAGAGAAAACATATATAATACCACACAAACTTTTAAACTGAAAATAGGTCTATTTCACTTTTCTGTGAATTACATTTTATATGAGGATCAATATATATCTTCTATGAATAATTCACCAATTCTAGACACTCCAGATTAAAACAATCTGCTCACTTTCCTGGTTCAGAGAAGCTAGAGTTCCTAGTACCTAAACCCTTCCTTGGCTTTTGCTGGGAGCTGTCCAGCATCTAAGAATGAAGACTCCACCTCCAGGGGTGTGGCTGCCCATTTAGATCTCTGATACATGAAGTCTGATGGGCAATGAAAGCAAACAGTGGTGTGGAATGAGATGTTGGGTTATTTGTAGATTTTATTCCACCAGTCTACTTCCTGTGTTCATTTCCAAAGCCAATTAAAAGCTGAGTGTGCTGCGTACTGAATTCAGAGAGAGCTTCCTCCCAGAGCAGCTGGCTTTGGAGCAATTTATTTTGCCACACATAAAATATCATTCAATCAAAATTTTAGAAGTACAATATTAAAAATTGTTCTGAAGCTGTAATTTCCCTAAGTGCTTTGCCTCCCCGTGTGTACTGGGAGGAGACCGTTCTGCTCATATTGAACTCTTTGTTAACAAGATGTACTCAGAGTATTAGATGCGCCGCTTACTATCAGATCTTCAACCACAAGAGAACCTAGGTGGTTTGAGAAATGTCTTCTTATCTCACTGTAACCATATGTTTTACTTTTGTTTTAAATTCAACCCCTTACTGCTACCACTAGTGGTAAAAACAGGATGTTTGAAGTCATTGGTGAGACCCTGGAACATGATTTCCCAAGCTGGATGGCGAAGATCCTGAGGCAGCTTTCTAACCCTGGCCTGGTCATTGCTGTCATTCTGGTGATGGTGTATGTGTTTGTTCTCAGGCTCCATATGAGTCCCTTACCCTCCAGACTCACTGCTCATTCCATGATGGCTGCTCCTAAACAATGCGATCCATCTTCTTCTCCTCTGGATGTGATTCACAGCCATCTGCATCTGTCTCTGCCTCCCTTGGATTATAAGATTTGTTCCCAAGTAACCAAAATAATTATCAGTAAACAGCTAAAGCAAGGGAAACATAAATGCTAAATCTAATCAGCATGTTGAGTTTCTCTTTACAGCCCCCACCTCTCGTCCCATAAAGCAGATGGCTGTGAATTCAGAAATGATGGGCTTTTGTGTTAATATTCCTCTTGGGAACCCTCTAGTCTATATTTCAGGGCTAAAGGCCTAACAAGCATTAAAAAATCACCTCATCACCACACTCTTTTTTTTTTCTCTTAGATTGCTGTTAATAACTGCATGCATAGTGACAGAAGCAGAGGAGTAGAGCGCCTCCCACTTACCCTGGACTATCCCTGCATAGTCAGAGTGATTCACAAAAGGACATTTAGCAGAAGGACTCTGTTCCTTTCATTGGCTTTGGACTTTGGGATTAAGCAGTATAAAATATTTGTACCCTGAAAGAATTAAGAGAGACAATCTCCTCTCTCCCTGCCAGACCCTCCTAATGAGAAAGTCTGGATCACTATTGCTTTAGGTCAGGGACAACTATCCTGTAGCCATGTCCAGGGATGTCATACCCAGAAGGTTATGTGGAGGATTGAATTTAAGGGAGAAAGGAACAAAAATTAGAGCTGAAACTCCAATTAGCTTGAAATAAACAAATTGAAGTCAGACCCAGTTACTGTGACCATCCCTTGTGCCTATTTTTATGGTCATAGTCACAGAAAGTGGTGATAACAAGACCTATCTTCAATTTTATAAATTAACAAACATGACAGACATGCTCATTCCTAGGTGAGATGCATATTGACGTGGTTAAATGGGACACAGGCAGACTCTGTCCAGTAATTTCAGTGTCCACACTTTTACATGCCAACACCTTTCAGAGCTCATTCAAAAGTAACAAAGATTATTGTGATACACTGTAAAAACCTTATTAAGAATCAGAGTTGGTCTCTGGATTATATGTGTTAGACGCATCAATCACCAGGTAGACCTTGAATTGATTTTCTTTCTCCACGATTTATTGAGAGTGTGGTTTCCGAGAACATGTTAATAAGGATCCTGTGGCATTTGGTTTCCAGGTCTCTTTAATAGTACAGATAAGATCTTGCCTGGCATAGACAGACAGACAGAGAATAAGACAGACAGACAAAAAGACAGACCACAAATAGCAGCTTTTGCTACTACAAGCATAATTTGTTGTGAGATTTGATTTTAAATGAAGAGGCAACACTATTGGAATGCCAGTCTCTAAAGACCCATTAAACCACCTCGGGAATGTGCGTGGCTATTGTTTCAGGTGCCCTATAGTGACTAGTTTTTACCCAGATAATCACAGGAAACAGCTACACTGTCGATAGCACATGGACAGTCTCCCAAATGAAGTGGTTGATAGTGGAACAAAGACTCAAGTCTCCCTCTTGTTTGGTTCCTTCTGCTCATTTGCATCAATAAAGAGTTTGGAATCAGTGGGACTATCAGGAAGCCTACAAGTCACTTGTTAGGAATGGTTCAAGGGTATCTAAAACCTGTTGACACTGTAAAACAATGCTGTAGACTACACAGGTTTTTGAACCTCATCTGTTCCTGGGACTCTTACAACTCAATGGTCAAAAGTTGGCATATCTGGCAGGCTAAAGGCATACTCTTAAAGATCTAGAAGTATATAGTACAGGATAAGAGATAAAATTGGTCGTGTCATATATAAAGTGCATTCTTGGTTTAAGAACTAAAGAAAGCACTCTATGGTGCTGACTGTGGTGTAATCCATATTTTACACTCCTTGACACAGAGAGAAGGCAGCAGTATGGAGGGTTAAAAAGATGTGCTCAAGAGGGTTGAATTTTGCTCCAAGTTGGGGACTTAAAATCCAAATTTTAGTTTACTACTTATTTTTATTTTTAATTAATTTATTTATTCTTTGCTAAAAAAAAAAAAAATGTAGCTTCACATTCTTCTTTAAGAGGCCCTGACAAATTGGCTTGGTTTTTTTATTATCATTAATTAGAGAATGTTACAAGCATTTTGAATTTCTCAGTAGTTTAGTAAATCCACTTGGATAGTTTCCAATATTCTTAAATTATTTAGGTTAGTTTTCTGTAAGTACTGTCAGTGAACATGAAGCAAGAAAGTATATGTGAGGCACACTTATTTTAGATGCATAGAGAATCACAGAACTGAAAATAATCTGTGAAAGAGAAATTTAAATTCACCTATGTTCAGAGACTTTTCCAAGAAGATTCTTATCACACACACACACACACACACACAACACACACACACAGGCACACACGAACACAATTTTATGCCAGATGCTGACCCAGATGTTTTTACACATGTAATTTCAGGCAAACTTCAGCTAACCACATAAGAGATAAACCCTACTAAACCATGTCAATAATTATGCTGCCAGCACCAGATGGCTCATAAAGGATACTCTCTGGCATGTGGGTGGGCAGAGAAAATGTGTTTAATCTCCAGTTATCTGTAGTGAGGCCAGCACCAGCCGTCTTCCCTTTTTACTACAGTTCCCCTTTGCTGGTTCATCTTGCCCAAAAAGAAAATGAGGATATTTATTTTGTCAGAATTGTTGAGCTGGAATTTGCTTTCTCTAGAAATGTAAATGTCATTTAAAATCCAAAATTATTCCTTGGTGAAACATTTTCTTTTTGAGGGAGGGAGAAATGCAAGTATATTCTTTGGGGGGAAATCCATGTTAATAAAGTTATACCCTTGAGGGTTGTATTTTTAGTTATAAAAGCTAAAGGCCAAATAGTAAGTTCAAGGTATAAGCATTCAACACACGGCCCAAACTTCAGCAGACTTTCTCTTTTCATTGTTGCTATTGCCACTGTTCTGAAGGTGGCTGTAATTAGAATGGAAACAGATGATAATACACTTTCAAGAGGCTAATATTGGGCTTTGTGGGATGGTGGATGGCATACTAGGTGGTGATGATCCAAAACCTTTGGGGCAACTTTCTGGTTTTGTTCTAGACATTGTATAATTTTAATTATTCTTTATTTCAGTGTTATTGGGTATTGAATCTATGACTTTATTCATGCTAGACAAGTGACCAGCTACTTTATCCCCAAGGTCTTACTAAGTTTCCTTACCTAGCCTTGAAAAGTCTAGCCATGAAATTCTCTTGCCTCTCTCCTAAGTAAATAGGCTTCTCCAGAAGTGGGTTCTAAGTACACCTCTATTCTTCTCTGGACTGCATTTTGTACATGCAGAATATCACTTTTTGAATAGAAAGCACCTTATATCCACTCTCATGCTAGCATTAGTTAATATACTCTTAAGGAGGATAATGCAAAACTGAGAAATGCCATCAATTTTATTCTATTCTATTTTATTTTGAATTTAGTTTGACCATCTATTATCTCAATGCTACTGCCAAGGGCCAGAAAGCAGCCAATTTGGATTTGAAAAAGAAGATGAAAATGGTACAATATAGTTTACTATATACATATATGTTTTATAATTTCTTTATCAATGTCAAGTAGAAGAAATCTAAATGTAATCTTCTCTCCTTTTTTATTGTGTAGCAAGCTTTGGAGAACAAAATGCGAAACAAGAAAATGGCAGCGGCTCGAGCAGGTTGGAGATGTGTTTTTATTTGGATGTTTTATGTTCCTGAGAGTACACTCTTTCTCCACATGAGGCATTTGATGGCCAGTGCATCATTACCCCAAGCAGCTCAGCCTATGGTTCCCATCATTCATTCTCAGATCTTCCCAAGCTTCTCTCCAAGGGGTTGGTTTTTTGTCCATGGTAGGAAGATAGGAAAGAGAATGGAAAATTCAACAGTGTAAACGTAGGAGTACAGATGAAAAGGGATCTTAAAACCCAGTGAAAAATGATGGATGCTTCCCTCTGGTCATGTACGAATAGCAAATGTTTTAGGGCTCATTTTGACTAGTTTTATAAGTGGAAAATTGGGAGGATAGCAAAATAATCCTCTTCTGAACTCACCGTTTTCATTATCAAAAATGTTTCCTATCCTGTTACCTTTAACTTTTATTTTTTATTTTCTCAGCATTGAGGATTGATTCCAGGATCAACCTAATGCTGTACTACAAAACCGTGTGGGCTATCACTGACTATCTAAGGCTGGCCTTATACTCACTCTGTAGCCAAGGCTTTCCTTGTATTTGTAAATCTGGCCTTGGCCTGCTAAATAGCCAACAACTAGGATTGCTGTTGTAAATTGGCAAGCTGGCTATACTGCTTTTTAAAACTCTCCCATGTTTAAAATACAGTTGGCACTCCAACTGATGAGCATGCACCTATAAGTGTAACCAGCTTTGTGCTGTAAATATTCTAAAAAATAAATTTCAAATGTACCAAGCATAAAGATTTCCAGCAGCATTACAACTTGGATTTGTGTACCTATGGTGGTGAGGTTAGACCTAATTCCCTCAGATAAGACAGTAAATCATTATTTAAACAAAGGATGATTTGTTAAAAACTAATGGTGGGTCGTGATCCAACACCACCACCAAAATGCCAGCAAAAACGTACCGAACAACTTGAATGAAAATCATTGTCAACTTTCCTAACTTTATTTGTGACTTCATTTCTAACTTTAAAATTCTTCCTAGCAGTAAAACTTTAACCTCTTGTAAGTAATTTTGAAAATGTTCAACTCAAATTGATTTAGTTTTTTAAAAATAACACTTATTAAACCACAAGACCAAGGCCTTGTAAAGCTTCAAAACACTTGCTTTTTATTCTGCTGACCTTAGTTCTCTAAGACCTTGTAAATGTTGATCAAGATCTATCACGGAGCTGAAATTCCACCTTCCTTCCTTCCAAGGTGGGTTTTTTTTTTTTTTTTTTTTTTTTTCTGTTTTGGTCTTTGTCTGAAATTTTGAGACAAGGTCTAAATTGATCGAGGTTGGTCTTACACTCAGGATATAACACATGCAGCCTTGAAATTGCTATTTTCCTGCTTCATTCTCTCAAGTAGCTGGAATCACATGTCTGAATGGTCGGTCAGCCCAAATTTACACTTTACGCATTCAGAATGTGGCCAGCACTGAGCCATGTGAATCAAAAAAGATCAGGCTGCTTTCGCTGCAGCTGACTGGTAGCAAGTTAGTAGTAGTACTGGATCCACATCCAAGTCCTTGCCACAGGTTCATTCTCAAGAGAATTTGAATGGCTTCCTGAGAATAACAAGGGAGTTTGTATCCTTGCATTGCTGTGGGATCTTCTCATTTTAGACCAGCCTACTTGGGTTATTACCCCCATCCCCCAGCCCATTTTCAGGCAGTAACTGGATCATGGCAAGAGTTTAGTGGGTGGCTGCTGCCAGTAAAGACTTATCTCTGGAGATAGTTTTGTTTAGTTTCCTGGTATACATAAATGCCTGAGGAGAGCCCAACAGTTTCAGAAGAGGAAAGAAGTACTGGATGGTCTCAAAGAGACTTTGAGACTATGCTTTCTTGTCTCTTTTAAACTTAAAGTTTAAAAATAAACACATTTTCCCCCTACTAGCATGCAGGAATGTAACATTAACCACAAGAAGCTGACTTGAGTGACAGTGACGTACAATTTGCAGACTAGTCTTTTCCTAACTAGTGCTACACAGGAGCACTGCAGAGACACACACAATTAGGGACTCTTACAAAAACAGACCCCTTTCCCTTACTCTAGACAGTTGGACCCTGTTCTCAGCCACCCAACCCAACTACACCACGACAGACCTTCTCGGCTCTGACTTGTTTGTTGAGACATTGATCTCCAAACTATACATTTTTGTTGTTTCTTTGCCTCTTCATTATGAGTTATTGATTCCAGTGCAAAGAAAGGTTTAACTTTTTACATCCACTCTCTAAGCACTCTGCCCATATTATTGTTTGAGTTCGGATATTATTCTTACTTATAGTAATTCTCTCAAGATTAATGCTTATCTTTTTCAAAGTTTAAGATCCAAATTTCGGCTACTCATCCAATTATGCTCTTCCACATTCTATCTGTCGTTGGCATACTTATCACAGTGCCCCGGCTCTGGAACTCAGGTTCTTTAGTTTGTGGGATTTTCTCAAATTATTTGTTAGTGATTTCTTTCTATCCATTTTTCTACTTGTGAAATTCCCAGTATTTATCATCTTAGACAAGTTTTTTGTAATTCCTATTTATTTCTTATTCTCTGTCTTTTTGCTTTAAGGAATACTGTTTTTCTTCACTATAATTTTCAAAGTTTCTGTTGGTCTTTTCACTTCGGCTTCCATGACTTGACTTTCGCCAGATCATCTTGGTATCTAAACGGCAATGCGATGGTTTGTCTTTGTGAAATTACTAATTCCTCATTTTGAAGTTTCTCTGCTCTTCACAGTCTCCTCTCCCTGCACTGCTTTGACTTCCTTTGACCTGGGTCACCATTACAGCCTTCTCTCTGCTTGCCTGTGTCTTCTGACATCCAAGCTCCTCAGAGCAAGTTTCCACGCTCTGAGTATATGTATGGGGCATGGGCCAAGACCTCCAGCAACACCCTTGTCAGTATCCTTAGGTTTTGCTTCCCAGGCACATTACATGTCCCAGAAAAGTTACCACCAAACTTCCGCCTGGCAAAGCAGGGAGGTGAGGGTGTGAGGACCAACTTCAAGTTTGTACGTCATTCACGTGAGCTTCTTGTCTTCACTTTTATTTCACTCCTTGGAGTTTCCTAGATAGTGAACGTCTTCGTTTTACTTTTTTCAGGGAAAAAAAAAAAAACCCAACAACAACAACAACAAAATGAGAGTCCACCAATCTCTCAGAACAAGAAGTTAGACATTGGTGCTAAGCAGGGCAATTGATACAAGGCTCTGATTGTCTTTTGTTTTGTTTCCTGACATAGGGCCTCATTTCAAGGCTCAGGCTGGCCTTAAGCTTCTTAGGTATTTCAAGACTGGTCTTGAGTCTTGAACTCACCGTCCTCTGGCTTCAGCTTCTAAAGTCATGAAATTGCTGAAATATGTTCCCATGTTCCTCGTCTTCCTTCTTCCCACTGCCTCTGAGACAGCTGAAACCCCGTCTTCCACTTGGTTCTCACCAACTTTTGTATCTTTTAAGATTTGCTTCTCATCTTTTGTCTTTTTTTTCTGCACTGGATAAGGATTTCTGTTTCTTCAGACTGACAAGACTCTTGTTTACCTATTGATTTTCCTCTTCCCTAACTCACTGGTTCCTCTACCCTCTCCTCCATGCAGGTATTCACACTCTCTCCCAAAGGCTCTGCTTGGTCAACCCAGGGCACTTACTTGCACAGTCTAGACAAATATTATCCTATGACAAGAGATGAGTCAGTGTAGTGGGGATTAGCACCTCTCTGATCTGAGGGTGGCCTTTGGGCCACCAGAGGTTTGGGGTTTATTTTTCATCGTGATTATGCTTAATCTACACAGTTACTTGGAGAGTCTTTACCTATTGAGATACCTTAAGGGACTGATGAGTGTTGCCTAGTTTTATCAAGAGATGAGGGATTAGAAGCATCCTGATAGTGCTTCCGTAGAATTTAAGGTTACCAGATTAGATTTTTTTTTAAATTGTGAGAGAAAGGTCTTGATTTCCATGACACAGTTTCTAGTTAAGATTTACTATTATAAAATTTACTCTTACCTTCACTGCTTAACACAATGATACAATGTATAACATAATAATTATCTGATTCCCATAATGTTTATAGTTATCGAAAATGTGTGCTGAGTATCTAATGACAAGAAGGAACTCTTTTATCTGAAACAATGAAAAGAAATGGATTTTTATATTTATTGCATGAGCAGTAATTATGTGCCAAATAAATATCACTTTTGTTTTTCTTTTGGTAGAATTTGTGAGAATTGTAAAATGACATAGAGATTTATTGACTATAAAACACCAAATATTGTTGTAAAAGTGAAACAAATTGAGAAGGTAATAGATTTCAAACTACCTCATTTAGAATCATTCTATGCAATAAGAGCTGAATTTTCATTAGCCTTTTTTCCCCATCTCTTTTTGTCTCTCATTTTAAACAGCGGCAGCTGCTGGTGGCCAATAACTTTATCAAATATCCCGGGTGGCCCAGAAGCACTCTTCACTCCATTTTTTGAATGTACCAAGCTACAACAGGAAGGGGCAGTGAACTCTAGTCAGGAAAGCGCGGCACTGTGTCCTAGTTACGGGTCATCAAGGTCATGGGCATTTGTCAAAGCATCATCGGTTCTCCTTGAGCAAGAGGAATCTCACCATCTTCTGAGTTTCTCTGGATTATGATGCTCCCTTACTTCCCCCACATGTTCTCAAACAAACTGAGTTTAAGTGGGGATGTGGTCTAGTGATACAAGTTATAATTGATAGGATACTTTTTAAAAAGTCAACATTTCCTCATATGGATTTTCTTCTTTCAGACAGGTTTAGTTTCTTAAATTGTAAGTTGGGATATAAGCCTCATTTTCCCCTCTAAATTTGGAACTCCCTGTAAGAAATACTCCTTGTGACTCGCTGGTCTTATGTGTACTTTTTGTCTTATTAATTCATTGATAAAATAGAATTGATTTTTTATTGCCTATATAAATGTCTTATTTGTATAATATTAATTTAAAGATAATTAACTCACCTTAAAAAATAATAACCTCTCCCCCCCATTTTTTTTCTTTTCACCTATTAGCTCTCACATATGCCCAGCTGAACTCAGGATCATAAGACAGGAATTTTTCAGGAGAAATGTCACAGTAATTTAATATTCCCTGAAGTGCTGATTTAACAATAGTTTATCCCTGTAAGGAGGCATGTGATTCTTAGACAAACTGGACCTTAGTAAGTTCAACAAAAGAAAATAGTTGGGTGGGGTGGTATACGCCTTTAATCCCAGCACTGGGAGGCAGAGGCAGGCAGATCTTCATGAATTCAAGGCCAGCTTAGTCTGTAGAGTTAGTTCTAGGACAGACAGGGATACACAGAAAAACCCTGTCTCCAAAACCAAAACCCAAAACAGACAAACAGTAAAAGATAGCAAAACTGGCTGGTGTCCAGTCAGAGTCTTCTCATTTAATATCCAAAGATCATCTCTGAATTTAAATTTTTGTAGTCTGTGTTTGTTCTTTGCTTTTTTGTTGTTGTTGAGATTAAGAAAACATGCCTTTAGCTAGAGCTTTAGTTTATAGCTTTGTTGACACAATATGTTTGTCTAAAGTTTGAGTTCACTGAACTGTGTGCCCTTCTGGTCTTGTAACTCACAATGTCCCTTTCCAGAGCTGGGGTCACCATACAGTTGTCTCCTTCTGTTTAATCCTCACTGGCTGTGAGATAGTCATACTGTTCTCTTGCCCATTCTTGACTCACATCCTTCAATTGCCTCGTCCAGATTAGCATCTATTCCAAATCATGTCATTCTCCTAATGGGGCTCCTTAGAATGTTATTACTGTATCCCCAGTGTAGCATCTATACTGATCTTCTGTGATTTTTCACGGTGATTATTGTTTCTTGCATGCATAGCTCATCTTTCTTATCTAGACTGTAGCTCTTTAGGAGCAGGGATCCTATCTTCTAATTCTTTTATGTCTCATACAGTGCTGTGCACAGTTGGACACTGCATAAATGCTTGTTAATTAAATTGAATCAATTTGACTTATAGCAGTTGCATTATGAAGGAGAAAATGTGTGTTGTAAGAAATGGACTAACTCCTGCCAGGCTTTTGTTATCATTAGACTGTAATGCAGATGAGTAAATAAAAATAGTTTTGATTTCTACAAGGGTTGTTCTTGTACTGTGTGGTAATTCAGAGCATCAGTTTATGTCACTAAATTCAGAAGCGAATCTTGAATCTACTTAAAGATGAAGAGAACACTGCATATCTTTTAAAGAAGTTCCTCTCCTCAAATAAGCATACTTTTTAGAAACTTTTAATCTTATAAACATTCAGACTTTACTTGCCAAGTTTCAGTCTTTCTACTCATTTAAAATCAACTTGGGGTTTTAAAAAAGCGTTTACACACACTCTCCTGTTTTAAATTAAACATTTTTAGAAACTGCAATCTTTCAGTCTTCAGAGAGCTACCGAAAACATGTCTGAATGACTGACTCTATAGACAAGGGTCTGGAGCAGTGGATGTTTGATTCAAAGCTCTTCTGAACACTTTTCACTTGGTTGCCTAGACAGCTGGAGTTTACTTACTCTTCCTATGGCTACAGCATGGAAGCAAAAATTCAGACCATACATTTTTTCTCTGAGATGAATAAAAAAAAATCTCTGATAAATATGAACAAAGCTTTGTCTGGAGCATTTTACCATGCTTGAAAAAATAAACTACACTTCAGCATACTCCTTAAATGATTCCTCTGCTTACAGGGGCATAGAATTTAAGCTATAATTCTTGGATTTATATGAGCAAAATGTTCAGCTGAACTGTTTTTTTGTTCTAATAGATCCCCACAAGACCTAGGGCCATATCCATATACCAAAAGCATAATTCATCAGGATTCAAATATGAGAGGTTTAAGAATGGGTTTGGTGTGTCTTCTTAGCTCTTAGTGCATGTCTACATTTAAGTTTTTGAAAGACTTTGGGACTTACCTCTTTTAAAATAATAGTTTAGATCACAAGGCATATCTAGTTTCATTTTGTTTCTTAACATATCCAATACCATAGGCAGTATTTCCGACTATTTCAATGACTATAAAGTACCCAAGAATATTATAGCTTAATTAATTCTACTATATTATAGTTGTAAGTTTAGATTTCAATATTATATGTAAATTGAGTTTACATTCTTTTCAAAGAGTTTTGTGCATACGCACTGAGTATAGACTTTTATGTCAATATATTCATATTTCAAGATAGTTTAAGCTTATTGGTATCTTTATATTACTTCTTATTACTTGAACTATGTTTGCCATTTTTTAGCATTTATTTTGAAGTCACTGAATTTCTTTCACGATGCTGTTTTATTTGTGGTTACATGAAATATTCCTTTCAGTAACAGAGTGTCTTAGCATTTTGGGTTTGGCTGTAGTGGCATCATCATGGTTATACATCAACTCTCAAGCACTGATTACAATATAGCATTATCTATATTTCCTAACCAAGCCAAATTGTTATAGGAATATTTTTCCTATTTTATTTGATATAAAAATATGTACTTATTGTTAAACATAACTGATTTAAATTTACTTTCCCAAATAAGACAGGTAGACTTCCTAGTTATTTTTATGTTGGTATTTTTGTATTGCCACTATTCACAAGGGTCCCATTTTACTGGCGAAGGTTACCATTCAAAAGAAAACCTTAGTAGTCATGACTGTGACCTCTCTCCATCTTCTATCCATATTGGTGAGTATCAGGTGAATTGCTTTCAGAACATTTCATTGGTATCACGGGTAAGCCAACAGAAATGACTTAAATTCACATGAAGTTAGGAAGAAATCTATAGCATAACAAATTACTACCTGGTCACCTAAAGTTAATCCAGTGTGTCTAAAGTCACACATGTTCAGGCCCTGAAGGTCCACTGGGACATCAGGAAATTTTGCTAAAAAAGAAAAAGGGGAAATGGTATTGTAAAAGCAGATTGGAATATTTGTGTTCTAGGTAAATCTCTGAAGCTGTAATTTTACATAGAATCTTTGATAATAATTGATCAGGTTTAGCAATTAGTTTCTCATAGCCAATACTATTCAGAGAGAAAAAGAGCACTGGATTAGAACCAGGATTGTCCACTTATTTTTAAAATATTAAATCTATTTTGTATTTGTGTGTGTGTGTGTGTGTGTGTGTGTGTGTGTGTGTGTGTGTGTAGGTACATGCACCCATTCATAGCATAAGGGTCTCCATTATTAATTTTTGAGAGAGGGTCTCTCACTAAACCTGTAGCTCACAAATTTATTGACCAGCTAGTTTCTGGAATTCTCCTGTCTCTGCCTTTCCCAGTGATGGTATTATTGACATGTGCCTCTTTGCCCACCCAGGCATGTATCTGCAGAGCATTTAGACTCAGATCAGGATTCAAGCTGATGTCCTCCAGTTTTGCAACAAGCACGTTATCCACTAAATCACCTCCCTATGTCCATGTCCAATTCTGACAGTATAATATGACATAACATTTTCATCTACAAAATTTATGATCACAAATGAAAGTTTTTAGTAACACAAGTTGCTAAAAATATACAAAGATATTTAAAGTAAGTTCATTATGTTTTATTGGCTACATTAATAGTTATCCTGTGTTACTGCAGCCCATGGGCCCAAGCTGGACGTATCTGGAGAACCTTATTGTCATAGTCTATTTTTTGAGAGAATTTTCCTCTGTAAAAATAATTTTACCCAGACAACACATAACATTTAAGGGAGTAAAGAGGAGGGGCTAAAAATAAAATTAGAAATCATTAATTACTTCATATAGGAGAAAAAACACACCAATTTGTCATAAGAATATTAATAGTTATTTTAGAAAATTAATACTCAAAAGTGAAGTTCTCAGTGTATGCTTTCCATTAGGATTGAGTGGATGGTGCTGCTTCCATGTAGACAGCAATGCACAACATTGTGGTGGCATAGTTCCCTTACAGTTTTCTAGATGGTCCACTGATCTGAGAAACTCTAAATTAAAGTGCTCCAGACCTAGATGCTATACAAACTTAGTTACCATGTTTTCATTTGGCATAGACTTACTCCTCCATATCTGACTGCTCCCTATGGGCTTAGATGAGGGATGAACTGTAATATGAAGTTTCTGGCTAAGCCTTTCCAGCCTAGCCCTGAGGTTCTGACCCACTGTTGCACGGAAACACACAGACACTTGTATTATTTTCATGCTGATCAGCTTATGACTCTAGTGTATTGCTAGTTAGCTCTTGCTCTTAAACTAACCCATGATTCTTACCCTGTTCAGCCATGTGGCTGACACCTTTCCTCAGAGCACACAGTCGTCCTCTGCATTGGCTGGCTTCTCTGGCATCTCCGTGGCATCTCAGCTCTGCTTTTCTGTTCTCAGAGTTTTCACAGGCTGGTAACCCTGCTCACACTTCCTGTCTGCCTTCAGCCAATCAGTGTTTTTATTAAACCAGTAGGTGGGACAATTATTTACAATGTAACATCATAATCCCAGGACAATGAGCTGCAGTGTTTGTAGAAAGAGCACCCATGAGCAGCAGAAGAAGTCTTATGTTGTAGCTGTTGGATGCATTGGCCAAAAGATGGCAGATACTCAATTTGTTCCTTATTGATTCTTTCTTCCTTCATTGGTTGTTGTGGGATTCAGGTGTCAGCTGATAAGGTCAAAAGACACCTATCCAGGGCCCCGGGGCCCTTGAAGGGGGTGGGGAAAGCCCATTGAAAAGGGGCTTCTGGAACGCAAGACGCTCTCTTCCTGGTTCCTGGCTGTTGGAGAGAGGATTGGAATCCATCGTCCGTCCATCACTCGTCCACCATTCCAGACTCCAGTCCCTGTTCAGGTGCTACTGTAATCTGTTACCTGTACCGTGAGTGTTGGTTTATATTTTAATAAATATCTATCCTGCACTGGTGCCTTCTAAGTAAACTCCGCCTACAGTTGGTCGTGCCTTGTCTCTTTTGTTTTCATTGTGTCTTTACTTATTTTTTTTTAAATTGTGTATGTGTGCAGGCATGCGCACACCACAGCTCCCATATGAGGGTCAGAGAACGACTATCAGTACTTCCTGATTTTCTTCAACCATGTGGGACCTAGAGATGGAACTCGGTTGTTAGACTTAGCAGCAGGTATCTTTATCAACTGAACCATCTCTCTGGTCTATTTTTTAAGTTGTATATTCATTATTCAATACCTGTCAATATAGGAATGCTCATGTTAAATATGAAAGCAGGCAAGGGAAACATATTTTGTCATTTTAAGGAATTTACTTAATATCTCTGTCTTAGTTACAGTTTCATTGATAAAATAGTAAGACCATAGTTAACCTGGGGAGGAAGGGGTTTGCTTTGTGTTTCACTTACATTTATACAATACAGTTTATCATTAAAGCAGTCAGGGCAGGAACCTGGAGGCAGGAGCTGGTACAGAGGCCTTGGAGGGGTTCTAGTTACTGGCTTGCTCTTCATGACACCCAGGATTCGAGGTGGCACCAAGCACAGTGAGCAGGTCCTCCTACCTTAATCACAGACTACAATGTAGATAGAGTAATCCTACAAGCTATATTCTTTTCTTCTGGGGATAAAAGTTTGTTTTCCACTTGGATATTGCTTAAAGCTGATAAGAGAAATCAATCATATGGATTCAGTACAAGTTTTAAGAAATCATCTATGTGTTAAAGCAGCTCAAACTGCATACAAGTAAGATTTTTTTTTTGTGACTTCATTTTGCCAAATGTGGTGAGAATAATTGAAAACATGGAGCTGAAGAAGAAGGTGCTTGAGTCACTGACCTCAGATACTGGTAATGGAATGCAGCATGTACAAATGGCTACCAAATAGCATAGACCCATCAGAAGGTGAAAATGAGCCAGCTGTGAGAGGAACCTTGAGACCGTAGCCAATCTCAGTGGAACACAGTACATATGCATCTATGAGAAATGTTAATCTCAGATGGGGCAATGGATCAAACCCTCTGGAAATACTCCTCCTTTGGACTGGGATTCAATAGAGACACTATGTGTTTCATCTCTTTGGACAGGTAACTTTGTGGCTGAAAGCACAAGTCTGAAGTTGTTGCTAAGATTGGTTTTGCAACTCTGTTCCTGACTATTGTCACTCATCGGTCACTTGTTTTTTATATTATCATTAGCTTTTTTTTTTTTTAAAAAAAAAAAAAAATCTGGGCTCATTTTCCTCACTAAGTAAGCGCCAATGACATCATCTTTAAGACAAATTTCAAAAATCATGTCCTTTGTGGTTTCTAATGGAAATACATGAGATGATTTCCCAAATTACTGAGCACTAAGCTTAACACATAGTTAAGTCAGTGAGGTGACATCATTTACTTTCTTTTTGTAAAACAGAAATTTACAAACTTATAAATTTAGAGAATAATTAGTTAAAATTTAAGTCTAGGGAAATGGATTTATGGATAAAAGAGCCTACTGTGCAGTCATGAGTATGTGCGTTTGATCCCCAGTTCCCAGGTTAAAAGCCAACATGGTTGTGGGTATGCGCTGAGAGATGAAGACAGATAGATCCCAACAGCTTGCTGGTCTGTCATCTTTGATGAAACAGAAAGATTCCAGATTCCAGGTTGCTTTGGTCTGTTCTCTAGAGAAGCAGAGACAAAGGAGTAAAACTATCCCTATATATCTACCTACCTATCTGTCTGTCTATTATCTATCTAAGCTTATAAAAATTTAGAATTGTTTTAAAGAATTAAGGACTTTTAAATCAGAAGTAATTTCAAGGAAGAATTTGCTCAATTGCAGGAGTTTAACTTTTTCGGTGTTTAATAAGAATAATTGCTCATATGTTTGATGCATTTGTAATTATTTTAGATTGAATGCTTTAGTGATAGAGTCACATTAAATTTAGGATAAACAGCAATAATAGAATACGGACAAGGTGACTGAGCATTAGTGTCTCAGGCTTAAACTGGGCTCTGCTCTGAGCTAGTTGTCTGACCTTTGGAAATCGTTCAGTCTGAATTTTCCATATGACAATGAGGTTATACAGCATGACTTCATTCATCTGCATTTATCTTGAATCATCCAGTATGGTCTCCTTTAGCTACCTGTGACCACTGAGTACTTACAACATGGCTGGAAATTTAGATGTACTATGAAAACAAAATACACCCTGTCTACCTCTATTTTGAAGGTCAGGGCACATCTACTTTAACATATATATTTAATAAGCTTTTAAGGTAGGTTTATTATCAATAGATACTTTTGGATATAGATAATTCAAACTCACCAGCAAAATAATTTTATCTTTCTTTTTTCCTTGATGTTACTGCTAAGAAATTTACAGAAAGCGATCATTTGTATTTGTAGTTTATGTTCTTGCATATTTCTATTTGGTTACGTTTCAAAATGCTCTAAACTTATATGAGAAGTTTTGGTGAGGACTATAATGAACCATTCTAGAAACTAGGATTTAGGTCTTTAGGAATCTTCTGGTACTCTCACAGTTCTGGTTACTTCCTCAGAAGTAAGGATGTCTAGGAAGTCAGGAAAAGACCGGATTTTAAATGTCTCACAAAGGCCTATGTTTGTACTTCTGGAAGGCTAAGCTTACGAAGGAGGATTTAGATGAGTAGGGGTGGGCTCACAGAGTACATTATGGGATATTGGTCTCCTCTCTTCCGTTGTAGAATATTAGTTAAAGATGTGGTTATAGCGCTCCTCTATTTTTTTTCTCAAATATGAGATATGTGGTTTGAATCCCTGGGGTATTTTGCTAGAGCGGTAGAAAGCTGCAGCGGTGGGCTGTCCACAAGAGACAGACCCTAGAGATCAAACCGATGTAGCTGAATGGGGAGGGGATCCCGAAGTAGCGGGGCACCTGTGATGCACTGTGATGCAGCTGTGGTGATGAGGAACCAAAGCCTTGCACAGCCTCCAGGAAAAAGAGCATCAATACGGCGTGACAGCCATCTGTTGGTGTCTGAAAGCACAAACAGTGGCCCACTTAAAATGATTTGGCCTTTCTCATGACACCAACCAATGGCAGGCACAGGAACTAAGGGCAGAAGGAGTAGAGGAAGAGTTCGGGACAAGCCACACAGGGAACCTGGCAATGCAATAAAAAAAACTATAGACTTCAAGTGTAAGATGAACGGGTCATACTTGTCAGTGTCTGTGCTCCAAGCATTTGTCCCTGGACGCAAAAGATGCTGACATCCAAGAAAGTGGTTTTCAATTTTGAGTAAAACAATCATAACAACCTTTAAAAATTGTCATGTCTAGAGAGCCATGGCTCTTTCTGAACTGCCAATAAGGAAGACAGTGTCCCATGATGGATTAATTATCGGTCTGGAGTGTCCAGGAAGTGCTGCCGACATGCATGGTTACTTGTGCACTGCTTGCTCTATTTCTGTGTGGTCAATAGTATTATTAGATGCCAGGCTCTTTGTCTGGGATACAAAAAAATTATTCTTGAGGCAATGTCAAGGTTCAGTTCTGACAGGTACTATTTCTCAGACCTATGCTCCTGCACCAGAACATATTTTGACATATACACTTTTTTCTTCAATGTGCTTGTCCCAGGCTCCTTGAGTGTGGTCTGTGCTGTCAATGGGTGTGCTAATCTGTGAGGAAGTGCAATAGCCCTAAGAGGCCCGGCACTAGGACTTAGCACACCAGCTCTCTTAATTTTCAAAATGATGTGACTTTTATTCACATTTCAGAAAATCAAGTTGAGTCGGAAACGAGAAAAGCAAATTTCAAAAACCCATAAAAAAAAAAAAATAATAAGTGGTACGGAGTGTTCCTGGCTAAATCCAGTAAGGCCTTTTGGAAGAGAAGCTTGGAGTCATACTGAGAGTCAGGCTGATATATTTTTTTAAAATTTCCAACTACTATTCCTCAGTTCAACAGGGCTAGTTATCATTCCCCCCCTTTCCATTACTATTTTGTGTGTGTGTGTGTGTGTGTGCGTGTGTGTGCTGTACAGACATTCAAGTGCACATGTTGTGAGATTGATGATAATCTGCAGAGTAGTCCATTGTCTCTTTCCACCGTGTGGGTTTTGAGCCTTGGCAGGAAGCATATTTGTTGTTGAGGCTTTTTCCTCACCAGTGATATGGACACCTGTGACTCACTGTTTCTAATATCACTGGAGGGACTGTGTATGGACATCTACATATTCTCATCTGGTCTCTAGGTAAGGTGAATAACATTACCAAAAGGGTCACTCAAGTTCATGGGCAATGAATGCCAAACACTGGATTAGTCTTTGGAAGCCAGCATCAAACAGCAGATCTCTTTCTATGGGGAGGATGCAGGCAGTAAATGATCACAAAGAAATAAACTAAACAAATGTCTGCATAATTTAAAAATCCATAGCTGGTAATGGCTAAAGTCAGAAATAATAAGTTCAGTATGATGGAGGTGCTTGGAGAAGTACTTTAGAGGTGATGGGGAAGTGTGTTTGAGAAGGGCAATTCAACTTAAGGCATAGCTGCTGTAAAATCAACAGTTGGAGTTCACTGCTTTGAGTGATTTTGATTGCTTAACGTCCCATGGAGAGTAAAAAGTACTCCCTAAAATGGATTTAATTACTATAGCTTTGCTTGCTTTCAAGAAATATGAGGTTTAGGTTTTAGTATCATTGCTTTATAAATTTTGTAGCAATAACTGAAGCTAAGGATAAGGTGAGTCAATAGGAAGCCTAATTGCACTATGTTGTTGGAATGTAAATTGCTATAGCCATTATGGAAATCACTATGGAGATTGTTGCATGAATTTTCCCTGGGGAAATGAGATCAAATGCTTATTCACTCTAGACGGTACTGACTACAGACTGAATTCCACCCAAGTCTAGCTTTGTAAACTAGTGAGTGTACTGGAGTTGTGTGTAAGAGAACAAGTGAGATTACCCTCCCTCCCACATACTAGCCATTTTTTCCCTAAATCCAGGCCAGCAGGGAAAAACCCTGTAGGCCAGAACTTCCTATTAAGAATCCAGTTTGCTTGACACCCCATCTACAAATTATTCCCCAAACCCCAATCCATCCTATCACCTGAAGACTTCAGTGGCTACCCAAGACCCACAGTTTGTTAGAACCTATTGGATCAAGAGAATTACCTGAGACCCACAGTTTGCCAACACCTATTGAATCAAGAGCAGTGACCTGAGTCTCACAATTTGTCAGCCCCTATTGGATCAAGAGTTCCTGTAGGATCAAGAGTTCTGTAGTAGGAGGTTTTTGGCCCCGATTTTTGGGCCTAGCCTCCAGATTTTGGCCCACAGACCCACAGACCCAAAGTCCCACAGTCCAGCAGACCCACAGACCGGCAGGGACACAGATGTTTACAATTGTTTTAGGCTGATCGGCCTCAGGCCCAGGCATATAGCTTGCTAACTCTCTACCCTTAAGCTATCCCATGTCTCTTGTTCAGCCATGTGGCTCGGTACCTTTCTTTAAAGCTGCATGGTTGTCCTCTGCATCCTGTAGCTTCTCTCTGCTCTCCTCTGGCACTCTGCTCTCAGAGATTTTTCCTAGTCTGGTAGCCCCGCCTACACTTCCTGCCTGCCTTTGGCCAATCAGCTCTTCTTATTAAACCAGTGGGTGGGACAATTATTTACAATGAAACAACACAATACCCCTACATATCCCCTTTTCTCCTTTTAAAACAAAAAGAACTCCAATTCTAATATTCTTTCCCCCCTTATCTATAACAACTTATAAACAACACTGTAAATAAACACAAACATCCATAATCCATGTTGTGGGAATGTGGGCGTCGTTCTCTAGGCTACTTCCTGATGAATGGGGGCGTTGGCAATCCCATAGGAATCCAAAGAAAAATTTAGGATTATGGACAAGTCTTTAGTGGAGTAGTCTGTAAGGCTGGGTCATCACAGCCAGTCTCCTTGAAATTCTTCTGGATACAGAGCTTTGGAAACTTCAACAGAGGTGCTCTGAAATGTCGAATCATCTGGTTCATCCATTTCCATTGGAGATATTTCAGGGGGTCTTCCTCTATCAAACTTTATGTTCTTTATCCAGAAATAAATCTATGCTTCTCATTTTCTGTAAAAATTAAAAGAAAACCTCTTCTCCAAAGTAGCATATCTTTGCATTTCAATTTTAAGGTAAATACATTTACAAAATATATAAGTTGAATTAATCGGATAGTATTTATAATCAACTGTCTTTTAGCAACTTTTACTATTTCATTTTTAGTCAAGAAACTTAAAGATAAGACAACAGTATACAGTATCCAGACATTCTTTGTATTTTCCATCTTTATGTGGCTTAATTAATTAATTAATTAATTAATTAATTTATTTATTTATTTTACTCTATTTCTTTTTTAAGAGCTTTCTCTACCCTTTTTTCTTTTCTCTAAGCCTATGTATCTATATTTTCAACACACTCTAAACCACTTAGACTAAAAAGAAACTGTCTTTACTGTATATTTATTTCTTAACTTTTTCTGTTTCTGACCACACCTTTGCTTGGCTAGGGTGATTGACTCCACCCAGATTCTTCTATTTCTTTCTCTTTCTGAACACACATTTAATCTGCCAAGGATTCTACTATTTCTTTCAATTTCTGAACACATCTTTAATCTGCCAAAGTTCAAGGCTGGTAGGATGGGTGCATGGCTCCACCCAGCTCCTAGTTTAATTTCACAGAATTTATCTTTTTAACCCAGGTACTCTGGGGAATTTTAGGGTCCATATAATTACCAAGTAAAGCTTTGCCACCTGCTGCTCATTAACTCCATTTTAAGTATTTGGCAGCAGGGCCTTTTAAAAAACTTGCAAGTATTTTGCCTGTAAGGCTGAATCAGGAAGTTTCTCTTAAAAAGGCCAAGCCTCAGTTTGCCTCAGGCAAACAGAGCTGATCTAAGAAAACATCGACACTAAGAAACCATCTTTGATTCTGTTCCCTTTTTGTCCTTATGAACAGAAACCTTAAATACATCATTGACAGTTTTTTGTTTACATCTAAACTCAGGAACTGGCCTTGTTCACCTTAAGTTGCATGTAGCAAACACACCATTTTACAATTTAATCTCATAAACCACTCAGTTTCTTTATCATGGGCCACTTCAAAGCCACAGCTCGGAAGCTGCTTTGGCCTTCATTTTTATGTTCTAGACCATTTTTTAAGCTTTTTATGGCTTTATGTGGGTAATTTGCCCCACATTGGGCGCCATCTGTAGTAGGGGTGGTTTCTTGGTCCCAGGCGGCCAGAGCCCCAGACTCTGCCTCACTGCACCAGACCTCTTAGCCACCCGCTGCCACTCAAGGCCCCCAGAAATGACTCAGATGCTTATATTAACTTCATGCTGTTTGGCCTATGGCTTAGGCACATTGCTAGCTAGCTTTACATCTTAAATCAGCACATTTCTAATTATCTGTCTGCCACATGGCCCGTGGCTCACCTGTGCTCTTTACATGTTGCTCCTTTGGGCTTCAGCTCGGTCAACCTGACTCCTCCCTGCTTCCCCTACCTATGTTCTGATTTCTCCTCCTACTTCTTCTATGGTGCCTGTCATGGCCCAAAACAGCTCCTTTATTTAAAGATTGATATTCACAGCATACAGAAAGGCATTCTTACATCAGAGCTCCTTCTGGATCAAGAGCTCATATTGAACCAAAATTGGATCCCTGAGGCACAGACACAGCCAGAACAGACTGCACCAAGATCAGCTTTCTAAGGTAGAGGCAAATCCCGCATTGATCCGAGGAAGCAATGAGCAGTCACGAGTGCAAGACAACATATAATAACATAAAGAGAAATATGGCACCACCAGAATCCAGTGGTTCTACAGTAGCAAGACATGAAGATGCCAATGTAGAAGCAGAAAGAAATAACCTTAAAAACAACTTTATGAAGATAATAGATAGAAGCCTTAATAGAAGAAATAAATAACAACTCTAAGAAATAGAGGAAGAGACAAACAGAAATTTAGAAGAGATCAACAAATCCCTGAAAGAAAATAAATAAAAATAAGAAAAATCAATCAAACAGGTGGAGGAAACATTTCATGATTTAAAAATTGAAATAAAAGCAATAAAGAAGACGCAAATTGAGGCAAAGCTGGAAATAGAAAATCTGAAGAAACGAACTGGAACTACAGATGCAAACATAACCAACAGAGTGCAAGAGATGGAAGAGAGAATCTCTATTGTGGAAATAGGTATGTCAGTCAAGGAAAATACTAAAACCAAAAAGTCATAGCACAAAATGTTCAGGAAATCTGAGGCACCATAAAAAGACCAAATCTAAGATAATAGGAATAGAAGGAGAATACCAGTGCAAAGACATAGAAAATATATTCAACAAATCATAGAAAGAAACTATCATAATCTAAAGAAGAAAATGCCTATAAGGATACAAGAAGCTTGCAGACCATCAAATAGACTAGATTCCCCCCCAATAGTCTGCCAGTAAACCTACAGAATAAAGAAAGAATATTAACAGAACTACAATGGAAAAAGTCCAAGTAATTTATAAAGGCAGACTCATCAAAATAACATCAGACTAAAAGGTCCTGGTTAGGTGTTATACAAACACTAAGAGACCATGGTTGCCAGCCTGAACTGTCAATATACCCAGCAAAACTATCAGCTACCATAGATGGATTAAACAAGATATTTCATGACAAAACTAGACTTAAACAATACCTGTCTACAAATCCACTGCTAAAGAAAGAACTAGAAAGGAAACTCCAACCTAAGGAAACTATATCCATCCACAAAGCCACAAGCAATAGATAATCCTACAAAAGGAAAATTCAAATAAGGGAAACACACACACACTACCACAAAAAAATAAAAGAAATTAGTAATTACTTGTCATTAATATTTCTTAATATCAATGGACTCAATTCACCTAAAAAAAGATACAGACTAACACAATGGATACAAAACCAGAATCCAGTCTTCTGTTGCATACAAGAGACACACCTCTGCTTCAAAGAGAGACACTGGCTCAGAGTAACGGGTTGGGAAAAGACTTTCTAACCAAATGGACTACTTTAGAAATATTTGTGTAGTTATCTTAATATCTAACAAAATAAACTTCAATCTAAAATCAATCAAAAAGTATCAGGATGGATATTACTTATTCAGTACAGGAAAAATCCATCAAGAAGAAATCTAAATCCTGAACATTTATACCCCAATACAAGGGCACTCACTCACATATGTAAAGGTAACATTATTAAAGCTTAAATCTCACATCAAACCCCACAAATTAATAGTTGTAAACTTCAATATCCCATTCTCATCACTGGATAGGTTTAACAGACAGAAACTTAACAGAGAAATAAGGGATCTAACAAATATCATGACTCGAATGGACTTAATGGATATATACTGAACTTTCTACCCAAACACAAAGAAATATACCTTCTCAGCACCCTATGAATGAAACTCTCTAAAATTGACCATAGACTCAGTCATAAAGCAAATATGAAGAATGTACACAAAAGTGGAAATAACTCCTGAATTCTATAAGACCACCATGGATTAAAAGAGTTCAACAACAATAGGAACCACAGAAAGCCTACAAAGAAATTAAACATCTCTCAATTGAACCACCTCCGGGTCAAAGAAAAAGTAAAGAAAGAAATTAAAGACTTTCTAAACTTCAATGAAAATGAATCCACAACATAGCCAAAATTATGGGACACAATGAAAGCAGTGTTAAAAGGGAAGTTTATAGCACTCGATGCCTACATGAAAAAATTGGAGAAATCTCTCACAAAAGACTTAATAGTATAGCTGACAGCTCTAGAACAATTAGAAGTAAACTTACCCAGAAGGAGTATAGGGCAGAAAATGATCAAACTCAGGGCTGAAATCAATGCAATTGAAACAAAGAGAACAATACAAAGAATCAATGAATCAAAGAGTTGGCTCTTTGAGAAAGTTAACAAGATAAAAAAAACCCTCATCCAAACTAACCAAAAGGCAGAGAGGAAAATATCAAAATTAACAGAATCAGAAATGAAAAGGAAGACATACTAGATACGCAGGAAATCTAGAGAATCATTAGGTCATGCTTCAAAAACATGTACCCAACAAACTCTAAAACCTAAAAGAAATGGACAGCTTTCTGGACAGATACAAATTACTAAAATTAAACCAAGTCCAGAAAAATAACCTAAATAAACCTATAACCCCCAAGAAAATAGAAAGTCTTCCAAGTAAAAACGTTCAGGGATAGATGGTTTCAGTAAAGAATTCTACCAGATGTTCAAAGAAAAACTAATAGCAATACTCCTCAAATAGTTTCACACAATTAAAAACCAAACGAACATTGTCAAACTCTTTTTAGAAGGCTAGTCACCTTGATATCTAAATCACACAAAGATACAACAAAGAAAGAAAATTATAGACCAATCTCCCTCAGGAACATTGATGCAAAACTACTCAGTACATATTGGCAAACCAAATTCAAAAACATTAAAAAAATCATCTACCATGATTACAAGTAGGCTTCATCACAGAGATGCAGGAATGGTTCCATCTTAAAAACAACCTGAAACAAACAAACAAACAAACATTATCATCTTATTAGGTGCTGAAAAAAACCTTTTTTTGACAAAATCCAACACTCTTTCATAGTAAAAGGAAAATACCTAAACATAATAAAGGAAATGTACAGCAAGCCGTCAGCCAACATCAAACTAAACGGAGAGAAACTCAAAGCAATCCCACTAACATCAGTAACAAACAAGGCTGTCCACTCTTCCTATATATATTCAGTAAAGTTCTCAAAGTTTTAGCTAAAGCAAAAAGGGCAACAAATGGAGATCAAAGGGATACAAATTGAAAGGGAAGAAGTCACTATTTCACATGATATGATCGCACACATAAATGACCATCACAATTCTACCAGGGAACTCCTACAGCTAATAAACACCTTCAGCAATGTATCAAGATACAAGATTAACTTTTAAATAATTAATATCTCTTTCTATATTCAAATGAAAAAAAAGGCTGAAAAAGAAATCAGGGATTACATCTCCTTTTAACAATAGCTACAAATAGCTTAAATATTTTGAGATACTCTACCCAAAAAAGTGATAGATCTGCATGACAAGAATTTCAAGTCATTGAAGAAAGAAATTTTTAGTCTTTAAGAGCCATGCCCTCTGAATTCTGCCACTGAGCCACACCCTCCCCTAAGCTCACATCAGGACTCCTTTAAAGCAAAGTCTCCACGTTCATCTGTTTTTCTCTTTGTCTTGTCTCAGGAGCTCCCTTACTCTTTGTCCCTTCATCTTCCTTCCTTCATTTCTTCATTCATCCTCTTTCTTCTTGCTTTCTCTGCCACTATAGCCACAAACCCTCTGTTAATCATAATCATATGCAATGAAGATCTTCACATAGAAACAGCCATTAAGAGTTTCTTGCTAGATGCTGCTGCGTTCTGCTATGTTTCCCACATCCTACATCCATAAAAACCTGCTGCCAGATAATTGGGTATATGCAAACCATGCCTTTAGAGGCTCAAAACCCTGACAGAAATTGAAAGAAACTGTCAGAAAATGTGAAGATCTCCCATGCTCTTGGATAGACAGAGCCAACAGAGTAGAAATGCCAATCTTACCAAAAGGGAACTACAGATTCAATGCAATCCTCATCAAAATCTCAACACAATTCTCCACAGACCTTGAAAGAATAATACTCGACTTCATATGGAATAACAACAACAAACCAAACAGGATTGTCAAAACAATTCTTTTCGATAACGGATGTGGGGATTCAATAAAAGTTTCAGAAGTTTTGGAGATAGCAGAGGGAATCTACCCACAGTCTATGTGGGGGGGGGAGGGGGTAATAAAAGCTCCAGAGGTCCCAGAGCTCTAACCACAGTCAGTCTAGGAAAATCAGAGTGGTGATTCAAACCTTTAATCCCAGCACAGGGAGTATCCTGGGAGTGATGACCTACGCCCTTAATCCCAACTGAGTCAGGTCACTTTAGATTATAGAAGGAATTCCAGGCTCCCAAGCAGGTGTGGTGGGGCCACGCCTTAATTTATGAAAGGGTACTTAAGACAGGATAGAAACACAGAGGGAAGCCATTCCAAGGGAAGCAAGGCTGAGGAAACTGAAAGACAGCTGGGTAAGATTTGTGTGGTGTTTATTCCCTCTAGCATCTCCAACTTCTTAAGAGATCTATCCCTGAGTCTCATTCATTCATGCAACAAATGGAACTTTGGGAGGCATCACCATCCCTGACTTCAGGCTCTACTATAGAGCTACAGTAAATAAAACAGCCTAGTACTGGCATAGAAATAGACTTGTGAATCAATGATATAGAATCGAAGACCCTGGCTTTAATCCACACACATGAACACCTGGCTTTTGACAAAGAGGCCAAAAATATGCAATGGAAAAAAGATAGCATCTTCAACAAATGGTACTGGTATAACCGGATAGTGGCATGCAGAAGAATGCAATTAAATCCACATCTATCACTCTGCACAAAGCTTAAATCCAAGTTGATCAAAGGCCTCAACATTAACCCAGGTACAGTGAACCTGATAGAAAAGGAAGTGGAAAATAGCCTTGAATGCACTAAATATAATAACAGTTGCACAGACACTTAGTACAACAACTAATATATGGGACCTCTTGAAATTTAGAAGTTTCTGTAAGGTGAAGGACAGTCAATAAGACAAAATGACAGCCTACAGAATGGAAAAGATCTTCACCAACCCTACATTGGAAAAAGGACTGATCTTTAAAATATATAGAGAACTCATGAAACTATAGGTCAAAAAAAATCAAATTAAAAATTGGGGTAAAGAGATAAATAGGATTTCTCAACAGAAGAATCTCAAATGGCTGAAAGATACTTAAAGAATTGCTCAACATCCTTAGCCATCAGAGAAATGCAAATCAAAACAACTCTGTGATACCATCTTATACCTGTTAGAATGATTAAGATCAAAAACACAGATGACAGCCTATGCTGGAGGGGATGTGGAGCAAGGGGAACACTTCTTGCTGGTGGGAATGTAAACTTGTATAGCCATTTTGGAAATCAGTATGGTTGTTCCTCAGAAAACTGGGGAATCAACCTACCCAATGATCCAACAATACCACGATTGGGCATATACCCAAAGGATGCATTCTTACCTCAAGGGTATTAGCTCAACTATGTTCATAGAAGCATTAGTCAAATATCTAGATTCTGAATACAACCTACATGTCCCTCAACTGAAGAAATGGAGTAAAAAAAAATGTGGTAAATTTACATAATGGAATATTGATCAGAAGAAAAAAGTGATATGCTGAAATTTGCAGGCAAATGGATGAATCTAGAGAGTATCATTCTGAGTGGTAACACAGACCCAGAAAGATAGACATGGTATATACTCACTCATAAGTGCATTTTAGATGTAAAGCAAAGGATAACCAGGCTATAATCCACAAACTCTCCCCCTAGCAGCTAGGTAACAGAGGAATAAGAGAGATATCCATAGATCCCCCTGAAAAGGAAAAATAGAGATTTCCCAAGAAAATTGGGATCATAAGGGGAGAGGGGAGGCAAGAGGAGGTAAGGAGAGAACATGAGAGAATGGGATGGCTAAGGATGGGACAGAGAGGGAAAGTAAAGAAGTGGATATTCTGGTAGAGAAAGCCATTGTGGGATTAGAAAGAAACCTAGTGCTATTGAATACCCAAGAACCTACAAGATGAGCTTAGCTAGGACTCCAAGTGATAGTAGAGAAGGTTCCTAAATAGGCCTTTTCCTATCATCATATGAATGACCACCCTAATTCCCATTATAGAACCTTTATCAAGCAGCTGCTGGAGTCAGAAGCTAAGATTCATAGCTAAACATAGGGTTGTGCTACTGGTCAGGCTGAAGAGAGGGAAGAGAGATTGCATAGGGGAGAGATTGGGATCATGATGGGGAGACCCATGAAGTAGGCAGTCACGTGCTGTTAGGAGCTTTCAGACTCTGAAATGACAGCTGACAAACCTTTATGGAGTGGATCTGGACCCTCTAAGTGTCGATGACAGTCGAAAGACATAGCCAGTTTCTGGTACCTCTTGCACTTGAACCAGAGTCTATTCCAGGTCCACGAACTGGCCTCTGGAAACCCATGCCTAATGGGGAACACCTTTCTCAGCCTTGATACTTGGGGAAGGGACTCGGACCTACCTCAACTGGATATGCCAGACTGAATTGACTCACCTTGGGATTTCTTGCCCTCTCTGGGGAGGGAATAGGAGTGAGAGGTGGGGGAAAGGAGAGGCTGGAGGAGGACTGATAGAAGGAGCAGGAGGGGGAGCAGTGGTGAGTATGGGAGAAAACTGAAAGGAAGAAAAAAGAGCACAGGTGAGGATTTACTTAAGGGAACATGGATGACTCAAAGGCAGCTGCATCATTTAAAAGCCCAGCAAAGCAGGTGCGATGACTTGCAGAAGCTGCATCCAGAGAGCTCTCTGGACCACTTGCAGGCATCTCATGGGAAAGTCTCTTTATTGGACCAGTTGTTTGCTGTGGGGATATGTTCCAAATTTAATAAAAACCAGTCTGAGATATCAGAGGGATCTACCCACAGTCAGTCTAGGAGGATCAGACAGTGGTAACTCACACCTTTAATCTCAGCCACAGGGAATATCCCAGGAGAGGTGACCTATGCTCTTAATCCCAGAAAAAATCTGACTTTGAGGTCATCTTAGTTTACAGAGGGAGTTCCAGGCTCCCAGGCAGGCAGTGATAGTGCCAGGACTTGAATTAACCTGGATATGACACAACTGCAAAGGATATTAAGGCAGACATAGAAAGACAGAGCAGGTAGTAGAAGCCACAAGGAGTGAGGCTGAGGAAGCTGGAAGACAGCTGGGTGAGATCTGACTGTGGTGTTTCCTCTCTTTGATATCTCAGCCATTCCCTTAGATCTGGCTCTGACTTTCCTTCATTCATGCAACAGTTTTTTGTCTCAGGCAGGAGCCCTGAGAATCTTAAGACATTCCCAGCCCCTTCAGCTTTATTAGACTCTTCCCTCTGGAAGAGGAATGTTTTAAGTCAGAGGAGGTGGCTACCCAAAAGAAATTTCTCAAAAAAACTCCTAAATCGGTATAAACAAAGTCATTTGTTCATCTGTGTTTATTGTGACACTATTCACACACACACACACACACACACACACACACACACACACACACACACACATGAGTTTCATTGATTCATAAATAAGAAGTCATGTTATTTGCTATGAAATATATGGAACCAAAGGTGATTGTGATCATGCTACTGAAGTAAGCCAGATCCAGAAAAACAGGCACTGCTCAGAGTATCTCGTATGTAGAATCTAGGGGAAAAGACACAGAAGAAGAAGCTGTCTATTCTGGAAGAGGAAGAGGGTCAAGGATGTGGAAGAAGAGCACTAGAGGGTAGCAAAGAGGTGAGTGTGATCAAAGCACATTATGTGCATGTATGCAAATGTCACCCAAACCAAGATCCACTGTTTGTGGGTTTGTACACTGATAAAGCAAAGAAGTGAGTGTGATCAAAGCACATTATGTGCATGTATGCAAATGTCACCCAAACCAAGATCCACTGTTTGTGGGTTTGTACACTGATAAAAATGTAGAATGATTTGAGTAGGACTCTACTCCTAACACTGTCTAATCTAAACAAAGCATGGCAGCATAGAGAGCTAAGGTGACCAGACTGGGACAAAACAGAAAAGAGGTGCTACTTATTTATTTATTTATTTGATCATAATCTTTCCCCATCCAACTTAATATTGCTTCTCTTTAAATAAGTAAAATAAAACCAAAATTTAACCAGTCAAACTAACAAACAAACAAAAAACCCCAAACAAAAGATAACACCAAAGCGAAACAAGAATCATGGGGTCCATTTTGTGTTGGTCACAAGTACTCCTGGGCACGGGCCCCGCCCTGGTGTGTAGTTCATAGACCCAGCGATGTTCCATTTAAGAAAACTGATTTTCCCAGCTGCTATCAGTTTCAAATAGCTTCTTATATATAAGTGTGGCTTTGTGTCCACTAATTCTCAGTGTTGAGATTTTAGCTGGCTTGAACTTGTGTGGGTCTCATGTGTGCTATCACAATCTCTGTGAATTCATGTGTGTACCAATCCTGTTACATCTGGAAGACACTATTGTCTTGAAGTAATTCATCACTTCTGGCTCCTTCTTCCTCTTCTTTCCTACAGATCTCTGAGCCTTGCAGGCAAAGCTTGGATGAAGTCATCCTGTTTTGGGCAGAGTGCTCCAAAGTCTCACTCTCTGCACCTTGTTTAGTTGTGGGTCTTTGTGTTAATTACTAACTACTGTAAGAAGACACTTCACTGATAAGGCTTGGGTGACATGCTGATCTATGAGAATAGCAATATATCATGAGGAGTCATTTTATTGCTATGTGTGGACCTCCTCAGGAATCTTTGGTTATCAGTCTGTGAGAGAGGATGGAGTGGAAACTGGGAACAGGGTTCAGACCCCTGTGTACATAAACAGAAATAGCCTTCCTAGAGTCTGCTTTGGTGTTACAGTTCAACTTTATTCCAGAGTGAGGGAAAATATATAGGATGGGAGCAGCAGCTGGAACATCACCTAATTTACATTTGTCAGCATGGTCCTATCATACAGCTGGGAGCACAAAACCTAATTATCATATTATGGCAGGGGAAGAGCAACTGCCAGGATCTTTGTCAAAGGTCCTTGCTTGAGATAGGTGAAGCACCCACCTTAGGGACAGCTTCCAGATAAGGTTAGGCCTCTGGGCCTAAAGACACTATCCAGGTAGGAAGGGAGTTCTGCAAGGAAGGGAGGGCTCCATTTTGCATCAAGATCAGACAGCTATCCAGATACGGTGGACTGCAGCCTTCAGAGCAGGGTACTTCAACAGCTATGTTCATTTAGCAAAATGATAGTACGTGAGTTTTCTTTGTGTCAGGTTGCTGCCCACTTTATCAATGCCAAGTATGGGTTCTATCTCATGGAGTAGGCTTTAAGTGTAATAGCAATAATAATAATAAAAAAATCTGTTTACTCCCATAATATTTGCATCACAATTGCACCTATGTATCTTACAGACAGGTCTCCGTTGTAGGCCCCAGGGTTCATAGCTCTGTGAGATTAATGATCACTTTCTTTCATAGTACCTCCCAGGATACGAACACTAGCCAGTAGGGTGAAGCACCTAGTGGGCCACCAGTTGAATTTCTCTGTGTTTGATGGTGTAAGTAAACGATGTCTTTGGCAATAGGACCTTATTGTCAGGTCGTGGAGGGTAACCATATTATTGCTGAGAGCTTATGGTGTTTGGGGCAGCTAGGGGACCTGTTGGCCAACAACTCAACAATCTGAAATCTACTGCTGTCACTGAATGCTTTGCTTGGTGCTCTATCTGGGGCATTGCCTTCCCCATTACATGGTGACTTTATTTATATCACATTTATGAATATATTTATATTATGTGTGTGTATGTATATGTGTTGTGGGATTCAGGTGTCAGCTGATAAGGTCCAAGGAAGCTTATCCAGATGCTCCCTCCTCACTCAGGTGTTAGATTCTCACTTTCCCAGATTAACCCTTTAAAATAATCTATACACCCTACTATCTACCAATATTCTAGAACTATTAGATATACCTTATATAAGTTAGGCTTTGATTAGCAATTATACTTTGACCTCTCCTAGATACTACCTCATAATAATTCCTACTATACATAGTCTTAGTTTAGAACCTTCTTAGTTAGAAAAAGGGGGGAGATGTTGTGGGATTCAGGTGTCAGCTGATAAGGTCCAAGGAAGCTTATCCAGGGCCCCGGGCTCCTGGAGGGGGTGTGGCCAACCCCTTTGATAAGGGGCTGCTGGGACGCTGAGAGGCTCTCTTCCTGGTTCCTGGCTGCTGGAGGGAGGCTCCCATCGTCCGTCCGTCTGCAGACTCCGGTCCCTGTTCAGGTGCTATTGTAATCTGTTGCCTGTACCGTGAGTGTTGGTTTATATTCTAATAAATATCTATCTGGTATTGGTGTCCTTGTGGGTAAACTCCGCCTACATCTATGTCTATATTTAGGGATGCTTTTATAGTAGTAGGTTTCCATAGGTTTTTCAAATGGCCATCAGTGTTAGTTGTCTCTCATCATATTCCCTCTTTACCCCGCCCCATTCTCCTGCCCATCTGATCTTCCCATTCTGTTCTCCTTTATCTTGTCATAACGGCGTACTCTATTTTCCCCTCCTTGGAAGAGCTTCTCCTCCACAGGCTCTTACTATGTGTTCTTCATATTAACATATACATGTATAAAACTTAAAAGCTAACATTCATGCAATGAATATTTGTTCTTTGGGTCTAAGTTGCCGACCTCGGTATGACTTTTTTTTTTTTTTTTAAAAAAAAGTTTTGCTTCAATCATTCACTTACAAACTTCATAATTTAATTTTTCTAAACATCTGAATAATATTACATTGTGTCAGTGTATCATATTTTCCTTATCCATTCATCAGTTGATGGGAATCTAGGTTGTTTCTAATTTCTTTCTATTATGAACAGAGCAGCAATAAACGTGAATGAGCAAGTATCAATAGAAGCATTCTTTATTTAAATTTCATGCTTTCAACTACACATGCTCTTTTTTTTCATTATATTTCCTCATGTAAATGAAGTCATGAACTAAGACATCAGTAATGGCTAATAGACCTACACTAAACATTAAGCTCGCTGATGTGGGCTATATTATAATGAAGACAGCAGGTCAGAATTTTGCGGACTTCCACTAACCCTGTTCTTTAATTCTGCATCATATATTGAAACTGCAGGTCATATACAAGAGATCTCCCAGTCTAACCTTTGTACACCATTTATAGTGTATTAAGTGGTAACTCCTGGTAGCTATTATGTACAAAGAGCTCCAAAATTTGAATTTAAAGAGAATCTAAAACATGTAATTGTATCACATATTAAAATATTTAATCTTAGGAGCTGGGGACATGGCTCAAAAGAAAAATGATTTCCTCACAAGCATGAGGACCTGAGTTTGGATCTTCAGAACTCACGTGAAAACTAACCCTTGTAGCATGTGTCTACAAGCCCAGTGTTGCTTCAGCAAGATGAGCTGGGGAGACATGAGAATCCTCAAAGATCATTGGCCAGGTCTCCTGGCTATGCAGCTGAGACTGGCAGGAGAGGGGCTGAGAATAGGTGGCCATGTTTCCAAAAAGGCCTGAGAGAGAGAGAGAGAGAGAGAGAGAGAGAGAGAGAGAGAGAGAGAGAGAACACTTAAATGTTAATTAGTTCTTACATAAACATTCACTGTGTACCGGGTAAATGCTATGCAATGCAGACTCTTTTAATATCTGTGAATTTTCACTTTTGCACATATTTATCAAAATTATTGTTGGTTCAATGTAATTTCTATCCTGGTTCACATGCTTTGTTCTCCGCCTAGAATTGAGATTTTAGCCCGGGTCTCAAATACGTTACCACAAGGTGGCGCTCAAACTTCTCTTAAAGTCTTCCATGGTGCTAAAGAAACAGCTGGAGAATTAAACTGTATCATGGCCTTCTCAGACAATTGCCTGCAGAGATCCTGTGTGCGTTTGTTTTGTTCACAATTGTCTCCTTGTTTGAAAAAATTCAGCAACATATTCATGATATGTGCAAGCCCAAGCCAGACCAAATCAGTGTGGAAAGGGGAGGTAGATAGAAATTACCACACACACACAAGAATGTGCGGGTAGAACAAATTAGACTTGATGAGAAAGAATGAAATAGGTAGGTAGGTAGGTAGGTAGACAGATAAAGAGAAAGAGGACAAATACATACAGCTGGGGATTCTGGGGGTGGAACTGAATATTGTCAAAATACATTGTACAGAATTATCAAAGAACTGATAAAAATTGAAAATATCTGTGCCTTAGTACATGTTTAGTATTTTCTTTTGCTGCATTAACAAAGATAATGATCATAACAACATGGGATAATATTCCTAATAATATGTGCTGTTTTAATTAATTTTATGAACAGGATGTCATAAATTAGATAACGTAATTATGGTTTGAATGTGAAATGTTCTCCATGAATTTATGTGTTTGACCACTTGGTCCAGGTTATGACAATGTCTGGGAAAATTGTGGAACCTTTGAATCCGTAGGGGCAGGTATTAATAATGTTCTACCATCCTGGTCCACTTCTGCTTCTTTCCACTTCCTGGCTGCTGATCACTGTGACCATCTGGCCTTGCGCTTATGGGACCTTGCCTTCTCTTCAGGAAACATGCCTTCTCCACCATGATAGAGTGTTCTTCTCAAACAGTAAGCCAGAAGAAGCCTTTGCTCCCTGAAGTTGCTACAAGCCGTGCTACTAGAAATAATAGACAGACAGAAGATCCTAATTCTGGAAGCTAGGAAGTCTAAGACTGTGGACCCACATCTGGGGAGCTGCTTCTTCCTCCATCATAAGACGGTGGGGACAGGAGAACGTGAAGGGATGTGAACTCACTTCTAAATGAGGTACTACTTCTGTGACTCATTTCTGTGATAACAAAATTTACTTACGGGGACTTCATTTATTCATGTCTTAAAATACATACTTTTTCACACTGGAGATTAAAGATTTTAACATTATGGACTTTAGTGGGCACCTTAAGACCTTAACTGTTATGATATTTAAATTCAAGGTTCCTAAGTGAAAGAAAAATAGGTACTGGGTGAGAAAAGAGCATTTAAGATATTTAAGCCATTTTTCTTATGGTCACCAGCGCTGGTTAGAGTGTGTGGGGTTAATTCTCATGGCTTCCTAGTTCATATGCAACCCAGAGATCCAAAGGCAGTTTGAAGCCTATAAAGGTAATGGAGGACACAATGAATGGCTATATCCTCTCTTCTCTGGAAATAGAGGCTATCAGCTTGAAAAGAGAACCTGGATTAGCTCTTAGTGTTGACATGAAGTTTCCCTGACCCATGACTAATCATTTCACTGGCATGAACTTGGGGAAGATGTCAGATGTATTGTTTAAAAATATGACTGTCATATAATTTTTAAAAACAGAATCTAAAAATTAGCAGAAAGCCAACAGCATTGTTCTGTTTAATTGATCAGACTTTGATAATGAAGTCATTAGGATGCTCACTTGACTGCAGGCAAGGATATCAGAAGAAATGAGTCCAGACTGACACCCTCTAAAAGAACTGAGTAAGCTTGGGAAAACCTCAGAATCAGAAAAGGTTTTCTGACCATGGGAGACTGTAAAAGTGAGAAGGATTAGGATATTGTTCCTGAGCAATCAAATTTCACACCAGGTTTCTCTACTTGAAATGGGAATGTCCAAAAAAAAAAAAAAAAAAGACCATAAAAAAAAGAAAATTCCAGCCCCTACCTATCATTGCTTTATTACTTCTTTTTGGAACTTCCAGTGTTTATAAAATGTTGCTTTCTCTGAGTTTCTTAAACATATTCATTGACTAGTATGTCTCAGGGCACAGACACAAAAAGCAACATGTCTTAGAGGAATAGTAAGATGTGTTTTAAACTCAGGTTTAAAAGTCTATGACAAGAGATTCCAAATGGTCCTGGTGATCAGGTCTGCCACATTCCGTCTTTTTCTGCGCATAACAATTTTTGAAGAAATATGAAATAAAAACCTGAAATTCCATGGCTCTTCTATAGAAGTCCAATGTAACTGAAGTCTCAGACCAGCTAGAGTGCTGGTCTCAGAGAGATAATTATCTTTAGCATTGGTTAAAGGAGACACAAAGGAGTTGGCATGTTCATCCACTTATCCAGAAGAGAAATATATCATTGTCTCTGTGTGTGGCTTTCTACAGACACATAGTCTTCAGTTCCATGAGGCACTCTTTAACTTATGCTTCATTTCTGAAACTTCTGTTATTCTTCCTCAAGATCTCATTATTTAATATTTATGTAAATATTGAAAAATCATAATTACTTCAAATATTTTTATAATATTACAAGGCTTAAATCAAACATGCATTTAAGTTAATCTATTCCAAATATTTAAATGGTTACAAGTTTACTTTACTCTTTTAAATAGTTACTTAAAACCCAAACATCAGGTTTGAAATTATCTTTATTGCTTTAAAGATTATATTAGAGTTCTGCTTGGTACTTTGTGGGAGTGAAACCCCACCCCCCAGTAGTAGCCTTTCTAGATGCTGTCTAAGATAAATTTTCCATTCACAGTTATCAAAGACAGCCCAGATGTGAAGGCACATAAATAAACACTTCAACTAGAATTAGTTTGGGACTGATTGAAATAGTAGTTGATGGAAGGTAGGCTCACGCTGTGTATTTTGGTTCCTCTACAGTGTACATTAGTCAAGTAATAGGAACGAGGAATTCACATTTTTGTGCTGCTGAAAGGATTCTGGACAGAACACAGAACACCAAACAATTTTGGGGTGTTAACAAGGGGAGTCTCAGGTTTTTGCACTTTGCAGGGATTGAATAACTGAAATGACAATAGGATGCTAATTCTAAATATACTTGCCAGAGTCGTTCTGAGACTTGGGACTGTGGGAACCAACTTCTTTGGATAAAGAATTTGGAGTATTCACAGAGCATTTCAGTAGATTCTGTACTTACGAAGTTCATGACCCCTGTATCTGAAGAACTGGTAGTTATGCAGAAACATGCATGGATGCACTGCTGTATTTCTGGAGGTAAGTTATTTCTTATCCAAATCATCTCTGCTTGGGTAAAAACAGACTTTGAAGTCTGGGTCCAGGAAGAATCACAAAGCAATCACCCAAGACAAACTGTTCCCGGTGTTTACACATCATTTGTTTCTAAAATGCTTAGAGTCCACGTGCCGAATTACTGTTATGAAATGTGAGCTATTGCAGCCTCACTTTAGGGAGAAATGAATCCTAACAGTCAGGACTCTGTCCAAACTCTTTTCATAAGTAATCAGGATAGCTTACAGACTTTTTGAATTAACACCCACTTTGGGTTTAGTCTTTGAAGGAAGAAGAGCTTCAGGGAAATTGTCTCTTCAAAAAATGTTCAGAAACAAGAAAAATACACAAAAGCTGCCCTTGCAGACTATCCTTGATGTGCTGTTCACCACTTGCCAGTGGTTGTTTGTACTCTCACAGCATCTAGGAACTGTAGAAGAAATAGTAGGTCATCAAAGAACATCTAAAATGGTGTCAAATTCAATTTACACAGGGCATTTGTTCCTGCCTCAGCTTAAAAGTATAGAATAATTTAATAAAATAAAAATCCTGCAGTTCATAATGATAAAAATTTATGATAATAATATTAAACATTTTGATGTAATCTGTTTACTAGCCTTTCCTATACTCACAGTGCTGTGTAGTCACTACACTTATTTAGCTGGAAAGCATTTCCTACATCTCCTCCTGAGTTGTTCTTCTTGGCCCCCTCCCCCAACAGCCAATCTTCTTTTAAGTCTCACCTGCTTCCCCTTTCCAGACTCCTTTAAATGTGAGAGTTGTGACAAGTGCTTTTGCTGCCTGTCACCTCATCTGACAATATCACTCTGCTCCCATGTCCAACATCATTAAGTTGATTCTAGAGCACAGTCTCCCTTCGTAGTCACCAAGTTGCTAGGGCCTGTGTGCTGCCTGGTTGCTGTCTTGTCTACCTGGACACTCTATCACATGGCATAGCTGTGCTACGTCTGCATAGCCTGAACTCCTCATATTTCTCTGTGCACATAAGAAAAGATGAATCAAGAACTTCTTCATTAATTAATTTCAGTACTCCATGCCTATTGCTATGATTAGAAAAGAAATGCTTAGGAGTGGGGAATTTGGATCAGAAGCCAATGTCAGACTCAATTTTGGTATCTGACAGTAGATGAATTACTAGACACAAATTACCTTGGTCCTATTGTCTTCATTTAGTATTAGTGACAATATCTTAACACTTCCTAAAAGGTTCTTCTGAAGGGCAAAGTATTAATATCTTTAGACATACTACAAGGCATGTGAATACAAGTGATTTACATGTTGATTTAAACTCACCTTGGAAATTTAAATAAAAATATAAAACCTCATATTGGAGGAAAAACAAATGAAGTGATTGGTAGCTTTGAACATTAAATTGACCAGAAGTTCTGTGAAGGGGAAGGGTGAAAAGAACAGACTTAGGTCTGCAGAGGCCTTACCCTCAACATATATTTGAGTATAAAACCAAGAAAAATGACAGTATGAGAGGAAGACAATGTTTAGAATCTGATTGCTACCTGGAAGTACAACTTACCAATTTGTATAAAACTAATAACATATAAACCATGACAATCTATTATCTAGGAAACACTCAAGTTTGTTCCAAAAAATTTTAATTGTTTATGATCAAAAAAATTAACATTTTACCTATCATACCATACTAAATAAGCTGAAACTAAAAGTATAAGGTAAAAGTGATGTGTTCCTATCAAATACACAATTGGCCCAATAAGAAATGTTGAGAAACCCCCAAAAGTCAAAAGAACAGAGGAACCTGAAATCTTGGAGAAAATCAAGCTGTTCCTGCCCAACAGGGTTTTCAGCCTTGATGGACCAAGGTTTGAGCAGCCAGGAAAGAGGAGCAGTCAGGCTTGGACAGGAGGTAGGACTGAGGTCCACAGCCTTCAATGACTTCTACCCACTCAAGAATGTAATAATAATAATAATAATAATAATAATAATAATAATAACAACAACAACAACAACAACAACATGTTCTCTTGTGGGGATTCAATAAAAGCTTCAGAAGTTTCGGAGATATCAGAGGGAATCTACCCATAGTCTATGTGGGGATTTAATAAAAGCTCCAGAAGTTCTGGAGCTCTAACCCCAGTCAGTCTAGGAGAATCAGAGAGTGGTGATTCACACCTTTAATCCCAGCACAGGGAGTATCCTGGGAGTGGTGACCTACACCCTTAATCCCAACTGAGTCCAGGTCAGTTTAGATTACAGAAGGAATTCCAGGTTCCCAAGCAGGCAGTGGTGGGGCCACGCCTTAATTTAGAAAAAGGGTATTTAGGAAGGGAAGCCAAGCCAAGGAAAGGGAGGCTGAGGAAGCTGGAAGACAGCTGGGTAAGATCTGACTGGTGTTTATTCTCTCTAATATCTCTAACTTCTTCAGAGATCTATCCCTGAGTCTCATTTATTTGTGGGACATTCTCTGAATGCCTGGCTAGGTGCAAGGTCATAGCCTCTGCTGAGACTAGATGAAAAGAGTTTCTTCCTTTCTTGACATTTAATAAACAAAGATGATTTGCCTTTGTCAGTGCTCCTGGGGTCAGTGTATTGAGACATTGCACTGTGGTAACTCCCAAATGCCAAGAAAGGAATATCAGGAAGTTAAGAATGAAATGTTCCATCTTTTCATACAGCCATCCAGCAGCAGATATAATCCCGTATCTTCCATTTGGTTTTGATAAAGTATAGGCTGAGAACACTTAGAAAAATCTAAGTCTCATTTGCCTTGGCTGTATGGAGATCTTTGTGAAAGTGTGTAGTTTTGTGCAACTCCCTAAACTGTCTCTGGATGTGGTATTTAAGCAAAGGGGCCATTTAGACATTCAGACTTGGGCAGCTGTTGCTGTCATGTCCTGTGAAACATATCCTGTTCCAAATGAACCTGCCTGGGCTTTGCCAATTCTACTGTTTAAACAGATCCTTCAGGGTTTTCATTAGTGTCAACCCAGAGGAGAACTTCAGACTTTCTTCTGCATAAAGATAAAGTAGAACTGAAAGCTCTCTTGAATCTGTTAGTTAAGCAATGACTTGACACAATTTATTTTGGTTAAATTAATATTTTGGTTAAACAGTAAGAATTGGGAATTATTGAAAGCTTAAATAAGCCTGTAGAAAAAGAAAGTCACTGAAATAAAAAATACAATAAATAATCTAAGCAGCACAATAAGGACATGAGAATAGAGAGCAGATAATTTGGAGACCTTATAAATTAATTAAGGAGGAAGCACAAGGGCCGTGATAGAGAAAGTTTTAAAATAGATGAAAAACAGAGAAAGAAAATTCTCCATGTGACCAATGAAAAAAGTAAAAACCTGTGAAACAAATGAAGGTCATGGAAATTCAGATTTAAGTGTCAAAATGAATTACAGAGAGACATACTTAGACATATCATAGTAAAAAATGGTAATGACAAGGGAAGAATACACACACGTGCACAAGAGAATAGTAGCTGATACCTTAGAAAAAAATAACTTGTCAATACAAAAATATCACTTACCCTAGGATTTCAGGAAAAGAAAAGAGTTGCCTTAGTTTCTGATTTTGATAATGACTGACCCAATAATTTGGACTGGAGCTGCAAGTTAGGAATAATCAGAAAGACCATGACTGCCTGCTGCCATCCTGGCCTCACCATTATGGACTCTCAAAAATAATCAGGGAAAATATTGAAACAATTCTCTTAAGTCTATGAGATGTGCTAATTAGATAGCAACACAGCATCACAGGAAATTCTGTGGTTGCACAGAAGTTTTAAAGAAGAGTATAAAGTTTAGGGATATAGTTCTCAGGACATTTATGGTTAATTCAAATTGAAAATCTGTGAGGCCATGCCCTACACTTTATAGCCTTCTAGTACTTAGCCTACAGCATGCAGAGAGATTAGAAGAGTTCTAATGGGTGGAGTGGGATTATGTTGTTACATTGTAAATAATTGTCCTATCTACTGGTTTAATAAAAATGTTGATTGGCTGAAGGCAGACAGGAAGTGTGGGCAGGGCTACCAGACTAAGAAAACTCTGGGAACAGAAAGAGCAGCGCAGAGATGCCAGAGAAACGCCAGTGAGATGAGATGAGATGCGATACCAGCAGACACAGAGGAAAGAAGTTGAAATGATGCTGAACAAAAGTACTGAGCCACATGGCTGAACAAGATAATCATGGGTTAGTTTAACAGCATGAGCTAGCTAACAATATGACAGAGCCATAGGCCGATCAGCATGAAATTAATACAAGTGACTTTGTGTTTCTGTGGGACTACAGGTCTGTGAGTCTACAGGTTTGCAGGTCTGCAGACCGCAAGCCAAATTAGGCTAGAAACTTAATACAACAAGTGACACCCACCATGGGGCAAACATACCCACATAAAGCAATAGAAAGCTTAAAAACAATCTAGAGCACAGAAACAGAGCCAAAGGCAGCAGAGTTGTATCTTTTAAGTGGGCTGTGGTAAAGAGACTGAGTGATGTATGGGATTAAATTACAAAATGGCATGTTTGTTGCATGCAATTTAAGCTGAGCAAGGCCAGGTCCTGAGCCTCAGTGTAAGCATAGAGCTGTACACAGTTAAGGTTTCTGTTAATAAGGACCAAAAGGGAACAGAGTGAAAAATGGCTTTTTAGTTATGGTGGTTTTTTTGAATCAGCTCTGTTTGCTGGAGGTAAGCAGAAGCTTGGCTTTTTTTAAGAGAAGCTTTCTAATTTAGCCTTAGAGGCAAAACATTTGTGAGTCTTTTAAGAGGCCCTGCTGCCAAATAGTTAAACGGAGCTCATGAGCAGTAGACAACAGTGCTTTACTTGGTGATTATATAGACCCTAAAATTCCCCAGAGTGGTAATTGTGGGTCCTACCAGTACCTAGGCTAAAAAACTAAATTCTGTAAAACTAGACTAGGAGCTGGGTGGAGCCAACCAGCAATCCTAGCCTTTAACCCTTAGCCACACCCTGGCAGATTAAAGGTGTGGTCAGAAACAGAAAGAAATGGAGGAAGCTTGGTGGAATCAGTTGAATGGGGTTGACTTCCCCCCCTTCAGGAGCCCAGGACCCTGGATAAGCATCTTTGGACATTATCAGCTGGCACCTGAATCCCATCACAATCAATCATCCTAGTCAAGTCTATAATCCTTAGCCACACCTTGACAGATTAAATTTGTAGAAAGAGACAAAATGAAATAGAGGGAGCTGGGTAGATTCAGCCACCCTAACCAAGCAAAGGTGTGGTCAGAAACAGAGTAAGATAGGAAATAAGAGATATACAGTAAAGATAGATTTTTAAAAACTCTAAATGGGTTAGAGTGTATTTAAAAAATATACACAGGTTTGAGAGAGAAAAGAAAAGTGAGAAAGCCCTTAAAAAAAGAAATGGAGTATAATAAATAATAAGTCACTTAAAGATGGAAATTATAAAGATAATTATAAAGATACTGTATGTTTTTGTCTTGTCTTTAAGTTTTTGGGCTGTAAATGTAGCAGTAAAAGCTGCTCAGAGACATTTTCTTATAAATACTGCTCTATTTTGTAAATGAGTTGACTTTAAAATTGAAATCAAAAGATAAGCTACTTTGGAGAAGAGGTTTTTTTTTATTTCCACATAAAATGAGAGGCTATGGATTTATTCTTGATTAAAAAAAATAAAGTTTGATTGAAGAATATCTCCTGAAAAGTTTCCGATGAAAATGGATGGCCCAGATGATTCAGCATTTCAGAAAGCTTCTGTTGCAGTTTGCTCTGAGCTCTGTATCCAAAACAACTTCAAGAAGACTGGCTAAGATGACCCAGCCTTAGAGACTATTTCACTAAGGACTTGTCCATAATCCTAATTTTTTCATTGGGTTCCCATGGGATTGCCAGTGCCCCCATTCAGCAAGAAGTAGCCTACAGAACTACACCCACATTCCTTAAAAAATAGATTATAGATGTTTGTCTTTATTTACAGTGGGATAATGGGAAAAAATAATATTAGATTTGGGGTTCTTCTTGTTTTACAAAGAAAAAAAGGGGAAATGTGATAGGATTATGTTGTTACATTGTAAACAATTGTCCTGTCTACTGGTTTAATAAAAATGCTGATTGGCTGAAGGCAGACAGGAAGTGTGGGTGGGGCTACCAGACTAAGAAAACTCTGGGAACAGGAAGAGCAGTGCAGAGATGCCAGAGAAACGCCAGTGAGATGAGATGAGATGATAAGATGAGATGAGAAGCCAGCAAACACAGAAGAAGTTAAAATGCTCTGAGAAAAGGTTGTGAACTGCATGGCTGAACAGGATAAGAATCATGGGTTAGTTTAAGAACAAGAGATAGCTAGCAATATGCAGAGCCATAGGCTGATCAGCATAAGATTAATGCAAGTGTCTGTGTGTTTCAGTGGGACTGTGGGTCTGTGAGTCTGTGGGTCTGCAGGTTTGTGAGTCTCTGGGACTACAGACCACAGGCCAGACAGGTCATAAATTTAATATAACAGATGGGCACTGGTTATTTCACCAGTGCTCGCAGCTGTGTGAAATAACTAGAGCTGTTAGAAGCATTTGGTCATCAAATAGACTCACTCTTCTGAAGATCACATGTCATAGTTCTCTGCTTACAACAAAAGAATTTTAAATAAGTGTTGAGAATATTTTTTTTTCTAGTAGAGAAAGAGAAAAGCATTCACAGAACTCTATAAATTAATAGAGAATATAAACAGATATGGTTGGAAGTATAAGATATAATCATCAAATATCCATGTTTAAGAGGTCAACATGAAATTTTGAGAAGATGCATGGGAAATAAAAACAATCTCACAAAGAGATATTTTTAACATAATGATTTATGTCAAGAACTTGGTGAGTCAATCTTTGTAACAAATACTGCACAGTTGAGGGTAGACTTGACAATTAATTGGGATTAAAAAAAAAAAAAACAAAACAAAACAACTTTCCAGAGTAAAGCATAAAAAGAACAGTCAAAAGCAGGTAAGACAGAGTAAATGAAGGCAACATCTAGTGATGAGATTTCACTAGGCATACTGAGTCCCAGGAGGACCAGAGACAAAAAGGAGCATCATGATCAGAAAGATAGATTCAGACTTAAGAATCTTTATAACCTTGAAGCAGAAGAAACCAAATTATAAGGACTTCCTGATAAAGTGAAAGCAGCAACACTAATGAAGCCAATGATGCTGCACAAATAAAGGAAACTCAGGGTCAGATCTCTGGGAAAGTCAGAGATTAGAGAGAGTAAACACCGCAGTCAGACCTTACCCAGCTGTCTTCCAGCTTCCTCAGCCTAGCTCCTCCTGGCTTCTTCTGTCCTTCTGTCTTTCTACTCCTGCCTTAAATACTCTCTCCACTCAGTTAAGGCATGGCCCCACCACTGCCTGCCTGGGAGCCTGGAACTCCTTCTGTAAACTATGATGACCTGGAACTCAATTTGGATTAAGGGGGTAGGTCACCACTCCTGGGATACTCCCTTTGCTGGGATTATAGGTGTGAATCACCACTCTCTGATCCTCCTAGACTGACTGTGGGTAGATCCCTCTAATGTCTCTGAATGTTTTATTATATCCCCACACAATGAGAAGGAAATACCTGGAGTCATAATAGAAAAGCTCGAAAGATCAGTCTTTAGATCACCAGTTGACTACAGAGCAGCAGCAAAAGAAGAATCTAGCATGGGCATGAATTTTCAAAGTGGTGACATAGCTTCCATCTCAGAATTTCTCATGCAGAAAACTTTAGTACTTTATACTGTAGATACATTAATTGTATTTTGTATATTATTTTTACTAATATAATCAAAGATATACTTAACAACAAAGGTAAAATAAACACATTTACAGGAAAATCAGATAGAATCTATCACAAGGAAATTCTATCTAAAATACAGTAAATAAGGCCTACTAAAAAGCATTTTTAAAAGTAAGGAACAATATTCCTGGTTTGAACTTAGAGATGAAAGAAGAGCATTGCCAACCAAAAAGGTGAGCACAACTGAGCGAATGTTAATCGAATGACTTACAGAGGGTAGAGGTTTCCTAGGTATATTGGAGGACATGTTTAATGTCCCACAGTTTCAAGCTATGTGTACATGGGAATGCTGAAAAAGAGATGTCTAAAGGTAAAATGAACAAATTTCTGCTTCTAGCTGAGTTGAAATGTAGAAGAAGGCCCTGACTTGCCATTAAGGACACAATGACTTGACTTGCCTAAATTATTGAGAACAGCAACCCATTCTCTAAGAGGAGAAACTGCTAGAAAAAACAATTCAGGAAGAAACACACACACACACACAACAACAACAACAACAACAACAATGAAACCCACATGACACCTTCCAAGTGGGGAAGAAACACTGATTGTAGTCATAATACCTTCAATGTCATTTTATTTATCTTTAAACTTATGTTAATGCTATTATTTTTATCTGTACTTTAATTCTTAAATTATGTTGTAGCCTCTGCCTTTTCTGAGTAGAGTTTTGTTTGTAACCAGGTTTTCCTTGGACTGTCAACCTCTAAATAATGACACAGAAACTTTTTTTATTAATTATTAAAACTTGGTCTTAGCTTAGGCTTGTTTCCCCCTAGCTCTTAAAACTTAAATTAACCTGTTTATATTAATTTATGCCATGCCATGTGGCTCGTTACCCCTTCTCAGTACCTTACTTCTGACTTCCTCTGTGTCTGGCTGGCAAATCTCCACCTCTCTGATTTCTTGCCAGAGTTCCTATCTCCAGCAGAAGTTCTGCCTACCCTCTCCTTTGAGCTACCAGCCATTCCGTTCTTTCTCAAACCAATCAGAAAGTGCCTTGGCAGAGACACATCTTCACAGTGTACAAATAGATTGTCCCACAAACTTATGGCTCTTTTCTTTTCATCATATATTCCACATTTTCCTTTTTATACTTTTATACTTTAACTCCTATACTTCCTTTCGTGTATACTCCACTCCTTCCTTTCTTCTTTATTTTATCACTTATTAATCCTTTTATCTCTAAGGAACCTGTGTTATTTTTTTTAATCAATCTTTTATGCCATTGTGCCTGAACCTTAACAGAGACACAAGTAAAGTACATACATGCCTTCTACTTCATGTTAACTCTGGGGACTTCTGTCAAATGATTATGTGTGTGGGTTGCCTGAAGGTTATGCAATTCACTCCAAGTTTCCAATTTTCATCAGCTTGGGTGTACTTTTGTGATAAAGCTGTGTTTGAGTTATTTCTTCTCTTATAAGTAACCCGTCAATTCTTTAGTTCACCAATTTAGACTTTTGGTGGTTTGTCTCCTTCATTTTATCATGAGTTCTCTATTTGGGATGAGTAGACATTTACTCTTATGTTCCTTGAGTAGTGTCACAAAAAGCACATAATAGGAATAAAAATTAAATCGAAACAGTAATAGCAAGAAGATTCAGATAAGACAGAACAAAAGCAGCAAAAGAGGGTGTTCATCTCAACAGACAACAGACACAGAAAACACGCAAAACACCAAACTCATGAGACAACAATCTGTGATTGTATTTCCAGAGGCTAACAATTTCATAACACTGGGAAGTCAAACATAACAAAAGAAAGGTTGAAGAAGTACAGAAAAGTGTTCCAAGTCCTGTCTTTAAAGGCCTCGATGGACATAAATAGAACTCAAGTATTATGATAAAGTAAGGAAATCTATTCAGGATTCCAGAAGAAAACATGTAGAGTAGGTTAAGTGATTGATAATTTGGGTGAAGAAATTTAAAAGTAAGAAAAAAACTTTACCAAGCGTTTTGAAATTCTCCCAAAATTACAGCAAAAACATAAGGAATGAAACTTATGCAATCAAATTAAAAGCGCAATGAAAACATCAACAGATAAGACCAAGCACAATGATAAGTTTCAGAAATGAAGGTCATGTTGAATATAAAAATGTATTCAGTTATACAAAATAATAATAATAACAATAATAATAATAATTAATAATAATGACCACCCCCCCCCCAAGACTCTGGGATACAATCAAGACTGGGATGTGGGACTGAAGACCAATGACATAGGAATTTCCAGAGATGTGAGATATCCCTGAGGACTCGGTAGTATCAAGAATCTTAGGCAACTGTGTGGGTGCTGACATCTTGGATCATGTGATTATCCATCATGGTGACTGTTCTTCCCTGGTTACAAGACCCCTGAAAAGACCACCAGAGATGGAAACTCTCCAAAATGCAAAAGCAAAAGTTATTGAAATGTGTAAGTCACGACAAGGACCTCAGTCTGGCTTACCAGTATGGCAGTGGCTGGGGTAGGTACCCGCCCCTCTGCAAGCTGGATTTTTAAAGGCAAAACCCACAAGGTTATACATCAATTAGAGGTCTTAGTATGAATAAAATTCTGATTAGCCCCTTTTGGGGGACTTTCCAGATTTTCTCTGTTATCTTAGCTGGTTGTTTGTCAAACACTCCTCCCTAGAATACTTCTTGGGTTGGGACATTCTGTGGCTATTGAATGGCTCCAGAGCATTCCGTGGTTAATTAGCTTCTATCAGATATACTTTAGGCCATCTTATGTTTGTACTTTTGTTCAGAAGGCCTATCCCAAACTGGGATCAAGAAACTTTTGCTCAAAAATTGAGGCACTTCTCTGGTCCTTCACTTATCCCTTTTCATGGGCCTAATGGAACACAATCATGGGTTTTAGACAGTTAGCTCCAGCTCATAAATCTCTCTCTATATGTCCCTAATTGCTACCTCTTATACTGGAATAGTCTATGACACAGGGTGCAAAAGTGATGGCCAGGAAAAGAGTATCTTCCATCCTACCAGGATCATTTCAATCCTAGCTGCATGAAGACAGAAACCATATCCCTGAGTTTCTGAGGTAACATCTGGTTTTGGCTCCTCCTGTCCCCTCTCCCCCCACTTTAGATCTAGTCATCTGGTTTCAACTATCTCAGAGCTGTCAAGGCCTGTCTATCTGGAGGATGGTCATGCATCACCTCCTTCTGCACCAGGTGCTGTGCCCCCATTTGGAGGCCCAGACTGATCTGCAAGGTCTCACTGAATCCAGTAACTATAGAATACAGGAATAACTCCTAGGCATGATCCTCAGAGTCAGGTGTGGATGAGGTGGGGGAGCACTTGATACTGTCCCCCTGCAGCTGAATCTGTAGTTCACTTCCATACATCAACAGTGACATTCCCCCATCCTGGCAGATACCTCACATTTGTACTCTAGTTCCATAAAAAAGGGGCTAACACATATATTCAATATCATTCAACCAATCTTTAACCAAGTGAGGGCCTGCTGTGTCTCTGCTAACTAGAATATTTCCATAGTACTGGCTCTGTGAAGAAAAAGATTTGCATGGAGTTGCTGGAAAATGAAGAACCAAAGTTGCTCTGTTTTAGGCCAAATGGTCATGTTAAACAAGTAGGTCACCAAAAGTTCAAGAAAAAACCCCACCCAATTCCTGAAACTTTTTATTTGCAGGAACATTTAGACTCCTGACTTAACTGCTTGACTGTGGAGGAATGCTAACTGCTTGAATGTAGAATATTAACTACTTAACCACTAACCACAGAACATTCCTATCTCAAGGCTGGATGATAAGAACTTAGATAACTCCCTCCTGATCCCAAGGGGAGTTAAGCAACTACCTATAAACAATACTCTAGACATGGCCCAATTAGCTGCAAGCATGCACCCCTAACCTCAAAATCACCTCAGGATTTTGACTCACCCTATAAAAATGCCTATGAACTATCCCCAGCAGCTCCTCCTGGCCTTGCTGTGTTGAGTACTTGTGGATGAGCTTCCTGCCTGGCTTGTATTGTGCCTCTGCAATAAACCTTGCTTTTGCAGTCAGGACATCTGAGTCTCTGGTGGTCTTTATGGGGTTCTGTGTCTGAGCAGAACATTTGGGGGCTTGTCTGGGATCCCCAGAGATGCCACCAAGACCCCTGAGGATAGAGGATAGAGGTTCATTGATCTCCACTGGGCTTTCCCTTCTCTTTGTGTCATTGTCTTGTTACTTTTGTTTTGTGCTGCTTGACTGCATTCATATTTTGCAGGCTCTCACTGGGACAGATGTGCTTGGACAGTGATCTTGGAGGGGGAGAGAAACATCTCAATCCCTAATTTGGGCAATGGACCATAGGTCTTGAGCCACTTGAGGCCACTCCAGAAGTGACTGTCTTGTTCCAACAATACCCTTCGGGGGATGATCAGGAGCCTCTCCTGAACATCTGGTGACCTGCTTGGAGCATCTTTGGGTATCTCCCTCCTCCAGCGGAGGAAATACCGCCTCATACTTTGTCCCAGGAAATTGTCAAAATCTGTGTTTGTATTTTTGTTGTCTTCTTGATTGTGTCCCACCTCTTCTTTCTTGGCTTCTACCTTTGCCTGCACCCTATTACAGGGAGTACCTTGTCCCCACCCCTAGACCTAACTCTTGCTCACTAGCAGGACATTAAGTGCACCACCAGTAACAACAGTGTGATTGTCAGGAAGCGGAGGTGGTTGGCCGAATGGCTAACATTCAATGTCAGATGGTCCATGGGCAGAACCTTCAATGCGTAAACCATCTGCCAAGTGGAGGAGATAGTGTTCCATCCATGCTCTGGCCACTCCAACTAAGTGTCCTATATAGTTAATTGGAGGGGACTGATAATAGAAGAGGACTCCACCCTTGGGGCAAGCCCTGCCTGTCTCCAAATTCTGTTTCAGGAACACAGGTCCTGGCTACCCGAATAAGGGACCCCTGGAGGCAGAAACACTGAAAAGGGGGAATCTGCCCCCATCCTCCAGAAAAGGATCCCTGAAGCAGACCTTTTTCCTCCCCCTTATTTCCCTAGAACATAGCCCACTGCACCCATGGAGCCAGCCCCTGTGCCCCAACCTCAAGGGGTGGAGGGAAGTCAGGAAGGACTGGCCCATTCTACCTGCAGTAGGAGAGTTGGAACTCCCTGCCTGACACTACCGTGGCATTCCAGCCCAAACCCACAGGGCCCCTGGATGATATGGGGAATCAACCCTTTCATTATCGGTCCTTTGCCACTAGTGACCTATATTATTGGAAGGCACAGAATGCACCATTTTCTAAGTACTCCCAAGATCTAACTAACCTATTAGAGACTGTTCTATTTACTCAACAGCCCACCTGGGACAATTGCCAACAATTGTTGGGAGTTCTTTTTACAATGGAGGAAAGGAATCGGATCTTGGAGAATGCCCAAAAGTGGGTCCCAGGTCCGATGGGTTCCCCACTCCTAGACCCTGCCTAAACAGGGTCCCTCCACCTGCCTTAATTGGGATTACAACATGGCGGAAGGTAAGGAGAGTCTCCGACTTTACCACCAGGCTCTGTTAGAGGGTCTCAAGGCTGTGTGGCTTGCAGACCTATAAATGTGGCTAAAATTTATGATGTTAGACAGGGAATACATGAGAGTCCTGCTGCCTACTTGGAAAGGCTAATGATGGCTTTCAGATAATACTCTCCCTAGGACCCCAAATCTGAGGAAGTGCAGCAAACCATTATATTAGCCTTTGTCAATAAGGCCTCGCTGGATATAAATAAAAAAGTACAATTATTAGAAGAGGCTCAGAGAAAGGAGCTTGGGAGAATCTAGTGGCAGTGGCAGAAAAGGTCTATTTTAAAAGGGAGACAGAAGATGAAAAAGAGGACAGGAAAGAAAAAGAATGTGAAGAGGGAGAGGAGACAAGAAAGAAATCAGACTAAGATTTTAGTGGCAGCGAGCTCAAATGGAGAGTGTGCTCCTGGCTACTGAGGCCAGGGGACATGAGAAGGACAAAACCCCCAGCCCAAATTGGGGGAAGAACCAGTGTGCATACTGTTAGGAAGAGGGGCATTGGGCCAGGGAGTGCCTGAAAAATAAAAATAAGAGAGCCACGCCAATGGGGTCGGAAAGGAGGATAACCCCCATCCTCACCACCTTAGGAGACAAGCACAGTGACTAGGGGAGATGAGGCTCAGCCCCCTCCCCTAGCCTAGGATAACCCTAAAAGTGGAGGGGAAACCTGTTTATTTTATGGTGGACACTGGGGCAGAAAGTTCGATACTCTTGACTCTAGGAGGACCCTGTCCAAAAGGCAGACTTGGGTGCATGGGGCCACAGGCACAAAACCCTATAGATGGACACCCGAAAAACAGTGGACTTTGGAGTGGGATGGATAACCACTCATTCCTGGATAACCCCAAGTGTCCATACCCCTTAGTCAGGCAAGACTTGCTTGCAAAAATGAAGGCACAAATCCATTTCTTGGACTCTGGCACACAAGTTAAGCACTCATATAGGAAAGCCGTTAATATATTCTTGATGACACCTCTGGGGGAAGAGTATTGGCTCAATGATCCTGCCCCTAGCCCAGACATGAAGACCTGCCTCTAACAATTCTCAGCAGTGTGGGCTGAGACAAGGGGCATGGGACCCAAACACCGACCCCAGGTGTTTGTGGAACTCAAAGTGAACACTGCCAGTACCCCATGACTCTGGAAGCCAAGAGAGGCATTACCCTCATCCAGGAGGAGATCCTCTGGCCTGTTCAATTTGCATGGAAAACCCCCTCCTGCCAGTAAAGAAACCTCACACAAATGACTACCACCCCTTCCAGGACATCAGGGAAGTCAACAAACAGGTAATAGACATTCACCCCACTGTCCCCAACCCTGCACCTTGTTGAGCATTCTTCCACCTGAAAACATATGGTACACAGTCCTTGACTTGAAAGATGCTTTTTTCAGCCTTTCACTTGCCCCAGGCAGCCAAGCCTACTATGCTTTTGAATGGCATGATCCAGAGATTGGCATTAGCAGGCAGCTAGCCTGGACCAACTGACATAGGAGCTTAACTCCCCGACCATTTTTGATACGAACCTGTATGAAGACCTGGGTGTGTACAGAGCCCAATACCCACATTCCTCCCTCCTGAACATGGACAACATCTTATTGGCCACTTAGATGGAGGAGAAATGCATGTCTGGAACCAGAGACCTGCTAGATATTCTGGGAGCACTAAGCTATTGGGCCTTAGCTAAGATGGCCCAATTCTGCAGAACACAGGTAATTTATGTGTTGATGTGGGCAATGGTGGCTCTCAGAGGCCAGAAAAGAAACTATGTTAAAGATCCCAGTGCCCAAGACAGTCAAACAGGTTAGAGAATTCCTGGGTTTGTCAGGCTTCTGCCAACTCTGCATTCCAGGATATACCTAAGTTGCCCAACCTCTCTATGAAGCCATAAAATAACCAACCCTAACCTGGAGCCAGAAGAGACAGGTTGCCTTTGATACCAACAAGTAGAAACTGCTGGAAGCTCTGGCCCTGAAGCTCCCAGAGATTAATAAACCCTTCCTCCTTTTTGTGGATGAAAAGAAAGAAATAGCAAAAGGAGTCTTGATGCAAGGTATTGGGCCATGGAAAATTCCAGTGGCCTACATGTCAGAGAAATTAGACCCGGTGGCAGCTAGGTGGCCTCCATGTCTCTGCATTATTGACAGATAATGCAGTGGCATTGCTCATTAAAGACATGGACAAACTAATTCTAGGACAAAACCTGGTAGTGGCCACCCCTCACATCCCCAAATACCACACTATGACTCCAATGAAGAAACCTGAGCCGCCCAAACAAAAGGGGCATACAAGCAGGACAGATGGTGGTGGTTGCCCAAAGGAAAGATACTCCTCCCAAGACTGCTCGGAAAATACATGATCTGGTGGATACACAAGACATTTCATTTGGGGACACACAAATTAAGAGTCTCTTTTCATCTCAATGAAGCAGAAAATCTGCTCTGTCCATTTTGGGGTACTTCAGTCACTTCTCCTTGTGTCCTGAAGATTGAAGTCTCTCTTCAAAGTTCTTTTCAATTTTCCTTTGTGGTACTTGTTGGTTATTGGTCTTGTGCCAGTATTTAGCCTTAGATGGAGTTTACCACCTGCTTTGGACTGCATTCCCAAGCAACCCAACTCCAGGAAGATCCAGGCCCAGCATGCCAGGGGCCGCTACTTGCCTCACACTGTCCACGGGCCATCTCTGACAGTTTTCTATGAAAAACAGAAACCTGAAGGACCATTTCAGCTTGTTCGGTCAAAGTTCAAAGGTCACTTTCTGAAGGAACCTGCATTTCCAGTTCAAATAGCACACTGTCAAACAGTCAATACAGGGACAGATTCTTGTCCAATGACTAACCGTTGCCACAAGGAAAGTAGACTCCATATGGAGTTTCTTCAATGCCCTTTTTTTCTCTTGAAGTAGATTGGGGCTGCCAGGAGCAGACCTGTCTCACTGTCTAGAAAAGTCTTTAAGTTCTAAAAATATTTTAAATGCCATATTCTATGGATCTCTGAAGTTTTTGAAGACATGTTTATCTAAAATATATTTGTTTGACCTTGAAAAACATATCTAACATGACTATGTCTGAATGTAATGTTTAACTACTGACCTGCATTGCTTTATATTCTGATTAGTTGGAAATAAAAACTTTCATGGACTAGCAACTTGTATTACAACGTTAGATAAACTGATTAAGTATACTACCTCAAAAAAGCATAGAAATATTTGTACAATGACACAATTAATCTCAATATACACAATTTGTATACAGAAAACCAATGCAATGTAAAATATTTAAAGCTAGTAAATCCTTTTAAAAGAAGATTTAATAATCTATCCTTATATCCTATCTATCTGTATCCCCTTTTTCTTTCTATTTTTTTAAACACAAATCTTGAATCTATTAGTTCTTGTTAACTTTTTTCTAACCATAACCACGAACAATTTTTAACCAATTAACCTAAACAATGACAATCATCCATGACCCATTGAACAACCAACACCAAACCACCCCACCACTTAGGAACCAAAACCAACCCACCCCACCATTTGGGAATGTGGGCACTGTGTTCTTAAATTTACTTCCTGCTTACTGGGGGTGACGGCATCTTTTGGGGATCCCAAAAAGAAAAGTTTTGTTAAATGTCAAGTCCTGAAATAAGTAACTGTGTCATTTGTTGTCCAGTCTCTGCATAACAGGAAAGCACACAGCTTGTCTCAAGTCCTGGCTATAGTAGTCTGTGAAGCTGGTTCATCTCAGCGAGCTGCTACAAAATTGTCCTGAGCAGTTTGTAGTCAAAATCTGATCTTTGATTGGTGTTTGTCAGCCTAGTGGCTTTGTCAGAGTTCATGTGAAACAATCGTTGTGGGGCCCCATCTTCCTTTTGGATATTTCAAGTTCGCAATTAGGCATTGTCCTGGATCACTGCAGAAAACTGATAAGAGACTAAAAACCAACACAATGTACAGCAAACTGAACATATAACAATTTATTGAGCATATGATTAGTAACAATAGACTAGTCCCTTATTTTTTGTTATTCTTCTGCCCCATATCAGGTAGCTCTTCTGATATGATACAGACATTTTTTTTTTCCTTTAACAAGTACGCTTGAGTTTAGAGAAGGAGGGAGCCACAATCCAACACTAAAACCAGCTTTAAATTATAATTAAACTGGGACTTTAACTAATAAAAAAAAAATTTGTAAAAGTTAAGTAATGAGATTTTACCCTATCAAGTATACTGGTACCAATAGTTATAATATTCTTTTGTTTGCAAATTTTCCTGTATAGCTTCTTTTTTGCTGTAGATGTCTAGATGTTCAAGGCCTTTTAACTTCTTGAAGATGGGTATTTCAAGTTTCCTGTAAAGACAAAAACAGAAACCTGCCCGACCCTTTGTTTTTTCTTACAACTGAAAGAATTGTAATATGGGTGGATAAGCTATCAATTCTTAGTTTCATGAAGTGTCTCTGCTTCGGTTCGAGTCTTTATTAATTTTGATGGTATCCACATCTTTTCCTCACCTGTAGAAATAAATGCAAAGCCCCTTCCCCAACCAACGTAGCACAAACCCTGACTTCCATTCAGAGGTTAGTACATCTTTGAAGTAAATAGGCTGATTTAGTGCAGCTGTTTTTTCTATGGTCCAGTGCCTTTCAGCAGCTGTTGTTCCTTTGTCATTAGCATTGAGAAAATTAAAAAAAAAATCCTTGCCCTGTAGGATTGTGTGGTATTCCTGTAATATGCTTTATATTATAATAATCAAAAAATTGTTTCATTTTAGTACAGACATATGCTGGGGCATTGTCAGTCTTTATTTGTGCAGGTATTCCCATGATGGCCATAACTTACAGCAAATGTGTGATTACAGAATCAGCCTTTTCTGAACTCAAAGCAGTTGCCCATTGAAATCTTGAAATGTATTTATTGTATGATGGACATATCTTATTTTCCCAAATTCTGTAAAATGAAATACATCCATCTGCCAGATTTCATTTCTATGTATACCTTTAGGATTAGTTCTGCTGGCAATGGAGTTTGGTTATAGAAAGAATAGGTGGGACACCTTTTTACAACTTCTTTGGCTTGTTGCCAAGTGATAGAGAAATCTTTTTTTAATCCTTCACAATTAACATGATGCTTTTTATGAAATTCTGAAGCCTCTAGTACATTTCCTATTAATAATTTATCAATTTCATCATTACCTTGTGCTAAAGGACATGGCAGACCCATATGGGATTGAATGTGTGTTATATAGAAGGGATGATTTCTAGTCCTGATTATTCCTTGTAACTGAATAAATAATGAAGTTAATTCTGATTCATCATTAATAAAATCAGCTGTTTCAATGTGTAGAACAACTATTTCTGCATACTGAGAGTCAGTGACTATGTTAAGTGGTTCTGTAAAGTTCATTAACACCATCACAATGGCATATAATTCTGACTTTTGAACAGAATTATAAGGGCTTTGAGTCACTTTACTTACATGTTCTGATTTGTAACCAGTCTTTCCTGATTTGTTTGCATCGGTATAAAATGTAGGAGCTCCAGAAATTGGTTTATCTCGTACAATACGAGGGAGAATCCAATTAGTTTTTTTAATAAATTCAATTCTTTTGCTTTTAGGATATTTGTTGTTAATATCTCCCAAAAAATTACTGCAAGGTCTTTGCCAAGGTTCACTTTCTACCCATAACTGGTCAATTTCTTCATTAGATAAAGGTACAACAATTTCTGCTGGGTCCATTCTTGTCAATTGACGAAGTCTTAATTTTCCTTTAAAAATTAGTTCAGAAATCTTTTCCACATATGTCTTTAACTTCTTGCTTGGTTTATGTGGAAGGAATATCCATTCCAATATAACATTTTCCCTTTGCATTAAAATTCCTGTAAGAGAATGCTTAGAGGGCAAGATAACTAGAATGCAATTGAGGTCTGGATCCACACGATCCACATGTGCCTCTTGTAATTTTTTTCCACCAAAGCCAGTTCTTTCTCAGCTTCAGGTGACAACTCTCTTGGACTATTTAAGTCCTTGTCACCATTCAACATTTTGAACAGATTATCTAGTTTATCATTTTTAATCCAATAGTCGGTCGTAAGTTGGCAATGTCTCCTAGTAGTCTTTGAAAATCATTGCGTCTTTAATCTATCTCTCCTGATTTGTACCTTTTGGGGTCTAATTTTTTGTTGACCTATTTTATATCCTAAATAATTAATGGAATCCCCTCTTTGTATTTTTTCTGGGGCAATCTGTAATCCCCAAGCAGGCAAAATTCTTTTCACTTCTTCAAAAAGTTTTTCCGACCTATCAATATTTGAATTGACCAACAAGATGCCATCCATGTAATGATAAATTATAGATTGTGTGAATTTCTTGCATATTTGTTTTATTGGCTTTTGAACAAAATACTGGCACAGAGTAGGACTATTCAGCATTCCTTGAGGGAGGACCCTCTACTGGAATCTCTTTACAGGCTGAGAATTATTATAAGTGGGCACTGTAAAGGCAAATTTTTCTTTGTCTTGTTCTTGTAAAGGTATTGTAAAAAAAATAAAACAAAACAGTCTTTTAAATCAATAACTATAATAGGCCATTCTTTAGGTAACATAGAAGGCAAAGGAATCCCAGATTGTAGAGTGCCCATTGGCTGGATCACCTTGTTTATTGCCCTTAGGTCTGTTACCATTCTCCACTTTCCAGATTTCTTCTTAATAACAAATACAGGAGAATTCCAAGGGCTGGTTGATTCTTCTATATGCTGAGCATTTAACTGTTCCTGTACTAGCTGCTCTAAGTCCTGTAATTTATCCTTTGTTAGAGGTCATTGATGAACCCATATAGGCTTCTCTGTTAGCCATTTTAGAGGTAGTGCTGTGGGTGTTTTTGAAAGATCAGCAGCTGTTTTGCCTTGTTTCTCTATAACCTGAATGGTCTGTGACTGGTTCTCATAATATCTTCTGATATTTCTTCTGGAACCATGTGCTAGTTCATGGCTTATTTGGAGGAATATTAATCTGCATGTTCCACTGGTGCAGTAAATCTCTTCCCCATAAATTTATAGCAATGTCAGTCACATATGGCTTTAATATTCCTTTCTGTCCTTCTGGTCCTATACATTCAAGCCATCTCACACTCTGTTTTACCTGGGATATCGACCCAATACCCAAAAACTGAACATTTACCTCCTGAAGGGGCCAACTTGGATGCCATGACTCAGGTGAAATTATGGATACATCTGTGCCCGTGTCCAATAAGCCTTCAATAATAACATCATTTATTTGTTTTTTTTTTTTTTTTTTGGCCTTTGCTCATTGATAGAAGTTTGCCAAAGTATTTGCTTTATATATTTTTCTGATTTTTTTCTTTTTCTGTAAATTTACTATCATTCCAGTTAGTGTGTCTTTTTAAAATAGGTTTTAACCTTTTTAATTGTTCTGGGAAGGTGTTTCCTCCACAATGGCAGGGTAAGACTGGATTGGACTTGATATGGGGGCTTTTGAAGCCCCTTGGGGCATTTCCTAAGCGCAGAAAGTTCCCTTGTCTGTCTCTTGTTGACCTGCATTCATTAGTCCAATGTCTTCCTTTTCCACACCTTCTGCATATTTCAGAAGGGAGGGGTGTTCTCTTGGGATTATTCCTACCAAAGCACTATTTCTGGGAATGCCTTGTTTACAATCTCTTTTTATGTGACCTTCTCTTCCACAATTATAACATTTGACATTTTGATTTTTTCTTATACCTCTTGAAATAAGCTCTCCTACCCAGTTATCATGACTCTCATAAGACTCCATATTAATTGTCTCACGAATCTAATCTTCCAAAGGTGCTGACCTTGGCTTTAAAGGTCTAAGTATTTTTCTACATTGTGTATTGGCATTCTCAAAAGCCAGTGATTCAATGATTATTCACCTGGCTTCTGAGTCCAGTACCATTCTGTTTACTGCTGTGGTTAATCTGTGCAAAAAATCTGTAAAAGTTTCTTTGGGACTTTGAATTACTTTTGTAAATGTTTCACCTTTTTTCCCTATTTCTTCAATCTGGTCCCAAGCATTTAAAGCTGCCATGCAACATAAATCCAGAAGATGGTCACTGTATAATGACTGCCTATCAATATCAGCATAATCTCCCTCCCCAAGAAGTTGGTCTTGGGAGACTTCTATGCCTCTGGCCCTGTTTCTTTGTTCTATTGTTTTAGCTTCCTCCCTCCACCATGACTTGACTTGCATTGATTGCATGAGGGTCCCTGTCTCAAGAACAGCTGTAACCATATCTAACCAATATTTAGGGGTGACCTGGTTACAGCATGACCAGGAGTTCAGCATTTGTTTAACAAATGGTGAATGCATCCCATATGATACAATTGCTTCCTTTACTCTCCGTAATTCTAATATTTTTCCTGGAGCCCAGCTAGCTTCTCTTTCATCTTTATCATTCTTCATTTTTTTTAAAAGGTTACTGGGTATATTAATGTTGCCTGTTTTTGTCTAATTTTAGATGACATTGCTGAATTTGGTTCTTCATATTCCTCTGTTTGAATTGGAGCATCTTTGTATTCTCTCTCAACAGGTTTTTTAAGACCTTTTTCTTTTCTTACATTAGTCAACTTTTTCTGTGATATCAAACAATAAATATTCATAGTAAATAGTATGATAAACATTATGATATTTCCATCTATCTTATTTATGTTTTCCTTTACTGGTTTTAATATCAAATCATATAATGAGAGGTTACAGTATGACCAATCACCCTCCATTGCTTTAAACAAATTCCCTCTTTTTTTTTCTAAAAAAAAAAAAAAAATTGAGTTACTTATGGTTATTGTCTGTTGATGATTTTAAAGTGGGGCAGCTACCTAGTGTGATAGCAACCCAAGGAGGGGTCCAAAAAGGAACAACCCACCTGGAAAAAGAGGCCACTCTCTGAAAGACCCAGATGAGAGTGAAACAGAAACAGGTGTGGCCGGTCTGTCAAAGGCTGGAGGCTAACCTGGAACAGAAAGCCTAGCTGCTAGTAATTACTCCTCCGGCAAGTGCGGTTTTTTGGGTAGGGAGAAGAGACATTCCTGCCCCAAAGTTGGATGCCAATTGTTTCAGGAATGAATGAGACTCAGAGATAGATCTCTGAAGAAGTTGCAGATACTAGAGGGAATAAACACCACAGTCAGATCTTAACCAGCTGTCTTCCAGCTTCCTCAGCCTCGCTTCCCTTGGAATGGCCCCTCTGTGTGTCTATCCTGTCTTAAGTACTCTTTTGGTAATTAAGGCATGGCCCCACCACACCTGCTTGGGAGCCTGGAATTCCTTCTATAATCTGAAGTGATCTTGACTCAGTTGGGATTAAGGGTGTAGGTCACCACTCCCAGGATACTCCTGTGCTGGGATTAAAGGTTTGAATCACCATTCTCTGATTTTCCTAGACTGACTGTAGCTAGAGTTCTGGGACTTCTGGAGCTTTTACTGAATCCCCACATAGACTGTGGGTAGATTCCCTCTGATATCTCCAAAACTTCTGAAACTTTTATTGAATCCCCACACATCCGAAAGCACAATACTTTCTAAAACAAGCAAACAAACAAACAAAAAACCAAGCATATATAACTTTCTTGAGAAAGAGACAAAACTTCCCAAGATAAACAAAACTTTCCAACCAGAAGGGCAGGTAACATCTTGCTATATTGACGCTAGCTTAGTGTGCTACTTCACCATTTTTCTCTTTAACACACCAAGTATAAAAACAGCCACAGCCCTGCAGGCCATTGTTTACTCTCAGGGCCAGAGAGCAAGGGAGCAAGGGAGGGGTTTGGGGGGAGGGAGCCCACATTTCCCATCCTTTCTAGAGGTGCTTGCCTCCTTGCAATAAAACACAGAAAACAGATAATTGTGACATACACAGTTCTGGCAGGAGCAAGCAGAGAATCCCTTCTGTTGGCCATGTACAGTTTTTATCTGGAGTCACAAAACACACACAAGTCCAAACATAAACACACATACTGTGGCCACATTGTTCATGCATTCCCACATTCATATCCAGGAACATTTTTAAGGGAGTAAAGGACTATAAGCTTGGCTCAGGCCTTAAAACATTTGCATAAAGACAAACAAGGCAACGGCTGTGCACAGGCCCAATACCATGCTGAACAAACAAGGGACAAGCAGAAACATACTTCAGGCAAAATGGAAGAACAAGGGCCCTTAACAGACTAAAAGAGTACCACAGTTCAGAGGCCTTGACAGACAATGATCCAGGTAGGAAGCCTAGATAGCTTGATAATGCCAGAAACCATACAGACGGGACAGAGTTGGCCCAGTAAGGTCTCCGTGTCCCCAGAGTTCAGATACTTTCTCAAGTCCCCAAAGTTCAGATGAGGACCATTTTGGGTTCCCAACAGCAGGGTCTTAAACTCGAGACCCCTGCCCAGGAGTAGGAACGTCTTCTACTCCCTTTGGGTATACTTTGCAGGTGCATCCACTAAAGCAAAACCTGAAAACTTACGGATTCAGATACAGATGCTGCCAGCAACCTTTCGGATAGCAAGAGAGGAACAGAGACAAGAAACAATAACGAACAGTCTTGGGTAAAGTTACCCAGTCGGCCAGTGTAAACCTTTGGGGTTCTGGGTCTTGGGGGTCTCTAGGGATCCCAGATGAGCCCCCAAATGTTGTGCCCTGGTTGTAAGACCCCCAAAGAGACCATCAGAGATGGAAATTCTCCAAAATGCAAAAGCAAGGTTTATTGAAACATGCAAATCACGACAAGGACCTCGGTCTGGCTCACTACCATGGCAGTGGCTGGAGGAGGTACCGGCAGGAAGTCAAGTGGAAGTCTGGAGACAGAAACAGAAGCAAAGTCCACAAGAACACTGTTAATTAGTCTTCTCTCCATGGTTTGCTCAGCATGCCTTCTTAAACCACCCAGAACCATCTGCCCAGGGGTTACACAGCCTAAAAAAGGCTGATCACATCCATACTATATTAATTATTAATAAAGAACATGCTCCACAGACTTGTCTACAGATTAGTCCAATGGAGGTATTTTCTCTTGAGACTCCTTTTTCCCACAAAACTCCAGCTTTCTGTCAGGTTGACAGAATCAAAACAAACCAACAGAAAACTCATCAGTACACTTGCTCAACTTCAATTCAGGAGAGGAAGGAAGGAATGTTAGGATAGAGAAAAAACATGTCTTGGGTAGTAGAAGAGTAAAATCAGGTGGCAGAGTGGGAAGAATGATGTATGCACAGGCTTTAGGGAAAAGGTACAGGGAAGGGCTGGGGATCAGAGGGAAAAAAATCCATCAATCTTACTGTGTTCATTAAATAAATGACGTTCACAAGCCTGGTCCCTGAGGAATGTGCTGTCTGTCTGCATCATTTCAGTCAGTCCCAGGTGTGCCTTACTATGTATGAGAACTTAGTCTCACAGAATTCATCAACTGGCCCAGCATTGCTGTATTAGCTACTTTTCATGTGATGAAGTATCTGATATAAGTGACTCCAGGGAGAAGAGTTTTATGTCCATTGTGAAAACAAAGGCATAGGGATGGGGCTCTCTGTCCACAACAGCAGGGCTTATAAAGACTTGTAGAGCTGGAAATAGAATCAGAGGTGGGCTCTAACTTCAAAAGCACACACATACTAGTGTTTGTCCATTAGCTAGCCCTTGCCCTCAAAGGGTGCACAGGAACCAAGTATGCCAACAAATGAGCTGGAGCCACATTTCATATTCAAGTAGCAATTGCATTTTGTAAAAAGGCAGAACTGAGGCTTGAACATCTGTCTTGCCTCCAGAGTGAGTGTCATAAACATTGCCTTTCTACCTGCTGTGCTTCTGATCAAGTGATGTGAGATGTCTTTCTGTATGCTGTGGATAATTATCATTGGATAATAATGGAACTGCTTGGCCTATGATGAACCAACTTATAGTAATCCAAGCATAGATAAAGGGGAAGGAGGGTGCAGTCACCAGAGATAAGATCTACCCCAAGAAGTAAGATATAATAGAGTAACAGGTAAGCCACAAGCCATGTGGCAAGACAGATTAATAGAAATGGGTTAAGATGGAAGAGCTAGCTAGCAATAAGCTTGAGCCGTAGGCCAAACAATTTGTAATTAATATGTCTTTGCATGATTATTTGGAGCAAACCAGCTGCAGGTGGTGGGTTCTGGTCCTTGGGGCTAGGCTGGGCCAGAAACTTTGGGCTACAATCAAGGGAATGCCACTATTTCACTCAAGGCAATTTGCCTTTAACCGGATCCCAAGCTGACCTAGAATGATATGGTCACCCCATATAATAGTCAGTCATTAGACAGACTGGCAGGCATCTGTTTATGGAAATTAGGAAATTCTGGTGAGGAATATTAATAGTGCATAATATTAATAGAGCCATCTTGTTAGTATGAGTGTTGACAAGTATCAAGAGTCTCTATAGCCAGTTAATTAGTTCCATCTGAGTCTAATGGTGAAGTTAACTCTTGCTTTGAGTGAAAGGCTGTTCCTGCACAACCCTGCAGATAACCACAGGTGGCTTACATTTATGTAGAGAAAACACGTAAAGAGTAGGTGATCATCCCCAACCATATCATATTTTATCATGGTACCTGTTCAAAAAACCAGCTGGCCTCATTATTGGATACCTGTAGGTATCTAATTATCAGTTATTGTTGAAGGTCACAGAGCTGTGATGTGATAATGCTCATTATGACTTTTCAGCTGATGGTCATCACTCTAGCATTTCACCTGCAGTGTTCGAGAGCATTGGGAAGGATGCAATAGTCTACAAAAGCACAAGCCTTCTATGCCTCACTCTTGCCTGACTCTTCAATGTAGGGATAGTCTATGAGTCTTATAAGTAGATTTATGTTAAAATTTACATAGCAGCAGTCTCCTCTGTAAAGAAGCATCACAATTCAGAGTATTTCAAGGCTTTGGAGAGCTGGGGTGAGGATGGGAGTAGGGGTGGGTGGGTACAGGTAGGATGGGGTAGAAGGGTGGCACACACAAAGCATCAGTATAAAGCCTGAAACTTGGTATATTATTCACTGCAAATTCTTTCCATCTGTTTTGGTTATTTACTGCTGTGCAAAATACTGTCTCAAACCTTAGTGGCTCTAAGGACCATGCCCCTTGCTATGAAGAGGCTTAGTAAGGTTTCCTCGAATAATGATTATTCATTTGCCTACAGCTCTGCAACCTGAACTGGGGTTAGCTGGCTGTTTTGTTGTTTCTTCTACAGGTTGGGTGGTTCCACAGCTACTCCACCCCCTCCCATGTGATTTTATCTTTCTCATGGGGAGAGTGGGGATGGGGGGTGCGCTGGGATGGAAATTAAAGATGGCATCTCCAACATGTCAGATACCTGGCAAGGCTGTTTGGAAAAGCTAGGGCCTAGGTTCCTAGAATCTGTTTTTTTTCTGTCTGATGTTTGGCTATCAAGGGCAGTTGTGTAGGTATTCAATGTGCAGTCATATAGGACTCCTTGATCAGAAGGAACTTACTTGGTTCAAGGTGCAATTATCTTTTATCTTAGCTGTTGTTTTGTCAACCTGACAGAAGTTAGAGTTATCTGGGAAGAGGATCTTTAGTTGAGAAGATTTCTCCACAAAATTGCCTATGGTAAGTTTATAGGTCATTTTTTAAATTTCTAATTGATAGAGGAGGGTCCAGCCCTCTCAGAGCAGTGTTACCCCTGGGCAGGAGGTCCTGGCTTTTAAAGAAAGGAGGCTGAGCAAGCTGTGAGCAGTGCTCCTCCACAGTTTCTGCCTAGAGTTCCTGGCCTGGCTTCCCTCAGTAAGGGAACGTGAACTGAGCGGTGGAAGATAAAAGAAAACCTCTCTCCCCAAGTTGCTTTTGGGCAATAATATTTCATCACAGCAATAGGAATCCTAACAAGACATCAATACCTTCAAATTCTTAGTAATTTTCAAACAAAGCACCCTACATTTCTACTTTCTGCTTAGCCCTCAAACACTTGAGATTCATAGCCAAATCTCTCTCATGAGTGCTTGAAGCTAGCACACTATCTCCTAATTGTTTTCTATAGGCCAAGACAGCTCACAAGACCACCCTGAGGAGCAGGCGAGAGTTTGAAGCTATGTCCTCACTTTGGTTTCTTACCATCAGAATCTCTTGAGCAGCAGATCGTGAGAGAATTTTTCCAGCAGGTATGTCCCCTCTCCAAGGTACCTCATAAACAGAGAGATATGACAGACAGTGAGAAATGGCCCAGAAATGAGATGTAACTAGAGCTTAGGAAAATGGAAAAAGTTAGAAACTCAGGTCCCAAGTCTATGTCTTGTCTGTTGGAGGTCTCATTGGCTCTCTTGGCCAGCCAGATATGGCCCTGAGTGGGAGAACTGGTCTATCCAAAAATCAACTGCCTCTTCTAAGACCATAGGTTGGCAACTTTCTCTACACAGCTGTGAGTAAATTGGGTCAGCATGGTGTGATGGAAAAGCTCTTCTTTATTTACGGATCATCTAAGTGCCAGCAATCACTTGCTGCTCAGTGCTCCTACCTGTAGGGATATAATTGTGGTCCTAGGAGAGAAGGCTTATCTCTTTCCAGTCACATAGGACATGTCTTGTTAATTCTGGTTGAAGGGGGAATTGGAGATTATGGAGAAGGGGACATTGATTCTTGCTGTTCCTGGGAACTTAGTCTCAGTTATTGCTGACTGGCTTGCATGTATCCCTACTTACTTACACCTGTGCTCCACAGAGGTTCAGAATGCATGCCTCTACTGAAAGGTCAATTAACCTTAGGAAAACTTCATGAAGAAGGACCAGAGACTGGTCAGTTCCACACAACTTGATTTGGTTCCATTTCAGTAAGGAAGATGGCAGGTCCTTGAGAGGAGGGATTCCATGGATACCCCATCTCTTGATGTCTGCCCTCAGTGTTGTGTCTCCTTTTCTCTACCGAAAGTTCTCCCAATCTGTCCCTCAGGGCACAGAACACTCTTATTTTCTTCTTGGTCTTTTCACTGTCTACAGCTAGTATCACCAGTGCTGTGGTCCTTCCTTCACACAGCTTTCCCAGCTCCACAAGGCATGAAAAGGCTCTGTGGAAGGCTCCCAGCTGTGAGAACCAAAGGAGCAAACAACTCTAAGGTGGTGAATTTGTTCCCCAGTGGCCAGGCACAAGGAACATGGCTAATCCCTTACAAAAGAGTAACTTTGTCATTCATACAGGAATCACACTAGCTAGGACTCTCTCTTGATGACCCTAGCTGGCTAGTGTTAGCATTCAGGCACACCTCCTTGGGACCTGGCCAATAGGCAGGCAGTACCTTGGTTCTCTCAGGGTTCTGACAATGTCATCCTACATGGGCAGGACTTCTATCTCCACCAATAAATTTTCTATGTGAGCCAGTTGGGATGTATCTCTCTCTGAAGCTCTCACCTTCCATGACTGCAATGCATCAGTTTTAAACTATGACAGCTAGTATACTTCTTGGTAAGAGTTTGCTGCTTTTCCATCATCTTCCCCAACAAAAAAAGACAGGTCTTGCCTTTGACAAAGTAAAGAGGACAATCCTACACACAGTTATGATTAGACTGAAAAGTCTTAGAAAGGTGGGTTGTTTGGGGAAGAAAGTTTCCAGAAGTGAATGTCATATAGGGTGTCATCTGTAGTGAGGGCCCAGCAGCATAGATGCCATGGAGGGTGGAGGCCTCCCCCAAACCTCCACCACTGATAGCTACTTGAAGAGGTGCAGGGCTCTCTTGGGGCATGGTGGGATCCTGTTCCCTTTTTTTTTTTTGTGAGAAGGGCATGGACCTCTGGCTGTTACTTGATTCGTGGGTGCAAATAAGCATGCCTAGGGTAAAGGGTTTCTTTAGTGGAGGTTCTCTTCCGGTGTCCTCACTAGTACCTCTCTATTGTAAGAATTATTCACTAGCAATTGACTATATAAAGGATTAATATTTATTATGGGGTTTATATAAATACTCACTGGTACAAAATTGAACCTTAAAGCAATTCTTGGATAGTTGGACTGTCCAATTCAGTGATGGTATCAATCTTCTCTCCCAGAATGCAGGAACAAACAGGATGGACAGTTACCCTGCAACTGGTTCATCAATGGGAGCTGTCCATACCCCATCCAGATCCTCAAGACCCAAAGCTATGCCTCTAGGTCTCCCTCAATAATGCTTGAACCCTCCCAAACCTCCCTCACGTTATCTTTCACTTTTCTATTCCAAGGACACATCTAGGTCTGGATTCCCTCCTGGATGGGCCTCAGGAGAAAACTTTAGAATTATACCCACTAGCCAAGTATTTTTACTTTGATTACTACATTGATTTCTGTTGCACAAATAAAGGAAACTCAGAGCCAGATCTCAGGGAAAGACTGAGAATTCAGAGAGTAAACCTCACCGTCAGATCTCACCCAGCTATCTCCAGCTTCCTCAGCCTCGTACTTCCTGGCTTCTTCTCTCTGTTCTGTCTTTCTATGCCTGCTGTAAATACTTTCTTCACTCAGTTAAGGCATGGCACTACCACTGCCTGCCTGGGAGCCTGGAACTCCTTCTGTAAACTAAGATGACCTCAAACTCAGATTTTCTGGGATTAAGGGCATAGGTCATCACTCACGGTTATTCCCTGTGCTGGGATTAAAAGTGTGAGTTACCACTGTCTGATCCTCCTAGACTGACTGTGGGTAAATCCCTTTGATATATTCAACTGTTTTTATTATATTTGAAACATATCCCAACATATCCCCCTCTCAAAATTAAGAAAAGGTTATAGCTAATACAAGAAAAACCATATACAATAGGTACAATAATTATATACAATATATACAAACAATAAATGAGTAATGTCCAGTCCATTAACAATTGACAATTCAAAGACAATATTTTATTAATTATCCTATTTTGATGAATCCAAAGGATTACACCCAATTCACTTTCTATCTAAATTGTATTGCTAACTAAAAACTATTATTTTGATGTCTCTTAAACTTATATACTTTAACTTCAGAGTTTCTTTTCTAAAACTGTCACTAGAAAACTATAACTATCTCATCTTCAACTACCTCAGAGACCCAAGAAGGAAATAATATTTACCCAAGTAAACAGGAAGTACAAACAACTTCTAAAATCTAGAAATGACAGAGATGACACTTATCTGTCTGGACAGTCACCCAAAGTTCCTTTATAAAGTTGGGGCATTTTTACAAGTACTTTATTGTTTTCATAAAGTAAAATTCTAAAATGAGACCCCAGATCTGAGTGAGCTGACCTTGAATTGCTTTCCAGTGATATTCTTGTCCTCTGGTAAATGCTACAGGACCAGGATCAATGCTCTAAATTTGTGAGTGTGCCATGCTTGAGATAGGAAACATTGCTTGATATAAACTCAAACTGTGGGTGCTCTGCTGTTTGTTTATTCTTATGAAGCTCATCATCTATCTGAGACTACAAGGATAGGGTTTTCCATGAAATGACATTTCTATGATAAACCTTTAATCCTGAAATCCCTGGTGAAAATATTCAGTTGTGTATTTTATTTATGACAAATTTAAATGATCAGAGATTAAATAATTAAATGCACTTGAAGTTAACGTAGAGGAAATTTGAGGGAGTAGAAAAGGGTTGATGATCCTGAGTAAAAACCTAGTAGGCTGTGAAGCTCTGACAGGACTGTATGTCTAAGTGATGTTTATTTTCTTCTTTCCTTTCTTCCTTTCTTCCTTTCTTTCTTCCTTCCTTCCTTCCTTCCTTCCTTTCTTTCTTCCTTCCTTCCTTCCTTCTTTCCTTCCGTTTTTTTTTTTAAACTCATATATGCTCAGTCATTAACTCAGGCTTGCTACTAATTAACTCTTTAAATTAGCCAATATTTCTATTTATGCTTTGTCATGTGGCTCATGGTTTGTTATCTCATTTTTACATGTTCTGCTTCCAGGAAGCTGGCTGGCTCTCTCCTGACACTACCCTTCTCAGAATTCTCCTGGTCTGGTTGGCCATTCTATACTTCCTGTCTGACTAGTAGCAAAGCAGTGTTTTATTAAGCCAATTCAAGTTCAAATTTTTACAGTGTACAAGAGCATTATACCATAGCATTTCCCCCTTTTTGTCCAATTAAACAAGTTTTCAACTTTAATATAGTAAAAAGACTATATACAACAAAAATAGTTGTTAAGATGACAGTAACGATATTTAATCTATTAGTATTAGACAAAATTGGAGAAAATAATTATCTCTTATCTTGATAAGCCTAAAGTTTTCTATCTGGATTTACTTTATATTGGCCCATATGTTTAATTAAAACTAAATTATAACTATCTAGTCTTCAACTCCATCAAAAACCCCAGGAGGATAAAATATTTTCTGTGTAAGTAGGAAGTACATTGCAAGCAACTTCTAAAACTCTAGACATGACAAAGGTATATGACTGTCTGGAGAGTCACCCAAAATTCCTCTGCAATGTTCCTCTGTCTTCAGCCTAGAGCCCCCCCCCCCCGCCCCAATATTTGACAAACTTCTCAATAGAGCAGGAAATTTGAAGGCTGTTCTGCCTACATTGATAAAATTCATCAGGAACTTTCCTCTGTATCCGGCAGAAGCAGGAATCTAAAGGGCTATCCCACATTGCTTTGTCAAAGTTTATTAGTCACTTCCCTGTTGGTTATGCATGTCCAGTTTATACAACACACTGTCAAACAGTTCAGGCAGGAACAGTTTTGTTACTAAGTATCTAGTCTTGTCACTTTGAAGGCAAACTGTAAAAAATGTCTTCAAAACCCATTATCTTTGGAGTAGTTGGTGCTGCCAAGAGTAGATATGTCTTACTGCTGAGAAAAGTATAAGTTTTTAAAACATTTTAAATGCCATATTCTTTATGTCTTTGAAATGTTTGAAAATTATTTATCTAATCAAATATATCTTATTATTAGTTTGACTATTACAGATGACTATTAATCTGTATTCCATAATTATACATTAAATTTTTAATTGAGCTGTTTAAAAACAATACCTTTAACAAGTATAGAAACATATACACACTGTAAAATATCTACTTTAAATTTGTATCACTATATAAAAATCCACACCAATGCAAATTATTTGAAATTAATACTTGTCTTTTTATTCTATTTTTTCAATTTACAGGTAATTGTTACATTGTAGTCTCATTATTTTTAAGCATTTTATAAATGTAACATAACTATACATAGTTAGATTCTATAAATTTACCTATTAAAGAATTTAGCAAATCATAAGGGAGGGGAAAGGCGACCAGTCTATCTTTAAATCTCAGTTCTGACTCGACACTCTGTCACAGGGGCTTAGTACCAAGCCCGAGTCCACATTCACTCACTAATTCACTCAAATGACTGAATCATGAATAAATGAAACTCAGGGATAGATCTCTGGGAGAGTCGGAGATATTAGAGAGAGTAAACACCACAGTCAGATCTTACCCAGCTGTCTTCCAGCTTCCTCAGCCTGGCTTCTCTTGGCCTCCTCTTCCCAAGTGCTGGGACTAACTGTGAGCCATGGCTTCTTCTGCCTTAAATACTCTCTTCACTCTGTTAAGACATGGCCCCACTACTCCCTGCCTGGGAGCCTGGAACTCCTTCTGTAAACTAAAATGACCTCGAACTCAGTTGGGATTAAGGGCATAGGTCAACACTCCTGGGATACTCCATATGCTGGGATTAAAGGTGTGAATCACCACTTTCTGATCCTCCTAGACTGACTGTAGCTATATCTCTATAATATCTTCAAAACTTTTGGAGATTCTATTAAATCCCCACAGAAGAAATGTGATTTAAGTTATGAGTGCAAAAGTGAAGCAGGAAAATTACTTCTAGTAAAATAATGAACATGTAGGGTAATCTGTGTATAAAATAAATCTCAGAAACCCAGGCAGCTACAAAATATCTTAAAGTAGCCCACATCAAACAGACTCATTAGTGTTTTTTCTTTCTTTCTTTCTTTCTTTTCACACCATCACATTGAGGGTTATGATTTCAGCACATGCACCTTGAAAGAAAGCAAACATCTGGTCCATTGCAGAAAAATTCATTTTACTATTCAGTTATATTATATTATCTAATCTCATTTTAATTTCTATTATTTATGCTACTAGAAGGTTCAGCTACCCATATAAGGAAGAGCTTTGATCTCCCCTGAACTGCTTCTTGAATGGAGCTTTATACTGATATATTGCCTGTTGAACTGGTTTCAGTGATAGAAGTCTTGATCTGTACATTTCTTGGTATAAGTATAGCTTTGCTAAGAGTTATTGTCTAAATATAACCCTGTCTTTCTTTATATATGTGTGTGTATGAGTATGTGATTTAGCTTATCACTGAGAAGGAAGTGATGAAATATTCTTTTTCCAGAACCCAACATTCAATAAGTAAGTACCAGCTTTGTCATCATATTAAAGCTCTGGGTCTAGTCTTGAGGAGGTCCTGTCTGGTTTCATTATTTTACTAAAGTCTTATTTTTCCTCTTTAAGGGAATAAGAAAAGAAAAAGTCTTTGGCTTTTGTAACCATCCCCAGAAGCTTGTGTAGAGCAAGTTCTGGACTTGGCCATAGTAACCTTAGGAATAACTGTCATAGTCCAGCAGGTACTGAGCAGAAAAATCCATCCAAGCAAAGGAAGTTCAAGTTTAGAAAGACACACATAATGCTTAGCAAATACTTGTTGAAAAATTAATGAGTAGTTATGGTAACGGCCTCCGAAGTTTCCTTTACTACATGCAATGATTCTTGGTTTAAGAAGTGCATTACTACATAATTATCCAGTGGAAGATAGTGAATGATGTACCTCCTGTGAAAGTAAGATGGAATGCCAAGAATGTTTTACAACCTCTATTTTTACCTCCTGGATATCAGATAAGCAAGTTCTGATTCTACAAACAACTGTGTCTCTGCAAAATGCAGCTGTCTGAGCCCTGGCAGAAGCACTAGTCTGCATGCTATTGTGCAACTGTGCATTTAACTCAGAAGGCATTTATGAAAGAGAAAACAAGTTTCCAAAATGAAAAGGGGCAGAGGGTGGAGATTGGAAGAACAGAAATGTCCATCCCAATTCAATCCAGAGGTACCAGATACTCAAGGTCCAAAAGGTACAGACTTAGAATTTAGAGGAACATTTTGTGCTTCAGATCTGACCTGCATCCTATTATTTTCAAATACAATTATTTTAAAAACACAATCACTATTCATTCATCAGTTGTCTATTGTTCCTTTTAATCAACATTAACTAAATCACGACAAACTTGACATGTCCCAGGAAGATAAAAATATTTTCTGCCTCTTCCATAAGAAGTTTGCCAGTTCCTGCTAGAATGAATAAAAGGTTAAACTCAATTTCCATGTATCCATGTATCACATGGAGATACCCCAAACTGATCTTGAGCCTATGTGGGGATCATCTTATGGATATCAAGTGAGCTGGAAAAGGAGGAATGACAGACTGGGGACGCTTTGCCCGAAGTGAATTTCAGCCTTATACTGTGAGGTTCACAGTCATAAGCTATATTCCTCTCTGTGTTTACAAAATGAGAAGCTTGGATCAGGATGGAAAGAGAAACAGGTTCCCAAAGTGCTTTACCTGTTCTATGCTGAGTCCCCATGCAGGGAGAGGGCAACTGAGCTACAAAGAAGTTATTACTAATTCTTAATAACCAGAGCATCCAAAGAATGTTATCTTATTTCTTCCGTATCTTAGGCTGGAGAGTCAACACAGAGAAGCATTACATTCAAAATGTAATTGCTACACTTACAAAACTGCTCTTTGCAAAGTTCTTAGCTCAAAACAGAATTTAAAATTTTATGGGGTAGTAGTTACAGTCTTTCTTGTACACTGCCTAGATTTTACCTGAACTCAGTGCTTCTCCATCTTCCTAATGCTGAATTTAATACAGTCCTTCATGTTGTGTTGACCCCCCAACCATAAAATTATTTTGTTGCTACTTCATAGCTATAATTTTGCTACTGTTATGAATTGAAAAATAAATATCTGATATGTAGGATTTCTGATATGTGACCCCCAAGGGGGTGGGAGAGCCACAGGTTGAGAGCTAGTAATTATTCACAGGGGCAGACCCTCTGGAAATCTAACATTATCTTCCCTTTCAATGCATTGTCACTTTCAAGGAGTACAATGCTCTTGGAGGGTCAGTGACTGACTTCAAACAATGACTGAACAGGCCTACACAATTTTTGTTCACTCTGAAGAGATAAAGATAAATTGAGGATCCATCTGGCTCTGGGGCTGCTACCAAGACTGGAAATAGACACAACTGGACGGGATGAAGGATGGGATGAATTGTTTGATTTTCTTTTAAAGATTTATTTATTTCTTAAGTATACAGTGTTCTGCCTTTATGTATGCCTGAAGGCCAAAAGAGGGCGCCAGATCTCATTGCGGATGGTTATGAGTCATCATGTGGTTGCTGAGAGTTGAACCCAGTGCTCTTTACTGCTGAGCCAATTGGCCTTCAGTTGGCCAAAGTTGTAAAGGTGGCCAAAACCAGTCTAGAGAGAGGGCGTTTCTTCCCAGCAACATTCTAACCTGGGACAGAGATGCATATTCTGGCAGCTTTGACCTCAAGATTCACGGTCTTCTCCCTACCTTCTATTGAGAACAAGAGCCTTTTCTCTTTTTTTACTTCACAATTTCCTGAATCCCAGTCTATCAGTGAAGGGAATGTTAATGGTAACATAAAAAGTCATGAAAAATCCCAGAAAATTATAACTGGCTTTGAATGCCCAAAGCAGTTAGTTGCAAGTACCCTCCCAGCATAGGTTTGGCTCTGTAAACAGTGAGCAGTCTCCAGATGGAACTTCAAGGCAGAGGGGCAGGTTCCTTAAGGATTTACATTTAAAGCCAGACTCCCAGCCCTAGGTGTTACAAGAGAGTGGTGTCCTTTCTGCCCTGCCCTGAGTTGCCCATCCAATCATATCCCAATATGCAAAGGACCCCTCAGTGCCTGCAGATAAAAAGGAGCAAGTGCTCTATCAGAACCAAGTTGCTGAGCTTGTCACCTGTGTTCCAGGAGCCAAACCAGCAATGTCTTCCGCTGCACAACCTGAAGTCTCTGCCCCGCTGGCCAATTTGGAGATTCAATATATCAAGGTAAGACACTTGCAAGCAGGGCTTTCACTGAGGGCCTGGTTAAAACCGATTGTGGAGTCTTTGCAAACACAAAGGCAAAACAGCTTCCAAAGTTAGTGGTCTGATTCAGTGGTGAATTCTAAAGCATATCAGACAACTTCTCATATGTTTGTATTTTGACATATGTCAAAGGGAATAGAATTTTATTCTGTGTAAAGGTTCTTGTGCCAGAGTGCAGTGAACCAGAGTGAGCAGGAGGTCTATAAACCCTGTGCATTGAGCACTTGTGCTAAGGTAGACAGGACATAATGGAAGGAGACAGGTATGTGGAAAGTTGTCTCTCTGTCTCTTGTTACAATAAGGTTTTCTGGTTTCGGCCAGTGGTCTAGACTTATAGACTTGTAGTTTTAGAATCTTTAGTTGTTTGTTGTTGCTTAGTGTTTTAAAAATGATTTAGGTTTTTATATTAACTGTATGTTGCTTGGTTTATGGCTCAGGTATTTTGTTTGTTTTTTAATCTTAATTTGTTTTATTAATTTATCTTGTCATGTGGCCCATGGCTTACTTGTGTTTTTTATATGTTGTATTTTTGGGCAGCTGGCTTAATTTGTCTTTGACTTTGTCTTTTAACTATTTAAAATATTTTAAAAACTTAAACTTTTCTAAACAATAAGACAAATCTGCTCCTGACAACACCAATCTATTTCAAAAACAGTAAACATAAAAAACTCCATATAAACTTTACTTTCTTTATAACAACAGTTAGACACTAAACAAAAGCCTGTTATTATATTAACTACTTAACAATATACTATTTAAACCAAACAGGCAAATTCCATAAAAAATAATCTCTAACCTTTAAGAAGGCAAATAAAATAATCCTTCAAGTTCCTACTTTACAAAAAAAAAATTGTCCAACATTCTTCAAGACTCAAAAAAACTACTAATAAACTATACCAAGATGAACAAAGCAAACTTATTACTTAACTAAAATAAAAACTCAAAGCCTATAAACTAAAAATAAATACCCCAACTTTATAAAAAACTTTAAACTGTCCAGAAAAATAGATGCCATCTCTGTCATTTCTAAATTTTAAAAGTTACTTACACTTACGACTTACTTAGATAAATATTATATCCTTCTATAGTCTTTAATATAATTAAAATCACATAATTGTAAATATAATTTTTCTTAACTATTTAAAAAATATATTACATATAAAACTAAATTCACAAAAATAAAATAAATAATAAATATTTTCTTTAATTTTACTAAATACAAATAAGCTAAATATTATAACTATAAGTCTTACTTAATAACTATTTTATTATATTAAAATTAAAACTTTCCTTTTTAATTAAACAAAAATAACAAAATAATATAAAAATGTCTTTCTATACACTATACAAATCAACATTTAAATAAAAACTATTTTAGCCATGGCAAACACCATAAAAAATAAATAAATCAAAATAATTTAAAAAAACAAAACAAAATCAAATCAAATCAAGCCAAATACCCAAAAAAATATAAAAAACACCAATAAGCCACAAACCACAGAACAAACAAATTAACAAAAATAAATTAAATTAAAATAAAAAACTAACTTACAAAATGCCTAAGCCATAATCCAAACAATATAAATGTCTAAAATCATTTTTAAAAAGCCTAAACATAACAAACAACTAACAGTCTAAAACTACAAGTCTACAAATCTAAACCTCTAGCCGCCCCAAACCAAAACACCGTACTGTAACAGTCCTCTCGAAATAGTACACTGAAACAGGATAACATGACCATACGCTTGTTGACAGTGTTGGGGTCAGAGGACTTAGGTCTGAGCATTGAATTGAGGTTGCTGCCAAACCCCCAAATGGACTTAACGTTATTTCTCTTATTTTGAGATAGAAATGGCACTTGCTTATTTCTCCAGGCAAGATTTCTGTTGTTGGAGAAAACATGTCATTGCTAGCTGCTAAATATTTAGAGACACAAGAGCAGGAGTCTGACCCAGGCTTCGAAATCAGCAGCCAGGGAGAGCGAATGATCAGGCTGGGCTTGTCCTGAGGGACTCTCATAATTTTGTCTACTAAATAGTTTCATGCCTATTTCTTTCACAGACCTTAAGATTCCAAAATTAGAAAATAAATATCACACACACACACCCATACATAATGCCCAATTATAAGAAAAGTTACATAAAATTAGCTGTGTTTTGGTATGATTCGGAAAACAATTGAGAAGTGAGAGATGGTCTGTCAACTCTGGGGAGAACCATGGTGGCTTCTGAACTAAGCAATGAACTTCCAATGTGTTAAAGTTAGCAAGAGCCTGGTGCTCTCTCTCATCTATTTTCTTTTTCTTTTGAGCAAATGCAGGTGGTTTGGAATCACTGAAACCTTCTGCAGTTTCCCAAACACCTGAAGTGAGGGAGCTGTCTGGTTCGTGGGCTCTTTGCTTAGGACAAGCAGTTCAGAGAGGAGTGAGACATGGTCAAGGCCCACAGGAAGCTGGAAGTGCCCCAAGACATGATTTCACCAGGTCCTCTTGGAAAAGTGCTTTCAATTTAGATTTTGACAAGTGAGAATAAGCAAATTGTGATGTGTTTCCATTCTCCAACAGCTCACAGTTGTAAAGGCATGTGTACACCATAGGCTCCCCTACCCTCTCTCTCATTTGGAAGAGACTAATGTCACAATCCATAAATCAGGTATTCTGAGAAGACGGGAGTTGTTGACACTGCCTATATAGTTACAATTTAATCACTAAGAAGAGGTTGGTCTGCATGCTTCTAACTGGAAAGGAATTTTGGTTATCAGGATGCTCCCTCCCCCTTTCCTTAATTTGTCATTGATGAATTTTGCTAAGACTGTGTGTGTGTGTGTGTGTGTGTGTGTGTGTGTGTGTGTGTGTGTGTGTGTGTGTGTGTGTGAAGTTTTAAAGTGAACTCTCTTTCCTCTGATGTTTCATTTAGCACTTATTAATTTAAAATGAGGTGAAAGTGCTAGAAAAATGAGGTATTTCTTACACTCCCATGTACAAACACAGGACCGGAAATCCCTTAACACAGACCATTTCCAGTTTGAAACTTCTTCATTGCAAACACATTACATAAGGGCATCTGGGGGACAGTGATGGGCCTAAGTATTTAAGAGCCAAGAATGTGTTTGTTTGGTGTTCATGTACTTCTTTAGCTAATAATAAACAAGGCTCAGGTTTTGTTTTGGAAGCCTCTATAACTTTATAAATCCAAGTGCACCCATTGTATCTCTGTTCCTGTAACTCCTTAGAGGTTGTGAGTAAATGCCATGAGAGCCCTTCTTCCTTGCTACTGAGTTTTCACATGAAATTTACAGGACCACTGGTCAAACTCTGTTTCTTTCACCTCTATCTGCCTCTTTTCTCTAGGAATTATAATGATTATGAGGATTCCCATTTCCTGAGGAGGTGCGAACAGCCAGAGAATCTAATTGTTGAGTAGTACTTAAGGCAGGGCCCGGCTCATGGGAAATGATCAATATTAGTTTTCTTAGACCGGTGTATTTTTTTCTGAGGAGTTTTCAATTGCTAGAATATTATTACTTCACTTTTCTAAGACCTGCTTAGCCATCGCATCATTCTCCTCTCATTTTTCTCCTAATTTTCTGTCAGTCTGTCTGTCTTTCTATCAGTGTATCTGTCTTTCTTACACAGTCATGTCCAGTCTGACAGAGAGAAGTTCTGAGGATTTTCCAAGGATCTCAGAGATGAAGGATTTTGTTCCCTGGACTTTATGATCTTACTTCTCCTTTCTCATTTCACACACCTTGAACACTTGTCGACTAGGAACAACTGTAACTCCAGCTCCAAGGCAACCAAGGATCTCTGTTCTCCTGCATCTGCATGTTTGTGCTACCCAGAAGCTCACATAGACATACACATATGAGTAAATAAAAAAGGCACATATCTTTATAAGCTATCAAGTGACAATACTTTCCATGCTCAAAAATGTTACATTAGTTAGTAGTATTTTTGCGCACACAGAAAATAAGCTGCAATGCTTCTGTTAGCTTTCTCACAATGGCCCTGTTACAAGCCTGTGATTTCCTTTATACAGAGGAAGAAATGGAGTCAGATACACATAAAAATAGTTTTAAGTTCAGGGTGCAGATATTGAAATTCAGACACCCCCCCCCCATCCAAGGGTGCCTCTCCTAGTAACTGTGTCCTAGCAATACACACCTGAATTCCCAATTGTCTAATATCTATGTTTCTTTAGGTGTTAAATGACACATACATGAACGGTGTTTAGACAGGGAAAGACGTAATATTTAGGTAACATTTAATACCCCAACTCTAGCTTATCAAGCCCTCTAATTTACTGCATATTTAAGTGCTTTTATCTGCTTTCTCTGTATCTCCACAGATCTTCATAAGCAATGGATGGCATGAGTCAGTGAGTGGCAAGAAATTTCCTGTCCTTAACCCCGCAACTGAGGAGGTCATCTGTCACGTGGAAGAAGGGGATAAGGTAAGTTTTTGAACACCTGCAGGTCCAGTTTATACCAGGAGTCTTCATCTCACTGTTCTGAGCTCAAAGCCCACTGCAAGTTCAACAAAAGACATGAAAATATGACTACTCAGGCAGCTGGGTAAATGTTCAGTTGTCCTTGGCATAAGAAAAAATGCCACCTATGCATTTGCTAAAGAATAAATATTCACAATACACAAGAACTTTAAAAAAAATCTGATAAAACCAAGAGAACAAGAAACAGTGAAGAACATGGGCTATAGATTCAACCTTAGCACTTCTAATGTTATCTGGGAATTTGGAATAGGGAGGAAGAGGTCCAAAACTGGTGTTCTGAGACTACTGTAGCATAGCGAAATATGAACTTTTAACTAACTTGTCTCTTTTCTTAAGAGTTAGCATTAGCATTTAATATGGGGCACACCATTTTAATATAGTAATGTACTTGGGGTGCATGTCAGCAAGTCATGCCTTCTCCTTGATGATAAAAATGACACCCCCAAAGCAGACTATAAATGTGTAGATGTTGGTTAACAAGAAATGCTATTCTTGATGCTTTAACACTGAAACCTTGAACAGTTGGCTCCTAGGAAACATCTTGCTCTGACATTGTGGCTGGTCCTGTCAGGAAAACAAATCTTTCTGACTGAGATCAGTAGAAAAAACCTTGTCAGGCAGGCTGAGTTTCCTTTATTCGTGTAACAACTGAACATCCTTGCCATGTGAGAAAATTCAATGTGGAGGTCAGATGTAGCTTAAAATGTCTAATTCTGCTATGTTTCATTGGCATAAGTTAGGGGTCTTTTTTTTTTTTTTTTTTTTTTTACCAGTTAAACATGGTCCATGATACTTAAGTATAATAGCAATGTGCTGATAAAGAGTCTGTCTTCCTTCTTGGAGATTAACCGGTTCTTGATTACTATCTGCCATCGAGCTGGGTGTCTGGTGAATACTGATGTAGATTGTTATATTAAAACAGGCCTTGAAAGAATGTGTAAGATTTTGGAAGTAAATGGGCCTGCTGAAAGGACATTCTCTGTGCAAAGAGAGTTTCAGGAGCAAAGCGAGAAGGGTTACCTCAGCTGCAGTAGGAGAAACATAAATAGGAAGTGTGTGGCAAGTGAAGTCTGTCCAGAAAATGTTAGACCTGAAAGTCAAACAGAGAACTTTGATCCTTGCTCTTAGGATTTGGGGATAAAACCAGGAAACACAGAAAGGAATGTGATAATATAAGTTTCATGAAGGTTGACCTGGCAGCATTTGAGAGAATGTGGGAAGTAGTGAGAATGAATGTGAGGCTATTTACAATGTATGTCAGTAACGGCCTATGTAATAGAGGGTAGAGAAACCAAAATAATGTGCTAGAATGAGCTAGGAATGCGAAACCATTTTCATGTTGACTTGGCTTCTAGGACCACAGTTAAGCCCATCTTGTGTGCAGTTGGCATGTCTGCCATGTAGAATATGTGAGACACCTGTGGGTTTAAAGATAAGATAAATGAACTTTAAGCAAATTGTAGCACAACATATTTCAGTTGTGTAGAGTGGAACATTTGTACCCTCAGATTCTACATTGGTGAATACAACCCTGGGACTGAGTGTGTAACTAATTACTGGCATAGGTGATGTGATGAGGTCTGTCACCGCTGGGCGCATGCTGAAAGGGCAGATAATTTTGGCTATTCTAGAAACTGTACGGTTACCTACTTCTTACCTAGCATCTGTGCTCAGTTCCAGAAGTATAGCTATTGGAATGATGTCCGAGGGCTAATATGTTAATAACTCATAAATTTAGCATTCATGAACTTAGATCGTCTTTTGTTGACTTGGAGAACAGTTAGTTCTTCTGGAATACTAAGAGAGATCTCTGTTTACCTAGATTTCCATTCCCAGAATCCCCTCAGTTTATGTTTTCTTTATTACTTCTATTTTCATTTTCTGAGCTTGATCAGTTTTTCCCTCCATTTGTTTGTTTTTTCATGACGTTCTAATATATAAAATGCTTCATGAATTTGTGTGTCATTCTTATGCACAGGCTTTGCTAATCTTCTTTATGTTATTCCAATTTTAGTGTATGTGCTGCTGAAACAAACATGAGGCCTGTATTTATAAGATAGTATGATGTTCAGTTGTATGTTCCTCCCATCTAATGAATATTTCAGAAAAATTCTTTACCTCACTGTCCTGCTGTTAGCCAACCTATGGAATGCTATACAGAGGATGGATAGTTGGATAATTCAAAACTAAAAAGGAGAACTCAGAATCCACTTCAAATTAAAAAGTCTCTAGTCTATTTCTGGTCCTGCAAGATTAAACATCTGTTTTGAGAAAAGAACAGTCATGGTCCAAATGACAAAACCACACGAACAAATTTACTCATAGCAGTTTTCTGTAGTCAGTTTTTGATGTGGGAATGTATTTCTGTATGCTGTGAACATCAATCTTTAAATAAAGAAGCTGTTTTGGCCCATGACAGGCACCATAGAAAAAGTAGGAGGAGAAATCAGAGCATAGGTAGGAAAGGAAGGGTGGAGTCAGGGACAGACCGAGCTGAAGCCCAAAGGAGCAACATGTAAGGAACACAGGTGAGCCACGGGCCACGTGGCAGACAGATTAATAGAAATGGGTTGATTTAAGATGTAAGAGCTAGCTAGCAATGTGCCTGAGCCATAGGCCAAACAGCATGAAGTTAATATAAGTGTCTGAGTCATTTCTCGGGCCTGAGCAGCTGCGGGTAGCTAAGGGGTCTGGGGCAGCAGGTCTGGAGCTCCTTGGTCTCACACCGCCGAGGACCAAGAAACCTCATTGTAACAAGTTTTTGTTTGTTGTTTGTCTGTCTGTTTGTTCTGTCTCAAGGCCATTTCTCTCCATCCCTAGGAGAGATCTGGAAGTTCAAGACAGTTACTACTAAGCAAAGGTCAATGACAGAACACTGAGCAGAGGTCTCCACACACAGTTGTGTCTCACTAGGTTAAAGTATGTGTTTTTAAAAGCACAGTATTCTCACTTCCAAGATCCATTACAACAAGGTGAAGCCTACTGTCCTTTTGATCATCCCGATTTATGGGGTTTCATAAACTGGTGAGTTCTGTACATGAAAAGTTGTGGCATCGTCCTTCCATACATATTATTTGCAGTTGATTTGGTGACGTGAAAGCACATGTAATGGTAGTGGAAGGAACAGCGATGCTTTCAGCAGGTGGATTGCAAGAGAATAGAAGAGTGAATAGGGATCTACCGAGGAATGGAGTGACCGTGGTGACATTTGGAAGGAAAATGGCTTAGGAAATTTAAAGAAGAAAACTAACGAGGAAATGCAGTGGTAATAAACACACACGAACAAAGAACAGTGAAAGTGTGACTTTATTCTACTGTTCCATTTTGTTTAAATTAATGAGGTTTTAAGCAGTATATTATTAATAAAAGAAACGGTCTTTACTTATTTCAGAACTAGAGCGAATTACTTTGTATATGCAGTTAGAAAATAGGGGCTGATCATGCACATAGGGCTTTGGCTTGAATATGAAAAGTCGAACACAAAGAGATAATTTACACAGTTGTCACCCAGGGAGTGGCATTGTTCTGAGAAGCTAAGGAATATTATGGACATGAGGGTCTAAGGGCCAGATGTAGAGGCATGAGCAGGTCATGTGGCTTGTAACCACTCTATTTGTCCTGAGATAGCCTCTCTCTCCCTCTCCCTCTCTCTATGTTAAATATATTTTCACCTGTAAAATGAGGAATAGATTTTTCTTAGCATTTTCTGAATCAAATGAGATGAAGTATTCTGGATGGAAGTTTCTCAGTCCCACCCAGATCCATGGTCTTTCCTACCTGTAGTCCCATAACTGCTTATAAAATAATTACTCAAGAGGCTTATAGTAATTACTGTTTAGTCTACGGCTTAGGCTCATTATTAACTAGCCCTTCCAACTTAAACTGTTTCTATTAATCTATGTATTGCCACATGGCCAGTGGCTTACTGGTATCTTCATATCTTTCTTTCTCAACAGCTGGAATGTGTCTGGTTCCACTTTGCCTTTCTCCTAAATCTCTGTTTCAATTTTCCGCCAGCATCTAGAGATAGAACATTATTAGAACACACTGTATCCTGTTCCAACAGGATAAAGTAACAACTATTAAAACAGTACGTCTGTTCTAGGAGCTTAATAAAATAAATAAATAAAATAGTTTATTTGATAAGAATATGAAGCTTGTTTAAAATATTACTCAAGAGAAATAGTTCTAACTTGTTGTTCAATGTGTGGAATGTTCTGGACTTTGGGCTAATGTAACCCTAACCTACGTTTGTGAGGACTGTGTTCTAGTTTATGAAGTGTGACGTTTTACTCACTCATCTAGTATTTTGAACATACTGAAATGAATGCTCTGTGATTTCCAGGCAGATGTTGACAAAGCAGTGAAGGCTGCAAGACAAGCTTTTCAGACTGGCTCCATGGCGCACCATGGATGCTTCCAAGCCTGCTGAACAAGCTGGCGGACTGGCTGTGAGTATTAGCCAACACCAAAAGGAGGCAAGCTCCCAAGAACGCTCTCTGCTCCCTGGCTGGTCAGTTTGGTTCAGAGCCAGATCGACAACCTTCTGTCTGCCTTTTCTCTAGAACGTCTCAGAGTCCAGAACCCAGTTTTGTTATAAAGCTCTTTATGCTCTCACAGCCTGTATTTTCTAATTTCAATAGTTAAATAAGTCAGTATAGAACATGGTTCATTTCCTTGTCTCTTCAGCCTTAAATTCTAGTACAGCCATCTGAAAACAAAGTGGTACACAGGTTATAATTCAAAATAAATGTTAGCTTTAAAATCTTAAATGAAAGATTTAAATTTTCATTTTATTAACGATTATCTGCAATTCAGCAATTATTGAGAATAGTTTATTTCCCAAGGATTCTACATTGTTCAAAACATGCCAAAATAGAATTCACAGTTCTCTAATAAATGTATGCTAACTGAAATGTCTTATTGAAAGTGATCAGCACTTTCCAGCCTTCCTTCTTTCCTTCCTTCCTTCCTTCCTTCCTTCCTTCCTTCCTTCCTTCCTTCCTTCCTTCCTCCCTCCCTCCCTCCCTCCCTCCCTCCCTCCCTCCCTCCCTCCCTCCCTTCCTTCCTTTCTTCTTTTTGTAATTGCAGAGTGAGAAGAGTTACTTTCCTCAGCTTGAGGGCTATAGGGAGAGAATAGAGTCACATTTAAATTAATTTAAGATACTGGACAATAACAAACCAGTGCATCTTGCCAGGTGACCACTCAGTGGATTGTATGATTTGAAAGCACCCTTTAAAGTATATATCAAAAAAGGGAGAAGAAACTGCTAAGATTAAAAGTGTGGAGCTTCCTATCCTTTTTTTTTCCTTTTATGGAAGATACATTCTTTCCTCATATAATATGTCCTGATTATATTTTCCCTTCCTCTATTTCTTCCATTATCCCCCCCCCCCCATATGGATCCACTCGCTTTCTGTCTCTCATTAGAAAAGAACGGGTTTCCAAAAGATAACAATCAAGCATAACAAAATAAGACATAGTTAGATAGTAAAGGTCATCATATTGAATTGAACACAGAAAACAACCGGAAGGAAAGGACCCCAAGAACAGGCTTAAGAGTCAGAGACCCACTCATTCTCAGTCAGGGTGTCCTATAAAAACACTGAGCTAAAAGTTTTAATATATCTGCAGAGGACCTGGTGCAGACCCATGCAAGTTCTGTGTGTGCTGATTCAGTCTCTGTGAATGCACGTGTACCTGCTTAGTTGATTCAGAAGGTCTTGTCTCCTGGTGTCTTCCGTCTTCTCTGACTCTTACACTCTTTCTGCCTTCTTTCTCTTCCACGGTATTCACTGAGTTCTAAAAGGAGGGATTCTTGACATAGTTATGACAATATTTCCCAAACAGGAGGTTTATAGTTAAAATCTCTGCTACAACAGATCCCTTTTGATAGATGCAGGTGTTCCAATTGTATGAACATACAGATATGGGCATTACAATCGTATGAGCAGACCCTTTATACATGAGAGGAATATGGTGATTGTGACATTGTAAGTACTTGCAAATACTAAGTGGTTACTACAGTCAGATGACAAGCGCATTCTTGTTGGATCTGTGATAGGATGTGGAGACTAAGAATCATTTTCACAGCTGTGTACTTATGTAAGCACTTAGACACTGCTTAGTTACTGCCAGAGGTACGTAGAAATGGACAGAAATATTACAGCGGTCAGGAAGTCAGAATTTCATTACCTCTCCCACAAGAATATTGTTATATGACCACAAACAAGTCATTTGATTTTTTTAAAGTTGTTTTTAAGGGACCATTAGATTTAAGAATACTTATATTCCCAAAAGATTTTAGTACACAAGTACCAAAAACATTGTATATTCTTGATCTAATTTTATTGCTGAAAGTTTAGATTTTGATATTATTACTTATTTTTTCAGACAATAGAGTCAATGAATACTGGGAAAGTCTTCTCCCAGGCATACCTGTGTGATTTAGAGATCAGCATAAAAGCAGTAAAGTACTATGCAGGCTGGGCTGACAAAATTTATGGCCAAACAGTTCCAAGTAGTAAGTGCATTTGGGAAACTACCAGAATGATCATAGAGGTGAGGCCATTAGTGCACAGCTGAATACCTTTAAATTCTTCCCCATAAATGTGTCCATCAACTAGGTAAATAATTACTTTCTTTTTCCCATTGACCAAACACAGTTCTGATACCGGAAGTCCTGTTAAAAGTCAACACTGTGGATAGTTTATACATAATTAAAGTAAGAATATGCTCATAAACTCAATTACTAATTTGACTGAGAACTTTTCAAAGCTGGCCACAGAAATTATTTATTTGAGCTCCATACCCATAATCTATATATATATAATTAATACCTGAAATTTTTCATGTCCAGAATGAGTAAGCAGTGTCAATCTCTGCCCATTCAAGCCTAGTATACTTAGCCCAGTGTACTTCAACAACTCAATTTACACTAACGTGTTCCAAAAGCATCAAAACAAAATGAAACTATGATTATCAGCTGAGTTAAGACTATTTGCATGGAAATGTGTATTACTTAGTGAGGTATTCAAGTAGCAGAACAGAGAATACAAATATTTCAGGTGAGAAAAGAATCAGTTTGGAAAGGATTGGAGTCAGTTTCACATATCTACCTCTAATGACTTTAGGAACACAAATAATCCAAATCAAATTCTGTGTAGGTCGTGCACTTCCAATCTAACTGGAAGATATAGTATAAGAGGTATTAGCAGGATGTTAGGAGGTGAGAATGAGACAACAGAGGTACTGTGAAGGGGCTGTTTTGTGGCTCTCACTTTCCTCTTGGGAGGCATAGAGGAAGCCATTTAAAGTTCCTTAAGATCATGACAGGGAAAGAGGATGTGTGGTAGCAATAGGTTCCTGTGGAAGGCAGAACAAATCATACAACAAAACTCCAAATGGGACCAGATCAAAGTGAGTATTTGCTGAGATAAAACACTATGATCAGAAGTAACATTGAAGGAAAGGGTCATTTTCACCTGTATTTCCACACTATACTCCATCTCTGAGGAAAGTAAAGAGAAAAATTCTGGGCAGAAAACTAAAGACAATAACTGAAACAGAGGCTAGGGAAAAGTATAACGTACTGGAGGCTTATGTTTTATGGTTTGCTAGCCTAATTTTTTATACAATCTAAAATCATCTGCCCAGAGAATAACACTGCTCAGAGTAGTCTGGGCCAACCCAGTCACCCATTAATTGAGAAAATGCTGCATAGACTTGCCTGCAGAACAATCTGATGGGGGGCATTTTCTCAATTAAGATTTCCTCTTACAAAATATGTTTATGTTTATATTGATACTAGGGAGCGAGAGTTATTCTAATCAAGATAGAAAAGAACCACATTCCACAGATTTTCTTTTCATTGAGCAATAGATTGCATTTATGTCTGGTAGGAAAAGGAAACCCCATAACTAGAAAAAATCTGGAGAAAGACTCCTTATTCCTTGGAGATGTTTTACTATTTTAAATCATTTACCTATTTAGAAGTTGCTGTTTCCAGGAAATTTGAGATGCTGGAAATACTTTCATATGGCTTCACTCTTACCCAGAGAGGATCTCACCTCCCAGTTCCTTTCTGCATACCTCTGTGAATGAGGGTGTTGTAGAGGGCAGCCATCTTGGAATATGAGGAATGAAGTTAACCGTTGATCAGATCCTTCCCCATCTTGTCACTTATTTTCATCTATCTCAGTTTTAGATTGAAATTGCTGTTTGGAGACTCCATTGTTTATGTTATTAACCCCAAGGATAGGATATTGTGCTTCCCTTTCGCTACACACTATGCTATTCTTACAGCAACTTCATCTTACACCTGCATGGGTGTACACTCCATTTTCATTTAATGGATGGTGTGTCTGCTCTCTTTTCTAGATGGAAAGCTTTTTACTTACACAAGACGTGAACCTATTGGGGTGTGTGGCCAAATAATTCCTGTAAGTTCTCCTTCATGATTCCCAGTAGGGGAAAGACAGCTGCAATTCTGAAGCTTATTCCCACCCAAGTGAAGTTTATGTGATGGTTATATGTGAAGTCAATTCAATAAATGTGGCTACGTGAAGAACATATTCCTGTAAGTAAGCTTCTTGGATATGAGCTAGCTGGTCCAGAAACGCCTCAATATACTGTTGTACTCTCTGAGTATATTTCAGTGTTTACAAATAAGCTATAAGTGTTTATTGCATGGTTTGTGCTGGAAACTGTTATGTTTTGGTTTCATGAGCTGTGCTTTCTAAGTATATGACAAAGGCTTATCATGGCTCATCTAGAGTGGGACATTTCAGTGGGACACAACAGGGCCCAGTGTTCACAGTACTTCTGACTTTCCGTTGAGACTTTCCACTGTAGACAACTGCAGCAAGATTGTTCAAATCCTGGAAATCAACTTAAATGGAAGAAGTAAGCTCCGTGAAAACTAGAATAGTGTGTGGCCCGTATTGTACCTTTAGGTAATAGAGCTGGGTGCTCTAAATTCTTCTACCAAAATATTATTCTCTAAATGTAACCAGATCTCTTTGAAGGTGAAGGCTGGCCACATACAGCTGATATAACTTAAAAGGCTAACTCAAAACACAGTGAGGTGTCCCAAAGTTTACAGAATGACAATGATTCTCATTTAGTAAGACTGAGCATACCAATGTATTTCATGGAACTTTTCAGTACTTCAAAGGCTTAATTAAAAACATTCCAGCACACCTACATCACCCTACCAGCTAGGACTATTGGATAAGTTTAAACATAAACAAAATCCCTGTTTTGTTCTGTCCTAGGGATCAAACCCTGGACCTCTCACATGCTAGACAAGTGTATACCATGCCATAGTCATGTGGCCATTCATCTAATGTAGAGAGGACTGTTTTGACCACTCATGGGTGGTGAGTGCATAAGTAGAGAAGCCGTCATACACCTGACTTCTTACAGCTACTTTGCTGGGATCCGAACTCTTGCACCCACTCTCTGAGTGTTGCAGCTCTTTGCCTTTAACAGTGTTGTTTGTCCTGGGCTGAGCCTTGCTCACTGGTTTGAAGAACACATTCAACATCTTTAAATCCCCAGGATCTCTCTAGCACACATGAACACAAAATCTATTAGATATAATTTTTTAAAATTATAATATCAGATAAAATCCAATAAGTGCCTTTCAGGGAGAAAGAGAATCTCACACTTTAAAACACAAGTAAATTCCAACATATTTAACTATATGTAAAACCATGCAGTGACATTTTTCATGTAACATAAAATTAACTAGATAATTACACACAACTTCTAAAATATTAGCCAACTTTTATCAAGGTGGCAAGCAGTAACAAATGTGGTTTTGAGTAATGTAAAGAGTTCATTGCTCATTTTTTTTTTTCTAGTGGGATGGTCCCTTGGTCATGTTCATCTCGAAGTTAAGCCCTACCCTAAGCTGTGGGAACACGGTGATTGTCAAACCAGCAGAGCAGACTCCTCTCACTGCCCTTCATATGGCTTCTTTAATAAAAGAGGTAAGTCTTGGGAGTCTAAACGTGCAGGGTCGTTGTCTACCTTACAGGCTTCATTCACACTACTGAGAGCTTAGTTGTTCACACATGGCTCCTGCCCAGTCATGCAGATAAAAGCCATAGAGCCATAGGCTGGCACTTCTGTCAGCCCACACAAATGTCTCTACCTAACTAATGACAGAGGCTTATAGCCAGTCACCCTGTAACCTGTTACTTACGTTGTTCAAATCTTGTGAACAAGAGTTTGTAAGGAAATATAATTTTTTTTAATCCTGAATTATTGAGCTATTTCTTTATCATCTAGCTTATAACTGGCCTGGTTGCCTCTGTAAATTTTTGTTAAAATTATTTTAGTTTTATTATCTCTAAAGGTTGGAGGATTCTATGCCAATATGCCTATTGTGCCAATATATTTCAAGTTTGCTGGTGGTGACAATAAATTCTGTCTTCCATTATAAGTAATTTAACACTATATCCTGTCAGTTTGAATTTCTTTTTACCAAATTTGACACAGCTAATCACTGCAGTGATGATCAGTTGTCAGCAGACCTAGGGAGAGGGTATCTCATCTGAGATACTGTCTTTATCAGATTGGCCTCTGGCTATGCCTGTGGGGTATTTTCTTTATCACCGGTTGATATAGTCAGGCCCAGGCCACTGTGGACAGGGCTGTCTCTAGGCCAGTGGACCTGGCTGTATCTAAGCCAGCCAGAGAAATTAAGGCATCCTGTAGCATTTCTCCATAGTCTGTATGTCCTTGGCTTACCTCAACAATGGACACAGTCTACAAACTAAATAAACCCCCTCCTTCAATTTTAGGTCAATGTTTTATCATAATAAATGAGAATAATATAATACACCAATGGTGACAGATTTACCCTTAGAACATGGTATTACCACCTTTAGAGATCTTTTCATATGGGTAAAATATTTAAAACAGTAATGAATACAGGACAAATACACTCAGACGAGTTTTCTTGATAGAAGAACTCCCAAGGTGAGCATAATAAAACAGCCCCAGTCTCCCACTCGGTCTTTTGTGAATTAAATTAAATTAAATTAACTGGTTGCTTTTTAATTTGTAGGCTGGATTTCCTCCTGGTGTGGAGAATATTGTCCCTGGTTATGGGCCAACTGCAGGGGCAGCCATCTCCTCTCACAGGGACATTGGCAAAGTGTCCTTTATGGGATCAACAGAGGTAGCACCGTTTGCTGAATGTCTCATCTCTAAAAAGCAGAAGCTTGCTCTCTGAAGCTGTCTGTCAGCCAACATTTTTGTTATAATAGGGTTTTTTTGCCCTCCCCCCCCCCCTGGTCTGGGGTGGCCAGAGGTCCAGACCCACAGATCTGCAGTGCCAGACCCCTTAGCCACCTGCTGCTGCTTAGGCCCCCCAAAATGATGCTGGGTTTGATCCTGACTCTGCCCTACTTCTAACTATTCTGATTCCCCCACCTACTTCTTTTATGGTGCCTGCTATGGCCAAAAATGTCTTTTCTGTAAAGATTGATATTCATAGCATACAGAAATACATTCCCACATAATTTCCCCGTTTCTATCTAATCAAAAAGGAAGATTTCAATTTTAACATAGCAAGATTACATATAACAAAATAGCTATTAAGCAAGAATTACAGTTACAATATCTAGTCTAGTTGTATTTAACAAAATTAAAGAAAATTCTCTATCATCTACCTTATCCTTGTGAATCTAAGTTTCATATCCAGTATACCTTTTAGAATAACCTTTAATATAATCTTCAACTACATTAAAGACCACAGAAGGATATAATACTATCTGAGTAAACAGGAAGTGCAAACAACTTCCAAAATCTAGAAATGACAGAGATGACACCTATCTGCCTGGACAGTCACCCAAAGTTCCTTTACAAAGTTGGAGCATCCATCTTCAGCCTACAGGTCCAGAGTCTCTTTATTTCAGTGAAGCAGGAAATCTGCTCTGACCATTCTGGTATAGTTCATCAGTTGCTTCTCCTTGAGTCCTGAAGAATGTCTGACAGTTTTCTTTGCAAAGCAGGAATCTGAAGTACCCTCTCAACTTGTTCTGTCAAAGTTCAGAGGTCACCTGCATGTCCAGTTTAAACAGCATACTGTCAAGCAGTAAATACAAGAACAAGTTCTTGTCCAATGGCTAACCATTGCCACAAAGAAAGTAGACTCCATATGGAGTTTCTTTTATGCCCATTTTCCTCTTGAAGTAGATTGGTGCTGCCAGGAGAAGATCTGTCTCACTGTTCAGAAAAGTCTAAGTTCTTAAAATATTTTAAATGCCATATTCTGTAAGTCTTAGAAGTGTTTGAAGATTACCTATTTGTAGTAGTGGGTTTTCTCGGTCCCGGGCGGCCGAAAGGTCTGAGACCCACAGACCTGCCCGTCTGAGACTGCTTAGGAACCCACTGCTGCCCAGGCCTCCAGAAACGACTCAGACGCTTCTATTAACTTCATGCTGTTTGGCCTATGGCTCAGGCATATTGCTAGCTAGCTCTTACATCTTAAATCAACCCATTTCTATTAATATGTCGGCCACGTGGCCTGTGGCTCACCTATGCTCCTTACATGTTGCTCTTTGGGCAGCTTCAGCTCATCTGCCTCTGACTCCGCCCTGCTTCTCCTACCTATGCTTTGATTTCTCCTCCTACTTCTTCTATGGTGCCTTCCATGACCCAAAACAGCTCCTTTATTTAAAGATTGAGATTCACAGCATACATAAACGCATTCCCACATCACTTATTTAATTGAAATATATCTTGAATACCTAAAAATCTAACTAACTTACAATTTGAAATCAATTACATGAACATCGTATCTTAAACAAGAGTGGAAAATCCATGCAGCATAACAAAATTGACCTTAAATTTGTATCAGTAAACCAAAGTCCATACCAATGCAAAAAATTTTGAGATTAACAGTTGATTTCCTGATCTAAGTAAATCAGTAATCTAACTTTTTAAAATCACTCATATACCATATCTGCTTTTTCTTCTTAGAAAGAGATTAACTATGACCATTAACCATTAATAATGAAAACAAACTGATTAAGGGATGCTGATTACAGATTCTTGAGACTGGATCATCTTAGTCTGTAGCCCTGAAGCTGATGTGACCATCTCTCCCCATAAGAGAATTTTAAAATGGTCTTGGTTTATGAAACCATAAGAGCCTGGAAGCAATCCACAGGTTCTCATCTTCTGTGGAAACAAAAGCATAACTCTTACAAAGCAATATATCCTTAGACACAAATTAAAGTCAAGATACCTTTAAAATATATATTCTTGTTTAACTTAGGAGCTTTTGCAATCAATTGTCTTTCTGCAGTTAGCTCATTAAAGAATAAAAAATTAAAAGAAAACACAATAATAAACATAATCTATTCTCTGTGTCTATATTCCATCTTTATGTGGTTTATTATATCTTTATTACTCCATTTCTCTCTCCTTCTCTCTTTTTTTTTTTTACGGACTTTCTCTAGCTTCTTTCTTTTCTCTCTGAAGCCTATGTACATTTTACATACATTGTAACCCATTTATAAGTTTTTTCCCCCTATCTGAATCTGTTTTATTGTGAATCCTTAATCATCTCCCAACAAGAAGAGCCTTTAAAATGCTACCAGTCTCTTAAAGAGCCACATAGTTTTTGCAGATAAACCTGAATCAGTAAGTTCTCTTAAAGGGGCTGCGTCTCTGTTCACCATAAGCAAACAGAGCAGACCCAAGAAATGCTGCTACTAAGAAACCGTCATTGACTCTGTTTCCTTTTTTGTTCAATATAAACTTAAACCTTAAATCAATCACATGCTACTGAATCTTCTGTGAGACTTCAGGAACCAGCCTGGTTGTAAGTTACGCTCCCTGCTGCCAGTCTGCTGCCACCATTTTGAATGGGGCCAGAATGCTAAACTATCTCTGTACAATGATCTGCTTCAGATACACAATTTGGAAGCTGGTTTGGCTCAGTTGTGCTCTAGAACCCTTTCTAATCTTTCTCAGGCTTTATGTGGGTGTTCAGCTCATGTTGGGATGCCATCTTGTACAATAGGTTTTTTTGCCCTGTCCAGCACACCCAGCGTACCCAGCGGAGGAGGCAATTTCTGCTTTCTTCCATGTTTCTGCTGGTGGAGCCTTGGTTTTCTGTGTGCCTGGTAATACCATGAGTAGATGAAAGTTGGAAAACAGGATCCAATCACAGCCATAACAAGACACAGCATGGGGAAGCAAGCACTAGAGAAAGAGGTATGAAGTATAACATTTTTTTTGGGGGGGGGGGTAGAATCAGTATCTGTTACAAACAAAAGAAAATGTAGATGTTAAGCTGTTTCAAACAGAGCCATATTTGAGTCACTCTGTTAGTTATAATGTTATTAACAATTGACAGAAAAGACACTGCATGTCTCATTATCATGGGTAGAAAGTGACTATGAATAGACCTTACTAAGGTGCCAACATGAGACACATGTAGGGTGGAGAAGGTGATCGGATAGTTACAAAGTTCTATTCATGGGACCAAGATTTGGGACTCACTTGGAAGTTGTTCAAGGTTATGGAACTTGTACAAGGTTTTAAGAAAGAATAAATAGTCTATGTAGTTCAGTTGAGAATAAGTTAATTCCCTTTTAGTTGCAATTAGCTGTATAGATGTTGCTTTAAAACTTCACAGAGAATTGAAATAAGACATTGAGTTTTTAAATTTTTCTTCACCTTTTCAAATGTGTGCATACTTGTTTTTCATAGTTAAAAAGTAGTGTATAATGTAAGTCTCTGATCAGGATAAGTAAAACCAGCCACATATTCTTGATTTCTTTTGGAAAAATATGCAAGGGCATCAAAGA